>CM060910.1:963708430-965117597 GCA_030737875.1 Allium sativum | reverse complement strand
AACGACCTCATAGTGGTGCTAGTGCAGTGCGACTTCATCCTTAGCTATACTAATAATATATATAGATATAGCTTTTGAAAACCAAAGTAATCACAAATACGCGCTCTCATATACGTATACTATCTCTCCCTAGTGTCTTTCCCTAGGTTAACCACGCAACATAGAGCTCTGATACCAAATGTGACGGCCTGCCCCGCACCAACCGACATTTATTCCAAAAGTGCGCTGTACACATGTCCAGTTAGCACGGGACGGTCGTCAGGAGGAAAGGAAAGAAAGAAATGAACTAACAAGGAACCTGTAGAATGTCTCACAGCGCATGGAACAAAATATAATAACAACATAACTTGACATAAAACAGGTGAGACAGTGCATAAGCTGAAAACAAACTAACATAGCAGCGGAAAATCCAAGTACAGCTTATGATCCAAAGCCAACATTATTACAACTTTTCAAACTGTCTCAAAAAAACAAAAGAAAGATAAGGAAGGTACACTACTAATGCCCAAGTAGCGACTACCAACGATACAGGGAGAATATCTATATATATCATACGTGGAAGCCTCCTGCTCGCCTCCAGATCAGCTACTCGTGTATCACCAGATAACATGTCTCTAGTCTGCTCGTGTGAGTACCCAGAGTAATAAGAAGAGACATAAAACTCTGAGTCAGACAAAAGTCTGGTGTGAGCGATAAGCAACAAAACAGAACAATAACAGGTATAATCCAATCATACCTAAACTTGGACCTGCAAACAAAGAGTTAGCACTACATACCGTACAATACTCTAAGGTGCCACTAACATACAGTGTAAGAGATACGGGGGTGGGGTGTGCATGTCACATTGATGTCAAACAATCAAGCATAACAACCATCCTCACATCTCTCACTCGGTGCGTAAAGTATACGATATCCACTACTTTGGTCACCTAATACTTTGGGCCACGACGGAATCCAATCCCGTGTCACTATCACTACAAGCCCATTATCCATCTCTAAGTGGTGAACCAAAGTTATGAATACCGACAACCCCTTTGCACATGTCCCGCAGCAAAGCCCAATCATGAAGTGAACTCATTGGTTCCCATCTGGATCCTGAGCTCTAACTTCCATTTGGACTACCTTTGCATCTCGGGTTTTAGTCATCATCTTCATCTGGGTCGGTCTTCACTTCACCTTGCTTCGAATCGTGGTCATCACCCTCGCTCGGGTCGGATCGTGGTCTTCACTTCAAGTCCAAGCATCTCGGATCGGGTCGGTCGTGCTCTCTCCATCGGATCGAGTCGCTCCATACGGATCGGGTCGTGCTCCTTCTAGCTCGTGGCGCTCCAGCTCCATCGGATCGGGTCGCACCATCGGTTCGTGGCGTCTGAAGTGGATCGGGTCGGAGCGTGCAAGTGCATGTTATCCTCCTCTGGTCGGATCGGTATTCCCCCCCCCCCCCCCGGTCGGTCGAACACTTCACCATTCCTGGTCGGTCGTACTTCACCATCCCTGGTCGGTCGTACTTCATCATCGTATGGGGTCGGTCGAACATCGCATAGTGGTCGGTCTTGCCCAGCCTGGTCGATCTCCCTAGTCGGTCGATCGGTCAAAACCTTCTCCTGGTCGGTCTAACTCGACCCAAAGAAAACCTGCACCATTTCAGCAAGCTATTTTCGCCTCTCGACGGCGTTTTCAACCATTCCAACTTTATAATGCAATCATAGGTCATACCAAATAGTAGTAGCAACATGTATAATCAACCATAAACACCAAAACAACAATTTATTCATAACAAAATGGATCAAATGTACCTAAAACCCATGTTTTCCCCTTAATCATGTTTAAGCATAACTAATGATAGGATTAGCAAAACTTAACCTAATTAACCCAATTTTCTATCAGAGGCCTAAAATAATATTTTGGAATTTCTAAATATTTTTCCATATTTTTAATATGCATAAATTCACTAATTTCCACTAATCACCCCTTAATCCCCCAAATTCCGGGATTTGCAAAATTTGTCGAAATTAACCCAAATTCATATCAGAGGCATAAAATGGTGTTTTAGAATTTTAGGAATTTTTCTGGATTTTTCTGAGCCATAATTTCGCTAATTACCATAACTAGTCATAATTAGTGAAAAAGCAAGCTAATCACTCACCTTAGCCACAAACAAACTTTAGATCTGAAATAATCCCTGATTTGGATCCAATCCCTATGCGTTCCAGCAGCTCTCTCTCTGATTTGGTGCTATCCTCCCTTGATTTGATGTAGTTTTGCTTAATCTTCGATTAGAAAGTGATTAGAGACGATTTGGGATGAAATTAGAAGGCCGAGGCCATGGCTAGGGTGAAAGACATGTTTGTGGCGGCTGGAAAATGAAATAAAATTCGTTTTCCTACTGTTTTCAGCCTCCCCATAACCCTAATCCCGAAATGGGTTATGGGCCTTCTTGCTAATTACCTCAATTAGGCCCGGTTAACCTGTTTTTCACCTTCTAAACCTTGTTTCAGTCATATCTCCCAAACGGTAAGTCAGTTTCTTACATGTGACCACTCTACGGAAAGGTAAACCATCAAACGAATCTAATGGAAGTGGTTTCAGGTCAAAATTCCTTTCTAGTCAAAAGTTATGGCCAAAACAGTACCAACTAGGGGTAAAATGGTCATTTAAAAATCGGGAAAAATCATGAACATGGGAAATGACCCCAATAATCGTCTCCCAAAGTTACATGACCATACGACTTCGTATGTGAGAGAAATAAATATTCTACGATCCTATGATGCGTAGAATGCGGTTTGTTACACTAAGAGATTGTGTAGAGAATAATAAATAAAGAAAACAAATGAAAAAGAGCAAGAAACTACACATAAAAATTTATAGTAATTCAACAAGTCTTAGCGCACGTTCGCTTAGTTTTTTTATTGCTTAGATCTCTGATTTGCAGGTTTAAGTTCTTATGGATCAATATAAATCCGTGGGATTACAAGGGGTTAGAGTTAGGTAGTATAAGTGCTAAATATCACTCAAAAGTGAAAAAGGATCCCTCAAAATGAGCCCTGTTTCTTTATCTTTAGTTGTCAGGAGCTTGAAAACTCGCTCTCACGATCTCCATATAGTTTTTCATGCTTAGACCAAGCCTCCCGAGAAAAATGATGGACATGATATCAATACTCATGGATCAGTACCGATCCAAGATTTGGATCAGTATTGATCCGTGTGTTTGATTCATGGATCATCCTAGCCACTTTGTTGCGTCTCGATTTGTTGCTAACTTCATGATTCTAAGCTTGTTTACATCGTCATTGGCTTGTTTTTGAGTTCAAACGACGCATCTATGAAAGAATGAAGTTGTCAACTTCAAGCTCTCGTAGAAATCAACTGAGAATTACATAGGAACAACGAAATGGAACTTGGAAAGGGCTCTTGACATCTAGAATAACATATAGCAGAAGTAGGAGAAATTTTGGGCCAGATACAGTGGATCCGTACCAATCCATGGATCGAGTTGATACCTATTCAACTCAATGCTGGATTTTTCTATCTTGTAACTTGGTTTGGCTTTGCCTTCGTCTCGTGATTATGCTTGCACCAGTTCTAAACCTTCTAGCTATCACTTAGGATTTTCTATCTTGATAGCTTTCAAGTTTAACTTGTTGGGTCTATCTGAATGCTGTCTAATCAAAATGCAAGGTAATCTATTAAATAATAGTAAAACAGAAGAATTTTAAGCTTTCTCCTTAATTCTCGAATTTTTCTCTGTTCTCCTTAATTTTCGAAGTATACTCTATTCTCCTTGATTCTCTCCATTTCATATATTTTATTTTAAATTTCTAATCCATAGATATTGTCACCGACTTAAACTTTAACAACGCAAAAGCTGCCTGGCGATTTTATGAACTGAACAGCTCACGTTATTTGCTTCGTTCTCCTCCTTCCTTCTGCCAAACCTTAATCTTGAAGTAAAAATATTGCTTTCGATCATTGCCTACAAAATAGCCTAATTTGGATGAAGGTCGACAGCTGCCTCCACCGCAACTGCGCCTCTGCTTTCCTGACCTCTCTGCATCTTCCGCTCATCCATGAGCCCTAATTTTGTTCAAACATCCTACAGGGTCTCGCTCAGGAATCCATTGTCGCCTATTTTTCCCCTTCCCTTCGATTTCACTCTCTCGATTTCTTTTTTATTACAGGTAATCTTGCAATTTGATACTATAAAATCCAGTCTGCCACTCAATTAGATTATACGGTTATCTTTATTTGTTGCAGCTGTTTCCACCCAGCATTTAACCGGCTGTTAGGGCTGGCAATTTTGATTTTCGATCTGGTGATTTCTATCCCCCTTCTTATATCTTACCCTACAATGATCTTACATGTCTTCCTACTGTATTACAATTCCATAATCCTAATCTCTATTGCGGCATGTCTTTTGGTTTGCTATTCGATTTGTTATTTTTTGAATATCAAAGACACAAACGTGTGTGGATGTTATTGCTGAACTGTATATCACACATTACATGGTTTAGATGTTTTAGAAAAATAGTTATATGATCTATATGAATTTTTACCGTATGTTGACTGTATAATCATTAGACTGGTGAGTCATAATAGGAGATCCATTAGGTAGCTAATACACGTGTTTTTATATTTTTTGCCTGTATTCTTTAAGTCTGCTTTGCATGATGCTTACAAGCTTCAGCATATAATGCATTCACTAAGGTTTTATTTTAAAACAAATATGTTAATCCTCCGTGGTAGTGATTTACAGTAGAATTGAAAATAAAATATGTTCACTTTTCTCAAGTATGTTTTGAACTGCATTTTGAGTTCAATCCATTATTTGCTTTTTTGTTTCAGTTTTGTGGGACAGAAATACATAAACTAACATTATTTCTCAGTACATTTGAGATATTCCCTTTTCCTTCATTTTTTTTTCATTTGCTGAATTGAACCATATTCACTTACATATGCAAGGTAAAAGGAATTCTAAAGGGCATTTCACATTCTCTAAATTCAAATTTTCCTTTTAGAAAACTTATGTTTGTTTTACCTTCAAATTATCTAGCAACTATTGCTTTTCATTTTTGTTCCTCTACTACCAATGTGAACGTACATAAATGAACCACTTTAGATTGCTATTGCGCAAGTGGCTTAAGATATCATGAACATAGCTTAAAATATTTTATCTTTGTCTACTATTTTGCCTTCAAATTTTGAAATATTTAGTTATTGGGCTTTTGTTGTTAACTGGGTTGCAGTTTAGTCCTATGTTTCTATCAAAATCGTTTACTTTCCAGATCCGGTGCTTATGAGTTCTCTCTTCATGAGCTTTGGTGGATAAAAGTAAGGGTGCTACTATTCATATCCCGGTTTACACTTCCGTCTACCTTTATAAATGGAGTGCAAATGATTATTTTTTATATTCTTCTAGCCACCATATATAAATATTCCTTCACTCAGTTTTCACCACCGTACTTCTCATAAAAAACACATATTTCTTTACAATTTCAAACCCTAAACCCTTACTAAAGCAGATATTCTTTTGTACATAATATAGAGGAAGATAAGATAAAAAAGAGATTAGAATTGCTTGATTTTTATTATGATATAGAACATGTTGTTAGGGATTTTTTTAATGGTTAGGGTTTTCCATTGCGTTTTAGGATATTTTTTCTACTCCGTTGAAAATGTAAGCATGGAGGACATTAAATTTGACGACGTTGTAATAGAGAATGACAATGTAAGTTTTGACTTATAGGGTTTTTATCCGTATAACTTACGTATCTTCTTTTACAAATTGATACATTATTTTTGTAGTTTGATAGTTGGAGTATTTGAATGATGATAAATTGGATAATAAACATAATGATTGTGATAATGTGATGCAAGATGTTCGATCAAATGACTCAAAATACATAAATGTTGATTCGTAGAATCATTTCACAACCGACGAAGTAAGTACTCATTTATCAAAATTAAAATTGCTAATGTGGTTATGAAAATAAATTATAAATTAAATCATTTCACAACCGACGAAGTAAGGGAGGAAGAATGCGTTTGTGTATAGGAAGGAGCTGGTGGCCTCTGCATTTTTGGTTATTAATTTAGATGGTGGGCAGAAGAGAAAATTTAAAATATTTGTGGTGCTTTTAGTTTTGGTGGCCAGAAGTGTAAATAGGGGTGTGAATAGTATCACCCTAAAAGTAATGATTCCTGATCCAATGCAAGTTGCTGTTGCTCATCTACCTCTTTCCCTATTTACAATCATTGGAAACATTATCAAGTGAGATTATTATTATGAGGTACTTGCGATTTCATGTTACTAAATGTATCCATGCACTGATGGTTCTGTTATATGGTTAAAATATGGACAAAGTAGAATCTTTATGTTTATTATTACACCTTCGATTAATGGAAATTTTACCATCCTTTCTTTGTGTGTTTATACGAAATATTTTATACTCTAATATACTTAATATGAAAGCAAACAGTTGAAAAATATATGGAATCAAAGTAATAATTCATGGTGCTATAATTAAGGAAGGATAAAATCAATGTAGAGGAAACATATCGGATCAAATAGATAACCCAAGATAACACGAACCATTAATATAGGAGAAATAATCATAATATAGGAAATTATTTTTTCATACCTACAATACTATTGCAGTTCTATCAAAGGATAACAATTTTTAATCGTGAAAAAAGGGAAATGAAAAACACTAAATAATACTATTGTAGTTCTCCTCTATGGTCTAAAACACACTGGATGAATTCTAAATAGAAATTAACTTAAATACTAACTTAATGCCAAACAAAGTACTAAAAAGGAACTAAACAGTGGCAAATTTGTAATCTTTGAGAAGATATTCCTCTATTTACCTGAAACATGATGAACGAACAGTGAATGGAAATTTTGGTTAAGTTATATGATGCAAAAATAAAATAGAGAATGACTATATTACAACAAATTAGAGTAATATTTTAAAGTACATAAATTGTTTTAATTTTATCGTATCGATTACTTTCTGGATCAAGTGATTGATTGGCCATGCTCATAAAAATACCCATTGTGCATAATTATATACTAATGATATGGATGAACTCTTTACTTGCTTATCTTTGTAATGGAAGTGGTGTTCTCCTCTAAATTTAGTTGGACCAATCTTTGTTAAATCTCAAATCCATTAAGGAAGCCCAGGAGTTCTCTCTTCAGTCTTAGGTGGATAATAGTAATGGCTCCCAATCCAAGGAAAATTGTTGTCGCTTATCCACCTCTTCTTATATTTGCAATCCTTGGAAACATGTTCAAGTGAAATTATTATTATGAGGTACTTTGTGATTTCATGTTATCAAATGTATTCATGCTGTAATGGTTTCATTATACGGTTAAAATATCGACAAAGTAGAGTCTTTATGTTTTGTTATTACATCTTTAATTAATGAAAATTTTACTAAGCATAATTTTATCTTTGGTTTAATTGCAGTTCATGTTTACATTGCTCGAAAAACATGGTCAATATGGATTCTTCTCTCTCATAACCTTTGGTTAGTATGGATTTTTCTCTCATAACCTTTGTTACTGTCAGTTTTGTTGATAATTTTCCATTTTATTGGGTTTCGCATTTATTTTTGGTACTTGACTGCTATTTAATTTATAAAACATTTTATTGTTGTATTCACTTCTGCATTTAACAAAATATAACCATAAGACCATATTTCATTTGTTGGATCTATTCACTTGCACTTCAGTTGAAAAGTTTCCAGTGTTAGTATTAATGAGAGTTAAATAGAATGTTTTATGTGATTATTCGACAAGAGGCACCCTATCGGAAATCTAGTCAAAATCAATTAAAATATAAGTGTTGTTACTACCTAAAATTAAAACCTGGTAGTGACTTATAGGACAGGTGATTTTAATTTGATTTCTTTCCCTTCATACACATGTTTTGCATTTTTTTCTACAATGCATTTGAGTTTTTCTTACTTTAGCTAGCTATACAGTTAGTTTGTTTGGGCATTATAAGAGAATATATTAATTGCTATGTAACTGATACAGGGATACTTTTTAAAATTACAAGTTTTGTCTGAAACGGTAGTTTAGGCTTCCAAATTTTTATGAGATTTTATTGTCCCATGGCCACAATGTTTTATGGATGGACTAAACAAATCCTAAGATAAATTGAAGTTTCATATCCTAGAATATGGTTATTGAAAGGATTTAGTTATAACTAACATTTAGATTTCTTTAAAGTTGTCAAGCGATGACAATTATCCAAAATGACGGAAAGCTTCTTTATTTGTTAGAATTTGCTCTACCGAAAACTTATTATGAACATGTAGGTTCTCAACATGCTATCTATTGAATGCATCTCATTTAAGTTTGCTATAGAAAAAGGCAATATGCTAATCTCCTTTGAGTTTCTCTTTCAGTTTCCTTTTGTTTTTTGCAAGAATATAAGTTAATATATTAACTTATTATATTTTGATAAATGACATGTTTTATGTTTATAAATGCCAAAATTTGATGTGGCAAATATGCATATTATGCAAACTTAATGATGTTAATCACCAGAAGTTAACCAAAAAAATTTGTTACTCTGTGCGTAAAATATACATATTTCATATGAATACACACACATAACTGTTACCATTTTATTTATTTACAAAAGGGTGTTGTTATTGACACTCCAACAATTGTTAAGGGAGGACCATTTTTTAAAAACACTCCACTTTTTGAAAAATTGTTAAGGGGCTACACAAACATATTATTTCACACTACTCAATATTCCTGCAATGCCCCTTCAAACCAAATTAGAAAAAAAAATACTTATTCGACTTTGACAACTAAATACCATGACTGCTTTACTCATGTCTTTAATTTCATTTTCAGTCCTTCTCTTATAATGCAACCAATTTAAACTTTATATCAATAATATGTGTTTAAATCTATAGAATTTTATAAAATTAATCAAATCTGAAATATCAATTAAGGCAACTTTGACAATTAAATACTCTAATTTACATATGTTCAATCATATAGTATTGATTTTTAAAATAAAACAATCAAATAATTTAAAATATTAGTGTCGAAAACTTAAAAAAATCTTTTTTTTTTATTTTAATGTAATGAATTCCTATTTTTGTGTAATTTAGTTTCACAGTTAAAGAGGGAAGGTGATAAAATATAAACGGGTAATTTTGTAAAAGGCTTGGTGTATGAAAATTAAATTTTGGTGTATATTATTTTATTTTATTTCACGGTGTATGTTAAGAAATTATGGGTGTATGTATATAATTAGTCAAACGGGTAATAAGGTAAAATTATCTTTATTTGTTAAGGGGCTACTTTCTTCATTGGTACTCCCCTTAACAATTTTTTTTTTAAATTTTGGTCCTCCCCTTAAAAATATTTGGAGTGTCAATAACTATGCCCTTACAAAATTATATTGTTCAGAATTAAGAAAGAATTTGTGGCTATTTTAATGTAATTAATTCTCATTTACTATCTCCAATTTTTCTATAACAGATTTTTTTGATTAATGATCATTTAATTGATGGTTATTTGGAAAATTGTACGATATTAACTTGGCTATTACTGATTGTATTTCTTCTACTACTACATAATAATACTTTGCTTCCCAGGTTAAAAGCAAAGCAGTGGAGTTGCTAATACTATGATAGCTGCACCAGGTCCAAATAAAGACTCATTATCGGCTGGAATTATTTTGTTTCACATATTTTGTTTAATTGTGTTGGGTTTCAGTTTAAATTTTTACTTATTGTTAAAGATATTGGTAACATTAGTGCATTGAAATGTGTCCTCTTAAGTGAACCATGTAGCATCGTTAATTATTAGGAATGAGTGTTTTACTCAAAATTAATATTCCTCAACTGACCAATTGAAAATAGTACATTTTGGCGTACATTTCCATTAGTCATTAAATATTAGTGTACTAAATTAGGCCATTTTTAATAGTTTTTTTTTCTCAGTTGGTTGTAACATGTTTGGTATACTGGTATGCACTTCATGATGTTTTTAACCTGTTTTATTGGTCCTACAATGTCACATTCACGATAAAGTCCAACATTCAATTTCTTCTTTCCAATTGCTCTATGCATGAGGAAAGCTGTGAAATCTATATTGTAGGATCTTTTATGGGATTTGGTCATAAAAACAGTATTTTTTAACTAAAATCTAATAATAAAAGTCAACAAGCAAATATGTAGATGAAATTATTTTTTCCACTTTATACAGTTTAGGATTTCTAATTTCTAAATTACTTCAAAGTCAAGGATTTCTTATGAGGATACCTTTGTAGGACAGTTTGTTCTTCAATTATAAGACTTAAGTGAAATTTGTTGTTAGGTGAATATTTTTTGTTTTTAAATCATTTTTTTGTAGTTCTCTTTCATGATTTCGAGGAAGATGATGTGTTGAATTAAATTTCGAAGTTTTATAAATTTTAATGTTTTTACTGATGTTTTTTTGATGATTTTCAAAAGACAGAAACCTAATTTATAAAGTTTTTAAACATAGGGTTTTTTTGTACTTTGAAACTTAAATTGGACTTGAGCTAAACTGTTCCTATATTTAAACTAATTTCAAATTTAACATGTTTAAAAAAATAGGTTAAATAATATTTGTTTATTCGTCTAAAATAATTAAAATATGTGAGTTTTTGTATGAATATTTGCTCATAGCAACGAAAACAATAAAAATTATTGTTTTAATGTAGAGAAATATAAGTTTCATAACACACGTCATATATAACCAACAACAATTTATATTATATTTATTTTGTCGGATTCATCATATATTGTATAATAAAATTTCAATTTTAACACTAAAATTTTAAATGCTCTATCTTATAATATTATCGTGTGCAACGCACGGGTTACACACTAGTAGTTTTAATTTCTCATCAGAGTAACATTCGTATGTTTTCAGCAACATTTTAAACTCAATAACAGTTGCTTAAATTACAAACCCTTTCTTACACACCTCAAGTACATAAAATGCGCATATCACATTATTGGTGAAATTCCTCTCCTTCCTTACTACACACACGATCAAATAAACAGAAACAATCAAACACTCAATAAACCGATCTTGCATTAAAAGAGTCAGCAAACTTGGAATTAACCTTCTTCCTGGAAAACATATCTCCAAGTAAAGGAATTATGGGCTTTTTCTTCTTCTTCTTCGTTTTGATATTCGACCTCCATAAAAAATCACCTTCAGTGTCCCCAATCCTCAAAGCTTCAGCCAGAGTAGGCAGATATTCATACCCAGTTTTTTCATCTCCCCATCTTTCGCTTTTGATCTTTTCCGGTTTCTCTTCTATTTCATCGGTTTTAGTCATATTTTTATCAAACTTTGCATTCAGAGAAGCAACTGCCATTTCAGTCTCTGTTTCTCTCTCTTTCAACAGACTTAGTTCTTTCTTTGTCTCCTCCAGTTCCGCCTCCAACTTCTTCACAGAATCGAGGACTTCAGCTTCATCCTCGTCTCTATAAGAACAAAATGACTGAGCCGAAGAAGAAGATGAGTTAACAGCATATGCCGGTTTGTTAGCAACCGAACGCATTGGCACTTTGTTAGAGTATGCATCAGATGCAAGTATGCGTTCCCCAAATATTGCAACTGCTTCTTTTACCGAGCGAAATGGACGAGTCGTATCAACCTCTGCCCGTGACATTTTCGTTTATTTGTTTACAATGTGTGTGAATTATGAAGAAGAGAATGAGCTATTATGATGGGGTTTTTAACTTTGCTTCTACTTCAAAGATGTATGCAGAAAAAAAATGCTAACTGTCAATACCAGTTTGTGAGTAAAAATTAAGTTTTGATATAGCCATATGACTTTTCACCTAATCTCTTGCATACATTTTTTTGTCGAGTAAAGCAATAAAGCATTTAACTAATATTGTTGGTATTAGGACTATAAGTATCAAACCTTAATTTGACTGATGATTATTGTGTGTTATAGACAATTTTTTTGTCTAACAACTACCAACAGGTTGGTACTGAAACCTTTACAGAATAAATTCTATTTTCATTGCTGTTTCGTATAAATGAAAATTCAGAGACATGCATTGTTTATCTTCACATAGAAGTGAGCCAGAATGGCTTTAGAAGATGTAATAGTCTGCATGAGGTGGGATGTCTATTGTGTTATATTGTCAATGGATCCACATACACGACGTTAATGGTTTCCTACACAATTTTCTTTTCTTTTATGTAGGATTTAACATAATTACATAAAGAAATAGTTTTGTGATATGTGCTCTGTGCATGAGAATAGAATGACTACTGACCATGCTTTCAGCAATTTCAATTCAGATAAGCACAATTGGATGATTATTGTGTTATGTAGTACAGATTTTGTTTCATGTAAATAACTTGGAATAAGGAACTCAAATTTACACACTACTTTAGGTATATGTGTGGAAATAAAGTTATGCCAGTATTATAGAAACAATTACTGTCAAAAACTGAGAAATAGGGTTAACCATTGAATTTAGTGTAGAGGGGGAGAGGGGGAGGGAGGAGAGGGGGGAGGGAGGGGGGGGGAGAGGACGGAGGGGGGGGGGGGTAATTATGCAATTTTGGTGGGTCTTTTTTTTGTTCTAGTCTTATTTTTTGACAAAATGAAAAATGGACAAAATAGCATTTCCCGTGAATATAAGGTTTTTAATCATGTATGTTATCTATAACAACGCTCATGCTCACAAAATGCACCTTGCACATATTTAATAAAATAACATTCTAAATAAAAAATTTGTATTATGAATTAGACAAAGAAGGTTTCATTGCTTATACCAAATTTAAAAATTTGATATTAAAGTCAACATTTGTGCCTCACCCAAATTTTCAAAACACTTCATGGATTTCGGTTAAAATGGCTACACCTCAAATCCTGTATCCTATCTGGATCAAGGACCATAAGCTTAAGTGTTAATGTTATGATGTCGTAGGCTGAGATCTTTGTTAAAAATATTCAAAGCGTTTTGGGTTTGTTTGTTTTTGAAGAGAGAAGGAAGGAAGGAGAATGGTGTGGGGATTAGTTCCACATCATGGAACTAAAAAAAAAAAGAATCTAGGTACTTAAGGGGGCTTTCGTACAAGTGTGTTGGGCTTTAGGGCTCTCACATGTTTGCTTTATTGTAAGGAGGGAGAACATGCGTCTTCAACACAAGCGCACGCCGCTGCCATTGTCCGTTCAAACCAGGCTGAGTTTTGGATCCAATAAGAATAATTTTGCATCAAGAATTTAAACCTTTGCAAACAAAGGGATGCGACTGGAAACGCTGCGCTATTGTAACGCCTCCAAAGTGCTATAACTTTCAGAAGCGTTGCAGATTTAATCTTCTTCCTCTTCTTTACAATATTTTCTTGCATCATAAGAACTAAAATTTAGAGTGTTCTTGATCAGATCAAAGTCGTACAAACTTTAAATCCGATTACGTTGTTCCAAGGCTTTACTGAATCCTGAAAGTCGATAGTTCGATAACTTGTTTGTAACTAGCGAGTTGAATTATTGTTTGAAAAAAATCTATTTCGCGGATCCTTAAAGTCTGAAGTACGACAATCAACTTCCTCCAATAGTCTCGAATCGCAAAATCCCCAAGAAATTTTCAGACAATAATCTTCAACATGGAAGGTTCGAGTGCGCTACAAGTTATTGATCAGCATTTGACTCGTTTGGAGTAATTCGATGGCAACAATTTCACTCATTGATAAGAGATGATGAAAAAAGTAATCATCGTCAAGTTGTTCTACATTTTGGAAGATGGATTGGAAGTTATACTGGAGGAAATGGATAAGAATGATGCTGCTCTAAATGCGAAATGGGCAACGCGCAAAGAGGATGATTTTCTATATAGAGGGCATTGCATGCATTGTTTACTCCATTCTACGACGCTCAAAGGAACGTGGAAACTGCAAAGGCGCTCTGGACTGCATTAGAGAGCAAGTATCGGATATCTAAGGCACGTAATAAAAAATTTCTTATTCATAATGTTATGAGTTTCAAAATGGTCGCCAATAATTCCATAGTTGGACAAGTATGCGAAACCTAACCGTTGATGAATCAACTTAAAGATGCTAGTATAGATCTCCCTAAATCTTTCGTTGTTGGAGTTATTATTTCGAGACTCCCAAATTCTTGGAACGATTATTAGAAAAAAAATTAAAACATGCAGAAATGGGTTTTGATTTAGACGGTTTACAGCGTCATCTTCGTATTGAAGCGGATTCCTGTAAACGCTTAAATGATAATCCGCAAATTGAATCCCAAGCGAAGACAAATAATGTTAAAATTACTGAAAAATTGAAGCCTAAGAATAAGACACAGTTTAAGAAGAAAAATAATAATTTCAAGAACAACAAAAAGAAGGGTGCCTGTTACTATTGTAACAAACCCGACCACTATGCCTGTAACAACCCGGAAAATCTGAGCCAATTTAAAAATTTTATTTTGGCCCTTTTAATGGATTTTGAACATTTAACATGATTTATTTTAAATAATAACAACGAGAAATTTATGTTGAATAGAATTAGAATGTATATATTTATTTGAATCGACGTTAGAATATAAATATTTATTTTTAATTATAAAAGGAACTGAAAATGGCGCGGTAGTTTGAAAATTTGATTTCAAATTTCAAATGAATGTACAAGATTCAAAATAAACCGGATTTTAGCGAAACCAAAAATATTTGAATCTATTTGAAAATATCTTTCCAACGAATCCAAAAAATCAAAATTTCATAGCGGGAATAAAAAGTTAGGCCCATTTGAAAATTCAGAATAGTTGTTATGGAATTTTGGCCCTTAAAAGTGGAAATTTTGCAAACGACCTCTGTTTTCGATGAAACAACTTTTGCTGGATCCGCGATGTCAAGTTATTGCTAGATTCCAAAATTCATAATTTTTGGGATTAATATGTGAGCGTGGCACAAGAAACCATGTTTTGACAATTTCAGTCAATTTAGATCGACTAGAAAATGGTCATTTTTCAAACGGTCTTCAAATTTGACGAAACTAGTTTTGTTAGGACCGTATCTTCAATACGAAGCTAGAAATAATTTTTCTGAAATTTTTAGGGTCCGCTTGTGGTCCTGGTAAATTGAAATGTACGTTCAAAATTGAATACATAGATTTATATTTTAATTTGAAGAAAACAGATCGAAACTGTCGAATTAGCTTGCGATACCTATCCCATTGTGTTCGAAATGGGGGTAATTAGCTAGAGGCGACAGTTGTTGGGTCTCCATTTGAGTTCGAATAAAAAGTCAACATGTTAGGAAATTAAAGAAGAAAAATATGTAATATAATATATATTTTTTACATTACCCCCCCCCCCCCCTCCTACTTCAGTTTCTTCGATCTCACTTTTCCCCTTTTCAAAAAAACCCCCAATCCTCTAATTAAACTGTGGCGACTTCCTCATCCATCACCACGTTGCCTACGCTCTCCCCCCTCCCCCTCTTCGATGGTCGGACCCCTCCAAGACCGCCGCGCTGGCCGACACCCTCCTCCCTCATCTCGCGCTTGCTCTCTCCATCTCTCCCTCCTCCCCTAAAGCGAACGGCGCCCCACCTGAACGGACGCACCTCCGGCCAATCTCCGGCATTGCGACTGGTGAAGGTGATTTTTTAATTTTATTTTATTAAATCAGTTTTCAATTTAGTTTTAGTTTTATTATAAATCAGTTTTACATGTAGTATGAAATTGATAAGGAAGTAAATGATGTTTATTTATATTGTAAGGTATAATAATATGATTTTTAGTTTTAAAATATAATTTTTAAATAGAAGATAGCGTTCTAAAAATATAATCTTTACATAGAAAATAGAGTAATAAAATATGATTTTTTTATTTAAGTAGCGTTATAAAAATTCGATTTTTATATATGTATTAGCAAAGTAAAAAATACGATTTTTATATGTTTAGATTTGAAATAAAAATATGATCTTTTTTCATATAGTAGCCGTATAAAAATCACATTTTTATATGAATAGTACTAAAATAAAAATGTGATTTTTAATATGAACAGCGTAGAAAAGACTGCGTTGGAATTTCTGAAACATAAAAAACGTTCAAAAGGAAAGAACGACGGAGTGGATCCCAAAGGTGAGAACTCCTCACTGAAATTTTCTTATACAGTTATTTATTTTATAACTTCATATATGAACTGTTCCCCATCGTCCACAGACCATGGACGACTTGTTTGATTGTTTGGATTGGATGATTAGATTATTTGGTTGAATTTGGTTGTTTGGGTGAAATGAATTGATTAGAATTGTTATGTGTGTATGGCGCGAGCCAATATCAGGAGAGGGGTAATGCTAGACATTACTCGATTTTGATATTGCGTCGTTATGCCGCCAAAATTTTCTAAAATATGTTAGAACAATAAAAATATCGTTTTTATTGCATAAATGAACTGAATAGAATATTCATATGTTGAATAAAATATTTTATCGTTAAAAATATAATTTTTAACATTGATATGAATAAAATAAATATTTATAGACAAATCGGACGATTTGTTTATGTACACACATTTGACTGATATGGATTGAGATGATAAATTTTACACATTGCCCAACTGCACAAATAAAATTCATTATTTGTTGATTGAAACACCACACGGGTATTGAAATGATATATGGCATATACTAATCCCGATAATTAGCTGTTTGTCGATCGATTGATTGACAGGCTGTATAAGCGTTGAATATTTATACTTAATGCTTATGCAGTGTAGAATGCACTCTGGATGATGGTTGAATGCTTTTGATTGTTGCTGTATACACGTGTGTATGAAATCCATATAAATCACATTATATGGTAATCGACTGTGTCTGATTTCAGTTCACAAAGAATGAATATTTTAAGATAACGATTATTTTAGAATAACCATTATTTTCAAATAATATTCAAAAAAAAAATCAAAATATGATTTTGATGTCCGATTTGGGATGGACATGAATATATTTAAATATATAAAGCCGTGTTGATTAGATTAATGCCATTTTGACGTGAACGATATTTATATCGATTTTATTCATTTTTATAATGAATATCGAAAAGGAATTGATTTCAAACTCTAATGTTTTGAAAATACTATCATTTGTATATCGATGATATGGAATATTCAATTTTAATTTGAAATTGGATATGAAGTCGAAATCGTTTTGAAAACAAATTTAAAACGATTTATAAAATGAGTTTTAAATGGAAATCGATGAAATATAATATATATATATATATATAATGACCTAAATAGAACGCGTCGTGTCGCGGCAGTTCGCGAATTTCGACCATTGACTTCGAGCGGACGTTACGGGAGATCCGATCGTCGGATTCTCCTAAAACCGGAACCGTTGGGTTCGTATCGAAAAGAGCTTTCTAACGAATATGGGAGATTTGAAATCTAATAGTTGGATTTGGAATTATGTCCAAATTAAATTTGGAAAAGGTCGCTGTAAGTGCAGTTCGATAGCTGTTTATGGAAATCGACTGTACGGGCCTTGATAAATTATTAAAAATATCAATAATTTGTGTAAAATCATAATAAATGATTTGGAAAGAATTGGGATGAAAAATTCCATATTTGAAAAGATAAAAATATAATTTATCGAAATGAACTAGTTATGAACTAGAATTATAATCCAATATTTTTAAATAAATAAATGGGATTTGAAATGGTTTTAAAAATAAACAGAATTTCCAATATGTGAATTGGAATGGATTTAGGTCGAAATTATCCTCGGAATATTTCGATATTGGATTTTGTGATTATACAGATATTGTGGAGGAATTGGGAAGATATATATATATATATATATATATATATCATTATTCCAATACGTTATTTGTTTGTTTCAGAATTTTATATTGAATATAAGACGATATATTTTCTATTCAGAGCCTTGTATTTAATATTAAATTGGATTTTGGGTTTGTCGTGAATGGTATATTTAATAATACTGTTCTTAAACCCAATGGGTTACGAAAATTAGAAACTGACTAGAGATTAGTTAAGTTAAATGGTTTCCTGGGTATTGATCTGATGTTGGTTTCGGCCTTCGAGGTTAATACTTAGTGAATTGTTCTCTTACTAATTTACGGCTAGAGATGGATGGAATGTGAATTGGGTTTATTGTGAAGTGTTTTTTAAGGACATTCGTTCTTTAACCCGATTTATTGTGAAATGTGATTTGGAATTTAAATCTTTTGTTAAGATTTAAAGGAGATTTTCCAAAGTAAAGTTTTCCAATTTAACATATTAAATTGGAATTGAATGGAATTCGATTTGGTAATAATTGAAATAAGTTTCTGTAAAGGAAGACGGTTAATATATATGGAATTTAAAAGGCCTTGTCATTATTGTATTTATATTATCGGTTGGATATGGAAGTTTATATCGATTATATATATCGATTTGTTTTCCATCAAGATTCCATTGTTAATGAAATGTGATTTTGGGTTATCGTGAATGGTATCTTTAATAATACTGTTCTTAAGCTCAATGGAGTTAAGAAAATCAGAAACTAACTGGAGATTAGTTAAGTTGAATGGTTTCCATGGTATTGATCTGATGTTGGTTTCGGCCTTCGGGGTTAATACTTAGGGAATTGTTCACTTGCTAATTTATGGTTAAAGACTGATGGAATGGAATGGAATGTGATTTTGGATTTATCGTGAACCGTGTTTTAAAGAACATTGGTTCTTTAACCCAGTTAAAGGCAGGATATGATTTCCCAAGTTAAACAATTATTAATATTGACTTTGGGAAGATTAAAACCAAGTGGAGTTTTAATGCATCTTTAATTAGATTGAATTGATATCCAAAGGAAGATTAAAGAATAAATTTAAAGAATTTATCTTTGATAAAATTAATGGGAACCTTTCCCAAAGTATATGAATATTTGGATAAAGAAATATTCTGGATTGGAATGAGGCGTATTCTGTGTTTTTATAGTACTTGTTTATTATATACGCGAGTTATTTAGAAAGACCGAATTTATCCCATTCTGAATAACTGATTCGACGATGTGTCGAGGATGAAGATGGTGGTTGAAGACCGGAGGTCTTCACATCGTTTGGATGATTAATGATGTCTTGATTGGGCTGTACACCCAAGGTGAGGTAATAAGTGGTGATCGTCCAAACATACTTGGTGATCGACGGATATGCGAGGGCCTCTCCCATGTATTGGACATATGGGGGAGGAATAATGTGCCTTCTGTTTCGTTCAGACCCAGAACGAACTTGTAAATGGATGTGTGTCTGACATCGGATTTCATTCTGTGTGATTGATAGACATCGGTTGCATAACGTGAATTGCCTATGTGGCATACTGAGATGCAAATGATCAAGGCTACTGTTAAAAAGAAGAGTCTTGTGGTTGATGATCAAAGTACGACTTTAATATATAGCGTAGCTTTGTGTAGCATTAATTCGCGAGCCTCACACTTCGGTGTGAACCAGAAACGGGAGAGGACATCAAGGAGGGCATGCGTTTCCTTCTAGCTAGGAGTGGTGTCAGCGTTTTACTTGCCCTGACATTTTACTTATGTGGATGATGGATTGCGAGGCGCCTCGGTTATATCGGTCATTCCGGGGCCGATAGTTTGGTCGGGATATGACCAGTTGACGCCCCAAAGGGCGGGGAAACATAGTGTTCGGGCATTTTAATCCACATCGAGTAGACCGGCCCTGACGATCCAAGGGACCATGCGTTATGTTCCTGAGGGACGGGCTAGAGCGTCTTGAATCGGTAAGGACGGTCCCTTGCCTTAGTTCATAGATGGAAATCCAACTTCCAATACGACGTTTTGCGGTTTTAATTGTTAACCTATATATAGCGACATTGTGGTATGGGGCACTTGCGCCGTCTATGATTGTTGCTTATGATTGAAATTGTTTTGACACTATACACTTATAGTAATAATAAAACATGAAATTTTACGTACCGAGCATTCTTGGCTATTGTAAGGTAAAAACTCTATCCTCCGGCTTGCATTGCATTGTGTGATAGGACCTAGTCTTATAATAGCTTCATTGTTCTTTACTTAGCATTGCGCTATTGTTTTTATACACTGGTATTCTTGGGAGGAAACCCGTTCCGTGTTATACGGCGTGGTCCCTGGATTTACCTAACTTTAAAATAAAGATTAATAACTGTTTTAGTTCTCACACCAGTCACATGACTGACCAGGAGTTTATTGTTTTAACCTAAACTCTGGGTGCCCCTATTTCCGCACGGGCAGCTAGTAGTTTTGGTTTTGTAGATTTATATTCATAGGATCCTGATTTACAGCTGGAATGATATCCGGAAAGCTCTGTATCCGTTTATCTCTTTCAGTTATGTTTTGTATTATTTTCCGTTGCATTGTAACTTGTAAATCTCTGATGTTTAGTAAATGTGTAACATTTATTCATACTCTGTTATATTCTTGTATTCTGATGAAATTGTTGTAATAAGCAATGAAATGTTCTTCTGTTTGTGTTTTGATTGATCTTGTTCTCAAAGCAATCCGGGCTTTCCTTCACGGGGAAGTTTCGGGTCCTTACATTTGATATCAGAGCTTTGGTTTACAGAGCTCGGAGAACAAGACACATTAGAACCGAATGGAAGAATTCATCAGAGATTGGATTAGCAATATCCAATGAGGATGACTTGTTACAGATGGGATCAGTAGTATCCTAGAATGAGTCGAAAGAGTGTTATTTTTAAAAAAAAATTGAAAAAAATTGTTTTGAAAATTTAAATCAATTATTCGTATTTGAATATTTATTTTGTATTGAATTTGGACAATCAAGTATATAGAGATTTTAATATACATCTGATCCATGTATATTGAATCCTCAAATATACTGGATAGATATAGAGTCACACTCTAGTTGCCCGTGGATGAAACTGTTGATGACTATATAGCATCAGTAGTTTGTGTTTGAGTTTTGAAAGTGGGATATCTATATGTTTCCAATTGACTGGTATGAGAACCAAAACTAGATAGGTCTTATTGTTGTGATTTGGCATTAAAAATCTATTTTTGGACTATATATCAAGTTATGAATTTGAAAAGCTAATCAGCTAATTGATTGATGATTGAGTTGTGTGATTATTTATTTAAATCGGCATGTGAAAGAAAGGTAAATTTAAGCCAAATTGAACCAAATATTGAACTGTATTGAAATTTTTTTAAAATTGCATGCATATACATGTGTATCCATTGCACAGGTCATTGCAAAAAGGCTAGAGCAGAGGAATAAAATTGTTTTTCCGACAAATAGGTACATGTTTATTGTATTTCTTGGGGTTTTTGATGATTTTATGAGCCGATTGGCTAACTGCTTGGCTGTTTCTTTTTCTTTTTGAATTGGTGAGGCCTGTATGGCAATTTCGGGATTTCCCAATGCTCCCATACAGGGGAGGTTATGGCGAAATTTTTCGAATATTTAGGGTGTTAGCCAAGTTTTTGAAAAATTTGAAAAGTTCTTAGAAACTGAAAAGTTGAAGAACATAAGCCATAATTAAAATAATGAAATTTGAGTTGGTTTGTAAAACAACTTTCAGCTCCGCTCCTTTTCGAGAATGAAAAGATTTTAAATGGGGGAGATTATAACAACCCGGAAAATCTGAGCCAATTTAAAATTTTTATTTTGGCCCTTTTAGTCGATTTTGAATATTTAACATGATTTATTTTAAATAATAACGACGAGAAATTTATTTTGAATAGAATTAGAATGTATATATTTATTTGAATCGAGGTGAGAATATAAATATTTATTTTTAATTATAAAAGGAATTGGAAATGGCGCGGTAGTTTGAAAATTCGATTTCAAATTTCAAATGAATGTACAGGATTCAAAATAAACCGAATTTTAGCGAAACCAAAAATATTTGAATCTATTTGAAAATATCTTTCCAATGAATTAAAAAAATCAAAATTTCATAGCGGGAATAAAAAGTTCTACTCAGTTGAAAATTCAGAATAGTCGCTATGGAATTTTGGCCTTTAAAAATTAAAATTTTGCAAACGAACTCCTTTTTTGATGAAACCACTTTCGTTGGATCTGGGATATCAAGTTATTGCAAGATTTCAAAATTCATAATTTTTGAGATTAATGTATGAGCGTGGCTAGGGGTGAGCGTTCGGTTGGTTTGGACGTAAAAAAAACTCAAACCGAATTGAAACCGAAAACTTTCCAAACCGAACCGAACCGAACCAAATTAATTTCGGTTAATTCGGTCGGTAACCGATTTAACCGAACTTGAAGGATGTATTATAGTTCAAATGATACATTCACTCAAAGTAAACCATACATTCAAGTTTGGACAAAGTTTATATAGTAAATTTTATATTTATAATAAGATTTGATCTATTTGCAACAAATGTCTTTGTATTATATAGTTAAACTAATTATTTAAAGTACCACATTACCATAAAATTAGATAACAAATTACAAATTCGGTTAAACCGATAACCAAAAAAAAAATATTTTTACAAACCAAATTCAAACCGATTTAGTTTTGAAACCGAACCGAACCGACCGAAATGAACCGGTTTGGTCGGTTAATTCGGTTTGAACCAAATATTGCTCACCCCTAAGCGTGGCACAAGAAAACGTGTTTAGACAGTTTCGGTCAATTTGGATCGACCAGAAAATGGCCATTTTTCAAGCGGTCTTCAAATTTGATGAAATTAGTTTTATTAGGACCGTATCGTCAATACGAAGCAAGAAATAATTTTTCTGAAATTTTTGGGGTCTGCATGTGGTCCCGGTAAATTGAAATGTACATCCAAAATTAAATACATAGATTTATATTTTAATTTTGAAGAAAACTGGTTGAAACAGTTGAATTAGCTTGTGGTACATATCCCATTGTGTTCGGAATGGGGGTAACTAGCTAAGGGCGACAGTTGTTGGGTCTCGATTTGATTTCGAATAAAATGTCAACGTGTTAGAAAATTAAAGAAGAAAATATATAATATATATATTTTACATTACCCCCCTCCTACTTCAGTTTCTTCGATCTCACTTTCCCCCTTTTCAAAAAAAACCCGATCCTCTAATTAAACGGTGGCGACTTCCTACTCCATCACCACCTCGCCTACGCTCTCCCCCCCCCCCCCCCCCCGTCTGATGGTCGGACCCCCTCCTCCCAAGACCACCGCGATGGCCGACACCCTCCTCCCTCCTCCCTCCTCTCGCGCTTGCTCTCTCCATCTCTCCCTCCTCCCCTAAAGCGAATGGCGCCCCCCTGAACGGACCCGCCTCCGGCAAATCTCCGGCCTTGCGACTGGCGTAGGTGATTTTTTATTTTTATTGTATTAAATCAGTTTTCAATTTAATTTTAGTTTTATTATAAATCAGTTTTACATGTAGTATGAAATTGATAAGGAAGTAAATGATGTTTATTTATATTGTAAGGTATAAAAATATGATTTTTAGTTTTAAAAATATAATTTTGTATAGAAGGTAGCGTTTTAAAAATATAATCTTTACATAGAAAATAGAGTAATAAAAATATGATTTTTTTTATTTAAGTAGCGTTATAAAAATTTGATTTTTATATATGTATTAGCAAAGTAAAAATATGATTTTTATATGTTTAGATTTGAAATAAAAATACGATCTTCTTTTATATGGTAGCCGTATAAAAATCATATTTTTATATGAATAGTACTGAAATAAAAATGTGATTTTTAATATGAACAGCGTACAAAAGACTGCGTTGAAATTTATGGAAAATCCAAACCGTTCAGAAGGAAAGAACGGCGGAGTGGATCCCAAAGGTGAGAACTCCTCACTGAAGTTTTCTTATACAGTTATTTATTTTATAACTGCATATATGAACTGTTCCCCGTCGTCCACAGACCACGGACGAGTTTGGTTTGGTTGATTAGATTATTTGGTTGAATTTGGTTGTTTGGGTGAAATGAATTGATTAGAATTGTTATGTATGGCGCGAGCCAATATCAGGAGAGGGGTAATGCTAGACATTACCCGATTTTGATATCGTGCCATTATGCCGCCAAAATTTTCTAAAATATGTTAGAACAATAAAAATATCATTTTTATTATATAAATGAACTGAATAGAATATTCATATGTTGAATAAATTATTTTATCATTAAAAATATAATTGTTAATGTTGATATGAATAAAATAAATATTTATAAACAAATCGGACGATTTGTTTATGTATGCACATTTGAGTGATATGGATTGGGACGATAAATTTTTCACATTGCCCAACTGCTCAAATAAAATTCATTATTTATTGATTGAAACCCCACACGGGTATTGGGATGATATATGACGTACACTAATTCCAATAATTAGCTGTATGTCGATCGATTGATTGACAGCTTGTATAAGCGTTGAATATTTATATTTAATGCTTATGCAGTGTAGAATGCACTCTGGATGATGGTTGAATGCTTTTGATTGTTGTTGTATACACGTGTGTATGAAATATATATAAATCACATTATATGGTAATTGACTGTGTCTAATT
The DNA here is from genome assembly GCA_030737875.1 of Allium sativum. Taxonomy (NCBI): domain Eukaryota; kingdom Viridiplantae; phylum Streptophyta; class Magnoliopsida; order Asparagales; family Amaryllidaceae; genus Allium; species Allium sativum. The sequence goes on along the minus strand of CM060910.1, from coordinate 965,093,064 downwards.
CCAGTTCAGAAAGAATGAATATTTTAAAATAACGATTATTTTAGAATAACGAATATTTCAAATAATATTCAGAAAAGAATCAAAATATGATTTTGATGTTCGATTTGGGATGGACACGAATATACTTAAATATATAAAGCCGTGTTGATTAGATTAACGCCATTTTGACGTGAACGATATTTATATCGATTTTATAATGAATATCGAAAAGGAATTGATTTCAAAATCTAATGTTTTGAAAATACTATCATTTATATATCGATGATATGAAATATTCAATTTTGATTTGAAATTGAATATGAAGTTGAAATCATTTTTAAAACGATTTATAAAACGCGTTTTAAATGGAAATCGACGAAATATATATAATACATATATTATATATATAATGGCCTGAATAGAACACGCCGCGTAGTTCGCGAATTTCGGCCATTGACTTCGAACGGACATTACGTGAGATCCGACCATCGGATTCTCATAAAACCAGAACCGTTGGGTTCGTATCTAAGAGATCTTTCTAACTAATATGGGAGATTTGTAATCTAGCGGTTGGATTTGGAATTATGTCCAAATCAAATTTGGAAAAGGTCGTTGTAAGTGCAGATCGATGGCCGTTTATGGAAATTGACTGTACGGGCCTTGATAAAATTATTAAAAACATCAATAATTTGTGTAAAATCATAATAAATGATTTGGAAAGAATTGGTATGAAAAATTCCATATTTGAAAAGATAAAAATATATTTTATCGAAATGAACTAGTTATGAACTAGAATTATAATCCAATATTTTTAAATAAATAAATGGGATTTGAAATGGTTTTAAAAATAAACAGAATTTCCAATATATGAATTGGAATGGATTTTGATCGAAATTATCCTCGGAATATTTCGATATTGGATTTCGTGATTATACGGATATTGTGGAGGAATTTGGAAGGTATATATATCATTATTCCAATACGATATTTGTTGCTTTCAGAATTTGATATTGAATATAAGCCGATATATTTTCTACTAAGATCCTTGTATTTAATATCAAATTGGATTTTCGGTTTGTCATGAATGGTATCTTTAATAATATTATTCTTAAACCCAATGGAGTTAAGAAAATTAGAAACTGGCTGGAGATTAGCTAAGTTGAATGGTTTCCTAGGTATTGATCTGATGTTGGTTTCGGTTTTCGGGATTATTACTTAGGGAATTGTTCTCTTACTAATTTACGGTTAGAGACTTATGGAATGTGAATAGGGTTTATTGTGAATTGTGTTTTTAAGGATATTCGTTCTTTAACTCGATTTATCGTGAAATGTGATTTGGAATTTATAAATCTTTTGTTAAGATTTAAAGGAGATTTTCCAAAGTAAAGTTTTCCAATTTAACATATTAAATTGGAATTGAATGGAATTCGATTTGGTAATAATCGAAGTAAATTTTTGTAGAGGAAGACGGTTAATATATATGGAATTTAAAAGGCCTTGTCGTTATTCCATTTATATTATCGGTTGGATATGAAAGTTTATATCGATTATATATATCGATTTGTTTTCCATGAAGATTCCATTGTTAATGGAATGTGATTTTGGGTTGTCGTGAATGGTATCTTTAATAATACTGTTCTTAGACCCAATAGAGTTAAGAAAATCAGAAACTAATTGGAGATTAGTTAAGTTGAATGGTTTCCAAGGTATTGATCTGAAGTTGATTTCGGCCTTCGGGGTTAATACTTAGGGAATTGTTCACTTGCTAATTTACGGTTAAAGGCTGATGGAATGGAATGTGATTTTGAGTTTATCGTGAACCATGTTTTAAAGAACATTGGTTCTTTAACCCAGTTAAAGGAAGGATATGATTTCCCAAGTTAAACAATCGTTAATATTGATTTTTGGGAAGATTAAAACCAAGTGGAGTTTTAATGCATCTTTAATTAGATTGAATTGATATCCAAGGAAGATTAAAGAATAAATTTAAAGAATTTATCTTTGATAAAATTAATGGGAACCTTTCCCAAAGTATATGAATATTTGGATAAAGAAATATTCTGGATTGGAATGAGGCATATGTTGTGTTTTTATAGCGCTTGTTTATTATATACGCGAGTTATTTAGAAACACCGGGTTTATCCCATTCTAAGTAACTGATTCGATCATGTGTCGAGGATAAGACGGTGGTTGAAGACCGGAGGTCTTCACATCGTTTGGAGGATTACTGATGTCTTGATTGGGCTGTACACCCAAGGCGAGGTAATAAGTGGTGACCGTCCAGACGTACTTGGAGATCGATGGATATGCGAGGGCCTCTCCCCTGTATTGGACATATGGGGGAGGAATAAGGTGCCTCTGGTTTCCTTCAAACCCAGAACGAACTTGTAAATAGATGTGTGTCTGACATCGGATTTCATTCTGTGTGATTGATAGACATCGGTTGCATAACATGAATTGCCTGTGTGGCATGCTGAGATGAAAATGATCAAGGCTTCTGTTGAAAAGAAGAGTCTTGTGGTTGATGATCAAAGCACGACTTTAATATATAGCATAGCTTTATGTAGCGTTAATTCTCGAGCCTCACATACCGGTGTAAACCAGAAACAGGAGAGGACATCAGAGAGGGCATGTGTTTCCTTCTAGCTAGGAGTGGTGTCAGCGTTTTACTAGCCCTGACTTTTTACTTATGTGGATGATGGATTGCGAGGCGCCTCGATTATATCGGTCGTTCCGGGGGCGATCGTTTGGTCGGGATATGACCAGTTGACTCCCCATAGAGAAGGGAATGCAGTGTTCAGGCATTTTAATCCACATCGAGTGGACCGGCCCTGACGATCCAAGGGACGATGCATTCTATTCCTAAGGGGCAGGCTAGAGCAGCTCGAAGCGGTAAGGACGATCCCTCACCTTGGTTCACAGATGGAAATCCAACTTCCAATACGACATTTTGCGGTTTTAATTGTAAACCTATATATGGCGACATAGTGGTATGGGGCACTCATGTCGTCTATGATTGATACTTATGATTGAAATTGTTATGACACTATACACTTATAGCAATAATAAAACATGAAATTTTACGTACCAAGCATTCTTGGCTCTTATAAGGTAAAAACTCTATCCTCTGGCTTGCGTTGCATTGTGTGATGGGACACGAGTCTTATAATAGCTTCATTGTTCTTTACTTAGCATTGCGCGGTTGTTTTTATGCACTAGTATTTTTGGGAGGAAACCTGTTCCGTGTTATATGGCATGGTACTGGATTTACCTAACTTTAAAATAAAGATTAATAACTGTTTTAGTTCTTACACCAATCACATGATTGACCTGGAGTTTATTGTTTTAACATAATCTCTGGGTGCCCCTATTTACACACGGGCAGCTAGTAGTTTTGGTTTTGCAGATTTATATTCACAGGATCCTGATTTACAGCTGGAACGATATCTGGAAAGCTCTGTATCCGTTTATCTCTTTCAGTTATGTTTTGTATTATTTTCCGCTGCTTTGTAACTTGTAAATCTCTAATGTTTAGTAAATGTGTAACATTAATTCATACTCTGTTATATTCTTGTATTATGATGAAGTTGTTGTAATAAGTAATGAAATGTTCTTCTGTTTGTGTTCTGATTGGTCTTGTTCTCAAAGCAATCCGGGCTTTCCTTCACGGGAAGTTTCAGGTCCTTACAACGCCCGAGACTGTCGTCTTCGGAAGAAATAATAAAAAATGAATATGGTCGAAGAAAAGCTTGTGGCTATAGTACAAGAGCTGAACTCCATTAGTGACATTGATAATGATTGGTGCCATGATACTAGAGAAACCATGGCAAAGACCATAATCTGTTCAAGACTTACGAAGAGAATAATGGAGAATCCAACGAAGTTACCATCATAAACAAAGTTTCAAGCAAAGTTATGGGAAAAGGCACTATTGAACTTACATTCACCCCTGGGGAAGTTCTTACTTTCTTCAATGTATTTTTTATGTACCTGATATGTGTAAGAATTTGGATTCTGGATACCTTCTTAACAAAGGAGGATTCAAGATGGTATATGAGTCTAATAAGTTAGTGTTGTCCAAGAACTGCAAATTTATTGAACATGGATATTCTTGTAAAACATGATTAAGTTGAATCTAATAAAGAATTCTTATGTTTATATTGTTGATTCTGTTAATTTATGGCATGGTAGATTAAGACATGTTAATTATAAATCTCTTAAAAATATGAATAAATTAGAATTAATTTCTGAATGTTATTTCGATACTATCTCTAAATGTGAAATATGTATTCGAGCAAAAATACATTGGAAATCTTTTAAATATATAGAAAGAAAAACTGGTTTGCTTGATTTAGTATATAGTGATGTGAGTGACTTAAAAAGTCATATCACCTATGATGGTAACCAATACTATATAACATTTACTGATGATTATACTAGACATGCGTATGTATATCTAATGAAATATAAAGATGAGGCTTTTGATAAATTCAAAATTTACAAAGCTGAGGTCAAAATGAAATTAGGAAACAAAATTAAAGTGTTACATTTAGATCATGGTGGTGAATATTTTTCAAATGAATTTGCCTTGTTTTGTAAACCACATGGTATTGTTCACCAATGTACTGCCCCATATGCACCACAATAAAATGGTGTTGCTAAGAGGAAAAATAGAAATTTAGTAGAAATGGTTAATGCCATGCTCATAAGTTCAAATTCACCTGATAACATTTGGGGTGATGGTATGTTTTCTGCATGTTACATTTTAAATTGAGTACCACCTAAAAAGAATAGTATTTCTCCTTATGGATTATGGTTTAATAGAAAACTTAACCTTACTTGACTTAAAGTTTGGGGTTGCTTAGCATATGTTAGAATACCAGACCCTAAATGACCAAAGTTAGGAAATAGAGTGTTTAAATGTGTTTTATAGGATAATCTCTTAATAGTATAGCTGGTAGGTTAGTTATTCTTGATACCTTAAAAGTTATAGAATCTGTAGGTGTATAATTCTTTGAAATCTAATCATTGAGACTCCGTTGAGATCATCTAGTCCAGATTCTATTATGATTGATGTTATCAATGACAATGAATATTCTCCTGCTCAAAATAGAAAGGATGTATTCGTACCATATAATAATACAGAGCATAGGAGAAGTAAAAGAGCGAGAATAGAGAAGGTATATGGTCCTGACTTCATAACATATCTTGTAGAAGGCAGTAAGGACAAAATGCTTAATGTGATAATACATAAAATGAACGTTGATGATGATCCAAAAACTTATTCTGAGGCTATAAGTTCTAGAGATTCTAATTTTTGGAAAGAAGTTGTCAATGATGAAATAAATTCCATTATGTTAAACCAAACTTGGGCTTAATTGATTTACCTCCTAGTGCTAAACCTATAGGATGTAAATGGATATTCAAGAAAAAGTTGAATACAAATGGATCCATTGATAAGATTAAAGCCATATTAGTTACTAAGGGATATGAGCAAAAACAAGGAGTAGATTATTTTGATACATATGCTTCGGTTTCTCGCATATCCTCTGTACAATTTTTAATAGCACTTGCATCAATACATAATTTGGTCATACATCAAATGGTTGTAAAGACAGCTTTTCAAAATGGAGACTTAGAAGAAGAGAGATATATATGAACATGTGACACCCCACGTCCGTTAATGTCACTCATAAGAGAATGCATTAAGTTTCGTGAAGCACAATAGGTAATCATTACAGAGAATTTACAAGACAGATAAAATAAGCAGCGGAAAATTTAAACTTCATTACTAAAGGTAAAGCATAGTTTCATAAGTACATCAAAACCAGTTACAAATAACCAAATGTCTCAAATCTGTCTTACAAAATATCTTATGAAATAAAATATCAGAGTACATAAAATCATATCCATCGCCATAAGCCATACTAAAGCAGAGAGCAAGTCAAAACGATACATCTCAAGAAATCCAAGTTCAAGCTGTAAGAGAAGTCCTAGTCATTGCTGATTTCTTCCATTCTGAGAACCTGGCTAGATGAGAAAGGTACAGTGTCATATATGCTAAACTAAACTTAAACACAACAGCAGGATAGACATGAATAACAGGAATAAACTATGATCGAGTAATGCTTCACATTTATATCTTAAACATGTATGTCTACACCAATACGCGTATAACAAGTTCAACATGATTACATATCAGCAGGATTAATAGCAGAATTAAATAGCAGGATTAGACTATATAACACAGACCTATTTACTAGTGTTACAACGTCTTATCCTCCCTAGTCAGACCCATGCACGCTCATGATCCATCAGAACGCGCCTGTACCCACCCCCATGTGAACCTCTTACTATCCAGTTCAGTAAAGCGTGTCATGGCCCCTACCTAGTGTGAGGACCTCTCTAATAAGATACCAACATGGATTCTGACTGATATGGGTTCCAAACAGCGGATTGACACAAGCCAAACCCCCTAATCTTGTGCCCCCAAAACTAGGATTTAAGAGTCCCCAAAACCCGATACAACAGCAGAATGAGGGACCTCTTAGCTTATTAATACTCATGTTTAACCTAGCAAGTTTAGGTTTACTAATAAGCGTGGTTGTAATTATTACATGTCATTATGTGTGTATAACCCTACCCCAAAATACCTGCCCAGATGTATACAATTTCTACAACATTCAGTTTGTTAACCTTCATCTGGTACTTACCCTATTCTTAACATGTCATTTACTTAATCTCTATTTTTAGTCAAATCTAACATGTCCAATTCATATGCATATTATTCATCAACTTTGTTCCCAAACAACATACACAGGTTTATGCATATTATCCATCTACAGCAAATATACACACATTATTCTTTTTATCAGTTTACAACAAGTCTAAACATGTTTATATTATCCTTTTCACAAATTATGGTTAATCAGTCCCAATTTAATAACATGCCTAAACTCTTCTTTTTATATCATTCATTATTTCCCCCATTATACGTACACTCTAATCGAGTATAGCCTGGGCTTCCAAGGGCCTAGGGTTAGCTTAAAATAAAAAGGGGAAATAGAGGAAGAGGAATAGAATCAAATCACATAGGCATATAGGCAAGACAGGAAATAAAAATAAAACATAGAAAATGGGAAAAGGAAGATAGATACATATAACTTGTTAATTATCCAACATCAAAGGCATATGTTTTACTGATCATAACGGCATAGGTGATTAATAGTGAAAACATGTATAACTTTCATCTTACAAACACTGTATATCCTAACCCGATTTTATTTTAACTGTCATGTTTAAAGTCTAAGAAATCAGATCTGTAAATGACAGCAACTCAAAGTGGGTCTTGGTGAAGAAGAGATAAATTTATATGTATATAACTATGCCATAGAAAATTCCAATAATTATATGTACGCAAGTCCTGATGTTGACTTTGTTTGATCCAAGCCTCAGCAGCATTCCCCCATTATATGTTTATATTTTTTTAGAATAATTTCACAGAGGCAGAAGGTATGAAGAACTGGTGTAAATCAGAATAGGAGAAGCCACCTATTTATAGATTCCCAGAGTCAACCTCAGCCTTTAGATTCTAGGGTTTCAATCTTAACCGTACACATAGTGCTGAGTCAGCAATGAATCTGGTCACCAAAGTGTTCAGGTACATCACCTAGAATTCGCCCAGATCTGGAGTGGGTCGACCCACCAACCGTCAGGGTCGACCCTAAGGTCGACCCACCAACCGTCAGGGTCGACCCTAAGGTCGACCTAGCCGACAATGGGTCGACCTAGCCGAACATGGGTCGACCCAAGCCGAGTGTGGGTCATCCCACAACAGGCCTGGTTCCCGCGTCTTTTCCCGCCTCGTTCATTCGAAATTTATGGGATTATTTTTAATTTATATTTATACATAAGTCCTTTATATATATACAAAATTCTAACTCCCATAACTTCTTCATACGTTATCTGTTTTATGCAACCTTGGGGTCATCTAAACCAGAATTCCAAGACGAATGCAATGGTAATTCCGGTTTCACTTAATTCTGAATATTTAATTAAGTTCTTCCCAAATTATTATCTTTAAGCAAGGTTATAATGTATTTAATTTTAGGGTGTTATATTCTCCCCTACTTAAAGGATTTCGTCCCTGAAATCTTGAAGTTAAGAAGAATGTTACTATCCTAAAATCCACTTACAGCCATCTACTCATCCATCATCCATAGGCATCCATTTTCCTTAAAAAAATTCTAATGCTTGATGAACATATGCAAAGGTGTTGTGTGTATATGTCCTTACAACAATGCAAAAATTAGGCAGTCGACTAATTCAGTTGCCCTCCTTAATGCAATATAAGTTTGTGCCATGAGTCCAAAATGTACTTAATTTTTCCTATTATAACATATAAACTCTATATGTGTGCACAATCATTCATCAAAATGCAACATCCATATGATGATTCACTCATTTCTATCCATAGAAAATTGAAAACGCACACACATTCATATGCAATATGTATGTGACTGAGACGATCTAGTTACTAGTGTGTGTATATGCATCACTTGCAACCATCAATCATAACATGTTTCAATCACATGTTTTCAACCATTGGATTTTACCTAAGGATCGAAAGGTTCAAATGATAGGATAAATAAAGTAGAATGATATAAGCAAATGTAAAGTAAAGACTTGGAAAAGAAGTCAAGAACGTACTTTCAAAAAGAAAAGGATAAGAAGCGTGAATCCTATCTTCAATTTCCCATGTTGCATCTTCGCGGTCTTTTCCCCATTGTACTTTTAACAATCTAATTTCCTAGTTATGTAGTGTAACAAGCTGCATTCTACGCATCAGAAGATCACAGAATTTATTTCTTCCACATACGAAGTCGTATGGTCGTGTAAATTCAGGAGACGACTATTGGGGTCATTTTCCATGTTCACGATTTTTGCCGAATTTTAAATGATTGTTTTACCCCTAGCGAATCTTTTTTCCCCTATAACTTTTGATTGGTAAGGATTTTTGACTTGAAACCACTTCCATTAGATTCGGATGATGGTTTACCTTTCTGTAGAGTGGTCACATTTGTCAAACGCACTTACCGTTTTGGAGATATGGTTGAAATAAGGTTTGGAAGGTGAAAAACAGCTTAACCGGGCTTAACAGGTTAATTAGTGGAAGGGCCCATAACCCATTTCGTGATTAGGGTTATGGGGAGGCTGAAATCAGTTAGGAAACCATATCATTTTAGTTTTCTAGCTTCCACAAACATTCTTTGAACTCTAGCAATGGCCTCCAACCCTCAAACCACCTTTTAATCATTTTCTATTCCAATATTAGAAAATCTACATCAAATCAAGGAGGACTGACATCAAATCAGAGTTATGGCTGCTGTGTCGCATTGGAATTCGACCGAATCAGTGGAGTTTTAGATCTAAGAATTTGTTTGTGGCTAAGGTGAGTGATTAGCACGTTTTTACACTAATTACGGCTAATTAGGGGTGATTAGTGATAATTCACAAAATTATACATGTTAAAATTCTGGAAAAATATGTAGAAATTCTTAAATATTATTTTATGCCTCTGATAAAAATTTGGGTTAATTTGGATTAAGTTTGCTAATCTTATTGTTAAAGCATGGTTAAGGGGATTAAGTGGAAAATCATGCTTTTTGGATATGTTTGATCTAAAATGACCTATACGCTTGTTGTTTTGATCCTTTTAATTGAACCCATATATTGTTAACATTGTTTGTGATGTTTTGTGATTATTTACTAAAGTCAGAATGGTTGAAAACGCCGTCGTATGGCGAGAATGGATGAAGCAAGCTCGTTGGAAATGCTGTAGAGATCTGGATCAGATCGGTTAAGGGGGATCGGATCGGATAACCAAACCGAACCAGAATGGTGGAGTCTTCAGTAGCGCACAAAGGCAAGGGCAACAAGGAAGGTCAACCGGATCGAATTGGGGTAGAAGATCGGATCGGAGATGAAGGAAGAACCGGATCAGAATCTGGAGGTGAGAAGGAAGCATAAAGGGGACCCGAACCAAAACAAATGAGAGACCCGAACTGAACTGATGATTACTGTAGCACTATGCGTATTCGAACCGAACCAAGGCATGGGCTATGAGCACTAAACTGAACAGGGTATGGAGTACCAAACCGAGCTGGATGTATACTTTTACTTCTACGCGACAACTCTTCGGAAGACCAACCAATTCGACCAAATCCCGAGATGTAAAGGGAGTCCAAATTCGAAGTTATTACTTAGGATCTAGATGTGAACAAATGAGTTAACTTCAAAAGTTGGGCTTTGCTGCGGGACGTGTGCAAAGGGGTTATCGATTTCTATAGCTTTAGTTCACCACTGAGAGACGGATTAGTGGCTACAGATCAGCGCAATGGGATCATTAAGACTCCCAAGGGCAAGTGATCGTAGCAGGACTATGAGCCAGTGCAGTGGAGTCATCATGACCCCATGGGGAAAAGTGGACATAGCAAAGGGTAAGTGGCTATGGATCAGTGCAATGGGATCATTATGACCCCAAGGGCAAAGTGATCGTAGCAAAGGACTTGGTGATCAAAGCAGTGGAAATCGCATGCTTTACGCACTGAGTGAGATGTGAGGTTGATTGCTACGTTTGATGTTTGCTATCACCATGACATGCACACCCCCATTTTACACTTTATGTTAGTGTTACCTTAGAGTACTGTACATCTTGTTGTGGTAACTCTTTAGTTGCAGGTCCAGGTTCAGGTATGATTATTTATACCTGTTATTGTTTTGTTTTGCTGCTATCGCTCATACCAGACTTTTGTCTGACCGAAAGTTTTATTTCTCTTCTTATTACTCTGGGTGCTCCTAAACGAGCAGACTAGAGACAGGTTAGGTGGTATACACGAGTAGCTGTCCGGAGACGAGCAGGAGGCTTCCATTACTATTTACATATATTCTCCTTGTGTTGTTGCTGGTCACTACTTTGGGTATTAGTAGTGTAACTTTTCTATTTTTGCTTTAGAGACTGTATTTTGAAGTTGTAATAACGGTTTGGATCATAAGCTGTATTTTGGATTCCGGTGCTATGATGATTTAGTTCTCAGCTTATGCATTGTCTCGCCTGTTTTATGTCAAGTTGTGTTGCTATTATATTTTATTCCATATGCTGTGAGATATACTATAGGTTCTTTAATAACTCATAGTTCTAAACCCTTTTCTTTGACAACCGTCTCGTGCTAGTCGGGCATCAGCACAATGCATTTCGAGGAAATGTCGACTGGTCCGGGGCGGGCTGTCACACTTGGTATCAGAGCCTAGGTTGCATAGTTTAGCCTAGGGGAAGACATCAAGGAGAGATATTATATGTATACGAGAGCGCGTATTTGTGATATTTTGGTTTTAAAAAGATATATATATATATATATACTATTAGTATATCTAAGGATGAAGTCGCACTGCACTGGCACCATTATGGAGATGGTTAATCGTTTTCTCTTTATAGATTGGATGATGAGCCGATATACGAGGGGTACGGGTTCAGGGGCCAATAATAAGAATGCTCCTGACATGAGGACAATGTTTACTACCTTCATGAGAGAGACACTTAGGGATGTCCAGGGAGCAGCTCCTAATGCTGCTAATGGTGGTGGTGCCGCGGCGTAGGCGCCTAGAGCTGATTTCGCCAAGCTCTGCAAGGATTATACTAGTCTTGGTGGAAGGCCGTTCAACGGAACGGAGTCGACTACGGAGGTTCAAGATTGGCTTGATGGTTGTGAGTGCATCTTCGAGGATTTGGGCATCGATGATGCGATGAAGAGAAAGCTAGCATCGTGCTAACTTCAAGGACGAGCAATGAATTGGTGGAGTGCTATCAAAGTGGCTATTCCTGAGGATCAAGTTACTTGGAATCAGTTTAAGACCCATTTCAGTAACAAGTTTATCCCAGTTTCCCAGAAATCAGAATTGTTTTGGAAATTTCTAGAGTTTAAGCAGAATGGTAGGGCAGTCTCAGAGTATATTGCCGAGTTCAATACTTTATTGAAGTATGGATTATACCTTATTGACACTGCCGAGAAGAAGAATGAGAAGTTCATAACTGGCTTACATGGGTACTTGGGGGAACCGCTTATAAACCCCATCGATGAGACATTTGAATCTATTGTGGGAAAGGCACTGAGATCTGAGAGCCTTTACCCTAAGTCAAAGACCGAGGTTGCTGTCACATCTGTAGGGGAGCCAAAGCCGCAGGCAAGCGGTGGAGGCAACAATAATTTGCAGAATAAGAGAAAACAGAACCAAGCTAAGGGTGGTCAGAAAAAGAATAAGAAAGATGTTGAGTGCTATAGCTGTGGCAAGAAGGGCAACTATGCCAAAGATTGTCGAGCAAAGCCAGCGGACAGGAAGTGCTTCAATTGCGGCCAAATGGGACATCACAAGGATAAATGTCCATAACCCCCTAAAGAGAAGCAGATTGTGAAAGCATATGTTATCAACGCTGTTCCTTCTTCGTCGAATGCCCCAACCGTGGCGGAGAAGGGAAAAAATATCGTCATTCAAGGTATGCTTTCTATTTATGATGTTCCTGTTCGAGTACTGTTTGATACCAGGGCTTTCCATTCCTTCATATCTAGTGACCTGGTAGATAGGTTGGGATAGGAACCTGAGATATTCGATAGACCTTTAGTTGTGACGAACTCGGTAGGTGGTTCGACTAGCCTTAGTATGATTTGTCGTAATTTGGTCTTATCGAGTCATGGATGTATGTTTGCTTGTGATTTCTTTGTTTTGGGATTTACTGGGTTTGGCATTATTTTGGGAGTCGATTGGCTCCAAAGATATGGGGTGGTGGTAGACTGTGAAGGGTCTTCGGTGACCATTAGAGTGGACGATGGGCAGAGGGTACTGTTTGGTTGCCTACCTAGTGATGGGATGATGGCTAGTTTTCTAAATTCCCTCGACATCCCGCATGATGAGTTGTCAAATGTGGCTATTGCTGGCGAGTATTCAGACATCTTCGAGGAAGTGACCAGACTTCCACCACACCGAGAGATCGAGTTTCGTATTGATTTAACGAAAATGCCAGACCTATAGTGATGCCACTTCGTCGTATGGTGCCAAGGGAGTAGCGAGAGCTTGGGGTGCAAGTAAGCGATCTTTTGAAGAAGGGATTTATTAGAAGAAGTGTTTCCGAGTGTGGAGCATCAGTTGTTTTCGCCACTAAGGCTGATGGTTCCCTTCGTTTATGTGTTAAAACACCCCACCTCCGTTGAGGTCACTCACAGAGGGAATGCCTTAACTTCGATGGAGCATTATAGGTAAAAGATGCAAATAAATTACAAGACAGACAAATAATGCAGCAGAAAAAAAAAGTCATTTTATAAACAACTTAATTCAGTCAAGCTTTTACAACAATTTCCTCAATCATTTCTTAAATGTAATACATGGAACTTCTGTCTTGATTTAAAAACTTCCAAGAATAAAAGAAGCATAAAAAAATGATATTCCCCAATAAAGCGTGAACCAGCCATAGCAGTGGAAGAGAGAGAGAGAGTCCAAAGAGATACACCAACTAATCTTCAAGCTTGGAAAGAGAAGAGGTCCAAGTTAGGCTGAGCTATTCCCTCCCTGACTACCTGAGGGGGAACGGAAAAAAAGAGGCGAAAAACAAACTAGGTCAGACATAAGTCTGATAATCCAGTGATCTTTCAGCATGCAAACAAGATTAAGGACCATGACAAGAATAAACCGAAAATAGGACAATACCATAAAAACAAGGTAACTAAAGACAAGATAAGTGCAAGGTGAACTGAATGCGCTTCTACTTTTTCTCTGCTTCGCTACTACTCTATTAATCTGATTTCTATATTTCTCTCTACACCACCTAACTAGTGTCCCAAATAGTAATCTGTATAAAATAATAATCGTGATCCCAACCCCCGTAATTGTGGTAGCCTTCCGGTGTACATCTATCGTGAGGATTCCACCTCAATCGGCCTAATTGCCATGAACATGTTAGATGTGCCCTTACTACCCTATCGATCGGCTCCCTACTTGTATTCATATTCCATGTGTCTGTGTAAATCGGCCCTCTCTTGTGTGTAGATACCATGTGCTGGTCTCACCATAAGGTGTATCAATCCTTATGATAGCGACCCGACACATTTCAAGATGCACAATGTATAATTACTGGTACCCAGTGCCTGCTTTTTCCCCACTCCGGAGTACGTGCACGCCCGTAAACCATCGGAACCTACATTGACGTACCCCCTGCCGTTGCTTTGACCGCTTATAATCAGCCCAGTAATCGTGCCCCAACCTACCAACTTCAGGGTACCGTGATACATCCATGTGGGTTACGGCTGAAATGGGTCCCCGTTACTAGGGTTTCCTATTGGTTAAGTTTGTGGGCCTATATTTACTAATATTACCCACCAACCCGATATGTACTTAACCCTCCCATCGATTCAAGCATTTTTAATAAACGATTAAGTTTTGTAGGCCTATATGTACTATTATTACCAACCTACACGAGATGTACTTAATCCTCTCATCGATTCAAGAATGTTTATTTAATAATTAAGTTTTGTGGGCCTATATTTACAAATATTACCCACCAACCCGATATGTACTTAACCTTCGCGCACATTACGCCATATTAGTTAAGTGTTGTCCGCTCATGTTAACTTAACCCACTCATTCATCATGTCATGTTGGTTAAGCATTTCTTATTAACTTGACCCTCCTTACTTATCATGTTGGATCGGTTAAGTGTTTCCTATTAACTTAACCCCGTTCGTTCATCAAGTTCTATTGGTCAAGTGTTTCTTGTTAACTTAACCCCAAGTATTCATCTTGTTGTGTTGGTTAAGTGTCATCAATCAATTCAAGTTAACTTAACATACCTATGTGTCATGTTACTTTGGTTAAGTGTTGCCTTCTTGTGTTAACTTAACCCTACTAAAAATCAAGTTATATTGGTTAAGTGTTGCCCTCTTATTTCAACTTAACCTTTCCATAAATCAAGTTATATCAGTTTAGTGTTTCTAAATTTACTTAACCTCACCCACTTGTCTAATTAACATGTTATAAAGGTTAAGTGTTCTAAATTTACTTAACCTCACCCACTTGTCTAATTAACATGTTATAACGGTTAAGTGTTCTAAATTTACTTAACCTCACTCACTTGTCTAATTAAGATGTTATAACGGTTAAGTGCTCTAAATTTACTTAACCTCACCCACTTGTCTAATTAACATGTTATAACGGTTATGTGTTCTAAATTTACTTAACCCCACCCATCAGTTTAGTTAACATGTTGAATTGGTTAAGTGTTTCCTTAATTGACTTTACCCTACCAATCTTGACTTAGCTTTATTAAAGTACCAACCGCTCACATTAGACAAGTATTGTTGTGGTCACTGGATGTGCCGGTCGGTTTCGGGCAGTTTTACAGCACAACTCAGTCTAACCTCAAGTCCTTTTTAGGCTCAATGCACAAACCACCCACACTAGACAGGTATTGTTGTGGTCACTGGATGTGTCAGTCGGTTCCGGGCAGTTTTACACCTCAACTCAGTCTAACCTCGGGTTAGGCATATTCGTCTTTTCTAAATTTACATATTTCTTATTTATGACAAATTCCATATGTAAATTATTCCCAATTTAATTATGCCATAATTATCCTTTTAGTTATGCTCACAATTAATGGTATACTAAATATACCATTTCATGAACCAATCTATGCCATGTAATTTTTCATGTTTATCCTATATATTTATATGTAAATTATAAATCAATTATTGTTATGGCCCACTTTCCTTTTAAATCACGTTCAAAATTTTAGGTATATAGGTTATACCATTTTCATGCCACTTATCATGCTTATGTGTCAAACATGCCAATTACATGTAATTTCATTTTTTTCCCCAATGTTACCCCCGTTGTACGTTTGTAAAATTACATAGAATGTTAGGATCAATATTTTAGCCTAACTTATAAAACAAAAAAAGGAAAAGAGGAACTTTGCAACATTCCAACGTCATACAAAAGTATGGATCTAACTACACATATGTCACATGGATTTGGCATAGAACAATATACTTTTAACTATGAACTTGCAAATTTGATCTATGCAACGTGAACCACAAGCATATGAATTTACATAAAACTATACTAGTTAAACTTGGCATGTAGTGGTGAACTTGCAAATTAGATCTATCATAAAAGCATATGGATCTAACGTATAAAGTTGTAGATCTAAACATATAAGGTCGTAGATCTAAACATGTATGCATAACGGCTCTAAACAATTAGGCATAAACGACATGACTTAGCCTAAAACTTGTATGTATGATAACATCACCAAACTTACATATGATAATTTCATTCCTAAATTCCTATACAACATCATAGGTTTACTCATCAATTTCCACATAACATGATAGGTTCGATAGACCACAATAGTTCATAGGTATATATGATAGAATAGACATGAATAAACATGAATCTGCATCACATACAACTTGATACAATTCTATTTTACAATTCATTACAAATCATGTCTTTAATTTATTCACATCTGAAAGATAACTACACTTACAAACAAAAAGGAATTCTTGAGTTCTGGGATCTGTATTCTGAAATTGAATTGCTCACTTTTGATGTAGATCGTTGAATTCTCTTAATCGAATTAGATTAGATTTAATTTGATTTTGGTTTTAGTGGCGGCTAGGTTTAGATGAGAGTGAATAATTGAATTAGGTTTTAGGTTTAGAGTCCTTATATAGTTGTAGAGAGCGTTTTAGGACCATTAGATTAACCCTGAACCATGAGAACCAATCAGATGCCACATCTGCCTTAGAGTGAATCGGCCCACGGGTTGACAGCCAAACACCCTAAATCAACCCCTAGTCGACCAAGCGAGGCTCGGGTCAACCTCAAAAATGGACCGGTTCAGTTATTCCCCCTCCCGATTCGCTGTTTTGAACTTTTCTGCATATTTATTTATTTAATTTTTATATATATCTATATTTTTTTTCTCATATGCATACAAACTTCAAGGCTTAATAACTTCTTCATAAGGTATCCGCTTTATGCAAACCAAATGTCTATCTTGACCAAAATTTTGAGACGAACGTAATAGCACAACCCATTTCACTTAATTCTTCTTCTAAAAATTAAGTGTTCTTGAATTTGTTAATTTCAATATTCTCAGAAAACTCAGGGTGTTACATTCTCCCCTCCTTAAAGGATTTCGTCCCCGAAATCTTCAAGTTAAGAAGAATGCATCCTAACATCCAATCATCCATCTACTCATCCATCATCCACAAGCATCCATTGTCCTTAAAAGACTTCTAATGCCATATGAACATATGTAGGGTGTGTGTATATGTCTCTTATCTAGTGCAAAATCAGGCGGTCTACTAATCCAGTTGACCTCCTTAATGTGAATCATGAGAGTGTCATGCGTCCAATATGTATGCAAATATCTCTAATCATGTAAATACTATATGTGTGCATATTCACTCATCCATATGCAACATCCATATGATAACACATCAAGTTTCAATCCATATACAAATACATTCATATGCATATGCAATATGAAAGTGACTGAGCTGATCTAGTGCCTAATGTGTGTATATGCATCCACGAGCAACCACTTGCAACCATCATCATAACATGTCTCAAACACATGTTTTCATCCATTGGCTTCTACCTAAGATCGAGGATAGGACCGAGAGGATATACTTAAAAGATAAAGACTAGCATGCAAATAAATATTACAGAAAAAGGAGGAATCAAAGATATACCCTCAAAAAGGGTATGATGCACGTATCTAGTCTTCAGTCTTCTAAGTCGCATCTTCTTTAAGCTTCACTCCATTGTACCTTAACTAATTTAACTTCACGATTGTGAAGCTTTTTGACCTCCATTTCCAAAACCCACCAGTAAAGATAGGACCTCGATCATTTACTATTCTAGAGGGTATCCAATGTTGTCGAACTGTCTTTCCAAGATGAACAGAAGTTAAGCATGATACCAAGTGTATATACTAAGATGATTAAAGGTCTCTCTTCTATTTAGCTTATCCCTCATGTCACAAATCTGAGGGTTGATATCTCTCACGCAAACCATCCTAGTCGAACTTAGCATCCCTCAAATACAAGCCCCAAAGGCCTAAACCAATATCAGACAAGCACCCAAGGAATACCTCCTCCGAATTTGGACGATTTATGTGAGATGATACTAGTAAAACAACTAAACAATTGAGCACATAACCGACTCTGGTTATCCTCGCCAATCCTGCTCCAAAACTATTGTTGATCGCATAACTGGCTTTGCATTGTCAACTAGATATATGCGGAAGTCTATCTCGAGTTTTTTAGGGGGAAAACTCCTAACCTTAATAAAAAAACATCTACGTACTCATGGACTACTCTAACGGATCGAAAATCGTCGATAAGTACATAAAGTGGTTCTAGGTAGCTAAGACAAACTGATCCCTTAGGATCGCACGAAATTTCGAGGGTATTCCCGAGGCAAGTCGAAAGTCTAACTATCCTCCTTTCACAATTACTAGCTAACTAATCCATGCCTAGAATCAACCCATAGCCCATGAAACCAAAAACATAAGTATCTCAAATCCTTACAAACCAAAGATAAATGAGCCAAACCACAAATTGGACTTGAGACAATAATGGGATCCTCTACCATATAAGCTCTAGGGTGAAGAGACTCAACTATAGAAGCAGATATAAACGAATGCGAAGCGCAAAAATCAAAAAGAGTACTAGCAAGATGATTAAGAAGAAAAACTAAACTTTTAAACAGAAACCTTACTACCTCTCTCTCAGGTATGCTGGTGGTGAGAGCATGCACTTGCGTTCCGGAAAATAATGTCTTTCGTTCTTGCCCTTGCCCTTAATTATACGACCCGTTATACCAAAATAAAGATACTTCCTCTTGTTTTAGGTTTTACTATCCTTTCCTCCCCTCCTTTGTGAACCAAGTCCATATCCATGAGTTCTTCATCCTTGTGTTGTGCTCCTTAGCCAAACTCCCTCGTTCTCATCTTTTTCGTCCTTGTGTAATTTGTTGATAGGTCTTTTGAAAGCTGCCTCCATTGCGTGGAAAATCCTACAAAGCTCGAAAGAAAAATTAGCCGTAGGTAAAACTACTGCGGCTATAGATGGAAGATGGGCGCTTATTTTCCCTTTAACAAGTGTCATGGTCTCATCAAGCCTACGGAACCATGCCGCAATGAGGTTACCTCCAAGAAAGCCAGGAGCCCCGGAGACTCAGGAAATAAGGAAACAAGGATTCAAACAGAGGATCAAAAAGATAGTGCATATGGCTTTGGGGAATATGCCATTAAAGCAAAACTTTTCTTTTGAAAATACTTCTTTTAAAATCATTTCGAAAATAATTTTTCAAATCTTTTATCTGATCCGGTAAACTTCAGCTCTAATACCAAGTGAAACACCTCACCTCTATTAAGGTCATGCACAGAGGGAATGCCTTAACTTCGGTGGAGCATTATAGGTAAAAGATGCAGATAAATTACAAGACAGACAAATAAAGCAGCGGAAAATAAAGTCATTTTATAAACAATTTAATTCAGTCAAGCCTTTACAACAATTTCCTCAATCATACTTAAATGTAATACATAGAACTTCTGTCTTGATTTAAAAACTTCCAAGAATAAAAGAAGCATAAAAACAAATGATATTTTTCGATAAAGCATGAACCAGCCATTGCAGTGGAAGAGAGAGAGTCCAAAGAGATACAAACTAATCTTCAAGCTTGGAAAGAGAAGAGGTCCTAGTTAGGCTGAGCTATTCCCTCCCTGACTACTGGGGGGAATGGAAGAAAAGAGGCAAAAAAACAAACTAGGTCAGACATCGGTCTGGTAATCCAGTGATCTTTCAGCATGCAAACAAGATAAAGGATCATGACAACCGAAAATAGGACAATACCATAAAAACAAGGTAACAAAAGACAAGATAAGTGCAAGGTGAACTGAATGCACTTCTACTTTTTCTCTGCTTCGCTACTACTCTGTTAATCTGATTTCTATATTCTCTGCACCACGTAACTAGTGTCCCAACTAGTAATCTGTATAAAATGATAATCGTGATCCCAACCCCCGTAATTGTGGTAGCCTTCAGGTGTACATTTATCGTGAGGATTCCACCTCAATCGGCCTAATTGCAATGAACATGTTAGATGTAACCTTACTAACCTATCGATCGGCTCCCTACTTGTATTCATGTTCCATGTATCTGTGTCAATCGGCTCTCTCTTGCATGTAGATACTTTGTGCGGGTCCCACCATAAGGTGTATCAATCGTTATGATAGCGACCCGAAACGATTCAAGATGCATAGTGTATGACTACAGGTACCCAATGCCTGCTTTTTCCCACTCCGGAGTACGTGCATGCCCATAAACCGTCGGAACCTACACTGATGTACCCCCTACCGCTGCTTTGATCGCTTATAATCAGCCCAGTTATCGTGCCCCACCCTGCCCAGTTCAGGATACCGTGATACATCCATGCGGGTTACTGCTGAAATGGGTCTCCGTTACTAGGGTTTCCTATTGGTTAAGTTTGTGGGCCTATATTTACTAATATTACCCACCAACCCGATATGTACTTAACCCTTCCATCGATTCAAGCATTTTTAATAAATGGTCAAGTTTTGTGGGCCTATATATACTAATATTACCCACCTACACGAGATGTACTTAACCCTCCCATCGATTCAAGCATTATATTTAATAGTTAAGTTTTGTGGGCCTATATTTACTAATATTACCTGCCAACCCGATATGTACTTAACTTTCCCGCACATTACGCCATATTAGTTAAGTGTTGTCCGCTCATGTTAACTCAGCCCACTCATTCATCATGTTAACTCAACCCACTCATTCATCATGTCATGTTGTTTAAGCATTTCTTATTAACTTGACCCTCCTTACTTATCTTGTTGGATCAGATAAGTGTTTCCTATTAACTTAACCCCGTCCGTTCATCAAGTTATATTGGTCAAGTGTTTCTTGTTAACTTAACCCCACGTATTCATCTTGTTGTATTGGTTAAGTGTCATCAATCAATTCAAGTTAACTTAACCTACCTATGTGTCATGTTACTTTGGTTAAGTATTGCCTTCTTTTGTTAACTTAACCCTACTACAAATCAAGTTATATTGGTTAAATGTTGCCCGCTTATTTTAACTTAACCTTTCCATAAATCAAGTTATATCGGTTTAGTGTTTCTAAATTTACTTAACCTCGCCCACTTGTCTAATTAACATGTTAAAAAGGTTAAGTGTTCTAAATTTACTTAACCTCACCCACTTGTCTAATTAACATGTTATAACGGTTAAGTGTTCTAAATTTACTTAACCTCATCCACTTGTCTAATTAACATCTTATAACGGTTAAGTGTTCTAAATTAACTTAACCTCACCCACTTGTCTAATTAACATGTTATAACAGATAAGTGTTCTAAATTTACTTAACCTCACTCACTTGTCTAAATAATATGTTATAACGGTCAAGTGTTCTAAATTTAATTAACCTCACCCACTTGTCTAGTTAACATGTTATAACGGTTAAGTGTTCTAAATTCACTTAACCTCACCCATTAGTTTAGTTAACATGTTGAATTGGTTAAGTGTTTCCTTAATTGACTTTACCCTACCAATCTTGACTTAGCCTTATTAAAGCACCAACCACTCACATTAGACAAGTATTGTTGTGGTCACTGGATGTGCCGGTCGGTTCCGGGCAGTTTTACACCATAACTCAGTCTTACCTCGGGTCCTTTTTAGGCTCAATGCACTAACCACCCACATTAGACAGGTATTGTTGTGGTCACTGGATGTGCCGGTCGGTTCTGGGCAGTTTTACACTACAACTCAGTCTAACCTCGGGTTATGCATATTCGTCTTTTCTAAATTTACATATTTCTTATTTATGACAAATTCCATATGTAAATTATTCCCAATTTAATTATGCCATAATTATCCTTTCAATTATGCTCACAATTAATGGTATACTAAATATACCATTTCATGAACCAATCTATGCCATGTAATTTTTCATGTTTATCCTACATTTTTATATGTAAATTATAAATCAATTATTGTCATGGCACACTTTCCTTCTAAATCACGATCCAAATTTTAGGTATATAGGTTATACCATTTTCATGCCACTTATCATGCTTATGTGTCAAACATGTCAATTACATGTAATTTCATGTTTTCCCCAACATTACCCCGTTGTACGTTCGCAAAATTACATAGAATGTTAGGCACGATATTTTAGCCTAAGTTATAAAACAAAAAAGAGAAAAGAGGAACTTTGCAACGTTCCAACATCATACAAAAGTATGGATCTAACTACACATATGTCACATGGATTTGGCGTAGAACAATATACTTTTAACTATGAACTTGCAAATTTGATCTATGTAACATGAACCATAAGCATATGAATTTACATAAAACTATACAAGTTAAACTTGGCATGTAGTGGTGAGCTTGCAAATTAGATCAATCATAAAGGCATATGGATCTAACATATAAAGTTGTAAATCTAAATACATAAGGTCATAGATCTAAACATGTATGCATAATGGCTCTAAACAATTAGTCATAAATGACATGACTTAACCTAAAACTTGTATGTATCATAATATCACCAAACTTACATATGATAATTTCATTCCCAAATTGCTATACAACATCATAGGTTTACTCACCAATTTCCACATAACATGATAGGCTCGATAGACCATAATAGTTCATATGCATATATGATAGAATAGACATGAATAAACATGAATCAGCATCATATACAACTTGATACAATTCTATTTTACAATTCATTACAAATCATGTCTTTAATTTATTCACATCTGAAAGATAACTACACTTACAAACAAAAAGGAATTCTTGAGTTCTGGGATATGTATTCTGAAATTGAATTGCTCGCCTTTGATGTAGATCGTTGAATTCTCTTAGTTGAATTAGATTAGATTTAATTTGATTTTAGTTCTAGTGGTGGCTAGGTTTAGATGAGAGTGAATAATAGAATTAGGTTTTAGGTTTAGAGTCCTTATATAGTTGTAGAGAGTGTTTTAGGACTATTAGATTAACCCTGAACCATGAGAACCAATCAGATGCCACATCTGCCTTAGAGCGAATCGGCCCACGGGTTGACAGCCAAACACCCTGAATCCACCCCTAATCGACCCAGCGGAGCTCGGGTCGACCTCGAAAATGGGCCGGTTCAGTTATTCCGCCTCCCGATTCGCTGTTTTGAACTTTTTTGCATGTTTATTTATTTAATTTATATATATATATATTTCTCATATGCATACAAACTTCAAGGCTTAATAACTTCTTCATAAGGTATCTGTTTTATGCAAACCAAATGTTTATCTTGACCAAAATTTTGGGACGAACGTAATAGCGCAACCATTTCACTTAATCTTCTTCTAAAAATTAAGTGTTCTTGAATTTGTTAATTTTTATATTCTCAGAAAATTCGAGGTGTTATATATGTAGGCTACCGTGAGCTGAACAAGGTGACGAGGAAGAATAAGTATCCTCTTCCACCGATGGACGATTTGTTTGATCAGTTGAATGGAGCGAGAGTGTTCTCCCAGTTAGATCTCGCGATAGGATTTCACCAGCTCCGAGTGGCAGCTGAGAGTATTCCTAAAATGGCATTTCAGACGCCGTCCGATTCTATGAGTGGTTGGTTATGCCATTTGGTTAACCAATGCATCATCATACTTTGTAGATCTTATGAATAGGGTATTCATGAATCAACTGAACAAGTTTGTTCTTGTGTTCATGGACGATATCCTTGTTTACTCAAGGATAGAGGAAGAACACAAGGAACATTTGAGGGCAGTGATGGAGATGTTGAGTAAACACCAATTGAAAGCAAAATTTTCTAAGTGTCACTTCTGGAGGAGGGAAGTGAGATTCTTGGGCCATGTTGTTTCAAAAAATGGTATTGTCGTGGATCCTACAAAGGTGGCTATGGTGCAAGATTGGTCTACGCCCAAGAATGCAATAGGCGTGAGAAGTTTCTTGGGGTTGGCTGGATATTACCGTAAGTTTATCTAAGACTTCTCCAAGATAATGGCACCGTTAACTCAATTGACCAAGAAGAATCAAGCTTTTGTTTGGGGTGAAAGGTGTGAGAATGCATTTAAAGCCTAATTGAAAAGTTAACGTGTGCACCAATGTTAGTTATTCCTAAACAGAACGAAGAGTTGACGGTATACACGAATGCCTGTGGTACCGAACTAGGTGTTGTATTGATGCAAGGAGGTAGGGTTGTAGCTTATGCTAGTCGACAGCTGAAACCACCTGAGAAAAGATATCCTACCCATGATTTGGAATTGGCGGTGATCGTGTTCACGTTAAAGATGTGGAGACATTATCTTTGGGAGAAAGATTCGAGTTGTTTATCGATCATAAGTCATTAAAGTAACTTTTCTCTCAAAAGGATTTAAATCCATGTCAGCAGAGATGGTTAGAGTTCTTGGTAGGAGTGTAAACGGGTCGGACCGGACCGGACCGGATGGAGGTGTGTCCAAGCTCTGTCCTATAAGAATTCGGACGGACATGGATCAGACAACATATAGCCTTGGACTGAGCCGAACAACAGACTGTCCTGTCCTATATAGCCTTGGATAATAGAAAAACGTCGAAAAATTTAGATTGGACCGTACACTAGTGTGTCCAAGCTTTGTCCTATAAGAGAATCAGACAGACACGGACCGGACACCTCATAGCTTCGGACCGAGCCGGACAACAGACTGTCCTATCCGATATACAGCCCTAGTTCTTGCCTTCATATGATTTCAATATCGCATACACACCCGGGAAGGGCAATGCGGTAGCCGATGCATTGAGTAGGAGACATGCCAGTTTAGAGGTTATGTTTCTTGAATGGAAGCAACTGGAGTATATTGCAGGATATGATTTCAGACCTAAGTGCGAGTTGGATCCCAAAATGTTAGCAAGTCTGACGATCAGGCCGACTTTGATGAGCGATTAGTTCCAGTCAGAGAGACAATCCTAACTTATTGGAAATCATCTCCAAGTTAGAGATGGGTATCGATGAGGAGATGAACAAGTATGGGCTTGATCGAGAAGGATGGCTTCGAAAGAATGGGAGACTAGTTGTGCCCAATGTCAATGGATTGAGAGATGAAGTGCTTTGAGAATGTCATCACTCAAAAATGCATCCCAGTGGTAACAAGATGTATCGAGACATGAAGCAGACTTACTACTGGGAAGGGATGAAAAGAGATGTTGGGAAGTTTATATCCAGGTGCATGAATTGTCAGCTAGTTAAAGCCGAGAAAAAGAAGCCTAGTGGTTTGTTACAACCATTAGAAATTCCCAAATGTAAATGGGAACAAGTCTCAATGGATTTCATTGATGGGTTACCGAGGACTAGATCGGGTCATGATAGCATTTGGGTAATTATGGATCGATTGACTAAAAGTGTGAGGTTTATACCCGTCAAGTCAAATAGAACGGCAGCTATTTAGCAGAACTGTATATGAAGTAGGTAGTCAGATTTCATGGAGTAAACAAAAGTATTGTGAGTGACCGAGATCCATTATTTACTAGTGGGTTTTGGAAGAGCTTGCAAGAGGCTTTAGGGTTAGAATTATATCTCAGTATCGCGTACAATCCTCAATACAATGATCAAACAGAGAGGGTGAATCGCATATTAGAGCATCACTTGAGAGCTTGCATATTGGATTTTGGAGGTTCATGGGATGGTCATTTGCATTTGATTGAGTTTGCGCATAACAATAGTTATCAGTCCAGTATTGATATGGCTCCATTTGAAGCTTTGTACGGAAGACCATGCAACTCACCATCATGTTGGTTGGAAACCAGTGAGAAATTTGTGCTTGGACCAGATGTAATAAGAGAAACTTTAGATAAGATCAAGGTTATTCAACAACGAATGGAAACTGCCCAAGATAGGCAGAGGAGTTATGCTGATAAAAGACAAAGAGAATTGAAATTATCCGTTGGAGAACTGGTATTCATTAAGATTTCTCCATTGAAGAATGTAATTCGATTTGGTAGAAGAGGTAAATTGGCACCAAGGTTTGTTGGTCCATTTCCAGTTCTCGAGCAAGTTGGGAATTTGGTGTATAAAGTTGGATTTTTATTATCGAGTACGATACGAAGTAACTTCGAAGGAAGACGGTGAAACTAGTCAAGGTCCAGTGGGGTGATAATGAGAATGATTGTACTTAGGAAATAGAGGAGAACATAAGGAAGACACATCAAGAACTCTTTGCCTGGTAAGATTTTAATAGTGATAGTTATTCCCTTGTTAGTAAACCGCATGCTAGGATAGATTTGTTGTGTTGTTTTGTATGTTTGATTGTTTGTAGATGGTTGACAGACATGCGGGACACTTTTGTATGTTCTGGTTAAGGAATTTCGGGGGAGAAATTTCTTAAAAGGGGGAGAGTGTAACGACCTGCATTCTGCGCATCAGAGGATCATAGAATATTTATTTCTTCCATATATGAAGTCGTATGGTCGTGTAACTTTGGGAGATGACTATTGGGGTCATTTCCCATGTTCACAATTTTTGCCGAATTTAAAATGACCGTTTTACCCCTAGCGAATCTTGTTGCACCTATAACTTTTGATTTGTAAGGAGTTTTGACCTGAAACCACTTCCATTGGATTCAGACGATGGTTTACCTTTCCGAGTGGTAACATCTATCAAACGCACTTATCATTTGGGAGATATGGCTGAAATAAGGTTTGGAAGGTGAAAAGTAGCTTAACCGGGCTTAACAAGATAATTATTGGAAGGGCCCATAACCCATTTGGGGATTAGGGTTATGGGGCGGCTGAAATTAGTTACGAAGCCATCTCATTTCAGTTTTCTAGCCGTTACAAACATTCTTTGAACCCTAGCAATGACCTCCAACCCCCAAACCACCTTCTAATCACTTTCTAATCCAATATTACAAAAATCTACATCAAATCAAGGTGGATTGACATCTCAGAGTTAGGGCTGCTGTGGTTCATAGGAATTCGACCCAAATCAGTGGAGTTTTAGATATTAAAATTTATTAGTGGCTAAGGTGAGTGATCAGCACGTTTTTACACTAATTACGACTAATTAGGGTGATTAGTGATAATTAGCGAAATTATGCATGTTAAAATTCTGGAAAAATATGTAAAAATTGTTAAATATTATTTTACGACTCTGATGAAAATTTGGGTTAATTTTGATTAAGTTTTCTAATCTTATTGTTAAAACATGGTTAAGGGGATTAAAGGGAAAATTATGTTTTTGGGTACGTTTGATCTAAAATGAACTATATGCTTGATGTTTTGATCTTAATTTAACCCATATGTTGATACTGTTGTTTTTGATATTTTGTGATTATTTAGTAAAGTTAGAATGGTTGAAAACGCTGTCATATGGCGAGAATGGATGGAACAAGCTTGCTGGAAATGCTGCAGAGATCTGGATCGGATCGGATAACCGAACCGAACTAGAGAAGTGGCATCTTCAGCAACGCACAAAGGAAAGGGAAACAAGGAAGGCTAACCGGATCGAATTGGGGTAGGGGATAAGATCAAAGATGAAGGGAGAACCAGATCAAAATCTGGAGGTGAGAAGGAAGCATAAAGAGGACCCGAACCGAACCAAATGAGAGACCTGGACCGAACCGATGATGACTGGAGCACTATGCATATTCAAACTGAACCAAGGCATGGGCTATGAGTACTGAACCGAGTACGGAGTACCGAACCGAGCCGGATATATATTTTACTTCTATGCGACGACTCTTCGGAAGAACAACTAGTTCGACCAAAACCCGAGATGCAAAGGGAATCCAAATAGGAAGTTATTACCCAGGATCTAGATGGGAACCAATGAGTTAACTTCAAGAGTTGGGTTTACCTGCGGGACGTGTGCAAAGGGGTTATCGATATCTATAGCTTTAGTTCACCACTGAGAGACGGATTAGTGGCTATGGATCAGCGCAATGGGATCATTAAGACTCCCAAGGGCAAGTGATTGTAGCACGTCTATGAGCCATTGCATTGGAGTCATCATGACTCCATGGGGAAAAGTGGACATAGCAAAGGATTAATGGCTGTGGATTAATGCAATGTGATCATTATGACCCCAAGGGAAAAGCGATCGTAGCAACGGATTTGGTGATCAAAGCGGTGGAAATCGTATGCTTTACGCACTGAGTGAGAGATGTGAGGTTGATTGCTATGTTTGATATTTGCTATCACCATGACATGCACACCCCCCATTTTACACTTTTTGTTAGAGTTACCTTAGAGTATTGTACATCTTGTTGTTCTAACTCTTTGGTTGCAGGTTCAGGTATGATTATTTATACTTGTTATTGTTTAATTTTGCTGCTATCGCTCATACCAGACTTTTGTCTGACCCAGAGTTTTATGTCTCTTCTTATTACTCTGGGTGCTCCTAAATGAGCAGACTAGAGACATGTCAGGTGGTATACATGAGTAGCTGTCCGGAGACAAGCAGGAGGCTTCCACGTACTATTTACATATATTCTCCCTGTGTTGTTGTTAGTCACTACTTAGGGCATTAGTAGTGTATCTTTTCTATTTTTGCTTTAGAGACAGTATTTTGAAGTTGTAATAATGGTTTGGATCATAAACTGTATTTTCGATTCCGCTGCTATGATGATTTAGTTCTTAGCTTATGCACTGTCTCGCCTGTTTATGTCAAGTTATGTTGCTATTATATTTTATTCCATACGCTGTGAGATATCCTACGGTTTCTTTGATGACTCATAGTTCTAAACCCTTTTCTTTGACGACCATCTCGTGCTAGTCGGGCATCGGCACAGCGCATTTTAAGGATATGTCGGATAGTCTGGGGCGCTCTGTCACATGTAGCATCTTGATTTATAATCCATGGATATCAGTAGGAATTCATCTCACTGATGCTTCCTTCTCAACTTTTACATCCTCAAGAGTGCTCGGCCCTACTATCTTTGTCGTATCATGGAGACATTTCCTCAAATGGGAAACGTGAAATGCATCGTGTACTCCCGCCAGTTAACCTGGTAGCTTATTCCTATAAATCATCTGGCCTATCCTCTCTGCTGTAGGGAATGATCCTATAAATCTCGGCGCCAACTTCCCTACTGAGCCAAAGATGACTACATTCCTTAGCGGTGACACTTAATGAAGATCATATCTCCCACTTCAAATTCCAACTTGGCCCTCCTTTTGTCAGCATATGATTTCTATCTATCTTGAGCGACTTTCATTCTTTGGTGGATAAAATCCCTCGAATCATTTCCTATCCAAGAAGAAGTCTGTCTGTAGACTCCCACCAACAAGTCAGCGATCTACAAGGTCGTCCATATAACATTTCAAAGGGTGCCATACCTATGCTCGATTGGTAACTATTGTTGTAGGAGAATTCCACCAATAGAGATGCTCTTCCCAAGTCCCTCCAAAGTCTAGGATACACGGTCTTAGAAGATCCTCAAGAAATCTATTCACCATCTCGTTCTGTCCATCTGTCTAAGGGTGGTATGTTGTTCTCAGACGCAGCTATGTACCTAATGCATCTTGTAAGTTCTTACAAAACTCACTAGTAAATATGAGGTCGCGGTCGCTTACTATACTGGAAGGCACCCCTATGTAATCGAATTACCTCTCGAAGATATACTGACGCTAACCAAGTTGTCGTCCTCTTACTCCTGATAGGAATAAGGTGAGCGCTCTTCATCAGTCTATCCACTATCACCCAAATGCTCGTATTGCCCTTCCTTGATCGGGGCAATACATCTATGAAATCCATAGAGATGCTCTCCCACTTCCATTGTGGGGTATCCAAGGGCAGAAACAATCGCCTGGTTTCTTTTGTTCATCCTTTACTTACTAGCATGTCAATCATCGAGATACAAATTCCGGCACATCTTTCTTTATGCCAATCCAAAAGATAACCTTCTTCATGTCTCGGTACATTTTGTCACCGCCCGGATGGATGGTCTCCGAGAATGATGAGCTTCCTCAAGCACTTCCATAGGCAATTCCCTAATCTTAGGGACACATAGCCTTCCATCTCGTCTTAGCCACCCTTTATCGTGCATGACATATCTACTAAGGTGACTAGAAGTCTTTCCTCTACCAAGCATGTCCAAGATGTCTCAAATATGCAGGTCCTCCCATTGTATAGATCCAACTCACTCCAATAGAGTAGGTTGAACCTCCAATGATGCCAAAAATCCCAATATGAAATCCGTAGATGGCTTGAAATCAAATGTAACGACCCAAGGATTTTCGACCTCGAAAATCGACACCAAACACAATGCCGACTATTCAAGTATCGGAAATCTCACAGTGGAACGAATAAAATATATTATATAACAAAATTTTGAAATACAAAACTATATTTGTACTTACATATCATCAGAGTACATCACATATATACCATAGTGGAAACTATATATATATCTAACATTGAAGCCTCGTGCTCCAAGCTCCTCCAAGTATTTGAACATTGGGTAAAACAAAACAAAATAAACATTGGGTCAGTCATGTGGCTGGTATGAGTAAACTCTAATAATTTCGGTTTAACTTTTGAAATCCTTTTCAAAAGAAATGATAATCTTAAGACCAATCCACATGTAAACACGAATGGTTCTTAGCTTACGATAACCCAAAACACTTTCTTAAAATCAGTATTACTTTGATATTATAATAGTATCTAATACAAGTAAATAACAATCTAACAGAATGCTTTCATCTCACGCTCTACATGTATAATATACAATCAAAAACCGCGGGCTCTTATTGGAAAATGGATATCTCACTTATGACAAGGTATGGAACCACCTTCCGATTAGTGTACTCTAGAAGCGATACACTGGAGTTCAACAAGAACATCTTGTGACTCAACCATATGTGACCGACCATTCATTTCGCTTGGATGTTCCGAATATATTGTCACCTTACGATTGGTATACCAACATAACCGTTCCCGGGAGATACAGAAGCGAAAGAAGTAACAAATATGAATATTCTCTAGATGATGACCATATACCCTAATTGGGTGCGACCTACTTAGCCATACTGCCTGCCTGATTTTTGTCATTTCCCAGTTGATGAGGCTTGTGGTCATAACATATCTTTTAACAGATCACACATTTATTTACTTCGAATGCTACATCGTCATACCCACCAAATCACAAATCGATTTCCTAAAAAATACCATGGGTATAAAGCTAAGAGAAACAAATTCCTCCACCACCAACATAAATACATTTGAAGAGATCAACTTATGCGATCTATTAGATATACTTTGTCATACATTCGTTAGTACACATTGTCCTGGGACTGGACAAACCGAAGACACTATTCCGTAAATCCATCTTAGGCAATTTCTACCTAGAATTCGCAGAACAACCCTTGCATACTCTCCGTCTTCAATCATATTTGATTCACAATGCAAATGCCATACGGAGTGGGTCTTGGATAATAAACCTGATCCCGGTCTCTCCGTATTGACAACAGAAAATGGTCAAAAACTTTGATAGTCGGTTATTTAACTATCAAAGGCAAACATACATACAAACAACTATCATATTTCCAAATGGAAATCTTATTGATCAATCATCAATTAGCACTGAGCCCCTTTAAACAGAATTATAAATAATCATTTCATTTTCCAATTTGTCTTTGATATCTTTACCCAAATATTTCACTAACTCGTTTAGTCTCTCATGATTTTTCGGAAAAACACTTCCATGTATTCACAACTCCTTATTTCCCGTATTTCAAAAATATACTTTATTAACATTGGAAAAAATTTCCATAACATATTTATGCATCATTATCCTTAGTCCCTAACCGTAAACTAGTGAGAGAACAATTCCCTAAGTATTAACCCCGAAGGCTGAAACCAACGTCAGAACGATACTCGGAAAGCCATTCAACATACTAACCTCCAGTCAGTTCCTAACTTCCTTAACTCCATTCTTAACTTCTTGTTTGCACCGATCATTTCCTTTTGTAACCATTTAAATCTTGCAAATCATTTGCTCTAAAATCATTATTCACTTTATAACATAAAAATTAATTCTTCTATAGAAATCTGGTCTCGGTTAATAAATCAGATCTTGATTTAAATAAATATTATCATTACATTTTTAAACCTCATCTCACTAGTTCTTTTATAAATTTATATTCGTATCTCACTCTATAAACTCCATATATAAATCAGTTTCTTGTTAATTATATATCAAGTTACAACTAAATCTCGATTACACATTCGATCAAAAACTATTGGTTTTAAAACCAAATATTAACTATCCCGTTAATTTCTAAGTTTTATCATCTATAATTTCTGAAATAAATTATCTTTATAATATTCGACATAGTCGAAATCAAATTATAATTCCTTATGTGTTTATTTCAATTATATTTACATTTCGAACATCGAAATGATTTCATCGTTTTCTTTTCAATGATT
The DNA here is from genome assembly GCA_030737875.1 of Allium sativum. Classification (NCBI taxonomy): domain Eukaryota; kingdom Viridiplantae; phylum Streptophyta; class Magnoliopsida; order Asparagales; family Amaryllidaceae; genus Allium; species Allium sativum. Next base: position 965,060,527 of record CM060910.1, on the reverse strand, counting down.
CCCTATTTCCCCTTTTAATATTCATTCTTATATCCCAAATTATTTAATAATAGTTATTCCATTTTATCTCTAAATATTGTTTTTAGATCAAGCTGCTTGTTTTAATATAATTAAAACAAGTTATTGTATTCTAGCCCAATCAACATTCAATTCTATTATTTAAAAATAATAAATAATAGATTTCCCTTTTTAAAAACTCGAATTCTTTTTCAATATTTTCGAATATATTCTGCGGTATTTAAATACCAATTATTTCTGTTCAATGTTGTTCAAACATCCCAAATACACAATAATCAATCACAGATTATTTGTCACATCATATAATACAATATAGGAAAACAACAATATAATTGTTGAGGAATCAATATAAGTAACACTAATTTCATATCAATATGAAATAGAATAAATATTTAAGCAACGTTTTATATATGTAACGGTATATATAATGTCAAACAATTAATTAGCAAATCATCAAAACAACCATCACGCACATCATTCAATTATTTTTATCAATATTGAATAACGTTTATAAAATTATAAAACTGGACAGAGTTAGTGAGTTTACTCACCTTGGTTATTAATCGTTAGATAACGGTTAACGTTCGGTTGATCATATCAGGCATTTAATTCCACCGTAAATTGAAATGATCTCCAAATCTCTCTAAATTAGTTCCATTAGGTAGCCTGCGACCATATGATCCTAACAGATCCTATTTTTTTAAGTTTGGATAGCGTTTGAGAAAGACATGGTTGTTTAAAATTAATAATTACTGTATATTTAATTTAAGCTTAATTAAAGTTATGATTGGGCTTTACCAAATTATTCCTTCTTCGGCCCAATACCCTCTTTGACCCACTATTAACAGTACCCTTTCTTCCATGTTCCTCCCACTGCTCCATTTAATCCATCATTTCGAACATCATAACTTCTATTACATGTATTTCACCATTTCGATTTCCTTTCTTTTTGTTTTCCTGATGCAACCTTGCCACATATTTCCAATCCCATACCCATCCATTCAAAATTCATCACGTTATAGCTTCTCCTCCCTCATTTTAAACCCGTCGCAAGCTTCCTGTAACATGAATTCCACCATTTTTCACATCATTCAAACAACTTTTCCATAATTGTACCACGCCCGTCTCTCCCTCTTCCCCCATCTGGTCACACTCGAATCCCCTCTAAGTGCTCACATTTCCAGGCCATCCCTTGTTGTCATGGCTCACAAAAACTCTACCCATTTTAAAGAATGCGAGCTCTAGATTGTATCTCGCATGGGCATTTCCATGTATATTAGCTTCCCTTGCTTCAAACTTTCCATGATTTTTCACGCAAAAATCATCCTTCTATTCCTCTCCGATTTCTCCTCCATACCATCACTATCTCACAGAACTCGATCTCCGCCCCGCTGTTCAACAAACAGTTACTGCCATTGTCTTCCACACCAAAATTTCCATCTTTTCAGTAAAACAACTCACTAACTCTTTCCGTCCCCATCGCCATACCACTTAGATAAGGCTCGCGCGCACTCAGATAGTTCCCAGTACATGCTACAAACCATGTCGAGACTCCCATCAATGTTTCTCCCTCCACACATATGTCGAGCCTTCCTCTTACTATACATCAGATGCTACTTCCTTCCTTACTAGCTATCAGGCATTGCCATTCATATTTTCATTTAAATTTAAATTTTTGGAAGAATGTTTGTTCTCGTTTAATCTTCCTAAAATCAAAAAATGGTGATATGCCTTAGTTTATATAGGAAGCTACTTCCTTCGCAGCCAAGTATTAGGGTAGTAGGGGTTTACATAGGTCTGCAGTTGAGCTTTGCATGAAAAGAGGTTGTAGGGTTTCTTGGTTGCTAAGGTACAAGCATGAATTGGATGTACGATTTAGGTATGTAGTATTTCTTGCTCATGCATTCTTTTCTCTTTTGTTAATGACGACGACAGTGGAATATACATTTGGTTTAAAATATTGAAACTAAGATCTTGCGCTCGCACTTATCTAGTTTACATGAAGTAGTGTAATATATATATATATATATATATATTATAAATATAATATATATGTATGTATATTTATTCATTCTGTTGGGATTACCATAAAGGGACTGTTGTTTACCTGGTAAGAAACTAGGTGGAATTATAAACATCCATTTAGCTATTTATACTGTATAATAAATAATGGCGATTGATTTTTGCATTACACAGTAAAATGACGACCACTTTATCAAAATGTGTTCGGCGTACCTGTTGTGATTAAAAGTTACCAAATTTACATTACGTGTATGGTATGGATATGTATACCTTGTTGGAGTTTAAAAAGTTATGCGCCCCAATAAATAAAATCATGTTCACATCCGGACCGCTAATGACAAAATTGAAATTACAGTCGTGACGAGCAAGGCATCATGATTCCAAAACTATAATAATATGGACAAGTTAACTTATTTTATGAAATCCCAAAGTGCTGATTTAGGGTGCAAAATACGTTGAACGAAAAAGTAGCTTACTTTCTAAAATAAAAATTACAGAAAAATCTATAAATTAAATTATAATTATGTCTCAAATATCTTGCCCGAATTCGAAACCAGTATTTAATTATATTAAATAAACCGTTATGGCTTATAAACGATTCCATAGCGACTATTTGAAAATTTAATTTGGACATAACTTACAATTTATAAGACGAAATCTCGATTTTTCACTTCCACTAGAAAAATATAGTTCAATAGATTCGAAAGTTTCTTGTTTCTAAGAAATCCGACTTATAATGAATCCTGTACACTCAGTTGAAGTTCAAAACTCAATATTGCGAACTACTGCGAGTTACAGGCTCGATTATAATTATATTATAAATTAATACGTTTAAACCGTTGCTTATATAAATATATTTGTAACACCCCACACCCGCTAAGGTCACTCACTAAGGGAATGCCTTAACTTCGGTGGAGCATTTTAAGTGAATATAGAACAGAAAAATTACAACAAGACAGATATAAATAATACTTGAAAATCTAAAACATCTTTTCATTGCAGTAGAAGATAAACATGTTTAGTTACAACACCATAAAAGAGTCAAGTACAAAATATCCATCATGATAAAAACATAAGTACATAATCCCACTACATAACTAATAGCCATAATAGAAAAGATAAGCTGGGCTTTACATCACGGTCCAAGCTCCAAAAGATAGATAAAGAAATCTGATCAAAGCCCACTAGTGCTAGGCCCAACCTGAGGACCTGAGGGGGAAAAAGATAAAAACAACGGGGTCAGACATAAGTCTGAGTGAGCCCTATAACTTTAACAACACAATCATTAAAGTAATTAGGGTATGATATAAACTTGGTACGGTGATGACTGAGGATAAATGACTACACTAAGTAGCCAACTAGACAAAGGATGAACTAAGATAACGGTAAAGACGCATCTACCCACCCAAGGGTAATTACTAACTGCACCACACCAGTCATTCCTACTTAAAGGTTGATCCCACCCAAGGACTTAGAAAATTTACCCAGTAGTTTCGTGTACCCCTAGCTGACTACATAGGTGCCGTCTGCCCCTATCTCCACTAGGTGTACCCACTACTCCCCAAGCGATCGGCTCCCTACCGTAGATACCCATGCTGGCCCCACAGTGGGGTGTATCACTCCCCAAAGTGGCAACCCGATACAACTAATGGTGCACGGCTTATATCTACAAAATGCAACAACGTCTTACCTACCAGCCCGGGTCCACACACGCGTATGAAACCCGTTGGACTCGCGTTGCCACCGCTAACCCGTTTTGGCCTCTTATAGTCAAGCCCAGTACGCGTGTCCTGTCCTCGACATGGGTCGAGCCCAATAAGATACAAATGGGTTACTGGTTGAAATGGGCCCCCACAAGCTACCACCTAAGCTTGTCCCTTTATCTAGTGCATCCCACTTAACCCTTTAATCATGTTTAATTACATGTTTCCACTTGGTTAAGTATTCTAATCGTATTTTCTATTGCCACCCAAGGCAACCCACTAGATTTCCACATGCCACCCAAGGCACTTACTTAATCTCCACATGCCACCCAAGGCACCCACTTAACCCTTCATGCCCCATTACATGCTTATCTGGTTAAGTGTTTCTTAATTGATTAAGAACGTAACCATTGTAAAGACCTCTCACATTAGACTATCTTTTATGGCAGCTGGATTTGCCGGTTGGGTCCTGGCAGCATTACGCCATAACCGAGTCTAACCTCGTGTCTATACACAGTCACGTATTCAGTTTGTGCCTAAGACCTCTCACATTAGGCCAATCATTTGTAGCCGCTAGATTTGCCGGTCGGTTCCGGGCAGTCTTATGCTACAAAAGTGTCCAACCTCGTGTCTTAGTCGATTAATTACACCTAATTAATCACCCCCATAATTTGTATTAATTATCCCTAATTAATTACAAATTTAACGATGTACATAATTGACTCAATTATGTCCATCCACTTTATGGTATGCATAATCATACCAACTTCACACCATTTCACTAACATGTATATTAACCCCATCGTTCCCCACGTAATTCGCTAACATGACATAAAAGGGAAGATTCATCACAAATACAATAGGTCCAACTTGCATAACATTAGCTTCAACACGGGTTTTAAAGGTGTCAACATGCATATAGCATCAAACCCAACTAGCATAAATAATCAACCCAACTTGCATGAATCACATATGTCATAAAGAGGTTAACTTGCATAAGTTACTTATGTCATACAAAGGGGTAAACTTGCATATGTATGTATGACATACAAAGGTGTTAACTTGCATATGTATGCATATCATACAAAGGTGTAAACTTGCACATGTTACTTGCATAAAATCAAACACCAAACTTGCATAACATGTCATGTATGAACTTGCATATAATCATACACCAAACTTGCATATCATGTCATGTATGAACTTGCATATAATCATACACCAAATTTGCATATCATGTCATGTATGAACTTGCATATAATCATACACGAAACTTGCATATCATATCATATATGAACTTTCATATAATCAAACACCAAACTTGCATATCATGGTGTCATAATGGATCAATGTTTATCATAGTGATTTGCATAACTAGCATCATGAACACATAGCCTATCACTTGCATAACTCGCATAACATCATGATCATATATCATATAACTTGCATAACATCATGAACATGTAGCATATGACTTGCATAATTTGCATAACATCATGAACATGTAGCATATGACTTGCATAACATCATGATCACATAGCATATGGCTTGCATAACTTGCATAACATCATGATCACATAGCATATGGCTTGCATAACTTGCATAACATCATGAACACATAGCATATAACTTGCATAACTTGCATAACATCATGAACACATAGCACATAACTTGCATAACTTGCATAACGTCATAAACACATAGCATATGATAACATAATCTTGCATTGATCCACATTCATAGCCATAACCTCATTATATCCTATCATAATCATTTCAACAATTGGTCATTAAGGCTATAGAAACTCACAAATTGTTGATTAGCACTCCTATGAAGAAGATTAAGTTGCTAGAATTGATTAGAGGTTGATTTGAGAAACTATCTTCCTCTTCAAATTGATGGAGGCTCTTTCAAGTTGCATTTTGACGGCATAACGATGTTGTATCTATTTTTAGTATGAATTAGGGTAGTCTTAGGGTGTATTTATAGATTAGTTAGGTGTTTTAGGCCATTAGATTAACCCTAAATCAGATTAGAGCCGTCAGATCTCGTCCTAGCCACCAAGCACAGTCCCAAAGCCAAGATGGTGCACCCAGGTCACACAGACCGACAGGGGGGTCGACCCCTGCGTCGACCCCTGGGTCGACCCCTAGGGAGGGGGTCGACACCCATGTCGACCCTAGGGTCGACTCCCTCTGTCTGGCGGGAATTTTCCCGCCTCTTCTGAAATGTTTAAATTTTTGTATTCAAATCTGTTTTGAATTTCTGAAAACTTCTTCGGGCCTTAACTGGGTCATACGGACTCCGATTTTTGAAAACTCGGACTCTATTTCGCGTATTTTTCCGAGACGAACGCAATGGCATAGCCCGTTTCCCCTGATTCAGATTTTAAAATTTAATTCTGCCCTGATTTATATTATAACAAGTTATTCAACATACGGGGTGTTACATTCTCCCCTACTTAAAGGATTTCGTCCCCGAAATCTCTAAGTCACGAAGAACGTATCCTACCATCCAAACAACCATCTACTCAAACCATCAAACACTGGCATCCATTGTCCTTAAAATCTCTAATGCTGTATGAACATATGCAAAGAGTGTGTGTATATGTTCCTTGTCTAATGCAAAATCAGGCGGCCTACTGATTTAATTGACCTCCTTAATGCAAACCATGATAGTGCCATGCATCCAATATGTATGCGAAAGAACCCTATCGACACATACTATTTCTACATGAGTGCACAATCATTCACCAAAATGCATCATCCATATGATAGCACAACCATTATACATCCATTAATACAGCTACCTACACACAATTATATGCAATATGCAATATGAAGTGATTGAGTCGATCTAGTGCCTAAAGTGTGTGTATATGCATCCACGAGCAACCACTAGCAAACACTTGCATCCACACGCATCCATCAATCATAAGATGTCTCAAACACATGTTTCAACCATAGGTTTACCCTATCTAAAGGTCAAAGATACTAATGAGAGGACCTACTAAAGATAACATAAGTACTAGATAAACGATAGAGGAGAAGTTAAAAGACATACCCTCAAAAAGGAATGGGTACGATAAACGCATCTTCGCTTCTGTCTCCCAAGTAGCATTGCTCTGCTCCTCTCCCCATTGCACTTTGACTAGTCGAACCTCTCTGTTTCTCAACTTCCTAATCTCTGACCCAAGGATGCGGGTAGGAGCTCGTCGAATAGTCGCATCACGCTCTACCTCCGCTTCTCTAAGCAAGCTCGGCTCTACCACCTCTGCGGTCTCATGTAGGCACTTCCTCAAATGTGACACATGGAATACGTCATGTACCCCAGTAAGTCTCTCGGGTAAATCCACTCTATATGCCATGGAGCAGTCCTCTTGCTCTCCACGGGTATGAAATGGGCGCTCTTAGTAAGTCTGTCTACCACAACCCAAATTCCCCTATTACCCTTCCACGATCTCGGTAACCCATCAATAAAATCCATCGAGACGCTATCCCACTTCCATTGTGGAACTTCCAATGGGTGAAGAAACCCACCAGGTTTCTTTTGCTCCGCTTTCACTTGTTGGCACACCAAGCATCTAGCGACATACTCGGCCACATCTTTCTTCATACCGGCCCAAAAGAAAACTCGCTTCATGTCTTGGTACATCTTGTCCCCACCGGGATGAATGGTCATCCTAGAACGGTGTGCATTATCAAGAATAGCCTTCCTCAAACCCTCGTCTTGCGGTACACAAAGTCTACCGTCTCTACGCAAGCACCCCCTATCGTCTAGGGTGTACCTACTCAAATGGCTGGACGACTCCTCCCCTCATGAGCCTCTCTACCAACTCAACCAAATGTGGGTCGTCCCGCTGTGCCTCGCCAATCCGTCCCAAAAGAGTAGGTCTGACCTCTAAAGATGCTAGCAAACTGGGTACAAAGTCAACGGAAGGTCTGAAATCAAACATCGAGATAAATTCCAAGCTTCGTCGTTCCACGAACAATGGACTCAAGGACAACCTTTTTCTACTCAAGGCGTCCGCCACCACGTTACCCTTGCCAGGGGTATACGCTATCTCGAAATCATAGGATGCTAAGAACTCCATCCACCTTTGTTGTCTTAAGACTATGCGCTCGAAGAGCCTCCAACACTTCCCTAAGATATAGGGCATGCTTTTCTCCACTTCTAGAGAAAACCGGGATATTCTTCCATGCAAAATCGTCACAACTATCCATCTCTCACGCAGACCATCCTAGTCGAACTCGACATCCCCCAAGTGCAATCCCCAAAGGCCTAAACCAATATCAGACAAACACCCAAGGGATACCTCCTTCGGATTCAGGCGACCTACGTGAGATGATACTAGTAAAAACGGCTAAATAATTAAGCACTTGTCCAACTCTAGATGTCCTTGCCAGTCTTGCTCCAAAACCACCGTTGATCAAATAACTGGCTTTGCTTAACCTATTAAGCACATACGAAAACTTATTTCGCTCTTAGAAAAGACCAAGATGTCATCCACAAAGACCACTACGAAGTTATTTAGGTACTCCCTGAACACCCTACTCATCAAATCAACAAAGTATGCAGGGGCGTTCGTCAAACCAAATGGCATCACCAGCCACTCATAGAAACCATCCGGAGTCCTAAAGGCAGTCTTCTCTATACTATCCTCAGCCACTCCCAACTGATAAAACCCCGTGGCCAAGTCCAACTGCGAAAACACTGAGGCGCCAACCAACTGATCAAAGAGATCATCAATCCTCGGCAATGGGTGTCTATTCTTCTTTGTGAGCTTGTTGAGTTCTCTATAGTCTTCACAAAGTCTGAGGGACCCATCCGCCTTCGTGGCAAAAACTAATGGAGCTCCCCACTCCGATATACTTCATCTTATGAACCCCTTCTCAAGCAACTCCCCTACTTGCTTATGGAGTTCCCTCCTCTCACGAGGAGCCATGTGGCGCACTGGCCAAGATACAGGTTTAGCATTATCCACCAGATATATTCGGAAGTCTATCTCCCGCTTCGGAGGTAAGCCCTTCACCTCCTCAAACACATCCGAGTATTCCCGGACCACTCTAACAGATCGCAAACTCTCGACCGAAGCGTCAAGCGATTCAAGATAACTTAGCATAACAGAACCTATGGGATTAAGAGATCTCGAGAGTGTCCCCCAAAAGGGTCATGAGCCTAACAACTCCCCTTTCGCAATCAAGAACGGCACCATTACTGGATAACCAGTCCATGCCCAAAATCAACCCATAGCCCGTGAAGCCCAAAACAAAAGCATCACATCTAAACTCAACGCTAAGTATAGAAATCTTCAAACCCAAACATATCATGGACAAATAAGTGGAGCCCCCAATTGGGTTTGAAACAACCAAGGGATCATCTATCAGACTGGTGTCTAAGTGCAGTGACTCAACTAATGATGATGAGATAAACGAATGCGATGCGCCAGAATCGAATAAAGTTCGAACAGGATGATCGAGAAAACCAAATTTCAACCTAGACGGTCCTACCCCCATCAGGTCTACCAGCCGTGAGGGAATACATCTACCCTCCAGAAGATCCTGTACTTCGTCCTTACCTCTTTGGACAATCCTAATAAGGTGTCCTATTTCTCCAAAACAACTAGCCTTCTCCTTCACATTCTCCTTTCATGACCTCGCACCACGATGAGGTTTCATCCTTTATTTACCTAATAGCTATTTGAACCTTCCTCCCTCGTCCATCTTAAAGGTACCCACAAGCCCTCCACCTCCTTGGACTAACTCCTTAGCCCGACAAACGTCTTAGTCCCTTGAAGTGGTTCCTCCGTCCTCCATACGGAAGTCCTTATTTATCTTAAAAAGACATCTATACGCGGAGGGGAAATTCAAAAAGAGATAGAGGAAGAGATTCAAAACGGAGAATCAAAGGAAGGATATATGGCTCTTGGGGATTATGTTCTTTTATTTCAAAAACTTTTCTCTTAAAAGACATGTTTTTGAAAATACTTCTTCCAAAAATGTTTTTAGAAAAATAGTTTTTCTAAAAGTTTTATCTGTTCTGGTAACCTTAAGCTCTGATACCACGTGTAACACCCCATACCCGCTAAGGTCACTCACTAAGGGAATGCCTTAACTTCGGTGGAGCATTTTAAGTGAATATAGAACAGAAAAATTACAACAAGGCAGATATAAATAATACTTGAAAATCTAAAACATCTTTTCATTGCAGCAGAAGATAAACATGTTTAGTTACAACACCATAAAAGAGTCAAGTACCAAATATCCATCATGATAAAAACATAAGTACATAATCCCACTACATAACTAATAGCCATAATAGAAAAGATAAGTTGGGCTTTACATCACGGTCCAAGCTCCAAAAGATAGATAAAGAAATCTGATCAAAGCCCACTAGTGCTAGGCCCAACCTGAGGACCTGAGGGGGAAAAAGATAAAAACAACGGGGTCAGACATAAGTCTGAGTGAGCCCTATAACTTTAACAACACAATCATTAAAGTAATTAGGGTATGATATAAACTTGGTACGGTGATGACTGGGGATAAATGACTACACTAAGTAGCCAACTAGACATAGGATGAACTAAGATAATGGTAAAGACGCATCTACCCACCCAAGGGTAATTACTAACTGCACCACACCAGTCATTCCTACTTAAAGGTTGATCCCACCCAAGGACTTAGAAAATTTACCCAGTAGTTTCGTGTACCCCTAGCTGACTACATAGGTGTCGTCTGCCCCTATCTCCACTAGGTGTACCCACTACTCCCTAAGCGATCGGCTCCCTACCGTAGATACCCGTGCTGGCCCCACAGTGGGGTGTATCACTCCCCAAAGTGGCAACCCGATACAACTAATGGTGCACGGCTTATATCTACACGATGCAACAACGTCTTACCTACCAGCCCGGGTCCACACACGCATATGAAACCCGTTGGACTCGCGTTGCCACCGCTAACCCGTTTTGGCCTCTTATAGTCAAGCCCAGTACGCATGTCCCGTCCTCGACATGGGTCGAGCCCAATAAGATACAAATAGGTTACTGGTTGAAATGGGCCCCCACAAGCTACCACCTAAGCTTGTCCCTTTATCTAGTTCAACTTGTACAACTACTGCTACAACCAAGCTTACCACATGGAGTCATGACCAAATCTTTACAAATGACCCCACTTCATTGGTCTATAGCCCTTTAGTCGTACCTAGGCCACTGTGGCCCTGAATCCGTTCACGTGTCTCCCATACATAGTGATCCAAAGTCATAGACGTCGATAGCCCCTTGGTACACGTCCCGCAGCAAAGCCCGATCATGAAGTGAACTCATTGGTTCCCAACTGGATCCTGAGCTCTAACTTCCCACATTGGACTACCTTTGCATCTCGGGTTATTGGTCAATACTGGGTCGGGTCGTGTTCCCCCCTTCTAGCCATCGGTTCGGGTCGAGTCCACTGCATTGCGTCGGTTCATGATCTTCCTCTGTAGTAGTTCGGTTCGGTTCCACAGCGTTGCATCGGTTCGGGTCAGGTGTCCCACTTTGGGTCGGGTCGGGTTGCCATCTCCGATTCAGTTCGTGCTCTCGCTCCGATCAGCTCCCTCGTTCTTCATTTACTCCGATCCGATCCCTTCGCCTTACTCTAGTTCGAGCCCTTCATCTTTAAGTCGATCCGATCCTGCTCCATAGCTCCGATCCGTTCCCCTGTCCAACTCCAACTCTAAGCAATGTCCTTCCTTCTTGCCAAACTTCTTTTGTGCTAGGCTCCAGTTCGGGTCGGGTTCCTTTCCCAGCTCTCCTATCCGACCCGAGCCCATACCCGATCCGATCTGAAACCCTGCACAACTTTCTACAACTTTTTCCAGCAACTTGTTTACGCCATTCGACGACGTTTTGACCAATCTAACTATTCTAATCAATCACAAATCATCCCAAACAGTCATAGCAACATAGCAAATTAACCACAAACACCAAAACAATGAATTTACATGTCAAGACGGATCAAATATACCCAAAACCCCATATTTTCCCTTAAGCATGTTTAAGCAAAACTAATCATAGGGTTAACTAAACTTAACTAAATTAAACCAAATTTCTACCAGAGGCATAAAATATTATTTTCGAATTTATAGATATTTTTCCAGAATTTATTAGTGTATAAATTCGCTAATCTTCACTAATTACCCTTAATTAACTGTAATTAGTGCAAAAACTATGCAAATCACTCACCTTAGCCACAAATAAAATTCTCAGAACTGAAACCTCGCTGACTTGGGTGAATACTGATGTCTAACAGCAGCTCTAACCTTGCTTTCGTGTTTTCTCTCCTTAATTTGATGTAGATTAAGCCAAAACTTGATTAGAAAGTGATTAAAAGGTGATTTGGGTGTTGGAGGCCATTGCTAGGGTTCCAAGAATGAAAGTGGCGGCTGAAAGAAATGTTTTCTAACTCTAATCAGCCCCTATACATCTCCAATCCCAACATCCCCCTTGGGCCTAACTGCTAATTACCCGGTTAAGCTCAATTAAGCTGTTTTTCACCATCTGAAACTTGTTTTTGCCATATCTTCCAAACGGTAAGTCCATTTGGCTAAGGTGACCACTCTACGGAATTGTAAACCATCATTCGGAGCCAATGGAAGTGGTTTTAGGTTAAAATTCCTTTCCAGTCAAAAGTTATGGCCAAAACAGTACCAACTAGGGGTAAAATGCTCATTTAAAAATCGACAAAAATCATGAACATGGGAAATGACCCCAATAGTCGTCTCCCAAAGTTACATGACCATACGACTTCGTATGTGAAAGAAATAAATATTCTACGATCCTATGATGCGTAGAATACGGGTCGTTATACTCCCCCCCCCCCCTCCCTTAAGAAATTTCGTCCCCGAAATTCCTTAACCCAAAACATACAAAGGATCCCGCATGCCTAACGATCACATACAACAATCAAACATGCAAACAAGCAAACAAGCCTATCCTAGCATGCGGAAAAACTAAATCGAAGTTAAAATCTTACCAGGCGAAGAGTTCTGGATACATCTTTTTAATACTCTCCTCTGTCTCCCAAGTACAGTCATTCTCGTTCTCGCCCCACTGAACCTTGACTGGCTTTACCGCCTTCCTTCGAAGTTGCTTCATATCGTGCTCGACAATACGGATCGGCTTGCGGTTCCCAACTGCCTCGGGTTCAACTTCGAAGTCCTCTAACTGATCAGGTAAAATAGTCATATCTGAGTCGTGAACGAACTTACTTAGTTAGGAAACAAGAAATACGTTGTGAACTCCCGCCATCCTCTCCGGTAAGTCAACTCTATACGCCAAATTCCCGACTAGTTCAAGAACAGGGAATGGACCCACAAATCTTGGTGCTAACTTGCCTCTCCTGCCAAATCGTATCACGCTCTTAAATGGAGAAATCTTAACAAACACCAAGTCGCCAATGGAGAATTTTAAGTCTCTTCTCCTCTTATCAGCATAACTCTTTTGCCTATCTTGAGCAGCCTTCATTCGTTGTTGAATGATCTTAATCTTATCTGAAGTTTCCCTCACCACATCTGGTCCAAGCATAAACTTCTCGCCAGTCTCTATCCAACATGATGGTGAGTTGCACGGTCTTCCGTACAAAGCTTCATATGGAGCCATACCGATACTGGATTGGTAGCTATTATTATATGCAAACTCTACTAGATGCAAATGGTCATCCCATGATCCACCAAAATCCAGCATACATGCTCTCAAGAGATCTTCCAAAATACGATTCACCCTCTCCGTCTGACCGTCGGTCTGAGGATGATATGTGGTACTGAGATGTAATTCTGACCCTAGAGCCTCTTGTAAGCTCTTCCAAAACTCACTAGTAAACAACGGGTCTCGGTCACTCACAATGCTTTTAGGCACTCCATGAAATCTCACTACCCGCTTCATATACAATTCTGCTAACTTAGCTGCCGTTCTGGTCGATTAGACTGGTATAAATCTGGCACTCTTAGTCAATCGATCCACAATTAACCAAATGCTATCATATCACGATCCAGTCCTTGGTAAACCATCAATGAAATCCATCGAGACTTGCTCCCATTTCCATTCGGGAATTTCTAATGGTTGCAACAACCCACTAGGCTTCTTTTGCTCGGCTTTAACAAGCTGGCAATTCATGCATTTGGATATAAACTTCCCAACGTCTCTTTTCATCCCTTCCCAGTAGTAAGTCTGTCTCATGTCTCGATACATCTTATTACCACCGGGGTGTATAGTCAGTTTTGAGTGATGACACTGTCTAAGCACTTCATCTCTCAATCCATCGACATTGGGTACAACTAGTCTCCCATCCTTTCTAAGCCATCCATCTCGATCAAGCCCATATTTGTTCATCTCCTCATCGATACCCATCTCTAACTTGGAGATGATTTCCAACAAGTTAGGATCGTCCCTCTGACTAGAGCCGATCCGCTCAATCAAAGTGGGTCTGATCGTCAAACTTGCTAACATTTCTGGATCCAATTCGCACTTTGGTCTGAAATCATACCAGCGATGTACTCCAGTTGCTTCCATTCTAGAAACATGGCCCCAAAACTGGCATGTCTCCTACTCAATGCATCAGCCACTACATTGCCCTTTCCTGGTGTATATGTGATGTCAAAGTCATAGGAAGCTAAGAATTCTAACCACCTTTGCTGCCAGAGATTTAGATCCTTCTAAGAGAAAAGATACTTCAACGACTTATGATCTATAAACAACTCAAATCTTTCTCCCAAGAGATAGTGTCTCCACATCTTCAACACGAACACGATTGCTGCTAATTCCAAATCATGGGTAGAGTATCTTCTCTCGTGCGGTTTCAATTGCTGACTTGCATAAGCTACAACCCTACCGCCTTGCATCAATACAGCACCTAGTCCGATACCACAGGCATCCGTGTATACCGTCATCTCTTCATTCCCTTTAGGAATGACTAGCACTGGCGCACGCGTCAACTTGTCCTTTAGACTCTTGAATGCATTCTCACACCTTTCATCCCAGACAAAAGCTTGATTCTTCTTGGTCAACTGGGTCAACGGTGTTGCTATCTTGGAGAAATCTTGGATAAACTTACGATAATATCCAGCTAATCCCAAGAAACTTCTTATGTCTGTTGCATTCTTGGGCGTAGACCAATCTTGTACCGTAGCCACCTTCGCAGGATCCACGGCGATACCATTCTCTGAAACGACATGGCCCAAGAACCTCACTTCCCTCCTCTAGAAGTGACACTTAGAAAACTTTGCTTTCAATTAGTGTTTTCTCAACACCTCCATTGCTATTCTTAAATGTTCCTTATGTTCTTCCTCTGTCCTCGAGTAGACCAAAATATCATCAACGAACACAAGGACAAACTTATTCAACTGATCTCTGAATACCCTATTCATAAGATCCACAAAATATGCTGGGGCATTGGTCAGCCCGAAAGGCATGACCAACCACTCATAAAATCCAAACGGCGTCTGAAACGCCGTTTTAGCTATACTCTCAGCTTCCACTTTAAGCTGATGAAAACCTATCGCGAGATCCAACTGAGAAAATACTCTCGCACCACTCAACTGATCGAAAAAATCATCTATTCGCGGTAGAGGATACTTGTTCTTCCTCGTCACTTTATTTAACTCGCGGTAGTCTACACACAAACGAAGGGAACCATCCGCCTTGGTAGCAAACACAACTGGTGCTCCCCACTCAGAAACACTTCTTCTGATAAATCCCTTCTTCAAAAGATCGCTGACTTGCACCTCAAGCTCTCACTGCTCCCTTGGTGCCATACGACGGAGTGGCATCACTATAGGTCTGGCATCTTTCACCAAATCAATACGGAACTCAATCTCTCGATGTGGTGGAAGCCCGGTCACTTCATCGAAAACATCCGGATACTGGCCAACCACGGGCAAACCTGACAACTCACTATGCGGAATGTCGAGGGAGTTTAGAAAACTAGCCAATACCCCCTCACTGGGTAGACCACCAAACACTATCCTCCGTCCATCATCCGCTCTAGCTGTCACCAAAAAGCCCTCACAGTCTACCACCACCCCGTATTTTTGGAGCCAATCTACTCCCAAAATAATGTCAAACCCAGTAAATCCCAAAACAAAGCAATCACAAACAAACATGCATCCATGACTCGATAAGACCACATCACGACAAATCATTCTAAGGCTAGTCGAACCACCAATCGGGTTCATCACTACTAAAGGTCTATCGACAATCTCGGGCTCCAATCCCAACCTATCTACCAGGTCACTAGATATGAAAGAACTGGAAGCTCCGGTATTAAACAAAACTCTAACGGGAACATCATAAACGGAAAGCATACCTTGGATGACGACATTCTTTCCCTTCTCCGCCGCAGTTGGGGCATTCGACGAAGAAGGAATAGCATTAAGGGCATATGCTTTCACCATCTGCTTTTCTTTAGGGGGTTGAGGATACTTGTCCTTGTGATGTCCCATTTGGCCACAGTTGATGCACTTCCTATCCGCTGGCTTGGCCCGACAATTACTAGCATAATGGCCCTTCTTACCACAGCTGAAGCATTCAACATCTTGCTTATTCTTTTTCTTCTGACCATCTTTAGCCTGATTCTGCTTTCTCTTGTTCTGGGAACCACCCTTGCCTCCACCACTTGCTTGTGGCTTTGGCTCCTCTGCAGATGCAACCTCAGTCTTCGGCTTGGGGTTGAGACTTTCTGACCTCAACGCTTTTCCCACAATCGATTCAAATGTCTCATCGATGTGGTTAATAAGCCTTTCCCCGAAGTACTGATCCAAACCAGTTATGAATTTCTCATTCTTTTTCTCGGCAGTATCAATAAGAGATAACCCATACTTCGACAAAGTGTGCATGGCAGCATGTACAAATGGTACAAAATAAACAAAGCAGGGCAACTAAAGGATCACGACAAATTGTATCTCAAAGTGCACAAGACAGGTGGCAACATACAACAATGGTCAGCATACAAACACCATGCATGTCAACCCAGGAGCAAGCTCATGGAAAGCAAGGCAAGCACCGGCAATTCAACAAATGGCAAATATGTGCAAGCTTAAATTGAAATGCAGCAATAAATGGATCAACATACACATGGCACTGAGATAGTATTTATTCAATGAACCAATGGGGCAGTTTTTTCAAATAGCCATGGTGACAAGGCAGCATAATACACACGACCAACATATTCAAGAAAGAAAATGCAATACAATAAAAAAATGCCCAGGAACCATAAACCAATACCGAACACGTGTGCATAAACTAGTACGGTCCGGCCAGTTCAACAATAACTCAAATATCCAAAGTGTACAGTGCATGAAGGTAAGGTGCAAAAAGAATGTTATCTAGACAAACCAGATATGACAAGATAGCAAGATGCACCAAGGCCACAAAACTGAGCTAGTAGGCACAGTTGGATATAAACACGAATATAACAAGCCCAACTACATCAATTCACTATTAAACTATGAAAAGGAGCAAAGGAGAAATCTTCACTTATCAATGAAGTGTGAACCAAATGATTAAAGTAAAGCATCTGTTATTATCATAATTCTCAAATTAGGGAAGAGCAGAAAAAAAAAATCAAGAATAACATCTGCTCATATCAGAACAATATGAAAGTAGATCTAAAGATTTTCAATCAAGTGCAAATATTTATTCTTCTCAGTGTTACGTGGCATGTGAAGCCGGGAAACAAGCAAACAAGTGCAGCTTCTATCAAAAATTGTTTATGGTAGAACAAATTACAAGTAAGTTCTTATATTAGTGAGGATATAGTAATGAACATAAATAGCGGAAATTCAAACAAAACAAAGGTGCAAGTATGGTGCAGCTACTCAGACATATTTATTTCCAGTGTTATAACACAAACCAAACAAGTGGGCAAGGATTGATAAAAGTTTAGAGCAGCTCTAACCAAAGGCCAGTTCAGTTTTCAAGGGAATGAAAATAGTCATGAACACAATGGTGCACATGCATAGCAGTACCACAAACAAAGGTGATACTGGGAAATGAACACAAACAAGTCAAAAGCACAAATATACAGTAGGAATGTTCAAGCATGCATTGATTCTTATCTAATAAGTAATGCAGTGACATATAGCAGTTGTTCATTACTTCAAGCTGCAGATTATTCAACAGAGGAATTTCAGAAGCTGCAGAATTATTTTTCCAACATATATGAAGAAATTCACGGTTGGGACAAATTCAAAGCCATGAGATTCATACGCAACATTTTCGCAAATACCCAAGACCAAGTCTAATGTCGAAATCGGAGATCATATCGGGATTTTAATCCTATTTATACACTGATTCATCATCAGCATTCACGATCGAAAATTCAAGCAAAAAAAATCAAATAAGTAGATTTAGAGAACTCAAAAAAATTCAGTAGATTTTCGATCAGTAGCAGACTCCAAATCATTCGACTAAGGCATCGAGTAAACAAAGCAAAAGAGAACAAATTCCAGAGCTTCGAGGTCGCGATTTGGGATAGAGAAAAAAACGAATTTTGATCGGGTGGCCATTGAAGAACAAGTGAAATTGACCAGTTATTTTGACATAACATAAAGACAAGGAGGGCCGACCAATTGTTAAAAGAGGCTTAAGAGGATTTTTTATTTTTAAACTAGGGCTTTAATTGATTTTTATTTTGAGTATTTTTATTTTGTAATCGTGTTTGAAGTTTTCTAGTTTGTCAAATCTAGGGAGATGAGTTACGGGTTTGTAATTCAGGGAAATCTGATCTTGGGGAAAGAGATCAGTGCACGGTTTTGAGTGTATGGTTGGAATAGTTAGGAGCGGGTGTCACAAGTTTACAGAGGATTGTAAGTGTAGATATTGTTTTTCTTCCTAGTAGACACCTGGGGGGATGCAGTAGTAGGCAGGGTTTTACTAAAGCTGGGTATATCTATGTGTTATTTACTTTTCCGCATTTACTATGATTATTATATGTGTTGCTATTATTTATTACTCAGCGAAAAACTACGATAAAGCCTATTCACCCTCCTCGTCTGGGGTTAATTTAGATCCAACACACACAATATTTATTGTGGTTTCATTATTGCGAGATAGTGTACGTCCACTTAAATGGGGAAGAGATTTTTTTTAAATATTTAAGAGATTACAGAGTATTACAGTAGATAAAAGAAATGAAGAAATGACATAAGACATGATGAGATGAGATTAACATTCTCTATGAATCACTTTATATAGAGAAGAATTACTTGGGGATGAAGTAATTGATTTATGTAAATAATTCAATCCAAATATCATTCAGATTAAATTTGTTGTCGTATAATTGATTGATAACATTCCCTTTTCTTCGTCAATCAATTTTATCCTAATATGGTTTTCTTTTCGTTCCTTCTTTCACAAAATAAGACAATAAAGATAAGGCGAATATCTCAAAAATCCCTCTTTTTAATATTCTTTTCCATTTCTTTCATGCACAAAAGGGTAACCAATATACCGTGAATTTCTCCAAAATCTATTTAACTAGTGTGTGACCCGTGCGTTGCACACGATAATATTAAAAAATATAGTATTTAGAATTTTATTATTAAAATTGAAACTTTATTATATAGCATACGATGAATCTGACGAAATAAATTAATTATAAATTATTATTCTTATTGTTGTTCATATAAGGTGTACATTATGTTACTTTTATTTGTTTGAAGTAAAAAAATAATTTTATTGTTCTTATTACTATAAGCAAGTGTTTATGTTGAAACTAACATTTAATTATTTTAGATATATTAAAAGATATTATTTATTTCTTTTAAAATATGTTAACTTTGAAATTATGTAATTGGCTAAAATATATTATCTTAAGAGTAAATAATCTAAATAAATTGAGAACGATTTTATAGCAACATTATATAGGTCTTATTGTAAAGTTATTTGAAGTTAAAAATAGTATTATTATGTTTAACGTAGTATGTGATAAATTTACTGTTTATCTACATAAACGATGATAGTTATTTACAAATCAACTTTATTATTGTTGTTTATGTACATAAATGTATGCATGTGATCTATATATCTACCTGGCTAAACACAAATTTTTTATCATGGTTTTTATTAATATGTAAGTCTACACACATGTGACTGATATATATATATATATATATAGATTATTGAAATATTTTAAATTTGAGATTTCATAAGAAATTTAAATACATAGGATCTAAATATAAAAAAATTAGTAAACAGTCGATGAAGTGCTTATAACTATAAATAACAAAACATGGATATTTAGAGTTAAAAATAGAATTATACAATGTAGATAAATTTATTCAGATAAATGAATGATAAATTATCTTTGTTAATGTTAATCATGTCTACTATTCATGATATTTAAATTATATATTTTTTTTTTATATTTAAATGAAATATTCACTTGTCTATTTTTTAAGAGAACGACTATTTGGACACAAAATTATACATAGTTGGTGGCACAAGACATCTGAGTCGTTGGATTTTTTATCCTTATATTGAGAGGTAGAATTCAGGGGGATCTAATAGTGGAGATTAACAGTGCCACCAATTGTGCTAAAATTTTGTATTCAAATAGACTTTCCCTTATTTCAATATGAATATGATGTACATATAGAAACCATCATATTAGAGGATTTAATAGATAAATTAGTGAATAATTATTAATTAAATTTATTCAAATAATTTATAACTAACATTTACGTGATTAATTGAAAATATATGGATGTAAATGTACAAATTATGTGATATCGAGGTGGTTGTTTTGGGCAACAGTAAAAATTTCAGAAGGTATACACTTTATTTAAAGTAATAATTTTGTAGTGTAATGCACTAATGTATTGATACAGATGAATCATAAATTAAACTTGTGATTATTTTTACGTATATTATTATATTATGTGACTAATGTACTTGTCTATCCAAATGAATTTTATACCCTTTATTTAAAATGAATATTGTGCAGATATTGAATTTTTTTTATGATTTATTTGACACATCAACAATTATTAGTTACTAAATCTAATTATAGTTCTAAGATTTGTGATTAACTCCAGTGTATGAAGTTAAATATAAATTATTAGAAGATAATTGAGATAGCTCGGTAAAATGTTAAAATGAAGGTCTCTGTATTTTTGTAATGCATGAAAGAATTGTTGATATTTTTTGTTTTATTTCAAAAATTAAATTTGTACTTAGTGTCACGTTTCTATAAGCATTGTTTTTTTTTCTTTGCACAAATGGTTTTTTTTTATTGTGGCAAAAATGACTACAATTATTCATAAATTGGTTAGAACTAAAAGTGACAAATGTTTTTAAAGCATGTATTTTAGAAAAAAAATGTATGGGTATTTCAAAATTTAAAGAGTGTTCCTTATTGTTTATGTTATTTTGTGTATCCGTGACTTACATATTTCAGTTTAATCAAAATGCAATTTTATCATATTTCACTGATATGTGTGTGACATGTATTATTGAAATTTTCATATTGTTATCTGAACTAATGAATATCATTTAATTACATTATCCTATCATTTCAAACTTAAGATTACATAATTAATTTAAACACAAGAACTGAAGCGTAAACCATATGAGAAAGTGGTGTGAGTTTCGTAAATAATTGTGGTAATTTTAAAATAGGTATTTTAAGTTAAATGTAGAATTTTATAATGTCATGCATGATAAATATATTTTACCATTTTAAATATTGGTATCTTATGTTAAATAATAAATGAATGAAATATTAAGCTTATATTATGTGAATCATTTGTGAATAATTGACTTTTATTTTGAGTGGTTTGAACTTTTGTCATTTACTGAAAATTATGGAGCCCTAAATTGTAAATGGTTTGTATGAAGTAATATTTTCATTCTCCATACATGCGCTGAAACCGAGTATTGTGGAAATTGTGTTCTTATCAGAAATTGCAACGTGTAAAAATATTAAGCGGAAATGGTATAAAATATCCACTGCTATTAGAAATTGTAACCCAAATATGATCTATGAAATAAAAAACTAATATGTGTCCTATGAGTAAAGCAGAGGTTATCCTATGAGTAAAATAACATTAAAATATATAAATAAATCAATAGGCATGTGTCCAAGATCAGAGCGAATAGGAAAAGTGTATATATCCAATCAATGTAAGCAATGCTAACAAAAAGTATGTTTAAAATTTTACATAAATAAAATAATAATTAGCTTATAATATATATCTCAAATTCAATGGTTCTAACGACAGTTGCAAAACATGGAGAAAATGACAGTAAAAATCTATGCATTCTACATTTATAGTTAACTAAAAACAGCCACCTCTGTTTTTCTTTAAAAAATTATGTATTTTTCGTCTTTATAAAAGACTGGAGTGCAAACCCGTACTTCACATACGGCCGCGTCTATATATTTTGTACAGCTATCAATTGGAATAATAATAATATAATAATAAACATACATCAAAGTTATTAAAACAACATTAATTAATCAATATAATATTTTGCTATAGTAACTCCAAAGGAAATTAAAAATGGCCACATCAGATGATAATTACTATAGCATGCTCACATTGAAAACGATACCTCATATGCATTGTTTAATTTCATAGCTGACTTCAATCTTTTGTGGTATTGTTGGAAAATTGCAACGCCAAAGTACAATATTGGATATTTGGAATAATCAATATTCGATATTTGGGCATCATATTATCAAAATATTATGCGTGAAATAGCTAAAAGATAGATAAATTATAAACATACTTCTCATTCTCATCAACACCAGTGCGAGTGAAGAACAAAAGCAATTATGAAGCATTATTTAATGTATGTTCATTTCCAACTGAAGGCAATTTGATTATCTGTACAACATAAATATGGATTGCAAGCAACTTCATATTACAAAAGAGCACTTGCGTTTGTAATTGACATGTATGAATAGTCATTTCTATGGTCTACCACTACCATTTTTCATCCCAGACATTTTAATACAAATAGCAATCTATAATACTGTATTCATTGCTACCAATTTGTCCTAGGCATTTTAATACAAACAACAATACATAACGCCATCTTCATGTGCTCCTTGTGGATGCCAAGCTGGTTGTAGGAACGTAACTTTGTCTAGCCGTGAACACATCCAACTTGCATTTAACCTAACAAACATATATAGGAATAATTTAGTAATCTATTCAATAATAATATGTTACATATTTATTATGCAGACTTTTGCTATTATTAGATGAACAGTTCTAGCGCATCATGACAGTTAAATCAAGCAAAAAAAATTAGTAAACAAAGCTATATAATATATAAGTTTGGTCAGCTCACAAGGATAGATAACCCCATCCAGAATAGATCAATAAGCAACAATTTGCAATCGGAATCCAGAAGCGATTATGCAAGCATATCAAACTTTGTTTGCTTGTCAACGTGTCTTGACTATCCAAGGCATCATTAGACATTTTTAGAATCAAATTTACTAACAAAAACATACCATCAATATTTGGTGTAACTTACATGGCATATGCTAGTTAAATATATCATAGGAAAACTAAAAACCATCTAACTTTTGATGTAACATAAAAAGCAAGATCCAGTTTCATTCTATTATATTCGTATATTATATTTGTAGTTAAACTCATAGAGCTCGTGTAATTCATTTCAGACCAACCAATAGGATTTTTAAACAAATTACATTTAGTACGTAGACCTGTGCGTACCAATATCTTTAGTAACTAAGCTTATACTACCCCTTATGCGACTGTAAGTAGGATACGAACCCGGCTTCATACACGGATTAATCATAAAAATGAACAGTTAGAATTTGTTACCTTGTTCTTTCGGCAAAATAATAATAAGAATTTCATTCTCCATTGCAACTTTCATCAAGTCCATCGCAAATCTAAACCTCATTATCAAATTTCTACTGCATCAAATAATTCGATGCCATATGTCATTCTCTTCAAGTTCCATATTGCTTTCTACATTGATCTGAAGCACACAACCTACTTCCACCTCTACTTTCACGTCCTACTTCCACGTCATCCTTTAGTCCAGCACGTCAGCTTTATAAGCATGTACTTCATTTGCTTCATTCGGTAAATATGCGTACTTAAAATTATAGACATCTTACTATTCACAGCAGTTGAAACTTGCAAGTTAGATTTATTTACTGAAGGGAAAGTTCTTAGAATGGGTCTCATTTTATGGAAGAGGATGTCAATCAGCCGATCTTTTTAAGTTCTCAGATTTTTACTATTAATAACGTTCCCTTGTCAAGCAAATTCTCTCACTAACTTTTCATTTTTGTTAAGCTTGTGTTCTTTTTTACACTTTGTTCATTTCATTTTCCTTTACTCAAAACTATAACTAACGAAGACAATAAATGTCTCAGTTCATACTTTATAGATTATTAAGAAAAACAACTTAACTATTCTGTTCAAATTTACTTGTTCTTGCTAGTTTTTCCTTTAATTTTTTTTTACTCTTTTGAAATAAAGTTTTAAGAATATTTAACAAAAATGATATATGGTGATTCTAATGCATGGAGCAATCAAAAATTTCGTATTTCATATTCTAATAGAAGAACATTTAATTATTCGCTTTAAGTAAAGAGGAGTATAGATAATCCATCAATTTGTTAGAAACTTAAAAAAAATTGAATGAAACAAATGTAGCTTAAAAAGGCCCACACTCCTTAAACTTCACATGCAAAAAATATATTGTTAATTCCATTGCAAGTTATCATATAATGTTCAATATGCCAGACTATGAAATTATAAATGAGTGTACAATGGTCATTTCAAAATCGAAGGTATGCTTGGGATTGCTATAATGCTATTGAAGGGGAAACTGAGAAAACATTACAACAATATTATTTATAAAATGGAGATTCTTATCCAGAGGCATTAGTTAAGAAAATTATACATGTGAGTTGAACTATAGAAATATAAGCAAGAATAATCTAGTACACTATTTTATATATTAAATCAATCAAGCACGCCTTTTATTTTCTAAAAGAAAGCCTTTGAGGCACAGCTGGGTAATATTAATCAATATTTTCACATGTTATCAAGTAACCAGTAAAGAGAAAAAAGAAGCAGTTCTGAGTTGGAAAAGCATTTATCTACTTTATCCTTATACCCATTTGCATGCAAATTAAATTGCAGCAAAAATAGACATTTGAGCATTTGGCAGCAAAGCTTAACTTACAGAAAATAATACAAAAAAATTATCATGCATCAAAATCGCAAGATCAAAAGAATAGACCTGAGAAAATAATACAAAATTTTTTATCACCGTTAATTTGTTAAGTCCATCATTGAGGAAATTTTAATCGGATAAATCAATCAAGGCTGAAAAGATTAAAAATAAGAGGAAAGTACCTCAATCGTAGATTCATTAAGGATGTTCTGGACTGAGTCGGATCCAAAAGGTCCACGAAATTATTATGCGTCAAAATCGCAAAATCAAAGTATAAATCTGAGAAGAAAAATACAGAAAATCATATCATCTAATTCGATTTAAGAGCTTGAATAATCAGAAGCAAAAATTGAAAAATACCTCGAGCATGAATTTGTACATAGATTCTTTTGACTTGAGTGTGGATTTAAGAGAGCCGTGAATCGTCACATGCGAAATCAAAAAGAATATGTAAGAGTCAACATTCACACTGAAATGTAAAAAGGAATAAGAATATAGAATGAAACGCACCATAAATGTCTAGGGCTCATGATGAATAATTCAATCAGGCCCAAAAAACAACATTTCAAAAAATATAGAAAAGTTTAGTTATTTTGGATAGAGGACAAAGGATAATGAAGCTTAAATCAACAGAGGTAACAAATGAGAGAGAAGCCAGTGTGACATCTTTATAGCTAAGAATGAAACCACATCTAATCAAGGACCCATATAGCAACACACACACACACACACACACACACACATATATATATATATATACATATACATATACATATACATACACATACACACACTAGGACAACCTAATTATGCAATGTCTTATGATACTGATTTTTCATATGTAGAACTATCAATTCTGACAAAAGAATCATGAAACAGTAAAAAAAAAATCATTGCAATAGTTACTATTTTGTTGCAACTGAAAAACAAAATGTAACTTGATTTCCTCTCATAAAATGCCAGGGTTAAGAAAACAACTACCTCTCTATCTCCCTTTGCCTCATATCATCTTCCTTTTCTGTTGTTGTTCTCAGTAGAAAAAACTGCCAGCTCACAGCCAAATAAAGTTAGTCATCTGTTTGATATTTAGCTCTAGTTCGTTGGGCCAACGTATTGAACAAAGCCAGGTTCATGGTGCACCATGCAGAAAAGATTATCCTTATAAATAAGTAGGTCAATTGAAAAAAGAAAGAAAAAACATTTTGTTGCCTAGAGGATGTAGATTGTTCTGCTTTGAATGTGAATCGCTCATCTATACTGTCTAATTGCACTTCTATGGATAAACGTCCATGATATGGCTACATATTTTATCATACTCCCATTTCAATTTTCAAGGGTTTAGAAGTAGGACAACTTTATTTCTCAGAGCTGAAAAGAGGACTTCAAATTTGACACACATGGACATCTTCCAAAAGAATTAATTTCAAAATCCAAACTCAGTTTTATTCTTATTTTACCGAGAATTATCTTCATGAATATTTGTCTTCTTACCTAAAACTCCACAGACTTTACTTTTATATTTAGAACCATAATTTCACTACCAAATATCAACATACTCAATAAATTTTTCAAATGCAAGACACGGGAAGAAAGGAGGCACTACAACACATCAAAAAGAGTAATATCTTCATAATGCGTATGTTTAGTTAAAAAATTTCCTCAAATTGTGAGCAATAAGAAACACATAGAGTAAACAAATAAAGTATATCATAGTTGGAAAATAGATCACTGCTGAATCGAAGAAAACAATGACTACATTCCAGGGAAACTGCATACCATTTACCTTTTTAAGAGCTTCACATCATGAATATTACTTAGCCAAGAATAACAATCACCTGAAATAAGCCAATATAAGATAATGAGGTTATAAACTACATAAAAACATGCAAAAGAAAATTTTGCTGCATTTACAAAAGACAGGTTAAAAACATGCAAAAGAACTTAAATTTACAAACCAACAACTGCAGAGGAATCATTCCTAAATCCACTCAATTTCTACATTGTTGTAGATGCTGAAATGGGGGAACATTATAATTTAGAAGCAAGTAAGACCTATTCGTTCAGTCACTTACAAATATGAGAACCATCCAAAGCGTAGGTAGATAATTAAATTAAAGAAAGTGGATAAATAAGTGAAAAGCTATTATCAGTTGCAAATAGAGTGGAAAACCTAAACGAAAAATCTCTAATAGGGTTTTTTCCTCAAAGCATCAAATCAAATCTGAAATTGAACAGAAATAGGTTGTGAAACCATCAAACATGTTTTGTAAAAGGAATGATTGAACAGATTAAATCCACGTGAGGAAGAACTGAAAATCAAAAGCAAGCGGATCAAAGATACAAACCTAAAGTCCAGATCTTCGAAAGCGAAGAAATTGCGTTTTTTCCTCAAAACATCAAATCAAATCTGAAATTGAACATAAATAGATTGTGAAATCATCAAACATGTTTTGTAAAAGGAATGATTGAATAGAGAAAATCCACACGAAGAACTGAAAATCAAAAGCAAGCGGATCGAAAATACAAACCTAAAGTCCAGATCTTCGAAAGCAAAGAAACGTAGGCAGCATCATGAATATTGAGCGAAGAAGAAGAAGAAATTGTGGTTCTTCTGGATCGGCAGATTAGAAGATGGAAACTTGCGTTTTCGTTTATCATCCACCGAGGAGAACGCGGAAACAAAATTTCAATTCTGGAAACATAATGTAATTACACATTTTCATACCATGTCCAATTGTGTGGTCATGCAAAGATATTAACCACCATTTTCAAGTTCAAACACTTACAGTAATAATATTGGCTTACTTGTATAAGCTTTGTTTCTCTCTAGAACCTGGATGTAAAATAGAAATGTCATTAAAATGATGTAAAGCTAATTAGTATATGGTTATACATTCCTTTATTCTTGTAACTTTGTTGGTCTACAATGAGAGACAGCTACATATATATGAGAAGGGAATGAATAGCCGGAGAGTGCATAACTAAATTCAAGAAGTTATCGAGGAAGTACATAAAAATTCAACAAAAAAAAAATGACTAAAAGAGGCTGATAAGTTTACTGCAATTTCATAAATGAGGGATATTTTGGGTAGTTAAACAGTTTCGGATTTGCAATGGGATCAAAGCAACATAACTGTGATGGTACAGCTTAATTTCACAACAGTATAAACTACCTATGTGTGGTTGTTAGAGGATCTTATAAATAATAAAGTGTTTTTTAGTATAACACAGAATTCACAAATGAGCAGATTTTGACCATTTGTTCCTAAGGGTTAGTTACAAACTACAGCCAAACTAATATGCATCATAACCGCAAATAGGTTATTTTATAAAAAATAGATTTTTTTTAAACTATAATACAGAATTCACAAATAGGCAGATTGGGGCCATTTGTTCTCAAGGCGTAGATACAGACTACAAAAAAAAAACAAAAAAAAACACTAATTTACGTCATAACCTGCATTTGCAAAAAACATAGAAAACATGAAATTCTGAAATAGTATCCAAGATATCGAAGGAAACAAATCAAATTTAGGCCTTTTGAAATAACATATAATAAATTAATAAAAAGCATGACCACAATATGAGATGATCAGAAAGGTTCGCAAATATTGTAGCAGAACTAAGAACCAAAATAATGGAAGAAGAGAATCATAAGGCAACACTCATGCCAGTGGTCAAAAAACGATGATGAATAATAGTCGAAATGATATACCTTTCAATTGCAATGACCTCAACGCCTGTGAATATTTCACCCTATCGGAGTAAGAGGGTAGGCTTTTCGGTGGGCATTAGAGGAAGTAAATTAGGGTTAGGGATTGACAAATCAGGCAGAGTTGGTATGCTAGGCTTGGAGGATTAGTAAAGTGAAATTAGGGATTAGGGAGAGCATGAAAACGGGAAGAAACGCAACACATAATGTCTCCATGGCCTTTTAGCGATAGAACATAAGTCCCTGGCTAGTGTAGATAAAAGGGAAGGTAATACAGGGGTTGAAGAATAAGAAAGAAATGGAGAGCGAGTGAAGAAATGGAGAGCGAGTGAAGAAAATAAAAAACGGATAATGCTCTGGGTGCTTTGCGTAGCTGAAATGACACTCACTAATAAGTAGTATAGATATGTTGAGTGTTTTAAGGTAAACAAAAAGAATTTAATTTTGAATAAAATATCATGAGAGTTTTAAGCTAAACAGAGAGAATTGAGAGAATTAAGGTGAATAGAGAGAATTGAGAGAATTAAGGAGAGAGCTTGAAAAGCTTCTGCTTTACTATTATTTAATAGATTTTGGAAATATTGTATCACCAAAATTCTAATAATTATTCAATGAGTTTTCCTTTATTTACACAAATAATTTATAGCATATATATTAAGTAGACACACTCATATCTCATAACCAAGTACGTACCTAGGTCAGGCCAAGTGGGGTTAGCGCCCCTAGTGGCATTTTATGATTTGGATATAGTACAATCTGACAAACTAATTTTGGGAAGGGGTTATGCTTTTAATATAAGTAATGCAATATTAGGGATTTTGCATGAATCAGTAAAACACAAAGAATCAGAATTCACATAGTTTTTTTTCCAAAGAAGACGAAAAGGAAACTAAGTAATAAAGGATGAAAGAAGAAGGCGAATGGTTTAACTACATTTTTTTTATAGAAAATGAATAAATGGATATTTACATTTGCAAGTTATCTAAATGAAGTTTGTAATTTACCATCAAGGTACTTTTGCTTTTAGTAGCTTTTAGCATTTTTCCTTAACTTTTTTCTATTGATACTTAAGTACAAAATGAAAATAATCTTCAAGTTTAAATCAATTCTCAGCATTCTCATCATTTTTTAGTATTTTTCTTCAGTCAAAACTACTATCACATTTAATATGAAAGATTTAGTCATCATGAAATGCATACGACAAATTTAAGTAAAATTATGTAACCTATACCTCAGTATATTCGACATCGACTGGGGGAATAGCATAACTAAATTAGTAGATAAAAAATTTGATACATATTTTATACGTATTTACAAGGGTGTGAATATTGGAAAATAAAATTAAACACAAAAAAGGGACATAAAATTTGGATCATTTAATTTGTTTATCTTTACGTAGAAAGTGGACTGTAGAGGTGATCTAGCAGTTAAGATTTATTATGTTTAATTTTGTGTCACCATTCTGTGTATAAGTAGAGTTTCCTATAAATTTATTATGAATCATCTTGAATTTTATACTGTAAATGGTATGTATATATATCACCAACATGAAATTGTACACTTATACACTTTATGTTCTTTTCCTCCACTCATCTGGATTTCTGCGTAAGTCACTGTTCATAGCCTGTTAACTCTTGGTTTGTATCACTATAAATAATACCGTGTAGACACATCCTTATCAAGTGTCATCTACTTACAAATAAAAATCAAATATATATCGGCTTGGGAATACATACCACCTAGTGTAACTCGAACATTGATGCAATGCTCATAAACTCAATGACTTATAATTAACATAATAATATTATATGAGTTCAAACACTAATTAGATATGCACTACCAAATAGCACATCTCAAATTGTATTTATAATTCGTTTATTTTAATTTCTCGAAATATTGAATTAACTCTTCCATAACACCCACATACATCTATTTAGATGAACGCGTAAAAAAATTCATTTACCAAAACATATATAGCTAATAAAAATGATTTATAAGTTGGACACAAATAAAATAATTAACTTTTTCGTCTATTATCACTACAAGGAAGGCTGGCTTTAGCGATGGAGAATAGCATCGACGACCATCTCTAAAAGCCACAATAATAAACCACATTACCAGCTCAATAGAGATTACTATAACAGTGGCTTCATCGCCATATTAGTTCTGGTTAGTGGCGAAATCTTGACACATGTTAAATAGTGGAAGGTCGATGAATTGTCGTTAGTCGACGCAAGCTGTCACCATCTTGGAACTAGAAGGTTGGCACAAATTTAGAACCAAACGGGCGTTGCTACCCATCTCAAAATTAGGAACTCAATTATATGATGTAGTAACTTTTAAGCAAGCCAACCAAACAAATAATGTTATATCTCTATCAACTTCATCTACAACATATATAATCTCAATTTCATAATCACCACCATCACATGCCTCATATAATCTCATGCGTATCATATATAATCAAATATACAATGCAAACATCATATACATAATTTTTTATCAAAAAACACCAATATTCCATTAACCAACACAACATTCCTACAAATACTCATATCTATCAAAGGAAACATTCACAAATCCATCAAAATTCACAACCAATGATCAGGTATCAAATACATTAATACATGGCAAATAATTACAAAACAATGCTTCTATTGCTTCTCGGTAATAAGGAAATGTTACTTCAACTTTAAAGCATCTCATATGTAGGAAAATTAACTGATAGTCCACAACAAAGAGCTAAGAGACAAAATTTCTTTTTTAAAATGACATATGTTTTAGCTCCTTCTCTCCATAATATTTTTAACTCTTCGACTAGTGGTTGTAGATAATTATCGATTCGTAGTGTCAAAACATGGGGATCAGCAACGAAAATAGTGGAAAACATATATGGATTTTTCATACACATCAACAGAGGTAAATTATAAGGAGTACCGAAAATAGACCAAGAGATATATTTACTACAAAATTGAGAGAACGGAGAAAACCCATGTTTACATAAACCAAGTTTGATGCTACGACTCTCTGCAATTGTGAGTTACATCCTATTGATATGTTTCATGCTTCTCCTTTGGAAGATTGTTAGTTTGTATCTTTCCTTGTTACATATTTTGCAGTAACTAAGACTAATGTCATCTTTCCAATACTACATGTAATCTTTTATGCATGCATCTATCTTTTAGTACAACAGACTAAAAGCCTACAAAAGTGCTTCTACTTTATAACGACTTTCATATACTAGATTATTGGATGATGCATGTCGTTGTTTTGCATCTTGTACAACTCTATAAATTTAGCTTTTATTAAGTTGGATTTTGATTTTGTAGTGATGTAATTAGCGGTTACTGCTAATTCGATTTCACTTTTACAACCATCCCACAACAACCACTTAGCAGCACCAATAAATCATAAAAAAGTTTTCTCTTCTGCATTCGTTTCTTCTTTGAAGTTGACGTCTTCATCGTCAACTTTAATGGTAAGGAACATTGATCATGCTGCATTTTCTGCCATATCTTTCAATGGATTTTTATAACGTAATTATCATATGACATTATAGGATTTGTAGTAAGTATAACAAGTTCTCCATCACGATTCCACGGATAATAACTAGACATAAAGCTAGATTTATACAAATACACTCTAATTGCGTTCGGTTTCTGATGCTTCAAAGGTAAGAACTAACTAGGTGGGCAATGAACTTCTTCATTACTTCGATTCTTAAATGTTGCAAATCAAATAAATTATTGTACACCATTGTAAAAATATCACCAAACCTTTCATACCATTTCTAACTTCACACATCCATGGACAGTTCAAAAAACTAATCGAACATTTTTCCTAAATTTAAAATATAGGTTAGTAATTTCGATAACACAAGTTATATTTATAAGAAATTAAAGCCTTTTGTGACTAAAGACTTCATATACCACACTTCTAACTAGTTTCGACATCTCTTCACTTTACTTCTCTTGTATGCATAACTTGGCATTTAAGGGGTGTATTATTGTTATATTTTCTAAAATAAAGTAAAGCATTTTTGAAACAACCTGGTCTTATGTGATTACCTTTTCAACTATAATAATGAGATTATAAATTATAATTCAAGTGTTAGTTAGTTATTGGTTGGTGATTTAATAAAATGGATACTAATTATATAATATGTGTAAAGTTAGATTTGCGGAAATTATGGTGATGAAGATTAAGCTTATGGGAGAATAAGCTTAATGACGTGTTTGTGTTAAATTGAAGATAAATATGTGTAATTTGTGCTAAAATAGAGTTTATTATAAGCTGAAATTATATACCCGATATTGTATATTTAAAAGTTGGAAAATAATAAATATGGTGAAATAAAATTTTGGAACTGATAAAAGTGTAAAAAACTTCAATAAATAAGAATTTACGTTTTTTCCAAAAGTTTATTGCTTAAATTTTGCTATAAATCAATAAAAGGAAATTTTGTGAAAACCATGTATTGAAATAAAGTTTATGCTGAAATATAAGTTAAAAACATGAAAAAAAATTGTTGGAAAATATTTATTTGTGTCATTTTGAGAATATTTTGTGTTTGGGAATTACTTGGGTTGAAATATTGTGTTTCAAGTAAATAAACTTTAATTATGTTCATTTTTTTCAACTTAAGTATAAAGTGTCCATTTTTAGTAAAAAACATATATTTTTTAAGTATAATTGAGTTAAATATTAACAAAAGTGGTTAAAAAATATCATAACATATTTTAATATATTAGTAATAGCCAAGTACAAATTTCTGTAAGTTTTGGATTCAAACTTATGTAACTAGAGGAGGAAATGTATAAAACTAGTGTAAATAAGGCCTTAAGCACCTAGTTGTCTCCACTAAGCCCAAATCTTAGTCTAACCACTTTGTTAATCCCTAGTTAATGTTAATGAAGTATTAGTGGGGAAAATTCTGTAAAACTTACATTGTTTCCCCCCTACAGCGAAAAAACTTTCTCCCTCCCTTTACTGTGAATGAAAACAATGGCCTCCTCTCCTCAATTTTAATCCTCAAGTGTCCTAATACAAAATTAAATAGAGATTTGAACTTTAAAATTAATTCTTAAAAGCTAGTCCACCTTGAGACAAATAATTCATCTCAGTTTGATTCAATTTCGGTTTGTGTTGAAAGTTATTTTCTACCAGGCTTTGCACGTCTCTGTAACCATTTCTACAGGTGCTGAAGCTCAAGAAGGAGCTCTAAAGTCCACCTTTTGATAAATTTCAGAGCTTGTTTCCATCCTTATTTGCTACAAATCAGGGTGAGGTGCCCCCTCACACTTTCTTACTTGGTTCAGTACAAAAATAGCGAGCTTGTGCTTGTTACACTAAGTTACCATTCTATGTTCGTTGTGTGATTTCTGAGGCATCAAAAAAGGCCATGGGTCTATGTTTAAGAGCACTCTCAGCAGTATTTTAGTTTTTGAGCGTGAAGTGCTTATTTACGCGTTGATTCCCCCCACTGTTCCAGCAGTCAGTGGGGGCACACTGAGTTATATATATATATATATATTAAATTGGACAC
Organism: Allium sativum; assembly: GCA_030737875.1. Lineage (NCBI taxonomy): Eukaryota > Viridiplantae > Streptophyta > Magnoliopsida > Asparagales > Amaryllidaceae > Allium > Allium sativum. The sequence continues at coordinate 965,026,325 of CM060910.1, read as the reverse complement.
TAAACGGTTTTCTGAAAACAGTTTAGTGGCTAAACGGTTTTCAGAAAACCGTTTTGTGTTCTGGAAAATAAAAAATATATCGCAAGCTGCTGTTTACAGAGTCGTTATTCCCTGTAAACAGAAGCTCGCGATTTCCTTCAAAACCCTCAAAAAATCAAAACCCTAGTTCAAAAATTATTTGAAAAATAAAGGATTTTTGCTACAATTTCAAACAAATCAATATCTACTCTTTCTCATCTCTTTAGCACCATCAATTCCATCATTCTCCACCATAAACCCATCATTTTTGACATTTTTTTTGATTTAGAAAATTAGTTGAATTGGTTGATGATGGAAGAGGAAATCATTAAAGGCACTAGCGCTGCGAGTGGGTTACGTAGGAGAAAAGTTTCATGAAAAAGTCGAAAAACGATTGAAAGCGAAGAAGGTGGCTACGGAGCAAGGAAGGAGAACAATTGATCCGACGTTTCCATTCATGTCTATCACAAGTCTACAAGAAGGAGTTACACATATCTACAACAGTGGAAAAGAGCTTGCGGTATATTTTTTGTTTTAAAGTGAGTTAAATAGAATTATTCGATATGAAAAGATTATGTAACTGATTTAGTTTTATAACCAGAATTGCGACAAGATGAGATGTCATGGGGTATTTACGACAATGTTGAAATGGTGGAAGAAAGTTAAAGTGTATCCGCAAACTCGAGATCCGATAGTGAGTATATTTGGAAAATTTATGGAAATTGAATTGAAAAACTCTAATAACAGATGCATACATGCTATTGTTGAGCGCTGGTGGCCGCATACCTTTTTATTTCCTAGTACGGAGTTCGGGTTTACACCGTTAGATTTTACCATGTTGACATCCATTCTCGTTGGAATGCATAATCTAATGATACCGTATGATGAGAGTTGGGGGCAATTAGAAAAACGTAATGCAACTATTGCCACTTCTTGAGGCGAAACATATTCGGGTAGGAAATGTTGCTTTATCGCATCTTGTGAAGTACTTTCATGATGGGTACCTTGAGGCCACTGATAATAAAAGTCATATTACCCACATTTTTGTTTTGTATATGATGGGTACTCTATTTTTTAGGACAGCAAATAAAACTATTAGTCTGGGATATTTGGAGGCCGTATTTGATTTATGCTTAGCGGAACAATTCGATTGGGGTTCGGCGATTATGGGTTACCTCTACCAAAGCTTGGATGTTCCTGTAACTAAGGGAGGACACATGACTGGCTTCGTTGAGCTACTGCAGGTATGGTAACCTATAGTAAACACAAAGTTTTTTATGTCTCGGTGGTTTATTCTAGTGTTTAATATTGCATCTTTCATTATTGCAGTATTGGTTTTTTGAGTACATGACGGTGTACGGATGTATTGTCAAAGAAGAGGTGAAACAAGCTTCATATCCGAGATTGAGAGCCTGGGAGAAATAAAATAGGCTCATCACGCATGATACTTCAGCTCATTTGTTCTCTAGCACATAGTATCATATGGGTCATCGCCACACAGCGCATATAAATTGGAATCTGTGGCAAAATTCAGTTGCATTCGTTAATGCAGAGGTTGTCCATGCACGCAACCTATCGATGAAGCAGTTGCCTTTGATTGTTCCACCCGGTAGCTTATATGAGATGTATTTAGGAGAGAGGTGTATGCGGTAGCTTACAGACTGAGCGACTATTCCCATTGTTCCTCCCGCACACATGACCTGCATGATGACATATCTACAAATGCGGAGTTGCAACAAGCCTTATACCAAGATGATTGTCAACAGTATATATATAAAGAGCCAGACATGGAATACAACACGTATTGGCGCTTAGTGGGCAGAGATGTTGGTCCATTACTAGATGCTTCAGTTCGTATCTATAATATGGATTTTTTTTGGACCTTCTTCTTTGAAGGCAGGAATTGAAGCTCCAATCGTCACGTCTTCAGAAGTTAGTAACACATCTCAGTTTTACCAACAACCACAGCAAAGTGAGTGGGCCGAGGATCCTGGATGGAACCTGCAATGGACAGGACATGATCCGCTACCCATTCCTCATTTGATGGATATACCGCCAGTTCCGTCCCATTACACCGTTGATAGTCTATGGGAAATGAATATGGGTATGCGGCAATCAGATCTTGAACAGTCGAACTGTTATGAAGAGAGCTTGAATAGGATTAACACAGTTGCAGACGATTTTGTAAGTTATCGATTTAATTTTTGTGAAACATGTTTGTTTTTCAATATTGCTCAGAACATAGAATCCCTATATTATTTGTATAATGATATCGTGTTTGTTTTTAAATATTGCACAGAACATGCAAGTTTTTTGGGAACCAGTGTTGGGTTTGGGGTCTAAACGGTTAGGTCGAACAAAAAACAGGAAAAAAAGAAAAACTCATGTACAGATGGAAGAGGAGGAGGAAGAAGATGACGAGGGTGATGAGCAGGGTGATGAGGAAGATGAGGAGGGTGATGAGGAGGATGATGAGGAGGGTGATGAGGAGGATGACGAGGAAGGTGATGAGGAAGATGACGAGGGTGATGAGGAGGTTGAGGATGACGATGATAGCGATGAAGATGGTCAATCCAGTTATGTACGTACTAATCAATATAGTGTTAAGCTTAGATATCCAACCTCATCATCGTTGACGCCGGGTACTTGTTAATTTAACTCCATACGCACTTATAACTTGTGCACATATAAACATTTATTTAGTTCTAAGTTTATTAAAGTTCACATATAACAAAGTGTTTGTGTATGTGCAGGAAAGAGTCTGGACAAAGGTAAGCAAAAGAGCAGTGGTTTCGTCAGCAAGGCGAAGTCTCTATTTATGGGAAAGGGAAAGAAGAAAGGAAGTGGGATTTACATTCCAGGCATTGAGGACATTCAATGAAGTTCGAAGAGATGTTTGTATGACTTTTTAGGTGCTAATGTTAATGTAATGGTTTGTTAGTTTAATGGTATTGTAATATTGTTATGGCTACTATTAGGTGTTATTGTAATGATATGTTAGTGTCAAGGTTTTAAATCTTGGATATCGGTCGTGTTTCGTCTCGGGGATTTTATAGACTCAGTCTCGTATTGGGGGAGATATCGGACGAGATGAGTCTAACTTGGGAGTTCATCTCGGATTTTCATCTCGGGTTCGAAAGTTCATATCGAAACAATTTCGGGGTACATGATATGTTAAAAATGATATTTTAACAAAATGATTTTTATGAACGCTATCAAAAACATAGTAACTTAAACTTAAAATGCAAAATAACTTTATTATTCTTTATTTTGCGAAAGATCATTCATACTCTAAATCGTAATACGCTTAAAAAAGCAATATCGTTAGACAGAAAACATTAAAAGGATCCAAAACATTAAAAAATTCAGCATAAATAGACTATAAAATACATAATTTCATGAATAACATGTATGTAAAAAGAATATTCAAATCATAAGCATTGTAAAACATATACGAACACACAACATAGTCAATTAACATGCAAAATGTAAAATAACAAAAGATTAATATGGCTAGATTTGAGTTTTTTAATTATAGTTCTAGTTCAAGCACAAATTTAAATTTTAACCAAAAAAATTAAGATCTCAGATGATATTCTAGTATCTCGTCTCGGTCAATATATCGTCTGATATTGCAATATCTTGGGCGATATACTCGAAAGGAGATTTAGATTGATATTTGCTGTTTCGTTTCGAAAGGAGCCGAAAACAAGATCTCGGCGGAGATATCAGGCGATATTTGCGAGATTTGAAACAGTGTCTGTTAGTTTAATGGTAATATAATATTTTGTTTTTATTATGCGTATTGTCAGGTGTTAATGGTAATGTAATATTGTTTATTATATACTATTATTGTTTTGTGTATTTGTTATGTTGTTTAATATTTCTCATTACATTACCGAGAAGCTTACAACAACGACGATTACAACATTAAGAAAAGAAAACTAAAATTATACGAACTACAACAACTAAACACACAAACATCAAATTCAAAGTAAAATAAAAAAAACATTACGATAGTTTCCACGTACACCAACCACGGACGTGGGAGAAATCCAGCTCTAGCTGCATCAGCACCATTCTTGTACAAGAGTCTTATTTCGGCTTGCGCTTCCAGTGCATACTGAACTCCACGTTCACACATCGGAGGGTCAATCCACTGCTCAAAGTAACAACAATCAATTTCATCAGGATAAATCTTGTGGTCCTCGTAGGCTTCACAACCGAAAAATCGACGATCAACATTTTTTCCAGTTTTCGAAACAACCACAACCGATTTTTCTCCACAACGGCAAATAGGGTTGGATCCACCCGGACGTAGTGGTTGGACAACGCGCCCTTCAAATACTATTTCTTTTCCAGAACATTGATTAGCTAACGCTTTATCGTCATTTTCCCATTTGTCCATAGTTGAGCCTACACTTTCATTTTTGTATTTCGACATGATGAAAGAGGATGAAGGAGGTGGCTTTAGAGGATGGAGGAGGTGGCTTTAGAGAAGCCTCTATATAAAGGAGTTAAAAACATTAAAAACATAACTTGGATGTATATATAAATGTATATTTCTTATCCTGGGTAGTCCTATCACTACTCTAGTGTTGTATTGTTACAGTCTTCCTATCACTTTAGTAGATCAGTGCTCTATTGCTAGAGTGCTCTATGGCTACACATCACTTTAGTGCTCCAGTGCTCTGTTGCTATAGTGCTCATGAGTAGTCATATCGATGCAGAGGTGGATCCTATCGCTATAGTGCTCAACTGCTACATATCTTAAGGTGTTAAAGAATCACTATAGGAGACATTTTCTGAAATGAGCCTACTGACTTGTCATATCACCTTAGTACACTGCTTTAACCATACACTAAATATGTTAAGGGTGGTCACATGTACACTGCTTTAACTTTACACTAAATAGTCTTATCAGGAAAGATTAATAACTCCGTAATTTAAGGGGTCGTCACATGTACACTACTACAACCCTGCATTGACTAGTCTAAGGTAGCTCCATCAAATTTGTTGTATGTTTACTCCACATATTGCCCAAATAAATATCTATGGTTACTACTTTTTAGTTATCTTAAACCAAAATTTTCATCAACATAAAAAATGTCTTCATGGTCATGGCCCTCGTCAATGGATTCGAACTATGATCAAAACTTTCCTGAGCGCCCGCCTTCAATACCAAGAACATATATTGATTGGAATATCGAATACCAAGAGCAGCACTACGAGGACCTGCGTCGTGACTACCCGGTGCTGGCCCGCTTGACGATTCATCCGCCAATTGCTCAAGTTCCAGATGTAGGTCATCAAGTAGTCCAAACTATAAATGAAGAATACTTACGAGCAGCTACAATCCCTCGTCCTCCGGCTATTGAAGTTATACATCAATTCTCGGCAGTTCAGCCTTCAAATGGACATGAGGTACGATGAGTTTCAGTTAGCCAGTCTTCTAACGAGCAGGAGGTTAACTCCTATCCCGTTTGTTGCCACTGTGGTTACGCGGTGGAGGTAGTAGTCCGAGCGGACGGAGAGAACATTGGTCGTTGGATCCAGTTATGCTCGCAATGGCCTAACGGATGCAATTATTTTGAGTGGATAAACGACCGTTTTTGTCCAAGGGCTATTTCTTATGCCAACGAGTTAGAACAAGAGAATAAGAGACTTCAAACCTCTTTAGAATCCCCTGACATTGAGCGTAACAATTAATGTGCTTGCGTACTGAATTTCCTAGTTTAACATCTCTTGTATCCAATATTTTTGTGGCTAGTATTTAGTTATTTCTCTTGTATCCTACGTTTAGCTAGTGATGTTATAATGAACATTTGTTGTATCGCACGTGTTTTGTGGAATTAGTGTCGTTGATACCATTTTTAATATCTAACATATGTTATACCAACTGACAACTATCAAACTGGAAAGATATAAAGGGCTTAAGGAAAACAAAAGATTTAAAGGAGTTAATTATGCGTATATAATTCTAAATACACGGGAAAAATAAAAATTGAGTTCAGGTAATTATGTGAATAAATAACATAATGGTAAGATAAAAAAACAAAATTTTCAAACTTCAAAAATTATTGAATTTGAGAATAAAGGTGTCGGGGATTTAAACATATTCAGAAAATTAAATAATTAACAACTTTAAATAATTAAATAACTAACTACTTTAAATAATTAAATAACTATAAAAATAACTAACAACTTTAAATAATTAAATAATTTAAATATACGATGTGCATTGAAACAAATTTAAAAAAAATTAAACTACAAACTTTAAATAATTAAATAATTTAAAAATAGAAAACAAAATTAAAAACTACAAATGTTTAACAAATTCAGAAAGTTTTAAAGTGCTTAAGGATGTGACCATATCATATAAACGGTTTTGAGAAAACCATTTATACGATAAACGGTTTTCTGAAAATCGTTTATCATATAAACGGTTTTCTCAAAACCATTTATATGACGCCGCTCCAAATTGGAAATGACGAGCATCGCCATTTCAGTTTGCTCCCCATACCCTTCGCGCTGCTGCTGGAGAGCGTCGACACCCCTTTCATTCCCATTTCGTGAATTGAAGCCACTGCTGGGAGTGCTCTAAGGCCGCACCATTTCTTCATTTTTCAACAAAATGATGTGATTAATTTTCTCATGTGTAGTCATATAATTCTAGTTTATACCTGTATAATTTCATTAAAATCTAAATTGTTTTAGTAGCCGGAAGGTTGCACTGTCGTCAAGATTTTGACCTGAGCAACTTTGCGTCGCCTGGGTTGACCCAAACTAGAGCTCGATCGACCCAAACTTCTATGCGGATCGACTCACCAAGGCAAAAATGCCCAGATTGTTTCCTGAGCCTTCCAGTGTTGTTCCATTTCCTTTTGCCCATCGTTCCATGCATTTTTGGGCTTATTGTCAGTCTAATTCGAGTGTCATTCCATTTCCATGCACTTATAATCGAGGGTTATCTTTGCTAACTCTTGTGGTAATTTTTTTGGTTTGCTTCTGCAGTAATGAAACATTGTATATCATAATTTTTTAATAGTTTGTTTGACATGTTCAGTGTGCATTTCTGGTGATATTTCTCTCGTGTTTCCAATTACACGTACTTGGATTTTTAAATCATTTTTGAAATATTTTGACAAAAGAAAATGGTTTGGAAAAAAATGTTTTTTTGTAACAAGATGTTATAAATTTTTATAAATAATTCTATTTATACAAGAGTTCTATAAGCTCAAAGATTCTTAAATATTTTCTAAAATCAATTTTTTAACTCCTATTTCAAAAGTATGTTTTCAGTATAAAAATTAAATGTACTTGCACTGTTCGAGAAGTCATAACGGGAATTAAACGATTTTGCAAACCTCTTGGTATGGGACATGATGGTATATGAATCGGATAATTCCAGATTCGGCAATCCAAATCGTTATATTCAGTGTTCTCCCATGTTTTCGGTGTTTTCCCGTGTTTCTTTGTTTTCCGGTGTTCTGCTTCTCTGTGTGGAATGAATTAACGTTTAGTAAACTCGTAGTGAGAGCATGTTGTATGGAATGCACAGTTATCACCACTTGGGTTACTGTTTATAAGTCTATGACACATTCTAGTGCTATATATCACCAGTACTTGAGGATGTTGGGTCCTAGATATTCAGATTAATTTGGTGGAACTTCGGGTTAATTCTAGGGTTATATTGTTATCCGGTGTATAACGACCAAATCTTATATGGTATGTTTCCAGTGTTATTAGTACTGGTGCATTCCTATGTATTAACACGTGCATGCATAACTTTGGCTTGGTACTCTGGTGGTTGGGTCTAACATTCGGAGATTTTTGGTGTTCTGTTGTTAATAATTATTTCACTTTTTCATGATTATTATTGTCAGTTAAATTTATTACTTCGAGGTATTCAAAGACGCTGAGGTGTGTGTGTGTATATATATATGTGGTGATTTCATTTCCATGGCTTAAACTCTTAGATTAGTTCCCTGTCTGATGTTTTCCGCAATTGTTGGTGATTCATGTGTTTCAGTGTTTTGTGAAACTTTAGTGATTTCTGAGGTTTCCCATCTAGTGTTGAGTCGTTTCATATAATGGTTATCCTAATCGTTGTATTCGAGTAGTTCGTATTGAAACTATGACTATGTGGTTACTTTTTCCTATGGAAAAGGAATCTATGTTTTTGAGTGTTCTATTTCATCTATCATCTTTATTGTCATGTTCAAGTTAGACCGACTGTGTGATTTTCTTCGGGTCGGAGCGATTCATTTCCATGAGTTATACTTGTGATTTCCGTGTTTCAGTGATTTTGGGTTTGGTGTATCTTTCTCGTGACCTCATGAGTTATTTCTTGAATAGATCCGGTGGTATATAATCCACATGCCAAACACAATTACTTCTCTATTTGTATCACTTTATTGTGGCTTTAGATTTTATCCTTATAGATATGCATAAAGGTTTACTGCTTCATTCCTTTGTGACCTAAAGGAATGTTTCCATCCATGAGTTAACTTATTTTATAATGATTATCTGATTCAAGTTAGTCTGACCCGTGTGTTATTCTTTGGGTCAAACCAAGTCATAGGTTAGGTACTTTGGACTTGTGCTTTGCTGTTCGCTTTTGGATATCATATTCCACTTATATGGATCACATAGTTTTTGTAGTAGACTTCTGTTGTTCTTACTATACATGATGGTGTATATTCTTTTGTGGGGGTATGACTTGTATGTGTATGTACATATATATTGAATGGTTTATCTAACCATATATGTTGTATTAGCTATTGTGCATGATGCATTCATATGTATGTGTATCTGTGTTTGCTGAACTGTAATCTATGTATATTGTTATATTGTATTTTGTTCTGGATAGATCTTGTAGCCATTGTAGTAGTGCATTAAATAAGGATGAAGTATGCCAGTTCATAGCAAGAGAGAAAATAATGATAATAATACTCAACATATTTAATACTAATTTGATGTAATATTACGAATGGTCCATTCTAAAAAGCCATATTCTTTGTATTAACATACAATATTACTAGTTCATACTCTTTGTTAATATGGATCTCAGGGTGCGGCGTCACAGTTTTGGGACGAAAGACTTTATGCACTACACTTCTATCAAATTTCGGCAGCACTTCATTTATCTTCTATGCATAACTTTGTATATTATTGTTTCTTTACTTTCTAAAATAAATAAAAGTCTTTTCGGACAAAGGATTTAATTTGTCGTTGTTGATGTATTTGCTAAAATAACACTTAATGCTTTTTTTCAAATAAACATTATAGTCATTTCTTATTTTTTTGTAGGAAATCGACTTTAGTTGAGTATTTTTTTATTATATTCACTTCTTAATTTAAAAAAAAAAAATCAATTTTGGTAGAATATTTATTATTGTTATATTTGTTTCTTTAATTTCTTTAGAAAACTGGTTTTAGTAGAATACTTTTTTGGCAAATCTAGTGGGGTTAACTAGTCCCTTATTAATTTATTGATATGCAATCATGGTTTTAAATCTCAGATATCGGTCGCGTTTCGTCTCGGGGATTTTATAGACTTAGCCTCGTATCGGGGGAGATCTCGGACGAGATGAGTCTAACTCGGGAGTTCGTCTCGGATTTTCATCTCGGGTCTAAAAGTTCATATCAGAACAATCTCGGGGTACATGATATGTTAAAAATGATATTTTAACAAAATAATTTTTATGAATGCTATTAAGAACATAGTAACTTAAATTTAAAATGCAAAATAACTTTATTATTCTTTATTTTGCGAAAGATCATTCATACTCTAAATCGTAATATGCTTAAAATAGAAATATTGCTAGACAGGAAACATTAAAAGAATCCAAAACATTAAAAAAATTCAGCATAAATAGACCATAAAATACATAATTTCATAAATAGCATGTGTGTAAAAAGATAAATATAAAAATCATAAGCATTGTAAAACATATAAAAACATGCAATACAGTCATTTAACATGCAAAATGTATAATAACAAAAGATTGATATAGCTAGATTTGAGTTTTTTAATTATAGTTCTAGTTAAGGCACAAATTTAAATTTTAACAAAAAAAACTAATATCTCGGACGATATTCTAGTATTTCGTCTCGATCGATATATCGTTCGATATTGCAATATCTCGGGCGATATATTCGAAAGGAGATTTAGAGTGGTATTTGCTGTTTCGGTTCGGAAGGAGCCTAAGACGATATCGAAGGAGATCTCGAGCGATATTTGCGAGATTTGAAACAGTGTATGCAATGAACTGAAAGAAAATACAAAACACTTGCCATTAGTACGAAATGATAGAGGAGAAAAACATATATATTCCATGCATACCAAAGCAAAAGGAAACCCAACACAACAAATGGAAAAAAAATAAAGAAAAGAGGCACATCACAACGAACTTCAGCTAGCAAACAACGACCGAACCTAAGTTCAAAGTTCAACAAGGAGAGCAACATCTCATTATTGATCTCATGCAGCATGAAGTGCCAAAGATACTGCTATGTTTTCTAGTACGCTTAAGTACTATGTCATGCATTCCTTTCTTGCCAGATGATCTTCAAAATTTTATTTAATACAAAAGGTAATTAAACTGAACGTTTTTGCCCTCTTCCATTGCTAGCTTTATAAACCAGGTCCCAATCTATTTTACTATTTCTATTAACATCGTGTTTGCCTAATTTTGCCATCAAGTTGCACCAAAATGCCATGATCAAAACCACGCCGAAAGAAGATACGCAGATTGCCTTCGATCCCATTGTCATAGAAGGAATGGTTGCCATCAAGAATCATGCCCCTATGTTAAAGTTTCTGGGAACATTCCAAAGCTCGAGATTTTTTCTTATTGTTATGATTTAACTAAACCCTCTTATTCCAGCTACAGCAAGGGTCAGTAGGAGGAAAGGCAATGCACCTATATAATTTATCACTTCTAAAAATGCTGGCATTATTGCACCATTCCACACGATCAGATTCAGCAGGGCCATACCATTTTTTCATTGAACATAGCCTACAGATGCCCTTTTGATTTCTTGATTGCTGGAATAGGGGAGTTGAATGAGTCCATCATTAATTAAGTCAACTGCCTCGGAATTCTGATTAATCCCTGCGTGTTGAATTTGCTAGTGTGAAAGCTCTGTACTTTGAATGCGCCCGTTCATAAGCCATGGGTCATCCCAGAATACAATTGCACCATTAAAGGACACTTCCAGTTTGATACAGTGTAGAAAGATGTTTCTATGCTTAAGGAGATTTATCTATATATGTCCTGCTACAATTATTAGGGATTTTCATAGACCAGGAACACTTGTTGCCACTTGCCTGTGATATGTTTGGTGGACCTTTTAACCAAAATATTCGATCATACATTTAGGAGATCATCAAGGTCTTTGGAAAATGTAGATCTATTCCGAGCAATCGTGTTCTTAATGCTCATACCACCTGTACTTTTGGAACCCTCAAGTTTTTGAAAGAGCAGAGAAAAAGTTTGGTGGAATGAATACTATCGTTACAAAAAAATTCATCCTAGCACTACGTATCATCCGAGCTTTATAAAAATTCATAAAAAGGGAGGCATTGTTGCTTTGTAATTCTGGAGGGGGCAAGCAGAATGCCAAGGTAACTTAAGGTGGTTTGCCTCGATTGGAAGGAGGTGGCAGTGTACATATCATGAGCAAGGGACTGATTTATACCAGCCAACATAAAATTCGAGTTTTCAATATTGACATAGAGTCCAGTAATATGGTAGAAAAGGTCAGGAGTAGTTAAAATGGCATTAATGGAGGACAAGGTTGGTCTTGTGAAAACAACTAAATCATCAGCAAACATCAGGGAAGTCACATGGGGTTCCTGCATTTGAAGTGCAGGGTGAACTTGCCTTTAATGACTACCCCAATTAATATCCGAGTTAGAACTTCCATGATGATAATGAAAATGTTGGGAGACATGGGATCTTATTGTCTTATACCTTGTTTACTGGGGAAGAAAACAGTAGGGCGCCCATTCATAATAATAGATCTAACTGTAGAGACTAGAGGGAGATAAATCCCTACAACCAAATTTTAGGGAAATTCATTGAGGCCATGATCCATACAATAAAGTCCCAATGCAAGGAATCGAAGCCTTTCCTAATGTCAAATTTAACCATGGCTCTTGTGGGGGCAGTGAGTACTATTGCTGTATCCTTTATAAAGCTCATGAGAAAGAAGCACGTTATGAAGTACGTTTCTTTATGGAAGGAAAGCAGCTTTTGGTTTTTAGAAATGACCGAAGGACTTATTTCAGTCTAGAAGCAATAATTTTAGATATGCATTTGTAAATGAGTTAAAAAATGTAGTTGGTCTAAAATGTTGAACCAAATCAGCCTAGTTAACCTTTGGGGTGAGGGCTATGTGGGTAGAGTTTATTGATCTAAGCATTTCCGATTTGTTAAAGAAGTTCAGCGCTGCTTTGTAAATATCATTCTCCATAATATGCCAGAAGGAGGTGTAAAAAAAGTATTAATGCCATCAGGGCCAATATAAGAACTCTGATTCATAGAGTAAAAGGCTTCCTTAACTTCAGTCTTAGTGACTTCAACAATAAAAAGATTGTAATTATATTAGTTGAGTTGAGGAAGGGAAATGAATCAAGGGCATTAAGATCAAGAGTGAAATTTTCAATAGTTACCAAGCAGGTTAGAGAAGTTAGGAAACATTGCTCAGTATCTTTGTTGTTAGTGGCATACTCATTAGGTTTTTTAATATTGGATATCCTATCTTTGGAGTGTTTAGCCTTAAGAGAGGACTGAAAGTATGTTGAATTCCTATCACCATCAATGTATCATTTTGTTCTAGTTTTCTGCCTAATCATGCTAACGTCTTGCAAAGGGGAATTTCTATAATTCCGGGAGGCAGCAACTTCAACGGCAGGGAGGCAGTGATCGTTCATGTTGAGTTGCATTTGTTTTCAATATCCTCAAGCCTGATCTTCAAAATGTTGCAGTTTTCTTTCTCAAGATTTTTAATAAACCAGAATTTGAGATCCACTTTGATTTCTTTTAAGTTTTTGCTGCAAAACAAATATTGGATTACCGTAGAAAATGTTGGACGAAGCATTTTTACAATATCAAAAAAAAATCAAACTCGTTTATCGAAGCATTAAAAAAAAATGATTTTCCGTTCAAAGTGCCAGCTCCAAAGAAAATAATTTGGGGAGAATGGTTAGACAGGCTATATGGTGTTACGTTATATTTATACAAGTTGTAATGGGCCGGACGCAGCAGACCCAAAGAAAACCAGGTAAGACCTGAAAGTCTTTAATACAACGTGAAAAACTGATCTCCCATTGCCCCTCACAAATTCAATCCTAGGGTTAGGGTTTGCGAGAGATAAAAAAATGGATGTCGACTTCATAGCGATTTATCCATCTTTGATGACGAATCGTTCGAATCTTTGTAGCAAAGTCTCTCATCTTTGACATCTGCTCTTTGGCTTTTGATGTTGCAAATCTATAGCATGTGGTGATAGATCTGTGACAATTAGCTTGAGTTGATGAGTTGTTCAAATCTTTGATGTAATGTCTCTTGTCTTGTGATATCTGCTCTTTGGCTTTCGAAGTTACAAATCTATGGTTCATGGCGATAGATATGTGACAATTAGCTTCTTTGAGTTGGTTGAGTCCCTAAGCTCTTCTAGATGTAGCCTCTGTTGCTTCATTGCTGGATTTGAGATCCTTTGGCTTGTCGTATTTGATGATATAGAGTTTCTCTTTGAGTACTTCAAATCTTTGTCCTTATAATGGCTTTGTCAGAACATCTGCTGTTTGGTAAGTGGAAGGTACGTGATTTACAAACAATTTTCCCTTTAGTACATTTCTCTTACAAAATAAATGTCGAGTTCAATGTGTTTGGTTCTAGAATGTAGTACAGGGTTTGTTGTTAGTGCTATTGCACTGAGATTGTCATACCAAATTGTTGCTTTGTTATCAGTTTGTACCTTTAATTCACTTAACAAAGATTTAATCCATATTATTACTACTTTAGTGCTTGCAATACTCATGTACTCTGCTTCGGTACTTGATCTAGATACGGTACTTTGTTTCTTAGCACACCATAAATGAGATTCTTTCCTAGATATATGCAGTACTGTATTGTGGATTTTCTGTTTTCATGATCATTAGTCTAGTCTGTATCACAACATCCACTGATATTGAGTGTATTGTTGTATTTCATGACTAGTTCATGGTTTATTATATCCTTTAGTATATCTTAAAGTTCTCTTTAGTGCCTTTCAATGTTCATTGAGAGATCTCTACAAGAATTGGCTTACTTGTTTACACCGTATGATATATATGGTCTTGTGATTATTGCATACTGTAGTGTCCCTATAATGCTTCCGTTCTGTCTTTCATTTGGTATGGGTTCACCTTTTTCTTTGCTGAGAGATGATTGTAGGTGTAGAGAGAGAGTTGGACATATCCATTTTGGACTTGATAAGAATTTGAGATATATATTTATTTTGATTCAGAAATATATCATTGTTGATAGTCTTTGTTACTTAAATATTCAGAAAGTAGGTCAAGTTTCCCAGATCTTTGATAGAAAACTCACTGTTTAACTGCTTTGTAATTTGGTTGATCTCACTGCCACTGTTCCATGTAATTATAAAGTCATCAACGTAAATTAGAACATATGTGACAGTATCATTTGTAAATTTGAAAAATAGAGAGTTGTCTGATTTGGTGGGATTATATTCATGTCTTGTCATTGTTGATTTGAGCTTGTCAAACCACATCCTTAGTGCTTGCTTAAGGCCATACAAGGCTTTGTTTAGTTTGCATACATAATTTTCTTTTCCATTTTCTGTGAAACCCTAGAGTTGTTCCATATAGACCTTCTCCTACAAAACATCATTTAGAAAATCATTATTTACATCTGATTGTTTGATGAACCAGTTTCTATGCAAGGCAATTGTTTGGATAATTCCAATAGTTGTAGATTTCACAACAGGTGAAGATGTTTCATTGAAGTCAATTCCACACTATTGTGAATAACCTTTTGCGACTAATCTTTCCTTATATTTAGACACTGTTCCATCAGCATTTCTTTTAATTCTATATGTCCACTTGCATCTAATAATATTTCTATCTTTGGGAAGTGGCACAAGAGACCAGGTTTGGTTTTTGATAAGAGCATCAAGCTCTTCTTTTATATCATTCCTCCACTTACCATCAAGCACAACTTGATAATAAGTGGATGGTTCATTGCTATCATCTTCAACATAACAAATTTTTGATTTGAAGATACTACTTTATTCTCTTATAATCACATGATGTGTATTCTGAGCTTCATTGTTGTTGTTTCTGCCTTCTTCTTCTTGCACATCGGCAGCAACACTCTCGTTGTTGTCATTAGTCTGCTGTATGTCTACATCATCAGTGCCTTCAAGAGATAACCTGTATTACTGACCTAATCCATCTCTATACATTGCGTGTTGACATGCAGTAACAGATTTTTATGCATGTGTGTGTCATGTTATTACTAGAATGTGGCACACTCACATCATCATTAATGCTGTCTGGAATAGGTAAAATATTAATAGAATATCTAGGATTTTGAATCTTTTGAGTTATTTTGTAGTTAGGATTTTTAAAGGTTAATACTTTTCCATTGAATGTTACATGTCTAGATATGTATATTCTCCCATTACTATCAAGACACTTAAACCTTTTTAACTTGTAGCATACTTGAGAAATGTGCATAGCTCTGGCTTAGAATCAAGTTTGTGTTTATTAAATGGTCTCAAGTGAGGAAACATAGACATCCAAACACTTTCAGATTATTTTAGTTTGGTTTAATTTCGATCAAAACTTCAGTGGGACACTTGAGGTTAAGTACCTTTGTAGGTAGCTTATTTATCATATGTACTGTTACGGCAAAAGCATCCGACCAGAATTTCAATGGCAGTGATGCTTTTGCAAGCAGTGTTAGCCCAGTTTCAACAATATGTCTATGCTTTTTTTATATAGGACCATTCTTCGTAGATGTGTATGGACATGTCAGTCTGTGCACAATGCCATTTTTATTGAAATAATCCTTCAGGGGTAGGAATTCTTTATCTCATCTGTTTGAAATGCCTTGACTTGACAGTTCAATTGTTTTTTAGTTTTGGTTATAAACCGAATAATGTCATTATGAGTTTCATATTTCGATTTTAGAAAATACATCCATACATATCTAAAGTATGCATCAATAAAGGAAATATAGTATTTATAGCCATAATCAATATATATGGGTGCAGGACCCTATAAATCTACTGCAATCAATTCTAGTGGCTTGCTGTAGATAGTTTTTGAGTCTTGGAAAGGTAATTTATGGTTTTTTCCCCATTTAACAGTATGTGCAAACATAAGATTCAGGAACAGTAATCACAATATAATTATAATCTAAAAAAATTCTTATAATTTACGTACTTTCATGACCAAGCTTATAGTGCCACAAATCAAATGTCATACAGTCTTGATTGTTGTTTAGTTCAGTCACATTACAACATTGTTGTCTAAGTTCAGATTTTCTTGAGTTTCCAAAGTCGAACTTGTATCCCTGCAACAAAATACCCTTAGTTAGAATGTTCTTAGTCAAGCATTGCTTAGGGTAAAATTCGAAGTATACACTGTTGTCTCTAGCACACTGTGACACGCTAATTAGATTATTTTTTATATGTGGCGCTCTTGACAGGTTATTGAAATAAATTCTTTTGGCACCTTGTAAACAAGTGTAACCAGTGAGTATTATATGAATAGAATTACCATTTCCTACCATTAGAGACTGTTTACCTGTGTATTCTCTATTCCCAAGATTGAGATTGTTTAGACTGCTAGTGACATGATGTGTATCCCCTGAGTCTTGATACCATGCATCATCATGTAGGTCATCAGCTTTAGCACTTTCAAATATACTATCTTAATTACTTTTGCTGTCACTTTGACTGCTAACCAAGTATGCATTTGGGTAGTTATTTATGTTCCTATTGTTTTACTGATTAGTATTAAAATTATTGTCGAATCTGAAGTAACATCGGTTTGTTGTATGACCAATCTTGTCACATATTTGACACTTGGGTTTGTTGTTGGGGTTCCACCTCCCAGCTCCACCTTTGCCTTTGTTGGACTGAGCTCCTCTCTGGTAATTACTTTTACTTTGACTTCTTGTATTGTTACCTCTTTCTTGATTCTTGGGCTTGTTGTTGGTTATGTAATTGAACGAGTAATCTGAGTTGATCACTTTCTTTTGCATTATTTTGCCTTCATAGGCTAACAACATTGAATAGACATTTTGTAATGATGGGCTTGGCTCAGCGGATGTGATGGAAGCTACTACGGCTTCATATTCGTCCTTACATCCACTAATAATGTATAAAAATTGTTCACACTCAAAAATTTTGTGTGCCCAGCACAAAATAACTGATCACATAAGTTTTTAACCTTCTTTAGATATTCATTCATACTTTGATTGTCTTTTTTGATACTCTCTTTAATTGTATTTTATGATATAGTACTCCGGCAGCTGACTAGAAGGTGAATACTTTTTCAAAGGTAGGCCAGTATCATGGGATGATTTACATCCAATCGGCTATGGCATGAGAGATGCACTAACTGAAGACATTAGCTAAGAACCAACCGAATAGTCCTGCCTTAGTAAGTAATGAATTCATGATTCGCTACAAGTTTGTTTTCTGCGTATCTTATGAATTTGTTTGGAATCTCCTCGGATCCATATAAGTAGTCTTCAATTCCATAGCCTTTGAATGCTCTTTCTATCTGTAATTTCCACAACATGAAGTCCGATTCATCTAGCTGAATCGATATGAGTTGACTCTGATGCTTAATAATTGCATCGATCAGTTCTTGGTGCTTTCAGTGCTAGTTTGATTCAATATGGCATTGAAAACAGGAGTGGTGGTAGATTAATTGCCTCAGCCATTATTCGAGGAGAAGGGACAAGAAGCAGAATAGACTTTGCACAAGATTAATGCTGAAAGGACGATATTTGTGCAACCAAGGCCACCAGGAAATGATGACTGTTATCTAATTTGGTGGCTTTCGGATGGCACGGATCTTGAATAGGAGGGGATTACTGATGATCAACACAACAACTTAAAGGGAAGGGATGAAGACCACTAAATCTTACTAACTCCTCTTTGATGGCTTGCGATCAAATGATGCCAAAGACTTCACAAGAAGATTAATCCAGACTCGATTCGAATCTCAGGTGATGAAAGAATTTCTGGTGAGATGATGTATGTTGTTTAACACTTGTATTAGACTCAGAAATAATAAGAAAGTGAAATGAACTTGTATGATTTGATTTCATAAATCGACTATACAATGTAACGTTATATTTATACAAGTTGTAATGGGCTAGAGGCAACAGGCCCAAAGGAAATTGGGTAAGGCCGGTAAGACCCGAAATTTTTTGATACAATGTAAAAAAAGCGGATCTCTCAATAACTACGTAAGAGTAGAAAGTTAGTGATGTTAGTCCATTTGTTAAGTGTAAGATGATTGCAGAAGGCATAGTCAATCTTGGAATATGTTCTAGCCCCATCTCTTTTGTTATTATTCCAAGAACAGACAACACTATTCTCTTCGGTTTCAAGGATGGATTATTTGGTTATGTCATTATTAAGTGGATGCGTTTCAAATGGTGATATTGGGTTTCAAACATGTCTATTAGAGTGTCATAGAAAATAGTTGAAGTCACCCATGACAATCCAAGGATGGGTTTCCTATCTGAACAAGGGAAGGTGGTCTAGAAGGTAAGCTCTCGATGATAAGGTGTTGTCATCATAGATGCAAGTGATGTAGAAAGATGTGGATGAGCTGAGATGCTGATGTGATAATGAATGAATTGTTTAATATCAAGGATAAAGGAAAGAGAAAAAATGAGGAGGTCATGAATGACCACTATCTAATCATAAGGGGCTTCATTTAAGTTTTGGGAGAGGAGCCAAGAAGGGTTGATGATGGAAGCTGTCTTTTGGTAAGTAACAAATTGAATTTTGTTTTTAGGATAATAAGAACTTTATTTCGTAGTTTGAATGAGTTCTCTGCATAAATTTATCTTGGCATCATAATGTACCCCTCTGATATTTCACGCACATAACTTGTGTATCACTGAATAAACTCAAAGGAGGAATTGAGCCTTTGTTTGTATGCCCTAGTCATATGAGCACGATATTCTCTTGAATCTGGGTAAGAGAACGAAAGAGGTCGATGGTTGTAATATTAAGGTCATAGTGTTATTTTCCTTGATTTTGTTGTGTGTGTTTTTCGGACGAGGTAATTGATGTTGTGGTCGAGGTGGAAAAGGTGAAAGAGGAGGAATTATATCTGGTGGGTGGATCTTTCCATGAATAGGAGGAAATGATCCAATTACTGACAGGTTGAGGGGTGGAAAGGGGAGGTGATTTTGGGGAAAGAGTGTCCATGTCACTGGTATTTTCTTTATTGACATGCATAGTGAGCAGTGCATTGTTTCCATGAGGTGGTGACAGTTTCTGGAGGATTAGAGTTTGAGAATTAGGTGAGGTGGTAAAGGATCCAAGGGTTCGCACATTAATATTACAAATGTGCACAGTGTGCATGTTTGTGTCAGGCTTGGTAGTAATTGAGGTAAGGGGTAGAACTGACATGGCATGAGATGATACATCATTGAGAGGTGTTGCATTTGACTTTGCACTGGATGTAACCTACGATATTTCATCATACCACTGGTAGAGCATTGAGCATTTGATTTCATGATAGAAGGAGGCATGACGACATTCATTTCATTGGCATGGAAAGGTGGGTTTTACTATTTAGTAAAGCGACAACTCACTACATTAGAAATGCAAATTGGGTAGTGCTTTGACCTGTGTCTAATGAGATTAGGCAGAGCTTTAAGCCGTAACAATTTGTTGTGTGTTTAACAATTAGATATGGTCATCAGCCGTATCTAATTGGTAAAAAAGATACGGTCATAAGCCATATCTATAACAAAAAAAATACGGTCCTAAGCCGTATCTATTAATGGGTTAAATACTAAATAATTGATGATCCAAGACAGCCATAAGCCATATCCATTTGTGCAGCAGCATTGCAAGTATTTTAGTATGGTTTGGCTCCCTAATGCAAGTTCATGTACGCTCTCATTCCAAATGAGTTACAAGGATGTCACTATATTATTACAACATTGATCAAAACAAGAAGCATTAAAATCTAGAATGCTAACTCATAAATTGCACTAATTCATCTGTATACAACAGTTCATTTTTCTTATCCTGTTTAACATATACACAAAAGGAAAAACAAAAAAAAACATATATTTCATATAAGACTATCGTCCATGGAGAAGTTAGGCTCATCAGGCTTAAACAACTTGAGCATCATTAAACTATCATTAGAAGGCTTGCGTGGCTTTGCTTTTTGATCAACATGTCTCTTTGTATTTTTCGCAAAATTAGAAGCCAGTACCATAGCGTTCAAATGTTTGATGTTGTTTGCATTTTCCGTTGATGACCAACCAGTATTTACATCCATGTCTTCATCATGCTTGTCTGAATATTCGTCATTTTACTAATAGGAAATTTCTGAGTATATTAGGTGTAACACCCCACGTCCATTAATGTCACTCACAAAGGGAATGCATTAACTTCTATGGAGCGTTTTAAGTGAGTATAGAACAGAAACTTAACAACAAGACAAATACAAACGGTACTTAAAGAATTAAAAACTTTATTTCATTGCAGCGGAAAATACATATGTTTGATTACATCATCAAAACCAGAGCCAAGTACATAATATCCATCTTGACTAAATCAAAGTAAATAAATTGAAAGACATAATCCGCAATAGATAATAACCATAAATAAGAGAGGCTGAACTTTACTTCAGTGATCCAAGTAATCTTCTAAAAGCAAGAAATACAGCTGTCCAAAATCAAGATCCACTGGTGCTAGTTCTAACCTGAGCACCTCGGGGGGGGGGGGGTGAGGAAGAAAAGAGGAGGAAACAAAGGGGGTCAGACATAAAGTTTGGCGAGTGCGATAACTTTAACAATATAATAACCAAAATAACCAGGCTAAGGCATAAGTTGGAAAATAAGGAAATGACTGTGAACAATTGAGTAAGATAGAGTAAATAAGGAAACAAGATTGAACTAAGATAACGTTAAAGCGCACCTAAATCACTATAAGATAATTACTATACTGCACCATCACAACTATACTGCACCACCACTAGTTACCCTAAGGTTGATCTTGCCTACAAGACTTTAACAATGATAATGGTAGTTTCGTGCACCCCTAGTTGCCTTCGTAGGTGTCGTCTGCCCCTATCTCCACTAGGTGTACCCACTACCCCCACGCGATCGGCTCCCTAACTCGTAGATACCCGTGCTGGCCCCACAGTGGGGTGTATCACTTCCCAAAGTGGCAACCCGATACCACCAATAATGCACGGCTTATACCTACACGATGCAACAATGTCTTACCTACCAGCCCGGGTCCACACACGCATATGAACCCGTTGGACTTGCATTGCTACTGCTAACCCGGTTTGGCCTCTTACAGTCAAGCCCAGTATGCGTGTCCCGTCCTTGACTTGGGTCGAACCCACAAAGATACGTATGGGTTACTGGTTGAAACATGCCCCCATTATTTGACACAAGCTATCCACCTAAGCTTGGTCCCCTCTAGTGCATCCCACTTAACCCTCTTCTTATTCATGTTCACTTACATGTTTCAATTTTTGGTTAAGTATTTCTAACTGTATTTCAAATGCCACCCACTAGATTCCACATGCCACCCAAGGCACCCACTTAACCCCCTCATGTTCCACTACAAGTTTATCTGGTTAAGTGTTTCTTAATTCATTAAGACCGTAACCTCATAAAGACCTCCCACATTAGACTGACATTTGTGGCAGCTGGATTTGCCGGGCGGGTTCGGGCAGTCTTACACCACAAACGAGCCTAACCTCGTGTCTTTACAATTGTTACGTATTTAATTTATGCCTAGGACCTCCCACATTAGGCTGGCATTTGTGGCAGCTGGATTTGCTGGACGGGTCCGGGCAGTCTTACACCACAAAGGAGCCTAACCTCGTGTCTTAGACGATTAATTACTCATAATTAATCATTCCCCAATTTGAATTACTTTCCCTATTCAATTTATCAATTAATTCCAAATTTAACTATGGCCATAATTGGCTCAATTATGTCCATTTATTTATGGTATGCAAAATCATACCAATTTTTATCACAAATTAATTTTTATGCCATTTATGACAATTAAATCTTTTAATATTATCCCACTACCCCCACGTTGTACGTTCGTTCGTTTAACGTAAAATATATGTTAGACTCGAATAGTCTAACTCATGAAATAAAGAGAAAAACATCACAACATACATATAGATAAAACTAGATCTAAACATAGGGGTGAACTTGCATGTGTGAATGAGGTTCTACATCTAAAACTTGCATAGGCCAAAGTTACAACTTGCATAAAACTACATATGTCATAGATCCAAATCTAAAGGTGTAAACTTGTTTAGATAATGGTCACAAACTTGCATAAATCATGTATGTCATAGATCTATATCTAAAGGTGTAAACTTGCATAGGCAATAACCACAGACTTACATAATATGATTCATATTCCAAACTCATATATTTATATAAACTTGCATATGTGATTTATGCAACATAACAATGGTGTAAACTTACATCTATACATGTAAACTAGCATGTAGAATTTAGCATTTAACTCACACATGTCATAGCCTAACTTTAGATCTAAATTAGATGTCATGAAACATGTAAGGTTATACATAATTTTCACTAACTTGCGTATGATTCATGTCTAAATCAATATTTAAACTTGCATACATACATATGATTTATCATATGAATCAACATAACCAAACTAGCATATGAACAACATGATGATTTGATTATACATAAGCCAATCATAGAATTACAACATAGATGGTAGCATCATAATTTTACCACATATATGATAACATCACAACATAATATCATATAATTTACAACATGTATGATAACATCACAATTTTACAACAAAATTATAACATGCGGTCAATAATCCACATCATATCAATATAATCCACATCATAACTTAATCTAATTAAATTGCTAATTATTTTATTAAAATTATCGAACTCACAACTCAAAGAAGGTCTTTACTTCTGAATTCTGAGTTCTGAAGTTGTATTAGCTTTCTTTTGATGAAGATTCGTTGTTAGAGTTGAAAAGGATTGAATTTGATTTGCTTTCTTCCTCTCTAATTGGTGCCTGCTATGCTGAGTTGCTAGGTGATGGCATGGAGGCCATGAATCTAATTTTATTTTGATTTTAGGGTTTGAGTCTATAGATGTTTTTGTAGAGTTTAAGTCATCCGATCAACCCAGAATTAATCCCAGCCAATCATAGCAGATCAGAAACCCTAATGAGTCAGCATCTAGTCACAAACAGGTCATAAAACAAATCTGCCCGGGGGGGGGCGGTCGACCTGGTCAGGGTAGGTCGACCCCCAGGTCAACCTGGCCCTGGCAGGAATTTTCCTGCCTAGCCTGTTTGACTCTGAAATTTAAATTTTCTGAAATCTGTTTTGAATTTTCTGAAACTTCCGATGGCCATAACTTCTTCATACGAAGTCCAATTCACACAAACTCGGACTCTATCTCAACCAGAATTCCGAGACGAACACAATGGCGCAACCTGTTTCCCTTAATTCTCACATCTGAGATTAGTTATTCTTTAATTTGTTATTATAGTGTTAACAGAAATACGGGGTGTTACATTCTCCCCTCCTTAAAGGATTTCGCCCCCGAAATCTCCAAGTTAAGGAGAATGCATATCCTTACATCCAAATAACCATATACTCAACCATAAAACACCGGCATCCATTGTCCTTATAAAATTCCTAATGCTGTATGAACATATGCAAGAAGTGTGTGTATATGTTCCTTATCTAGTGCAAAATCAGGCGGTCTACTAATTTAGTTGACCTCCTTAATGCAAACCATGATAGTGCCTTGCGTCCATTATGTATGCGAAAGAGCCCTATCGATACATATTATTTCTACATTTGTGCATAGCCATTCACCAAAATGCAACATCCATATGATAGTACAACCATTAACTTAAATATGCACGCACATTTATATGCAATATGCAATATGAAGTGACTGAGCCGATCTAGTGCCTAAAGTGTGTGTGTATGCATCCACGAGCAACCACTAGCAAACACTTGCATCCACATGCATCCATCATACATAACATGTCTCAAACACATGTTTCAACCATAGGACTACCCTATCTAAAGGTCAAAGATACTAGCGAGAGGACATACTAAAGATAAGATAAGTACAAGCTAAGCGATAAAGGAGAAATTAAAAGACATATCCTCGAAAAGAAAAGGGTACAATGAACGATTCTTCTCTTCCGTCTCCCAAGTAGCGTCGCTCTCGTCGTCTCCCCATTGCACTTTGACTAGCTTGACCTCTCGATTCCTCAACTTCTTAATCTCCGACCCAAGAATGCACGTAGGAGCTCGTCGAATCGTCGCATCACGCTCTATCTCCACCTCTCTAAGCAAGTTCGACTCCACCACTTCCGTGGTCTCGTGCAGGCACTTCCTCAAATGTGATACATGGAATACATCGTGTACACCACTAAGTCTCTCGGGCAACTCCACTCTATACGCCATCTGTCCAATCCTCTCTTAATAGGAAACGGCCCTACGAACCTTGGTGCTAACTTCCCAACGGACCCAAAGTGAACCACATTCTGTAATGGAGACACCTTGACAAAGATCATGTCCCCAATATCAAACTCAAGATCCGTCCTCCTCTTGTCCGCATAAGATTTCTGCCTATCTTGCGCCGTCTTTGTCCTCCTTCGAATCAGCTCGATCTTTTCCGAAGTCTCTCTAATCATATCGGGCCCAAGCAAGATCTTATCTGTAGACTCCCACCAACATGTAGGCAAACGACACGGCCGTCCATAAAGAGCCTCGAATGGCGCCATTCCAATGCTAGACTGAAAGCTATTATTATATGCAAACTCCACCAATGGAAGATGTTCCTCCCATGTACCTCCGAAGTCTAAGACACATAACCTCAACAAGTCCTCTAGAATACGATTCACCCTCTCGGTCTGGTCGTCTGTCTGAGGATGATATGCGGTGCTCATACATAACTGAGTCCATACCGCCTCTTGCAAGCTCTTCCAAAACTCTCTAGTAAAGATAGGATCGCGGTCGCTCACTATGCTAGAAGGAACACCGTGCAAACGAACTATCTCTCAAATGTATATGGAAGCTAACCATGGAGCAGTCCTCTTACTCTTCACAGGAATGAAATGGGCGCTCATAGTAAGTCTGTCTACCACGACCTAAATCCCCGTATTACCCTTCCCCGATCTCGGTAACCCATCAATAAAGTCCATCGAGACACTTTCCCACTTCCATTGTGGGACCTCGAATGGGTGAAGCAACCCACCGGGCTTCTTTTGCTCCGCTTTTACTTGTTGGCACACCAAGCATCTAGCGACAAACTCGGCCACATCCCTCTTCATGCTGGCCCAAAAGTAAACACGTCTCATGTCCATGTACATCTTGTCCCCGCCGGGATGGATGGTCATCTTCGAACGATGTGCATCATCAAGAATGGTCTTCCTCAAATTCTCGTCTCGTGGTACACAAAGTCTACCGTCCCTACATAACCAACCCTTATCATCTAGGTTATACCTACGGAGATAGCTCGATGACTCCCCTCCTTTGAGCTTGTCTACTAACTCAACCAACTGTGGGTCATCTCGCTGTGCCTCACCAATCCATCCCAAAAACGTAGGTCTGACCTCTAAGGATGCTAGTAAACCGGGTACAAAGTCGACGGAAGGTCTAAAGTCAAATGTAGAGATGAACTCTAAGCTTCGCCGCTCAACAAACAACGGACTCAAGGACAACCTTTTCCTACTTAGGGCGTATGTCACTACGTTACCCTTGCCAGGGGTATATGCTATCTCGAAATCGTAGGACGCTAAGAATTCCATCCACCTTTGCTGCCTTAAGTTCAAGTCCTTCTGAGAGAACAAGTATTTTAGCAATTTGTGGTCAATGAACAATTCGAATTTTTCGCCAAGACTTAAGCACGAAAACAATAGCGTCCAACTCTAGGTCATGTGTAGGGTAATTTCTCTCATGCACTCTCAACTGCCTTCCACCATAGGCTATTACCCTTCCCTCTTGCATTAAGACTGCGCCTACTCCAGTCCCACAAGCATCGGTATAAACGATAAATGGCTTACTCCCAACTGGCAACACCAAGACTAGGGCTGTGGTCAAAGCTCTCTTTAAACGTTGGAACGCATCATCACAATCTACATCCCATGTGAAAACTAGGTTGTTCTTCGTTAAGCGTGTTAATAGAGCTGATATTTTTGCGAAGTCCTTGATAAACTTCCTATAGTAGCCAGCCAACCCCAAGAAACTCCTCACCTCGATAGCATTTTTAGGGACCTTCCAATCTTGGATGGCCACTACCTTCGCGGGATCCACAGCTATCCCTTCTTTGGAAACCACGTGCCCTAAGAATCGCACCTCCTTTCTCCAAAAGTGACATTTAGAAAATTTAGCTTTAAGGCTATGCGCTCGAAGGGTCTCTAACACTTCCCTAAGATGTAGGGCATGCTCTTCCTCGCTCTTAGAAAAGATCAAGATGTCATCCACAAAGACTACCAAGAATTTATTAATGTATTCCCTAAACACCCTACTCATCAAGTCAACAAAGTATGCGGGGGCGTTTGTCAAACCGAAGGGCATCACAAGCCACTCGAAGAAATCGTCCGGAGTCCTAAAGGAAGTCTTGTCTATGCTATCCTCAGCCACTCTCAACTGATGGAAACTAGAGTCTAAGTCCAACTGCGAAAACACTGAGGCGCCAACTAACTGATGAAAGAGATCGTCAATCCTCGACAGTGGGTGTCTATTCTTCTTAGTAAGCTTATTGAGTTCTCTATAGTCCACACAAAGTCTAAGGGACCCATCTGGCTTCGTGGCAAATACTACTGGAGCACCCCACTCCGATATACTACATCTGATGAACCCCTTCTCAAGCAACTCCTTCACTTGCTTACTGAGTTCTCTTCTCTCTCTTGGAGCCATGTGGCGCACTAGCAATGCAACTGGCTTTGCATTATCTACTAGATATATTCGAAAGTCTATCTCACGTTTTGAGGGTAAACCCCTCACCTCATCAAAGACATCAACATATTCACAGACTATATGAACAGAATGTAAATCATCATCGGATGCGTCAAGGGATTCTAGGTTGCTAAGCATTACTGGAATTCTAGGGTCACAAGAAATATCAAGGGTCTTTCCACAACGAGTCAACAGTCTAACTACCCTTCTTTCACAATCTAGAATGGCCCCATATCTAGTTAGCCAATCCATACCTAGAATCAAGCCGTAGCCTATGAAACCAAGAACAAAGGCGTTGCATTCAAACTCAACACCCAAGATAAACACTCTCCAATCCCGACAAATCATAGAAAGATGAGCTGAACCACCAATAGGATTTGTGACTACTAAGGGATCAGTAACTAGACTAGTATCTAGGTGCAGTGTTTCAACTAATGATGTAGAGATAAACGAATGTGATGCGCCAGAATCGAATAAAGTACGCACCGGATGATCAAACAAAAAAACTAAACTTTCAACGGAAATTGCTTTACCTTGTTCTTGCAGTGGTGGGACCACGAGAGTCTGAACTTGTCCCCTTGCCTGCCCTGGTGCCATAAGAGCTTGCACATGTCCTCTCGAGGTAGACCCTGCCCTCTTCTTTGGGCAGTCCTTAATAAGATGTCCCGCTTCGCCACAATGGAAACAACTAGTCTTCTTTTTCTTCCTACAATCTTTGCTTAGATGGCCTGGTGTCCCACAGTTAAAGCATCTCTTCTTTCCCTTAGCATTGTTGCCTTTACCACCTTCCTTGTTCTGTTGTTGTTTTTGCGGTTTCTTTTGATCCCCTTTCTTCTCGGGTGCCTTATTAGCATTGGCGCCCTTCTCTTCATGCATAAGCGCCATGTCAACTAGTCTCTCAAAGGTAGCCCCCATGGGAATGTGTGTCATAGCTAACCCATGAAGCGGCTCGTTCAAACCCTTAACAAATCTTAGAGACTTCTTTTCTGGTGTATTCACCAAGTCCAAGCCAAATCTCGCCAACTGATTGAATTTGTTGACGTATTCTTTCACCGATAGATTCCCTTGCTTCAACGCCAAAAATCTTTCCATGTATAAATTCTCTTCAGCCCATGAGAGAAACTTCGCCTCAAACCTCTGTTTAAAATATGGCCAAGTATCGACTGGATGTTCTCCATTAGTGACCTCCCACCAAAACGAGGCCTCATCCTTCATTAGTCAGGCAGCTAACTGGACCTTTCTTCCATCATTCACTTCAAAGATTGCAAACAATTCTTCCATCTCCTTTAGCCAATTACGAGCTTCAACAAAAGTCTCCGTCCCGTAAAAAGGTTTTCCACTCATTGCCCTAAAGTCCTTACATATCTTTGCGAAAGTATCAACGCGAGGAGGAGGAGGAGAAGGATGTGTTGGACCTGCAGTGGTGGCCCTAGTCTCCAAATACCTCCTAAACTATCCTGGTATCGTTATTCCCTCGGGTATCTCGGGAATTCCAGACATGCTGAAACGAAAAAAAAAAAGATTCAATACAAAAAAAATCAAGGAAAGATATATGGCTCTTGGGGTTATGCTTTCAAAAATAAGCTTTTCTCTTGAAAATACTTTCCTTAAAACATATTTTGAAAGTACTTCTTTATAAAAATTGTTTTTCAAAAACACTTTTCAAAATTCATATCTGTTCTGGTAACCTTCAGCTCGGATACCAGGTAACACCCCACGTCCATTAATGTCACTCACAAAGGGAATGCATTAACTTCTATGGAGCGTTTTAAGTGAGTATAGAACAGAAACTTAACAACAAGACATATATAAACAATACTTGAAGAATTAAACACTTTATTTCATTGCAGCAGAAAATACATATGTTTGATTACATCATCAAAACCAGAGCCAAGTACATAATATCCATCTTGACCAAATCAAAGTACATAAATTGAAAGACATAATCCCCAATAGAGAATAGCCATAAATAAGAGAGGCTGAACTTTACTTCAGCGATCCAAGCAATCTTCTAAAAGCAAGAAATACAGCTGTCCAAAATCAAGCTCCACTGGTGCTAGTTCCAACTTGAGCACCTGAGGGGGGGGAAGGAAGAAAAGAGGAGGAAACAAAGGGGGTCAGACATAAAGTCTGGCGAGTGCGATTACTTTAACAATATAATTACCAAAATAACTAGGCTAAGGCATAAATTGGAAAATAAGGAAATGATTGTGAACAATTGAGTAAGACAGAGTAAATAAGGAAACAAGATTGAACTAAGATAACGTTAAAGCGCACCTAAATCACTATAAGATAATTACTATATTGCACCATCACTACTATACTGCACCACCACTAGTTACCCTAAGGTTGATCCCGCCTACAAGACATTAACAATGATAATGGTAGTTTCGTGCACCCCTAGTTGCCTTCATAGGTGTCGCCTGCCCCTATCTCCACTAGGTGTACCCACTACCCCCAAGTGATTGGCTCCCTAACTCGTAGATACTGTGTTGGCCCACAGTGGGGTGTATCACTCCCCAAAGTGGCAACCCGATACCACCAATAATGCATGGCTTATACCAACATGATGCAACAACGTCTTACCTACCAGCCCGGGTCCACACACGCATATGAACCCGTTGGACTTGCGTTGCCACCGCTAACCCGGTTTGGCCTCTTACACTCAAGCCTAGTATGCGTGTCCCATCCTCGACTTGGGTCGAGCCCACAAAGATACGTATGGGTTACTGGCTGAAACAGGCCCCTATTATTTGACACAAGCTATCCACCTAAGCTTGGTCCCCTCTAGTACATCCCACTTAACCCTCTTCTTATTCATGTTCACTTACATGTTTCAATTTTTGGTTAAGTATTTCTAATCGTATTTCAAATGCCACCCAAGGCACCCATTAGATTCCACATGCCACCCAAGGCACCCACTTAACCCCCTCATGTCCCACTACATGTTTATCTGGTTAAGTGTTTCTTAATTCATTAAGACCGTAACCTCATAAAGACCTCCTACATTAGACTGACATTTGTGGCAGCTGGGCGGGTCCGGGCAGTCTTACATCACAAACGAGCCTAACCTCATGTCTTTACAATTGTTACATATTTAATTTATGCCTAAACCTCCCACATTAGACTGGCATTTGTGGCAACTGGATTTGCCGAGCGGGTCCGGCAGTCTTAAACCACAAAAGACCCTAACCTCGTGTCTTAGACGATTAATTACTCCTAATTAATCATTCCCCAATTTGAATTACTTTCCTTATTCAAATTATCAACCAATTCCAAATTTAACTATGGCTATAATTGACTCAATTATGTCCATTTATTTATGGTATGCAAAATCATACCAATTTTTATCACAAATTAATTTTCATGCAACTTAAGGCATTTGTGACAATTAAATCTTTTAATATTATCCCACTACCCCACGTTGTACGTTCGTTCGTTTAACGTAAAATATACGTTAGACTCGAATAGTCTAACTCATGAAATAAAGAGAAAAACATCACAACATACATATAGATAAAACTAGATCTAAACATAGGGGTGAACTTGCATGTGTGAATGAGGTTCTACATCTAAAACTTGCGTAGGCCAAAGTTACAACTTGCATAAAACTACATATGTCATAGATCCAAATCTAAAGGTGTAAACTTGTTTAGATAATGGTCACAAACTTGCATAAATCATGTATGTCATAGATCTATATCTAAAGGTGTAAACTTGCATGGGCAATAACCACAAACTTACATAACATGATTCATATTCCAAACTCATATATTTATATAAACTTGCATATGTGATTTATGCAACATAAAAATGGTGTAAACTTACATCTAAACATGTAAACTAGCATGTAGAATTTAGCATATAACTCACACATGTCATAGCCTAACTTTAGATCTAAAATAGAAGTCATTAAACATGTAAGGTTATACATAATTTTCACTAACTTGCATATGATTCATGTCTAAATCAATATCTAAACTTGCATACATACATATGATTTATCATATGAATTAACATTACCAAACTAGCATATGAACAACATGATGATTTGATTATACATAAGCCAATCATAGAATTACAACATAGATGGTAGCATCATAAGTTTACCACATATATGATAACATCACAACATAATATAATAGAATTTACAACATGTATGATAACATCACAATTTTACAACAAAATTATAACGTGCGGTCAATAATCCACATCATATCAATATAATCCACATCACAACTTAATCCAATTAAATTGCTAGTTATTTTATTAAAATTATCAAACTCACAACTCAAAGAAGGTCTTGAGTTCTGAATTCTGAGTTCTGAAGTTGTATTAGCTTACCTTTGATGAAGATTCGTTGTTAGAGTTGAAAAGGATTGAATTTGATTTGCTTTCTTCCTCTCTAATTGGTGGCGGCTATGTTGAGTTGCTAGGTGACGGCATGGAGGCTATGAATCTAATTTTGTTTTGATTTTAGGGTTTGAGTCTATAGGTGGTTTTATAGAGGTTAGGATTAGTTTAAGCCGTCCGATCAATCAAGAACTAATCCCAGCCAATCAGAGCAGATCAGAAACTCTAATGAGTCAGCATCTAGTCACAAACAGGTCAACAAACAAATCTGCCCCGGGGGGGGGGGGGCAGGTCGACCTGGTCAGGGTAGGTCGACCCCCAGGTCGACCCTATGGTCGACCTGGCCCTGGCGGGAATTTTCCGGCCTAGGCTGTTTGACTCTTAAATTTGAATTTTCTGTAATCTGTTTTGAATTTTCTGAAACTTCCAATGGCCATAACTTCTTCATACGAAGTCCAATTCACGCAAACTCGGACTCTATCTCAACCAGAATTCCGAGACGAACACAATGGCGCAACCCGTTTCCCTTAATTCTCAATCTGGGATTAGTTATTCTTTAATTTGTTATTATAGTGTTAATAGAAATACGCGGCGTTACATTAGGCTCTGATGTAGAGCAAGTATTTTGTTCATCTTCTCTTCTTGTAGTGCCTCCATGCCGCCTGAATGAAACAGCCGGCCTGTAACAACCCGCAAATTTAAACCTTTTGAGTTGACTAAAAACATTACAAGTCCAACCCAAATTGCATGGAAATACAAACCATTAAAAGAAAGAAGTCATAGGGTGAGAAATAGAAAAGATAGAAAATTTGAATAGAAGAAATAAGATAGAAGAAAGAACTGAACAACACAGAATCTCACAATCGCAGCAGAATAAAATATATTACATATAAGCTTTGAGAAATACAAAACTGTATCTTTGCTTACATATATCATTAAAGTACAGTATATATACATCACAGCGGAAATAAAATATATATATATATATCTAATTATGAAGTCTCCAACTCCAGTTCCTTCCAGATCATCTGTAAAATCCTGAACTACTTGAGTGCCCATACAAATTTGGCCACCCAAGAGTTTAGGGAAAACATAGAAAAATAAAACTTTGGGTCAGTTAAGGGACTGGTGTGAGTAAATGATTTTAAAACAGTTTGCTTAACTTTGAAAATTTCTTTTGAAAGAATAGATAATCGTAAGACCGATCCACACACAAACACGGATAGTTTTAACCTTATGATAACCCAAAATATTTTTAAATCATAACTATTCTAATATTATAATAAGGTCTAGGGTTTTCACAAATAAATTAGAATTTAGTAGAGCGCTTGCATCTCACGCTCCACATATATAGTATACAAACAAAATCCCCTTACGGTTGGCGCCGACATAACCGTTCCAGGGCGATATAGAAGCGAAAGAAGTAACAAAATTGAATATTCTCTAGATGGTGACAATATACCCTAAGTGGGAGCGACCCACTTAGCCATGCTGCCTGCACGATTTTTGTCATTTTCCGGTTGTGAAGCTTGAGGTTATAACTTACCTTTAGAATAGCATATCTTCATTCACTTTGAATGCAACATCGTCAAACCCATCAAATCACAAATTGACTTCCCCAAAACCACAGGTAAAAAGCTAAGAGAAACGAATTCCTCCACAACAAAACATAGTTTTGAAGAGATCAACTTATACAATCTGTTAGGTATACTCTGTTAGACATTCATCCATACAAGTTGTCCTTGGTCTGGACAGACTGAAGGCACTATTCTGTAAATCCATCTTAGACAATTTCTGCCTCGGATTGACAGAACAACCCTTGCATAAACACCATCTTCAATGGTCTTCAACTTGAATTCAAATTAATCAATGCCTAGGTCAAAACAAAGTGGTATTTGGATTTAGTTTAGAAAACCAATCCCGGTCTCTTTGAATCGATGAATGTTAATATCTTTTAGGGGCTAAGTGATACTTAAAGTAATCCGACCAATTTATTTCATATGTTTTACTATATCCTTAATTCATTTTCAAGATTTATCTACTGAAAATATTTAACATGTACATTCTAGATTTTAACAGTAGTTGGGTATTATTTAAATAAGACATGTAGACAATTAAATTTAAAACTAACAAGTTAATTGGGTCATCACACAACATTTCAATCAATCAAATTAACAAATTAATTACCACAGCACATCTGGTCTATCACAATTCAACAATTCAAATAAACACCGTTCATTAATTTGTTGATCTTGGAAAATAATCATTTCCAAATCATATCTACCTAAGATTTAATTCCATTTAAGAATCCCACCTATTTTTATTGATTATGACAGGGTTGTTATAATCCATACTCCAATATATATGACTTGAATAAATAATTACTATTTTTATTTCTTTAGATGAATACATAATTCAATATTACAATTAAATATTTAATTAAACAGAACGTAAATGATACATTCCTTGAATTCAACTTAATCGATTCCAAGATAACCTCTCTTCCATTCCATTTATTTTCTGAACTTCGAAATGAACTCATCTTTGTCGGTCAACCGAATTTTCTTACCAATATTTCTTACAACCATTCTTATCTGCCAAACATTTGCTTCTTATGTTATTCATATTGGATTGTGAATATTCTTCCTTTTTGGACTTGTTTATCCTATCAACTTGATCCCATTAATGCATATTGGTACATGATCCAATTTCTATTTATCTAGTTGTTGTATGAATTTACATGAATTTCCAACTTTCGTTTAATCGCCGTTAATTCAACCTGTAAACCGTTTCTCAATTTAAAATATATTTATCAACCTAAGTCAATTATAAAATTTAAAATATCATTTTAAATAGTTCATCTCGAAACATTTGAATTCATCACAACATAACATTTATTGACGATCAACCATTTTTCATTGACCACAACATATCGTGGATTACGGTTCAACTTATATGACTTGAACCCATTATCTAGATAAGTGGATCTATATATTCTTTACTTTAAATTTATCCACGAAGAAACATATATAACTCTATTTACCTAATTCAATAAAGCAGCATTGTTTAATCAAGCTAAGTGCTATTTTGTTCGCTACTGTATGATCATCTACCAATTGCTCTTTGTCAAATCCCATACTAACTGTATACTTTAAAGAAAATTTATTATATCTAGGATCCCTACCCATTTCCTAGAAATTATTTATTTATTCTTACTTATTTTTCTTTTTAATTCTTTAGGTATATATATATATATTTAAAGAAATTCTTTTATTTCATTTTCTACATTCTATATACCCTTCCCCTTTTTATATGTTTTCCACTTTCCTTATTTTTTTAAATTTACTTTTTTCTTTTTTCATTTCTTCCTTACCCTTATTTCTTTATATTTCCAGCTGAAGCTCGCTAGCCTGTAGGCCCAAGTTCTTTTCATTTTTCCTTATTTTAATTTATATTTTTCTTCCCACTTTGCTGAAGCCCATTCGGCCCAGTGTTTATTCCAGGCCCGAACCCCTCCCCTCTTTTATTTCTTCTCCTTGTATTTCTTCTTTTGCCTGTAACCAGTCGACTCTCTTCCTTCCTTTTACATTCGGTGCACATATGTGCACATGTACACATGCATATGAGAACCATAAGCTGGGAAGGCATCGCCACCCCATCCACACACCACTCCATCATGCAGCGTTGTCACCGACCAACTACCACGTCCCCAAAACCTCTGCTCAAGAAAATCACTTTTCAATACCACTAACTCAATTAACCACCACCAAACCGACCCCAAAACCGAACTCCTTAGATCATCTCAGACTATGATACCACCTGAAACCGCCACCATGTCAAAGCCCATCAGCATGGCCTCCTTCGTACCGAAAATCCTATCACTCGATTATCCCTGTAGCTCAAATCATCTCCATAAACCCGAGACCCAAAAACAACTAATAAAATCCTAAAATCAAGTCTCATGACCACCTCTGGCCATTAGAACTTCTAGGGCTTCACCCATGTCTCCGATTAACCCTATCGAAGCTACCCCTACAGTTTTCACCCTCATTTAATATAGAGACGGATTTAAAATAAAAGCCCAAAATCAAACATTAGTTCAAACTCGAATTACACTTTACTAAAAATCACGAGTTTGGTGTTAAAAATCATGATTCAGTTCTCAGAATTTGATGGTATACTGAAATCCTAATTAACGATGATCAAAATTTTCTGAGTTACTCATTTCTTCTATTGTTTATTTTAATACCTGAATATGTTATATGTATGATATTTATTAGAGCGAACCAACTTTTATACAACTACAGACATACCTATATACAAAATTTTGTTGTTGAACTCTGTTTAAATCCCGATAAGATTTCAGCTATTGGTTTTACTTGATCTAAGGTAAGAGTGTTGAGTTAAACAGAGCTTTTGTTTCCAGAACTGTTAATTTCATTTCAGTTTCATCACGTAGATGTGAATCAACTTTGTTCCATACTCAAAGCATACCAGTATATACATGCTAACTTCATACATGTAATTACTCAAAACAGATTCAAATGGAACTGGTTTTACTCACTAATGTTTTGTCTTATGTTTCCTAGTTTTTATCTAATGACTTACACCAGTTTAAACATGCAAAAATAATTCATATAATTATATAGGTATACGTAATTAGGTCATGATATAAAAATTTGAAACCTTCAATGAAGTTTATTCTAAAAAAGACTTTTGCACTATCATTTAATTTCAAGCAGAACCTTACTCACACTTATCAAACAATTTTATTTATTTTTCTTCAATCAGCATCCATGCTTTATTAACCTAACTCATATATATATATATATATATATATATATATATATATATATAATGACCTATGTATTATCTTAAATCATCCAGAACAAATGTTTGAAACAGAAAACAAAACAAATGTTTACTCACATCTATTCATTCCGCCATTTCCAGGTTTTACTTCATCTCTTTTTGCTTGCTGTAGCTACCATTTTTCCTCTTCCAGTTTTCTTCTCTGTTTTCAGTTTGTCTCAGCCCTTAATTTCTCTTCTAGTTTAAAGTTTTCAAGGCAGTTCTACGATGTGGAGTTGCCCCAGTACAGCAGGGTATTTATGGTTAAAATGGTGTATGTTTTTGAGGCTTGGTAAGGTAGTGTTTTAGGCTGTCTTAGCCTTGATGGATTGGATATCAAGGTTGTTATCATGATTGATTTAGAGAGGACCTGAAATTGCAAATCCGATAAAGGAAACATCAATGTTTTATAGCTGCTATTAGCTACTGTATCTACACATATACAGGTCAATGATTAATGGAAAAAGGTTGTGCTATAGTTGATCCTTTGTGCTATCACATAACAGGGTATGTCTAGGTAATTTGATGTATAAGCTTGGTGTTCATCCATGTGCAAGCTGATAGGTTTACATGCTAGTTGTTGTAGAGATTTGATTTACAATTGACATGGGATATGTTGACAAGGCTTCACACAAAAGAAAGAGATACGACTGAATCAAAATCTTTGGTACAAATACATGTGTAGATCTATCTTCTTGTTTGTGTTTTATAGGTATACTTGCTTGTTGAGTAATTTAACCTATACATATATTTACTGTTTTGAAGTTCCAATTCATGTACGAGACACATCTTTCCATTTAATGTTCTGATTCTAGTATTTCAAGCTATACTTCCTATGGCTAATGCTTCATCCTTAAGCAATTAAGGTATGATAGAAAAGTCTGATTTGAATATACAAGAGATAGTGTACATGCTTGAATCCATAGTTGCAAATCAATATAAATAAATATATTATCATTATTTTGATATGATTTGCTTTCATTTTAAATCTACTATATGATATGCCCTTTATTCATACATTGTCATATCATCTTTATGTATATATATGAAGAGACAAAATGTTTTACATAAGTATAAACAAAAATTTACTATCTTGATTATACATATTTTGTGTATACATATATACTAAAGATTATAAAACATAAATTTTTATTTTCTCGAATATAAAAAACTCCAAATTTACATAACTTTAAAAATAAGTTTTTAAATGTGAATAAAATGTTTAAAATGACTTTTACCCGTGTATGTATAAATTACCTATTAAAAATATACACTGGATTATAAAATAACGATTATTCAAAATTATCTATAGTATTCAAATTAAATATTATTTAACTGAATTTAATTACCCATATAATCAAAAGTTTATATTATAAAGTTGATCAGGAATCCGGGACAATACAATCTACACCCTTAAGAAAATTTTGTCCCTAAAATTAAAGAGTAACGAAAAAATTCAAGTTATAATTTAAAATTATAGACTTATGTCAACGCACAAACATGGATCATCCCCTAGCTATCACAATAAATAAGGCATCCAAAACACACTGGCTAATTCATACACATTTCACAACAGTCAAAGCATTCAATACACATCAGCAAACAACTATCAAATAAAACTCCGAATACGCTGTCTTCAGCCTCTCATCTCAAAACTTCTTTGTTTTCTTTCCTCATTCTCGAGAAATCGTTGATGAAATCCGTATTTATTCAAACTAATTTTATATCAGTGGATTAACATCTTTTTATTTATCTGTTTTTCAATAAATAAATTCTTTGTTATCAAAATTGTCTTAGGAATCGAACTCTTAAACTTTCGAGAAATTCGATAGCGTCTCTCTCGTACGATTCCATTGTATAACTAATAAAATTTTCCTTTCTATACCATCTCTAATCATCGGAGAATCCACAAAACCAGCTGGTTTTCCAAATAGCCTTATTAATTCTAATTTGAAATACTAATTTGTATCTTTTTTTAGTATTCAACTTTTATGCTCTTGCACTTTCATTCATAACATCCATCAATCCGGACATCTTTATTTGTATAACCAGAATTATCTGTTATTAAAATTGGAAAACATTTCCATTCTTATTCACCTATTTCTATTTTTTTCAATTTTCATTGGTCTCTAACCGTAAATCAATAAGAAAATAATCCTCTAAATATCAATCCCGAAGACTGAAATCAACTTCAGATCAACACTCAGAAAATCATTTAACTTAACTAATCTCCAGTTAGATTCCCATTTCATTACAATTTCCAAAATCAATATGTTCAATACATATGAGTTCATATTCAAATAATCCCTTAATTCTGGATTTATCTAGTGGAATTCCAAATTTTATTTATTCAAAATTCCTTCCAAAATTTCAATTCCTTGTTTGCTTATCTGTATATTACAATTATACAAATTCAAATTTTGGTTTTATATAATCATCTCGATGTTATAATCTGATTATCAGATTATAATTGAAATCAACACAGTCATTTATAATAATTTTAGAAAAATATCCTTTTATATCAAAAAAATAATTTTGGGAAAAATTATATCATTTACCCAGTTTTCAAAACAATACTATATCGGATTACTCTGTTTAAGTGTTTAGAAACACCTATCGATACAGTTTGCAAGGCAGTATCGACCAGAATTTATAAACCAATCAACACAATATAAAACAGTCTTTATATCAATTAGCAGATACGCCCTCATATACGTATACTCAAACTCAACCTTAGGCAGTACTAACCCCATCACTATCGAGTCACGACACAGAACCAAGGTTATTCTCAACCTTCAGCTCTGATACCAAGTGTAATGACCCGCAAATTCGAACCTTATGAGTCGACCAAATACATTACAAGTCCAACCCAAATTGCACGGAAATACGAACCATTAATAGAAAGAAGTAAGAGGGTGAGAAATAGATAAGATAGAAAATTTGAATAGAAGAAAGAACTAAACAACACAGAATCTCACAATTGCGTTGGAATAAAATATATTATATACAAGCTTTGGGAAATATAAAACTATATTTTTACTTACATATATAACTAGAGTACATTATATATACATCATAGTGGAAATAAACTATATATGTATATATATATATATATATCTAATTCTAAAGTCTCCAACTCCTTCCAGATAATCTGTAGAATCCTAAACTACTTGATTACCCGTACAAAATTAGGCACCCAAAAGTTTAGGGATAACATAGAAATATAAAACTGTGGGTTAGTCATGGGACTGGTGTGAGTAAACGATTTTAAAATAATTTGCTTAACTTGGAAATTTTCTTTAAAAAGAATAGATGATTGTAAGACCGATCCGCACATAAACACGAATGATTTTTACCTTATGATAACCCAATTTTTTTTTAAATCATAACTATTCTGATATTATAATAATGTTTAGGGTTTTCACAAATAAATTAGAATCTAGCAGAACGCTTGCATCTCACGCTGCACATATATAGTATACAAACAAATCCGCTTGGCGCTTAGGGATAATGGATTTCCATCTATGACAAGGTATGGAACCACCTTCCGATAGTGCATCTCTAGAGAGGAATACACTGGGTTCAACAAGAACATCTTGCAACCTGGCCACGCATGACCGGTCACTCATTTCACTTGAGTGTACCGAATATATTATCACCTTATGGCTTACGCCAACTAACTGTTCCCGGGAGATACAGAAGCGAAATAAGTAACAAAATGAATATTCTCTAGATGTGATAATATACCCTAATTGGGAGCGACCCACTTAGTCATGCTCCGTGCCCGATTTTGGTCATTTTCCGGTTGTAAAGCTTGAGGTTATAACTTATCTTTTGAACAACATATCTTCATTCACTTTGAATGCTGCATTGTCAAACCCGTCAAATCATAAATTGACTTCCCCAAAACCACGGGTAAAAATCTAAGAGAAACGAATTCCTCCGCCACCCCAAAATAGTTTTTAAGAGATCAACTTATGCGATCTGTTAGGTATACTCTGTCAGACCTTCATCCATACAAGTTTTCCTGGGTCTGGACAGACCGAAGGCACTATTCTGTAAATCCATCTAAGGAAATTTCTACCTAAGATTGACAGAATAGCCCTTGCATAAACACTGTCTTCAGTGGTCTTCAACTTGAATTCAAATTAATCAACACCTAGGTCGAAACAAAGTGGTATTTGGATTTCGTTTAGAAAACCAACCTGGTCCTTTTGAATCGATGAATGTTAATATCTTTTAGGGGCCAAATGATACAAGTAATTAGATCAATATATTTCATATGTGTTTTTATATCCATAATTGATTTTCAAGATCTATCTACTGAAAATATTTAACATGTACATTCTAGATTTTAACAGTAGTTGAATATTATCTAAAGAAGACATGTAGATGATTAAATTTAAAACTAACAATTTAATTAGGTCATGACACAACATTTCAACCAACCAAATTAACAAATTAATTATCACAATAGATCTGGTCTATCACAATTCAATAGTTCAAATAAACACCCTTCATCAATTTGTTGATCTTGGAAAATAATCATTTCCAAATCATATCTACCTAAGGTTTAATTCCATTTCCAAATCATTTCCAAATCAGTTTCCAAATCATTTCCAAATCAATTTGTTGATCTTGGATGACAAAAAGGAAAGGTATGTACTAAGTTTAAGTTAAAATAGACTTGAGATGAAACATCACATTTCCATGTAAAAAATAAATTAGTCAATACCAAAATCACTAACTTAATCAGTCTAAAGAAGCCAATGGACCTATGCTTTTTGTCGTGGCACACTGCTACCTTATTTAAACTTCAGTGTCCACTTTGATAAATTCTTATGTCAAACAATTATTATTGAAAAGAAAGCTTGCAAGGGTTAAAAAAGGATAGCCAATTGTTTGCAACTACACACACACAGAGCCAGTCCTGAGACTTATGATGCCCAATGCGATTTATTAAATGATGCCCATTTGTAAAAATATCTGCTAAGAAACCATTTTAAGTATTTGGCAATCTCTAAATTTCTTTTTTGTTTTTTTCCAATTAGATCTTACAAATGGTTGTTTTTGTGAAATAAAATATATCTCAGCTTGGGCATACATACCACCTAGTGTAACTCGAACATTGACGCAATGCTCATAAACTACAATCACTTATAATTAACACAATAATATTATTTAGTGAGTTCAAACAATAATTGGATATGCATTACCAAATAGCGCATCTCAAATGGTATTTCTAATTTGTTTATTCTTTTCTGGATATATTGAATTAACTCTTCCATAACACCCACATACATATATTTAGATTAATGCGTAAATAAATTCATTTATAAAAACATATATAGCTAATAAAAATGATTTATAAGTTGCAGACAAATAAAGTAATTTACTCGTCTATTATCACTACTAGGAAGGCTGGTTTTAGCGATGGAGAATAACATCAGCGACCATCTCTAAAAGTCGCAATAGAAAATCTCATACCAGCTCAATAAATATTACTACAACGGTAACTTTTTCGCTATATTAGTGTTAGTTGGTGGCGAAAATCTAGACGCATGGCAAATTGTGAGAGTTCAATGAATTGTCGCTAGTCGACGCAACCTGTCACCATCGTGGAACTAGAAGGCTAGCACTAATCTAGAACCAAACAGGTAATGCTACCCATCACAAAACTAGGAACTCAATTATACGATGTAGTAAATTTTAAGCAAGCTAACTAAACTAATAACGTTATATCTCTATCAATTTCATCTACAACATATATAATCTCAATTTAATTACCACCATCACATGCCTCATATAGTCTCATGCATATCATATATAATCAAATATACAATGCAAACATCAATATATACATAAATTTTTTTTATCAAACAATACCAATATTCCAATACCCAATACAACACATCCCTACAAATACTCATGTCCATCAAAGGAAACATTCACAAATCCATCAAAAGTCACAACCAATGATTAGGTATCAAATACTTCAATACATGGAAAATAATTACAAAACAATGCTTCTATTGCTTCTCGATAATAAGGAAAAGCTACTTCAACTTTAAAGCATCTCATGTGTAGGAAAATTAATTGGTAGTCCACAACAAAGAGCTAAGACACAAAAATTCTTTTTAAAAATGACAAAGGTTTTAGCTTCTTCTCTCCATAATACTTTCAACTCTTTGACTAGTGTTTATACATAAATATCGATTCCTAGTGTCGAAACATGGGGATTAGTGATGAAAATAGTGAAAAACGTATGTGGAGTTTTCATACACATTAGCAAAGGTAAATTATAAGGAGTATCGATAATAGACCGAGAGAAATATTTAGAACAATATTGAGAGAATGGCGAAAACTCATATTTATAAAAACCAAGTTTGACGCTACGACTCTCTGCAAATGTGAGTTACATCCTATTGAAATATTTTCATGCTTCTCCATTGGATGATTATTAGATTGTGTCTTTCCTTGTTACATATTTGCAGTAACTAAGACTAATGTCATCTCTCCAATACTACATGTAATCTTTTATACATGCATCTATCTTTTAGTACAACAGACTAAAAGCCGACATAAGTGTTTTTACTTTATAACGACTTTCACACATTAGATTATTGGATGATGCATGTCGTCGATTTGTAGCTTGTACAACTATATAAATTTAGCTTTTGTTAAGTTAGATTTTGATTTTATAGTGATGTAATCAGCGGTTACTGCTAGTTCGATTTCACTTTTGCAACCATCCCATAACGACCTCTTAGCAGCATCAATAAATCATAAAAAAATCTCTTCCACATTCGGTTCTTCTTCGACATTGACGTCTTCAATGTCAACTTTAATGGTAAGGAACATTAATCATGCTACATCTTCAGCCATATCTTTCAATGAAAGTTTTATAATGTAATTGTCCTCTTGCATTATAGGATTTGTAGAAAGTAACAAAAGGTCTGCATCACGATTCCGCGGATAATAACTAGACACAAAGCCAGAATTATACAAATATACTCTAATTGTATTTGGTTTCTAATGCTTCGAAAGTTAGAACTAACAACAAGGGAAATGAAGTTCTTCATTACTTCGATTATTAGATGTTGAAAATCCAATAAATTCTTGCGCACCATTGTAGAAATCTTACCAAACCTTTCATACCATTTCTAACTTCATACTTCCGTGGACTGTTCAAAAAACTATGAACATTTTTCCTAATTTAAAAATATATGTTTGTAATTTTGATAACACCTAAATTCTATTTATAGTAAATTAAAGCCTTTTGCGACTCAAGACTTTATATACCACACTTCTGCCTAGTTTCGACATCACTTCACTTTGCTTCTCTTATATGCATAACTTGGCATTTAAGGGGTGTATTATTGTTATATTTTCTGAAATAAATTAAAGCATTTTTGTAACAACATGGTTTTATGTGATTACCTTTTCAACTATAATAATGAGATTATAAATTATAATTCAAGTGTTAATTATTTATTGGGTGGTGATTTAATAAAATGAATACTAATTGTAAAATATGTGTAACGTGAGATTTGTGGGAATTATGGTGGATGAAGATTAAGCATATGGGAGAATAAGCTTAATGACATGTTTGTGTTAAATTGAAGATAAATATGTGTAATTTGTGCAAAAACTGAGTTTATTATAAGTTGAAATTATATACCCGATATTGTATATTTAAAAGTTGGAAAATAATAAATATGGTGCAATAAAATTTTGGAAATGTTATAAGTGTAAAAAAATTCAATAAATAGGAATTTACGTAATTCCTAGAAGTTTATTGCTTAAATTTTGTTATAAATCAATAAAAGGAAATTTTGTGAAAACCATGTATTGAAATAAGGTTTATGTTGAAATATAAGTTAAAACGTATAAAATTTGTTGGAAAATATTTGTTTGTGTCATTTTGAGGATATTTTGCATTTGGGAATTACTTGGGTTGAAATATTGTGTTTCAAGTAATTAGAACTTTAATTATGTTCATTTTTGTTCAACTTAATAGGGTTGTCAACGGATACT
Source organism: Allium sativum (assembly GCA_030737875.1). Classification (NCBI taxonomy): domain Eukaryota; kingdom Viridiplantae; phylum Streptophyta; class Magnoliopsida; order Asparagales; family Amaryllidaceae; genus Allium; species Allium sativum. The sequence goes on along the minus strand of CM060910.1, from coordinate 964,981,805 downwards.
TTCGGATATGGATAGTGCTATATCCGTATCCGAAATCATTTTCGGATATCGGATATCCGTATCCGCAGATACGGACAGATATCGGATAATTATCCTATCCGCCAACGATCGATAAATCAAGAAATATAAATGAAAATTTCTACTTCTACATAAATGATTTTCAATTCTAGTGATCACTAAAGTGTTAAAAATAAACATATATGACGAAATTAAATAAATATGAATAGCTAATATGCATTTAGTTCATATAACATAAACCTTCGACTTAGTAAAGCAATAAATAAATTTGATTCAATGTGCTAAAATACATATAATTTTGAGTATAATATCAAAAAAATTCGCATGGATAATTTTCGGATGCGAACACCTATGTATCCATATCCGTATCCTTTTTTTAAAGATCGGATATTCATCCGCTTTTCGGATACCGATGCGGACGGATATCGGATTTTTCGGGTATCCATTGCCAGCATTAAACTTAAGTATAAAATGCCCATTTTGAGTAAAAAATATAATTGAGTTAAATGTTAACAAAAGTGGTTAAAAATATGGCATAACATATTTTAATATTTTAGTAATGCCAAGTACAAATTTTTGTAAGTTTTGGATTCAAACTTATGTAACTAGAGGAGGAAATGTATAAAACTAGTGCAAATAAGGCCTTAAGCACCTAATTATTTACAATAAGACCAAATCTTAGTCTAGCTACTTTGTTAATCCCTAGTTAATGTTAATGAAGTATTAGTAGGGAAAATTTTAGAAAACTTACGTTGTTTTCCCCCTACAGCCATAACATTTTCTCCCTCCCTTTACTGTGAATGAAAACAATGGACTCCTCTACTCATTTTAATCCTCAAGTGTCCTAATTCAAAATGAAATAGAGATTAGAACTTTAAAATTAATTATTAACAGCTAGTCCACCTTGAGACCAACAATTCATCTCAGTTTGATTCAATTTTGGTTTCTGTTGAAATTTATTTCCTGTCAGGCTTTGCATGTCTCTGTAGCCATTCCTGCAGGTGCTGAAGCTCAATAAGGAGCTCTAAAGTCCACCTCTTGATGAATTTCAGAGCTTGTTTCCATCCTTATTCTCTGCAAATCAAGAAGAGGTTCCCCCTTGCACTTTCTTACTTGTTTCAGTACAAAAATAGTGAGCTTGTGCTTGTTATAGTAAGTTACCATTCTTTGTTCACTGCGTGATTTCTGATGCATCAAAAAGGCCACAGGTATATGTTTAAAGCCGCAAAATTTCTCCATTTTTCAATGAAATGATGTGAATCTTTTTCTCATGTGTTTTCACATAGTTATATTTTATAGCTTTATAGTTTCATCAAATCTTAAATTATTTTGGTGGCTGGAAGGTTGCAGTATTGTCAAAATTTTGACCTGGGCAACTTTGTGTCGCCTGGGTCGACCCCAACCTCTATGCAGGTCGACCCACTAAGGTAAAAATGACCAGATAGTTTCCTGGGCCTTCCAGTGTTGTTCCGTTGTCGTTTTCCCGTTGTTCCTTGCATTTTGGGCTTGTTGTTGGTCCAGTTCGAGTGTTGTTCCATGCACTTATAATCGAGTGTCATCTTTGCTAACTCTTACGGTAAATTTTTTGGTTTGCTTCAGGAGTAATGAAACATTGTATATCATAATTTTTTAATAGTTTGGTTGACATGTTCGGTGTGCATTTCTAGCGATATTTCTCTTGTGTTTCCAATTAAACGTACACGGATTTTTAAATCGTTTTTGAAATATTTTGAAAAAAGAAAATGGTTTTGAAAAAAACGTTTTTTTTAAACAAAATTTTATAAATAATTCTATTTATACAAGAGTTTTATAAGTTCACCTATTCTCAAATATTTTCCAAAATCAATTATTCATCTCCTATTCAAAGGTATATCTTCAATATAAAAATTAAATGTACTTGCACTGTTCGACAAGTCGTAATGGAAATTAAACGATTTTGTAAACCTCTTGGTATGGGACACAGTGGTATATGAAACCGGTTAATTCTATATTCGACAATAAAAGCCATTATATTCGGTATTTATCCATGCTTTTAATGTTTTCCCATGTTTTTTTGTTTTCCAGTGTTCTGCTTCTCTGTGTGGAATGAATTAGCGTTTAGTAAACCAGTAGTGAGAACGTGTGGTAGGCAATGCACAATTATCACCACTTGGTTACCGTCTATAAGTTTATGACACATTTCGGTGCTATATATCACTATTACTTGGGGTTGTTGGGTCCTAGATCTTCAGATCAATTTGGTGGAAATTTGGGTCAATTCTGTGGTTATGTTGTTATCCAGTGTATAACGACCAACTTGGTCATCTTATAAGGTACCTTTCCACTGTTATTAGTACTGGTGCATTCCTATGTATTAACACATGCATGCATAGCTTCGCGTTGGTACTCCGGTGGTTGGATCCAACATTCGGAGATTTTTGGTGTTTTGTTGTTAATAATTATTTCACTTTTTCAAGTGTTGATTACTGGAGGTTCTACTATGACTCATACTTGGCATATTAAATATGTGTGATCTTGGTACACAAGTTTTTGTAACGACCCAGAAAATCTGAACCAATTTAAAATTTTTAAATTGGCTAAAATAATGGATTTTAATTATTTAAAATAAATATTTTAAACAATGGCGATGAAAACTGAGTTTGAATCGACAATTGAAAACGAATATAATTAATTATAATTATATATAGAATTGAAAATGGCGCGGTAGTTCGATAATTCGATTTCAAACTTCAATTGAATATACCGGATGCAAAACAATCCGGATTTTAGTGAAACCAAAAATATTTAAATCTGTTAGTGAATATCTTTCTAACGGATTCGACAAATCGAAATTTGATAGCGGGAATCAAAAGATATGTCCAGTTGAAAATTCTGAATAGTCGCTATGGAATTCAGGCCCTTAAAAATGGACATTTTGCAAATGACCTCGGATTTCGACGAAACCACTTTTGTTGGATCCGCAGTGTCAAGTTATTGTTAGGTTTCAAATTTTATAATTTTTCGAATCAATATGTGAGCGTGGCAAAAGGAAACGCGTTTGACCGGTTTCAGTTGAATTTAATCGACTGGACATTGGCCATTTTACAAACGGTCTCAGAATTCGACGAAACTAGTTCTGTTAGGACCGTATCGTCAATACGAAGCTAGAAAATATTTTTCTGGAATTTTTCTAGTTAGTATGTGACCCCGGTAATTTGAAATGTACGTTTAAAATTCAATATAATGATTTAAATGTAAATTCAACGGGTACTGATCGTAACGATCAAATCAGCTTGCAATACATATCCCATTGTGTTCGGAATGGGGGTAAAACGCTATGGACGGCAGGCGGTGGACCTCGTTTAGAGGTCGTATGTAAAAGTCAACTTTTTGCATAATTAAATAATAATAAAAATAATAAAAAAATATATTTTAATTCCCCCTTCCCTCCTTCATATCCTTTCTGCCCCCCCCCCCTCCCCCCCGATTCATTTAAACGATTTCAAAAGAAAAAAAAACCTAATCAAATACGAGCCGCCGACGGACCTATCGTCGCGCCCCCCCTGGAAGCCCTCGAGCCATCGCGAAGACGTCGCGCCACCCCCCACCCCCCCCCCCCCCCCCGTTGAAGCGCCTCCCCCGTTCGAAGCCACAACGCCACCGCGAAGCCCAACTCCGCCTTGCCGCCGACGAACTGCGAAGTTCTCCCCCCCCCCCCCCCCCCCTGTAAGTATTTCCTTTTATTTTTATTATTTTATTTTTATTTTATATAAACGTAATTTAAAAAAAAAACTGAATTTATAAAATTAGGTTTAAAAACTGAAAATTAAAAACTGATTTTATAAAAGCAAGTTAAAACAGATTTTTTATAAAAGAATTAAAAACTGAAATTTTTAAAGGAAGAAAAACTGAAATGTTTTAAAGAAGAAAAACTGAAATGTTTTAAAAAGTATTTTAAAACTGAAATGATTTTTAAAAGTATTTTAAAACTGAATTTTAAAGTATTTTAAAACTGGATTTTTAAAAAAAAGTATTTTAAAACTGGATTTTTAAAAAAAAAGTATTTTAAAACTGAAATGATTTTTTTTTAAAAAGTATAAAACTGAATTGATTTTTTTTAAGTATAAAGCCTGATTTTTAAAAAAGGAAATAAAGTCTGATTTGATAAAAGTATAAAAAAAAACTGATTTGAAAAACATTTTAAAAACTGATTTTAAAATGATTTATAAACTAAAAGGAGATTAGAAATTTAAAAGTAAAAATCATATTTTTATTTATTGAAAGCCGAAGTAAAAATCATATTTTTATTTATTGAAAGCCGAAGTAAAAATCATATTTTTATATATTGAAAGCCGAAGTAAAAATCATATTTTTATATATTGAAAGCCGAAGTAAAAATCATATTTTTATATATTGAAAGCCAAAGTAAAAATCATATTTTTATATATTGAAAGCTGAAGTAAAAATTCGATTTTTATATATTGAATATTCGATTTTTATATATTGAATAACATAGTAAAAATTCGATTTTTACATGTGTAGAGAATATGGGCGAAAGCGACAAAAGGCGAAGATTTCTATAAAGGAAGAATCGTGAAGTTGGATAGCTATTGGTGAGATTTCTGATTTAAAATTTATATATATATGTGTGAAGTAAAAGTGAATTGCTATATATATATATATATATATATATATATATATATATATACGCCCCTCGTCCACAAACCATGGACGATATTTATTGGTTGAAATTGTTGTGGAAATTTGATTGATAGCGAATGATTGTTTGGGATTGTTTGTGATTGATATTGGTTGATTGTGGTTGAAAAATACCCATTGGTGGTTGTGAAATATTTGGTTGAAACCACATAGGATTAGTTTGTGGAAATGAAATAAATATATACATGCCGCCTGCGTGCGAACTAGATGCATGATTACCATTGTCAAAAACCGCGAGGTTTTAAGGTAGAGCGAGGAGCCGTACTAGGGACGGTGCCAGTGTAACTACCATGCCGTTATGCTGCCGAAAATTTGAATAATATTTGTGTGTTTGAATTATTTTCATATGCTTAAACTATATTTATTCATTGTATAGAAAACATTCATGTGTTGAATGGTATTCATATTTTGAAATAAATTGTTCGATAATAAAAATCACATTTTTATCTATATATAGAAACTATAGAAAACATTCATGTGTTGAATTGATATTCATTCGTTGTTTAGCAATTCATGTGTTGAATGGTATTCATATTTTGAAATAAATTGTTCGATAACAAAAATCACATTTTTATCTATATATAGAAACTATAGAAAACATTCATGTGTTGAATTGATATTCATTCGTTGTTTAGCAATTCATGTGTTGAATGGTATTCATATTTTGAAATAAATTGTTCGATAACAAAAATCACATTTTTATCTATATATAGAAACTATAGAAAACATTCATGTGTTGAATTGATATTCATTCGTTGTTTAGCAATTCATGTGTTGAATGGTATTCATATTTTGAAATAAATTGTTCGATAACAAAAATCACATTTTTATCTATATATAGAAACTATAGAAAACATTCATGTGTTGAATTGATATTCATTCGTTGTTTAGAAATTCATGTGTTGAATGGTATTCATATTTTGAAATAAATTGTTTGATAATAAAAATCACCTTTTATCGACTATATGAACTATATAAAAAAATAGTGTTTTGAAATGAATTGTTTTACAATAAAAATCACATTTTTATTGTATGCATAAATCGTTGAAATGTGAAGGGTTAAAAATAGCCACTTGTTCAAAATAAACATATATGAGTTGAAATATTCATTAATTAGCTAATGAAATGATTTGCACCTATTTATGTAACATTAGAATGAATGGAGTTTTTAAACCAAATAGAAATCGAATATGAAGTCGAATAGGAAATGAAAAATGATATGGACTGTATATATATGTACATGCATATTCATTGAACAGGTTATAGCAAAGGGGCTAGAGAAGAGGAATAAAATTTGTGCCTGACAAATAGGTACACATTTACTGATTTGTTTGGGTGATGATTTTGAGCCTGTTGGCTAGCCGCTTGGCTTTTTCTTTTTCTTTTTGAGATTAGAAGGACCGGGACGCTATTTGCGATTTCCCGACGCTCCCGGTGCAGGGGAGGTTATGGCGAAATTTTTCCAAAATTTAAGGTGTTAGAAAATTTTTTGAAGTGAAAACGATATTGAAATTGTTGAATGAACTATATTTATATAAATATATAAATATAAATAAAATTAAAACGAAACGAAGCCGTGCAGTTCGTATTTTGAAACCGTGATTTCAAACGACTAGTGCGGGAAATCCGACCATTGGATTTTCCCGAAACCTCAACCGTGGGGTTCGCCTTGGAATAATCTTTCCAACGGCACCAACCTTGTTAAAATCCAACGGTTGGATTGTCTGGAATGTTTAATTCAATTCTGAAGAAAAACAGCGCCAGAAACGATTATATTTATTTATATATATAAATATAATTATATTTAATCGAATAACGATGCTGCAGTTCGTATTTTGAAATCGAAAATTCAAACGATTGTACCGGGAGATCCGACCGTCGGATTTTCCCGAAACTGGAACCGTTGGATTCGTTTTGAAAAGACCTTTCTAATGATGTAAATTTTGTGAAGATCCAACGGTTAGATTTTCAGATATGTGTAAATCAAATCTGAAGAAAAACAGCGCCACGGCCGCCTTATGGCCCGAAGCGTCGTTTTGAATAAAATGGCTATTTTAAAATAAATAAAAATAGCGATAAATAGTTATAAAATATCGTAAGCGATATGGAATGGAAATAAACTGAATTTGCTTGATTTATGTGATGTTTGATGGTTGAATGTGTTTGGCGTGAAAACTATATTAAAGAACACAATTGGTGTTGTCGAATAATTTAACCATTGAAATAAATCGATTTGAAATTCTAAATATACGTGAATTATTTGAAAAGGCCGAGTTAATTCTCATTTCGAATAATCGACCGACGATTGAAATTCGAAGATGAAGACGATGGTCGAAGACCGGAGATCTTCACCTCGTTTGGATGGTAACCGAGGTCCTGATTGGGAGGCATCCCGAAATATGGATAATGAGTGGTGATCGTTCAGACGTACGTGTTGATCGAAGGGTTTGCGAGGTATTTAGTGCCTCCGGTTTCGTTCAGACCCAGAACGGACTTGTAAATGGACTGTGTGTCCGACATTGGAATTTGTTCTGTGTGATTGATAGCCATCAGTTGCACGGTGTGAATTGCCTGTGTGGCATGCTAAGATGCAGTGATCAGGGCTTCTGTTGAAAAGCAAAGTCTTGTGGTGATGATCAAAGCACCGCCTGTGTGGCGTAGCTTTGTGTATAACGTAAATTCGCGAGCCTCACACCCCGGTATGAACCAGAAACGGGAGGAAGGACCTCAGGGAGGACATGCGTTTCTTCCTAGCTAGGGTGGTGTCAGTGACCTACCAGCCCTGACATTTATATACTTTTCACCTAAGTGGTTGTTGCTGTTGCGAGGCGCCTCGGTTTGATCGGACAATCCGGGTCCGATGGAGTCATTCGTTGGCTCGTTTACGCCCCAAAGGGCGGGGAAACGCATTGTTCAGGAAGTTTAATCCACATCGGTGGACCGGCCCTGACGATCCAAGGGTCACTCGAGCTCTGATCCTGAGACTCGGGCTAGGCAGTCTCGAATTCGGTGAGGACTATCTTTTGCCTCGGTTCATGACGGAAATCCAATTTCCAGATACGTGATCGTGCGGTTTCGATTGTATAGATATTTGACGACATAGTGGCATGGGACGCTGATGTCGTCTATGATTGATAGTTATGATTTGAAATTGTTTTCAAAACATATAAACACTAGCAATAATATCAATTGCCTTTGTTTTATTCGTATCAAGCATATTTTGGCCGTTATAAGGTAAAACTCTATCCTCCGGTTTGCGTTGCATTGTGTGATGGGAACTGAGTCTTATAACGGCTTCATTTTTATAAAAAGCATAGCGATGTTTAAAAGAAAGATTTGTTTTAAAGCACTGGCAATCCAATGGAGTAAACCCGTTCCATGAAAGTGGCGTGGTCCTGTGATTAGCCAATTATATATGTGTTGAGTGGATTTCTCATACCAGTCCCATGACTGACTCGTAGTTTGTTTCACTTTCAAACTCGGGTGCCCCTTTTTCTACACGGGCAGCCTTGTATTCAGGTTTAGCTGGTTCTTTCTGGATAGCTGGAGCTGAAGATGGATTCTATCATTTATTTCTTTTTATGCTGTTCAGCTCCTATTGTACATATTTTGTTTATTTCCGCTGTAGACATTTATGTATAGCTGAACTGTATTTGTACTAAGTAAGATCCTGTATACTGTGTAACTCTGATGATTACTTTTATCCAGTATATTTCGTTGTTCATTCTGGTGTATTTATTTAATTCTGTTCTGCTATTATATGTTTCTGTGTTATATTCCAAAGATAACCTTGTTTCCGTGAGAACGGGAAATCGGGTCGTCTCAACGTGGTATCAGAGCTTTGGTTAAGCTTAGTTCTGGAATATAACATTTGAACGAACTCGTCAGAAATAGAACCAGTAGTGTTCTAGGACGGGTAACTCCATACAGATAGGATCAGTAATATCCTAGTATGAGTAGCAGAAAGAAATAACACCTCGATAGACACATTTACATTAAAGTATTTGTCTCTATATTTTGAAATATCTTTTCTGTTGACCTGACACTTGATCTGCTATTTGCAGAAGAACTAGAAAATGAGTGCCAGAAACAGAAGAAGTAATACTAGCCCAGATATAGAAGCTATATTCATGAAGTATAGAAATCTGGGTGGAAAGCCGTTCTCGGGCGAAGAATCTATTATGAGAACCCAAGCTTGGATTCGTTCGGTTGAGAAAATATTCGAAGCATTAAAGCTTAGGGATGACCAGAAAAGATTACTGGCCTCCTGGGCACTTGAAGATGAAGCTTTGTTCTGGTGGGATTCTGTTGTTAAGAATAATCCAGAAGGTGATATCACCTGGGACAGATTCAAAGTGATTTTCTTAGAAAGATTTACTCCTCCCGAAGCAACTGAGCGATTATGTGATGAATTTTCTTATCTAATACAAGGAGACATGACCATTCCCGAATATCATAAGAAATTCAATGAACTTTCTCACTTTGCCCCTCATCTAATTCAAAATCCGAAGAAGAAAAATATGAGATTTATTCACGGACTTCAAAGGAAATACCAGAATAAAGTATTGGGGCATGTAAAGCTTCCTTTTTCAGAAATGATTTATATGGCTTATCAATATGAAGATCTAGACAAGAAAGGAATGTTGCGCGACGAAGAAGAAGTCAGCTCTAGTAATAGAATTGAGTCTGAAACTGATCGTCCTGAGGCCAGTACAATGTCTGAAGTCAGTAAGGAGCCCGAAGTAAATCGAAAAAGTGCCAGATCCGGAAAAGAACCAGTAACGACAGCTGTATGCAGTAACTGCCATAAACAGGGGCATTTGACTAGGAATTGTAAACCCTCGAAGAAGCTGAGGAAAGATGAAACTAAATCTGGTAAAAAGTTCCAAGAGAATAGAAAGTGCAGTCAATGCCATCAGTCCGGTCATCTTTCAAAGGCCTACCTGCTACTCAGAAAACCTAAAGCAGTACATGTAAATGAGGTGGTAGAAGTACCTGCATCCTTGTCTGCTCAGGAAAGACCAGATGTTTTAGAAGGCACGCTTACTGTCAAAAACATTCCAGTCAAAGTACTGTTTGACACAGGCGCGTCACGAAGTTTCATTGCCAAAGATGCAGCTAAGAAACTGGATTTGAATTTGAAAAAGCTCAAGGAACCAATGACTGTTCAGAATCCGGTTGGGGGTTCTATTGATCTCAGTTGGGTTTGCGGAGTGCCGGTTTCTTTCTCTCGTTATCGGTTTCCTACCATCGCAGTCGTCATGAATTTCAAAGAGTTTGATCTTATCTTGGGGTTAGACTGGTTGACCAAATATGAAGCTGAAGTTAAATGCGCCGAGAGAGTGGTTAAAGCAAAGGCCGAATCGGGGAATTATATAACCATACCATGTGAAGGCCCGACTTCAAATAGAAAAGATTTCTGGTCAGCTCTCGATGTTTCTCCAGCCCAAATAGAAAATATCCTTGAAATCACTGAGAATATTCCTGACCTTATTAAAGATATTCCTGTCGTCAAGAACTATGCGGATGTGTTCGAGGAAGTTGTTCGCTTACCTCCGTAGAGAGAAATAGATTTCAGAATTGCTTTAATTCCAAATGCAAGGCCGGTAGTTCACGCTATTCGAAGAATGTCCTTGAAAGAGAAGGAGGAATTAGACAATCAAACAAGACAGCTAGTATGGAAAGGTCTGATCAGGCCTAGTTTCTCTGATTGGGGTGCAGCAGTGGTGTTTGTCCCAAAATCTGACGGTACTCTACGTCTATGTGTGGATTATCGTGATCTGAACAAACAGACAATAAAGAACAAATATCCATTGCCGCGGATTGATGATCTGTTGGATCGATTAAATGGAGCACAAGTATTCTCAAGAATGGACCTAGCTACAGGTTTCCATCAACTTCGAATTGCCGAAGAGTGTGTTCCAATGACAGCATTCCGAGGCCCCGACTTATTCTACGAGTGGTTAGTAATGCCATTCGGCTTATGTAACGCTCCAGCTTATTTCGTCGATCTAATGAACAGAGTATTCAGAGGAGTATTGAATAAATTTGTTCTGGTTTTTATTGACGATATTCTAATCTTCTCTAAATCAAAGGCCGAACATGAAAAGCATCTGGAACAGGTTCTAGAAATTCTGAGACGGAATGTATTGAAAGCCAAGTTTTCCAAATGTATCTTCTGGCAAGATGAAGTGAAATTTCTGGGTCATGTAGTATCGAAAGATGGAATCGCTGTGGATCCAAGCAAAATCACAGCTATTCAGAATTGGAAACAACCCAGTACTCCCACTGAAGTCCGCAGTTTTCTCGGATTGGCTAGCTATTACCGAAAGTTCGTTAAAGACTTTTCGAAGATATCTGGTCACTTAACGAAGCTTACAAAGAAGCATTCTAAATTCAAATGGACTCAAGAGAGCGAGGAAGCTTTCGAATAGCTAAAGTTGAGATTAACAACTGCTCCAGTGCTAACCATCATAGATGGCAACCAAGATTTGAAAGTCTGGACTGATGCTTCTAGAGAAGGCCTTGGCGCAGTGTTAATGCAAAGAGGCCAAGTAATTGCTTATGCTAGCCGTCAACTGAAACCACACGAGAAAAACTATGTAACTCATGATCTTGAGTTATTAGCTATCATATTCTCTTTGAAAATCTGGAGACACTATCTTCTCGGTGAGAGATTCGAACTGTTTACAGATCATCAGTCATTAAAGTATCTGTTCACTCAGAAGGACTTAAATCTGAGGCAGCAACGTTGGCTGGAGTTTCTTGCAGCATATGACTTTGAAATTATATATACTCCAGGAAAAGCCAATGTCGTGGCTGAATGCATTAAGCAGAAAGAATGTAATGATCGCCAGTTTTATTATCACGGCTTCATTGCTAGATAAGATATCTGCTCTTCAGGAGGATGATCACTTCATTCAGAAGATCAGAGGGATAATTCAACAAGGCGAACCTTCGAGTTTTCAAGTAGACAATGATGGGATTTTAAGGCTCAAAGGTCGAATCTGTGTCCCGAACATTCCTGAACTTCGAAAGGAAGTATTGGATGAATGCCACAAGTCAAAACTCAGTATCCATCCGGGAGTAAGCAAAATGTATAATGACATCAAACGCACTTTCTGGTGGAAGTCGATGAAAAGGGACATTTCTTTATATGTCAGCCGATGCCCTACTTGCCAGCTAGTCAAAAGCGACCAACAGAAATTGGCTGGATTATTACAACCGCTGGAAGTTCCTGGCTGGAAGTGGGAGCATATCTCTATGGATTTCATTGATGGTTTGCCCAGAACCAGAAAAGGGAATGACAGTATTTGGGTGATCGTAGATCGTTTCACGAAGACCGCCCATTTTATACCTGTCAAATCAAACAGAACTGCTCAGAGTCTGGCGCAGATTTACTTCAGGGAAATAGTTAGACTACATGGAGTGCCACTCAGTATAGTCAGTGATAGAGATACAATATTCACTAGCAAATTCTGGGAAGCATTTCAAGTCGAGCTAGGAACGAAGTTAAACCTAAGCACTGCTTATCATCCTCAGACAGACGGTCAGACTGAGAGGGTGAATCGCATTCTAGAAGATCTATTGCGGGCTTGTGTTATAGATTTCGGTGGATCATGGGAAGACAATCTACATTTGGCTGAGTTCTCTTATAACAACAGCTACCAGGCGAGTCTGACAATGTCGCCATTCGAAGCATTGTATGGTAGACCGTGCCGATCTCCTGCTTGTTGGGTCGAGCCAGGAAATAGACTTGTGTTGGGTCCTGATATGATTCGCGAAGCTGCTGACAAAGTCGATTTTATTAAGAAGCGATTACTCGCCGCTCAAAGCCGACAAAAGAGCTATGCCGATAGAAGAAGAAGGGATATATCCTTTGAAGTTGGCGACTACGTATATTTGAAAGTATCGCCGATGAGAGGAGTTATCAGGTTCGGTAAAACTGGAAAGTTGGCACCCAAATTCATTGGTCCGTTTCCTATTCTGGAACGGATCGGAACTCTCGCTTATAGGGTCAAACTTCCTGATTGGTTGCCTGGTGTGCATGATGTATTTCATATATCTCAGCTTCGAAAGCACGTTCATGATCCAGACTTGATCGTGGAAGAAGCAGCTCAGCAGGATATTGAAATTACTCCAGAATTAGCTGTGAGGCGAGAGCCGCTAAAGATTATCGGCAAAGAAACCAAAGAGCTGAGGAACAAGAAGGTTCACTTAGTCAAAGTGCAATGGAGTGGAGATCCGCGAGATTGTACTTGGGAAACTGAGGAGAGCATTCAGAAAGCTTATCCTAGATGCCGAGTAGATATCTCTGATTGACTCTGGTGCAAGGTACATTTACCCTACTTTGCATTACCATTTAATTCTCTATTCTATTATAATTGTTTGAATGATTTTAGAAGAAAAATAGGAATTAATTTGTATGGCTTTGAAAGGTTAAAAACAATTGGATTGGTTGTTGTGTTGTGTGATCGTAGAATTATCAAACCACTTTCGACTTTATTCCTTTTCGGGGACGAAAAGTTTTAAGTGGGGGAGATTGTAACGACCCAGAAAATCTGAACCAATTTAAAATTTTTAAATTGGCTAAAATAATGGATTTTAATTATTTAAAATAAATATTTTAAACAATGGCGATGAAAACTGAGTTTGAATCGACAATTGAAAACGAATATAATTAATTATAATTATATATAGAATTGAAAATGGCGCGGTAGTTCGATAATTCGATTTCAAACTTCAATTGAATATACTGGATGCAAAACAATCCGGATTTTAGTGAAACCAAAAATATTTAAATCTGTTAGTGAATATCTTTCTAACAGATTCGACAAATCGAAATTTGATAGCGGGAATCAAAAGATATGTCCAGTTGAAAATTCTGAATAGTCGCTATGGAATTCAGGCCCTTAAAAATGGACATTTTGCAAATGACCTCGGATTTTGACGAAACCACTTTTGTTGGATCCGCAGTGTCAAGTTATTGTTAGATTTCAAATTTTATAATTTTTCGAATCAATATGTGAGCGTGGCAAAAGGAAACGCGTTTGACCGGTTTCAGTTGAATTTAATCGACTGGACATTGGCCATTTTACAAACGGTCTCAGAATTCGACGAAACTAGTTTTGTTAGGACCGTATCGTCAATACGAAGCTAGAAAATATTTTTCTGGAATTTTTCTAGTTAGTATGTGACCCCGGTAATTTGAAATGTACGTTTAAAATTCAATATAATGATTTAAATGTAAATTCAACGGGTACTGATCGTAACGATCAAATCAGCTTGCAATACATATCCCATTGTGTTCGGAATGGGGGTAAAACGCTATGGACGGCAGGCGGTGGGCCTCGTTTAGAGGTCGTATGTAAAAGTCAACTTTTTGCATAATTAAATAATAATAAAAATAAAAAAAAATTATATTTTAATTCCCCCTTCCCTCCTTCATATCCTTTCTGCCCCCCCCCCCCCCCCCCCCGATTCATTTAAACGATTTCAAAAGAAAAAAAAAAAAACCTAATCAAATACGAGCCGCCGACGGACCTATCACCGCGCCCCCCTGGAAGCCCTCGAGCCCTCGCGAAGACGTCGCGCCACCCCCCCCCCCCCCCCCCCCCGTTGAAGCGCCTCCCCCGTTCGAAGCCACAACGCCACCGCGAAGCCCAACTCCGCCTTGCCGCCGACGAACTGCGAAGTTCTCCCCCCCCCCCCCCTGTAAGTATTTCCTTTTATTTTTATTATTTTATTTTTATTTTATATAAACGTAATTTAAAAAAAAACTGAATTTATAAAATTAGGTTTAAAAACTGATTTTATAAAAGCAAGTTAAAACAGATTTTTTATAAAAGAATTAAAAACTGAAATTTTTAAAGGAAGAAAAACTGAAATGTTTTAAAGAAGAAAAACTGAAATGTTTTAAAAAGTATTTTAAAACTGAAATGATTTTTAAAAAAAAGTATTTTAAAACTGAATTTTAAAGTATTTTAAAACTGGATTTTTAAAAAAAAAGTATTTTAAAACTGGATTTTTAAAAAAAAGTATTTTAAAACTGAAATGATTTTTTTTAAAAAAGTATAAAACTGAAATGATTTTTTTTAAGTATAAAGCCTGATTTTTAAAAAAGGAAATAAAGTCTGATTTTATAAAAGTATAAAAAAAAACTGATTTGAAAAACATTTTAAAAACTGATTTTAAAATGATTTATAAACTAAAAGGAGATTAGAAATTTAAAAGTAAAAATCATATTTTTATTTATTGAAAGCCGAAGTAAAAATCATATTTTTATTTATTGAAAGCCGAAGTAAAAATCATATTTTTATATATTGAAAGCCGAAGTAAAAATCATATTTTTATATATTGAAAGCCGAAGTAAAAATCATATTTTTATATGTTGAAAGCCAAAGTAAAAATCATATTTTTATATATTGAAAGCCGAAGTAAAAATTCGATTTTTATATATTGAATATTCGATTTTTATATATTGAATAACATAGTAAAAATTCGATTTTTACATGTGTAGAGAATACGGGCGAAAGCGACAAAAGGCGAAGATTTCTATAAAGGAAGAATCGTGAAGTTGGATAGCTATTGGTGAGATTTCTGATTTAAAATTTATATATATATGTGTGAAGTAAAAGTGAATTGCTATATATAAATATATATATATATATATATACGCCCCCCGTCCACAAACCATGGACGATATTTATTGGTTGAAATTGTTGTGGAAATTTGATTGATAGCGAATGATTGTTTGGGATTGTTTGTGATTGATATTGGTTGATTGTGGTTGAAAAATACCCATTGGTGGTTGTGAAATATTTGGTTGAAACCACATAGGATTAGTTTGTGGAAATGAAATAAATATATACATGCCGCCTGCGTGCGAACTAGATGCATGATTACCATTGTCAAAAACCGCGAGGTTTTAAGGTAGAGCGAGGAGCCGAACTAGGGACGGTGCCGGTGTAACTACCCTGCCGTTATGCTGCCGAAATTTTGAATAATATTTGTGTGTTTGAATTATTTTCATATGCTTAAACTATATTTATTCATTGTATAGAAAACATTCATGTGTTGAATGGTATTCATATTTTGAAATAAATTGTTCGATAATAAAAATCACATTTTTATCTAATAGAAACTATAGAAAACATTCATGTGTTGAATTGATATTCATTCGTTGTTTAGCAATTCATGTGTTGAATGGTATTCATATTTTGAAATAAATTGTTCGATAACAAAAATCACATTTTTATCTATATATAGAAACTATAGAAAACATTCATGTGTTGAATTGATATTCATTCGTTGTTTAGCAATTCATGTGTTGAATGGTATTCATATTTTGAAATAAATTGTTCGATAACAAAAATCACATTTTTATCTATATATAGAAACTATAGAAAACATTCATGTGTTGAATTGATATTCATTCGTTGTTTAGCAATTCATGTGTTGAATGGTATTCATATTTTGAAATAAATTGTTCGATAACAAAAATCACATTTTTATCTATATATAGAAACTATAGAAAACATTCATGTGTTGAATTGATATTCATTCGTTGTTTAGAAATTCATGTGTTGAATGGTATTCATATTTTGAAATAAATTGTTTGATAATAAAAATCACCTTTTATCGACTATATGAACTATATACAAAAATAGTGTTTTGAAATGAATTGTTTTACAATAAAAATCACATTTTTATTGTATGCATAAATCGTTGAAATGTGAAGGGTTAAAAATAGCCACTTGTTCAAAATAAACATATATGAGTTGAAATATTCATTAATTAGCTAATGAAATGATTTGCACCTATTTATGTAACATTAGAATGAATGGAGTTTTTAAACCAAATAGAAATCGAATATGAAGTCGAATAGAAAATGAAAAATGATATGGACTGTATATATATGTACATGCATATTCATTGAACAGGTTATAGCAAAGGGGCTAGAGAAGAGGAATAAAATTTGTGCCCGACAAATAGGTACACATTTACTGATTTGTTTGGGTGATGATTTTGAGCCTGTTGGCTAGCCGCTTGGCTTTTTCTTTTTCTTTTTGAGATTAGAAGGACCGGGACGCTATTTGCGATTTCCCGACGCTCCCGGTGCAGGGGAGGTTATGGCGAAATTTTTCCAAAATTTAAGGTGTTAGAAAAATTTTTGAAGTGAAAACGATATTGAAATTGTTGAATGAACTATATTTATATAAATATATAAATATAAATAAAATTAAAACGAAACGAAGCCGTGCAGTTCGTATTTTGAAACCGTGATTTCAAACGACTAGTGCGGGAAATCCGACCATTGGATTTTCCCGAAACCTCAACCGTCGGGTTCGCCTTGGAATAATCTTTCCAACGGCACCAACCTTGTTAAAATCCAACGGTTGGATTGTCTGGAATGTTTAATTCAATTCTGAAGAAAAACAGCGCCAGAAACGATTATATTTATTTATATATATAAATATAATTATATTTAATCGAATAACGACGCTGCAGTTCGTATTTTGAAATCGAAAATTCAAACGATTGTACCGGGAGATCCGACCGTCGGATTTTCCCGAAACTGGAACCGTTGGATTCGTTTTGAAAAGACCTTTCTAATGATGTAAATTTTGTGAAGATCCAACGGTTAGATTTTCAGATATGTGTAAATCAAATCTGAAGAAAAACAGCGCCACGGCCGCCTTATGGCCCGAAGCGTCGTTTTGAATAAAATGGCTATTTTAAAATAAATAAAAATAGCGATAAATAGTTATAAAATATCGTAAGCGATATGGAATGGAAATAAACTGAATTTGCTTGATTTATGTGATGTTTGATGGTTGAATGTGTTTGGCGTGAAAACTATATTAAAGAACACAATTGGTGTTGTCGAATAATTTAACCATTGAAATAAATCGATTTGAAATTCTAAATATACGTGAATTATTTGAAAAGGCCGAGTTAATTCTCATTTCGAATAATCGACCGACGATTGAAATTCGAAGATGAAGACGATGGTCGAAGACCGGAGATCTTCACCTCGTTTGGATGGTAACCGAGGTCCTGATTGGGAGGCATCCCGAAATATGGATAATGAGTGGTGATCGTTCAGACGTACTTGTTGATCGAAGGGTTTGCGAGGTATTTAGTGCCTCCGGTTTCGTTCAGACCCAGAACGGACTTGTAAATGGACTGTGTGTCCGACATTGGAATTTGTTCTGTGTGATTGATAGCCATCAGTTGCACGGTGTGAATTTCCTGTGTGGCATGCTAAGATGCAGTGATCAGGGCTTCTGTTGAAAAGCAAAGTCTTGTGGTGATGATCAAAGCACCGCCTGTGTGGCGTAGCTTTGTGTATAACGTAAATTCGCGAGCCTCACACCCCGGTATGAACCAGAAACGGGAGGAAGGACCTCAGGGAGGACATGCGTTTCTTCCTAGCTAGGGTGGTGTCAGTGACCTACCAGCCCTGACATTTATATACTTTTCACCTAAGTGGTTGTTGCTGTTGCGAGGCGCCTCGGTTTGATCGGACGATCCGGGTCCGATGGAGTCATTCGTTGGCTCGTTTACGCCCCAAAGGGCGGGGAAACGCATTGTTCAGGAATTTTAATCCACATCGGTGGACCGGCCCTGACGATCCAAGGGTCACTCGAGCTCTGATCCTGAGACTCGGGCTAGGCAGTCTCGAATTCGGTGAGGACTATCTTTTGCCTCGGTTCATGACGGAAATCCAATTTCCAGATACGTGATCGTGCGGTTTCGATTGTATAGATATTTGGCGACATAGTGGCATGGGACGCTGATGTCGTCTATGATTGATAGTTATGATTTGAAATTGTTTTCAAAACATATAAACACTAGCAATAATATCAATTGCCTTTGTTTTATTCGTATCAAGCATATTTTGGCCGTTATAAGGTAAAACTCTATCCTCCGGTTTGCGTTGCATTGTGTGATGGGAACTGAGTCTTATAACGGCTTCATTTTTATAAAAAGCATAGCGATGTTTAAAAGAAAGATTTGTTTTAAAGCACTGGCAATCCAATGGAGTAAACCCGTTCCACGAAAGTGGCGTGGTCCTGTGATTAGCCAATTATATATGTGTTGAGTGGATTTCTCATACCAGTCCCATGACTGACTCGTAGTTTGTTTCACTTTCAAACTCGGGTGCCCCTTTTTCTACACGGGCAGCCTTGTATTCAGGTTTAGCTGGTTCTTTCTGGATAGCTGGAGCTGAAGATGGATTCTATCATTTATTTCTTTTTATGCTGTTCAGCTCCTATTGTACATATTTTGTTTATTTCCGCTGTAGACATTTATGTATAGCTAAACTGTATTTGTACTAAGTAAGATCCTGTATACTGTGTAACTCTGATGATTACTTTTATCCAGTATATTTCGTTGTTCATTCTGGTGTATTTATTTAATTCTGTTCTGCTATTATATGTTTCTGTGTTATATTCCAAAGATAACCTTGTTTCCGTGAGAACGGGAAATCGGGTCGTCTCAGTTTTTTGGAAAGTCATGGTATGAAGGTCATGCAAGAAGTATTTTCAAGTGTTGAGATATTCCTGCAGTCTGGAAAATGGTTGATGCAAGTGTTGCTTTTAGATATTTGTGGTATTGAGTTTTTTTTTGAACCTTAATTGTAAATTTGTGTATGGTTTTTTTTTCTCATTACTACATATTAAATTGTTATAGTGATTAGTATAGTGCTAGAATAGTTGGGGATGTTATCATGTACTCATTGTAATTGATTCATGTGTGAATAAATAATAAATGCCTTTCAAAATTATTTCACTTTTTATGATGATTATTATCCGTTAGATTTATTACTTCGAGGTATTCGAAGACGCAGGGGTGTGTGTGTGTGTATAATATATACGATGATTTCATTTCCATGGCTTGAACTCTTAGATTTGTTCCCTGTCTGATGTTTTCCGTAATTGTTGGTGATCCATGTGTTTCGGTATTTTGTGAAACTTTAGTGATTTTCGAGGTTTTCTATAGTGTTGAGTCATTTCATATAATGGTTATCCTATTCGTAGTATTCGACCAGTTCGTATTGAAACTGTGATTGTGGTTCCTTTTCCCTATGGAAAAGGAATCTATGTTTGTGAGTATTCTATTTCATCTATCATAATTATTGTCATGCTCAAGTTAGATCGACCGTGTGTTCTTCCTCGGGTTGGAGCGATTCATTTCCATGAGTTATACTTGTGATTTCCGTGTTTCAGTGATTTTTTGGGTTTGGTATAGCTTTCTTGTGACCTCTTGAGTTATTCCTTGAATGAATTTGGTGGTATAGAATCCATGTGCCAAACACGATTACTTCTCTATTTATATCACTTTATTGTGGCTTTAGATTTTATCCCTATGGATATGCATAAAGGTTTATTGCTTCATTCCTTTTGTGACCTAAAGGAATGTTTCTGTTCATGAGTTATCTTATCTTATATTATACTGATTATCTGATTGAAGTTAGCCTTACTCATCTTTTATTCTTCGGGTCAAACCGAGTCGCAGAATAGGTACTTTGGACTTGTGCTTTGCTGTTCGCTTTTGGATATTATATTCCATTGTAATATGGATCACATAGATTTTGTAGTAGAATTATGTCATTCTTACTGGACATGATAGTGTATATTCTTTTGTGGTGGTACGACTTGTATGTACGTGCACATATATATGTAATGGTTTATCTGACCATATATGTTGTATTAGTTATTATACATGATGCATTCTTATGTATGTATATCTGCGTTTGTTGTATTGTAATCTATGTATATTGTTATATTGTATTTTGTTTTGGATAGATGTTGTAACCATTGTAGTAGTGCATTAAATAAGGATGAAGTATGCCAGTTCGTAGCAAAGAAATAATAATAATAATAATAATAATAATAATAATAATAATAATAATCAACATATTAAATACTTATTTGATGCAATATTATGAATGGTCCATCCTAACAATCCCTATTCTTTGTATTAACATACAACATTACTAGTTCATACTCTTCGTTATTATGGGTCTCATGGTGGGGCGTCACAATTTTGGGACGAAAGACTTTATACACTGCACTTCTATCAAATTTCGATAGCACTGCTTTTATCTTTATAGCTTTTTAATGGAACAAAATTTGAGATCCAGTTCTATCTTTTTAAGTTTTTGCTGCAAATTAAACATGGGATTACCGTAGAAAATGTTGAACGAAGCATTTTTTACAATATCAAAATAATCAGGCTCATTTTTCCAAGCATTAAAAAAAACTTGATTTTCCTTTCATAGTGGCAGCTCCAAAAGGAAATAATTCGGGGAGAATGGTTAGACAGGATATTGTTAGAAATAATGAGAAAGTGAAATGAAGTTGTATTATTTGATGTCATAATTCGGCTATATAGTGTTACATTATATTTATACAAGTTATAACGTGTTGGAGGCAGCAGGCCCAAAGGAAACCGGGTAAGACTATTAAGACCCGAAAGTCTTTAATACAATGTAAAAAAGCGGATCTCTGATTAATCCCCCACAAATCTAACCCTAGGATTAGGGTTTGCGAGGGATAAAAAATGATGTCAACTTCATGGATATTTGTCCATCTTTGATGACGAATCGTTCAGAACTTTGCACTACAGTCTCTTATCTTTGACATCTTCTCTTTGGCTTTTGATGTTGTAAATCTATGGTATGCCGCTATAGATCTATGACAATTAGCTTGAGTTAATGAGTTGTTCAAATCTTTGTCGTAATGTCTCTTGTCTTTTGATATCTTCTCTCTCGCTCTCGAAGTTAAAAATTTATGGTTCATGTTGATAGATCTGTGACAGTTAGCTTCTTTGAGTTGATTGAGTCTCTAAGCTCTTCTAGTTGTAGCTTCTGTTGCTTCATTGCTGGATTTGAGATCCTTTGGCTTGTCATGTTTGATGATACGCAGTTTCTCTCTGAGTACTTTAAATCTTTGTCTTGATAATGGCTTTGTTATAACATTTGTTGTTTGGTAAGCGGAAGGTACGTTATTTACAAACAATTTCGCTTTAGTAACATTTCTCTTCATTACAAAATATATGTCGAGTTCTATGTGTTTGGTTCTAGAATTAGTACAGGGTTTGTTTTTAGTGTTATTGCACTGAGATTGTTATACCAAATTGTTGCTTTGTTATCAGTTCGTACCTTTAATTCACTTAACAAAGACTGAATCCATATTATTTATGTTGTGTGCTTGCAATACTCATATAATTGATCTAGATACAGTACTTTGTTTCTTAGCACACCATGAAATGAGATTCTTTTTTAGATATATGCAGTACCCTATTGTGGAATTTCTATCATCATGATCATTAGCCCAATTTGTATTACAGTATCAACTGATATTGAGTGTATTGTTGTATTTCTCAATTAGTTCATGGTTTATTGTATCTTTAAATTTCTCTTTAGTGCCTTCCAGTGTTCACTGAGAGGTCTCTACATGAATTGGCTAACTTGCTTACATTGTATGATATATCTGGTATTGTGATTATTGCATATTGTAATCCCCCTACAATGCTTCTGTATTGTCTTTCATTTAGTATGGGTTCACCTTTTTCTTTGCTGAGATGAGTATTGATGACCAAGTGTAGGGAGATAGTTGGACATATCCATTTTAGTCTTGATAAGAATTTCAGATATATATTTATTTAGATTCAATTCTCAGAAAGTAGGCCAATTATCTCAGTTCTTTGATAGAAAACTCACTGTTTAACTACTTTGTAATTTGTTTGACCTTACTGCCACTGTTTCATGTAATTATAAAGTCATCAACATAAATTGAAACATATGTGACATTATCATTTGTAAATTTGACAAATAGAGAGTTGTTTGATTTGGTGGGAATGTATCCATGTCTTGTTGGTGTTGATTTGATCTTGTCAAACCACACCCTTGGTGCCTTGTTAAGGCCATACAAGGTTTTGTTTAGTTTGCATACACAATTTTCTTTTCCATTTTCTATGAAACCGTAGAGTTGTTCCATATAGACCTCCTCTTACAAAACATCATTTAGAAAAGCATTATTCACATCCAATCGTTTGATGAACTAGTTTCTATGCAAGGCAATTGTTAGGATATTTCTAATAGTTGTAAACTTCACAAAAGGTGAAGATGTTTCATAGAAGACAATTTCACACTATTTTGAATAACCTTTTACAACTAATCTTGCCTTATAATTAGACACTGTTCCATCAGCATTTCTTTTAATTATATATGTCCACTTGCATCCAATAATATTTCTATCTTTGGGAAGTGGCATAAGAGACCAGGTTTGGTTTTTGATAAGAGCATCAATCTCTTCTTTTATAGCAGTCCTTCACTTACCATCAAACACAGCTTGATAATAAGTGGTTGGTTCACTGCAGTCATCTTCAACACAGTAAATTTTTGGTTTGAAGATACTACTTTTTGCTCATGTTATCATGTGATGTGTATTCTGAGCTTCATTATTGTTGTTTTCTGTCTTCTTCTTCTTGCACATCTGCAGCAGCACTCTCATTGTTGTCATTAGTCTGATGTATGTCTACATCATCAGTGCCTTCAAGAGATAACATGTATTCCTGACCTGGTCCATCTATGGACATTGTGTGTTGGGATGCAGTAATAGATTGTGATGCATGTGTGTGTGTCATGTTATTACTAGAATGTGGCATACTCACATCATCATTGATGTTATATGGAAAAGGGTAAACATAATATATGGGCATTTGAATCTTTTGAGTTGTTTTGTCGTTAAGATTGTTAAAGGATAATACTTTTTCATTGAATGTTACATGTCTAGATAGGTATATTCTCCCATTATTATCAAGACACTTAAACCTTTTTTGACTTGTAGCATATCCGTGAAATATGCATGGTTGTGGCTTAGAATCAAGTTTGTGTTTGTTAAATGGTTTCAAGCAAGGAAAACATAGATATCCAAGCACTTTCTAATTATTGTAGTTTGGTTTAATTATGATCAAAACTTTGGTGGGACACTTGAGGTTAAGTGCCTTTGTAGCTAACTCATTTATCAGATGTATTATTATGGTAAAAGCATCTGGCCAGAATTTCAATGACAATGATGCTTTAGCAAGTAGCGTTAGCTCAGTTTCAACAATATGTCTATGCTTTCTTTATATAGGACCATTCTTCTCAGATGTGTATGGACACGTCAGTCCGTGCATAATGCCATTTCTATTGAAATAATCCTTTAAAGGTAGTAATTCTTTACCTCCATCAATTTGAAATGCCTTGACTTGACAGTTCAATTGTTTTTCAGTTTTGGTTATAAACTGAATAATATTGTGAGTTTCAAATTTCGATTTTAGAAAATATATCCACGCATATCTAAAATATGCATCAATAAAGGAAATATAGTATTTATAGCCATAATCACTATATATGGGTGCAGACAGCAAGACCCCATAAATATGCAGCAATCAATTCTAATGGCTTGCTGTAGATAGTTTCTAAGTCTTGGAAAGGTAATTTATGGCTTTTCCCCATTTGATAGTATGAGCAAACATAAGATTCAGGAACAGTAATCACAATATTGTTATCATCTATTTTTTTTTTAATTTTGGTACTTGCATGACCAAGCTTACAGTACCACAAATCAAATGTCATACAGTCTTCATTATTATTTAGTTCAGTCACATTATAACATTGTTGTCTAAGTTCAAATTTTCCTGAGTTTCCAAAGCCGAACTTGTATAACTCATTTATTTCTCTACCCTACAACAGAATTTCTTTAGTTAGAATGTCCTTAATCAAGCATTTCTTTGGGTAAAATTTGAAGTATGCATTGTTAGCACACTGTGACACACTAATTAGATTCTTTTTTATATGTGGTGCTCATAACAGGTTATTTAAATGAATTCATTTGGCACCTTATAAACTAGTGAGACTAATGTGTGTTATATGAATAAAATACCATTTCCTACAATTAGAGACAGTTTACCTTTTATTTCTTATTCCCCAGATTGAGATTGTTTAGACTGCTAATGACATGTAGTGCACCCCATGAGTTTGGATACCATGCATTATCCTGTAGGTCATCAGCTTTAGCACTTTCAAATATACTTTCTTGATTACTTTTGTTTTCACTTTGACTACTAACCAAGTTTGCGTTTGGGTAGTTATTCCTGTTCCCACTGTTTTGCTGATTGACATGAAAGTTATTGTCGAATCTAAAGTAACATCGGTTTGTTGTATGACCA
Organism: Allium sativum; assembly: GCA_030737875.1. Taxonomy (NCBI): domain Eukaryota; kingdom Viridiplantae; phylum Streptophyta; class Magnoliopsida; order Asparagales; family Amaryllidaceae; genus Allium; species Allium sativum. The sequence continues at coordinate 964,956,860 of CM060910.1, read as the reverse complement.
ATCTTATCACATATTTGACACTTGGGTCTGTTGTTAGGATTCCACCTCCCAACTCTACCTCTTCCTCTATTGGACTGATCTCCTCTTGGGTAATCACTGTTACTTTGATTTCTTCTATTGCTACCTCTTTCTTGATTCTTGGGCTTGTTATTGGCTATGTAATTGAATGAGTAATCTGAGTTGACCTCTTTCTTTTGCATTATTTTGCCTTCATACGCTAACAACATTGAATATACATTTTGTAATGATGGGGTTGGCTTAGCGGATGTTACGAAAGCTACTACGGCTTCATATCGTCCTCAAGTCCACTAATAGTGTATAAAACTTGTTCACTCTCAGAAATTGTGTGTACCCAGCACAAGATAACTGAACACATAGGTTTTTAACATTCATTAGATAGTCATTCATACTTTGATTGTCTTATTTAATGCTTTGCAATTGTCTTTTATGATACAAAACTCGGCTAGCTGACTAGGAGGTGAAGACTCTTTCGAAAGTACACCAGATATCATGGGATGATTTACATCCATTTAGATGTGGCATGAGAGATGCACCAACTGATGAAATTAGCTAGGAACTAACCAAATTGTCCTGCTATTGGTAAGTAATGAATTCTTGATTCACTACAAGTTTGTTTGATGCGTCTCTTATGAATTTGGCTGGAATCTCCTTGGATCCATACAAAAAGTCTTCAATTCCATAGCCTTTAACTGCTCTTTCTACCTGTAATTTCCACAACATGAAATTTAGTTCATCTAGCTGAATCGTTATGAGTTTACTCTGATGCTTGATAATTGCTTTGATCAGTTCTTGGGTCCCTTCAGAGCTAGTTTGACTTGATATGGCACTGGAAACATGAGGGTGGTGGATTGATTGCCTCAGCCATTATTCATGGAGAAGGAACAAGAAGCATAATAGACTTTGCACAGAATCTGTAACAACCCGGAAAATCAAAACCAATTAAAAATTTTTATTTTGGCTATTTTAATTAATTTGGAATATTTAAAATGGTTTATTTTAAATAATAATGACTAAAAATTTATTTGAATCGAAGTTAGAACGAATAAATTTATTTTAATTATATAACGAGCTAGAAATAGCGAGGTAGTTTGAAGATTCAACTTTGAACTTTGACTGAATGTACATGATTCCAAATAAATCAGTTTTCAGTCAAACCAAAAATATTTAAATGTGTTAATTATATCTTTCTAAGAATCTGAAAAATTGAAATTTCATAGCGAGAATAAAAAGTTATGGCCAGTTGAATATTCAGAATAGTTGCTATGAAATTTAATACAAAAATAGCCCTTAAAAACAGACATTTTATATACACCTGAAACTGTATTTTGTACTAAGTAAGATCCTGTTATGCTGTGTAACTCTGATGATTATATTTGTTCCAGTGTAATTTGATATGCATTATCTGATGTAATTCTATATTTTTGTTCTGCTGCTATTGTTTATGTGTTATATTCCAAAGATTATCCTTGCTTCCGTGGCACGGGAGTTTAGAGTCATCACAGAATCAATGCTAAAAGGATGAGATCTGTGCAACCAAGGTCATGAGTCAATGATGACTATTATTTGATATGGTGGATTTAGGACGACACAAATCTTGAATAGGAGGGGATTGCTGATGATCAACATAGCAACTGGAGGAGAAGGGATGAAGACCCCGAAATCTGACAGACTCCTCTTTGATGGCTTGCGATCAAATGATGCCAAAGATCTTCACAAAAAGATTAATCCAGATTCGATTCGAATCTCAAGTGATGAATGAATTTTTGATGACATGATGTATGTTGTTAAGCACTAGTATTTGGCTCTGAAATAACAGGAAAATGAAATGAACTTGTATTATTGATTTCATAAATAGGTTGAACAATGTAATGTTATATTTGTACAAGTTGTAATGGGCTGGAGGCAACAGGCCCAAAGGAAACCGGGTAAGACAGGTAAGACCTGAAGTTCTATAATGCAATGTAAAAAAGCAGATCTCACAATAGCTATGTAAGAGTAAAAAGTTTGTAATGTTAGGCCATTTGTTAAGTGTAAGATGATTGGAGAAGGCATAGTCAGTCTTGAAATTTGTTCTAGCCCCATCTCTATTGATGTGATTCTAAGAATAAAAACACCACTTAATTTGATTTCAAGGATAGATTAATTGGTTATGACATTATTAAGTGGATGCATTTCAAATAGTTATAATGGGTTTCAAAAATGTATATTAGAGAGTCTTAGAAAATAGTTGAAGTCACCCATGACAATCCAAGGGTGGGTTTCCTATCTGAACGACGGATGGTGGTCTAGAAGGTAAGCTTTGGACAATGGGGAGTCGTCATCATAGATGCAAGTGATGTAGAAAGATGTGGATGAGATGAGATGTTGATGTGATAATGAATGAGTTGTCTAGTAGTAAGGATAAAGGGAAGAGAAAAAATGAAGGGGACAGGAATGACATTATCCGATAATAATTCAAGTTTTGGGAGAGAAGCCAAGAAAGGTTGATGATGGAATCTATCTTTTGGTAAGTAACAAATTGAATTTAGTTTCTAGGATAGCAAGAAACTTTAATTCGTAGGTTTGAATGAGTTCTCTTCATAAATTTAGCTTGGCATCACAATGTGCTCCTCTGATATTTCATGCACATAAGTTGTGTATCGGTGAGTAAACTCAATGGAGGATTGGAGCCTTTGTTTGTATGCCCTAGTCATGTGAGCACAATTTTCTCTTGAATCAGGATAAGAGAACGAAAGAGGTCTTATGGTTGTAAAATTTAGGTTAGTGTCATTTGTCTTGGTTTTATTGTGGGTTTTTTTGGGATGAGGTAATTGATGATGTGGCCAGGGTCGAAAAGTTGGAAGAGGAGGCATTACATGTGGTGGGTGGATCTTTTCATGCACAAGAGGGAATGATCTGATTATTGACAGGTTAAGGGGTGGAAAGGGGAGGTGATTTTGGGAAAAGAGTGTCCATGTCACTAGTATTTTCTTTATTGGCATGCACAGTGAGTAGTGCATTGTTCGCGTGAGGTGGTGATAGTTTCTGGATGGTTAGGGTTTGAGAATTAGGTAAGGTGGTAAAGGATCCAGAGGCTCGCACATCAAGTTTAGAAATGTGCACAGTGTGCATGTTTGTGTCAGGCTTGGTAGTAATTGAGGTCAGGGGTAGAACTGACATGGAATGAGATGATACATCATTGAAAGGTGTTGCATTTGACTTTGCACTGGATGTAGCCTACGAGATTTCATCATACCAGTAGTAGAGCATTAAGCATTTGACTTCATGATAGGAGGCGACACAACGACATTCATTTGGGTTGGCATGGAAATGTGGATATTAGTATCTAGTAAAGCGGCAACTGGTATTTGGCATGATCATTTGCATCCACAAACGAATTTTTATCACTTGTGGGTGGATCAGAGGCATTGATCAAGACAGTCACGAAAAATTGGCTTTCAAAATCTAGTAAAGAAGCAACTGGCTTTTGGCATGTGCCATTAGGATTTAGGATAATGGCATTTAGCAAGTCAGAATATTAAAGAGATGCATCAAAAAGGTTATTATTAGTATTTACAACTACATGTTCATATTGCAGCAGAGTTGTGCATGGTATCATAAATCTAAGTATGTTCATTAAAAATAGCATCATGTACTTCGTTTAAGGTTTTAGTATCATTATAAACTCCTTCCAACATAGAAAATTTATTACTCATAGCAAAGCATTCATTGAACTACATTAAAAGAGTCTATAACACTGGCTTTAAAGCATTACCAAGGGATTTTTCTTTGTTGCACATAACATCAATACTCACGATTTCACGCACCTCCACTTTTAAAATAACTTTCACTTATTAAAACAGTCCCGCTTGAAATAGTAGTGTTTATAGCATTCAAACTAGTTTTCTTGGGGTTACAACAAGTCTCTTCCTTTTATTGTTATCAATAGCTTGCCATTGTGTTTGTTTCCTGATATTCCCATTCCTAATGTTAGTTTTATCTTTTTGTCTGCCATCACCTTTAGAATTTATCACTGCCTCCTGTAGTTTTCCAGAAACATTTTTTTTAATCCATCCTATCACAATCTTTAGTAACATGTCAAAGTTGCATTTTGTACAAATATCTGGATTTTGTATACATCTTACAACAATTTTTTGAGTTCCATCATCAACTAGTTAGACATCAAAGTGATCCACTAGTTTCTTATAAGGTTTAACTTCCACGAGATATTTAGTATAAGCGAGCCTATTAAATTTTTCAGCGTGTTTATGTAGAGAAAAATCAGTGGTTTGGGCAGCGGAAGCAGAACACCTAATAATCTAGCATATCGACAATCTTAACAATTCCAATTCAACAAAGATGATAAAGAAAAACAAATGGCTCAAATTATAGAGAAAAACAGGAATAGAAAAGGAAAAGAAAACCCTAATATAACATGTTTCAGCTATGCCTACGTCCTTGGACCCAACAACCTTTTATTTCTTCACTTCAAGAGGAGGTACAATATGAGAAGAAAAACACAACTCAATACAACTTTCTCACCCTATAATAGATATAGAAAATATGGATCTTATTGAAGATAATACATGGAGAGAGCTTTCTTCATATGTGTGTTGAAATATGAGCAAATGCCTATGTATATATTGGAGGAAGGATGAAGAATGCTTCGTGGATAAGGATGGATTATTTTCTGATTGATTCCACCACAAATCTGGTATATTTTTAAATTGTTTCACCCTATACCAATATTTGATTGATTCCTTAAATCAAATATATACCTTACCCATATTAACATATTATCTTCCCAATCTGACTTGATTACGAGAATCAGTTAATATCTCCTCATTAATATATTTAAAGCATCCAAATTTAACACTCCATCTCGATTTAAATATATTCGTTATTCAACAAAAAAATGGTTGGTTGGTCAGCAACCCATGACGCTAAGTAGCTCGTACCACACCAAACAAGTTTGAGAAATTCTCAAACTTGTCCTTTGGAATCGACTTTGTCAGCATATCAGCTTGAGTGTCATTTATGTGAATCTTTGACGCCTTTATCTTATTTCTCTCTTCTTCAAGCATGAGAAAGAAACTCCTAACATCATTATACATTGTTTGTAGCTGCAGGCTTGATTTTTGGCAAGATGAATGGCGCTTTGACTATCTGAAAACAACTCCACGTATTGTGCATCATTAATAAATCATCCAAAAGCTGCAACAAATACAATCCTTCCTTATTTGCTTTCACAATGGAATAAGCTTTGCCTCTGTAGTTGATAAAGTTGCAATGGACTGTCGCTTGGATCTCCAAGAATTCAGGCCTATGCCAAGTGTATAAATATAGCCTGAAATATATTTCCTACCATCTCTATCCCCAGCATAATTTGAAACACAATAACCCCTTAGAGTTATGATATTACCTCCAAATAACAAGCCAATGTCAGAAGTTCCTCTCAAATATCTTAAAATCCACTTTATTGCTTGCCAATGAGTCTTTCCTGGGTTAGACATGTATTTGCTAACAACACCAACTATATGAGCTAAATCAGGCCTTCTGCATACCATAGCATACATAAGGCTTCCAACTGCACTAGAGTAAGGAATATTATACATATCCCTTTTGTCTTCATCTGACGTGGGACACATATCTTTGGATAACTTAAGTTGAGAGTCTAATGCAGTAACTATTGGTTTAACATTCTCCATACCGAATCGAGAGGACTTTCTCGATATATTGAGTTTGAGTGAGCCTCAAAACTCTTTGCTTTCTATCCCTCTGAATCTCCATTCCCAAATTCTCTGTGCGTTTCCCGAATCTTTCATCTCAAACTCCATGGTGAGTTCCATCTTTAGTCCTGAAATTTTAGTCATGCTCTTAGATGCTATCAACATATCATTAACATAAAGATACAAATAGATGATGTCATCGTTACATTTCTTAAAATAGACACATTAGTCCTTAAAGATTCTAGAGTAACCTTGTCAGATCACAAACTTATCAAAATTCTTATACCACTGTTAAGGAGACTGTTGTAAACCATAAAGAGATTTGTTAAGTTTACGAACATAACTAGGCCTGCTACTGTCAATGAACCCCTCTGGCTTTGTAGGTAAATGTCCTCCTCAAGGTCACCATGCAAGAATGTTGTCTTGACATCTAATTGTTCCAACTACATTTCAAAGTGAGCAACCAATGCTAAAAGAATGTGAATGGAAGTGTGTCTAACAACTGGAAAGAAACTCTCATGTAACTCCAAACCTTTCTTTTGAACATAACCCTTTGCTATAGTGGGAGGTGAGAGAGTGAGTGGAAGGAGAGAAAGGGAAAATATATAGTGGAAAAGAGGAGTGTCATTGGTGTGCTCCACTGTTTGAGGTGTCATTGAACATGCCTTATATATATATATATATATATATATATATATATATATATAAGGCATGTTCAATGACACCTCAAACAGTGGAGCACACCAATGACACTCCTCTTTTCCACTATATATTTTCCCTTTCTCTCCTTCCACTCACTCTCTCACCTCCCACTAACTTAACCTAATATAAATAAAAGGTGAAATTCAGAAAGGCTATAGGGGTGTTGCATATTCGAGGTGTCATCGAACGATATATATATATATATATATATATATATGTATGTATGTATGTATGTATGTATGTCCGGCACGTCGGAATTCTGACCATCCCGGTCCGGTTCCGGCGGCGACCAGACCGGAATTCGAACAAAAATCCGTTTTCGGTGCTTAATTGAAAAAAATTCAACTTAGACAGAGAAGAGGAAGAGAGCGGCGGAATTAAGCTAAAATAGGGAGACGGGATCTGAAAGAGGGAGGGGAAAGGAGGCATGATCGAGAGAAAGGAAGCGATGAGTGGAACGTGAAATTGGGGGAGGAAAAAAGAAGCACTAATTATTGAGAAAGAAGAATATAGTAGCGGTCTTATTGAACCTAGGTCACTTGTTTCTTATTAGATCTTGTTATTGGGCTTTCCTGTGTATATATTAATGAATGGCTATTTGATTTGTGTAAGTTAAATAGTTTAGGTTATTGTTTTATGCTAATCTTTAAATCAGTTTAAAATAATTATTATAAGTAATTCAGGCAACTCATTATGAAAAAATTTTGACAACCTAAGAAGAAAAGACCGCTGACCAAAATATCAAAAATTCTCACTGATCGTGATGAAAACGAAAACCGAAATTCTATACCTTGATTAGTACTGTGTATTTGTATAAAAAAAAGCACCAGAATTGTCAAGCCTGAATTAGACCGGAATTTCCGGACCAGGAACGGAATTTCAAATTTTTTACGTGACCGGAACGGTACCGAGAACCGGGATTTTGAACCTTGGTATGTATGCATGTATGTATATATGAGCAAGAATGTTATGAAAGTAGATAATCCTTCACAACCATAAGAACCTGATGAGAGCAAGAAGAGGGGAAACTCATCAACTGCTTCTAGGTGAGGCGATTTGCCAACCAAGGAGAAATCAAACCGAAGGTTACGTTGAGGAGAAATTTTGATTCAAGACCGCTCAAATCAAAATAACCCCAAATTAGCGGAAGACGAGATTGTGGTAAACGTGCAAAAACAACCAACCGATATAAAAGACAATCTCAACCCAATCCAAAAGCCAATCACTATCATCACACAAGAGAAATAACTGGCAATAACGAAAATTAAATCACAAAAAGATTTATAGTGGTTCCACTAACAATTTGTTAGCGTACGTCCACTTGAGAGAGAGCCTTTCATTAACACCAATGAAGAGTACAAGAGATTGATTACAATGGTCACTCAATTCACTCTTGAATTTTATTTGAGGAGATAAAGAATTGAAGAAGATAGGAGAGATAGAATAAATTTAATTCAAACGAATTTAATTGCCTTTCCTTCTCCCCTTTAATCCCCTTTTATAAGACCAATTACTTCATGCCCAAGTTGCTTGACCTCCAAGTAAACTTGGCACCCAAATTATCTATTACTTCATGCCCAAGTTTCTTGACCTCTAAGTAAACTTGACACTTAAGTTATCTATTAATTCATGCCCAATTTTCTTCCATTGATTAGCATCACCAAATTTAATACTCCAACTTGATGCAAAATCACCTATCTCCAACTCCATGACCTAATGGTATCCATACCATTACTTGTAATTGATAGCTCCAAATATCATCATATCTACCTTCGCCAAGCTTGAATGATTTCCCAATCAGTTCCAGCTAAGCCACTCCCCACTGCACTCCATCATCGAGTTCAGGAAAAGCCCACACCCTCTAATAAAGTGTTGAAAACATCCAACTCAAAAACTAGTCTCACCAAAAGACAAACATACCACGAAGATATAACTTCAAACTCTTACGATACTCTTCTTCATTCATGGCCAAGCTTCTCTCTCAACCGTGCCAACCCCTTGCACCTAGCATCTCTCCAAGCAAAACTCTCTCCAAGCAAATTAAGTTCGGGCAATGCTCGAACTTCCCAATCGGCAATGCCTTAGTGAACATATCCGCCGCATTATCCTTTGTGTGCACTTTTCAAAGGCATACTTGCTTGTCTTCGTCCATGGCTGCTAGAAATGACTCTCTCACTTCAATATGCTTGGTCCGTGAGCAAAATGCCAAATTGTCAGCCAAATGAATAGCGCTTTGGCTATCACATTGAACATTAACACTATCACGTTCAAAGCCCAAGTCACACAATAGTCGCTTCAAATAGAGTGCTTCCTTTGCTTCCTTTACCGCGACTATCAACTCTGCCTCCATAGTGGATAAAGCAACTACGGTCTATAATCTCGATCTCCAACTTATGGCTGTACCACCAAGAGTGAAGACATATCCAGAAGTTGATTTTCTTCGATCCCTAACACCAGCGTAGTCTGAATCACAGTAACCAACCAACATGCAATTCTTCTCCATACTACCCCCAAAAAAAGACCATGAGATGTTGTACCTTTCAAGTATCTCAAGATAAGCTTTACTGCTTCCCAATGCGATTTCCCTGGATTAGTCATGAACCGACTAACCATCCCAATGACATTTGTAATATCGGGTCTTGTACACACCATGGCATACATCAAACTTCCAACTGCACTGGCATATGGCATTTTTGCCATATAAGCCTTGTCTTTCTCCTTGATAGGTGATCCCTTACTCGAAAGCTTTACATGCAAAGGTAAAGGTGTATTTGACGCCTTGGCATCTTCCATGCTAAACGGGCAAAGCACTTTTCTAACGTATTCCTTTTGAGTCAATTTCAACTCAAAATGCTTTCATTCCCTTTCAATCTCCATGACCAAAATTTTCTTTGCTTCTCGAAGGTCTTTAATTTCGAATTCCTCTTTTAATTTCAATTTCAGTTTGTTGATTTCTTCCTTGTCCTTAGAAGCAATGAGCATATCATCCACATACAACAGTAAATATACTCAACAATCATTTCCCAACTTCTTGAAATAAATGCAAGCATCCTTGATGCTTCGATGGAAGCCACTTTCAAGCATGAAATGATCAAATCTCTTGTACCATTGCCGAGGTGAATGCTTCAAACCATACAGTGATTTCTTCAACTTGCAAACTAGTTTTGGCTCACCTTCTACAACAAACACTTCCGGTTACTCCATGTAGATGTCTTCATTCAAGTCTCCATGTAAAAAGGCGGTTTTCACATCTAGTTGCTCCAACTCCAAGTCATGAATAGCGACTATAGCAAGTAATATCCGGATAGAAGTATGCCTCACAACCGGTGCGAAGATTTCATCATACTCCTTTCCTTTCCTCTGTGCAAACCCCTTAGCCACTAGCCTAGCTTTGTATCTTCATCATCCTTTACCTTATATATCCATTTGAACCTAATAGCACGGCTTCCTTGAGAAAGTGGAACCAACTCCCAAAGTCTGGTTCTTCATCAACGATTGCATCTCTTCCTCCATGACGCAAACCCACTTCGAGCTATCACTCAAATCCATGACGCCGTCAAGGCCAATCGACTCATTTTGGACTACATGAAGAGCATAGTCCAAATTCTCACAAAAGCTAAGAGAGTTCTGTTGTATACGATGTAGTTGTATACACAATTATATGATTTTTGTTTGATGATAACAACCAAATAAATATTTTTTTAAGTGTGTTTTTTTACTGCACTGTTATTCTCTATCAAAGACAGAAATATAATATTTATATAAAATACTACTGGACAAGAATTAAATATTCAAATAACATTTTATTAAATATAATATTTTATTTCAACAAGTCAAAACAGCACAAATTTATAAACTCCACTATTTGAACACTTCACTGATAATTTTCATTTCAAGACATTTCAGTACATAACTCCTCACTACAACACTCAACACTTAGTTGTACATTTTTCATCTATACGTACATTTACTGTTACATTTACATTCACTGACACTACACTGTCTTCTGTCATCAGTCTTCACTACACATTCAGTCCAGTCTTCATCTTCATACCTGTCATATATAGAAGCACACACAATATCTGGAACGAATAGAAATATTCTAAATTCTAGCGAATATAATTTTTATTTTAAAATTTATTTGCCTCAGAATTTCGGCGTGTTTCTCATCATTTTTCTGACTCGATATGTTTTATCCGATTGTGTCTAGACAGCTTGTGATATTCACAGTGATACACTGTAAATACCACAAGACAGACAACATATATATGTATATACGATGTAGGGACATGAAAACTTGATTGTTGGCTGCATACACACACGTGTATAAATATACACATGTGCACTGCCTCGCCAATTTAGTGTGCAACTTAGGAGTAGCCATGATGACCAACTCGACTCAGTGCAAAATGACACAGTACATCAGTGGAAAGCTTAAGTGGCCAACATCAAACTCAAGTTAATGCAACATCAATGGTCGAGAGAGTTCAAAAATGGTGCAAAAAGGTTGCAACTCAGTAAACACAAACACAAGCCAACAAATGTTGCATGTATGGAACAAGAATGTCAAGTTCAGCATGATCAAGTTTAAATGCCACAGTGAATCAGGTGTTGAGAATCAAAAGTGCAACATAGATGAAAGGCTCAACAAAATGGATGCACACCCAACATGCTCATAGTAAAAAATATGTGAGAATATATCTCTCAGCAAAAACAATGAAGACAAGTACATGCAGAAATGGACAAGTAAATGGTGCACACAAAATCAAGCCAGTGTGCTTTTAAGAAGCATGAAATCAACACAACTATGTGTGTGTGTGTGTATATGAAACTACATATGTATATCTTTCAAATACCAAACAGCAACATAATATGGACAGTGCAACAAGTCTAGGTGATACACCAGAAAATCAGGAAATCAACATATTCATGAATGACAATTCAAGGGATGGTAAATATGACATGAAAACAGAATTGATTTATTCAATCAATGCAGAGATAATCAAAGTTTTTTTTGTTAAAATCTATTTGTCAAAGCATGGAAAAACATTCGAATGCCTTTCAAGAAAGTCATTCAAGACCTTTTTTTAGGCAACAAATATCTTTTTCGTTCGAGTATGACAAAGGAGGAAACTCACAAATCGGATTCATTCAAGAAGTGAAAACAACAAAACAGGTACATGCAAATGTTCAAGTTTATTTGGGACAGTAGTGAGCAACTATTTTGGAAAGGAAAAGCATTCAATTCTTTTCAACAAATCAGTGCTCGCAAGTTTTGGCAAGGGAAAATGCAAAGGAGCCACATTTCCAATTATTTAATTTCCAGTAAATCAGAATCAGCTTTGGCAAGCAATAAAATCATGCATGGATTTAAATCAAGCAGCGGTTTTGGCAATAATGTTTTTGGCAAGACATTCAATATGTTTTCTAGACAAGTTTAATTCGAAATTCATAGAAATCAATTCTAAATTCCTTTCCAAAAATCAACAGTCATGTTTCTAAAAAATGTTGATTTATCAATCAAAGATTTCACGCAAAGGACAAGTAGTTTTGAAGAATCTTTATAGTCCAGAATTTATCAAGGGATCAAGCCAACAATTCACGCTGATTTTTCAAAGCCAAGGATTACAAAACCAAAAAGGGAAAGCAAGCAAAAATCAGATCGGGCCATTCACGTGAAATCAGAGGTTACTGGGGTTTCTATTTTACCCTATATTACATCACCATTTCATCACTGGCCATCATCGAAAATACAAGCAAAAATCCCAAGAGAAAATTCGAATAAATTTAGAATTACTCACAGTTTTCGATCGCAACAATATCCCAAAACGCTGACAAGAAAGAGCAAACACGAAGCAATCATGATCTGAATATCATATGATTCCAAACCACAAAGATTCGAATAAATTTCAGAAGCAATCGACTTCAATTTAGGGACAAAAAGAAAAATCCTAGGCCGCCATATTTTTTCTCCAGAAAACAAAAGGGGATCGAGCTAATTGAAAAAGGATGGTGCACCAGAATAAAAAGGAGACCGACCTATTTTAAGTGAAAGGGGATTTTTTTAATTCCTTTTATTTAGGGTTTTTATTTTTGTTTTGTAATCAAACCATCAATCAGTTCCAGAGTCTGTAAAATCTAACAGTTTACTAGAGCCTGGAAAATCTAGGATTACGAGTTACAGATTTTGTAATTTGGGGAAATCTACTCGAAGGGATATCGGTCAGTCTAGGGTTTTGAGCATAGGACTAGAATAGGAGCGAGGAGTTCGCGAGTGTACATGGTCTTGTATGCGGGATATGTTCTTTTACCTAGTAGAAACCTTAGGAATGCAGTAGTAGGTAAGATTTTGCTGAAGCTGGATATATCTGTGTGTTATTTACTTTCTGCACTTTATTTCTGATGCATTCTGTGATCTGTTTATTATTTTAATATCCCGTAATATTTAAACTCTGCAATAATTTGTGATAAACCCTATTCACGCTCCCTCTAGGGTTAATCTAGATCCAACAAGTGGTATCAAAGCAAGTATTCTGTTAACTCTAGACTAATGGTGATCCCTAGTTGTCAGTCCATAGAGAGTCAGTCCAGTCACATTCCAAATATTTTTGATGGTACAAATTTTTTGAATTGGAAATCAGAAATGAAATCATATTTGAAATATATTAAATATTGGGATGTTGTTGATAGTGGAAGTGATATATTAGATAGGAATATTAATGCTCGTGCTATGCATATTCTCTATTCTCATCTTAGTAATAATCGATTTGATTTTATCTCCCATTGTTTGACTGCGTAGGAAATTTGGAAAACTCTCAACACAAAGTATGGACAAACTGATAATAGCTTCTCAAAACACCGGAATGTCGGCTCAGATTCAGATTTATGCTTAATAGGTCTTATAGATGATAATTCAGATGGATCAGCTGATGGAGACTCAACAGACAATGAAATAGAAAATTTCTCTTATGAAGTTCTGGTTTATTTTTGTGCTGATCTAACCAAATCTGTTGATAAACTCTAATCTAAAAATAAATCTCTGAAATCTAAGAATTCTGAGTTGACCGGCAAAATTGATGATTTGGAATCACAACTTGAACATTTTAAAAATTCTTCAAATTCAGATTACAAAAATTGTTTGAAATTGAAAACCAATCTTGTTCATCTCAATAAAAATATTCAAAAGTTTGAAAAGGAAATTTTGATCTTAAAAGAAAACAAGATTGAGTTATCAAGTTTGAATAATTTTTTACAAGAGGAATTTGAAAATTTTAAAACTGATATATATTCCTGTTAGATCCAAAATTGGCTTCAACACCCAAGTTGTTCAATTGTGCAGAGATTAATATTAGAAAAAATGCAAGAAAAACAAGAAAGACACGAGATTTATAGTGGTTCGGCGTTAACGAGCCTACGTCCACTTTATATCTATGACTATACTTAAATTTCAGGTACAATCGACGATTTATCCCTCAACCTCACTTTTACAATGTCGGTTCACTCAATAAATTCGAGACAACTCTCAATAATAATAATAATAATAGAGATGTAATAATGGTGGAGTCAGAACTCAGAATTGCCAAAAAGATCCTCAAAATTGGCAAGCTCTGGGCTATTTATAGGTGATTTCTGCAGACGGATCGCGGTCATACGTGGCACGAATCCCAAGGATCTCGGACTGGTTCGTAGCTTGATGGAGAAATAGTCAATATGACAGTTGTGGATAGGTGTTGCGAGATCCTGCATTTTCGGATCGTAATTGACTTGGTCGTGGCATTCATTTTTTAGCTTCGGGGGTCGGATCGAGAGGCTGTTGAGTAGGCGGATCGGGTCACGACAGGGACTCACGATCGAGGGGTCGTGGAAGCATTATCACGATCCGGGAAGGAAAAGGGGATCACGATCAAGCTCTTAATGATCCAGATGTGTGAAACTCTGTAGTTTTTATGAATATGAACCCTGGTGGCTTGGTCTAAAAGCCAGCCAACATTTTTCCCCCTCGAAGTATGTTTTATCAAGGATGGAATATGCTTCGAAATTACTGAACATTCTTTTCATGAAGTGACGTAAACAAAAGGCCGCTTCTGTTTGAAATGACGTACATCTCCAAGAAGTCATGTCCCCTAATTAGTATAAATATCAGACTGGTATCCCGGTTATTTTTTACATTTGCTGAGGTCACTCTCGTCTTTTGGATTTCTGGAGATTTTTCTATAAAACTGCTAGGTAAACTTTTTAAATCTTCACAAGTATTTCTGAGTCTTCATTCTTGACGGTAGTTTATCAAGTCAGATCGCCAAGGCACCCCACGGTCCGTGGGACGAGGTGCTTGCTTTGGTTCGGTGATCGTTTGGCTTTTTCACGAAACGTTATGGGCTTTTCCACGACATCCCAAGTCGTTTGAGAGGGAGCGACCCTTCTTTTCCTGCGTTGGCTTTGGTCTGTTGCCCATTGGTCTCCACGGTTCGAATAAGACAAGAAAAAGAGTACTAATGGTCATGGGTTTGCCTATATATAAACCGACCTTTCTTCCATCCTCTCTCCTTCTTCTTTCTTTTTGCAGCCGCCATCAATCCCTTCTCTCGAACCCTAGCTCGCGATCTCTAGAAAATAGCTTCCTCTCCCGATTTAAGCTAATACAAAGTAGGTAATCATGTCAACAAGGCTTTAATGCAATTTTACTCTCGTTTTCCTTGAGTTTTTTCACTGGTTTGAGAGGAGAGAGTGGCTAAATTTCGTGGTGTTCGAGACTTTAGGGGCGACGATGGTTGATGGGTTTAGGCGTTTGGGAGGAGAGGAGAAAAGAGGAAGAAGAAAGAGATGCTGACCAGTTTGGATCGTTTGCAAGGTTCGGGTTCGGATCGCAGCGCCATTGGGGTGGAGAAGATGAGGTGTAGTTGATGTCTACGGATCGGATCGTGGCATTGAAATGGATCGTGGAGATAGAAAGATTGGAGGGGAATTTGTGGTGTGAAGTCAGGCAGTGGATCGGATCGCTGATGGAGATGAATTGGGTCGTGGCGCCTTGTGTTAACCATAGGAGTTCCACGATCCGCTCATATATTCCGATCCGAACCGCGTCACGATCCCATGTCCCACGATCTAACACACATCCCACGATCCGATCCCTTCATCTCTACCGAACCGGGCTGGTCAGCGATCCCAAACACTTTAACTTAAACAATGTATTGCTATCACAAGACTTTGAACAGTTAGGTTAGAGCCTTTAAGACGAACTTCTTGGACTGATTCCGCAGCATAACTCAACAGCATACTCATTGCGCTCATTCAATTTATGTTACGAATCTACTTTCTGGTATCACACACACTTTCACACACAAGCACTTGCACATACACGGGGCTCACGGGTAACTATGTTCTAATTTTTGCTTGCCAAAACAGCTATGTCGGATAAACAAGTGACTGAGACATCGAGTGAAAGTACCGAATCAGAGACATTAATACATCATAATCCTGATGTGCTTTCCTCAGATTCAAGTGAGGAAAAATCCGATCCTGATTATGAAACAGAGACCGATATAGAATCAACAATCTATGAAAGCATGTCCCTTGAAGATGAGGATGATCGAGCTCCCGATGAAATTCCGGGTGCTAAGGAGATAGAAAAATTCACAGATTCCTTACCCTCCAAGCTAGACGATATAAAACTTAAGAAGATATGTTTAAGACACGGAATTCCCTTGGACGACATGAAAGTTCCAGAAAACAAAGATAGACCTCATTCTGCCCCAGAGGGGTACATGACCATTAGTCGAATCATGTGCTGGGTAGGGGTCATTCCTCCTTTTCCTCCATTTGTCGTTGATCTTTTGAGACAGTTACATATTGCCCCCATGCAACTCCACCCGAATGCTTATGCAGCTTTGTATACTCTGTACATTGCTTATATGGAGATCCTGCGTACCGAACTTACTCTTAAAGATTTGAAGTTCTATTAGCATTTCAAATATCGTTCCGCAGGGGCTCCCAATTTCACTTTCTTCGAATCGGTCGCTAATAGAAAAGTTATGACAAATAGTTATAGCAATATAGGGGATGTCAAGTCTGACTGGTTCTATATAAAACATCAGGCCGGATGTGCGAGGAGGTGGCTACAAGCGAGTACGTTTCCAACTTTTCCACGTTTAATTCGAAAGCATAACTTTCAGTGCTAACAAGTCATTTTGTTCCACACAGATCACAACTTTGAGAGAACAGAAGGATCGATATATGAAGATCGAATGTCTCGCCTCCTCAAAAGTAACTCAGATTTCTTAAGGATTAAGAAATGTATCACTGACGAAAACCTTCATTAACACCGTCTCTTAGACATAAGGTTCGGACTTGGAGCGGGCGGTAAACCTTACAAATATATACCTCCGACTGAAGGAGAAGGAACTTCTCAAGCTGTAAAGATAACCACTCTTCACAAGAGTCCTTCGCCGATGATTAATCAGGACGACGAGGATTTAAACGTATACAAAGGAGATGAGGAACGAGACGATGAATCAAAGGAGGTTCCATCCTCCGAGGGGCAGTCTCCCTTAAGAACTTCATCGCCAGTTGAGTCTATTGGGCAAGACGAATTGATGGAGGAACAAATTCTCGGGGAATTAAATAAAATTCCTTTACCAGACGATATTTATACTCAAGAAGACTTCGAAGGGGAACCAATTTTTCCTATCTCCGAAGATACGAGTGCCCCAGTTAGAGAAAAAGAAGTCACTCAAACGAGCCTAACTCTGGGCCCGGGTCCGTTTAAAAAGGGGATTTCACGGGATGCACAAATCACATGCACCATTTCTCATAACACCCTTTTGCTAATGTGGTTAATAGTTCTAACACGCACTTGTTTCCTTTGCAGGAAAAATGTCTCGCAAACGGTCTTATTCTTACCGTTCCCTTCGCGAGGGAACACCAAGCCTCCTTCCAGATCCTGAGCACAGTCGTAGCGATAGTCGGGGAAGGGATAGTTGTCGGCCTCGGGATTCTCATCAATCTTAATTTGCACGACCTCGATCTCCACCAAAGTAAGGTTATGGAAAGCCACATAGTCGTCCATTGCCACCAGCTGGGGGGAAAGCAACTTCCCAGAGATTTAACCCCTCCAAAAAGCACTCCTTCTCATGCCCAATCTTCCAAAAGACACCCCGAGCCAGAGGACAAAATCAAAGAAGAGGGCAGGATTATGGAAAAGGGGAAGACAGTTCTTGCTTCCTCTAGTGAGCGTGTCTTGGATACTACTGCTGTAAAAGATGCTGCCCCCAATTCTGAGATTATGGCCAGGCTAGAGCGATTATGAAAACAATTTCCTGATATTTACTTTGAGAGAATGGTGTTCGTCCCAGATCTTGAGCCTGTCCCCGAGGATTGGGACACAGAGGTGATAGGGTATGTATGCCATGCAGCTAAACAATACGGGGTAATGAAGAAGCATGCTGCTACACTCTCTACTATCATCCGCTAGATGGAGACGGATGCGGCCAGGGCCAGAGTTAAGATTGATAATGATGCTAGGGCTAGGTGCAAGATGGAAAAAGAACTAGAGGATGCACAGGCCCAAATGGCTTTAGCTCGGCGAGACGTAGAGAATTACAGATCCGAGTTGGAGAGTGCTAGGGAGCGTTTTTGCAACTACTCGACTTAAATAGCAAGGAGCGGGTGGCCGTGAGGAAGGAAGTAGAAGATCTCAGGGCGGTTAACACTGAACTTAAGACAGTACATGATCGCTTTTCTGCTGAGAAAGAGGCCTGGGAGAAAGAGAGGGCGAGCTTAAAAGATGACCTTGCCCTCGCCAAGAAGGAGTAGGAGGTTTTAAATGATCAACTTGCTCAAGCTAAGGAGCGTGCATCTCTTGCCGAGAGCAACGCCAATAGCGCTCTTGAGTCAGCAGCTGCTGCGGCCGATAAGCTCGCCGAAAGAGAGAAGGACATAGATAATTTTGTGGAACTATTGTTCGATTTATTTGGACAAGTTATCAAGAATCGAGACATCTCTTGGATTCCAGACTACCATGTTACTTGGCCAATGTATGGGATGCAATTGTCGACGGCGAGAAGCAGCGACTGGGGGTCGACAAGATTGACGAAAGCCAGCTGATGCAGACCTTTCTCAGAGGTGAAGAACCTGAGGCTTTGGAGGAAGGTAGACGCCTGATCCATGAGGAAATGGAGAGGGAGAAGAGCATGCTCAAGGGCAAGGATAAGGTTGGCGAGAGCTCGAGCTCGGTGGTAGAGCCCAGAACCTCTGAAGTTGAGGGATATAACCCCGATGATCCAGTGATCCCCTTGGCACCTACTCCTCCGATTGTCGGGACCACCAGTACAAATCTGGGAGACGAGTCAGCTGAAGGTATCTCCATATTGTCTCCACAGTTCATTAAAGCAATCGTAACCTGTCGTCATCTTACGGGACAGATAACTGACGTGGCCATATCTCCTCCTGATCAACTAACCTTTGCTTGTCATGGTGTAGGTATCAAAGCGGCCGGAAAGGATGTAGGGGAGAAAATAGTGGCGGAGAAAGTTGATGTTCCTCCGGGTTCTAGTGTTTAAGTTTTCGAGATTCCGAAGCAAACCGAGGGCACAACGAGTGATAGAGTTACAGTAGCACCTATGGAATCCGGCACCGGCGTTCCTGCAGACGCTGAGATTATCGCTGCTTTGCATGATACAGATGGAGGTCACAGAGACGAGGAAGAGGAAGTAGAAATCATTGACGAGGCCAAGGGTGATGATAGCGAAACCTTGGCCGACATACAAGCTAGGAGAGAGAAGCAGTTGGCTCTTAGGAGGGAGGAACGGAATCCTGTGTTTGTGACCCTTATTTTTGAAATCGACCCCAAAACTGGGTTGGTCATAAGATTCTCTTCTAAATCGATAACTTCACAGCTTGCCTCCAAATCTTCCAGTCCTTCTCCGGAGCCTCTTGTCGATAAGAGGAAGAGGAAGAAAAGCGACCGCTCCGGCACTGATAAAGAGGAGTTGGAGAAACAGAAGAGGGACAAGAAATCAAAGCCATCTCCCAAGCGTAAATAGAATGCAGTTATTAGCTTATATTTTAGTTTTAGGATTTCCTTTGGCCAAAAGATGTTGTCGTGAGAGTGGCCCTCACATTTTGCTTAGTTTCTCGTTTTTTGTAAATCTACTTCCAGTAAATAAAGATCCATTCATTTTGCACCATCGTGTTCCTACAACTTCATCATGTTAGCAGAGTTTAAATAATCATAACTGAAACTTTCATAGTTAAATATTAAGTAACGATCATTAATCATAACGAAAACAATCATTGGGAAATACACGTGCTAAGTAAATGTGTAGTGATACACGTACATACTCCTAATTAATCGTCATTATAGTGCCTGGCTAGGCTTATTGGCAATCGATTAGGATTATATCCGTACTATCCCGATCTTTCAGTAGGGTAAGGGTTCTTGCGGCGCTAAGTCTCTAGCGCATTTATACTCTCCCAATCCTTCAACAGGTTAGAGTTCGTGTGGTGCTAAGTTTCTAGCACCTTTATACTCTCCCGATCCTTCAGCGGATTAGAGTTCGAGTGGTGCTAAGTCTCTAGCACCTTTATACTCTCCCGATTCTTCAGTGGGTTAGAGTTCGAGCTCGATGTTTTAGTCTGCTCACTGATCCTTCAGCGGGGTAGGAGTTCTGGGGGCACTAAGTCTCTAGCGCCTTTATACTCTCCCGATCCTTCGACGGGTTAGAGTGTTGTCAAGGTGGTTTTATCATGGTGCACCTTTACGCCTTGGGGACGTTATCTTCGCGTCCTTTATACTCTCTCACAAATCTCGAGAGTTAGAGTGCAATCTGTAGTGTGATTTACCTCGCGTCACCTTTTGGAACTTTAATTACCGCGAGCCTCCCAATTTGCTGGGCGGCGTTTTGAATTAGCTGTTTCGAGATTACTACATAAATTTAAAACAAAGCTCGAAGTGGTAACAGTATATATGAACCAAACATTAAAGAGTAGATAAGAAATGGTGTAGTGAAGGTAAATGACACAGTATTTTTATAGTGGTTCGGTCGAATCATGACCTACGTCCACTTTATAATCTTTTGTTCAAATAACCGGACTACTCTAGGCAAGTCGAGCCTTTTTACACGGTTCTAAAAACAAAAGAGTAAAACTGACACTTTTATGTCAGATAAAGCCGCAAATGCTAGGCATTCCACACTCTAGGGATTTCATTTCCATCTACGGTCGCTAGCTTGAAGGTTCCATTATCAAGCCTTCGTAAAATGGAGTACGGTCCTTCCCATTTCGGGCCCATATGTACCGGGGCGAAAAGACGCGCTTCAGAACCAAGTCTCCGGGTTTGAATGTCCGAGCTCGGACTCTTCTGTTGTAGTACCGAGCTATTTGTTGTTTGTGTCTCAGGGCACGTAAGTCGGCTTCGTCCCTTTTTTCCTCAACCATATCCAGGGATTCAAGGAGCAACTCATTGTTGGTCATCAGATTGTAATAAATAGTTCGATGAGATGGTACTTCTAACTCGATCGGAATAACTGCTTCAGCTCCAAAAGCAAGGGAAAACGGGGTGTGACCCGTCGCCGACTTGTACGTTGTTCTATAGGCCCATAGTGCTAGGGGTAATTCATCAACCCACATTGCTTTGGCCCTCTTCAATCTTTTCTTTAGAATGGACTTGATCACCTTGTTTGCCGCTTCAACTTGTCCGTTTGATTGCGGATGTGACACAGAGTTGTATCTTTTCTCGATGTGATACTTCCGACAGAAATCTTGAAATTTCGTGCTGTCAAATTGGGTTCCATTATCGGTTATGATGACATTTGGAATCCCGAATCGACAAATAATGTTCTTAACGACAAAGGTGATCACTCGCTTGGTTGTGATTGTGGTCTCCGCTTCTACCCATTTAGTAAAATAATCCACGGCCACAGTAGCGAACTTTGCTCCGCCATTTGCTAGGGGAAGGCTCCCAATAATGTCAATTCCCCACGTGGCGAAAGGCCACGGGCCTGTCATTGTCTTCAACTGGCTAGGTGGCGCCCTAGGAATCTTGGAGAATTTCTGGCAAGCGTCGCAACGCCGTGCATACTTGGCTGCGTCCTTGTTTATGGTGGGCCAAAAATAGCCGTACCGCAATATCTTCTTGGCCAGCATTTGCCCCCCGGTGTGATCGCCGCATTCACCTTCATGGACCTCTCTCAGCACACGCTTGATGTCTTCGTGAGAGATGCACCGGAGGAGGGGTATCGAGAAGCCTTGTCTGTATAGGACATTGCCTTGCAACACATATCGGGAAGCCTTCCGTATGACTGCACCCTCTCACTTTTTTTTGACGGGAGCGTTCCATTCATCAAATAATTCTTTAGGGGGGGTCATCCATGACTCCCTTTCAGGTTCAATCTCTAGTACTGGATCAACTTCCATCTGATCCACGCTAGGGAACTGTAATACTTCAATCGGAACTAGCTCCGTATGTTCTGGATTATCGAAACTAGCCATCTTTGCTAACTTGTCCGCTCTTTGATTCTGTGTTCGAGGAATGTGAGATATACTGTGGTAATCAAAACCATCCAGCAACTTCTTCACTTTTTCCAAATATGATATCAACCTTGGACTCTTAGCCTGAAACTTATCATTAACTTGGTTCACGACTAAATTGGAGTCACAAAAGATGTCCAACTTTGTTATGCCTAGTTCCTTAACAAGCTTCAACCCGACAATTAGGGCTTCATACTCGGAATCATTATTAGTTGCGTGGAAATCCAATCTAAGAGCGTAATATATTAGCCGTTTCTCTGGAGTCTCAAGAACCACTCCGGCACCTGATCGCCTATCATTTTTAGCTCCATCAGTGTATAATTTCCCGGCATTAGGGTCAAGGAGTAGCTTCGGCGGATCGTCTTCCTCGGTCACCTGATCATCTTCTGGGATGGTAAATTCTACTATAAAGTCTGCAAGTGCCTGCCCTCTTATCGATCTCTTGGGTTGGAAGTTCAGATCGAATTGACTCAGCTCGATGTTCCATTTGAGCAAACTTCCTGATGCTTTTGGCCTTTGTAGGACTTGCTTAAGCGGGTGATCAATATAAATAGTGATGGGATGAGCCTGGAAATAGTGACGAAGTTTCCTAGATGCAATCAGCAAACTATACGCAAGTTTTTCTATTTTTGGGTAATTTCGTTCTACAGCTGCCAGTTTCTTACTTACATAGTACACCGGTCTTTGCACCTTATCCTCTTCTCTTACCAAAGCCGAACTGATTGCGTGGGATGACACTGCCAAGTACACAAATAAATCCTCGTGATCCACGGGCTTAGACAATATCGGAGGTCTTTCCACATGGTCCAACAGATTCTGGAATGCTTTTATACAATCAGGAGTCTATTTAAAGTTGCGATTGCCTCGCTTTATTAGCTCGAAAAATGGGATGCATTTATCTGTAGCTTTTGAGATAAATCTGTTGAGCGCTGCCACTTTTCCCGCAAGGCTTTGCACATCTTTAATCTCCTTTGGTTCTTGGATATTTCGGATTGCTATAATTTGGTCTGGATTGATCTCAATTCCGCGCGAGCTTACAATGAACCCTAGGAATTTTCCAGATGCTACCCCAAATGAGCATTTCAAAGGATTTAGTTTCATCCCATATTTTCGGAGGATTTGAAACATCTCTGCTAAATCGTAGGTATGATCGGACGACTATCTGAACTTTACCAACATATCGTCGACATATAACTCCATTGTTTTCCTGATTTGGTTGTAGAACATCCTATTTACCAACCGCTGATATGTAGCACCGGCATTTTTCAGACCGAAAGGAATCACCACATAGCAGTATAATCCCAAATCTGTGATGAAGCTGGTATGCTCTTGGTCTGGGACATGCATGATGATCTGATTATACCCCGAATAGGCATCCATGAAAGAAAGAAGTTCATGACCTGCGGTTGAATCTACTAATTGATCGATTCTAGGCAATGGGAAGCTATCTTTTGGACATGCCTTGTTTAGATCAGAGAAATCGATGCACGTACATCACTTTCCATTGGCCTTTTTTTTTTTTACCAAAACCGGGTTTGAAATCCAGTCAGGGTACGCCGAATCTTTAATAAATCCATTACTCTTCAGTTTTTCGACTTCTTCTTTCAAAGCGGCAGACCTCTCTGGACCTAGCATTCGCCTTTTCTGCTTGACAGGAGGATGTTTCGGGTTAATGCTTAGCGAATGACTCATAATCGAGGGAGATATCCCGCACATGTCCGCATGGGTCCAGGCAAATACATTCAAGTTAGCTTTCAGAAAATTTGTTAATTCCTTGGATCGAACGGGATCCAACTGGGATCCAATCTTCAGGACCTTCTCTGGGTCACTATCATCGATTGATACATCCGCAGTTGCTTCATTGGGAGTCTCCTTTCTGCCCCTAGGCTCTTCATCCTCTTTGGGGTCTATGCCCTCGGGCAATTCTCTGGGCAACCCTCCGGAAGGTATTTCCTTTAGTTTCTATGACGATTCCTCCCTTGGAGGGGAGGAACCACCTTTTGCCTCTACATCTCTTCCTTTACGAAGCAATTTTAATTCTGCAATGTAGCATGCTCGTGCAACAACTTGATCTCCTCTTACAACACCCACACCGGAATCCATTGGGAATTTCAACAATAAGCACGAGGGTGCAATACATGCCCTAAATTTGGCTAGGGCCGGTCGGCCTAAGAAGGCTTTGTATGGCGATTCAATATCCAGGACCACGAAGGGGAGGATCCTCACTCTCTGGCGTTCTCCTTCCCCAAGGGTTACTGATAATTCCACGTATCCTATCAGAGCGGTCGAGGCCTCATTAAATCCAGGTATTCAACCTTCGCATGGCTTCAAATCCTTTGGCTCGAGTTTCATTTGGTCGAACGTTTTCTTGAACAAAATGTTGACTGAACTCTCATTATCTACCAAGACTTTATGAACTATAGTTGGGCCAATGGTGACGGTAATCACCAACGGATCTTCACTTGGGAAGTGTACTCAAATACTCTCTCGCTCGCGAAATATGACGTCATCGGGCATCGTCTTTTGTTGCTTAATCAGAGTGTTGTCCTCGGGGTTACTACATTCCCCTACTTCAAAGTGTTGTTTAGCTGCATTTATGTATTGATCCATAGCTCTGAAACTGTGCCCTGCCAGGTGAAGCACACCAATTATGGTATTGAAAACGATATTTTCCCCTTTTTGCTGAGCCTTCGGTTTGGCAGTAGGTTGGCTTTGGTTCGGGGCTTGCTTGGCTTGCCCCCGTCCCTAGAAGTCACCTTATACTCATCGAGCTTCCCTTCTCGGAGCATCCTTTCAACCACGCCTCTGAAGTGACGACATTCGTTTGTGGAGTGACCATGGATCTGATGGAAAAGACAGAATTTTCCAGTTTCACGCTCTTTCTCTGTAGAATCTCTCGGAGGAGGCCTTTTGTACTGGAGGACATTATATGTATCCAGGAAGATGTTCTCCAACGTGTCACTTAACGGTGCGAAGTTCTCAAACGGTCTGGGCCGGGATCTCCTCTGAGAGTCATTTCCTCGATTTCTTTTCCGATTATTGTTATTATTATTCCCTGATTGGCGACCACTGCCTTGATTCTTATTCCCAGCGTTAAATTCAACTTTTCGTGAGCTATCTCCTGTTTACTTGATGGCCACATTGCTTTGGATATCTTCCTTATCAGTAGACTTTCTTTTTTGATTAGCGTATATCTCCTCCCGATGCAGGCGAACATTAGCTTTTTCATAAAATATTTCTTTGGTCGGGGGCGGTTTGCCGGCCAGATATCTTCCAAACTCGGTATCTTTATCGACGCCATTGATCAAGGCCATCAACATAGTTTGCTCATGTGGATCTTTGACTTTTGTGACAGCCAAGTTAAAATGATCCAAATACGGCCTCAGGCTTTCGTCCGGTCGTTGTTTAATAACGGATAGCTCGATCACATTCTTAGACCTCTGGGCATGAAGACGGAATTAGTTCATGAATTTCTCACTCAATTCCCTGAAGCTGGATATTGACCGTGCTGGCAGGCGGGTAAACCACAATAACGCCACATCTTCCAAGAATATATGGAATGATTTACATTTTACCGCGTCTGTAGCTGCAGCGGCATTCATGGACCAGGAGTATCGCATTAAATGTTGGATAGGGTCAGTCCTGCCCGTATAGAGATTCATGGTTGGCATATTGAAGTGCCTTGGGAATGTAACATTTAGTATGTCGTTAGTAAAAGGCGTGTGACTATGATCTATGCCCCGATCTTCATTCCTCTATCCACGGCTATATACCATGACTTGCCTAATCATTGCTTCAACCTCTGCATGGGTCAGGGTAGATTCAGGATCAGCACTTCTTGCCCGACGGCCATCTCCAGCACTTATTTGACGTGCTGCAACAAAATCTGGGCCCTGAGCAGAACTCCCCTGGTCTCTATTGCCGCGGTCGACCATGCGACGAGTGGGAGGCACACCGTTTCTTGGTAGTAGAGCGGGCTCACTTAAGTTACGGTTATTAGTTCCCTGGTTAAGCGCCTATTCTTCACGAGATGGAAGTGACCCAAATCGAAGCTGCTCTATATTCTCGGGCCTTTCTAATGGGGGCCATCGTCGGTTCCTTCGGGGCTCTTCAGACGACGACGTATGTTCCGGAGAGAAAGGGTGAGCTGAAGGTGGTGAAACCTGCCTTTGAATATCATCAATTCTTCTGCCTAAGGCAGTAATGTTTTGACGCAGCAATGAGCTCTTCTACCTTTGAGCAGCCAGTTCATCGGTTTGCCTGTCCAATGCTTCAAGTTTTCGAGTCAGATGTCCTTCGGTAACTAGGGCAGAAGGGTTGAACTGGTCATCTTCATCTTCTCTGATACGCAAGGAACTTGAACCGGGTTGAGCAGAAGTTCCAGCACGAGCGGAACGAGCCATAATTTCCTTACCAGGTCGGGTAGTAGTCTGATTATCAGTCCGGATCGTGGTCCTCCTAGGCTGGTGGCTCGTGGTAGTTCCCTGGGATCGGATTGCAGAAGGGTTAGTAGAGGGATGGCGACGTTACCTTGGGATCGGTTCGTGACACCCTCAGCTGATCGGATCGCCGTACCTTCATCGGGTCGGATCGCCCCCTCTTCACCACGATCTGAGGACAGGACTTCGATCCGCTCCTGAACGCTCTCTTCAACCGCTTCATTCGTAGCTTCAGTCGCTTGGGAAGCTCGTACTTCCTTAGACTTCTTTCCAGCCATGATATCCGAGCTTTACTAAAATCTTTCAAAAATCAAAACAATGGAGTTTTGGACCGTTTTCTTTGAACTTGGTTACCCGAATAATAGAACTGCAATCCAATATGCTGAGACTTTATTCTCAGTGAAAGCACCAAAATGTTAAATCCAAAATTGGCTCCAACACCCAAGTTGTTCAATTGTGCAAAGATTAATATCAGAAAAAATGCAAGAAAAAACAAGAACGACACGAAATTTATAGTGGTTCGGCGTTAACGAGCCTACGTCCACTTTATATCTATGACTATACTTAAATTTCAAGTACACTCGATGATTTATTCCTCAACCTCACTTTTACAATGTCGGTTCACTCAATAAATTCGAGACAACTCTGAATAATAATAATAGAGATGTAATAACGGTGGAGTCAGAACTCAAAATTGCCAAAAAGATCCTCAAAATTGCCAAGCTCTGGGCTATTTATAGGTGATTTCGGCAGACAGATCGCGGTCATACATGGCACGAATCCCGAGGATTTCGGACTGGCTCGTAGCTTGATGGAGAAATAGACAATATGACAGTAGTGGACAGGTGTCGCGAGATCCTGTATTTTCGGATAATATTTGACTTGGTCGTGGCCTTCATTTTTTAGCTTCGGGGGTCGGATTGAGAGGCTGTTGAGTAGGCGGATCGGGTCGCGACAGGGACTCGCGATCGAGGGGTCGTGGAAGCGTTATCACGATCCAGGAAGGAAAAGGGGATCACGATCAAGCTCTTAATGATCCAGATGTGTGAAACTCTATAGTTTTTATGAATATGAACCCTGGTGGCTTGGTCTAAAAGCTAGCCAACAATTCCAAATTTGAAATTGCTGAAAAGGGGAATTTGTTGAAATCCGATTTGATTTTGAAAGAACTAGAAAACAAGATTGAAAAATCCAGGAAATTTGAGTCTGAAAAACAAAAAAAATTTGAATTTGAAATTGCTGAGTCCCAAACCAGAATTAAATTGCTTAATGATGAAAATTTGGTTTTGAAATCTGATTTTGAAAGATGTAAGATCACTAAAAATCATTGTTTAGATTTAATGAAAGAAAACGATGATCTTAAAACTGAAATTCAACAACTTGAAACAATTTTGAGTAAATTTTCTGATGGAGAAAAACCTTTGAATATGTTGTTGAAAAACCAAATTTCTGCTAGAAATAAACATAGACTTGGTTTTGGGAAAAACAACGTTTTTGAAAAACGGAATTCTAATGATTTTAAAAATCCTTCAAACTACTTTGAAAAGAATCGATTTGAAAATTTGAATTCTGATAATTTCAAAGGATTTTTAAATCATAAACGAGATGTGAACTTGTTTTATAATAAACCATTTAAACATTTTTGGATCCCAAAAGGAAGTAAAATGAATTCAGTTAAATTCGAACAGATCTGGGTTCCTAAATGCACAAAGATAGATTCGAATGGTTTGTTATATAAACAGGTTTGGGTACCTAAAGTCATGAACACATTTCAGAGTGGTTTTATAAATTTTGTTAGACCACTCGATCCTCTAAACTGTTAGGTACCATTGGAGGCTGAGGAACTGTTGTGCAAAAAGAAATGTGAAATCAAGCTGGTTTATACTTCTGTATCATTCACAGTTCCTCCAGCAAGGATTGGTTGAGTTAGAGATTCTGATTTACATTGGATTCTGGTATGATCTCTGAACTCACCTTTGTAAATATTCTCTGCTTTTATTTTTCTTTGTTTATTCCTCCTTCTATCCCTTCTGTTTATTTTTCTTTGTTTTTTGTTTGATTTGTCACTGACATATCTTTATAACTTCTTGGGCTTCCTTAACTTCCAATTGCATAATTCATATTTTCTGGAAGTCCGCTTTACTTGAATAAAACTCTGCTGTCTTAATCATTTCCAGATCTTGAATTTAAAGTTGTAAATATCTGCAATTGTTTTGAAGTTTATTTTCTGTTTTCTGAATTCATAACAGTGTTGATGTATTCTTGTCATATCCTAAACACTGTTGATTTGAATTCTAAAATTTAGAAGATCTGAATATCTAATGAAATTTCACACACCTCTGCTGTTTTGAGTTTCTTCTAATCCATTTTAGAAAAGCTTGAAATATTATACTCATTACAACACTCTGTTATTTATCAGTTGTGATAATTTCATTATTTTTAAAATTGGCTTGGATATTTTGAATTGTATTGAATCAGTGATACACCTTGAATTTCACCTTTATTCATGATTATTATGGTTGAAATTTGTTTGTTTGAAATCATCTGAAATTCTTGATATTCTGAATATCATACACCTCTAAAATTTGAAATTATCAATCTTATGTGAGTGATTCATTATATCTTAAAACTTGACATTGATTCAAGTGATTTCAAATAAATAATTTTTTTTAGTCCATGAAGATCTCTCCAATTTGATGTAAATGATCTGAAATTACTCTTGTGCTTATCAAAAATTCTTTGAAAATCCAGTTTTAAATTTCTCTGTTATTTCATGGTTATTTGATTTAAATATTTGTTTGTTTAAAATCATTTGAAATTATTAATTTACTGAATCACACACATATCTCGAATCAAAAATTTATAATCTGGTGTGATTAATTCATTAAATCCTAATAATCTCATATTCCTTCAAATGATTTAAAATAAACAATATTTTTAGATCTGTGATCACGAATTATCTTTTGTGACCATTTGAAACCTTTATGAAATATCTTCTGACAAGTTTGATTCATAACTGTTTTTTTGGTGCTGCTCTGATATTGTTTTTTCAAATTTGTCCGATAACTGCTTACTTTTGATGAAAAACTGTTTGCTACTCTGATTATTGGTCCTGATATGCTTGAATTGTCAACCTTGTCTGCTTGGGCTTTGTGAATAACTTTCTGTTTCTCCATGATATCCTAGTTTGTCTCCAGTTTCATTTTTAAAATCCTCATGAATAGAGACATTAAGTGGTATCAGTTTAGAAGTGTTGAATATTTTTTGTGTATATATTTTTTTAATCCCTCTTGTCTTGTATGGATCCTTCAAATCACTCTTGTAATTGATTTTCAATTTTTAAATTATTTATTGATTATTCATTCAGAAATTGAAATCAATATCCAAATTAAACTGTATTTGTAATTCATCAAAATTATTTCCAGATTTTGAAATTGTGATGAATTGTGACTGCAATATATTTCACAACAAGAGGAGATTTTATTTAGATTTTTCATGATGGTTGAATATTTATTATTATAATATATTTGAACTGGAAATTATTTCATGACCATCTTCATTACCTATCGTCATTCTGCCATCCATCATTTTTTATATATTAATGCGGAGAGTTTAATATTTTTTTAAAAGTCATCTTGAATAAACAGTGAAAATATTTGTGATGGAATTGTGGTTACATTATTATTCAGAATTAGTGGTAATTGAATTTTTTTCAATGATCCTGGTACAGTTGATCATATTTCATAATATGATTAATTTAGAAATTTATTTCACAAACTATTTCTGTACCTATCACATTTCTATCATCCATATTGGTTTTATATACTGAGGAGTTTTTCATTTTGAAACTAAAATTAATAAAAATATAATATTCATAAGCGTGTCTATAACTTCATTTAAAATCAAAGCTCTGGTCATGCATGGTTATGAGACAACTTATAATTTAAGTTGCGACTAACCTCATTTAAAATTCCAAGCTCTGGTTATGTATGGCCAGTGTGCTCTTAAATAAAAAATAAAAGAAAAGGAAATAATGTGCTATAAATTGAAATTAATTTGAAATTCTCTTTTGTGTATAAAAACCAGCCTATCAATCCATATTCTAACTTGTGAAATGTGTTAATATTTTATGAAATATTATGAATTGTTGATTGATAGCTATTGAGATTTGAGATTATATGATTTATCACTTAAATTGAATTTATAATTATAGTCCAAATCCATCACTGTTTTTGTGCTTCATGTTTATAAAAAATTCTTTGGAAAATAATTGAAATTCATTTTTTATAACTCTCTCCATTTATATAAACTTCATCGTAAATTGTCATTCTCTGCAATGTGAAATATGCCACTAATTCTTAGAATATTATGATTTTTGTTTGAATGATTGAAATTTATGATGACTGTTCTTCCTTTTAAGCTGATATTATATTTTTAGTCATTGTTCTTCTATATTTTAAATTCTGAATCCTTTTGATGATAACAAAAGGGTAGAATGGGTTGAGATTTTGATTTGTGAGTGAATATTTTATAAATATTTTAAATTTTGAAAATTCATTCAATTTTTCTTTTTTCACTCATGCACAGTTATAGGGGGAGTTGTTTGTTGTAGGGGGAGCTAATAAATATGGGGAGTTCAATATTCACTGTCTAACACATTTTTGTGCTCAAAATCTTTTATTTGTTTGTCATCATCAAAAGGGGAAGATTGTTGTATACGACGTAGTTGTATACACAATTATATGATTTTTGTTTGATGATAACAACCAAATAAATATTTTTGTTAAGTGTGTTTGTTACTATACTATTATTCTATATCATAGACAGAAATATAATATTTATATTTATATAAAATACTACTGGACAAGAATTAAATATTCAAACAGTATTTTATTAAATATAATATTTTATTTCAACAAGTCAAAACAGTACAAATTTATAAACTCCACTATTTGAACACTTCACTAATAATTTTCATTTCAAGACATTCCAATACATAACTCCTCACTACAACACTCAACACTCAGTTGTACGTTTTTCATCTATACATACATTTACATTCACTGACACTACACTGTCTTCTGTCTTCAGTCTTCACTGCACAGTCAGTCCAGTCTTCATCTTCATACCTATCATACACAGAAAAACACACACAGTATCTGGAACGAATAGAAATGTTCTAAATTCTAGCGAATATAATTTTTATTTTAAAAATTTATTTGCCATAGAATTTCCGTGTGTTTCTCATAATTTTTCTGACTCGATCTGTTTTATCCATGTGTCTAGACAGCTTGTAATATTCACGGTGATACACTGTAAATACCACAAGGCAGACAACATATATATGTATATACGATGTAGGGACAGGAAAACATGATTGTTGGCTGCATATACACATGTGCACTGCCTCGCCAATTCAGTGTGCAACTGAGGAGCAACCATGATGACTAACTCGACTCTGTGCAAAATGACATAGTACATCAGTGGAAGCTTAAGTGGCCAACATCAAACTCAAGTTAATGCAACATCAATGGTCGAGAGAGTTCAAAAATGGTGCAACAAGGTTGCAATTCAGTAAACACAAACACAAGCCAGCAAATGTTGTATGTATGGAACAAAAATGTCAAGTTCAGCATGATCAAGTTTAAATGCCACAGTGAATCATGTTTCGGGAATCACAAGTGCAACATAGATGAAATGCTCAGCAAAATGGATGCACACCCGACATGCTCATAGTAAAAAAACATGTGAGAATATATCTCTCATCAAAAACAGTGAAGATAAGTACATGTAGAAATGGACAAGTAAATGGTGCACACAAAATCAAGCCAGTGTGCTTTCAAGAAGCATGAAATTAACACAGCTATGTGTATATATATGAAACTGCATATGTATATCATTCAAATACCAAACAACAACATAATATGGATAGTGCAACAAGTTTAGGTGATACACCAGAAAATCAGGAAACCAGCATATACATGAATGACAATTCAAGGGATGGTAAATATGACATGAAAACATAATTGATTTATTCAATCAGTGTAGAGATAATCAAGTTTCTTTTTGTGAAAATCTAGTTGTCAAAGCATGGAAAAACATTCGAATGCATTTCAACAAAGTCATTCAAGATGTTTTTTTAGGCAACGAATCTCTTTTTCGTTCGAGTATGACAAAGGAGGAAACTCACAAATCAGATTAATTCAAGAAGTGAAACCAGCAGAACAGGTTCATGCAAATGTTCAAGTTTATTTGGGACAGTAGTGAACAACTATTTTGGACAAGGGAAAGCATTCAATTCTTTTCAACAAATCAGTGCTCGCAAATTTTGGCAAGGGAAAATGCAAAGGAGCCACATTTCCAATTATTTAATTTCTAGTAAATCAGAATCAGCTTTGGCAAGCAATAAAATCATGCATGGATTTAAATCAAGCTACAGTTTTGGCAATAATGTTTTTGGCAAGACATTCAATTTGTTTTCTGGACAAATTTAATTCGAAATTCACAGAAATCAATTCGAAATTCCTTTCCAAAAATCAACAGTCATATTTCTCAAAAATGGCAGTTTATCAATCAAAGATTTCACGCAAGGGACAAGTAGTTTTGAAGAATCTTTATAGTCCGTAATTCATCAAGGGATCAAGCGAACAATTCACGCTGATTTTTTCACAGCCTAGAATTACAAAACTAAAAAGGGAAAGCAAGCAAAAATCAGATCGGGCCATTCACGTGAAATCAGAGGTTACTAGGGTTTCTGTTTTACCCTATATTACATCACCATTTCATCACTGGTCATCATCGAAAACACAAGCAAAAATCTCAAGAGAAAATTCGAATAATCAATTCAGAATTACTCACAGTTTTCGATCACAACAATATCCCAAATCGTTGACAAGAAAGAGCAAACGCGAAGCAATCAAGACCCGAATATCGTCTGATTCCAAGCCACAAAGATTCGAATAAATTCCACAAGCAATCGACTTCATTTTTGGACAAAAAGAAAAACCCTAGGCCGCCGTTTTTTTTTTGCCAGAAAACAAAAGGGGATCGGGCTAATTGAAAAAGTATGGTGCACCAGAATAAAAAGGAGGCCGGCCTATTTTAAGTGAAAGGGGATTTTTTTAATTCCTTTTATTTAGGGTTTTTATTTTTGTTTTTGTTTATATTTTTGTTTTTCTTTTGTAATCAAACCATCAATCAGTTCTAGAGTATGTAAAATCTAACAGTTTACTAGAGTCTGGAAAATCTAGGGTTACGAGTTACAGGGTTTGTAATTCGGGGAAATCTGGTCGAGGAGATATCGGTCAGTTTAGGGTTTTGAGCATAGGACTATAATAGGAGCAAGGAGTTCACGATTGTACATGGTCTTGTATGCGGGATCTGTTCTTTTACCTAGTAGAAACCTTAGGAATGCAGTAGTAGGCAAGATTTTGCCGAAGCTGGGTATCTCTGTGTTTTATTTACTTTCTGCACTTTATTTCTGCTGCATTCTTTGATCTGTTTATTATTTTAATATCCCGTAATATTTAAACTCTGCAATAATTTGTGATAAACCTAATTCACCCCCTACTAAGGTTAATCTAGATCCAACAAGTTCCAATCACCATATCTTTCGGTGGCCTTATAGAGCGGCGACCAATCCAAGTAGCAATACCATCACCTGGTCTTTATTTAGCTCCTCCTTGAACTGAATCTTCTCTAGGCTCGTGCACATCACCAACACTACTAGGGGAATCTTGTGGACTATGTGATGTAACATCAACTGCATTCACCTCGCAAGCACCTCCAACAACTCTACTTTCTCTAGGCCTGAAAGTGGGAATAACTTCCTTCTCCTTTGATTCACCATGAATCAAAAGTGGCATAACGAGAAACTGTAGCCTTCTTCGTTTCCGGATTCCAAATCCGATAGCCTTTGACACCATCACTACAACAAAAATACTATATTACAACTGTAATTTTACAACTGTCAAAAAATTACCATTGTAATAAATATTTTTTTTTAAACTTTTTCATGGAGTTGTAATAGATTTATTTTCAAAAACTTACAACTGGTATTCTATGCCTCGTATACTACGCCTCTTGCAACTATCGCCCAAAATCTAGGCGGCATTACTAAAAATTTTGGCTCCAACTCAACTCACGTGATATATTTTCACTTCCTATGCTCCTCTACTCTAAAATTACAATTGAAATCCCTAGAACGAAATTCGCTGTCATTAAATCAATCCCTCGAACCCTTTTCATTAAATCAAAATCGATCTTTTTCTCCCCTCAAGTAAAATTCCCTATCACATAACTACAGCCGCTACTTCCAGAAAACAGAACTCATGATGCTGGCGCCATCGACGAGTAGAAATATCTTTCGTTTGTCTGAGTTAGTCGTGCTGCCTAAAACTGAAACACTTACTTAAGATGCTTCGTCTAGGGTGTGGGCTGCTGATGATTCACATGTTCGCCTGGAAGCTCTTCGCTACTGCTTGAATTGAAGTCAAGATCTGGTTCGTCGATATGAGCTTATCGCTGTCTATAGGAACAATCCCATTGACCTTGTGTTGTCTAAAAGGTTAGCGATAATTCTTTAATTTTCACTTAATACTGCACTTGCATTTGATTTGTAATGTTGCTTGAAATTGGTTTCGATTGAGTGTGATATTCGTTATTTAGAAGATGTAAAATGCATGATTTTTTTCTTCTGTTGCTTGAAATTGGATTCATTGGTTACTTTGTATCAAATTGCATACCCAAATTTTCACCTGCACTTTTAAAATTTTATACTGGTTTAATTATACAGTATTGCAAGGGTTTAAAAATGCAAGGTATTCAATTATTTTTCCAACTAACTGTGGTGCATACAAGTGCATGTATTCGGGTAAGTATAGCTAATTTCAGCTTCTACAAGAAATAAATTTGCGTCTCTTATTTTGCCAAGAATTAAGTCTATCAGTATATTATATTATGATATACCATGATATCATTTGTTAGAGTATATGCCAAGAGATATGCTAGGGAATATGTTAGGAATATTCTAGAGAATAAATGTAGCCTATAAATATATGATTCTCTATTGTATTCAATCAATCAATTATCTTCTCTATTGTGATAGCAAGCAGTAAAGCAGTAAAGATGTAGCCTTCTAATTCTTTATCGTTGTGTCTCTCTCTTCTCTCTGGATCTGAATTCTATCATGGTATCAGAGCCAAATCTTCTTTGTTGGTGATTTATCTGACAGCCCTCTCTAATCTCTCTCTGGAATACTCTTTTCTGTCTTCCTAAAGCACCAGCCACCGAAGCACGTTTTCCACCGAAGCCTCCACTCTTTTACGTTTTCCACCAGAATCACAGATCCAAAACCACCGTTCCGAAGCCACCCAAGTCTCAGATCCAAAACCGCCGTTCCAGCATCATCCTCTTCTACCACCGAAGCACCATCCTCTTCCAAACCCAAGTCGCGTGGCACAGCAACCATCTCGGCCTCTTCTGATTCTCAGACCCACGTCGATCTATTTCAACGACGATCCCAGACCACCGTTCCTCTGCCAGTACCACCGTTCCTCAGTACCGCATCTTGGATTGTCTCCAGATCCGAAAATTCAATTGTTTCCAGATCCGAAAATACTCAGTACCGCATCTCACCCCTATCCAGCCCAATCTCGTCGTTCCCACAAATCCGTCGTTCCCACAAATTCTCATCAGTTCCGAATTCTCCTCAGATCCGAAGTACTCAGACCGAAGTCACCGAAGTACACAGACCCGAATTCTCCATCAGTCCACCTTCCCAGTCTCCTACTTCCTCCGATCAGCAACCCGCTCCACCAAAGTCTGATGCTTTAAAGGCTGCATGCTTTAAAGGCTGCTTTTGTGGCTTCTTCTTCTCTTTTGCTTTTGTGTGCTACTTTTCTAGTGGCTGTCGTCTGTTAGGTTCTGTTCTATTTGGGTTGAAATAATTGTTCCGGTACAGATTTTTGTTTGTCTCCATCTATTTGATTTGTGATTAAAAAAAAAAATGAACGCATTATCGAGTATGGGTTTTGAAGTTGCAGTAGTTCATGGGGCTAGTTGCAGTTTGGGTGTGCTTGAGTAGTGGAAATTATTAGATGATGAAGGAAGGTCTTGTTTGCTTGCTGTTTGTCTAGTTTGAGTTGATAATTGTCCGGTGTATTTGTGAATTGTGTATGGGGAGTGTAATTGTTGTTTCAGGTATCTGTTGGTGTTTGGTAGTGGGTGATGATGTTCGTAGTTAGGATCTGAGGTAGTAGCAGTAGGGTTGTTCGGTTTTCATGAGTTATGATGGAAGGAAGCGGGTCGTAGGAGGTGGTGTGTTGATGTACGGAGATCAGTGATAGGTTATTGAATTGTTAGAGAGTAACATTAGTGTGTAGATGTTTATTGTTCGTTTGATGTCTGTATCGGTAACCCTGTTTATTAGGAGGGCAATTGACGTTGATTGAAGGTGGTAGGTGGTTACTGCAGTTATGTTTGGAGGATGCAAACATATGCTGACCATCCCTATTGATTTGATTTTGTTTTTTTGTTTGTATGTTTGGGGGATGCAAACATACAAAACCATCCCATTTTTGGTTTAGTTTTGTTTTCGTTTAATATGTTTGGGGGATGCAAACATATAAACTCATCCGGAGACCAGTTTTGTCATTTGGCCGCTCAGATCTTTTGCTTACCGATCAGATTGAAGATTGTTTTGGATTGTTGAGTTGATGTTGAATATTTGGTATTTGGCAGTTTCTTCTCTACTTCTTGTGGCATCTTCTATTTGGCAGTTTCTTCTCTACTTCTATCGGCAGCTTCTATTTGGCAGTTTCTTCTCTACTTCTCTTGGCAGTTCTATTTGGCAGTTTCTTTTCTACTTCTCTTGGTAGCTTCTATTTGGCAAACTTCTATTTGGCAGTTTCTTCACAGCTTCTATCGGCAACTTCTATTTGGCAGTTTCTTCTCTACTTCTTGTGGCAGCTTCTATTTGGCAGTTTCTTCTCTACTTCTTGTGGCAGCTTCTATTTGGCAGTTTCTTCTCTACTTCTTGTGGCAGCTTCTATTTGCTTCTATTTGGCAGTTTCTTTTCTACTTCTTGTGGCAGCTTCTATTTGGCAGTTTCTTCTCAGCTTCTATTTGGCAAACTCACGATTCTCCGCATCGTGAGTTTGAG
The DNA here is from genome assembly GCA_030737875.1 of Allium sativum. Taxonomy (NCBI): domain Eukaryota; kingdom Viridiplantae; phylum Streptophyta; class Magnoliopsida; order Asparagales; family Amaryllidaceae; genus Allium; species Allium sativum. Next base: position 964,919,307 of record CM060910.1, on the reverse strand, counting down.
GGGGGATGTTAGAGTATATGCCAAGAGATATGCTAGGGAATATGTTAGGAATATTCTAGAGAATAAATGTAGCCTATAAATATATGATTCTCTATTGTATTCAATCAATCAATTATCTTCTCTATTGTGATAGCAAGCAGTAAAGCAGTAAAGATGTAGCCTTCTAATTCTTTATCGTTGTGTCTCTCTCTTCTCTCTGGATTTGAATTCTATTAGACATAACATGGGCTCGCCAATAAATTTAATTAGTTGGAGAAGATGTACCTCTTAAATTTATACTAGGAGTCGGTCTACATCTCCAGTCAGTGCACAGTCATTTTATCATGATTAATAGATTTGTATTGATGTTCAACTAGCCTATGATATTTAGCTACTAGCTACTATAATCACTGCATTGATTTTGGATAGTATTGCAATTTAGTTTAAACCAATCTCAGTAGGAGAGAAGTTTATACACTGCAAAACAACATTTTATCTTCAAGTTACCATTAACTTCCGCGTTCAATTACACGCTCCTGACTTCAACAATATGCAGCTATCTATGAATGTAACTAATCTTCACTCTAGTTTAAGTTCTAGTCACTTATGGCTACACAAATCATAATGACACTTAATTGCACTACCAATTGTAGTATTTCAGGTAGCAGCTATGCTAGATGATAAGTAAGCCTCAGTCCCTACTTTGTTTCATCAACAATCACAAGGTACACTTGTCATGTATATAGAATCAAATTAAGAACCATAATTTATGAAACTACTTCAATTGCAGTGTATGGATTTTGAGAAAGTGTTGAAAAAAAAAAAAAGCTCATTTTTATGGGTTAAAATTGTTCACAAAGGAAGTTATTTTTATGGCTTTCCGTAAAACAAACCAAAGCTCATTTTTCTTGTGAGGCGATAGTGCTTGGCTATAGCGTGGAATCTCGCAAGTGTTTGAATCTTTTCACATTAGAGCTTCTGCGCATATGCAGTTTCCATCATTCACATGACCATTTTTGTCATTGTATTTCTATTTATGATTTTCACATGGTTGCACCATGTTGTATATTTTACCTATATTAATTTTGGTGTTTATATCTTAATTTTTATTAGTTAACCATTTTTTGCTTCCTATTTTTTATTATTAAATGTGATATTGTTTAAAACATACAGGTAGCATGTCTTCAAAATTCGTATTTGCGTTGAAGAAAAGGAAATCTTTTAAGGGACCTCGGAATGACAAAATTCTGTTAGAAGCCCCACCCAAGAAAGAAACAAAAACTCAACTTTCAATTTAACCGTTAGGCAAGTCATGCAATATGGGAAATAAGAACGGTAACCCTTAACGTTTTCTTTTATAACTGCAAGGTGAATTTTTTTTTTTACTTTTAAAAGTGCACTTCAGAATTTGGATGACTGCCTCACTATGGTACACCTATTTGCTGAAGTAAACCAGCACTCAAGGGATTTATAGATGACACTCATCTGCTGGAGGATTTTAATGGGATGGATATCATGGACTTGCATGCTGCGCTTGAGAAGTTATGTATTTAAAATTCTGTGTTTGATGCATGTGTGATGCTTTATGAACTTATGCTACAATCCATCTACGTAATTGAACTATCTGTATGATTTATAAGTTCAGCGTATTATGTAAACAAACGTTGAGAGTTTGAAAAAACTTATATATTGTTTTGGTTCATATTTTAACTTTGTTTGATATCTTCGGTTCTGTAGATAATATATTCTGGAATGAATTCTTTGCTTAGTAATATGTATATAATTTATGGATATATTACAACTGTAAAATAATAGTTGCAATAAAATATATTACAAAGGTTATAAGAAGTTGTAAAATTATAATAACAACAGTGCATGACAGTTGTAATAAAGTTTATTACAATGGTGGAAAATAGTTGTAAAATATACATATAACAATGATAACGCAATGATGCAAAACAGTTATAAAATATTTTAGTCTATTACAACTTTTTAATACACGACGGTTGCGCCAACGTTGTAAAAAGTTTTACAACTGTTTACCACCATTGTAATATGGTCAATTTGTTGTAATGCATCTATATAACCGAGAAAAATTCCTTTCAAAGCTCTAGGTGAGAGCGTATAATTCCCCGGATCATGCACATAAACTGGACTGCCAAATATTCGAAGATAACTCAAATAAACATTCTTCCCCTTTGACTCTTCCTCCGGAATTTTGTTATCAATAGCCGAGCATGGAATTTGATTAATTATATGCACCGCGGTTGATAAAGCTTCAGCCCAAAATCCCTTGGATAAACCCGATGTCAATCTTCGCCACTCCATTAGATTGTGGATCTCCTGGTGTAGTAAAATGTCTTCGAGTACCATGATGCTTGCAAAAATTCAGAAATTCTCTAGAAACATACTTGCCGCCATTATCGGACCTAAGAACCTTCAAAGTCTTTCCACTCTCATTCTCAACAAGGGCTTTCCATTCTTTGAATCTTGCGAATGCCTCCGACTTGGCCTTCATTACAAACACTCAAACCTTCCGAGAAAAATCATCAATGAAAGAAATATAATATCTTGCTCCTCCCAAAGAAGCTACATGCGCTAGTCCTCAAACATCCGTGTGCACAAACTCAAGAATCCTTCTTGAATCATGTTTTCCTTCACAGAATGACACTCTAGTTTGCTTCCCCATGACACATTCCTCGCAAAACTTCCTTCACCGAATGACACTCTAGTTTGCTTCCCCATGACACATTCCTCAAACTTCCTTCACCGAATGACACTCTAGTTTGCTTCCCCATGACACATTCCTTGCAAAATTCCAACTTGTTGAAACTCTCATCATCAATCATCTCCCTTCGACGAAAAACATTTAAACTCTTCTCCGAGACATGACCCAATCTCAAATGCTACAAACGTGTCGCATCTAAGCCCCAAGAACTATCAATACCAACATAAGTTTCTCCTTCCACGGTCACTCTTTGAAGCAAATAAATACCATGAGTTCTAGCACCCTTCATAACCACAAGCACACCCTTCGAAACCCTCAAGCTATCACTATCAATGGTGATCTTGCAACCTAAAGAATCCAACTGTCCCAAAAAGATAAGTGACTTCCGTAGTCCAGGAACATAGCGTACATTAGTGAGAGTACGAACCACTCCGTCAAACATCCGAATTTGCATGGACCCAATGCCTTTCGACTTGCAAATTGTACCATTTCGCATTAAAATTGAATTTCCTTCCCGATCAACATAAGAAAAAAAGAAATTCCTATTAGGCATCATGTGATATGAAGCCCCTGAATCAAGTACCCATTCACTGCCCGAAACATCCGATGCTACAGCCAATAAAACATCTACATCTTCCTCACCAACATCTCTCTCCACTGCAACTGATGAAGATGCTACTTCCTTCTTCCCCTTGTCTGGACAATCATTCTTCCAATGACCAGGTTTCTTACATATAAAGCATCATTTCTTTCCTTTAATTTTCCTCTTCCATCAGTCTTTCTAGACTTAGAACTCCCCCAGTTTTCCTTCTTCTCGGACTTTTCTTTCTCCACAAATAAACCTTGACCATTACCAGCACCACTACTGTCATCACTCATTTCCATCATCTGATCTCGCAATTCCTCACTAAAAAGACTTGTCTTGACATCATTTAGAGTCAATGTATCCCGACCATAGATCAAACTATTTGAGAACCCAGTATACCGTTCAGACAATGAACATAACAATATCCTCGCCTTCTGTTCCTCCTCAATTTTCAAATCTACCGCCTTCATCTTCATTAGCAAATTATCAAATACATTCAAGTGCGCCTTTAACGAAGTTTCTTCCTTCATCTTGTAGGTAAAGAAAGTTTGCAACAAGATCAGTCGATTTGTGAGTGATTTTTTCATATACAACTCCTCTAACTTATTCCAAATACCTTTAGTAGTCGTCTCACCACTAATTTCGGAAATAACATTCTCTCTGATGGTAAGTTGAAGTGTAGTGAATGCTCACTCTTCCATTTCTTCTCTCTCCACATCTAAGATGTCCTCTAGCAATAAATGTGCATGAAACACTACCCGATGTACCTAATTCCGCCTAAGAACCTCTTTCATCTTACATTTCCACTTTTCGAAATCATTACCGCCATTCCGCTTGTCGATAACCAATTGTGAACCAGCAGCTGCATACGACCCACGTACATAAGGAGCTACACTACTTGGACCAACTATTGAGACATTATTTGAATCTGATTCTGGCATTTTTACGGTTATCTACCAACACTAATGCGCCGATACCAAATGTTGAGAAGAAATTTTGATTCAAGACCGCTCAAATCAAAATAACCCCAAATCAGCGGAAGACGAGATCGTGGTAAACGTGCAAAAACAACCAATCGATATCAAAGACAATTTCAACCCAATCCAAAAATCAATCGCTATCACCACACAAGAAAAATAATTGCGCAATAACGAAAAATAGATCACACAGAGATTTATAGTGGTTCCACTAACAATTTGTTAGTGTACGTCCACTTAAGAGAGAGCCTTTTATTAACACCAATGAAAAATATAAGAGATTGATTATAATGGTCATTCAATTCACTTAAGAATTTTATTTGAGGAGATAGAATATTGAAGAAGATAGGAGAGATAGAATAAATTGAATTCAATTGAATTTAATTGCCTTTCCTTCTCCCCTTTAGGCCCCTTTTATAAGACCAATTACTTCATGCTCAAGTTGCTTGACCTCCAAGTAAACTTGGCATCCAAATTATCTATTACTTCATGTCCAAGTTACTTGACCTCCAAGTAAACTTGGCATCCAAGTTATCTATTACTTCATATGTCCAATTTTCTTTCATTGATTTAGCATTACCCAATTTAACAGGTTAACCACCAACGCAAAGGACAGGAGGTCAGTCGACGAAGTAGATCTTACACGAGACTGAAATTATAAGGTGTAAGGAGGGATCAAAACCGGATGAGGCTTGATTTTGCAAAACTCTAAAATAGGAGTTGTCATTTTTGATTCTCAAAAGGCGCCTTGTTATTTTGGCTTTAATCTTTCAAAAATGGAAATGCACCTAAAACAACAAATGCTTAAGTAATAACTGCAAGAATTCGTACTCTTATTATGTACACTCTGAATTTGTATTTCATAAAGATGTGCAATTACAATTGCAAATATTTGCAGCTTATAAAATGTAAACATATGCGGTTTTAATTGCAAATATGTATGGTTTAAAATACGCATTTTGTTGAAAATATTGATAGGGTTTTCGTGAAACGTATTGTTTGGTAGGACAAAGGTGAACCCGAAACTTCTGAAGGTATTTTGATAAAACGTACCTCTGTTATTTGGATTGTGTCCAACTGCAGTAATTTTAGTGTGAAAGCATGGTCCTTGCCGAATTTTAGAACAAAGGCTCGTAGATGAAGATTACATGCAGATATATTCTTAATATGTGTAAACGTAAACGCTTATATTTAGAACGCAGCGTTTACTTTACTTAATATAATGGTTTGCATGGAAAAATTAAGTATGTTGATTCGATCAGAGCTGCGGATTCTAAGGTTTCATGCAGTATCATCTCCATGGTTTGTTGGCTGAGATCCATATGCGACTCAGACATGGACTTAAATTTTAATTGTACGAACTATAAACTAATTTTTTGCCCGTAGCATTAGCTCAGCGGATAACTTATGCCGAATTAAAAACGATACGAGTTCGAAACCCAGATTGGCATGCTATGAGTTTATCATATGCATATGTTAAGATAAGTCATTTATGTGATATCCGTGGACCGAAGTAGGTGCATTTGGAAGGTTTCACGGCTCTGATCGGTTTTCCACAAAACAAATTCCAAAAAAAAAAAAAAAAACACTAATTTTTATTTTTCTACAAAGATCCATCTATATGTAACATTTAAATTCGATAGCAATACAAATTTATGAGCAAACATGACATACATTACAATCTTCAAACCTTTATTCTCTTACACACAAACTTGATAATCGTAATAAATAGCAAAATAAATTCAGTCATATAAGCTGGATTTTCATGGGTTCAATACTTCAGTGCAGCTCATATTCATTTTTTGGTAGCTGGTTTGCTTGGTTTTGCCTGCAACAGATCACAAATGTTAGCTATCATAATATAGACATCAGAGATACTTCAAGGGCTGATCCAAATAAAACTCTCAAAATTGATAAGTATTAATCAGGATTTTGAAATACAGCCACATGCAACAAACAAAAATTTGATCTACATAATATTCACTTATAACACATACTTTAGGAGCTGCTTTCTTCTTGGCTGGTTGGGGCTTGGGCTCAGTTTTCTTTGGAGCAGCCTTTGATGGCTGAGCTTTTGGTGCTTGCATGCTTACAGGTTTTTCTGCCTTCAAAGATGCCATTTTTACTATAGGTTTTAGATTTTGCACTGCACAGGGAATGGAGATGCTTGATGTGTATAAAATATGGCTATGTTTGTTACTTATATAGCATTTGATGAGGGACCCGATTAGAATAGGCATATTGGAAAAAGGAACAAGATGATGTTAATTATTGTGCCAAGTTGAGCATGGAATATATGAGTTATCGCGCATATAAAAAAGTTTAGTTCTGATGAGATTTTAGATGCATTTTCAACATTCTTGATGACTTGACGTCATTCGAAACTTGTCCAAGTTTCATGGCTTCAGGCTTAAGGCATTATTTGCAGCAGTAGCACTATAAATTTGGGTAAAGTAGCATTATTGTAAATTGGCAGAGCGATTTGAAATGTGGGTGAAAAGATAGTTTTAAACTAGGATTGTCAGAGTGGACAAATAACATCAACACTCTGAAGGGCTGCAACTACATTTGTAACAACTAGCATTTTAACGTGACAACATATAGTAAGAGATATTCAATTCTTGGACCATTATCAACAATTTTGGATGTACAAACTGCAGATTATAATTTAAAAAAGATCCATAAACTTTATTACGACGAAATCTTCGCCGGTCAAAATCCGTACATGTTTTCACAAATCTAAGTTTATTTTTGGGATCTCCATATCTTGAAATATCCAATTGCTTAAGACTATCACCAAAGGATTCATGCATGCAAAAAGCAATAGTGAATATGACAACAGTGGTGGATGCGACGACGAAGGTTAGCTAATGGTGCAGGATGACCAGGAGCATGGAATATAATATTTGCTCATGGTCATCGAAAATCTTGAGAAGTAGAGCCAAGGCGGATGCGGCTGGGGAGGTCGGGGAGGCCGCTAGGATGGCAGCGGACTAGACTTGCAGGGGATGGGGTAGACATTTGCTAGAGTTGCTGAGCTTAACGCTTTCCAGGATCCAAATCTGAACGCGAAGAAGGTGCTTATCGATTTTCGAACACTTAAGTGTATGTCAGTACACAAGCGAGTTTGCGTGCAAGTTTTTTCGAAATAGTTAAAATAAGTCATCACTTTAAATTCATTTAACATAAACAGTCGCGACATATCTATTCCCGTAAGTCGTTAACCTACACTTGAAATAAGGACTTTGCTAGTTTACCCGGGTGTAAAACCGGGTAAAATGACAAAACAATGCAATTTTGACAAAAAAAAAAAAAAGCTGGATACGACAACATTTTAGATAAATAAATTTCATAATAATTTGGCGAGTTTCGCTAGAATCGTAACACTTCTGCATGATCATGGATTTCATCATTTTTTAGGTAGTATATTAAACCACTTATGTTAAAAAATAAATTTTATTTATTGTGTAGTTTAGTTGAACTTTTTATGTAATTTAAAATACTAGACATCAATAATATTATTAAGGGAGATATGCAATTATGTGTTGCTACCACATGACGGTATGAAACAAACCATACATTTAATTTTCCTTGCAATGGTATATGTATTAAACCGCTCAACTTTTCTATGCTGACCAGTATTAATATAGGAAGGCCAATTGTTCTGCACCCAAAACCACTACACTCCCATGTGCTCTCCAATCAGATCTTCTGATTTCCGCTTTTTTGCACTTATACCCCTGAATTGTTGGGGGGCTTAAATGCAAAAAGACGAAAATCAAGGGATCTGATTGCATGGGGGTGCAGCGGTTTTGGGTGCAGAAGAATTGACCTCTAACATAGGAGTGACTGTTTTTCCACCGCTTCCATACGATAGTCCATGGCGTGATCCTGAATCACTGCACTTATTCAAGGTCTTCTTCTACATTTAAACACTTCGCCTACATCTTACCAAGCTGCGGACGCTATTAGAGTATCTGCATGATTCATGCCGTCCTGGACAGCATATTGAGCAAGTATCATACACAACACAATTTAGAGCTTGTTCGATTATATATTTTGTAACTTATGAGAAATTTTCCTTTCAGTACCAAAAACAGTAGTTTATCATTCGACTTTATTAAGCTCATATCTCATTTGCATTTTGATAGTGTTGTTATGTATAATCGAGGTACCCTTAATCTTGTGTACCTATACAAATGTTTGGACATACAACTCACCATTTCAAAGTCGTAGGTTTCTTTATGCGGCTTCTGAGAGTTTTTATTGTACTGTTAATTTGAGTATTCTAGGAACATTCATTTGGTCACGCTGGCTCTTGATAAACATAGTTCCTTTCTTTGCTTATATTTTTTTTTAGTGTCCGAACTACAGAGAGCCTATGGATAATGAATCTCGACCTATGTATTCGGATTCCTATAACCAGATCGACTCGAGGATGTTTTGAGGGAAGATTATATGTTATTCATTTCATTATAGTACACCAATCGATCTTGAGCTTATACATATATCGGCAGAGATTACCACCCTTATCATACCCTTCAGAACATGTTGCATATTCGTACATTGGTGAGAGGTATTGAAGGCAATTATATGATTTTGTGACATCATCAATGATCTGCATGTTGGAAAATTACGCAAATTTCCTTATGATTATATTTATAGAGAAAAGAAATGAAATGTAGAATGGTAAGAGACACACAAAACTTGATAACGGAGTTCGACCAATTATGCCTACGTCTCCGGGTTGCTGTAGATCTTTTATTTCAGAGAATATTATAAAGTGATTACACAAAACACTTTTCACTCAGCACTCGATCTCACTCTTAAACTCTTCTTCTTATTCTTCTTAATGGATTTTAGATTGGGACGAGATAAAAGTTATGAAGAGGAAGGATGTATTTATAAGGTAAGAAGAGGGTTGGTGGAGGTTGGTGGGGGTTGGTGGCACGGTTGGTAGGGGGTTTGGTGGCAGCCCATGTTTATTTCATGGATGGCTGCAGCTTCCAACAATCTCCCACTTGAAGACTGATTTCAATTCGTCTTCACATCCTGATCAATGCAACAACCATTCTGCTCTTTTTTACTTTAGCAGACCAACTGAAGTTGAACACAACTTCAGTTTATCGATAGTTACCGTCTTTGTCAACATATCTTCTGGATTCTTGCTTCCTTCGATCTTCTCTAATATTAACACATCATCTTCTAGTAAAGATCTAATGAAGTGATAACGGAGTCTGGTATGTTTGGTTCTGGAATGAAATGCTGAATTCTTTGCTAAGTGTATTGCACTTTGACTATCATTGTATAAAACATTCATTTCCTGTTTAAATCCCAGCTCAGTTAACAAACCTTGAAACCATATCATCTTTTTACTAGGTTCAGTGATTGCTACATACTAAGCTTCTATAGTGGATAAAGTGACAATCTTCTGTACCTGTGACATCCAACTAACAGTTGTAGTTCCAACCGTGAATAGATAACCTGTAGTACTTCTTCGATGATCGACTTCGCCTCCAAAGTCTGCATCTACATAGCCTTGAGCTTTAACCTGCCCTTTACCAAAGTACAAAGCGTTATGTATGGTACCTCAGATATCTCAAAATCCACTTGACTGCTTCCCAATGAGCTTTCCCTGGATTTGACATGAACTTGCTAACAACTCCCACTGCATGACCAATGTATGGTCTCGTACAGACCATGACATACATCAAACTTCCAATAGCCGAGGAATAAGGAACATCAATAATGAAATTTCTTTCTTCCTTCGTTTGAGGGGACCGATCCTTGGATAGACGAAAGTGACTGGCTAATGGTGTGTTGACTGTCTTAGCATCGTCCATGTTGAATCTTCGCAAAACACGGTTGATGTAATCTTCCTGAGATAGCTGCAAGAACCCTCCCTGCTTATCTCTAGTGATTTGCATTTCAAGAATCTTCTTTGCTGGACCTAAGTCTTTCATGTCAAATTCCTTTGACAGTTGCTGCTTCAACCTTCTGATATCATCCATATTTGATCCTGCTACTAACATGTCATCAACATATAGTAGTAAAATGATATAACTAGACCTATATCGGTTAAAGTAGCAACAATGATCAGCATTGCACTTTTGGAACTCTTCCTTGTGCATGAACCCATCAAACTTTTTGTACCATTGTCTTGGGGCTTGTTTCAGGCCATACAAGCTTTTCTTTAGTCTACACACCATGTTCTTCTTCCCTTTCTCGAAGAAACCTTCTGGTTGGTGCATGTATATCTCCACATCCAAGTCTCCATGAAGAAATGCAGTTTTCACATCTAACTGTTCAAGATGGATGTCTTCAATAACAACTATACTTAATACTAACCTGATAGTATTGAGCTTCACAACAGAAGAGAAAATGCCAGTGTAGTCCACTCCTTCCTTTTGTTGAAATCCTTTGACAACTAGGCGAGCTTTGTATCCCTTGGAACCATCATGCTCCTCTTTCACGCGACACACCCATTTATTGTGAAGTGTCTTCTTTCCGATGGGCAACTCAACTAATTACCATGTCTGGTTGGAGATAAGAGACTTCATCTCATCTTCCATGGCAAGCTCCCACTTGTTAGCATCTTCAGTTGTAGATGCTTCATCATAGCATTCAGGTTCCCCTGCATCAGTCAGCAACAAATAATTCATGTATCTTTTGTTAGGTACATGAGATCGAGAAGATCTTCTCAATTCAGGAACTGGAGTAGGATGTTGTAGTGTGTCAGACTGGTCCACACTACTCAGATCAATGATTTCATCAGGATGAGCACTTTCTATAGTCGGTTCTGTGATGTGACTATCTGGAATATCGTTTGCTTCTGCAAATACTGGCTCACTCTACTTTGAGTCGTTGACTTCTGTTTTGTGTCTGTCTTTGTACATTACTCTTTTGTTAAAAATCACATCTCGGTTATGGATCACCTTCTTGTTTTCATCATCCCAAATGTGGTAGCCAAACTCGTTTTCGCCATAGCCGATGAGAGCGCATTTCTTGGATTTGGGATCAAGTTTATTCCTTCTTTGATCACTAATAAGCACATATGCTATGCAATCGAAAACTTTTAAATGTGATAATTTTATCTACTTTCCACTCCATATCTCCTTTGGTATTTTATGCTGTAATGGAACCTAAGGGCCTCTGTTGATCAAATAAGCTATTGTGTTGACTGCTTCTTCCCAGAACTGCTTTGGTAGACCTGACTGTATACGAATGCTTCTGGCTGTTTCTGTCAACGTTCGATTCATACGCTCAGCTGCACCATTGTGTTGAGGCATACCCGGCATGGTTTTTTGCATTTTGTTCCCGTGCTCATGGCAGGACTGCTTGAATTTGGTGTCTTCATACACCTCCATTATCAGTTCTAAGCTTTTTGATTTTTACATTTGTCTCATTTTCAACCATAGCTTTCCACATCCTGAAAGCCTCGAACACTTCAGATTTATGCCTCAAAAAATAAACACATACCTTTCGCGAGTGATCATCGATGAAAGTAACAAAGTAATGCTTTCCACCAATGGATGAGATGGATGTTGGCCCCCAAACATCGGAATGAATAAGCTCCAATTTTTCTTCTTTGGGGTTTTGCCATTTATTTGAAAGCTGACTCTCTTCTACTTTCCAAATATGCAATTTTCACACATGCTTATTTCCATGGACTTTAAACCTGGAAGTTTTCCCTTCGAGTGCATAATCTTCATTCTCTTTTCACTCATATGGCCTAGTCTTTGGTGCCATATGTTGGAATTTTCGTTGCTAGCTGCAACGGTGATTGAACATCGTGCTCCTGCTGTCATGTAAAGAGTACCACTCTTCTTACCGTGAGCAATCGTCATTGCACCCTTTGAAATTTTCCAATCATCACCATGGAAAGTCGTAGTATATCCTTCACTAGCTAGTTGTCCTACGGTGATCAAATTCTTTCTCAAGTCTGGTATGTGCCTGACATCCTTTAGCTCCCAAACTGACGCATTCAGCTTAATCTTCACAGCACCTTTACCAACGATATCACAAGGTTGATCGTCACCAAGATATACCTTTCCAAGATTTCCAGAGGCGTACCTTTTGAAGAATTCTTTCTGCGAAGTGGCATGAAACGATGCTCCATAGTCCAGCACCCAAGACTCTTCCTTGCTCTCCAAAGAGCATATCAACGCTTCATCTCCTCCTGAGGTAGAAGTAACATTTGCCTCTGCCTTCGCCTCATGGTCCTTTGGTTCACTTCTGCATTGATTTTTGTAGTGCCCGGCCTTGCCCCAGTTCCGGCACTCAATGGTCTTTGAGCCGTTGGGATTTCTGGATTTAGATATCCACTCCTTCGGCCTACCACGGTAGTTCGATTTGCTACATCCATTTCCTCGTGTTGAATTTCTTTCTCTTGATTGTGTATGCAAAATTGAAAAATTTGATGACTCACTAGAATCTCTTCATCGGATCTCTTCACTGAGAACCATATCATAAATATCATCAAATTTTAACTTATTGCTTCCCGACGAGCTACTCACTACTGTGATAGTAGCGTTCCAATTTTCTGGCAGGGAAGATAAAAGTATCAACGTGCGTACTTCTTCATCAAACTCAATTTCAACTGAACTTAACTGAGTAGTAACTGTATTCAGTTCATTGAGATGTTGAGCTACCATTGCACCTTCTGTCATCCGCAAATTGAACATTCGCCTCATCAAATGAACTTTGTTAGAGGTCGATGGCTTCTCGTACATACTGGAGAGAGCCGCCATAAGACCCGCCGTGGTCTTTTCTTTTGCTATGTTGAAAGCAACATTGCGAGATAACGTCAATCGATTAACTCCAAGGGCTTGTCTATTAAGAAGAGCCCAATCTTCATCCTTCATATTCTCTGGCTTATTTTCTGAGAGAGGTTGATAAAGACTTTTCTGGTATAGATAATTTTCAATCTGCATTTTCCAAAAGCCAACGGCTCCGTCAAACTTCTCAATTTTAACCTTTCCTTCATCTGCCGCCATCGCTCCCACTCGAATTTGATTTCTTTTCTAACAAATTATGACTTTGATACCAGTTGTTGGGAAATTATGCAAATTTCCTTATGATTATATTTTTGGAGAAAAGAAATGAAATGTAGAATGGTAAGAGACACACAAAACTTGATAACGGAGTTCGGCCAATTATGCCTACGTCTCCGGGCTGCTGCAGATCTTTTATATCAAATAATATTATAAAGTGATTACATGAAACACTTTTCACTCCACACTCGATCTCACTCTTAAACTCTTCTTCTTATTGGATTTTATATTGGGATGAGATAAAAGTCATGAAGAGGAAGGATGTATTTATAAGGTAAGAAGAGGGTTGGTGGAGGTTGGTGGGGGTTGGTGGCACGGTTGGTGGAGGGTTTGGTGGCAGCCTATGTTTATATCATGGATGGCTGCAGCTTCCAACACCGCACCCTCATACCTATCCTTGTATGATTTATCCTTCAGATCAGCTAGACCAATTGAGAACAACAGGTTGGTGGTCAGGTGATTCTCATTTTAGTTAGATCACAGTCATGCCTACATTTACATGTTATATTGACATGTTTCCACCCTCCAGCACACGACCACTGTCCAGGGTAGACTTAGATATCATATGCTGATTTGTACAAGCTACTGATAAGAATCCGGTAAACAGGAAACACAAAGCACCGGCATAGCACATTAACTACTACAAGGATGTGATGCGCCAACAGGGAGATAGCACGACTGCATGTAGAGCTAGAGGCAGTGCATCGTAGATGTGCTTATTGTGGTCTATATTGTGGTTTATTAACTGGTATTACCGGTGGTAGAGACAATGATGGCGAGACATGATACCGCCATTGTAATACACACGCCCACATGCGGATGAGGGTTATTACGTATAGTTTCTCATTTATGTTGTGTATTATTATCATCATTCACGTACCACGATTGTAATATTATCTTCTATTTTTCTGTGCTCTTTCTATACATTGATGCCATTTTTTTTTGTTTATATGTCTAATTAATCATTTTGTAATATGTATGAATTATGTATTATAGTTTACAGTACTTATGCTACGTGTGCAACAATAACATTTTTTCAGTGCTTTATCAGTAATTATGCTATTATTCAATGCTTTATGTTTCTGATTATTGTTGTGTACTTGTAAATTTTCCATGTAACTGTAAATCCTATCGATGCTTTATCAATGCATAAGTGTGCATTGTTTGCAATTCTTGTCGATATTGTGGCCACATTGTTATTATGTACATTAGCTTTTGAACTTTCCATGCAATAATAACATTTGCTAACGCTTTACCAACACACAACTGTGTTTTAATCGTCTGCTATCATTTAGTGACAAACGTTATCGACATAGTAGCCATATTGTTGCGTATGTTACATGTGAATTTTCTCTGAGACATTAAAATTTATCAATGCTTTATCATAATACAATTGTGTATTAATATCCTCTTCTATCATTTAGTAGCAAGTTTTTCGATATAATGACAACTCACACCCCTTGGCATACCCCTATGGAGTCATGTCAATGAGCGGGGGTCATCTAGGTATATACCTAAACCATATGGAGACTAAGATAACATGCCATAATAATCACAATTCACGGCAGAAACAAATAGTTTAATTAAAACTTTTTAGGTACCAATTTGTCATAAATAAATAAAATGTCAATACAGCTAAGTCACATATTACAATAATATCAAAGTACATAATATATCCAAAACATCACACTCTCAAATCAAAATATATTTAACCGAAGATAGAGGTAAAATGAAAATGGGAACATACAATAAGAATGGAGCATTTAAGCAATAATCCAAACCTATCAAAAATCATCTATTCCTTGCACGTCCAAGGTAGGGAAAAGAAAAGGAATGAGTCAAATATAAAAGTCTAACGAATGAGAAGTAAACTATTGGAAAGAATAAGATCAAGTGATAATAGTCTCAAAACTATTCCAGGTATCATAAAGGTTTTGTGTTCGTTCTTTCTTTCTTAAAATGATTGTTTACACCTTAAGCTCTTGCCTAAAGGTCATACTTATTCTACTCAGTGAGCGACTTATTGGACCTCAGCTTCCTTTTAACTCTACTATGCTTGACGAGTTTTGCCTCCTTATTATATTATAAAATTGCCTCTTATTTTCATCTTCGTGATTCCCTTCGTACAAATATCATTTGGACGGGTCGCGCTGAGAGGACCCCAAAAATTTTCAACAGGTTTTACTTAAAATATTTATAGTTTACACCAATCCTGGGTCCTCTACTTAAGGGTTATCTTCTTTGAACCCTTACAATTACAGGATCATTTATTACCAATATAGACATATTAGTAAATTCAAATCAGTTTTAACTTGTATATAACAAGATATACAAGTTTTCTTTTGCTTAAATCGGAGTTATATTAAATAGCAAAAGATACTTGATTAATTAATAAAGTACCCATTTTCTGAAAACAAAATATAATTGATTAATTAGAAATAATTAATCACTATACAACCAAACAAAAATAAATAATCTTGTCATCCTCTTATCAAACCATTCTCATAAATAACTATCTTAATCATCTTAAGTTATCAGGTATAAAGTAGACATTTTGTCCTAACCCAAAATTATCTCAATTCTAAATTTCATTCCAGTGTACCTATATTTATATAATGCCATTTTGCCCTTTTTATATAATATACAGCTTGGCATATCACATAATATACATATAAAACTATAACACATTTTATATATTTTCCAATCTTCTTCAAAATAGGTTTACCTAAATACATGAACAAAGCCAAAACATCTTTAACTTCTATATTTTTAATGTTGTTATCTCAGCTAGAAAATAGGGTTCTAAACCTTTGCCTTACACATAAATATGTATATTCAACAACTAATCATGTAGGCATTGTCTACACCTATATTAGCTTGGTAAAATTTAGATTGTAACTTCTGCTTTCAGCTCTAGTTTCTTTTACAAATACTTGGGTATTTTCCGCACATATATAAGCGTGTTCCCAACCATATTTACACATCATTATGCCGATATTTCACATAAATTCCTATTTATAATGCCATGTTGTTTTCTAATCTGATTTCATTTTTATATATACAAAACATTTATTCATACATGATACATTACCTTAGCTAGTCATACCTTATTTATATCCAGATTATCCAAACATAACATTCTAGACACTAGAAAACGTTGATTTAAACCTTAAGGTTTACCACAATGCTCATGTCATTCTGGTTCTAGGTTTCTATCAAAATACTATGTTTATTCATCTCAACACTTTACTAACTACATTCTCAGATCATAGAAAATAACATATCTGGGAAAAACGCATTTCTCTTTACATAAATAAATCTGGTTTAAATTCAGAACAATGGTGAAAATGGTGCCCCATGTTTACTCATATATCACTTATAATTTACTTTGAAATAATGAACTCTTGGTTTAGTTCATATCACTTAAAAAAATATGTCCAGGTCGTATAAAATATCCAGAATTCCAGGGCATGGCTCCTTATTATTTTGTACCTCAAATGACAGCCAAGGCCATTTTCATATGGGTATAGTTACAAATTGTGCACTCTACATGAAAGAATGCAAATACACAAACACACGCACACGTGTGTGTGTGTATATATAAGCTAACAGACTTATACATTGTTGCTTTAGTAAAACCCTTGTTGAAAAATTAAACTTGACTTTGGGCTATTGGTTTGGGCTACAAATAAAGAAGAAGAGCTAAAGAGAAATCTAGAGCATGAGAAATATCTGGATATATATTGATGTGGAAGAGAGATCTAGAATTATCTACGCTCATGTTGTAATAAAATAAATAGAATCAAGAGTTTTCTTCTCTAGAGATATGTATGGAAAAATCTAAGATATTTTGTATGAAAATTCTAGAGAGGAATTATATACATACGGATCAAATACATCTCAACCATACAATTGAGATGTAAACTACTATAAATAGGAGTGGAGTACTTCATTTGTAAGCAAGCTAAAAAAATTTATAAGCAAAGTTTAAGTTTGTAACAAAGTTTCACTTCCTCTTTCAAAATCAATCTCCCATTTCATACTTGCTATTCAATTCACTTTCTACTTGTTAAATTTTTGCTAACATTGGTATCAGAGCTAGGTCATTGGTTAAAAATATGGCAAGCGACATGACTCCATTTCAAGTTCCATTGCTAAAGAAGGAGTACTATGATAATTGGAGTATTCACATGAAGGCGTTGCTTGGATCACAAGATGTGTGGGATATCAATGAAAATGGGTATGATGAACCTGCCAACATCACCACTTTATCCCAAAATCAAAGGGATAATTTGATGGATTCAAGAAAGAAGGACCAAAAGGCTCTTACTCCCATTCATCAAGGTTTGGATGAATTAATGTTTGAGAAGGTGGTAAGTGCAAAAAGTAGAAAGAAAGCCTGGGTGATTTTGGAAAATGCATTCTAGGGCATTGATAAAGTGAAGAAGATAAGACTACAAACTATGTGAGATGAGTTTGAAGCTTTACATACGAAATCAATCGAATCGATTAATGATTATTTTTCGCGAGTTTTATCTTTAGCAAATCAAATGAAAAGATACTGTGAAAAATTGGAAGACTTTAGAGTGGTTGAGAAAATTCTACGATCTTTAGATTCAAAATTCAATTATATAATTGTAGTTATTGAAGAATCTAAAGATCTAAAATCCATGACCATTGATCAACTCATGGGATCGCTTCAAGCCTATGAAGAAAAATAAAAGAAAAAGGTTAAGGAAGAGCCATTAGAGCAAGCTCTTCAAACCAAACTCACCTTGAGCGAGAATGAAAGAATTATAAGAGGTCATAGCCAAAGAGGAAGAGGTCGAGGCCAAAGCTATGGAAGAGGTGGTTACTGTAACACCCCACCTCCGCTAGGGTCACTCGCAAAGGAATGCACTAGCTTTAGAGGGGCATTATTGGTAAACATGCACAGAAATATCACAAGACAGAACATATAAAATAGCGGAAGTAAAATCGAACTTTCATAAACATGAATACATAAGGTCTAAAGCCTTTTACATCAGAGTACATCAAAACCTGTCTTGCAATAGTAAAGAAGCATAAAGACTTTTTCATAAATTATTCCCCAAATAAAAACAGTAAAGTAGCCATAGCCAGGAAAAGTCCAAGCCTTCAAGCAGAAGAAGTCCGAACTAAACAGCAGTGTTTCCTCCCTGTAACCTGGGGGGGGGGGGAACGGAAGAAAAGAGGCGAAACAAAACGGGTCAGTCAAAAAGACTGAGTAAGCCCTATCTACTATTAGTATAAAAACTAGTAAAGTTAACTGACATGAGAAACTGAGATGAACATAAGCATGATAACAAGATAGATAAGCTAAATCAAAATAACAGGATGAACTACTGAACTCAGATAAACTAAGATGTCATGATAAATTACGATGTCAAGACAAAACAAGGTATCACATCGTCAGGTTCCTATCAAGTATAATATCCCAAGATATCTATCACGTATAACGTCCCATGGCATCTATCATGTATATCCGCTCTGCACCTACCGTACTAGTATCCCAACTGTATTACGCGTTATCCGTGAATGACCCTTGCTCAAAAGTCGTGTAATGGTCCATGTCAACCTAATATGCCGCATATATAGGTTACTCAACTCATATGTTTCTTTCCATGTATAAGTCCAGTCCTTTGCCGTAGGCCGTACGGGCTTTCTCATGTAAACGGTTTATCCTTGGAGTTGTTTTGGACTGCAACCCTTGATCTAGTTGTGTTTCCTTGCCATGAACTATCGCGCGTCCACTTAGGATTTATGCCACCTAGGACCGCTAGGGATTATGCTACCTAATGAACGTTTTTGTGTCTCGGTTTGGGTCTTGGCCACCTAGGACCACTAGGGATTACGCCACCCGTCAACCGCGCCCTTGATCCCACGTATGTATCGTGAATCGTTTTCCATGTCTAGATGCACATGTTCCCCAATGTGCCATCCGAGTTCCGTGCCAGGGCAAATCAAGAAATACGGAACTCGGTCGGGAGCTTTAAATCGTCTGCCGATGCAGATATCAAGGTCTGTTTTTGTACCCGTGGCTATGGTCCCACGTGACCCCTCCCTCAACTACTGAAAGGCAATCCAAGAAAAATCATTTATAAGAACCACTCCACGGCCCCGCTATAGCCCACTTTCCTACGGGCCAACCTCACCCATGACTCGATAGCAAGCACATGGTCTGTTGGGGGTTCCCTGCCTTTCCGTACGTACACGATTGACTAAAGATGGTAGGTAGTCGGCGATGTGCTATCGAGGGCAAAAACCAAGAATTGTCGACTCCACGCTAATCCATCCCAGTCTTTAGGTCGCTCGCATAGCAACCAAGGCATACTCTTGGTCCTTCTAACGCAGACCTTAACCTCTCATGGGCCTAGTATAATTACCTGGCAGCCCACAGAGGGATCCCAAGAATATCCTCACGTCCCCCGAAGCTTCCACTTCGGCACCCAGTGCGCTGGAGCTTTTATCCAAGTCAGATAGCTTGCTCCCCCTCGTATACTAAGCGATGACCTACCGTATCAGGTTACTCATCGTTTTGAGAATTAGTCCTATGTCCTTAGCTAAGAATTATTACTTAGTTACCCTTAACTAAGGTTTACCACTTAGCTTCCTTTCCCGTTATCCTTGATTAACCACGGTTTTCTACCTAGTTCTTCTAGCTAGGGTTTGTCTATTGGGTTAAGTGTTATCATTCAAGTCCATGACTTAACCCGCCCACGAATCACGTCAAAGATTGGCTAAGTATTTAAGTTCAAGACTTAGTCCCACAAGTTGGTTAAGTGTACCCAGAGGCTCATGACTTAACCTTATCAAGTCAAATTGGTCAAGTACTAGCTTACCTTAATCCTATCGGATTATCTTGCTAGATCGATTAAGCATAGATTATCTTAATCCCATCAAATTATCGAGTCGGATTGGTTAAGTATATTCTAAAAAGGTCTTGCGACTTAACCTTGTCAGGTCCGCGTATTAGATTGGTTAAGTGTAGGTTACTTAACCTCATCAAATCATCATGTATAATTGGTTAAGTATAAGTTGCTTAACCCCATTAAATTATCACGTTAAGTTGGTTGAGTATTGGTTACCTAACCTCATTGAATTACCAAGTTTAAATTGGTTAAGTGTTTAACTTAACCCCATCGAATTACCGTGTTTAGATTAGTTAAGTGTGGATTACTTAACCCCATCTAATTACCGTGTCGGATTAGTTAAGTGTAAATTACTTAACCCCATCCCCTAATCATCTTGTATGGTTAAGTGTCATTAAGAAAACTTACTTAACCTCGCCAAATTATCATGTTGGATTGATTAAGTGTTGGTTAACTTAATCCCCGTCCACTAGTCGTATAAAAATGGTTAAGCGTCATTAGGCAAATCAAATCACTTAACCTACCCAACCTTGTCATGTTTTGTTAAGTATCATTAGCCTAATCAATTTACTTAACCCCTTTATCCATGTCATATTTGGTTAAGAGTCATTAATCAAATTAACTTAACCCTATCATGTGACATTAATTACTTAATGCACCTTCACCTCTCACATTAGACTTTGTTGTGGTTACTAGTTAAGCCGGTCGGTTCCGGGTAGCTTTACACCACAACTTGGTCTAACCTCGGGTTCGAGCACACATGACCAACTTCTCACATTGGGTCCTATTGTTTGCAACTACTAGTTAGGCCGGTCGGTTCCGGGTAGTTTTACGTTGCAAACTCAACCCAGCCTCGAGTTGGCCACTTTCATGTTTAGTGTCATGTTCATAGTCAAGTTTTCAAGCAATTGGGTAGACCTAACTTAATAGGTAAATTCCCAATGGGTAGACCTAACTTAATAGGTAAATTCCCAAGCTTATGTTTTTATGCATACTTACATGTCAACTTCCATGTTATATTTCAAGTCATGTTTTCAAGTTGTATTTTCATGTCATTAGAAATTACCCATAACATAACCCAACGCTTTTAAACTCGCATATACGTTCGCAACAACGTAATGGATTAAAAGAAGAGACTTGGCAAAGGAATGACAAAAATGGTATTAAGCCACAAGTTAATCATGGTGGCAAATGAGGCTCAAATGTGTTCATTAGCTTGCATGTTACATTCTTAAGTCTCAAAAACATGCATAAACCCAAACTTGGCACATAAGCGAATCATGGTGACAAAAGACATGGAATGATGGCTAGAAACTCGCATATATCATCATATACGGATTATGACTTCATATGCAAGTTGACATAATGATTATGAAGATTCTCATGTTGCATAATGCAACATTTCAACATAAAGGTTGTGGCTTTTAGCTCATAAGATCAAGATAATGACTTCATAAACTTGCATAACATGATAGCATGCATCATTCTAATTAATCAAACCCAAACTTTCAACATGAACATTTAACTTCATAGTTAATATCTAAGAGTAGGGAAGGGCTTACATTGCTATGAAGGCCTAAATCGATTAAGCTAAAACTTGTGATGAAGCCTATGCATGCCATTACCCAAAAACCCAAAGATGGATGCCCCAAATCACTAAAAACACCACCTTTATGAACAAAGATCAAAGCTTTTGCCTTGAAATCAACTTGAGAAGCTCTCATACTAACATAAGGACTCTCTAATACTCTCATGATCATGAAACCTCTCATAGAAATGAAGTGGAGGCTAGGATAGTTGAGTGGATGCCATGAGAGTAGAAATTTGGCCATAGTTTAGTTACATGAGTGAATAATGAGGGTTTAGGGGTAGGTTAGGGGCTTATTTATAGAAGTTTAGGCTAGTTAGGACCCTTAGATTAACCCTAGGACCAACCTGAACCGTCAGATCTCAAACCAGGCCCAGAAACCTAGCCAAGATAGAAAATAGGTGCACCAGGCAAGAATGCTCGTCTGAGCCAAGTCGACAGCCAAGTCGACAGGGCTGTTGACTTGGTCAGACCAAGTCGACAGGGCTGTCGACTTGGGTACTGTGGCGGGAATTTTCCCGCCTGGCCCAATTGGCCCAATTTCCCAAGTTCCAGTTTGAATTTGAAATCTGTTTTTACTTAGAAATTTTCTGAAAACTTCGTTGGGCCTTAATCGGGTCATACGGACTCCGATTTTCGAAAACTCGGACTCTATTTCGCGTATTTTTCCGAGACGAACGCAATGGCATAGCCCGTTTAACTTGATTCAGAATTTAAAATTAAATTCTGCCTTGATTCTCGTCTTAATCATGTTATCGAAATACGGGTTGTTACAGTTACAAATCTTTCAGTAAAGAGGAGAGAAGCCAAAACACATATGCTACAAGAGGTCAAGAAAGAGGAGGAAACATGAAACAAAATGGAAGACCATGGTATGATAAATCACAAATTGAATGTTATAATTATGATAAATTTGGGCATTTTGCTTTCTAATGTAGATCTACTTTTAATAAAGTTCTAGAGAGATCTAACTTTGCTAAAGAAGAGGAAGAATATTCTACACTACTCTTGGCACATAAAGGAGATGAAAGTGGTGATACAAACACATGGTATTTAGATACGGGGTTAAGCAATCATATGTGTGGAAGAAGGAATATGTTCATGGAGCTTGATGAATCGGTAAGTGGAAACATTCATTTTGGCGATGAATCCAAAATTCCCATTAAGGGAAAAGGAAAAATATCAATTTTCTTGAAAAATGGAAAACATGACTTTATCTCTAATGTATATTACCTGCCTAATATGAAAAGTAACATTCTAAGCTTGGGGCAACTTTTCGAAAAAGGATATGATATTTATATGAAAAATCATAGTCTTTCCATGAAAGATGCTAAAGTAAATTTGGTTGTTAAAGTAGAGATGTCGAAAAGTAGAATGTTTCCACGTCTTATGTCAAACGGTATTGCGAAATGTTTAAAATCATGCTATAAAGATTCATCATGGATTTGGCACTTAAGATTTGGACATCTTAATTTTGGTGGTTTGAAGTTGTTAAAGAATAAAAACATGGTAAAAGGCTTACCACGAATTGATAATATGAATCAACTATGTGAAGGGTGCTTATTTGGAAAACAATCGAGGAAAAGTTTTCCAAAAGAGTACAACACAAGGGCTAGAGAACCATTAGAGTTGATTCATACTGATATTTGTAGTCCAATAAAACCGTGTTCACTTGGGAAAAGTAATTACTTTGCTTTATTTACTGATGATTATAGTAGAAAAACTTGGGTTTATTTCCTTAAACAGAAATCTGATGTATTTGATGCTTTTAAGAAATTCAAAGCTTTTGTAGAAAATGAAAGTGGTTATAAGATAAAATCCATGAGGTCCAACCGAGGTGGGGAATTTACCTCCAAAGAATTTGAGAAATTTTGTGAAGAAAATGGAATTCATCGTCCCTTAACCGTCCCGTATATTCCACAACAAAATAGGGTTGTGTAAAGGAAGAATAGATATCTTCTCAACACGGCATGAAGCATGTTAAAGAGCAAAAATGTTCCTAAAGTGTTTTGGGCCGAAGCCATCGAATGCACGGTATATTTAGCAAATCGCTCTCTAACTCGGATTGTGTGTAACAAAACCCCCGAAGAAGCATGGAGTGGTAGTAAACCATGTATATCTCACTTGAAAGTTTTCGCAAGCATTGCATATGCCCATGTGCCGGACCAAAGACGCTTCGAGTTAGATGATAAAAGTGAAAAATACATCTTCGTTGGCTATGACCCGCAGACGAAAGGGTATACGTTATATATCCCAGTAAATGGAAAAGTTGTTGTTAGTCAAGATGTGGAGTTTATTGAAGAAAATACTTGGAATTGGAGCACATAAGAAGATGATTATAATTTCCTCCCTTTTACGAAGAAGAAGAAATCAATGATGTGCAAGAAGAGCCAACTAGTCCAATGCTGTCATCTCCATCATGCACTCAAGAAGAATCTCCACAAGAAGAAAGCTCAAGTGAAAGGGTCCCACGTATGAGATCATTACAAGAACTATATGAGGTAACACCACTTTATGATGATATTACTTTATTTTGTCTTTTCGCAAATTGTGAGCCAATAGATTTCGAAGAAGCAAAAGAAGACAAAAGATGGAGAAGTGCCATGGATGAAGAAATCAAAGCCATTGTGAAGAATGATACATGGGAGCTAGCTAATTTACCAAAAGGACACAAAGCTATTGGAGTAAAATGGGTGTACAAAGTAAAGAAGAATGCTAAAGGAGAAGTTGAAAGATACAAAGCTAGATTGGTAGCCAAGGGATACAAGCAAAGATCGGGTATAAATTATGAAGAGGTATTTGCTCCCGTTTCCCGCTTAGAAACTATAAGATTACTAATCTCTTTAGCGGCCCAAAACAAATGGAAAATATATCAAACGAATGTGAAATCAACTTTCTTAAATGGTAAATTAGAAGAAGAAGTTTATGTGGAGCAACAATCTGGCTATAAAATTAAAGGACATGAAGGTAAAGTTTTAAAATTGAAAAAAGCACTTTATGGTTTGAAACAAGCCCCTAAAGCATGGAATATTATAATTGATAAATAGTTTATAGAAAATAACTTTATAAAATGCCCCCATGAACATGCTCTTTACGTAAAAACAAATCAAAGTGGAGATATCTTGATTGTATGTTTGTACATGAATGATTTAATTTTTACTGGCAATAATCCAAAAGTATTTGATTTTAAGAAGGAGACGAGTCTAGAATTTGAGATGACGGATATCGGACTCATGTCATATTATCTTGGCATCTAAATAACTCAAAGTGAACATGACATATTTATTTACAAGAAGCATATGCAAAGGAAATATTGAAGAAATTTAAGATGGATGGAAGTAAGCCAGTAAGTACCCCGATAGAATGTGGAACAAAGCTCTCGAAACACACCAAAGAAGAAGAAGTGGATCCTACATTGTTCAAGAGTCTGGTTGGTAGCTTGGGATATCTCACATGCACAAGGCCCGATATACTTTATGTTGTTGGACTCATTAGCCGCTATATGAAAGCTCCTACAACATCACACTTGAAGACTGCAAAAAGAATTCTTCGATACATCAGAGGTACCACTGATTTTGGTTTATTATATTCAAGTTCTAACGAATTCAGGTTGATTGGTTACAGTGATTGGGCTGGAGATGTTGATGATCGTAAAAGCACAACTGGATTTGTCTTCTTTATGGGAGATACAACCTTCACCTGGAGTTCAAAAAAGCAACCAATCGTGACGCTTTCCAGTTGTGAAGCTGAGTATGTTGCTGCTTCAACTTGTGTTCGTCATGCTATTTGGCTTCGAGATTTGTTGAAGGAGTTGCACATACCACAATATAATGCAACAGATATTTGCATGGATAACAAGTCGGCTATCGCTCTAGCCAAGAATCCTGTCTTCCATGAACGGAGTTCACACAGCGATTCACGTTATCACTTTATTCGAGAGCGGATTGCCATAAAGGAAGTACAAGCAAAGTATATCAACTCAAAGGAACAAGTAGCAGATATTTTTACAAAGGCGTTGAAGTATGAAGACTTTCAAAGATTACGAGAGACGCTTGGAGTGACAAAGTCAAGTTTACGGGGGGATGTTAAAAAATTAAACTTGACTTTGGGCTATTAGTTTGGGCTACAAATAATGAAGAAGAGCTAAAGAAAAATCTAGAGCATGGGAAATATCTAGATACATATTGATGTGGAAGAGAGATCTAGAGTTATCTACTCTCATGTTGTAATAAAATAAATAGACTAGAGTTTTCTTCTCTAGAGGCATATGTGGAAAAATCTAAGATATTTTGTATGAAAGTCCTAAAGAGGAATTGTATACCATAGGATCAAATACATCTCAACCATACAATTGTGATGTAAACTACTATAAATAGGAGTGGAGTACTTCATTTGTAAGCAAAGTTTAAGTTTGTAACAAAGTTTCACTTACTCTTTCAAAATCAATCTCCCATTTCATACTTGTTATTCAATTCACTTTATACTTGTTAAATTTTTGCTAACAACCCTTACTTCTATACAGGATATCTTAACATGTAGATATATGATTGTGGCATTTCACATGGTCATAAGTTTAAGTATAATTCATAATATTCCACCAAGCTTTCAAAATTCATTTATCATTAACCTCAGTAATAACTTTATATCTGAAAATATATATTTCTTTCTAATATTCAACAATCTGGATTTTCATGCCAATGAACACTTATACTCAGAAATACATATATATTTACTTCTAGTCATACAGGTAATTAATGATTATTCCTTCATTCAAAAATATAAACTACTAGGTTCTAAATTCTTAAGCTTCTTCATATACATGCATAAGTTATTTTTATCATGTATAAGTCTGGGTATTTATACACAATTAAACAAACCTCAAGCGCTAAATATTTACCACTTTCAAACTCCATTAAAAACCTCAAGTTATTTCAAAAATTCATAGTTTAAGCTCTACAATATTACAACTTTCGATAATCATCACTTTAAGTTATAACAGACAATTAAACCAACTTTAATACTCAGCATAAAATAAAGCAATACATCAAAGCATCATATACTTAACCAAGCATTTGAGTAACATTGTTACTATCAAAATAACAAAGCATATAAACAAAATTTTCAAGCCATCTTTTATACTATCGCATGTCCTTTTTACTGGCTGCAAAACATTGGAAGCTCCCCCATTGTGAAATGAGACAACCCAATACACTAAAGTAAATAGAGTCCGACATGTTGCCTGGTGTGAGAATTCACTTAATACATGACATTATACTTATTGAGCTAGCCAAGTTTATGTTCCTTTATTCATGTACACTAGCAGTTTATTCATGCATGCCCAGGTGTCCTTAATATTAAACTGGGTAAGTTCATATATGTGCCAGTGATCTTTAGCTTAACACTTTCATCATTCAGGATTATCCACACATAACATACATACTATCAACACAATTATCATCAAACATTTTGGTTGCTTACCCAACAACTCAAATGTGCATATACCAAGATTCCTTCGATTCAAGTGGCATTCAACCAAGCATAACAATGAATGACTCGTCACATAAATCAGTACAAACACTCATTCATATCAAACGTATAAATCATCAATCTATATAACATATTAACATTCACATAATCCGCCCTTCCCAGCATTCTCAACTGCAATATAGTGGGCCTATGTCTGTCATGAAGTAGTTTACGAGCTCACCTTTTCATTCCTAACTAGTTCGTACTACATTCGACTCCACATTGTTTGGGTTATCACTGTTACTCCTAGCACACTCGGATCCCTGGGTTTAAACAAGCCATGTATAAGTTTGCATTGTGGTTCATGCCAAGCTACTCAAGGTAGTATTTCCCTAACCTAAACAACCCTTAGTTCATTACTAAGTCTTTTTCCTTTATTAGACTCAATTATTCCCCTGCGTACCCATAAACCTTAGAAATGAATCAAATACATTCAGCACTCTTAGCCATACATTCGTATCAATCATGGCATCCATCCTTGCTTAAACCACTTTCCAATAACAATTATTATAAAACACTTTTAATACTCATATCAAACACAAACTATTTAAACATAGGGTTTTATATCATATTTCTATGTGTGTCTATCAGATATTATTAAACATACTTTTAGAGATTTTAATACTACAATAGCAG
This sequence comes from Allium sativum, assembly GCA_030737875.1. Taxonomy (NCBI): domain Eukaryota; kingdom Viridiplantae; phylum Streptophyta; class Magnoliopsida; order Asparagales; family Amaryllidaceae; genus Allium; species Allium sativum. Next base: position 964,891,344 of record CM060910.1, on the reverse strand, counting down.
ACATTCATTGCATATATCGTCCAATGTATTTATCTTAGACATCACAACCAAATATTTAAATAATATGCCGCTTATTCATATTAGCCTTTAAAATATAATATTGCATATAGCTCAACATATCACTTAACCAGAAATCAGTATTCAATCAACCAATCAAGGACAAGCACACATTATATCTATACTATACTATTAAAGCTGAGTTTCTTTTAGGTGGCTCTCAAGCCCCCTTCAATTTTTATCAGGACTCAATGCAGGCTCGACACGTGTAATGTTCATTGAACCGTCCCTTTTATATACAATTTTCTTTCCCATTTTTACAATTCGCGTTCTCATTTACCCTTTTGCTTCCCCTTCTACGCCGTTACCCATCTAATCAGCTTGCCCCTCTTCTGCCGTGGAAAAATCTCAAATTGTTTAATCGCACAACCTTTTCGTCGCGGTAATCTAGGCTGTGTCAATTTCTCCATCCGTTAACTCTCTACTGTTACTCCATTGGCCACTGTAACCTAATCATCGATTAGTCTTCCAATTCGCCTTGGACTTCAGTTGTTACTTCTACTTCCTAAAGATCACCGAACTTGTAACGACCCGCATTCTACGCATCATAGGATCGTAGAATATTTATTTCTGTCACGTACGAAGTCGTATGGTCATGTAACTTTGGGAGACGACTATTGGGGTCATTTCCCATGTTCATGATTTTTCCCGATTTTTAAATGACCATTTTACGCCTAGTTGGCACTGTTTTGGCCATAACTTTTGACTGGAAAGGAATTTTGACCTGAAACCACTTCCATTGGCTCCGGATGATGGTTTCTCTTTCCGTAGAGTGGTCACATTAGTCAAACGGACTCACCGTTTGGGAGATATGGCTGAAACAAGTTTCAGATGGTGAAAAACAGCTTAATTGGGCTTAACCGGGTGATTAGCAGCTAGGCCCAGAGGGGAATTTCGGGTTTAGAGGTATAGGAGGACTGATTAGGGTTAGGTTATCACTTTCATTTCAGTTTTGAGCCGCCACAAACCTTCTTGAGACCTTAGTAATGGCTTCCATCCTCTAAAACCACTCCAAAACACATTTTTAGTGAAGATTAAGCCTAAACTACATCAAAACAAGGCCAAATAGCAACAAAGCAAGGTTGGAGCTGCTGCTATACATAGGAATTCGACCCAAACAGAGAATATTTCAGATTTGGTGATTTATTTTGTGGCCAAGGTGAGTGATTTGCATAGCTTTTGCACTAATTACGCTGATTAAGGGTAATTAGTGAAGATTAGCGAATTTATACGTAAATAAATTCTGGAAAAATTCTTAAAATTCTAAAATAATGTTTTAAGGCTCTGTTAGAAATTTGGGTTAATTTCGATGTGTTTTGCTAATCGTATGCTTAAACATGATTAAGAGGGATTATAGGAAAATGTGAGGTTTTAGCCACTTTTGATCCATTTTGGTTCATTTGAATTGTTGTTAGGTGTTTGTGGTTGTTCTTACATGTTGTTATGAATAATTGACATGAATTGTGATTGATTAGAATAGTTAGATTTGTCAAAAACGTCGTCGAACGGCGTAAACAAGTTACTGGAAAAGTCGCAGAAAGTTGTGCAGGGCTTCGGATCGGATCGGATGGGGGGCTCGGATCGGATATGTGAACTGGGCAAGAAACCCGACCCGAACCGGAGTTTGGCACATAGGAGGCTTGGCAAGAAGGAAGGCCGTTTGCTTAGAGTTGGAGCGGATAAGGGGATCGGATCGGAAGGATAATTGGAGGCCAGATCGGATCGACTTGGAGACGCAGGGCTCGGATCGGAAGTAAACATTTGGGAGAACTAGCAAGAGGGAAGGCCACGCGGATCAGATGGCAAGGAGGGATCGGATCGGAATACGTGAAGAAATAAGGGAGCGGATCGGAGCACTGGAAGGAAGGACACCCGACCCGACCCGGAGGAGGACACCGACCCGACCTGAAGTGGAATACCCGAACCGAATGGAAAGATGACAAGGAAGGAGGACCGAACCGAACCGACGAGGGTAATGACCACCGAACCGAACCGTATTCTAGGGCTGCTACTGCACGACAACTCTTTTAAAGACCCACTCCAATTCGATCAAAACCCGAGATGCAAAGGAAGTCCAAATGAGGAGCTTTGACTCAGGATCCAGCTGGGAACCAATGAGTGGGCTTCATGATTGGGCTTTGCTGCGGGACGCGTGCCAAGGAGTTATCGACGTCTATAGCTTTGAACCACTATGGTAGGAGGTACGAAGGCGGATTCAGGGCCATTATGGCATCGGTAGAACCAAGGGCTACAACCAATGAAGTCGGTCATTGAAATGTTTGGTCATGACTCCATATGTTTAGCTTGGTCATAGCAGGGTTTCTACAAGTCGGGATTCGTCGTTGCCTCGGTTTGTCTAATGTTTCAAAGTGGTAGATATCGTATGCTTTACGCACTGAGCGAGAGATGTGAGGATGGTTGCTATGGTTGATTTGGTTGCTATCATTATGACATGCACACCCCACCCCCATATTCTTACACTATTTATTATGGCACCTTAGGGTACTGTACGGTATGTGGTACTAACTCTTTGGTTGCAGGTCCAGGTTCAGGTATGGTTTAGTATACCTGTTATTACTCTGTTTAGATGTTTATCGCTCATACCAGGCTTTATGTCTGACCCAGAGTTTTATGTCTCCTCTTATTACTCTGGGTGCTCACACGAGCAGACTAGAGACAGGTTAGCTGGTGATGCACGGGTAGATGATCCGGAGACGAGCAGGAGGCTTCCACGTAATATATATAGTATTCTCCCTGTGCTGTTGAAGATCACTGCTTGGGCATTGGTGGTGCATCTTCTACTTTAGTTTTCTTTTGTTAGAGACAGTAAATTTGGAAAGTTGTAATAAGCTGTATTTGGATTTCCGCTGCTCTGATGTTGACAATGATTATTAGTTATCAGCTTATGCACTGTCTCGCCTGTTTTATGTCAAGTATGTTATTATTATATTTTATTCCATGCGCTGTGAGACATTCTACAGGTTCCTTGATTAATTCATTCCCTTCTTTCCTTTCTTTGGCGACCGTTCCGTCCTAGTCGGGCATGTGTACAGCGCACTTCCGGAGAAAATGCAGGCTGGTGCGGGGCGGGCCGTCACACTTGGTATCAGAGCTCTAGGTTGCGTAGTTAACCTAGGGAAGCTATCGGGGAGAGATAATATACGTATACGAGAGAGCGTATTTGTGATTACTTTGGTTTTAAAAGCTATATATATATATATATATACTATTAGTAGTATAAGAATGAAGTCGTACTGCACTAGCACCACTATGGAGTCGTTAATCGTTTCCTTTTTCAGATTGACGATGAGCCGATATGTTAGAGGTACCGGTAGGGGAGCCAATAATGGGAATGCTGCTGACATGAGGACGATGTTTACTGACCTCATGAGAGAGATGCTTAGAGATGTACAGAGGGCAGCTCCCAATGGTGGAAATGGTGGTGGTCCAATAGTGCAGGCGCCGAGGGTCGACTTCGCCAAGTTGAATAAGGATTATACTAGCCTTGGTGGGAAGCCGTTCCACGGAACGGAGTCGGCCACAGATGTTCAGGATTGGTTGGATAGTTGTGAACGTATCTTTGAGGATTTGGGTATCGAGGATGCAATGAAGAGAAAGCTAGCGTCCCGTCAGCTGCAAGGGCGGGCAATGAATTGGTGGAATGCTATAAAGGCAGCTACTCCCGAAGATCAGATTACTTGGGAGCAGTTTAAGGCTCGCTTTAGCGAGAAGTTCATTCCAGCTGCTCAGAAGTCAGTGCTGTTTAAGAAGTTCTTGGAGCTCAAGCAGAATGGCAGAGCTGTCTCGGAATATATTGCTGAATTTGACACTTTGTCAAAATATGGGTTATCTCTTATTGATACTGCCGAGAAAAAGAATGAGAAATTCATAACTGGTTTGGATCAGTACTTGGGGGAAAAACTTATTAACCACATCGATGAGACTTTTGAATCGATTGTGGGGAAAGCATTAAGATCAGAAAGTCTCTACCCTAAGCCGAAGACTGAGGTTGCATCCGCAGATGAGCCAAAGCCACAAGCAAGTGGTGGAGGCAAGGGTGGTTCCCAGAATAAGAGAAAGCAGAATCAGACTAAGGATGGCCAGAAGAAAAAGAATAAGCAAGATGTTGAGTGCTTCAGCTGTGGTAAGAAGGGCCATTATGCTAGTAATTGTCGGGCCAAGCCAGCGGATAGGAAGTGCTTCAACTGTGGCCAAATGGGACATCACAAGGATAAGTGTCCACAGCCCCCTAAAGAAAAGTAAATGGTGAAAGCATATGCCCTTAATGCTATTCCTTCTTCGTCGAATGCCCCAACTGCGGTGGAGAAAGGAAAGAATGTCGTCATTCAAGGTATGCTTTCTGTTTACGATGTTCCTGTTAGAGTTTTGTTTGATACCGGAGCTTCCAGTTCTTTCATATCTAGTGACCTGGTAGATAGGTTGGGATTGGAGCCCGAGATTGTCGATAGACCTTTAGTAGTGACGAACCCGATTGGTGGTTTGACTAGCCATAGCATGATTTGTCGTAATGTGGTCTTATCGAGTCATGGATGCATGTTTGTTTGTGATTGCTTTGTTTTGGGCTTTACTGGGTTTGGCATTATTTTGGTAGTAGATTGGCTCCAAAGATACGGGGTGGTGGTAGACTGTGAGGGCTTGTTGGTGACAGCTAGAGCGGATGATGGGCGGAGGATAGTGTTTGGTGGTCTACCCAGTAAGGGGGTATTGGCTAGTTTTCTAAACTCCCTCGACATTCCGCATAGTGAGTTGTCAGGTTTGCCCGTAGTTGGCCAGTATCCGGATATTTTCGAAGAAGTGACCGGACTTCCACCACACCGAGAGATTGAGTTTCGTATTGATTTGGTAAAAGATGCCAGACCTATAGTGATGCCACTTCGTCGTATGGCACCAAAAGAGCAGCGAGAGCTCGAGGTGCAAGTCAGCGATCTTTTGAAGAAGGGATTTATCAGAAGGAGTGTTTCTGAATGGGGAGCACCAGTTGTGTTTGCTACCAAGGCGGATGGTTCCCTTCGTTTGTGTGTAGACTACCGCGAGTTGAATAAAGTGACGAGGAAGAACAAGTATCCTCTACCGCGGATAGATGATTTGTTCGATCAGTTGAGTGGCGCGAGAGTATTTTCTCAGTTGGATCTCGCGATAGGTTTTCATCAGCTTAGAGTGGAAGCTGAGAGTATAGCTAAAACGGCATTTCGAACACCATCTGGATTTTATGAATGGTTGGTTATGCCATTTGGGCTGACTAATGCCCTAGCATATTTTGTGGATCTTATGAATAGGGTATTCAGAGATCAGTCGAATAAGTTTGTCCTTGTGTTCGTTGATGATATTTTGGTCTATTCGAAGACAGAGGAAGAACACAAGGAACATTTAAGAGTAGCGATGGAGGTGTTGAGAAAACACCAATTGAAAGCAAAGTTATCTAAGTGTCACTTCTGGAAGAGGGAAGTGAGGTTCTTGGGCCATGTTGTATCAGAGAATGGTATTGCCGTGGACCCGGCGAAGGTGGCTACGGTACAGGATTGGCCTACGCCCAAGAATGCAACAGATGTAAGGAGTTTCTTGGGGTTAGCGGGATATTATCGTAAGTTTATCCAAGGTTTCTCCAAGATAGCAGCACCGTTGACCCAGTTGACCAAGAAGAATCAAGCTTTTGTCTGGGATGGGAGGTGCGAGAATGCATTCAAAAGTCTAAAGGACAAGTTGACAAGCGCACCAGTGTTAGTCATTCCTAAGGGGGATGAAGAGATGACGGTATACACGGATGCCTGTGGTACCGGACTGGGTGCTGTATTGATGCAAGGCGGTAGGGTTGTAGCTTACGCAAGTCGGCAATTGAAACCGCACGAGAGAAGATACCCTACCCATGATTTAGAATTGGCAGCAATCGTGTTCGCATTAAAGATGTGGAGACACTATCTCTTGGGAGAAAGATTTGAGCTGTTTACAGATCATAAGTCGTTAAAGTATCTCTTCTCTCAGATAGATCTGAATCTCCGTCAGCAGAGATGGTTAGAGTTCTTAGCTTCCTATGATTTTGACATCGCATACACACCAGGAAAGGGCAATGCGGTGGCTGATGCATTGAGTAGAAGACATGCTAGCTTAGGGGCTATGTTCCTTGAATGGAAGCAACTGGAGTTTATCGCGGGGTTTGATTTCAGACCAAAGTGCGAATTGGATCCAGAAATGTTAGCAAGTTTGACGATCAGACCCACTTTAATTGAGCGGATCGGCTCTAGTCAGAGGGACGATCCTAACCTATTGGAAATCATCTCCAAGTTAAAGATGGATATCGATGAGGAGATGAACAAGTATGGGCTTGATCGAGATGGATGGCTTAGAAAGAATGGAAAGCTTGTTGTGCCTAATGTCAATGGATTGAGAGATGAAGTGCTTAGAGAATGTCATCACTCAAAGCTGACTATACACCCTGGTGGTAACAAGATGTATCGAGATATGAAGCAGACCTACTACTGGGAAGGGATGAAAAGAGACGTTGGGAAGTTTATATCCAAATGCATGAATTGCCAGCTAGTTAAAGCCGAGCAAAAGAAGCCTAGTGGTTTGTTACAGCCATTAGAAATTCCCGAATGGAAATGGGAGCAAGTCTCGATGGATTTCATCGATGGTTTACCAAGGACTAGATCGGGACATGATAGCATTTGGGTGATTGTGGACCGATTGACCAAAAGTGCAAGATTTATACCAGTCAGATCGACCAGAACGGCATCTAAGTTAGCAGAATTGTATATGAAGTGGGTAGTGAGATTCCATGGAGTACCTAAAAGCATTGTGAGTGACCGAGACCCGTTGTTCACTAGTGGGTTTTGGAAGAGCTTACAAGAGGCTCTAGGGTCGGAGTTACATCTCAGTACCACATATCATCCTCAGACCGACGGTCAGACGGAGAGGGTGAACCGTATTTTGGAAGATCTCTTGAGAGCATGTATATTGGATTTCGGTGGATCATGGGATGACCATTTGCATCTAGTAGAGTTTGCATATAATAATAGCTACCAATCCAGTATCGGTATGGCTCCGTTTGAAGCTTTGTACGGAAGACCGTGCAACTCACCATCATGTTGGATAGAGACTGGCGAGAAGTTTATGCTTGGACCAGATGTGGTGAGGGAAACTTCAGATAAAATCAAGACCATTCAACAACGAATGAAGGCTGCCCAAGATAGGCAGAAGAGTTATGCTGATAAGAGGAGAAGAGACTTAAAATTCTCCGTTGGCGACATGGTGTTTGTTAAGATTTCTCCGTTGAAGAGCGTAATACGATTTGGTAGGAGAGGCAAGTTGGCACCAAGATTTGTTGGCCCATTCCCTGTTCTTGAACTAGTCGGGAATTTGGCATATAGAATTGACTTACCACAGAAGATGGCGGGAGTTCACAACGTATTTCATGTTTCCCAACTAAGGAAGTTCGTTCACGACTCAGATATGACTATTTCACCTGATCAGTTAGAGGACCTCGAAGTAGAACCCGAGGCGGTTGGGAACCGCAAGCCGGCCCGTATTGTCGAGCACGACATGAAGCAACTTCGAAGGAAGGCGGTGAAGCTAGTCAAGGTTCAGTGGGGCGAGGACGAGAATGATTGTACTTGAGAGACAGAGGAGAACATTAGGAAGACTCACCCAGGACTCTTTGCCTGGTAAGATTTTGACTTCAATTTAGTTTTCCGCATGCTAGGATAGACTTGTTTGCTTGTTTTGCATGTTTGATTGTTGTATGTGGTTGTTAGGCATGCGGGATCCTTTGTATGTTTTGGGTTAAGGAATTTCGGGGACGAAATTTCTTAAGGGGGGGAGAGTGTAACGACCCGCATTCTACGCATCATAGGATCGTAGAATATTTATTTCTGTCACGTACGAAGTCGTATGGTCATGTAACTTTGGGAGACGACTATTGGGGTCATTTCCCATGTTCATGATTTTTCCCGATTTTTAAATGACCATTTTACGCCTAGTTGGCACTGTTTTGGCCATAACTTTTGACTGGAAAGGAATTTTGACCTGAAACCACTTCCTTTGGCTCCGGATGATGGTTTCTCTTTCCGTAGAGTGGTCACATTAGTCAAACGGACTCACCGTTTGGGAGATATGGCTGAAACAAGTTTCAGATGGTGAAAAACAGCTTAATTGGGCTTAACCGGGTGATTAGCAGCTAGGCCCAGAGGGGAATTTCGGGTTTAGAGGTATAGGAGGACTGATTAGGGTTAGGTTATCACTTTCATTTCAGTTTTGAGCCGCCACAAACCTTCTTGAGACCTTAGTAATGGCTTCCATCCTCTAAAACCACTCCAAAACACATTTTTAGTGAAGATTAAGCCTAAACTACATCAAAACAAGGCCAAATAGCAACAAAGCAAGGTTGGAGCTGCTGCTATACATAGGAATTCGACCCAAACAGAGAATATTTCAGATTTGGTGATTTATTTTGTGGCCAAGGTGAGTGATTTGCATAGCTTTTGCACTAATTACGATGATTAAGGGTAATTAGTGAAGATTAGCGAATTTATACGTAAATAAATTCTGGAAAAATTCTTAAAATTCTAAAATAATGTTTTAAGGCTCTGTTAGAAATTTGGGTTAATTTCGATGTGTTTTGCTAATCGTATGCTTAAACATGATTAAGAGGGATTATAGGAAAATGTGAGGTTTTAGCCACTTTTGATCCATTTTGGTTCATTTGAATTGTTGTTAGGTGTTTGTGGTTGTTCTTACATGTTGTTATGAATAATTGACATGAATTGTGATTGATTAGAATAGTTAGATTTGTCAAAAACGTCGTCGAACGGCGTAAACAAGTTACTGGAAAAGTCGCAGAAAGTTGTGCAGGGCTTCGGATCGGATCGGATGGGGGGCTCGGATCGGATATGTGAACTGGGCAAGAAACCCGACCCGAACCGGAGTTTGGCACATAGGAGGCTTGGCAAGAAGGAAGGCCATTTGCTTAGAGTTGGAGCGGATAAGGGGATCGGATCGGAAGGATAATTGGAGGCCAGATCGGATCGACTTGGAGACGCAGGGCTCGGATCGGAAGTAAACATTTGGGAGAACTAGCAAGAGGGAAGGCCACGCGGATCAGATGGCAAGGAGGGATCGGATCGGAATACGTGAAGAAATAAGGGAGCGGATCGGAGCACTGGAAGGAAGGACACCCGACCCGACCCGGAGGAGGACACCGACCCGACCTGAAGTGGAATACCCGAACCGAATGGAAAGATGACAAGGAAGGAGGACCGAACCGAACCGACGAGGGTAATGACCACCGAACCGAACCGTATTCTAGGGCTGCTACTGCACGACAACTCTTTTAAAGACCCACTCCAATTTGATCAAAACCCGAGATGCAAAGGAAGTCCAAATGAGGAGCTTTGACTCAGGATCCAGCTGGGAACCAATGAGTGGGCTTCATGATTGGGCTTTGCTGCGGGACGCGTGCCAAGGAGTTATCGACGTCTATAGCTTTGAACCACTATGGTAGGAGGTACGAAGGCGGATTCAGGGCCATTATGGCATCGGTAGAACCAAGGGCTACAACCAATGAAGTCGGTCATTGAAATGTTTGGTCATGACTCCATATGTTTAGCTTGGTCATAGCAGGGTTTCTACAAGTCGGGATTCGTCGTTGCCTCGGTTTGTCTAATGTTTCAAAGTGGTAGATATCGTATGCTTTACGCACTGAGCGAGAGATGTGAGGATGGTTGCTATGGTTGATTTGGTTGCTATCATTATGACATGCACACCCCACCCCCATATTCTTACACTATTTATTATGGCACCTTAGGGTACTGTACGGTATGTGGTACTAACTCTTTGGTTGCAGGTCCAGGTTCAGGTATGGTTTAGTATACCTGTTATTACTCTGTTTAGATGTTTATCGCTCATACCAGGCTTTATGTCTGACCCAGAGTTTTATGTCTCCTCTTATTACTCTGGGTGCTCACACGAGCAGACTAGAGACAGGTTAGCTGGTGATGCACGGGTAGATGATCCGGAGACGAGCAGGAGGCTTCCACGTAATATATATAGTATTCTCCCTGTGCTGTTGAAGATCACTGCTTGGGCATTGGTGGTGCATCTTCTACTTTAGTTTTCTTTTGTTAGAGACAGTAAATTTGGAAAGTTGTAATAAGCTGTATTTGGATTTCCGCTGCTCTGATGTTGACAATGATTATTAGTTATTAGCTTATGCACTGTCTCGCCTGTTTTATGTCAAGTATGTTATTATTATATTTTATTCCATGCGCTGTGAGACATTCTACAGGTTCCTTGATTAATTCATTCCCTTCTTTCCTTTCTTTGGCGACCGTTCCGTGCTAGTCGGGCATGTGTACAGTGCACTTCCGGAGAAAATGCAGGCTGGTGCGGGGCGGGCCGTCACAGAACTCTAATCCTGCAAGCATCGCTAATCGCCTTTCATCATGGAGTCAACAGGAAACTTCGGTCATAAAGTGAAATAGGTAAAACAATGTTTGATAATTTTCGCTATTTGCTTTCAATTTGGATTTCTAAACATTATCAATGACTGTTTCTTATTCGGGTTCAATTTTGGTTTTCTAAACATTATCGATGGATGTGAAATAATTCAAACAAAATACTCAGATTTTATGTTGCCCTAATGTTATTTGTTGCTATGGAGTCAGATCTCTTGGATCGGGAAAATGCCGCACTTCCAATCGCCAACAGTCGATTTAACCTCAGCTCTTCTCAATCAAGGCCCCATCGATTTTTCCTATGGCTCTCCTTTCATCCCTATAGGTTATTCGCTTAGGCTCTGTCCTTTTGCGAGGTGGCCTCTGCCTGCCCGGTTTCAGCTAAAATCCCAACATTTAGTTTGTTTGTCTATTTTATCTTTGTTGGTACCTACGAGCATGTCTAACTTATACAAGTTTCCATATTAATATAAAAGGTTTATTGGTTACGTGGCTGTAAGCAATTTACAGGTTGAAAATATCAATTTACGTACAGGTTATTCATGCACGTGTAATAGATTTAGTATCATAAAAAAATAATAATACTTAATTTCCAATATATTGGATATGAATAACGGTAAATAAATGCTATTGCACACTACACCATAATGGCCATTTAGTAACCCTTTTTTTTACAGTCGCCAACACTTATTTGTGTTGTAGGGTAGTAATAATAATATGCGTTGCTATAATTAAAAAGTGTTGCCAAAAATACATAATTATAATTTTTTTATTGGCAACGCTTATTTGTGTTGTTAGGGCTACTTTCTCAGGGTAAAAAGGTAAACTCGCGTCCATAACCCTATTCCATTTCTCATTTGTTTTGCCCAACGCTTTGTCATAGATCGGCCGCTAAATCAGAAAATCCAATTCCAGCGATTCCCAAAAAAAAAAAAAAACCGGATCCCAGAATTCGTTCGAATTCGTTCTGGCATCAAAGAATCACGAAGCTTAAGGTGTTCAGATCCGTTCCGACGTCAAAAAATGGGATTTTGGGGGAGAATCAATTTGGCTTCAGGGCACGTCGTATGAATTTCGATTTCAGGTATCTGATTTCATCGATTTCAGGTTAGAATAACATCGTTCGAATCTGATTTCATCGTATGAATAACATCATTCGAATCTGATTTCGATCTCAGGAATCTGATTTCATCGTTCGAATCTGATTTCAGGTTAGATTTACAGTAAAAACCCTATTCCCCTAACAGCTTCGGTTCATTTCTAGAGTATAATTTTTTTTAAGACCTCACCGTCGTATGACTTACTAGACATTCATAACAATATTCCAGTATTAATATTTTCTGTCCAGTAATATATTTTTCCCTATCTTCCGCTTAAAACTTTATACATTCAGCACGTTTGAATATCAATTTTGTGCGAGTAAATTTCATCTAATGCAACGTATAGGATTGAAGGAATACAAAATGATGCTTGGTTTAAAGTAAATTATATTCCAGCGAGACACTTTGCTGAACACGAGGTGGATTTGAATGACATCGATGCCGTCTTTAATGAAATCGAGGTTTGTAAATCTTGTGTATTTCACCAATTCTTTGGCAACATTAGTTATGTCGTTGCTCAAATGATTTTTATTTGATACAACATTCCTTCATACACATGATTCAATATTCTGAGTAATAAATGGATGTTGTAATTATGTTGTGTTTTGATTTGTTAAAAATGTAATTTATGCTGCCATGGACATGGTAGAAAATTATTAAGCTATATTTTATCAAGATATATTCATGCTTGGAGAATTTCATTTCATAGGCGTGTTATAGCCTTGTATAAATACATGGATCAGGAAGTTTTTTTTCTTGTATACTAGTTTTTCACATAATGTAATAAAGTAGTTGGATGCATGCAGTGTGCACGTTTTCCATCTAACATATTGAAGTTATGTAGGTCTTTATTGTTTTCCGCCATTTTTGCAGGATCAATATGTAACTGAGTATGTAAGAGATAACTCAGAAGGTCCTCTTGCAATGAATGCTTTTGAAATGATTACATTATCTCAGGGTTTGAATCTTTCGGCGTTATTTGATAAACGACAGGTATATTTGGCTTATCTTTGTAAAAACGTTAATAACTCGAATTGGCATTTACATAATTTGCTACGAAAGTATATTAAATTGACTTTATCTGCAGTAAATGGAGTGGTGTTTGATTGTATTTTTTTTGAAAAATCATATGATTGAACTTTATCAAAAATCTGGTTGGTCCATGATTATTCTAATTTGTTTGCACAACTGCCCTAGATAAGGAAACTTTTTGTTCCATAGATCCAAGGTGAAACTTGACATAAAACATCAGACAAGGTTTCCTAGTCTAAGTAGATATGGTTGTCAACATATCAGTAAGGCATCGATATGTGATATTTAAGAATATTAGTATAATATTGTAAAGTATTGGGTATTTGATATCAAATTATAAATGTCATTGTACTTTATAACATTATTCATATACATGTACTTACATACTTATGTATGCATGCAATATGTTTGTGTTTACGTGAGATGAATGTCTATAGGTTAACTTTTCGATTTGAAGCAATAAACAGTGGAAAGCGGTCAAAAACAGCAACATGTTACTTCTAATAGTAGGGTTTGCTTTATTATAAGACTCAATAAAGAAGACAAAATGAGATGCGGTGTAAAATATGCAATAGTTGGTTCGCGAGTGTTGAGAAAAAACTCAAGATGATATGAATTCTGCAACAGTTAATCGGCGAGTCTTGTGAAAAAAAAAAATCTTTATGCCGGTGAACGTGAGATGTAAAATCTACAGTAATTAGTTGGTGGGTACTGATAAAATCAAATTGAGAATCGACCTGAGAAGATCTAATTCGGATGGGTCTCGGGTTGGGTTTTGATGATGAAATAAGACAATTTAGAAGTCATTAAACCTAATCTTAACCGATCCGGGTAAAAAAAAAATTATTTTCATTTGAATTGAGCCTTACGGCTCAGCAAAACTGAGCCGTAAGGCTCAGTTCGGCTCAGTTTTACTGAGAACTGAGCCTTATGGCTCAGTTTTGCTGAGCCATAGGGCTCAGTTTAACTGAGCCATAAGGTGGCTCAGCAAAACTGAGCCTTATGGCTTAGTTTTGCTGAGCCACAGGCTCAGTTTTTCTGACTCGTAAGGCTTAGTTTAACTGAGCCTGTAGCTCAGCAAAACTGAGCCTTATGGCTCAGTTTTGCTGAGCCTTATGGCTCAGTTTTACTCTTAGTTTGTATAATACACTTATTGTTATCCACTTCTCCCCACTGCCTGGATAAAGCAAGATACGGTCTTTTATCTTAGTTTACTTAAATACTAGTATTTTTTGTGGGTTCATGCTATTACATATTGGATAGACGAATCTAATATGTTATAAATGCAGTATAAAGTCTTCAATCAACTGAAGCAAAGGCTTTTGACCACAAAACAAAATAACTCGAAAGGTTCCACTGAGTCACTCTCAGCCTTTGCAGCTTTTTATTGGGTGTTGTATCAAAGAGTGTTGCAACTGTATTGACATACCCAGCAGTCAGGTACATACTCCTTGTCTCATATATGCCATCTAATTCATACAGGAAATTTATATTGCACTTCCTAAATTTCCTTCCACCCTGACGATTCTACAACATGATCTTCTATTCATTCCTTCATAAATTAACAAAATAACCATGCCATTTTTTAATCATTTTATTTAAAACAATATAAAATTCGCCATCACCTTGTGATACTTCATGGATTGACCATGCACTGAAATATGTGCGGATGGGAAAAGGTTATAGAATTCATGGTGAAATATATGTTTAGTGTAATGCACTTGTTCCAAATATATATGTTATTTATAATGTACAGGTATAAAGTGATGATTCAGGCCGCTAATATATATGTTATAGATTCAGCAAATAAACTTGCCCGGATCAGTTGTCAATGGGAGCGAGAATTGTAAATATGTATTAACATAGAAAATATTTTATTACTGTAAATATTTCATAGTGCTGATTACAACTGAGTTGCACAAACTCAGTTTGCGCAAACTGAGTTTTTGTGCAAACTGAGTTTGCGCGAGTTTGCGCAAACTCACGCAAACTGAGTTTGCATAACTCAGTTGTGCAAACTGAGTTTGCGCAACTCAGTTTGCCAAACTGAGTTTGCGCAACTCAGTTTCCCCAACTGAGTTTGCACAACTCAGTTTGCGCAAACTGAGTTTACGCAACTCGGTGAGTTTGCGCAACTTGCTTATGCAAGCTGAGTTTGTGCAACTCAGTTTGCGCAAATTGAGTTTGTGCAACTTAGTTTGGCAAACCGAACTTAGTTGTGCACACTGAGTTTGTGCAACTTAAGTTGATTTTCTTAAACTCTATTCTTTTACTGAATTCGTATACTAATTCGAAGTATTTCTACCGCAGCTGCCTGATTCGATGGAGACATATCAAGTTCTTAATATGGAAATGAGTCAATTACAAGAAATTCAGCGCTGGCAAACATCCGCTGTTTCTAAGGTACCCAGGATTTTGTGATATAGCTACATTCTTTGTCGTCAATGCAAAACACTAGTATTTAATAATGGAACAGTTTTACCTCATTGCTCTACCTATTCAAATTGTTTTCCAATTTTATAGGTATTACCTATTTAAAAAAAACTCCATTTGCCACTTTATTTTCTTCAATATGCTCCAAAAGTCATAAGAGCATCAGCAAAAAAAAAAAAAAAAAAACATCAGACTACATTTTATTATTATTGTGTGCTCTGTTATACGGTGAGATTGTAGAAACATTTCCTCATGTTTAACCTTTGGTACGAAAATAAGAATCAAGTATTTCAAACTGAGGCTCGGTTTTGTCTCGAAAACTGAGTTTGCAAACTCAGTTTCATATTGGCTCAGTTTGGAAACTGAGTTTGCAAACTCAGTTCGGAAACTGGGTTTGCAAACTCAGTTTTCGAACCGAGTTTTCAAACTGAGTTTGCAAACTCAGTTTCTAACTGAGATAAACTCAGGTTTGATCTGGTCACATTGATAGATGCATTATAGTTCAATGCCTTAAAAGAATTTAGTTAACTTACCCAACAAAAACACAAATAAATGCCAAGCCAAATAATTGGTATTAAAATTATCTTTTGTAAATTGTTTATAGAATGTTATATTGATTATTGTTGTCAATTTTGATCTTTCTTGTAGGCCTTAGCAAATTCAAAAGCAAATATTTCACGAACAACGATTTGGAAGGCTGGACATAAAAGAAATTCGAGAGAAGTACTACCATGTTTTGTATTCGGTATTTGTAGAACTTCATTTATCTATTGAATTTTGCGACTTAATTATGTATCGAATTTAGCAACTTAGTTATGTATTATACTTGTATATTGTTAACTGATATTAATTCTATGTCGTTACTTAATTATGAATGTTGTCTATTGGTATTAATTGAATTTTGCTTTTTAAATTGATAATAATATCTATTTTGGATTCATATTAAATATCGTCAATATTATAATCATGTTAGTTATTGTGAATGAAAATCTTGCAACATGTATAAGCGTTGCAAACAAAAACTACCAACGCTTATAAGCATTGCGAATGAAAATATACCAACGCTTATAAGCGTTGGGAAAGAAAATCTACCAATGCTTATAAGCGTTAGTACTACATTGCCACACCCCCGTAGCAACACTAATAAGCGTTGCTGAAATTGTTTGCAACGGTTATACTCATTGGCAATCACCTGTTTTGGTGTAATGGCAGTTGTAAAATAGTTAACAAAGCTCTTATGTCAGATCTAAGAATCATTGGTTTATTCTAGGGTTTTAAATAGTCTGGTAAGATCAGTTTGCAATAACTTAGACATAATTCAAAAACTTTTTATTTAAAATCTACAAGACATTTTCTAATCTACAAGACAGTGTTGTGCATGATTTGTAAACACATGTTTTTTTTACCAAGCTATTCATCACATTAAAAATTCGATTAGAACAATATGATTTATTTAATAGTTTGGATTAAATATTTATTCTACTCAAATTTACTGTTCTATTCAAACTTGCATTAAACATGCTTAATGCTCACATTAATAGAAAATATTGACACAACCTTCAATCTCATTAATCACCAACAATTTCCACTGAAATTTGTTTTTTACAACAAATAATGTAGACAAACCAAGAATCGACCTCTAATAAAATGAACACTAACTTTTGAGCATTATATTAGCATTTTGAGTTACACTAGAATATTTCTTGATAAGTTTCCAGCTTCCACATTTATTTATTTATTTATGGCTTGAATCCCATGTCAGGAACAAAAAGGAAAAAGAAAATACAGTTACAACAATTGTTATATCTCCAAACCTATCTATGTGTATGTTTGTAATATTTGTTTTACCTTTATATGTTACACGTTACTATCTGTATTTTTTATTTTGTACCACATGCGTAGAAGGCACGTTATATATACCACACATTTAGTAAAGCGTACATAGACCACGTGCTGTTGGATCTAATGTTTATAGAACATATTAACATTAAGTTTTCTAAATTTTCTTTTTAGTTGCTAGCTACAAGCTTGGAGTTATTATTTCTAATTATATATATCCTAGTTTTTAATTAATACAAGTAATATTACCAAAATGTAACATATACCATGTTTGCATGTGCAAAGAAAATTGTATATTAAAATGTGTACATGCACGCATATGTTTATATTTCAAAGATATTATCAAAATATTATATACGTCAACATTATTCATTATCGAAAATTCTCCATCTATTACTAATATAAGCTCTTAGAGTTGTTATTTTTGTATTGTTCATTTAAATCAATATTAACTAAATGTAAATGTGCTATGCCAAAAAAATATTAACTAAATGTATACATTTGCATATAGGTAAAGACAAGGAAAGACCCGACTATAATTGTTTCAACTTTTATAGAGTAGAAAAAAGTGAATCTAAAAATCTCTCACCCCCCTCCTCCCTTAGATTTATATCTTATATTTCGGTGCAATATGAACATTATTTTTTTGGGTAGAATAAAAAAAGTGGAATAATTATATTTAGAACTATTATAACAAATTTTCATCAAACTGGAAATGATTTAAAATACATAAAGCAACAAATATACTTAGTGGTCACTGGCAGCTATTTTTTCTAGCACAAATTGGAAAAGTGATTTGCTAAGTACTCATCACCTGTTATAGACACACAACTATGTTTTTACTATAGGCATGATGTGTGAAGACATGACTTACACATTAGACTTTAATGTGTTTTGGTATGTATCATTAGTCATTATCTTCCTTTTTTAAGCTATCTTTGTACCTTCTACCAAAATAATATTTAAAACATGTTTATTTCTAGAACGGTTAATTATCTTATGGAAATTGAGTTGCATTTGTTCCCCACAATATATTGTTATGGTTCAATTGTATTATATTATGGAAATCAATTTAGAGTTTATCACAATAAATTTCTAATGCTAGTCAACAGCTATTTGTTGTAGAATTTTCAATGTGCGTTTACAAAAACTCATTGGCTACTATAATCGTATATAGTTAAATTTTGTCATGCATATATTTGAACCAGTCTTGTGCCTTTTTTATTTATATGTTTTTTGGATGTCTGGTACACCATAACACCTGATGATCACTCACTATTAATTGAGCGTCCAGTCGATCTTCATCATATATTGGTTGCGATAACTGGCATGTTTTATGTAAGAACATATTAAGCAATAATTGTCCATGAATTGTTTGTCTAATTTTAGCTTCTTCTATGTGTGAGTTTGTTTCTGATATGAAATTCTCTCTTTTGATTACCATGGTGGTAATACCAGGTTCATTTTTCTTTTGTGGTATCTTACAGCTATATCTTAAGCAAGATTCAGCTATGAATTTCTTTATGAATTTCATTTTATTATGACATTGTCAGACCATACATAAATCATATGTTAACCTAAAATTGGCTTTAGTTTTGTCATACGAACACATGTAGCCATGTCTGAATAAACCAACCCTTGAACTGAAATTTTAAAAAAGGAAGCCTGCTCTACAGTTTACATTATTTATATTTTGGTTCTTGCAAAACATGTAATTTAGTTTTCCTTAGTTCAGTTCAATACTGGTAGGAAATAAATAAGAGCCATCCTATGCTAAATTTCCTGAATACATTTACTGGTAGCAGTATGTCAGGACCTTTTTTTTATGAATAATGTCATATTATTTGATTTCCATGAAATAGTTGTTCATGAACAATAAATTACTTCAATAGTTTTATAAGTAGGATATGAAATTTACAGGGTTTTTCGTTAATTTTACTGTTTGCATAGCGCTTTGTAATGTTCTGTTGATTCCTTTAGCAATTTTGAAAATAGGATGTCAGCCTGGTATTTAATTTGTAAATTATTAGATTAGGGATAATATCAACTTTTTATTTTGTTGTGCTATGATATGCGATACCATATGTGTTGGATTGAAGAGGATGAAGATAGCATCGAGTGGGAGGAAGCGGAGTGCAAATCAGAGCTTGTTGGGGGGAGATTGTGTTATGGTGTAGTGAGGTGAAGCTGAGAGCTTGAGCACAGACGTCTGCTGCTCCTTGGACAGACGTCTGTGACTACAGGGAACAATTTCCCGAGGGTCTCAACAGACGTCTGACCAAAGGGGCACAAACGTCTGTTGTCAGGAAATGTTTTTCCCGAGAACTCCAAAAGACGTCTGTCATATGGACACAGATGACTGAGCTGAGTGCAGGAGCACAAGGAATTCCCAGGATGGGACAGACGTCTTTCAGGCCTAACGACAGACGTCTGAGGCAACTAATGGGCTATTTTGGGCTGGAAATTAGCAAGCTGATTTGTGACTAATTCGGGGGCAATTTCGGTAATTGGCCAACCTCTATATAAGCTATTTTCTAAAGTGAATTAGGGAGAGCTGGAAGACTTGTTTTGGAATCAAGGGTTTATTCTCAAGGGAGAATTAGGGTTTATAGCCTAATTCCAATTCTTCAATTCTATTCTCCTCAAACTCTTTTCTATATTGAAATATAATGATTATTGGATCAATCTCTTGTATTCCTTTCATCGTGGTAATAAAATACTCTCTCCAAAGTGGATGTACACTAACAAGATGTTAGTGGAACCACTATAAATCCATGTGTGATTTATTTTTGCTACTTTGTCATTAGTTTCTTTCTTGTGATTGAGATTTGGATTGTTCGTGATTGGTTAATATTGGTTTTGTGACTAGAGTTATTGCTTTGGTTGTTTTTGCAAGTCTAACAACGATATAGTCTTCTGTTTGCGCATTGTGGTTTAGATATCGGATTCGAGTGGTCTTGAATCGAATTAATCACAACGGTTACAACAGTTGGTGTCAAAGCTGTTTTGGTGCTTGTTAGGTGTTTGTGAAAATGTCGGAGACGGATAGTAGCTCGGTAAGTCCTTCAACCGGAAGTCCGAATAGTGTGCCGCCATATGTACGGGTTCGTATGCGGCGTCGGGTTCTCAATTGGTTATTGACAAGTGGAATGGTGATAATGACTTTGAGAAGTGGCAATGGAAAATGAAAGCGGCTCTTAGGCGGAATCGGGTGCACCGAGTAGTATTTGATACTCACTTATTGCCAAGTGATATCTCGGATGTTGAGAGAGAGGAGATGGAGGTATGTGCTTACACTACTCTTCAACTTGCTATAGGGGAGAATTTGATCTCCGAAATTAGTGGTGAGACTACCGCCAAAGGTATTTGGGACAAGTTGGAAGAACTTTATATGAAGAAGTCGCTCACTAATCGTTTGATCTTGTTGCGAACGTTTTTCACCTTCAAGATGAAGGAGGGTAATTCGCTTAAGGCACATTTGAATGCCTTTGATGACCTGCTCAGGAAGATGAAGGCCGTTCATTTGAAGATTGAGGAAGAGAAAAAGGCGATGATATTATTGTGTTCATTGCCGGATCGCTATACGGGTTTCTCAAATAGTTTGATCTATGGCCGGGATACCTTGACTCTAGATGATGTCAAGACGGGTCTTCTTAGTGAGGAGTTGAGAGATCAAATGAAGGAGATGAGTGATGGTAGTAGTGGAGCTAGTAGTAGTCACGGGTTGTTTGTGGAGAAAGAAAAGAATGTGAAGAAAGGAAATCGGGGGCGTTCTAGATCAAGAAAACCCGATGGAAGAGGTAAATCGAAAGAGAGAAATGGCAAGTGCTTTATATGTAAGAGACCGGGACATTGGAAAAATGAATGTCCGGACAAAGATAAGAAGGAAGTAGCGTCTTCATCCGTGGCGGTGGAGAGTGGAGATGGTGAAGTAGATGAGAATGTGTTGACGGCGGTAGCAACGGGTGTTTCGGGTAACGAATGGGTACTTGATTCGGGTGCGTCGTATCATATGATGCCAAATAGAGATTGTTTTTCAACCTTTGAGGTCAAAGAGGGAAATGCAAATTCTATGGGAAATGGTGCTATTTGCAAGTCAATGGGCAGTGGCTCTGTGCAAATAAGGATGTTTGATGGAGTTGTTTGCACGCTCACCAATGTTCTCTATGTTCCGAGACTTAGGAAGTCGCTTATATCTTTGGGGCAATTGGATTCTCTAGGATGCAAGATCACTGTCGAGAAGATTGCTTGAGGGTTTCGAAGGGAGCGCTTGTGATTATGAAGGGTTGTAGGACTCATGGTATATATTTGCTTCAAGGTGTGACCATAGGAGGTGAGACTTGTGTGGGTGTTGATAGTTCTCGTGACTTGGATGCGACGCGGTTGTGGCATTTGAGATTGGGTCATATCTCGGAGAGGAGTTTGGATATTCTTCGGAAGCGGGAGATGATCGAGGGTGAGAGTTTCAACAAACTAGAGTTTTGCAAGGAATGTGTCATGGGGAAGCAAACAGGGGTATCATTCGATAAAGGCAAGCATGACTCAAAGGAGGTTCTTGAGTATGTTCATTCGGATGTTTGGGGACCGACACTAGTTGCTTCTTTGGGAGGAGCAAGGTATTATATCTCTTTCATTGATGATTTGTCTCGCAAGGTATGGGTGTATGTAATGGAGGCCAACTCGGAGGCATTTGCTAAGTTCAAAGTGTGGAAGGCTCTTGTTGAGAATGAGAGTGGTAAGACTACGAAGGTGTTAAGGACCGACAATGGCGGCGAATATGTCTCACGTGAATTCTTGGAGTATTGTAACCATCACTTGATCCGGAGACATTTTACTACACCGGGAGATCCGCAATCTAATGGAGTAGCAGAGAGAATGAACCGAACTCTACTTGAGAAAGCTCGATGCTTGAGATTGACATCGGGTTTGTCTAAGGGATTTTGGGCCGAAGCTTTGTCAACCGCGGTGCATATTGTAAATCGAATTCCGTGCTCGGCCATTGGTAACAAAATTCTGGAGGAAGTGTGGAAAGGGAAGAGTGTTGACTTGAGATATCTTCGTGTGCTTGGTAAACCGGTTTATGTGCATGATCCGGGGAATGATAAGCTTGGAGCTAGAGCATTCAAAGGGGTCTTGCTTGGTTTCACGGATGGCGTAAAAGGCTATCAGATTTGGAATCCAGAAACGAAGAAGGTTGTTAATTCTCGTCATGTCACTTTTGATGAGTCGACTTTATTCAAGGTGAATGAGAGCTCATCGGATGTTCCGGATTTGGTTCATGGTGAATCAAAGGAGAAGGAAGTCATTCCCACATTCTGTCCAAGTGGTAGTAGAGTTGAAGAAGTTCGTGGGGTTGAAGCGGTTGATGAAGCATCACATATTCCACATGGTTCCTCTAGTGATGATGTTGGTGATGTACATGATACTAGAGTTTCGACTCAAGGTGGAGCCGAAAGGGGTTTAGGTGATAGTATTGCTACTCGAGTTGGTCGACGTGCAATAAGGCCTCCCGAAAGATATGGTTATTGGAACTACCTTAGCTTTAGTGATCATTTGGACTATGCTCTCAATGTAGTCCAAGATGAGCCGATGCACCTTGATGACGTCATGGAGTTGAGAGAGAGCTCGAATTGGATTTGCGCCATGGAGGAAGAGATGCAATCGCTTATGAAGAACTGAACTTGGGAGTTGGGCCCACTTCCTTAAGGAAACCGTGCTATAGGGTGCAAATGGATTTACAAGGTGAAGGATGATGGAAGGTACAAAGCAAGGTTAGTGGCAAATGGATTCTCATAAAGGAAAGGAAAGGAGTATGATGAAATTTTTGCACCGGTGGTTCGTCATACATCTATCTGAGTTTTACTAGCGATAGTTGCTATCCATGACTTGGAGTTGGAGCAACTTGATGTGAAAACCGCCTTCTTGCATGGAGACTTGGATGAAGACATCTACTGGGAGCAACTGGAAGAGTTTGTTGTAGATGGTAAGTCTAACATGGTTTGCAAGTTGAAGAAATCACTATATGGGTTAAAGCAATCGCCTAGACAATGGTACAAAAGATTCGATCATTTCATGCTTGAAAGTGGCTTCCATCGAAGCATCAAGGATGCTTGCATATATTTCAAGAGGTTGGGAAATGATTGCTGGGTGTATTTACTCTTGTATGTGGATGATATGCTCATTGCTTCCAGGGATCAAAATGAAATCAACAAGTTCAAGATGCTTTTGAAACTGGAATTCGAGATGAAGGATCTTGGAGAAGCAAGAAAAATCTTGGGCATGGAAATAGGAAGGGACCGAAAGCGTTTTGAGTTAAGATTGACTCAAAAGGAATACATTAAGAAAGTGCTTTGCCGGTTTAGCATGGAGGATGCAAAGGCGTTAAATACACCTTTACCTTTGCACATGAAGCTTTCGAAGAAGGGATCAACTATCGGGGATAAAGACAAGGCTTATATGGAAAAGGTCCCATATGCAAGTGCGGTTGGTAGTTTGATGTACGCAATGGTGTGTACAAGGCCCGATATTGCAAATCCCGTCGGGGTAGTTAGTCGGTATATGGCTAATCCGGGGAAATCGCATTGGGAAGCCATGAAGGCTATTATGAGATACTTGAAAGGCACAGCATCTCATGGACTTGTCTTTGGCGGTAGTGATGATAGGAGTTGCAAGTTGGTTGGTTATTGTGACTCGGACTACGCCGGTGATAGGGATCCGAGGAAATCAACTTCCGGGTATGTCTTCACACTTGGCGGGACAGCCATTAGTTGGAGATCGCGATTGCAAACCGTAGTTGCTTTATCCACTACGGAGGCGGAGTTGATTGCCGCTGTGGAAGCGGCCACGGAGGCACTCAACTTGAAGCGATTGTTGTGTGACTTCGGTTTCAAACATGAAAGTGTTGATGTTCGATATGATAGCCAAAGTGCTATCCATTTAGCGGAGAATTTGGCGTTTGGCTTACGGACCAAGCATATTGAGGTGAGGGAGTCATTTCTTGTAGCCATGGATGAGGGTAAGTTAGTATACCTTCGGAAAGTACACACAAAGGATAATGCGGCCGATATGTTTACGAAGGCATTAGCGTATGGGAAGTTCGAGCATTGCTCGAACTTAATTCTCTTGTTGAGTTGCTAGGTGCCACGGGGTGGCACGAGGTGGAGAGAGTGATTTTGTTTGATGAATGATGGAAAGGAATAGCGGTGAGAGATTGGAAATCTATCTTCATGCTAAGTACTCGCTTCACTCCCGAGTACATTGTCTTATGGTGAGACGTTTGGTTCGAATACTTTCAACACTTCATTGGCGGGTGGGGGCTTTGCCCGAACTCGTTAGTGGAGTGCAATGGGTGGTGGCTTTGCCGGATCTCATTGGGAAAGTATTCATGTTGCTTGGTCGAAGATAGAAGGAAGTGCATGGTGCATTGGAGTTTGGAGTTGAGACGGTTATAGTATCGAGGTGGAGTGTTGTGATTTGCAATACTATATGTATTGGATTGAAGAGGATGAAGATAGCATCAAGTGGGAGGAAGCGGAGTGCAAATCAGAGCTTGTTGGGGGTGGGGGGGGGGATTGTGTTATGGTGTAGCGAGGTGAAGCTGAGAGCTTCAGCACAGACGTCTGTCACTCCTTGGACAGACGTCTGTGACTACAGGGAACAATTTCCCGTGGGTCTCAACAGATGTCTGACCGAAGGGGGACAGACGTCTGTTGTTAGAAAATGTTTTTCCCGACAACTCCAACAGACGTCTGTCATATGGAGACAGACATCTAAGCTGAGTGCAGGAGCACAAGGAATTCCCAGGATGGGACAGACGTCTGTCAGGCCTAACGACAGAAGTCTGAGGCAGCTAATGGGCTCTTTCGGACTGGAAATTAGCAAGTTGATTTGTGACTAATTTGTGGGCAATTTCGGTAATTGGCCAACCTCTATATAAGCTATTTTCTAAAGTGAATTAGGGAGAGCTGGAAGACTTGATTTGGGATCAAGGGTTTATTCTCAAGGGAGAATTAGGGTTTATAGCCTAATTCTAATTCTTCAATTCTATTGTCCTCAAACTCTTTTCTATATTGAAATATAGTGATTATTGGATCAATCTCTTGTATTCCTTTCATCGTGGTAATAAAGTACTCTCTCCAAAGTGGATGTACACTAACAAGATGTTAGTGGAACCACTGTAAATCCTTGTGTGATTTATTTTTGCTACTTTGTCATTAGTTTCTTGCTTGTGATTGAGATTTGGATTGTTCGTGATTGTTTGATATTGGTTTTGTGACTAGAGTTATTGCTTTGGTTGGTTTTGCAAGTCTAACAACGATCTAGTCTTCTGCTAGCGCTTTGTAGTTTAGATATCGAATTCGAGTGGTCTTGAATCGGATTAATCACAACGGTTACAACATGTTGCAGCTTTGATTTTAGTGCTGATCAATTTGCTCTGTTTCCTTTTTTCCCCTTATTAGTTTACACTACCATTAAAGAGGTGACGAGTTACATTAATTTTATGTAGTTTTCATTTTTTAAACTTAAATGACTTCATCGGATGAAATATTGGTTCAACAAGTTCGGTTACAAATTTTATTTGGCTTTAACTACTGTAATTATTTTAGATTCATATACATAAATGTATCAAGGGTGGTCTAATGTTTTAGGGTGAAAAGAACATCAAGAAGACGTAACTTCCATAAATATAACAAATAAGCATCTCTGTTATACTCTTTCCTATCTTGAATTGTGTATCAGTAACATAAAGAAGTTTAATATAGGGTGAAGACAAAAAAATTGGGCAAGTTATATATATTTTATTGTACATAAAAAATTAAATAAATTGCTAATATGTATCTTTCGCCATGCTTCCTCTCATTCCAAGTATGATTTTCACAGATTTTGTGTGTAAAGTTTTCAATTTGGACCCCCTTTCGGTAACGATAATAAGCATGAAATTTTATGTTTTTACAAATGAATACCAACCTCTGAAATTTTGGATCAGTCAAACCTATGCATTCTTTGTTTCCTTAAATACTTTTCTTTAAAAATATATATTAGGAAACTACTTACAAGGACAAACGGTATTGATATTTTTTCCATAAGGACACGCGCTTAAAATTTTATCCAAAAGGACATAACCCTAAAAATTTCCGCCACCCCTTTCTCTCTTCTCTGATTTCTTCTTCCGCTCATTTCTCTCTTCTCCGATTTCTTCTCCCATGAAATCAGCAAATCAAAATTAATGAGATCATCTCAACTGAAAATCGAATCAAATCAAATCCGCCTACTATCTTGCAGTCGAACCTCAATCATAAATCGAACAGGAAAATTTAGGGCACGAAATCGATCTCAACAATCAACCTTGACTGAATTTTTTTTCTTTGTTCCTATAATCATTATAATTTTTATTCGTTTCTGCCGAATAGTTTTTTTATTTCGCAAGGAAATTCATGTTTTTTTTTGTTCTGCAATTTTAATGTTCAACTTTTCAGCAGTTGGGTATCATTTTTATATTTTTCTAGGTATCGTTCTTGTTTATTTACCATTGTTTTGTATTCGTTTGATGTGTTTTTAATTTTGTATTTATTTTGTAGTTGTATTGTTGCGTTATCTATGTATTACAGTTGAAACTATTTCATTTTAAAAAATCAAATTGTGATGAAAACATTTTTTGCATTAATTTTTCTTTAAAACGTTGCAGTAGTTTTAAGGTACCATTTTTATATTTTTTTAAGGTATCAGTTTTATTGTATTAATAGTGTTATGCTGTTTTATTTATAGTTTTGGTGCTATTTTACTTTTGTTCTTGTACTGATGCATCGGTTTTGCTACTCAAACGAATTTACTTCATTTTTTACAATCAAATTGTGATTCGAACATTTTCTGTATTACTTTTGTTGTTAAAATGTTAAAGCAGTTTTAAGGTATCATTTTTATATTTTTTAAGGTATCAGTTGTATATTTTCTAGTTGAATTTATATTGTAGCAGTTTTTTGGTATCATTTTTATTTTATTTTTTAGTTATCAGTTTTATATTTTCTAGTTTAATTTACATCATAGGAGCTTTTAGGTAGATTTGTGTTGTTTGCTTTGGCAATTGATTTTTTTATACACAACATTAATTTTAACTGATAACCACTGAAAAAAATAGCACCCACCTACTCAATTCAAATCTCACAAAAATAATATTTATTTGCAATAATACCTACTGATTAAAAAATAATAGCAACCAATTCAATTGTCACAAAAATGAGATTATTCTCAGTAATACACAATAATACCCACTTGCATCGTATGATACCTACAATGATACATAACTGATTTAATATGATACATTTTTTCCTACACAATTTAAGTACATAGAACACTGCTCCCCATTCCAAGCATGCATTAATGCATTTACTTTTACTTGTATGCAATCCAGTCTTGAATTCAAGTAATCTCCAGCAACATGCAGTATCTGCAAGTATTTCATACACAATCAAAACTTATACCAACATAATATTGGAAATTCAACTAGAAAATATAAAACTGATACCTAAAAAATATATAAAAATGATACCTTAAAACTGCTATGATGTAAATTCATGTTGAAAATATAAAACTGATACCTAAAAAAATATAAAAATGATACCTAAAAACT
The DNA here is from genome assembly GCA_030737875.1 of Allium sativum. NCBI lineage: Eukaryota > Viridiplantae > Streptophyta > Magnoliopsida > Asparagales > Amaryllidaceae > Allium > Allium sativum. The sequence goes on along the minus strand of CM060910.1, from coordinate 964,863,790 downwards.
GCTATGATGTAAATTCATGTTGAAAATATAAAACTGATACCTAAAAAATTATAAAAATGATACATAAAAACTGCTGTGATGTAAATTCATGTTGAAAATATAAACTTGATACCTAAAAAAATATAAAAATGATACCTAAAAACTGCTTTGATATTTTAAAGGAAAACTAATGAATAAAAATGTTTACATCCCACTTTGATTGATTAAAATGGCATAATTTTGATTGAGTTGCAAAGTTAATGCAACAGTACAAGTACAAAACTAACATATCACGAAAATAAATTAACACAGAAGCTTAACACTGTAATAACAAGAAAAATGATAACTTAAAAAATGGGAAACTGATACCTACGAACTTCTACTAAATTCACCATCCAAAAAAGTAACTTCCGTCGTTCATCTCTGTCGTTCGTCTCTCTCGTTCGATTTTCTACGACGAATTCACAAAATCAAAATCACGAAATCATCTTCACTGCCTATCGAATCAAAATCAAAATCCGCGGCACTTTAGACAGATGTCGAGATTAGATCTGATCGAGAGATCAATACGCTCGAGATTGATTTTGCAATTTGAATCAGAATAAAAAACGCGCTGGAGAAGAAAAAAACGCGTTGGAGAAGTGAATTATAGATCGAGTGAAAAAACTGTGTTCGAGGAAAATAGAACGAGAAACTCGCGAGATAGGAGCGTCAAGATGAAACAGACATGTGATTTAGGGAAGTAAACTATAATTAGTGTATTGTCCTTTTGAGTAAAATTTTAGTGGGCTGTCCTTACGAATAAAAAAGCCTTTAATTTTGTCCTTGTCGTTAATTGTCCCAAAATATATTATAATAACATTAACATCCAAAATGATTATACATGGACTGGAAATTGTAAAACTTAACAACATTCATGCAAAATGAAAATGGATCCATCTCCTCTTTTTTTAAATGAATTTTGGTCTTATTAATTGGTTTAAAATTTTCTTAGTCTGTATATGTATGGAATATAAAATTTGCTTAGTCTAAATAGACTTTCCCAATACATACATACATATATATATATATATATATGTATACATATATGCATGTATGTATGTGTACATATATGTATATAGCCAAATCTGTATAATATATAACTTGACACGATTTTTGTAAAATATATTAATTTAACAAAATCACATGTCAAGAGCGAAGATAACTGATTTTTATTGATTTCGGATCTTCAAATTTATCTGTCCTTGATAACTAAACATTGGTTAAGGCTTCTTTACCATAAATGCATGATAAGTTGTATATGCAAATTTTCTACTCCAGGATTGAGGTCCTAACCCTTGATGCCACATTAAAAATTTCAATTGGTTCTTACAGGAAACAATTAGAGGACGAAGCTAATAGAGATATTTAGATATCAAATTATACAATTTTTTGTTTTTTTTTTGTTTTCTATTTTCCTTTAGTAATATGTGATTTAGGTAATAACAAATTCATAGTTATAGTAGAACAAAAGGAAAATTTATAATATCAAAACAGTGTTTTTTTTTTTTGGTTTCAACCTTAATCAACTAGAAAATTATTTGGAAAAGTATGCATAACCGACCATTTTGGAGTATTTGTGTGTGCTTAACAGCGACATATTGTTCGGTTTAGAGCTTTGTAAAATCCCATATCAGAAAGTGTTAGCCTTTTATGCTTTTATGTTGCATGTTTGATCCATGAAGTATTATTATGCTAAGCAATTCGTGAAAAAAAATTGTTATAGGATTTATCTAGCTTCCTTATGCTTTTATTCTCAGTTTTTTACTGTTCTTTTTCAAACTTGGAATTGTATTTACCACTAACTGGTATTTTCCACTAGTGTTTGGCTCGACCAGCAGCAAAACCATTTTTTGATATGGTAGTAGTTAAACGTTATTTCTGAAGTGCATCGATTTCCTCAACTATTTTCAATATCCAATTATGGGACAAAGCTTTGTGAGGAAAAGCTTTAACAATATCATGAACTGCTATTGCGACAATTGAAGATGTTGTTTCAAACAACGTGCATTGTCCATATGATATGGGTATATCTTCTTCCGTTGTATTATGTATGCACTTCGTCTTATGGTTTATGGGTTGCATATTGCCCTCCTTTTGATGCTTCTTATGCTTTCTAATGAATTCAGGTTTTGCCATAGAAAGATCTAAAGAAACCGAAAAGGAAATCATCCGTAAATCAAACACCATAGGCTAAGAATGTTCAATTTTGCATTCTATAATCTGCGCGGGTTTCATTTCTATTCTTCTGCTTGAATATGAGAAAACAATTCAAGTTAAAACTTCGTAACATGGATCATAATTAACCGAAGTTCATATAAATATACCTATCCAGGTAACTGCACATTATAAGTAGAATTAAATAGGTAGGAGGAAAAATAAGGCCCTCCCATTTTCATTTTCTAGCAGTTGTTATGATTTTTTTTTTGTCAAATTATATTTATATTTCCTAGTTCCTATTTCTACATCTGCATAGTGTATTTACTTGAAGTTTATCTAAAATATTTCTTGCTATGTGTTATTTATTTTTTGGTAGATGTGTTTATTTTATTTCTTCGTCGTATGCATAATATTATATTTAAAGTTTTAAACATATATTATACCATGATATAAAGTACGAATATATTATTTGCCATACAATTCCTCTTTTCCTTAGCTTGACCGTTGCACTGTAACTTTACTTTTTATCCAAAAAAATAACTCGGTCTTTTAGTGGTTCTAAGTTGGTTTTCTCGACATTAATAATTAATAATATATTTCATAGCAAAAATTTATATCCTTCTCAATTTTTTCTTGGTTAACAAAATTTTCCCATATAAACGTGGTCTTGATTTTGTGGTCATATTTGACAGATGCTATCGAGCGAAACAAATAGGTTATGAAATTCAAACAACATAATTGTCGGTGCATGATATTTCAAGGGATTTTTATTACCTTTAAACGTATTTCAATCGTATCAATTCATTTTATTAATTGACAAAGTTGGTTATCTGTTAACTTAAATGATATTTAATTGACTTTAATTAATACTACTATTATTTAGAAACTAACAAATCAAGAAGACTATAAAAAATGGATCTTTGGACTAAATTTAATTCTGTTGAAAATTAAAAATTGTATATATAAATAAATTTCATTTAATTTTCGCTTTGTTCAAGTATTTTAGGTGATAAATGTATTTAACAATCAAAATGCTTCAATAAAAGCAAACTGATCATAACTGTTTATTGTATATCAGTTTAGAGTATATGTCAATTGATTGTGTTTTTTAATCCTTTAATGACACATGCCTAGGAACCTTTATTCTCAATCTATTATATAACGACTTCAACCTTGCATGAACAAACAACGGCTCAAGAAAATACTACCCACAACAGCTGAATAAGAAAGATAATGATATCTAGGTTGTTATGAAGAGCTTATTAAGTCTTTTACATTTGCTTTAATTCTATATCATATTTCCATCAAAGGCATGCAAGCAATACAATATGATACACATATATTATGAACAGATAAATTTGCATAAGTATGTTAAAAAAAAAAAGAATACATTAAGATGTCCGTAAATCATATTATACTAAGTTTTAGGCTTCGTTTGTTTTTTGGAATAAAGGTCTGAACGCTTAATCTCTTCAGCAATCAGAACAGAGAGGGCTATTTGTTTTAAAAAAGAAATTCCAGCGAGACCTGGTATTCAGCATTTTTTCAGCAATAGTTTTAAGCGATAATTAATCGCTGAAAACCCATTCAAATCTCAGATCTCTTCTTTTATAAATAGTTAAAAATTTAAAACAAATAACAATTCAATATTCAGCAATAAGCATTCAGCATTAAGCATGCAACAACAAGCATTCAGCATTAAGCATCCAGCTAAAAAAATAAACGCAGCCTTAACATATTCAAAGTCTAATACAAAAAAAAAAGTACTGAACAACAAATTCCTAACATCAAAATGATCAATGCAAGGTGTTACCACTTCATTTCTCATCACTACATGGAACCCTAAACCATGATGCACTTTAAATATGATAAGAAGTATATACAGATAGAACGGTAAACCCAATCATCCATGAATCACCAAACATTGCCTAACACATAGCAACTCCCGATATGTTTTAAAGCCTAAATCACCAAACATTGCCGAACACATTAGCTACTGACAAACTGTTTTAACCAAAAAAGCAGGCATTAAAGCCATCACCAAACAGTCCCTAAAGCAGGCATTAAAGCCATTACCAAACAGTCTCTAAAAATAACAAAGACCATTAATGTTCCCTAAACAACCAAACTAGCATACGCGATGAATCCGTCTTATATTCTACATATTAAAATATTAAACATGGTGTCTATCTATATCAACTGGAAAAACCTTAAAAGAGATATAAAAGAGACCTCTTCCAAATCATCTTCTATCAAGAATTGAACAACCATTCCTTAACTGTTTTATAAAGTTTGATACATAACCGAGCTGCTACTCATTTATGAATAAAAAACCCTACAAATGCAAATTTTATAAAACACAGAAAATATTACCTCGTGATTTTAATTTGAAGATAATGAGCAATGGTGGCTATGTGTAAGAATCGTGGGAATAGATCATCGTGGAAACAGGGGGAAAATAAATCCAGAGCGAAAGAAAAGGAAATCATCATGGATAGAGATCGTATCTGCGAGTTTGAAAGGGGAATGGACGAGAGATGTTATGGTATTAGGAATGAATGAGAAAAGTCACGTTTCGCGGTGAGAAAGAGCCGGAGTGGAATTTACGTTGGGAAAGAGTTGAGTTGATAGATTTGTGGAAGGAGAAAGAAAAACGCGGAACAAAGTTCTAAAACGCGAAATTGATGCCGAAATTTATTGGCACAGACAAATTGATTTTGGCTCTCTTACAATAGAGAAACCTCCCTAACGGTCGGTTTGATAATAATAACGTTATTTACACATATTTTTGGATGGATAGACTTATAATATAATTATATATGCGTATATTTTTAACATGATAATAACGTAACTAAAAATTATTATAATTTCTTATTATTTTACATTCCAGTCTAAACTAACGACTAGAACAATCTATCTGTGTCCATTCTTGTTGAGATTCAAAATCTTACAAAAAGGTTATTTACTATAATTCTTGTAAATTTTGCCTAAACAATTAAAAGAGGAAATATTTATTATGAAAATTGAGCCTTTGCGGAAGAACAATAAGCAAGATCTGGATTAGCCAATTGAACACCAATTTTATCTGATAACAATTATTCTATTACATCAACAACATAGTAAATAACTATAACAGAGAAATAAAGAGACACACAATATTTATACTGGTTCCACTATCATCATAGTGTACGTCCACTCTAACAGAGAGAGATTTTATTCCACAAGAGAGAATTACACGAGATTACAAAATAAGAGTTTACATATCCAAACCTCAATCGGGTTTAACAAGAAGAGACACCATTGGGGATCACTGGCTCCAAGCCAGGATGGGTTTACACTAAAGTCGACCCCTCAATATATAGCCAGTGCAAATCTATGTGAGTCATCAATTAAATTACCAACATACGGTAATAATATAATGGAGTAAAATTACCATAACAACAAATGTGAAAACATAGGAAGTAAATCAGTCTATTTCTTTAGCATAGATGAAAGAAATTAATCCCTTCATTTATTTCTCTGCCATCTCATCAAATGCAATCAATGCATTCCCATTATAAAAATATTTACTTTCCATTTTTCGCAAATTTTCTCCAATCAATTTGTGATTTTGTATAACCAAATTTAACACTCCACCTTGATGCAAAATTACATATCTGCAACACCCCATCTCCAATCAAATTCTCTTCACAACATAAAACTCTTCAATAAAACCCCACATTTAATCAAAATCTCACAACAAGATACACCAAAAAATGAATATTTAACAAATGAGTTCCAACAAAGCCACCCCCATCACACAATTGTTAACGAGCTCAGACTACGTCCCCGCCCACCAACAAAATGTTGCAAATATCCAAAATAACAAAGAAGGCAGACACCAAAGTAATCTCAACACCTCCAAGGCCAAAATTTAATTCTCTCAATTAAAACCATTACAAGCTTTACCCACCGCCTGCAAAAGATGCATCTACCGCCATGAGCTGCACCGCGCATAAACCAACGGTCTAGAAATGCTTGCAATAACATTGACACTCGTCTAACACTTGACCTAAGCTCCTTCCTCGATCATCCCGGATCCCTCGAGCATCATCAACGTGAAGAACCCTGTCTAAACCACAATGATCTCTGTCTCGACACCCGTCTATCACTTGATCCGAGCTCCTTTCCTGATCATCATGGATCCCTCGAGCATCATTAACATGAAGACCCCTGTCAGAAACATGATCAAAACTTCCCAAATCCATAACCCCTTCAACACAGTAACTCCATATCACGTCAAAGTTCCCAGATTGGAACGCTCTTCACTCTCAACATAATCTCCTCCACCAAAGTCTCCTTTTCTCCAAAATAGTAATAGCATAATCACCACTGAATCTACCAAACTTTGTAGAAATAATTGATGCACAATTTAAAACAAATCGCCTCGCTCTGATACCAATCTGTTATGAAAATTGCGCCTTTGCGGAAGAACAATAAGCAAGATCTGGATTTGCCAATTGAACACCAATCTTATCTGATAGCAATTATTCTATTACATCAACAACATAGTAAATAACTATAACAGAGAAATAAAGAGACACACAATATTTATACTGGTTCCACTATCATCATAGTGTACGTCCACTCTAACAAGAGAGATTTTATTCCACATGAGAGAATTACACGAGATTACAAAATAAGAGTTTACATATCCAAACCTGAATCAGGTTTAACAAGAAGAGACACCATTGGGGATCACTGGCTCCAAGCCAGGATGGGTTTACACTAAAGTCTACCCCTCAATATATAGCCAGTGCAAATCTATGTGAGTCATCAATTAAATTACCAACATACGGTAATAATATAATGGAGGTAAATTACCATAACAACAAATGTGCAAACATAGGAAGTAAATCAGTCTGTTTCTTTAGCATAGATGAAAGAAATTAATCCCTTCATTTATTTCTCTGCTATCTCATCAAATGCAATCAATGCATTCCCATTATAAAAATATTTACTTTCCATTTTTTGCAAATTTTCTCCAATCAATTTGTGATTTTGTATCACCAAATTTAACAATATTGACACATTTTCAAATTAGAAGAAATAACTAATATTTTATTTGGAATAGATAATATAAACTATGTACAAAATATGTGAATTTACACATCTCATCCTGTATGATTTGTTGATATTACTTATAGATTTCAAACAACGTCGTTTTATTTAAAAGAACGAAAAGTGCTAATTCACAAAAGTCAAGCAAAAACACCAAACAATTTCAAACACAATTATATTTTTAATTCTAAGACAGAAAACTTTAAAAAATCTTAAAAATTACACCCAATCCTATAATTCTCAAATAAGAAACTACACAAATCTTTAAATATTTGAAGGACTAATTACCAGATTTAGGGTGTTCACAACAAACACAAGATATAGAAGAATTACAGACAACAAATAAATACTTTAACTGGAAGCGTACAATGCATATCAGATTTATAACAGACAAACTCAAATTAAAACCAACGAAGTAAATCTGATATTTTTAGATATATAAATTTAGATTAACATGGACGCAGTAAATCTGGTATAATTAACAGTGAGATTTCTCACTCACTTGAAAGTCATTCCATGATGTAAATATGATATTATTAACAATGAATGGATTTATCACTCACTTGAAAGCCATTTCAAATCCAAATATGAACACAACTTTTAGACTTGTATTTCCAAATCCCTACAGATCTATAATTTGTATAAAAATGGGACAGATATACATATTTTGGATTTATAGTTCTAAAAAATAATTGGAAAAAGGAAAAAAGGGAAGGAGAAATACCTAATACGTTGAATCCAACCTTTACTCATATTTCAAGATTCATCTTCTCCGATTCTTATTTTGATTGAAAGAAAATTGATTTATATTTTTTGAAAATTTGAAAAGATTGGAGAAGTGGAAATAGCAAAGCTTCGTTGCTACCTCCAAAAATATGAAAAAAGAGTAGGCGGTCTAGGTCTTTATTTATAGGCACTTAAGTGACCCTTAACCATTAGATTAGTTTGAATAACAATCCATCCGTATATATAATATATTATATGAGAAAGTCTATTTAGACACAAGTTTTGGACATAGTTGGTGACACAATTGATTTGCACTATTGGATCACTCCATGAATTCCACCTATCAATATAAAGACAAAAAAAATTCAATGGTTGAGGCTTTGTGTATCTTTATTTGCGTCTAATTTTGTGTCCAAATAGTCGCCTCCATATTATATAACTTAGAACGTTAGCCACCACAAGAGGTGCGACCAGTAGGTTGTAGGGATGGTCTACTGCTAGGTCGCCCTGCCTCCTTTGGAGGTTGGGTGATAAATGACATTATTTAATTATTATATTCATTAATATCTTGATTGATTATTTTTCGTTTGTTTCTATATTTTATCTTTAGCTTTTTCATACAGACTCCATTTGTGAAGTTTCAAACATGAAAATTGGCCAGAATTTCATTACGAACGCAACAATGCAAGTTTCGTGGTCAAATCCCATTATTTGCTCAAATTTCTATTTTAGAATATAACTAAATAATTAATTTAACTAGGGCCGAATTTTGAGGTGTTACATTCTTCCCTCTTTAAAATAAATTTCATCCCGAAATTTTACTGATGACTAAGTCATTGACTGGTACTTAATTGTCTTGTGCTACACAACCAATTTGTGCACATCCAATTTTACAACCAAACATGCGCATGTGTATAGTGTATATAATGTGTTACAACCACAAATATGTATGCAAAATGATTCTGAATCGGATCCTCTTATATGTATGTATTTTTATTTTGAAAATGTGATGCAAACATCTTAAAATATACTGGTAGTTCTACATAGATGCAGCTTCTGAAAGCATTTTTAATCCAAAACCCTCACATGACTATGAATAGAAGTGTGAAGCAACCAACTTCGCATCCAAATACTGACATCCACCACGTCAACACATCTAAAATTGTTTCCTATTAGTTTCTCCTAGCCAGAAAAATGAAATTAGAGCAGAGAATTCAACGTTCTAACTGCTTATAAATCTTCCCATTTCTGTTCTATATTAGAAATTTTCCCGCTTTCCCCAAAATAGTAAAAAATTCCCATATGTAGACTGTAGAGGAAATGTAAAGCTCTTGAACGTAAATGAGTTAAAGAATAACTCGCGCGCATTGTCGACAAGGTATGTCAACAATCTTTCCAAAGCTAAAACAGCTTTTCCCTTATTATCACTAACGTTTTTAATGCATCGCTGCTCCTAGTGTACTACTAAAATCACAAAACTAACTACTTAATTTTTTTCTTATGTTTCATGTGTGAACATAAAATTGCGGTTGCCATAAAAATAACTTTTCGCTTCTTAAAACTTTATGTAAATTTTATAAAATGCGCATTCTTTTGTCACAAAAATATAAATTTGAAAATTTTAGCTATTTTGAAAGCCACTTTTTCTTTTTTTTTCAAAAATTAACTTTTATAAACTTAAACGAATCAGGTCATTTTTTGGAATTTATGGAAGTCGGTTCCACAGAAAATGCAGAAACTGAAACCAACTGCAATTTACATATAAGGAAAATAGATCTGCTGCAAAATGCCTACAACAAATCAAATCAAAAAATCATTTAAGTCTGCATACAACACAGATGTCTCTAAAATCTCATCGAGATTCATCTCAGAAGGACCATCCAAAGACAGCTTAATCTTCATCTTCGAAACAACAATTACCTTTATTAAAATCTATTCCAACAAGATATGGCAAAGGCGGATCCAGTATGGGCAACAATCTCATACAAAAATCTCGAAACAAAGAACTGCTCCTACTACAACGACTAATTCACTTAGCCCTAAAGATATGTACCTTCTACTCTTCCGATGGGTGAGACCTAATCGACACGAGGAAGACTGGATAGTGCATGTAGGCATTATGGGCTAAGAAATGATCGGAGAGAAGAAACTTGGTTTAGATCTTGGAGTAATCATGGGGCAAATTTTAATGCACAAAATAGTGTGGAAAAGGGGACGAGGCGACTACAAAGAAGGAGAAGAAGAATAAAGATACGGTTCGCCGAAATGAGGAAGGAAGGACGAAAGGAAGAAGTTTAAGGAGAGGGATTTGGATGCAACTTTAATGGTTTAGTCTTAGGTTAAAGTTGCACCAAAACTCATCAACTAGTTGACCACTCTACATATAACACTAGACGGTCTATTGCTAAACAAGCTTCGGACAAAGGTTGATCCTAGACTCTATTTGGGTAGGATTAAATATTAATCGTCCTTGCGTCATCTCTTAAAATCTGACGCGACCTGCAAAATACTTGTCCTCATCACGATGGTACCAAAGACCGTTATCAAATTCTGACCATCCTCCAAAGATTTAGAATAGTATGAACAAAAGGCTGCAACTACACAATTAACTCAAGAATACCTGAAAATAAATTCACATAGCAACCTGTATTAAATGGGGGAGAGAATCATGCTTAAGCGATTTAAGAACCAACAGTTGTCTTGGGACAAGGGCTCCCTAAGCACAACCCTTGATAAAGAGGATAAAATGCTTATAGGAAGGGGATCTGCTAGAACTTTGTGGAAGGGTCTAAATTCGAGTAGGAACCTGTGACAGGGTAGGAAGGTTATAATTGGTTTAGGAAATAGCTAAGGAATCACATAATAAACTCATAAGAAAATATACTAAGTGTTAATCCGCATTTTATTGATCTTTGATTTGGAGTACATGAGCGATTACAATAGAAATCCCCAAATTGATTTAGAAATTAGGCTTTACACTAGAGGAAAAGAGTACAAGACTGAGAAATGAGAAATCGACCCCCCAAAATGAGACCCCTGGGTCTTATTTATAGACAATTCGGGCCCCTTTTTGCCATTGGACCAGCAGAAACCCCCTGTCGGCCGCCTTTCCCTTCGGTTACGGGTGCTTTAGCTTTTAGTTGCTCTTTCGGCTTTGCTTATTGCTTTTAAGGTGTTGGTCCTAGCTCTTGGAAGGATGGCCCCGGTCTTTAGAACTTCTCTTTGATGTCATGTCTATTTTCTTTGTATCGATAGCAAGCCTATCGGTATGGGTAGCTTTAGGAAGGTTTCAGGCTTTCGGATACTGGCATCCGGATATGAGCTTTCGATCCTACTAGTAATCTTTCGTGAAACTTGGCTTCATGTAATGTCCCGACTTTTCTGACTATTTTTAAATAATTTTAATAAAAAATTAAAATGATAATGCTAGTTTGAAATCAAACTAAAAAGGAATCTTTGAATATATATATATATATATATATATATATATATATATATGTATAAGCATATGTATGTGAAAATATAATAATGTATATACTTGATAAAATCTTAGATTTGAAAATATAAGACAAGTATAAAATATCTAAATAAAATTTCATAAGAGAATAAAATACTTCATAGTGATGATTTAACAAAAACAAAGGAGTTAAAAACAAAGACCTTACAACATGAATAAAATAAGGAGTATTTTGTCCATTTAAAAATAAAGAGGACCTTGATAACAAAACAACACTATATGTATGTTATAACATGAAAACAAGTCGACTAAAATATGATAACAATGACATATAGAAACATTTGTTTTTTTATCACAATTAAATATCTAGTAGAAAATACAAAAGAGAATCCAATTTTCATATTGCATTCAAATCTAAGAACATGCAAGCATTTAATGAAAGATACTTGAAATAGTAATCTAGGATTTCATAAACCATTTCCCTAAAATCCTATAATAGAATTAGCATGTGCATATCTTAACAAGGAAGAAAATATCGGCAAAGGTGAAGACAAGAAAAAGCATTTGTTTAAAGCTTTAAAATCCAAAGAAGGATCTTTGCATTAAATGAGAGTAAGGTGAAAACTTCTAGAAGCCATCACCTAGTACACTCTCATTGGCTAGGGTCCTTAATGAGACAAACTCTTCAATGCATGTTCTTCCTCAAAATCAACCGTAGGGACTAAATAGAAGGGTTAAGGCTGAATGAGTTTTACTGTAGAGAACATGAAAGAAACAAATTTATAATTTGAGGATTTTGCCTATAAATATGGATTGAATCTCACATTTTCTTCTCACAAGCAAAACTGATTTCATATCTAAAAATCTGAAGCATTTTCTGGATCTTGGAAAGCATTTTTGGTGAGTGAAACATCTTTAATTTACTGGTTTTGTTAATTACTGTAAATAGTTTGCTTCTAGCTTGTTCTGCCAAGTTTTGCTATGATCATTTCTACTGTGAACAAGTATAACCTAATGATAAAACACCCTGTTATACATCTAAGATCCATGTAGAAACCATTCTGGAAAGTCTGTGCAAGTATTTGATGTTTGAGCATTTTAGTTAGGACCTGAATTGTGTTCTGTAAAACACAGAACATGTGTGTTTGATTTCTGAGAATAAATACAACATGATGCCTCACTTTGATTGTCGAAATGTATGGGTTTAGGACAAACACATCAACCTTACACAAACCTGAGTGAAGAAAATAGCATTTGCAAAGGAAGATATGTTCAAAACAGTTTAACAGGCAATGATAGTAACCTCTCTGTTAACATGATTTCTCAAATCAAACAAAACACCAGTTTAGTTATACAAATCAAATCAGGGAAGAAAATGATGATTTTTAATACAAAAATCACGATTTTTAAGTTTGTGTATTTCGAGAATTTTGGACATGAACGGAAAAGGGATTTGGGTGAAATTCCGGCGATGGGTGGCATCGAACCCCAAAGCGGAAGGAGGGGAGGAGCGGTGAGGATCAAGGATCATCAGAAAAATATAAATTAATTTTTCTAATAGATAGATTGTGAGAACGAATCGAAATTTGGGATTTTCACTGTGTTTATGAGTTCGAGTTTGGTGCCGGAACTGCTCACCAACGGCGGAGCATGAGGGGTGTGGTACCAGGGGGATCGACGGGGGGGGGGGGGGGGGGGGGTCAGCGACTTGGTGTGGCCGGAGTCGGAAGTGTTCCGATGGACTATGGGGTGAGAACGAGGTGATTTCCTCAATGGGGCCAATTCGACGTACACGAGACCCAAACAGTGAAATCACTGTCGATGGCAAGAAGGTCGGAGCGGAGGGTGGCAGTGCAACCTGGAGAGGGTGTTCGACTTGTCTGGACGGTCGCAGTTGGACGGCGTGGGTTCTGGAACGTGTGCACGTGCACGAGGGGGAAGGTGCACAACACAGTTAGGGAGAAGAAGGAGGGCACTGTAGCAAAGTACCAGGGAGGGTTGTGGCACTTGGCTGCTAAGGCTGTTTTTGTGGGTGGATCACGATGTCAGGACGTGGTACTTTGGTATTTACCAAGTACCAGGTGGCACTTTGAAATCACGTGAACAGCAAGGTTTTTGAAGCGAGATCCTAGTATTTTCCAACCTGGCACTTTGGCAATTGGCACTTTAGCCAATTCGTTTCCAAACAAGTTTATGAACAAAGTTTGTAATTAAAATTTAATTAAAATTAAAATTTGAAATATAAATAGAAATAAATAAATTAAATAAATAAAAGAAGTGTTTTTATTTTAATTAAGCAAAAGGCAAGTGGAGAAGTAGAAGATGAGATCAAACCGACAAGTTCGTCGGTAGGAGTTCGATCAAGTTTTTGAAATATAGATTATACGGGAATAAATGATTTAAATTTATTATTTATAAATTAAATGATCATAAAGAAAAGGGACAAAAAGGAATGGGAAAAGTTCGAAAACATTTCCAAGCAAAAATGACAAAAGAAAGGATTATACCGTGTGCGAAGCACGGGAAATTCTAAATGATGAACAAACCACTGTCAAAACCCTATACATCTCAACTATTTATTTACAAAGAATAATTTTAACTATTCTAAGGTAAACCAGATAAGCAAACACTATTTGTAAAATGATAAATTATCTAAAACGGATTAATACCCATGATTTAACCGATAAACATTTATCGATTGTAAAAAGAATATTCGTACATCGTTCGAAGAGTCCGGAATGAACCATTCCACTTTGATTCGAAGTTTACGACGCATAACAAGATGCTGAAGTCAACGAGATGCAAGCATTATTTGAAAATAAGTTTTTGGTCTGTTCAATCCCAGAACAAATCCGAATGGACGAGTGTTTGACAGCGTATGTCAGTTAGATTTTACACATCGGATTTACGTAAGTATATTACGTTGGTAGCGGAGGAATTCGTTTCTCTTAGCTTTATTACCCGTAATATATTTGGGTAATCGAATGAGTATTTCTGATGGATAGGACGATGTGGCATTCAAAGAATGTAAAGAAATAATCTGTCAGAAGAGAACGTGACCTCAAAACTTCACAACCCGAAAGTAACAAAAGTTGGGCTAGGCAGCATGGCTAGTTGGGTCATACCCAAGCAGGGTATATTATCACCATCTAGAGGATTTCCTTATTTAACTTCTTAAATCTATTTCGCTGCTGTAGCATTCAGAAATGGTAAATCGAGCTCAACCGTAGGAGTGATAATATATTCGTCACACTTAAGCTGAATGAGTGGACGACCATGTGTGGCCGGGTTACAAGACGTTCTTGTTGAACCCCAGTGTATCCTCTCTAGAGTACACTGATCGGTGGGTGCTCCCATACCCTGTCTGTTGGAATCCAAACTCCAATACGCGCTCTGCAACTTTTACGACTTGTATACTATATACGTGAACGTGAGATGCAAGCGTTTCACTAGATTTTTAGTTATCTGTTACGAACTATTATAATATCAAATGTTTTGATATAAAGGACTTAGATCATTTTCCAGATATTAGACATGGATGGATCTAAAGATTTCTAAAGTAAATGAACCGTCATTATGAAAACTTTGACACTTATTTCCCTGTTTACATTGTTTAATTATGTTTCCTCACACCAGTCCCCTGACTGACCCAGAGTTTATTTTTGTGTTTCTTAAACTCTTGGGTACTCATAATATTTGTTATGAGTAGACAAGTAGGTTCAGGTAAGGCAAGTGGAACATGATGCAGAACAAGTTCAAGACCCAGTAGCATATATGTTTAATTACCCAGTTTGAGTATCTATGGTATTGTAATATGACACTGTATAATTATGATGATGAACCATGATGATGTATTATGTACTCTGATGTATCAGACTTTGTGATGTAATATATAAGTATTTGTGAAATTCCGTTGGGAGATTCTGATAACTTCTTACTCTTCTATTCTATAAGTTCTACCTTTTCTATCTCATCTTCTAAATTCTTTCAATAATGACACGGTTTCCCAGGCATGGAAAATCGCGCCGTTACACTTCATGATTTAAGTGGGTGGTTAACGGATCAGCCACCACTATTTGTATCGACTCTAAGTAAATTAGTGCGAATAGCTTGTCCCTTCCCAAGGGCTTGTCTTGCCTTTCTGTAGATCTTTGAAATTCATCTCGGTCTCTCGGAAGGGTGCCTTTGGTACTTTAGTAGTTGCTTATTAAAGTGGCATCCCATTAACCATCTGATTGAGGTTTCAGTAGATGGCTTCTGGATGATCCCCTTATGCTCTTGTTCTTAGATGTATTAGTATTAAGCGAGTTGGTACCGATAGCCCTTTCGTCCTTCTAGGTCTCGAGTTACAATGTCCTTTTCTTTCCTCTTTATTTAGAGGAAGATGGGTGTGTAGCGTGGAACTAAACATCCGATTACGCATAATAGTAAATAAGTAGAAATATACCTGGTTGACAGGCCCAACCAGTAGCACAGAGGTTTAGACCAAGAAGGCCGATATAGCTAGTATAAGCAAAGTGCAGAGTAAATGATGTACATCAGATTGTTTAGAACAAAGTATATAACAAGAGACAACAAGACAAAAACTAGCATATCAGATAGTACTAGACTACAGCAGGAATCAAAGCGGGACTTGGGTGCTACTTTCCTGCGATCCTGGAGACTGAGGCAATGGTAGGGAGAGCCTAAAGCGAGCAGGTTTGTATGATCCTGTCCAAGAATCGAAAAGATGCAAGATGTGATGACAAGTACCCATCAGGAGTTTCTTGGGTCTGCCGAAGATGTGGGCGTTGCGTTCTAGCAAAATACTCCAGGCAAAGAAAGCCACTAAAGAATCCAGAATGGGGTCAGGGGGATTATGCTGCCAATATTCAAAGAACGAGTGGATTGGAGTTATGAAGCCAAGAAGGAAGGAGCTGATAGCTGCCCAGACAGAATATGAAAAATCGCACTCGAAGACGAGATGAGTGAGGGATTCAATATGATTATTACAGAGGACGCAAGAGGGGTCTATGTTGTCACAAAAATGATGCAGGCGATCTTTGGCGTTAATGCGGTTGTGGATAAGGAGCCATTGAAAGAAGATGACATGAGGGGGAAGGTGACAATGCCAAACATGGGAGAAAGTGAAACATCGACCTGGGTGGATAAGGAATTTGTAGCAGGATGAAACTGAAAAATTGGATCCCAAGGCCCATAAGAATTTATCAGATCCGATATTGAATTGGGTTGAGTTAAGAGTATGAACAATGCATATAAGCTCGTTTAGAGATTCAAGCCCAATATAAGTGGGAGGTAAGAAGCCCAATGGGCCCAGAGAATGGGCTGCTGCAACTGATAGTGGTTTATATTGGTTTAATGATGCAAGGTATGGGAAGGGGATCTATTCATTCCATATATCCATCCAAAATAGACAAGAATCACCATTATTGACTTTAACATGGAAGAGCGTTTTTATTCTAGGGATGATAGATAGTACTCCTTCCCAGAATGGCGAGGTCTTAAATGATGGATTAAAGTGAAGAATCAAAAAGGGGTTTGATTGGTACAGTCGATGAAAGATCCAGTTTTTCCAAATAAATTGGCCTGGAGCGAAGCTGCGTCATAACCATTTAACAAGAAGTGCCATGTTGAAGGCAAAGAGGTTATGAATACCAAGGCAACCATGAGATAGGGGAAGGCAAACAGTTTGCCAATTGATTAGTTTTTTCAATTTGCCACCATTCCAAAGAAAAGAACTTCGAATTGAGTCGATTTTGTTGATAACCCAAACTGGGAGTTTGTGGAAAGACATCCAATAGGTTGGAAGGGATGTGAGGACATGTTTAACAAGTATAAGACGGCCTTCTGATGATAATGAGTTATCTTTCCAACTTGTAAGTCTGTTTTCAATCTTAGAAATGAGGGGTAACTAATCTGATTTATGAAGTTTGGTAGGACGAATTGGAGTACCCAAATAAGTAATTGGGAATGAATCGAGCTTACAGTTAAGACATTCAGCAATTATAAGGCCCAGATGAGTGCAACTGCCCAACATTATAAGAGATATTTTGTTAAAATTGATGGATAGTCTTGAAATTAATTCAAAAGAGTAGAGGAGAATTTTAAGGCAACGAATGTTAGAGGGAGTTGGAGTGGTAAAGAGAATAGTTTCATCTGCAAATTATAGACAAGCTGTGCGAATATTTGAGTTAGGCAGTGATATGCCTGAGAAAATATTGTGAGATAATGATTGTTTGGTTAAAGACATCTGCGATTAGGACAAAGAGAAGAGGTGAAAGGGGGTCACCTTGTCTTAAACCTCTTCTAGATCTGATTTTCCCACAGAATTCGCCATTGATATATATTGTGGAAATACTACTGTGGAGAATTGCTTCAATCTAGTTACACCATTTTAAGGGAATCCTCTATGGTACATAAGGGAGATAATGAAGTCCCAGTTTATTGAGTCAAATGCCTTTGAAAAATCAAGTTTGAAAAGGACACCTGGGGTGTTTGACAGAAGGAGATGACCTCTTGCGTAGCAGCAACATAGTCAAGTATGTTTCTGCCTTTGATGAATGCAGATTGGTCAGAATCAATTAAGGAGTCAATGTGGTTTTGGAGCCTGGAGGCTAAGACTTTAGTGATGATTTTGAATGTAGTGTTGAGAAGACTAATGGGTCTGAAAGAAGGTAAAGTGTTAGCACCTGTGAATTTTGGGATGAGGATGATGTTTGCATAATTTAGCTTAGCAATGGATGAAGGATTGGAATAGAATTCAGAGCACATTTCAATGATGTCTGTCTTTAATGTGGGCCAAAAGTGCTTGAAGAAAATTGGGCCAAAGCCATCAGGCCCAGGGGCTTTGTCATTTGCCATTTCACTTAAGGCTTTCCAAATTTCCTCTTCGGAGAAAGGGTGATCAATGGTAATTGGAGAAGGGTTAGGGTACAAGTGATGCTAGTTTATATCAGGTGATGAGGGAGGTAATGAACCGAGAATGTCTCTATAGTAATTGGTAAAATGGTGGCAGATGTCTTTTGAGTCAGTGAATGAAGTGTTGTTGTGGATGATTTCTGGAATGTAGGAAGAGCGACGGTGGCTATTAGCAATTCTATGAAAATAAGCAGTATTTTTATCTCCCTCTTTAATCCATTTTGCTTTTGATCGTTGTTTGCAACCAAGCTCCTCCTGTTTGATTAATCTGTAAAGTTCTAACTCAAAAAATTTCAGATTATGACGCTCAGCTTCAGACAAAGGCCGGTGTTCTTCAATGATGTTCAAATTGAGAATGGCGTCCTGTGTGGATGCAATGCGAGTTTTTAGAGAGTTCCAAACATCTTTAGCCCAAGGTCGAATTAATTTTATTAAGCAACGAAGCTTGCATACCATTCTAACAGTTGGAGATTGATGATTCGGTAGTTGGTTCCAGATTTGCATGATAAAGTTATTAAAGGAAGGTTCCAGCAACCAAAGGCGTTCAAATCTGAATGGATGATTAGTAGGGGTATTTGAGCATGTATCAAGAAGGATTGGACAGTGATCAGAGATGGTGGTGGCAAGACCATTTACTAAAGACATAGGGAAAAGATCTTCCCAGTTAAGATTGAAGAAAAAACGATCTAGTTTTGCTAAAGAGGGCGATTCTCTTCTGTTTGACCAAGTGTATCGGCGGTTGTTGATCAGTGATTCAATGAGGGTGAAAGATTGGATAAAAGCGTTAAATTGAGAAGAATCAGAGGACACATTGCCAGAGTTACGATCAAGAAGGGATCGAGTCATGTTGAAGTCACCACCAATTATCCATGGATCATTTATAAAGTGATATAGATTGTGACAATATCGCCATGTTTCAGTTCTTTCATTAGGATCATTAGGGGCATAAAAATTTGTGAAGTGGAAAATGTTGTTCGAGGAAATGTGTCGAAGAGATACGTGTAAGACAGATGGTGAAGAAAACGAGTGTTCAAATAACAACACATGCTCATTCCAAGCTGTAATCAAACCTCCACGAGTGTCAAAAGCATTAACATGTGTCCAACCAGATAAGAGAGGTCCACAAATTCGATGAATAAGAGAAGTGGGTGGGTTAGAGATTTTAGTTTCTTGTAAAAATAAGATATCGATATGAAGTGGGGAAATGACGAGATTGACAGCGTGATTTTTTGTTGGGTCCCAATGTATGTACCCTCCATTTTTCTGTATATATGTACCCTCAAGTGTGCCGATCATGGACACATGGTAAGAGAATGTAGGAACGTTGTGATATGCTATCATTGCTCCTTTTTCCTGTATATATGCACCCTCCATCTTTCACCTTATTTTCTCCTTCTCTTCTCCGTCATTTCCTGAAGTCAAAACCTATTCTTGGAAATGCATTAGCCATCTTTAAGTAATCATCTACTATAAGTCATTCACACTTGATTTTGTAATTAAGGTATAGTTAGTTTATCCCAACCTTCAGTAATTATCAGATTTTCTTGTCATAAATTGATTTTTATTTTTAGATAACCAATTTCTTAACAATCACTTCCAAATTTGATCGATAGCTTTCCCCTTTATTAGTTCTAGGTTTCGAGTGACTTCTTGTCGATTATCTTTCCTGCCAAAACTACCCTTCCGCTAATTTCTCTTCGCGCTGGATTTGGAGGTTCCTTCTTCATTGAGGGTGTCGGTGCTCTCCCTTCCGGATGCTTCTCTTAGGCTCTTGGCTTTACCCTATGCTTAGTTTCTGCTTATGGATTGCTTTTCAATGTCTGTGACAGTCCAATACCCCTTCGCCATCAACTTATCTTGGAGTTAATTCCGATAGTAACATTTGCCCCTTGTATGAAGGGATATTTTTGACTTTTCAAGTCAAATTTTTGAATGAATTGACTGCTTCCTTCTTCTTGTATATATGTACCCTCCATCTTTCACATTATTTGCTCGTTATCTTCTCCATCATTTCCTGAAGTCGAAACCTATTCTTGGAAAAGCATTAGCCATCTTTAAGTAATCATCTACTATAAGTCATTCACACTTGATTTTATAATTAAGGTATAGTTAGCTTATCCCGACCTTCAGTAATTATCAGTTTTTCTTGTCATAAATTGATTTTTGTTTTTAGATTAACAATTTCTTGACAATCACTTCCAAATTTGATCGATAGATTTTGTCTAGCTATATTTGTTCTTATTCTTCTAAAGATGTTCGAGGGATAATTTTTATTCATTATCGACACATATTTAGAAGAGTAAGAATTTTTCTCCTCCTAGCATTGTTCTTACCTTGTTGCATTTAACTGAACAGATTGTACCTGGAATTACGGGGAAGAAACATATTGCTTTCAAATCTGATAGGAATGACCCTTTACCAAATGACCTTTCCACTCTTAGGAAGGTTAATGCTGTCGATAAGCATTCCTTGATTTCATCGCAAGAACAAGCTAATTCTCTTCTCCAAGATTTTGGCATTTCAGGCGTTGAAGCCATTCCTCCTTACGAAACGGACATCAACTCTTCCCCTCCAGAGGGCTACTTGGCCTACTCTGGTATCCACATATGGCATGGAGGCTTTATCCCTTTTCCTGATTTTCTTTACCAGTACCTTAATATTTAGGAATTTCTCCCATCCAACTTTCTCCCAACACTTACACCTACCTGCTAGGCTTAGAACTCTTATCCTTAGAGTCGGGTAATTGTTCTCTGAACCCTTCTACTCTTGATTACTTGGTTCTCCCTTCCAAGCTTAGTGACCTAAACCCTCAATTTTTTCGTACAAACCCCATGAAGAAATTGTTATCGGAAGGAACGATAAGATTCAAAGATTGGGAGACTCAATTTTTCTTTTTCGATGCCCTCTCGGCATTTTCGGCAGCTTCCATACCCCAAGTATCTGAAACTGAACACAAAACTTCTTTTTATTTTCATATTGAGGGTTATCTTACTCTTCGGATTTGTTTTTTTTTGTTTTTAGATGCTGCCCCCAAGCTGCCAGGCTTTTCAGATAAGGAGATAGTTGATCTTCTTGGCTCTGCTTTAGAGAAGTTTAGTAATAGGTCTTCGTTGCTTACTCCCTCGACTCTTCGAAAGCATTCCCTTCTACTAGTCAGTCAATCTATCATTGGACAACCACCTTTGGTTTTACTTAACAAAGGGACTCTTTCTTTATCACTGGGAAGGAACGCTCCTTTTTCTCCCAACTCTCATTTATTTCTAGACAACTCAGGTATACTTTTTATGTGATATTGTTTTTAAAACAGAGTCGTAATTAAAATTTCATGTAGTTCCCTTTCATCATATGCTTGGTGCCATCCGTACCGAGTCTAGCAAAACTGGTCCTTCTTCCCAGATTCGAAGAGCCAGAGCTTCCTCTCTTAATGATGCATTGTTGAGCTCTAAGGAAAATGTGAAAATGAAGCTTATGGAAAGGATCTTAGAAGATTCCCCGTCAAAAAGGTCAAAGGATGTGGCAGGTCCAGTCCTTTGATCTGATGTGTCCTTTTCATGCCCTGGAGATTACTTCCTCCATGAAGGTTTTTGGCTTGAACATCCATCGGTCGGGTCTTCCGAAGTTTCTAACGAGTTGCATCATGCGATGGGTTTTTCGTCCTCTTCCGAAGACATTTTCCCTCCTGACTTTACCAATCCCCCTCATGGTGATAGGTTCGATGAATTAGTTGGAAAAAATTGTTTCTTCTTCTACCTTTTCCAACATTAATTCTTCACTTGATCCCCCCAGTGGTTGTCAAGCTTTCAGCTACTTTTGGTACGATTTTTTTATCTTTCTTGTTTTCCGATTTTTATTTTGATTGTTTTATATATGACCACTGTGTCCCTCAAGGCTATCAAGTGGTGGTTTGTCAGATAAAATAATTCTTTCGAACCTTCTTCCAAGTTATCGAAACTTAGAGAAGAAAATACATCTTTGAGGAAGGAAAACGATGCTTTTACTCTTATTAAAGAAGGTTTAGTTGTGAAGCGAAATAGGTTGGAGTCTGTTCTAATAGATGCAAAAGACTCGATTTCCACGGAGAGAGAATCTCACATGGCCTTTGTCTAAAGAAGCTAAAGCTTGAAAGGGGACTTTAGAAAAGTCCAAAGAAGAGATTACTGCGCTTGATTCTCATTGTTCTTCCTTACAAAAACACAATTCTCTTTTGTAAGAAGAGAATGATTTACTTAAGACCGAGCTTAGTAAGAAAGAGGCCTTATTGACCAGGTCCGCTGGAATAGTGAAATTGCTAAACAGTGGATCTCTTACTTCCTTCAAACTACCTTAGATGAAATTATGGTCAATTCTTTTGAGGATGCTTTCCTTCTTCTTTATGCGGACAATATGGACAGGTGCTCGGATTTAAACTTCTCTTCTCTTGACCTGTCTTTGGTGGAAAGATTTATGTCCAAGATATCTTATATGAGGAAGGGAAAGGAAGTTCCTACGAGGAAGGAGACTGACGTGTTCGAGCTTTTGTTTATTGAAGATATTCCTTTTAGGGACCAACATGCTGATGAGTGAGATCTTTTTGAGGTACCACAGATTGTTTGTGCTAACGATGATAATCCTAAGTTCTTGAATGTTGTTGTGGGTGAGGAAGAACATAGCGGCGATTCCGTTGGTATTGATTGCACCTTCTTGGTATATGACAATCAGGATGAAGCATGTGGCAAGGATTCCGGGATTGTCGGAGGTGGTCTTGTTTCAGTTGAACCCCTCAATCCTTTGAGAGCACGGAAGGTGAGGAAAGACTCGAGCTTCAAGAATACTTATTCTGTAGAGACTTCTCAAGTTTCTTCTCCTGCTCCTTAGGTATAATAACTTCTATGACATATGTTACTTTTCTTCTTACTTTTAATAATTGGTTTTTTTTCCCTTTCGTATAGACAAAAAGGAGTAAATCAAATTTTACGTATTCCATTCTTAAAAAGGCTCAATTGGAGGTGATTCTCCTTTGCTAAGGAACTGAACAAGCAAACGAATGAATATAACACATTGTCCACCAAATACCACCTCCTTAACAAAAGTGCCGCAAAACTATCTCTTTTTAAAGAAAGGGAGGTTACCCCTAGGTTGAGACTGCTCGACTACAATGCGAGAGGCTTATGAAAGAAAATGCCAAGTTTATGACTTTTTTCTGGATGTTAATTGAAGATAAGGATACATTAGTAAATTTTTTGTAC
This sequence comes from Allium sativum, assembly GCA_030737875.1. Lineage (NCBI taxonomy): Eukaryota > Viridiplantae > Streptophyta > Magnoliopsida > Asparagales > Amaryllidaceae > Allium > Allium sativum. The sequence continues at coordinate 964,840,186 of CM060910.1, read as the reverse complement.
CAAATTTACAGTAGATACGAAACAGTGAATTTCACCTTTTTAGGTGATCATAGTAAGGGCTTGCTTAGGCGTCTCCACAGAAGGTGCCAAGATGAACGTGGTGTGAACCTCCACCCAGGTGAATGTTGGAATCTTCCTCGAGTTACCTCTATTCCCAGAGAGTTACCTTTAGACAATTTTAAGTTTAACAAGCATTGCTGATCTACTTTTTTACAAAAGCTGTCAAGGGTCGATAAATCAAAGCCCGATGCCAAAAGGCTCGCCATAGTGTCGACCGATCCCAACGGGCGGCCCTCTATTCCAAAAAGGTCCAAACGAGGCTCGGCTCGATCCAGATTCCTTCCAGCAGCGGCATATCTCTTCCCTGCATAATCACTCTCTCAGCTGACAGAGTCAACCTCTCCTTAAAATTCGGATCGATCTGATTTACTTGGAAATATCCAAATGACTTATCCAAGGAAGTCTGATTCTCAAGGCAATTAAAGTGGTCAAACACATCCGGCCAAAACACTGCTTTTGATATACCATGCATTGTTCAAGTGCCACGCAAGCCTCACTTTTCAAGAGAACTATTACTCAGCAGTGGACCGGGTCCCACTGCTGCAACTATTCAGCCGGATCGAGCTCCACGTGTCCAAGCTCCGCAAAAGAGGCAAGCCATGTGGCACAAAGCTCATCTCACTCCTCCAACTACAAATACCCCATTACTGAAATTAGAAAGGCATGTTAAATTCTCCACTTTGAACTCACGCTCGGTATACTGAAAAGTTCCAACCGTGCACCTTAAACATTACGAAGATCTTGTAACCTCTATTTCTCTTCCACCGAGAAAATATCAATTGTACTTGTATTCCTCAAAAAATCAATAAATATAAAGTGGACGCAGGCACTGATTTTGCTGAACTACTGTAAAAAATTTGTGAATGTTCCCTATTTTTAATTACTTTACTGTACTCTGTGATTGTTATTCGTGTGCTCTACGCACGATGGGGGTTGACCGTCACTAGTGACCGACTTATGACGTCGACACTTTGGCGTGCAAGGTAGGAAAACGCACCAGACATACCCTACGACCTTCGACCGCCTACAACAACCTCCAAGCCGAACTGTGGCAAACAAGCAAAAAAGGAATGCTTCATCTTCCTATCCTTTACCTGTCGATGCAGCAGGAACAACAACAGCGGAGCCAACCCATGAGGCTTCCTCCAACGAAGACATGTCCCAATATCTCACCAGGGACGACATGGACAAAATCTTGCTCGAGTTCAGGAATCAGATGGCACCTCAAGGTAAAATTCTCAAATGTCAATAGGAAGCGATGAACAGCCTCCTCGCTTGAATGGATAAGGGATCCCACATTCCAGTGTCATTTCCTACACCAAGCGGAACTGGGGCAAAAATTAACCTTCGATCTGCGAAAATCCAAGCCCCAAATCAGACCATACCTTTTCTTCCTCCTGGCTCAACTTCGCTTCCTGATCGTCCACTGCCAAGATCATCACTGCTAGTACTACACGGAGCTCTGATATCCGCAAATTCTCATGTCGACCGTGGCCAACTTCCTAAACAGCCGACCACCTTGCCTCCACTCCAGGGCTCAGCTCAACCCCTTGGACATATAGCTCCAGATCCAATGCAACTAGTGGGTTGACCAGAAACGAGACCGTCGCTACATCCAATTCGGCCCGACATCTTACCATAAACCCGTCTTATGTCGCCACTCCTTTAACGAAGATTAGGTGGCGGCAACACTCCATGTCACCAAGACCGTTCTACCATACCAGTCCCCAGCGTGACAGGAGGAAATGCTACTGTAAACCCTTCTAACATCGCTCCGAGTGGGGAAACGCCGAGCCCTAAATGGGTATCACTCGCCTAAACTCATTACTCCCAATAGGAATAGTATGGTTCGGTTCAATAACAACCATGCGACTTTAGTTGTGACTGAGCTCGGTTCCAAAATTGGGATGGATCATAACCCTCACCTTCACTCAACTCTCGGAGGTCGAACCCAACGAACCGTTCCCCTTCCGAGCATGCTTTCAGCGGATCATAATCCAAGGAGTCTCGCTAATGTCCCTAGTGCAGAATTGGATTCGTGGTAATGATTCCTTGAAAATGGAAGCCAACTTGCAAGAATCATCAGACACTTCACCCGGGGCATGTATTCTTAGTAGCATGTGGATGACATCCATCGTAGTCCATTCACTAAGGAAATCAGAAACTCTCGAAATCCTCCAAACTTCAAGCTTACGCTCATGGAACCATGCAACGGCCGAACCGACCCGACCATTCATCTCATGCGATACATGCACCACATGGAAGTACTCTCTGCATCGACCAACATCATGGCCAAGTGCTTCCCTCTCTTCCTCACCGACATAGTTGGAATGTGGTTCCGGCAGCTAATAACTGGGTCGATCAATAGCTGGAATATGTTGGTCACCCGCTTCATCAAATAGTTCAGAGTTCACATCACCCGACCAAAGAGCGTCATGTTCCTCACCACCGTCAAACAGCGACCCGGCGAGACCCTTCAATCCTTCCTAGAAAGATTCAATGCGGCCATAACATCTATCGATCGACTCGAGCTGTCGATGGTGCTTATGGTCGTCGTTGCAATTGTTTAGAACCGAATCAGAATTCAGGATGTCTTTAACCAGAGTCCTCCTAAGGACATTAACGACTTTTATGACAAAGCTAACCAATTCCTCTGACAAGAGGATGCCAACATCAAGATGGAAATCCTCGAAGTACTTGCCACCCAAGGACGGAGGTCCATCCAACACCAATGGCCAGAGCAAAGGCAAAGGAAAAGTCTCAGAAAAGAACGATCGCAACATGCGACCCCAATGAGAGAATAAGTATGATTAATACACCGAGCTCAAATCCTCTGTACTCGACATCTACTTTGACGCATGAGGAACTCTACCCTTCCCAAACCTCCTTAAAGGGAGCCAACCCAAAAGGAACTCGACTCTGGAAAGCACTGCATGTACCACAACATGGCAAGCCACGACACCAGTGAATGCAGGTACTTGCATGATCTCATCAAGGATAGAGTTAGGCGTGGAGAACTGCCTGAGTACGTCAAGAAACCTACACAAGACATGCCGCCAAAACCTTCTGCCCGAGCTCCTCAGGTCGGTCCTCGAGCTCCTAGAAACAGAAAGGACCCTGATCCTAGCAATCGCAGCATCATCATCAATTAATAAGATTTAGTTTTTTTCCCTTTTCATTTCTTAAAGATAAAATAAATGTACTTTTAGTATTTCCTTTCAATAATGTGGGTATGTTGAAGTACACGTACGGAGCTAGATCATAGACATGCTCTGGATTTAGCTATCTCCCCATTTAGAGTTTATCATCATTTTCCTTTAATAGCTCCTTAATAGCAATAAAATTTCTTTTACAAACATAGATGATGTTTGATATGATTCGAAGTCGAGCATGATTTAAGCTCATCGACCCAAATATGGACAATGCTAAGCCACCATTTCTAAAACCACGGTCGATGCCTGCTACCATATTTAGACCAACTCCACAAGCTGAGTGTGGTCAGCGGTCCATAAGCCGAGTATGAGTGGTACATGCCACCATATCCAGACCAACTCTACAAGCCTAGTGTGGTCAACAGCCCGTAAGCCGAGTATGATTGATACCTGCCATCATATCTAAACCAACTCCACAGCTGAGAGGTGGTCAACATTCCATAAGCTGAGTATAGCTAATACTCTCTCCCTCAAAGCCGAGTGAAGTTATCACTCGCCAAACTTCATAATACATTTTCTAAAGCATAGTTTATGCTCAAACCTTCTGATTACTTGACCTTAGAAACCCTGGAGCAACCGACTAATACCGTCTCACCAGGCCAAGTCGAGTATAATCATACTCGCCACTATTTCCTAACTAAACTCGTAGCCATCTCTAAACCGAGAATGGCCGATAGTATCTATGCAGGCTTTATATCAGATAATCTCACTACATTCCCAGCCTTAATACGGTCCTTGGTGGTTGTCGGTTTTCTGGCCTTAATACGATCTACACCGATCGTTGATTTCCCGGCCTTAATACAACCATTGGGATCGTCGGTAAAGTGTTGACCAACTTTTTGACAAAAGTTATCAAGGCTCGATAGATGAGATCCCGATGCCAAAAGTCCACCACAGTGTCGACCGATCCCAACGGGCTGCCCTCTACTCCAGAAAAGTCCAAACGAGGCTCGAGCCGATCTAGATTTCTTCCAGCAGCGGCGTATCTCTTCCCTGCATAATCGCTCTCTCAATCAACCAAGTCGAACTCTCCTTAAAATTTGGATCGATTTGATTTACTTGGAAATATCCAGATGACTTATCCAAGGAAGTCTGATTCTCAAGGCAATTAAAGTTGTCAAATACATCTGGCCAGAACACTGCTTTTGATATACCAAGCATTATTCAAATCCCATGCAAGCCACACTTTTTAAGAGAACTATTACTCAGTAGTATACCGGGTCCCACTTCGGCAACTATTCAGTTGGATCGAGCTCCACGTGTCCAAGCTCCGCAAAAGAGGCAAATCACGTGGTATGTAGCTCATCCCACTCCTCCAACTATAAATACCCCATTACTGAAATTATAAAGGCATATTAGATTCTCCACTTCTAACTAACGCTCCGTATACTGAAAAGTTTCCAACCATGCGCCTCAAACATTACGAAGATCTTGTAATCTCTGCTTCTCTTCCACCAAGAGAATATCAATTGTATTTGTAATCCTCAAAAATCTATAAATATAAAGTGGGCGTAGGCATCGATTTTTCCAAACCACTATAAAAATTCTGTATGTGTTTCCTGTTTTTATTTACTTTACCATACTCTGTGATTGTTATTCGCATGCCCTATGCACGATTGGGGGTTGACCGTTACTAGTGACCAACTTTTGACATCAACAAGCATCGACTTTTATCTGAAACTTTTAAGAGATTAATCTTGTATGAGCAGGAGGACTACTTGTAGTGAATATACTTGCTTAGTGTATGACATAATGAATTATATTTCCTCTAATTTACTTTAATATTTTCTTCAGAGTTTGTCCTCTACTTTGAGTGCTTTCTGGGAATTTCTTATGAAATTACGTTAAGTTGAAAAGAGAATTTCGAGAGAAGTCTTCACTTATTCAATCTTCCTCATTGGCGCGATATTGCTTCTTAAGGGACCATGAGAAGGTTTGTACTCAATATCCTCGGATTGCCTCGATTTTCTTAGTGAAGAAAAGGATCAGCTCTTTAGAGAAATCCACGTTTATCGGTCGAGGCTGTCTCGAGGCTATGAAAGTCCACCCATTAGAAAGTGGGATTATCGTAAGTTCCCTCCGGTTTATACACAGAGGGTTTTTGAGTTCCATTCAATTCCTCACTTAATCTTTCTGCTAATAACTTGGACAAAGTTAAGAGGGTCGCATCCTGCCTTGGGCATCGTACTAATTACCTGTAATAGCACTTTTAACAACTGAGTTAAGCCTACATACGAGCTATGATATTAGAATTGCAATGCCTTTTTCACAAGCAATATATTTGTTTTCAAATGCTTCCGCAAGTGAACATGAAGAGTATAAGGAACTTGATGCATTGTGTTTCATATGTAATGATTAGTAGTAATGATGTCAAAAATGAAGTTACGACTTGCAAAGGTGTTGTTTGATGTATAATCATAGCTTGTGGTAAATAAGGATTCCTTGTTATGAATTCTATCATGCTATTCTATGCAAGCTTAACATATATCTCTCAACATTAATTCTTATATGGTATGCACGATGGTTCTCTTGCTTCTCGTGAAACTGTGTCTATACCATATATGAACACATAATGAAGTGACAGTCTCATCCGATACTTCTATGGGTTAAGAAAACGACCTTATCTCATAGAAATTCCCAAGGGCTTCCCTCCGTGGGATGTTAAAGAGAGATGTAAACTTCATCACAATGTTTTTCGTGAGGAAACCTATAACACTTACTTGAGCTCTCCCTTGAGCTGACACCCTAAGATAATATGGCTAATTATACTGCATATATGTTTAATATAATGCATAACAACTTGATTTATATGTAAGTTAAGGAAATCTCCCTAAGAAAAATGGACGACCGCCATCTTCGTTCAAAGCCATCCAAGGGGAAAGCTCATGCCATCATCATGGGTGCTGATAGTTGATTCTTTACTTAGGGATTCGAATCTCTCAACCCAGATTTGGGCATTGGAAATAGACCTCCATAAATTCTCTTTTGGAAATAATAGAACTTTGACCCATATCTTAGATTAGTGAATAGAAGTGTAGGAACCCTCCCTTGGTTAATAGGAGTCCAGAGCCAACTTAGATTTGGGATATTTTAAAAAGAGACCAGATATCCCCTTTTGGCACGATAGGAGTTCCGACCCAACCCAGATTTGGGTATTTAGAATGGAAGACCAGAATTCCACTTCGGGTGCTAATAGAAGTCCCGAACCAACCCTTATTCGGGTATTTAGAAGGGAAGACCAGAAATCCACTTCTGGCAATAATTGAGATTCAAATTGATCCAGATTAAGGTATTAAGATAGGACCGGGAATTCATATCCGGTATTAACTGGAACTTGACTCAACCCAGATTTGGGTATTTAAGATAGGAGACCAGAGGCCATCTCTGGTATTATTTTCGTTACCCCCATTTTTTGGGTGTGATTTCTATAGTAGAGGATGTTTGTGCTTCTTGATCCATTCTCTGGGCTTTTTATTGTCAAAGCAGAGGATGTATGTGCTTTGTTGGACACTCTTTGGGCCTGTGCATCCAGTACGCTTGGCCAACTTATCCATAAGCAGGTCCCAAGGACTTACTCGACCTACCTCTAGGAGGCGCCTTACCTTGACCATTGTAGGCGATGATAAGGTCTTATATCCTTAAACCAGGCCATTGTAGACGCAGAATTAAGGCTTATACTTTTGAAGCTCTACCCTGGCCATCGTAGGCGGTGATAGAGGTTTACACTCTACCCCTTTCCAAGGGGTGCCCTATCCTGACCATGGTAGGCGATGACATGGGTTTGCATTCGTATTTGTAGGTAATGCAGAACATAAGCAGAAGTAAGACGTGCTCTTCTACGAGCAGAGGTAGGACGTGCTTAGTTGATAGCAGAGGCAAAGCGCACTCTTCTACGAGCAATGGCAGGGCGTGTTAATTAGATGCTCTGTCATGGCCATTTCTGGTGTAGGTCGGAGGCTTATGCTTTCAATGCTTTAACCTGGCCCTTTCTAGTTCGGGTGCAGAGAAAGGCTTACACATCACCCCCAGGGGGCGCCTTGCCCTGGCCAACTCGGGGTAATAAGGGTTTTTATTCGTTTGTGCTTTGATCTATCTTGGGTTATTCCGAGCTTCGAGAGGGTTTCAATACCCTTAGTTATGTGATTAATCCTTTTCCTAAGGATTTTATTAGACTCGATTTGATCCTTTTACAAATCCTTATAATTGGCCTTGATTGAGGAACTTAATGACCATCCCTTCGAGGATTCTTCAGCGGTTACTTTCATGTCCATTCATCATGTGGTAGTGACAGTAAGGCCCTCCCAATTTCCTTTCATATTTGGGCTTCTTCTTCATAGATGACCAATAATTGAGTTCGTGTTTGGTTAGGAAATAGATATTTTCCACTGAAGTGGTAAGATAGTATCCTTTGGGCAGTCTTGGTGTAAACTTCCTTTCTTGTTGTTGGGACTTAGCCCTTTTGTTACCGATCCTTGTTGTTTTGCTCATATCATCATTTCCTCTTTTTAAGGCATGATGAGATTGGAGTGTTATCCTTTTAGTCCATTTGGAAGCAAAGTGGTCGAAATCGTCCTCTATTTCTTGTTCAAATACCTTTGATTTTCTTGTGGAGAGCTTTCCTTATATGAGAGAGGGTGTTGCATTCTCCCGACATAGAGCTACGCAGAGGAAAGGTTAGGGTTTGTCCTATGTAGGAAGGGATGTCATTCCAATAGTTAGAATCATATTGCTTTACTTCCCTTTTCGGCTTGATTATTCGTAAGGCTTCCATTCTTAACCTTAGTTCTTCCGTCACTCCTGGGTTAGTGGTTCCTGACATATCCATCTGAGATCCAGAAGACTCCTGTTGGGACCTTTCACCCATAACATAGCTTCTTCAAACCTTTTAATCCAATCCGGAATAGAACAACACAGTTAGATAGGTGGCTATTAACCACGAGATCAGAGGTTCAGGCCCTCCTTCTAGCGCCAAAATGTTAACGATATTTTTCATCAACACCGGAGATAAGTTTATGGAAGTGGACATAAGGGGAAAATGGAGTTATTTAGCTTTCACGAGTCTGAGTTAGTTCATTGTTTCCAAGATATCAAGGTTTCCGAGCCTAAACGATTAGATACTCTTCCTTCAATGGGGTGATCATAATGCTTAAGCAACTCAAGAATCAACAGTTATCTTGGGACATGGGCTCCCTAAGCATAACCCTCAATAAAGAGGCCAAAAATCTTATAGGAAGGGGTTCTACAAGAACTCTGTGGAAGGGTCTGAATTCGAGTAGGAGCCCGTGACTGGGTAGGAAGGTTATAATTGGTTGTATAGGAAATAGCTAAGGAATCACATACGAAACTCAAAATATACTAAGTGTCAATCCACACTTTATTGATCTTTCATTTGGAGTACATGAGCGATTACAAATTGATATAGAAATTAGGGTTTACTCTAGAGAAAAAGAGTACAAGAATGTGAAATGAGAAATCAGTCCCCCAAAATGACTCCTCTGGGGTCTTACTTATAGACAGATAGGTCCCCCTTTTGCCATTGGGCCAGCAGAAGCCCCTATCAACCGCCTTTCCCTTCGATTCCAGGTGCTTTAGCTTTCGGGTGCTCTTTTGGCTTTGCTTATTGCTTTTAATGGTCCTGTCCTAGCTCTCGGAAGGATAGTCCCCGTCTTTGGAACTTCTCTTTGATGTCATGTCTATCATCTTTGTATCAATACCAAGCCTGTCGGTATGAAGAGCTTTAGGAAGGTTTCAGGCTTCCGGATATAGGCTTCCGAATATGAGCTTCTGGTCCTGCTAGTAATCCTTCGTGAAACTTGGCTTCATGATTTAAGTGGGTGGTTAACGGATCCGCCACCCCAGTCAGTATCGACACTAAGTAAATTAGTGTGGATAGATTGTCTCTTCCCAAGGTCTCGTCTTGCCTTTCGATAGACCTCTGAAATGCATCTCGGTCTCCCAGAAGGGTACATTCAATACTTATTAGTTGCTTATTAAACTGGCTTCCAGGTAACCATCTGATTATGGTTTCAGTAGATGGCTTCCGGATGATTCCCTTATGCTCTTGTTCTTCGATGCATCAGTATCACATAAGTTAATACCGATATCCCTTTCGTCCTTCTTGGTCTCGGGTTGCAATGCCCTTTGCTTTCCTCTTTATTAGTTCTAGGTTTCGGATGACTTCTTTTTTGTTATCTTTCCTGCCAGTAATTTCTCCTCATGCTTGATTTTAGGTTCCTTCTTTGTTGAGGGTGCTGGTTGCTCGCCCTTTCAGATGCTTCTCTTAAGCTCTCGACTTTACCCTGTGCTTAGCTTCTGCTTACATATTACTTTTGTTTGTCTGTGACGGTCCGATACCCCTTCACCATTAACCTGTCTCGGAGTTAATTCCGGTGTAACAAACTTGTCGCCTTATCTAGATAACAAGTCAACTAAAGATTTAGGAAATCAGAATAACTCAAGCTAAATAAAAAAAATTCCCTAGTCCAATTAAGAGAAAATTTCATAAAATCTTTTCAAAATTCAACTTTATTTATAAACTAAGGGTATCGTACTTTATGTCCATTTTATTACTATTATTAAAATTTCTTTAAAAACTAAATCTTATTTGCATAAAAATAAATCTCCTAGAAAAATAATTTAAATTCATTGAAGCCCTTTTTATTTTCCCAAACAAGTTTAAAAAAATGAAATTTCTCCCGACTATATGACCAAGAACTCAATGGAATATTTTTTAACAAAAGACCATTTGGATTGCCGAAATGAATTACCGAATGGATAAACCTCATCATTGTGCTTCAAGACTAATACAACATATTAATGTCAATCTCCTGTTTAACTCTGAAACCAAGAAAAGGTTTTCGACTAAAACTCCCAATCGAAAACAAAAATAAGAAATTGCGACTATCTTTATTGTAGCTAGCTTTTTGTCCAGTCGCAAAGCTTAAGTCCTCGAGATTCACTAGGTATATTTCTCATGCTCTTCAAGATAAATAACCAAGTGCACAGTGTGGTAAATCGGGTCTGGCAAGAAACTCGAACTCCAAAAAATATTTCAAATTCGTAGTCTTTTTTAACCCATCTTTAACAAATAAGCTCATACCTATTTCATCATCGAAATTATTTAGAATCAAGTGGTAAAGATCGAAGAAAAATTAGAAAGAAAGTTCGAAAACATTCTCTCAATAAATCCTAATTTACTAACTCTTCTGATCGTCTAAATCTAAGATCTAATACCAAATGTAACACCCTATACTTTTTAAGCCTGAAGTTTGACAAAAGGAGAAAATCATACCTATCCAAGCATGCGTAGTGTGAATCTGGTACCTGGAAATAATAAGCACGAGCATAATTACAGTACAATAAAACTAATCACAGCAGAAACACGATAGGATAACAAGTATCGACTAAAATAGCCACATAAATAGTGAATCGCCACATCAATACTGAGCATGAGGGAACAAGAGAATAAAATCAAACTTGAATACTTACAAAGACCTGCCTTACTCAAGAAAGACCCGAGAGTTGTTATGAGGAAGGGGATTAGAACAACAAGTCCCTATGAGTAGAAAACATATAATATTGTATATAGTATACAAATGCATCTCGTTTGGTTGCACCAAATCATATGTCTAACAAGGCTATTGATTCTAGTCTGACCTTGCAAGGATAACACATGACGATTAACTACCTACCTAAGGTAGCACTTCCCAAAGATAATTTATCATAATATATCGAGATAGAACTTTTTACGCATAAGTATGAAGCCTTTAAACCATCACGTAAACCGATACCAAAACTAAGAAGTGGGCTTTTCAACCACATAATTCCTAATAATAAAGGAGGTAGGTTATATGCAGCCACTTATAGCCTCACTCATGCTATAAAATATAGGGCGGATTCCAACGACGTTAAAGGCCCCAAGGCGGATCCATTAACCACTTAATACCTTATTAGGTGACTTGCAACACACTAATATAAATTAGAGGACACTAGCTACTAAGTCCTAATTCAAGGATTCCGTCATTCACGCATTATTCCAACCCTACATAAGGCGAGAGATGGTAAGTAGTCACTTATTACCTACAGGCTGAGCGGACGACTAATCATCATTTATGACGTTCTCTTGGCAGACCTCCGTGTTACGATCAAGCTGACTTTATTAAATAATCCCTAATTCACTTATTACTTCCCGCAAGATAGACAAACCTATGGTACTTACATGGCGGTCATTTATGACCTTATCCCAAGGTGGACTCTAACCCAATCACTTACTACCTAAGGATGTAGACTATCCCACCGATCTCACACCCAATTGGCCATTTAATACTTCTTATTCCGAAGTAAGCCACATAATCGAATTATTCGCTTTTTGGTTTCTTCTTTCAAAAGGGAGGCGAGCCCTACAACCACTTAATGCCTAAATACTTAAAGTAATCCTTTGAGATAAATTCGAATTTCGTAATTAATTATTGTCATGGGTTCTTATGATCAATGTTATCTCAAGTTAGTTGTACATATATCCGACAGCTGGAAAGTGCAAAATTATGTCGGATAACGCAACTGATCTTACACCATTAACCTACTAAATCCAAGACTTATTTTAATTAAAGATATTGTTTCAAGAAATTAAACTAGAATATGATATGAATGATTTCCTAAGATTCGCAGTCCTAGGATATTTGTTTATTTATGGGACTTAATAATAAATATGGCAATCTATATCCAAATTTACCATTAAATTCCCTTTAATTTAATTAATTATTATAACGGTTGCATGCCATTAATGACCCCAACATTCATATTCCCTAAGGCATGGTTGCTCAATTAAATCAATTAAATTCCACAATTGTCACATGCCATTAGTGACTATAACAGTCACATTTCGTAAGGCAATATACAATTAATTAACTTGGTTAATTCATTTAATTATCATATGCCATTAATGTCTATAATAGTCATGTTTCCTAAGGCAGTAGACAAACTATAAAATGCCATTAGTCCCTTTTAATCACATCACTTTTATTTATTATAGAACCAATTTGTTTTACTATTGTTATTTTACTTTATTGCTTTATATATATAATATAAATAAGTTTATTATATAATCTGGAGTTACAACTTTATCTCCTATTCATTTTTAAATTGTTTAACAATTAACATTTATTTTACAATAGTCATGGTTACAATCTTAGTTTCCTTTTATTTATTTGTAACCTTTTGAATCACAGCAATTAACTCCACATATATTGCTAATAAATATAAGGGTTACAAAATATCTATTTTCCTTCATTGTGGGAAAAACTCTTATATACCCATCATATATGGAAAACCATTCAAGTTAAACTTATAACATGCGTTTACCTAATTAATAATAATAATATTTACGTTTACTTCTGAATGGATGGATTTATAATATAGTTATCCATACGTGTGTATATTTTTAGCGTAATAATTATGTAGTTACTAATTATTTTAAATTCTTATTATTTTACATTTTAGTCCAAACTAAACACTAAAACAATCTTTTTGTGTTCAGTCTTGCAGAGAATCAGAATCTAACAAAAAGGTTATTTACTATAATTCTTGTAAATTTTTCCCAAATAATTAAAAGAGGAAATATTGACACATTTCAAATCACGGGAAATAAGTAATATATTTTTGGAATAGATGATGTAATCTACGTACAAAATAAGTGAATTACACATCTCTTCCTGTATGATTTGTTGATATTTCTTGTAGATTTCAGATAATGCCTATTTATTTAAAAAGAACAAAAAGGGCTAATTTATAAAAATCAAAGAAAACCCCCCAAACAATACCAAACAAATAGATTTACAATTCTAAGACAACAAACTACACAAATCTTACAAATTACACACAATCCTATAAATCTGGAATAAATAACTATGTAAATTTATAAATTTTTTAGGGACTGATTTCCAGATTTAGGGTGTTCACAATAAACCCAAGATATAGAAGAATTGTAGGAAAGAAATGAATACTATAACTGAAAGCCTACAAAAAAATATTATATTTGTAACAGATAAACTCAGATTAATACCAACGAAGTAAATCTGACATTTTTAGGCATAAATTTAGATAAACACAAACGAATTAAATCTGATATCATTAACAATGAATATATTTCCCACTCACCTGAAAGTCATTCCAAATCCAAAAATGAACAAAAAATTTAGGCTTATATTTCCAAATCCTTACAGATCTATAATATGTATAAAAAGGGACAAGATTACATATTTTAGTTTTACAGATCTGAAGAAGAATTAGAAAAAAGGAAAGAGAAATACCTAATATGCTGAATCCTATCTTTACTCAGATTTCTAGATTTATCTTCTTTAATTCTTATTTTGGCTGAAAGAAAACTAATTTTTGTATTTTAGGAGTTTTGGAATTGATTGGAGAGTGGAAATGACAAAACTTTGTTGCTGTCTACAAAAAATACGAACAAAGAGCAGGGGGGTCTATGCCTTTATTTTTAGGCGCTTAAATGACCTTAAACTAGTAGGTTAGTTTTAATAAAAATCCATTCGTTTATATAATATATTATATAACTTAAAAACCATAGCCGCCACAAGAGGGACGAGCAGTAGTCGTAGGGGCGACGACCTGCCTACTATGGAGGTGGGGTGATAAGTGGCAGGGTTTAGTTGTTGGAGAAGGGAGTTTTGATGAGAACAAACTTATTTCAATTATCATTATCAATTGATTATAAAATTGTATTAACATCTCTATCTAATATATATATATATATATATATATATATATATGCAGGATTTGTATATAGGACTTAAATACTGAAGACTGTACAGTTTTAGAGCTTCAAGAGATTCAGATTCAGAAGAGATTCAAGACTCATGAATAATTAAGAAATCAAGAGTTCAAGAAAAATATAGTAATAGAGTCTAGTTTATATATAAGACTCTGAATAGCACTCCAGGTTCAAATTTTGTTTTTTAAATTTCAAATTCGATTTTTCAAATTTTGAATTTCAAATTCTAATTTTCAAATTTCAAATTCTTATTTCAAATTATTTTCAAACTATTATCTTACATAATATTTCAAACATATAAGTTTAAATTTTAATAAATATAAGTTTATATATATAAAAAGTTATATCATTTTATAGTTTTAAACCTTGTAACTTTCTAAATATGTTTATATAATATATTAGTATTACGATTTCATATGATTTTACGCTTTACAATAGTCATTTATATTATTAAGTTTTAATTCAAGAATTTCTAGAATAATATATATGATTAAACGCTTAAAAAATAATTTTTAAAAATCAAATTACAAGTCATACGTCGACATACATACTAGCCTATGTCGACATACAACTGTCAGAAATTCATTTTTCAAAAGAAGTGTCTTTCACCATTTGTAACATTTATGAGACGTTGCAACCTTTCACACACTATAAATAGGGGCTAATTTCGTTTTTTTTTAATAATTCTTCTTTTTCATCTTCACCCCTCTTCATCCCACCATTATTCTTTATCATTTTCTTAATTTCTACACTTATACTTTGCCAATTTCTACTCAAATTATATAAAACTTCATCTCGTCTCAAGCTCTATCTACTACTATAAATTTGGAAGTGCAGTTGAAGAGTTATACGGCTGTTGTAACCATTTGGTAATCGTTTAGGAAATGGTGTGTTCCTTGTAGCCCTGAAATCATGGAAAGGGAGCAGTGTTAACCTTGTAGCCGTGAAATCAAGGGGTTGTACTTGGATATTGATAATAATAATAAAACTCTGTGCAATCCAACATTGCATGAAATTGGATGCAAGAGTAATCTGAACCAGTATAAAATTCAGTGTATTCTTTCATTTTCTACATTTTTTTGTTTATGTTTGATTCGCCCCCTCTGGTGTTTGTTTTGCCATAAGATCTGCATTCTGCAATCCCTAACAATGGGTATCAGAGCATAGGTTTTTAAAAAGTTCATAATCTGATTTTTGAAAATATTAAATGGAAACCAACACCGGTAATTATAGTTCTTTCGTAGAGGGTCAGTCCACTATTAAACCACCACTATTTAATGGCAGTAATTATTCTTACTGGGCATGTAGAATGAAAATATATTTACAGTCAGTAGGATTAGACATATGGAATAATACACAGACTGAGTATGTTGAACCCACCAATAATTTTGCACCGTGGACTAATGAACAAAAGGCTTTTGCACAAAGCAATTTCAAAGCCACGAATATGTTGTTCTGTTCATTAGATAGAAATGAATTTAACAGAGTGTCAATTCGTAAATCTGCTAATGAAATATGGAGAACATTATAAGTTACTCATGAAGAAACCAATAAAGTCAAACAGATAAAGTTATCAATGTAATTAATCAGTTTGAGTTATTTAAAATGAACGAGAATCAATCTATCTCTGATATGTATTGCAGATTCCAAGAGATTGTACAACCATTAATAGCATTGGGAAAAACTTATTCAGAAGAAGACCAAGTCAGAAAAATACTTAGTTCATTGACTCGAGAATGGGATCAGAAAACATAGGCAATTGAAGAAGCCAATAAGGTTAGTGAAATGAAGATTGAGGAGTTAATTGGGAATTTGATGTCGCTTGAAATTCAATTATAGAAAAGAAAGGAAAATAAGCCCACTGAAAAGAAATATATTGCATTCAAAGCAACATCAAATGGTTTTAATTCAATTAGTGAAGACGAAGAAGAAATTGCTTTAATGACAAGGGATTTCAGAAAATTTCTGAGATATAAAAGGAGAAATAATTTTCAGAAAAATAATCAAGAGAGTTCGGGAAGAAATGATGATCGATGTTACAACTGCAACAAACCAGACCATATAACAAGAATGTTTCCATATCCAGATAAATCAAATCAACAGACCCAACAACTTTAGATGATTCAGATTCATTATCCAGTGATGATGAGCTAGAAACCGAAAATTCAAATATGTGTTTCACAGTGATTCAGAATTCAGAAAATATCGAAGAAAGGGATCTAAAAACCAGGTACACCTTAACTAATTTTTAGTTTTTTGTTGAATGGATGTTTTGTTTGTTTGTCTTGTTTGAATTTGAAATTTAAATTTTACAATTCAAATTTAAACTTTGAAATCCAAATTTGAATTTTGAATCTTGAAATTCAAAACAATAATAATATAATAAATAATGAATATAATAATAAAATAAATTTTAGATGTTTGTTTGGATTAATATTAATTTAGAAAACAATAAATCTAAAATATAAAACATTATATAATAAAATCAAAAGTCAAAACAACATGTCCTTTGAAATTTAACATGTATGTCGACATGCATAAATGGGCATGTCGACATATAAGCCAATGAAATTCAAAATTTGAATTTCAAAAGTTTAAACTTTCAAACTTCCCTCCAACTTTTCACCAATTCCCAAGGTCTGAAAAGGGGTCATTAATTTCAGAAAAGTTGTGCCCATTCAATCTCTAGTCATTTATCTATTTAATCCTATTCTCTCTACCTCTCATTCAAATTTCAAACAACTTTCTTCATATCTATACTCTTCAAAAACTCTTTAATGGCTTCCTCAAGCACAAACCAAACAATGAGATTATCCAAAACCATCAAAGGATATCTCCATAATGATAGAGAAGCAAACAATGTCTGTGTTGACTACTAGCTAATGGAAAAGTCAATACGGGAGCCTTCGTCATCTTTGAAGACTTTCCATCTTACAATCTTGAAGCTCTTTTCGAAGAAAATGGAGTTTTGAGTCTAATAAATTCACGAGATAACAATGAAGTATGTTATCCTAATCTAGTCAAAATGTTCTATGCAAATCTAAATCGTGGCTTTTACGAAAGAGACAAAAATCAAGTATGGAGTAGCGTAAAAGGCACTCAAATCATTCTAGGTTGTGAAATTTTGGGTAATATCTTGAATTGTAAGAGTAAGGGCTCGAATTTTTCAGAATACGAAATTGATGAAATGGATTTGGAAACCTTTCATCACATATTTAAAGGCGATGATCATTTAGAATTCAAAAATCGTTTTTTCTGCCCAAAAACAAGAATCGTCAACCTCCTGCTTCAACATACCATCACTCCTCATTCCGGAAATTTCAACAATCCTACCGTCGAAGTCCAAAAAGCACTGTTTGCTATTATTGCACTAGTACACAATATATCTGCTGCGTCGCTTTATTTGCGACTGCTGAGTTAATATCTGACGCAGATAATGTATTTACGACTGTGTTATATCTTAGTAGTCGCAAATATTCCATGATAATGAACTTCCAGCATTATCTCAAATAATTTGCGACTTCTTTATTATACAACCGCAGCAAATATTTAAACAAGAATTACGTGTAACGTTATTTGCGACTGGTTGATATCTTAGCTGTCGCAAATATTCCATGGAAAATCCAACCCAATATGTGCGACTGGTTGTAATTGGCCGTCGCTAAATTGGTTAACGGGTTATGCCCCTTAACACATTTGCCCGCCTTTATTTTGTTGACCGGGCTAATTAACTCCATCTTTTTTGTTTTCAAGGAGAGAGTGAGAAAAAAAAACTGCCATTCGTTGATTTGAGTCCGATCTTGGCGCAGAATTTTTTTGGGGAAAAGGCCATCCATCTCGCTAACTGATTGTACCGTGAGTGTAAGTGGAGGTTGCCATCATCTAGATCCGGTTGTCAACTGGGAAGCGAGGTAATTTTCTTCGTAAAATTTAGGTTTAAATCATACATGAAGTAAAGCATTTCCTTTTTTTTGGGGGGAAAGCAGCGATTTGTTGATGTTCTTGAAACCTGCCCAAATTTATTCGAAACTCTATTTACGTTAGGTTAATGGAAATTGGTTTGTTGTCAGAGAACGAATAAGAAACCCTATTCTGCAAATTCCAATATTATTACAGAATGGACTAAAAAGAAGAAAATGCAATGTCCTATGTTAATATCCTCGATGCAAATTTGTTATTTTATTGAATAAAGTGCAATTGGGATCTCCGAGCAAACTAAGCAATGTTGGGTACCAAAACTGAATTCCACTTTAGATGTGCATCGTAGTTTAGAAAATGACATATGTTCTAGCGCATCACAGGAGCAGTCTGAACATATGCAAACTTGAAGGACAGAAACTAACATTCCATGAGTTGCATTATTGTTATATCCAGATCCGTAGTGAATTATACTCTAACAAGTGGTATTAGAGTTAACCATTATTGTTTCTGTTGGGATTTTTTTGTTTGATCATATATACATATGATGAGTTTCTTGTAGTTTGATACTTGTTTTGTCATCTTACAACAAGTTTATATCATCTTATAACCATATGCAAACTTGAACGACACAATGTCCAAATTTTATTACATGATATAGAGGTTGTTTGACTTGAAAATCAACATGCATAACGGACAGAAACACTACTAACATTCCAAACAAGTTTCGCATGATTTCAACATGAATTAAAGAAGATATGTTATCCCAAAGTTGGACATAAAAATGTTTTTGGCTGTAAACATAAAAATACAATGTTTATGTTTATGTTTAAAGCAAATCGAAAAACTCACTGAATCAACAAAAATTGAACAAAAAACACTGATAAATTATATGTTATGAGTTTTAGTCAACTACTTGGCATTTTACAGCGATTTGCAGTGAACATTTTGATTAAAGACTGAATTTTGGATTGCTTTGAGCTTTTAACAACATTTAAACATAGATACAACATGCGAAGAAGAAAACTCAACATCACTTTCAAACTGAGACAAAATGAAATAATTACATGGTTTAGAAGTGATTACATGATTATAGTTTTAATTTGTAACAAGTTTTGGTTTTTAAATTTAATTTGGAGGTGATGAGCTGGGTATTGGAAGAGGATTTCCCAACTTTCTTACAATATCTATTTTTTTTTATTTTGAGAAGAAGGTTTCAAGGAGGAGGGAACGTACTGGAAATGGATTTCCAGATGTATCATTTGCTGATTAACATGCCTTTTTCCTTATTAAGCCTAATTTTTAACTTGTATTTTTGTTCGGGTTTAGTGTCTGATAGTTTTTATCTGGGTATTGTATGTAAATTCTGATGGATGGTCATTTTTGCTTGATGGTATGTGTTATTCCTTAAAATTTTAGCCTCTTTTCATTATTAGAATGTATATGAAGTCCTAAATGAATATTCATCCCTTGAGATAAAAGATGTTTCCTTGTATTAGTTGACAAGTTTTTGCTTGTTTCATCTTTTTAAAAAACAAACAAACTCTAATATCCAAATATAAAGACATGCCCTTGTACTGTGGGGAATCAACCAATGATTGACCCAAATACCATTATTTGTTTTGATGGATAAATTCATTCCTTTACTGCTTATTTGCAAGTCCCCTTTGAATCATTTCATGCTAATTGAAAATCAGTTGTTATGAAATAATTAACAGAAGATTTCCATATATGACAACTGGTGTAGGAAACTGTCATGCAAACTAAAATGATTGATACTTACCGTATGCGTTTCTATGCAATATTTGACCTGTCCATATATTGGAAGAGGTCGTAGCTATAATTCAGTTTAGATAAATAATTATTCAACTGGTTTGAAATATGACTTAGGTGTAGTGACCAAGAAGTAAACTGGTTTGAAATATGATTTGATTTGGGATCTGAGATTGCTTGCTGCGTTCAGTGTATAAGTGATTGCATTCAAAAAGTTTTTCTCAATCTGATTCGGTAATGCCTTCGCCTAAGCCTTGGGGCATCTCTAGCAATTGCTGCTGATGCAAAAATAGAGCCTTATAGTCCAACATTTGGAATTTGGATGATCCTTCGAGTTGAATATTTTGTGAGTTTGAAAAATATTTGGATGATTTTGCAAGTTATAACTGGTTCCGTTAGTTTGAAGCATTTAGTTGATGATCGTTCTGATTATAGATGATGCATAATTAGAAAAAGTGGTACATAAGCATGGGCAGAACGTGTAATTGAAGTTATATTTGGCAACTTACGTTTCTTAAACAACAATCTTATGGTAATTTGTTCAGTAAATCCAACAATTTTTTAAGCATTTCACTCAAATGTTAACACGGTAACTTCTGATATTCGAATTTATATATGATTTGCTTTCCTTATATATTCAATTCCTAATTAGAAAATTCAGAATATTTACCTGATTACAAATAAGAAATAAACATATAATATAATAAGGTAATATTATGCAAAATAATTAACAAAATTCTATATTTAACCACCTCCTCCCTTCCTTGATATGTATGTGTGTATATATATATATACATACATACATAGCATCTTTTAAGTCTTCAGTAAACAAAAGATAATTATTTCAAAAATGGCGAGAAGAAAACTAAATCTAGCATATATTGCCAACGACGCAAAGCGAAGATCAACACTGAGAAAAAGAAAACAAAATCTCATGAAAAACAGCAGAACTTTCAACACTGTGCGACATCAAAACATGCATAGTCGTATACGACCCTGAAGAGCAAAAACCCGAAGTCTACCCATCAGAAGCCGAGGCGATAGAGCTGCTTCTGCAGTTCAGATCCATGCTTCAAGCGGAGCAAAGCAGGAGAAGAGTCGATCAGAAGGAGTACGTGAGGCAGAAAATAATGAAAGCGGAGGATCAGATAAGGAAGCAGCAGAGGGATAACAGGGAGGTGGAACTCATAGCGTTCCTGCAGGAGTGCCCGATCGGAGTCAGGAGCGTCGACCAATGCCAAGGATACGAGGACTTGGTCTTTTTGTTGAGCTTCATTGAAGAGAAGGCGAAGGCTGTTGCAGAGATGAAGGAGAAGAAACAAATGATGATGGGCGATAATAAGTTAGCGAATGTTAGAGCGCAATCTGTGATGGATGGAGGTAGCGGAAGCGGTAGCGGTGGAGGAACGAAGGAGGTGGTCAAATACCTTCATAACTGATGTTTAAATTTTCCCGTACTTTGTATGTTTTTTTTCCTTTGGCTTGCTTAGGCAGATTGATAAAATTCCCGTTTTAGCTATGCTGATCGAAATTTTGAACTAATATATTTATCTTTTTAAATTAATACCTGAAGATTTACACCTTTTTGGGTGGAGCAGGTTTTAAAAGTTTGTACACACCAAGTATGATTGTATTCCTTTTGTTGTACCAAAAGTCTAAGGACATTCCAGTAGTGCTCACGTCTAAGTAAGAGTTATTCATATTAATGTCAAAAATGTGGAGAGCAATTACATGTAAAGAATTAGTCTAAGGAAAAGTATAATATAGGTGCGCTATATCTTCCAAGGTTAAAACATATTTTTCTAATCTACAGTAGATATTTCTACTTTAAGAATTCAATCATGTTTAATTTCTTTTGTAGGGTTAGTGATATATGAGCCTTGCTTTGAAGGTGAATTGGCTTTCCAGATTTATCTGTTCATTGTTTTCTTAGTAGTGAGAAGTTTTAAAAATTTATAAACTGAGGCTGATGAGTGTATTTTAAAAAGGGACAACGGTGGAAATGGAGGGAAGGTGAAGATGATAACAATGACGGTGGGCGATGACGGAATGATGGTTGTCTCTCGTTGTTCCGTCGTTTTCCAAGGCATGGAAAATAAAAATAAAAATATAAAAATTGTTTTTTATTATGCTATAACTTCATTTTTAATTGATTATTTCTTATGGTATGTATGCGACGTTTATATTTTTATATGGACGAAAACTCAAAAAAAATAAAAAAATAAATCAAACATATCATTATTGTCTTAAGAGCACTTAAAAAATAAAATGCAGAAACAAAAATGGAAAATGACACCGAACAAAGTCAGATAATAAATATGCATATGTATCTACTTTAGACACTTGCATCACGGTTAGATAGGAAAAAAAATCATGCATTGGAAAAAAAAAATCATGCATTGGACGAAGATGGATATATTAGATACAATGCAATACATGTGTTTTTTGCAAATGTGAGTAGTTATACCGTCAAACATAGATAAATTTGCATTTTCTATGTATTATTATTATTATTATTATTATTATTATTATTATTATTTATGATTCCTTTTTGTAGTGTGGCTGGTATTTGAACATGGATCGCAGTTGGATGTACAACGTGAAACGTAGCGATGCTGAATTCTTGAACAAAATTGAAGAGTTCATCAATTGTGCGTTGAATGATCAATCAAGAAAAATGGAAGAAACTATTGTTTGTCCTTGTCGACTTTGCAAAAATATGAGGAGCTTTCGTAACATAGAGCAGATTAAGGATCACATAATTCGTAATGGATTTAAGCAAAATTATACACGGTGGATATGGCATGGTGAAAGTATACTTAATAGAACTAGCTCTAGTAATCTTGGAAACAACGAAAATGACATTGAAGATAATGCGAGCAATGAGCTGAATGACGAGAATAATGAGGATGATCGTGTTCATGAGATGTTTTGTGATGTTGAAGAACATTTGAGAGAAGAGCCAAAGTTTTATGAAAAAATACTAATTGACAAAGAGAAGCCTTTATTTCCAGGTTGTGCTAACTTCACAGTATTGTCGGTTGTGTTCAAGCTTTTCAATTTAAAAGCAAAAAATGGTTGGAGTGATAAAAGTTTTACGTCGCTGCTGGAGCTTTTGAAAGACATGCTTTCGGAGGGTAACGAGCTTCCCACTTCTAACTACGAGGCAAAGAAAATTATGTGTCCAATTGGTGTTGGGTACAAAAAGATACATGCATGTCCAAATGATTGTATATTATATCGAAATGAATATGCGAGCTTGCATGAGTGTCCTAAGTGTGGATTATCCCGTTACAAAACGCGAGTAAATGTTCATAACAACACCAATAAGAAACGACCTCCGACAAAGGTGTTATGGTATTTGCCCATTATACCAAGATTTAAACGTTTATTTGCAAATAAAGAAAGTGCCAAAAACTTGAGATGGCATGCTGATAAGAGGAAGAATGATAGGTTACTAAGGCATCCAGCTGATTCTCCGCAGTGGAGAAATATTGATACAATATACCGTAGTTTCGGCGAAGAAAGTAGGAATCTCAGGCTTGGTCTTTGCACAGATGGCATAAACCCATTTGGCAACCTTAGTAGTCAGCATAGTACATGGCCGGTTCTTTTGGTGATTTACAATCTTCCACCTCATCTGTGTATGAAGCGCAAGTATATTATGTTGTCTCTTTTAATCTCAGGACCACGACAACCAGGAAACGACATCGATGTTTACCTAGCTCCTCTTATTGATGATCTAAAGCTTCTATGGGATGAAGGCGTGCGCATGTTTGATGCATATAGTAAAAGCAATTTCACATTGCGTGCAATGGTTTTTTGTACCATAAATGATTTTCCTGCATATGGTAACTTGTCTGGCTATAGTACAAAGGGTGCCAAAGCATGCCCGGTTTGTCAAGATGACATGATTGTTGGGCGTTTGCATTATTGCAAGAAAAACGTATATATGCATCATCGTAGATTTCTCCCTATTGATCACCGTTATCGTAAAAAGGAGAAGCCTTTTAATGGAGAGATAGAGAGTGGCATTGCTCGTTTTCCGTTAACTGGAAATGATGTTTATGAACGGGTAAAAAATATTGAAAATGTGTTTGGAAAAGCCTTTCCTCTTCTAGAAGGCCTTTGGAAGAAAAAATCAATATTTTGGGAACTTCCATATTGGAGACACTTACATGTTAGGCATTGTCTGGATGTAATGCATATTGAAAAAAACATTTGTGATAGTATTCTTGGAACACTTTTGAATATACCTGGTAAGACAAAGGATGGTCAGAAAGCTAGACAAGATATGTTGAAAATGGGTATTTGAAAAGAATTAGCACCAGTAGAGAGAGGTAAACGTACTTATTTGCCTCCTGCATGTTACACATTGTCCAAAAAAGAAAAAACTTCTTTATGTGAGTGTCTTCGTGGTGTTAAGGTTCCAGCTGGTTATTCTTCAAACATCAGCAGTCGTGTATCAATGAAGGATTTAAAGTTGATCGGCATGAAGTCTCATGATTGTCATGTGTTGATGCAACATTTGTTACCTGTTGCAATTCGAGGTATACTGCCTAAACATGTCAGACATGTTATTACAAAACTCTGTTGCTTTTTTAATGTAATTTGTAGCAAGGTAGTTGATCCGAATAAATTGGACGATCAACAAGCTGATATTATTGTTACATTGTGTCAATTTGAGATGTATTTTCCCCCTTCATTTTTTGACATTATGGTGCATTTGGTTGTTCATCTTGTACGGGAAATTAAGATTTGTGGTCCTGTGTTTATGAGATATATGTATCCATTTGAAATGCATGTGGGTACTTTAAAAAGGAAAACAAAGAATAGATATAGACCTGAAGCTAGTATTGTAGAAGGTACTGTAGCTGAGGAGGTTATTGAATTTGTCACTCAATATTTACTGGTGTTGAACCTATTGGACTTTGTAAGTCTTGGCATGATGAACGACTTGATGGCCATGGCACAATTGGGTTAAAGTTGATTTCAATTGGTGATGAAATGATTCAGAAAGCCCACCTACTTGGTTTACAACATCTTAGCGTGGTTCATCCTTACTTGGAGGAGCACATGATATTTCTAAGATCTAAGAATCCTTCTTAGAATGAAATATGGTTGACAAATGAACATAACAACTCTTTCATCGAATGGTTTTCAGAAAAGGTAATGTCTCAACTATTTGAAACAAATCATGATATTTCTGACACAATAAGATGGTTGGCATATAAGCCTCAACTTCAAGTTAAATCATATGAAGGGTATGACATTAATGGGTACGTATTTTATACGAAGCGTCAGGATGAGAAGAGCAAAATGCAAAATAGTGGGGTTAGTGTCGTTGCATCTTCAAGAGAATTTGCTAGTGCTAAAGATAACAGACCAATGGATGTGACAATGACATATTACAGGATAATTGAAAATATCTGGGAGCTTGAGTACAAGGACTTCACCATCCCTCTATTTCAATGTAAATGGGCTGACAACCCTCGCGCTACACGAGTGGATGGGCATGGATTTACACTGGTTGACTTTGATCGAGCGAGTCATGATAATAATCCACTCATCTTGGCATCTCAGGCAAAACAAGTTTTTTATGTGACTGACCCAGCCGATCCTAAATGGTCTGTTGTTCTTCCCGGCAAAAGACGCATTGTTGGAATTGAAGATGTGATAGATGAAGAAGAATATAATCAGTTTGATGAAAATCCACCTTTCTCCGTTAGCGTAAGTCTACAAGAAGAAGTTGGTTTAGATGAGGACTACGTACGTTTGGATCATAACGAAGGAGTTTGGATACGAGAGTAATTTTTTTAATGGTCCATGGTGCTACAAAGGTAAAACCAGTAATAAACTTTAAACTCAAGTCTGAAGTTTTTTATTTAGTTACTAGATGCTATTTAGGCAAGCCTTTTGTAATATTTAAGCTATAAATTTTATTTCATTGTTTTATTTAGGCATATAATATTTCTTCCAGCTTTAGATTTATGAATAATTATCATGACCTAGTTCAAGTAGAAGTGATGCTTGATGAATCAATATATTGTACTTTGCTGCTATACAAGCTGATTATGAATTTTTTTGATATACAAGCTGATTATGATAACCATGATATACAAGCTGATTGTTACATGCGCGCGCGCACACACACACACATATTAATGCAGGTTAATGTTTAACATTCATTAAGTTGAAAAGCTTAAAGTGAGCTTTATTTTATTTTTATACAGCATGTTTTAACCATACACTCGATTTTTATACAGCATGTTTTAACATTTATTTTCTTTTTATACAGCATGTTCTAACTTCTAACCATACACTTGATTAGTATACAACGTGTTTTAACATTTATTTTCTTTCTATATAGCATGTTCTACCTATACAGAATGTGGAGAATATGCATGTCCACTCGATTTCAAAAAAATTCACTTAATTTTTTTCTTATACAGCATGTTCTAACCAAACACAACATAATGATACTTTATATGTTTTCTTCAAATATTAGGAAAAACTGAATTACAAGTAGTCCATGCTACAGGGGTCATGCTACTACTGTTTTTAAAAGAAACAAAATTAAACTAAGTCAATGCAGAACTTATAACAGATTACCCATTTTAGTTACACAGCATAGTGTTTTAAAAAGCATGTACAAGCCTTTCAAAAACTATTTTCTTATGAAGAAAGGCAAAGGAAAATATACTCCATATGCTAACATATTTGAACCAAAACGGGGGGAAAAAACATAACTTGAAGAATTGCATTATATATGACTATTCTTTTGTAGATATGACTGTTCTTTTGTAGATTATTTTTTAGCTGTTGTTCTGCATATGACTTTAGTACTCACGCCTTAAACTAAATATTAAAATCTTTTTGATGCAGGAATAATGGAAATAGAGCAATATAGAGACAATAAAGAGCAGAACTCTTCAGCTTCGCAAACATCTAAGAAGAAGAAAAGAGGTCCAACAACCGGGAAAAAATATAAAACACAAGAGCCGAAATTTCTTGAGTGGAGCGATAATGGCAAACCCATTGGAAAGTGGGTGAATTCTTATAAGGCGTATGTTGGCAATTTATGCAGATGTAAAATTGATATCAATATTAAGAGTTGGGATGGTGTTTGTCAAGGGCATAAGGACAGTATATGGGAAGACGTTAAGGTATCATAATATTGTAACTTAACAAATATTAATAAGTTGTCTGCATTTTTATTTACTGTATTCTTACTTCTATGTGTACTGTTATATATTTTTGTTGGCTAGAATCATGCGTCACTTCATAACAACAATGTTGTTTATGTTAAGGATTTTTTTAATTATCTTAGACTGAGTACCACATTGATGACAAAATGAGAGACGCTGTGTTAAGAAATGCGTGTGAACGATGGAAGGATTTCAAATCGAGATTGGTTAGCGGGTGGATTACAAAGACGAGAAAGCTTCCAGATGACCGTAAAGAGCCGTATGAATATTATGATGGTGTCACGCAAGCACAGTGGGAAACATTTAAGAAAAATTGTGAAACCGAGGCATTTAAGGTACATTTTCTTTGACTTGTACTGAATAAAATTGTGAAACAATCCACTTTCTCGAAAGAGTAGTCCTAAATACTTTTGATGCAGAAAAAGAATATGAGTAAAGATGAGTAATAATCTAGGCAATTTTCAGTTTTTTGCTTTGGTGGACATAATTTTATAACTTGTTACAGGCTGGTTATATCTAGTGGTGTATGTTCACATTATCACTTGTCCTCTTATATTACTTGTTACAGGCTGGTTATATATAGTGGACATAATTTTCGAAAGAGTAATCCAACTAAAAGCTTGTTCACATTGTCACTTGCATAACATTCTATCTCATTGAGCCATTTATTTACTTGGAAGAAGTTGGACCCTAACCTTATTTTTATCTCCGTTTCTAATCATATAATTACGCAGCTGAAATTTTTTTATTAGCTTTTGTGAAAGGCATTTTTGGCTTCGTTTACATTATCTCCCAGTGTGACGGCAAGGAATTTCGCTCGATCCGAATAAGTCGTTAAACCGATCTAGACCGTTCGAAACCCCTGATCGTTTTGAGAACAGGACAAATCAGAACGCAGACGGAAGAACATTTCATTGCTTATTACAACAATTCCATCAGAATACAAGAATATACAAAGTATGAATAAATTACATTCGATAAATATCAGAGATTACAATAAATTACATAACAGCGGAAAATAATATAAAACACGACTGAAAGTAATACACGGATACAGAGCTTTCCGAGCATCGTTCCAGCTGTAAATCAGGATCTTGTGAATATAAATCTGCAAAACCAAAACTACTAGCTGCCCGTGTCGAAAATAGGGGAACCCAGAGATTAGGTTAAAACAATAAACTCCAGGTCAGTCATGGGACTGGTGTGAGAACTAAAAACAGTTATTTAAAACTTTACTTTAAAAGAGAGTAATTCAAGGAACCACGCCGTATAACACGGAACGGGTTTCCTCCCAAGAATACCAGTGCATAGAAAAGACAACGCAATGCTTTTTCGAAAAATGAAGCTATTATAAGACCCAGGTCCTATCACAAAACGCAACGCAAGCCGGAGGATAGGGTTTTCCTTATAATAGCCAAACATGCTTGGTACGTTTAAAACAAATCATTTGATACTATAATAAGTGTATAGTGTCAAAACATTTCAATCATAAATATCAATCCTAGGCGGCATGGGTACCATCTATCATGTCGCCATACTAGGCTCTACAAATAAAACCGAAGTATCTCGTATTGGAAATTGGATTTCCGTCATGAGTCGAGGCAAGGGGCAAGCTCCTCTCCGCTTCGAGACACTCTAACAAATGCTCAGGACTACGCACTCTGGGCAGCCACTTGGATCGGTTGGGCCGGTCCTCTCTTACGTTTGAGGATTAATAATTCCTGAACACACGTTTCCCAGTCCTTACAAACCTAATATCGAGGCGCCTCATTCCAACAACCACATAGGTGAAAAGTATATAAATGTCAGGGCTGGTAAGTCACTGACACCACCAAAGCTAGAAAGAAACGTCGTGTTCTCCCAATGGTCCGTATCTCGTTTTTAACTCATACCGATGTGTGAGGCTCGCGAATCCACGCTATACACAAAGCTACGCCACAAAGGCCGTGCTTTGATCGTCAACCACAAGACTTTGCTTTTCAACAGAAGCCTTGATCCATGCAACTCAGCGTGCCATACAGGCAATTCATGCCATGCGATTGATATCTATCGATATATAACCTCTAAGCTCGTACGTCTCAGAGAAGGGCGTTAAGCAAGAGAATAAATTCTCCGCCGCCAAACAGATATATATTTAACAGAAATCAATCAACACAGAATAAAATCCAATGTCAGACACATAATCCATTTACAAGTTCGTTCTGGGTCTGAACGAAACCGGAGGCACTTTCCTCGCATATCCATCAATCTCCAAGTACGTCTGGACGACCACTAACTGATTCCCTCATCTTGGGTGTACAGCCCAATCAAGATCATCAGTAATCACCCAAACGATGTGAAGACTTCCGGTCTTCAACCACCGTCTTCATCTTCAACTTATCGTCGAATCGGTTATTCAGAATGGGTATAAACCCGGTCTTTCCGAACAACCCGCGTATATTAAAAACAAATGTTACACAAACACAACATACGCCTCATTCCAATTCATTAGTCACTAACCGTAAATCAGTAAGAGAGCAATTCCCCAAATATTAACCCTGAAGGCCGAAACCAACATCAGACCAATACCCAGGAAACCATTCTTCTTAACTAACCTACAGCTAGTTTCTAAATTTCAATTCTTAGGGAAAGGTTCCCATTAATTTTATCAAAGATAAATTCTTTAAATTTATTCTTTAATCTTCCTTTGGATGTTATTTCAAACCAAATTATGGTTTTCCAAACTAGTCGAGATTAGCGAACCACACCGAAGTAATTATTTATTTTATTTCCCAATCCCAACCTATTCATCCCATGAAGCAAAACTGGTAATACTCCATATCTAACACCACAGTGTTGTCGGTAAAATTAATAACCATTCCACGTTTAAATCTAATTAAAGATTTAACTATCGCTTTGGAGCAAAACTGGTGATACTCCATTCTCGCTCATTTTCTAAATTTGATAGTTTAAATTATCGATTCACATTTCAATCTAATTGCAGATTCCTTAAAACTCCTTTTACTGGGTTAAAGAACTAATGCCATTTAAAACACAGTTCACGATAAACCCAAATCACATTCTATTTATTATCGGGTTAAAGAACTAGTGTTATTTAAAACACCGTTCACGATAAACCCACAAATTAATTCTATTTAAAACCCATTTCAAATCCACTTTGTTTATTTAAAAATAAACGGGTTTAATTTTAGTTCAAACTAGTTTATTTCGATAAAAATCTATTTTTATCTTTTCAAATATGGAGTTTTTCATCCCAATTTTTCCCAAATCATTTCTTATGATTTTACACAAATTATTACTATTTTTAATAATTTTATCAAGGCCCGTACAGTCGATTTCCATCAATGGCCATCGAACTGCACTTACAGCGACCTTTTCTGAATTTGATTTGGATGTATCTCCAAATCCAACAATTAGATTTCTAATTTCTAATATTCGTTAGAAAGCTCTTTTTGATACGAACCCAACGGTTTCGGCTTTAGGAGAATCCGACGGTTGGATCTCCCGTAATGTCTGTTCGAAGTCAATGGTCGAAATTTACGAACTGCCGCGGCGCGGCGTGTTCTATTCAGGCCATTATATTATATATATAATATATATAATATATATTTCGTCGATTTCTATTTAAAACGAATTTTATAAATAGTTTTAAATTCGTTTAAAAAACATTTCAACTTCCATTTCCAATTCAAATCAAAATTGAATTTTTTCCTTATAAATTCGTATTAAAATTCATTTCAATTCAATTCTAATTCATTTTATATTCAATTTAATTCGAATTCGTTTTCTATTCAATTCAATTCAAATTCGTTTTATATTCAATTTAATTCGAATTCATTTTCTATTCAATTCAATTCAAATTCGTTTTCTATTCAATTCAATTCAAATTCGTTTTCTATTCAATTCAATTCAAATTCGTTTTTTATTCAATTCAATTCAAATTCGTTTTCTATTCAATTCAATTTAAATTCGTTTCTATTCAATTCAATTCAAATTCGTTTCTATTCAATTCAATTCAAATTCGTTTCTATTCAATTCAATTCAAATTCGTTTTCTATTCAATTCAATTCAAATTCGAATATAATCGATATAAATATCGTTCGCATAAAAAAACGCATCTCTAATCAACACGGCTTTATATCTTTCAATAATCCCGTTATTCTATTCAACAAATGAATATTTATTCTATTCAATATGTGAATCTATATTTTTGTCAACACACGACTAATCTCAACGAATGAATACTGTCCACGTGTGACTATTTTTGTTATTTAATATATTTTATGAAAATTAAGGTATCTATCGTTTGATTTTTAATCAGACTCCAACCGTAAACTAGTAAGAGAACGATTCCCTAAACATTAACCCCGAAGGCCGAAACCAACATCAGATCAACATCCAGGAGACCACTCATCTTATCTATTTTTCACTTAGTTTCTAATTCCATATATGATAAAGATGTAAATTTTATTGTTAAAATATTTCGTTCAACACATGACTAATCTCAACGGATGAGTATTGTCAACACATGAACCTTTATTTTATAATATTCTTTATTTTCTAAATTGGAATGAGGTCCAATCAATTACCATATAAAGTTAATTATATGGATTCCATACAACACATGTGTATAATAGCAACGATAAATAATCAACCATCATCCAAAGTGCCCTACACTGTATAAGCATCAAATATAGATATCTAACGCTTATAACAGCATGTCGATCCATCGATCGACATACAACTAATTATTGGGATTAGTGTATGCCGTATTTTATCCCAATGCACGTGTGGGGTTTCAAATCAACAAACATAGATTTTATTTGTGCAGTTGGGCGATGTGTAAAATTTATCGTCCCAATCAATGTCCTTCAAATAGGTGTACATAAACAAACCGTCCGGTTTGTAAATGAATATTTATTTATTCACATTCACGTTAAAAATTATATTTTTAACGATAAAATATTTTTAACTATATAAATATTTTATTTCCTTTCAACACATTAATTAATATTATCGATTTCCCATCAACAACACAAACAAATTTCACAACGCATCAATCAAACAAACAAGCCATCCATGGTCTGTGGATGACGGGTGTCGGGTGCTGCTAAGCACCGTCTGCATCCAAGTATATATATAACTAGAAAAAGAGATTGAAGAGTGAGAAATTCTCACTGATAGCTATCCTAACTCCACGGCACTTCCTATGTAGAACATCTTTACCGTGCTCGCCTTTTGTCACTTTCACCGTCCGTAGCCACTACATATATAAAAATCACATTTTTACTTTGCTATTCAATATATAAAAATCACATTTTTACTTCGCTATTCAATATATAAAAAGCGCATGTTTTCTTCTCTATTCAATATATAAAATAGAATTTTTACTTCGCTATCCAATATATAAAAATCAATTTTTTACTTCGCTATTCAATATATAAAAATCGAATTTTTACTTCGCTATCCAATATATAAAAATCGAATTTTTACTTCGCTATCCAATATATAAAAATCGAATTTTTACTTCGCTATTCAATATATATAAATCAGATTTTTCCTATGCTATAATATATATAAAAATTAGTTTTTTCCTATGCTACAATATATATAAAAATCAGATTCTTCCTATGCTATAATATATATAAAAATCAGATTTTTCCTATGCTACAATATATATAAAAATCAGATTCTTCCTATGCTATAATATATATAAAAATCAGATTTTTCCTATGCTACAATATATATAAAAATCAGATTCTTCCTATGCTAAAAATTCAAACTTTCCTATTATGTAAATCAGTTTTTCTATTATATAAAAAAACAGTTTTTCTATTTTATTGAAATCAGATTTTAATATATAAATAAAAAAGAAAAAGAATGAAACAAATAAATGAATAATAAAATAAAGCAAAATAAAACTTACGGCGCTCGTTGACCGAGAGGGGGGGTCTGTTGAAGCTCGCGCGGTGTAAGGGGGTGCTGGCTTTCGCCGGCCATGGGAAGGCTGCGGTGGTCGTTTGTGGTCTGCTCGGCGTTTTTTTTTAAGGGAATTGGGGTTCGAATCGAAAGAGGAAGGGAGGGTGTCGCGAGGTAGGAGGTAGGAGGTTGGAGGAGGTGGAGGAGAAGGATCGGAGGGGGAAGGGAGCGCCTGCTCCGGCGGCGCGATGGGCGACAGATCGCCCCCCGTCGATCCTCTTCCCAGCCCTTTTTCTCTTTTTATTATTTATGAGTGGAGAAAGCAAAGAACGGGGGGGGGGGGGGGGGTTATATGAAAATATATATTTAATTATTTAATTAATTTCAAAAAGCAACTTTTATTTTCGACCTCTAAACGAGACCCACCGCCTGTCGTCCATAGCTAATTACCCCCATTCCGAACACAATGGGATATGTATCGTAAGCTGATTCGTTCGTTTCGATCCGTTTTCGTTAAAATCCAAATATAACTCTATATATTGAAACACACATTTCAATTTACCGAGGTCACATACTAACTCGAAAAATCCCAGAAAAATATTTTCTATCTTTATATTGCAGATACGGTCCTAACAAAACCAGTTTCGTCAAATTCTGAGACCGTTAGAGAAATGGCCATTTTCTAGTCGATTAAAATCAACTAAAACTGGTCAAACGCGTTTTCCTTTCCCACGCTCACATATTGATTCGTAAAATTATGAAATTTGGAATCTAACAATAATTTTACATCACGGACCCAACAAAAGTGGTTTCGTCGAAATCCGAGGTCGTTTGCAAAATTTCCATTTTTAAGGGCCTGAATTCCATAGCGACTATTCAGAATTTTCAACTGGACATATCTTTTGATTCCCGCTATGAAATTTTGATTTTTCGGATTCGTTGGAAAGATATTCTCAAATAGATCCTATTATTTTTGGTTTCACTAAAATCCGGATTGTTTTGCACCCGGTACATTCAATTGAAGTTTGAAATCGAATTATCGAACTACCGTGCCATTTTCAATTCTTTTTATATTTATATATAATTATTTATATTCTAACGATGACGTATATAATATATACGTTCGAATTCTATTCAAAATAAATTTATCGTTGATCTTATTTAAAATAATCTATTTTAAATGTTCAAAATTCACTAAAATTGCCGAAATAAAAAATTTAAACTGGTTCAGAATTTCCGGGTTGTTACAATCTCCCCCACTTAAAACTTTTCGTCCCCGAAAAGGAATAAAGTCGAAAGTGGTTTGATTAATCAACTCTACGTTCGATCTGGCTTCCATTCTCCAACTTTTCAGTTTCTGAGAATTTTCAAATTCTTCAAAAATTTGGCTAACACCCTAAATTGTCGAAAAATTTCGCCATAACCTCCCCTACACCGGGAGCCACGGGAAAATCCCGAAATTGCCATATAGGCCTTCTGATCTCAAAAAGAAAAAGAAAAAGCCAAGCGGCTAGCCAATAGGCTCATAAAATCATCATCACCCAAACAAAACAGTAAATTATATAGTAAACATGTACCTATTTGTCGGGCAAACAAATTTTATTCTCTGCTCTAGCCTCCTTACTATGACATGTTCAATGATATACATGCATATGCAAGCAAATGCGACCAAATTTCAATATAATTCAATATTTGATGCAATTAGGCATAATGGTTCAAAATTTATCAAACAACTAAACAAACAACACAAATATCAATCAATTAGTGGATTATAACGTTTCAAATTCATAAATTTGATATATATACAAAAAATCATGTTTTTGATGCCAATCTCAACAAATAAATCTATCTATATAAGTTTTGGTTCTCACACCAGTCTAATGGAAATATATAGATATCACAACTTCGAAACACGAACATAAATACTGATGATGCACGTGCTATCATCAGTACCATCTCCGAGCGACTAGAATGTGATTCTATATCTATCTAATATATTAAAACTTCGAATATACGTTCATGATGCGTATATGCAAAACCTTTATATACTGGATTGTCCAAATTCAAAATAAATATTCAAATACGTATAAAATGGTTTAAATTTCAAAACAAAATTTGTTTTCATTTGAAAAATATACTCTTCACACTCGTTCTAGGACACTACTGATCCTATCTCTAACGAGTCATTCTAATTGGATATTACTAATCCAATATCTGATGAATTCTTTCGTATGGTTCTATTGTGTCTTGTTCTCGAGCTCTGTAACCAAAGCTCTGATACCAAATGTGACGGCAAGGAATTTCGCTCGATCCGAATCAGTCGTTAAACCGATCTAGACAGTTCGAAACCCCTGATCGTTTTGAGAACAGGACAAATCAGAACGCAGACGGAAGAACATTTCATTGCTTATTACAACAATTCCATCAGAATACAAGAATATACAGAGTATGAATAAATTACATTCGATAAATATAAGAGATTACAATAAATTACATCGCAGCGGAAAATAATATAAAACACGACTGAAAGTAATACACGGATACAGAGCTTTTCGAGCATCGTTCCAGCTGTAAATCAGGATCCTGTGAATATAAATCTGCAAAACCAAAACTACTAGCTGCCCATGTCGAAAATAGGGGCACCCAGAGTTTAGGTTAAAACAATAAACTCCAGGTCATTCATGGGACTGGTGTGAGAACTAAAAACAGTTATTTAAAACTTTACTTTAAAAGAGAGTAATTCAAGGGACCACGCCGTATAACACGGAACGGGTTTCCTCCCAAGAATACCAGTGCATAGAAAAGACAACGCAATGCTTTTATGAAAAAATGAAGCTATTATAAGACCCAGGTCCCATCATACAATGCAACGCAAGCCGGAGGATAGGGTTTTCCCTTATAATAGCCAAACATGCTTGGTACGTTTAAAACAAATCATTTGATACTATAATAAGTGTATAGTGTCAAAACATTTCAATCATAAATATCAATCCTAGGCGGCATGGGTACCATCTATCATGTCGCCATACTAGGCTCTACAAATAAAACCGAAGTATCTCGTATTGGAAATTGGATTTCCGTCATGAGTCGGGGCAAGGGGCAAGCTCCTCTCCGCTTCGAGACACTCTAGCAAATGCTCAGGACTACGCACTCTGGGCAGCCACTTGGATCGGTTGGGCCGGTCCTCTCTTACGTTTGAGGATTAATTATTCCTGAACACACGTTTCCCGGTCCTTACAGACCTAATATCGAGGCGCCTCATTCCAACAAACACATAGGTGAAAAGTATATAAATGTCAGGGCTGGTAAGTCACTGACACCACCAAAGCTAGAAAGAAACGTCGTGTTCTCCCAACGGTCCGTATCCCGTTTTTAAATCATACCGAGGTGTGAGGCTCGCGAATCCACGCTGTACACAAAGCTACGCCACAAAGGCCGTGCTTTGATCGTCAACCACAAGACTTTGCTTTTCAACAGAAGCTTTGATCCATGCAACTCAGCGTGCCACACAGGCAATTCATGCCATGTGATTGATATCTATCGATATATAACCTCTAAGCTCGTACGTCTCAGAGAAGGGCGTTAAGCAAGAGAATAAATTCTCCGCCGCCAAACAGATATATATTTAACAGAAATCAATCAACACAGAATAAAATCCAATGTCAGACACACAATCCATTTACAAGTTCGTTCTGGGTCTGAACGAAACCGGAGGCACTTTCCTCGCATATCCATCGATCTCCAAGTACGTCTGGACGACCACTAACTGATTCCCTCATCTTGGGTGTACAGCCCAATCAAGATCATCAGTAATCACCCAAACGATGTGAAGACTTCCGGTCTTCAACCACCGTCTTCATCTTCGACTTATCGTCGAATCGGTTATTCAGAATGGGTATAAACCCGGTCTTTCCGAACAACCCGCGTATATTAAAAACAAATGTTACACAAACACAACATACGCCTCATTCCAATTCATTAGTCACTAACCGTAAATCAGTAAGAGAGCAATTCCCCAAATATTAACCCCGAAGGTCGAAACCAACATCAGACCAATACCCAGGAAACCATTCTTCTTAACTAACCTACAGCTAGTTTCTAAATTTCAATTCTTAGGGAAAGGTTCCCATTAATTTAATCAAAGATAAATTCTTTAAATTTATTCTTTAATCTTCCTTTGGATGTCATTTCAAACCAAATTATGGTTTTCCAAACTAGTCGAGATTAGCGAACCACACCGAAGTAATTACTTAATTTATTTCCCAATCCCAACCTATTCATCCCATGAAGCAAAACTAGTAATACTCCATATCTAACATCACAGTGTTGTCGGTAAAATTAATTACCATTCCACGTTTAAATCTAATTAAAGATTTAACTATCGCTTTGGAGCAAAACTGGTGATACTCCATTCTCGCTCATTTTCTAAATTTGATAGTTTAAATTATCGATTCACATTTCAATCTAATTGCAGATTCCTTAAAACTCCTTTTACTGGGTTAAAGAACTAATGCCATTTAAAACACAGTTCATGATAAACCCAAATCACATTCTATTTATTATCGGGTTAAAGTACTAGTGTTATTTAAATCACCGTTCACAATAAACCCACAAATTAATTCTATTTAAAACCCGTTTCAAATCCAATTTGTTTATTTAAAAATAAACGGGTTTAATTTTAGTTCAAACTAGTTTATTTCGATAAAAATCTATTTTTATCTTTTCAAATATGGATTTTTTCATCCCAATTTTTCCCAAATCATTTCTTATGATTTCACACAAATTATTACTATTTTTAATAATTTTATCAAGGCCCGTACAGTCGATTTCCATCAATGGCCATCGAACTGCACTTACAGCGACCTTTTCTGAATTTGATTTGGATGTATCTCCAAATCCAACCATTAGATTTCTAATTTCTAATATTTGTTAGAAAGCTCTTTTCGTTACGAACCCAACGGTTCCGGTTTTAGGAGGATCCGGCGGTCGGATCTCCCGTAATGTCTGTTCGAAGTCAATGGTCGAAATTTACGAACTGCCGCGGCGCAGCGCGTTCTATTCAGGCCATTATATTATATATATATATATATAATATATTTCATCGATTTCTATTTAAAACGAATTTTATAAATAGTTTTAAATTCATTTCAAAAACATTTCAACTTCCAATTCAAATCAAAATTGAATTTTTTCCTTATAAATTCGTTTTAAAATTCATTTCAATTCAATTCTAATTCGTTTTATATTCAATTTAATTTGAATTCGTTTTCTATTCAATTCAATTCAAATTCATTTTATATTCAATTTAATTCGAATTCGTTTTCTATTCAATTCAATTCAATTCAAATTCGTTTTCTATTCAATTCAATTCAAATTCGTTTTCTATTCAATTCAATTCAAATTCGTTTTCTATTCAATTCAATTCAAATTCGTTTCTATTCAATTCAATTCAAATTCGTTTTCTATTCAATTCAATTCAAATTCGTTTTCTATTCAATTCAATTCAAATTCGTTTCTATTCAATTCAATTCAAATTCGTTTCTATTCAATTCAATTCAAATTCGTTTTCTATTCAATTCAATTCAAATTCGAATATAATTGATATAAATATCGTTCGCATAAAAAAAACGCATCTCTAATCAACACGGCTTTATATCTTTCAATAATCACGTTATTCTATTCAACAAATGAATATTTATTCTATTCAATATGTGAATCTATATTTTTGTCAACACACGACTAATCTCAATGAATGAGTACTGTCCACGTGTGACTATTTTGGTTATTTAATATATTTTATGAAAATTAAGGTATCTATCGTTTGATTTTTAATCAGACTCCAACCGTAAACTAGTAAAAGAACGATTCCCTAAACATTAACCCCGAAGGCCGAAACCAACATCAGATCAACATCCAAGAGACCACTCATCTTATCTATTTTCCAGTTAGTTTCTAATTCCATATATGATAAAGATGTAAATTTTATTGTTAAAATATTTCGTTCAACACATGACTAATCTCAACGGATGAGTATTGTCAACACATGAACCTTTATTTTATAATATTCTTTATTTTCTAAATTGGAATGAGGTCCAATCAATTACCACATAAAGTTAATTATATGGATTCCATACAACACATGTGTATAATAGCAACGATAAATAATCAACCATCATCCAAAGTGCCCTACACTGTATAAGCATCAAATATAGATATCTAACGCTTATAACAGCCTGTCGATCCATCGATCGACATACAACTAATTATTGGGATTAGTGTATGTCGTATTTTATCCCAATACCCGTGTGGGGTTTCAAATCAACAAACATAGATTTTATTTGTGCAGTTGGGCGATGTGTAAAATTTATCGTCCCAATCAATGTCCTTCAAATAGGTGTACATAAACAAACCGTCCGGTTTGTAAATGAATATTTATTTATTCACATTCACGTTAAAAATTATATTTTTAACGATAAAATATTTTTAACTATATAAATATTTTATTTCCTTTCAACACATTAATTAATATTATCGATTTCCCATCAACAACACAAACAAATTTCACAACGCATCAATCAAACAAACAAGCCATCCATGGTCTGTGGATGACGGGTGTCGGGTGCTGCTAAGCACCGTCTGCATCCAAGTATATATATATATATATATATATATATATATAACTAGAAAAAGGGATTGAAGAGTGAGAAATTCTCACTGATAGCTATCCTAACTCCACGGCTCTTCCTATGTAGAACATCTTTACCGTGCTCGCCTTTTGTCACTTTCACTGTCCGTAGCCACTACATATATAAAAATCACATTTTTACTTTGCTATTCAATATATAAAAATCACATTTTTACTTCGCTATTCAATATATAAAAATCGCATTTTTTTCTTCGCTATTCAATAAATAAAATCGAATTTTTACTTCGCTATCCGATATATAAAAATCGAATTTTTACTTCGTTATCCAATATATAAAAATCGAATTTTTACTTCGCTATCCAATATATAAAAATCGAATATTTACTTCGCTATTCAATATATATAAATCAGATTTTTCCTATGCTATTATATATATAAAAATTAGATTTTTCCTATGCTACAATATATATAAAAATCAGATTCTTCCTATGCTATAATATATATAAAAATCAGATTTTTCCTATGCTACAATATATATAAAAATCAGATTCTTCCTATGCTATAATATATATAAAAATCAGATTTTTCCTATGCTACAATATATATAAAAATCAGATTCTTCCTATGCTAAAAATTCAAACTTTCCTATTATGTAAATCAGTTTTTCTATTATATAAAAAAACAGTTTTTCTATTTTATTGAAATCAGATTTTAATATATAAATAAAAAAGAAAAAGAATGAAACAAATAAATGAATAATAAAATAAAGCAAAATAAAACTTACAGCGCTCGTTGACCGAGATGGGGGGTGGTCTGTCGAAGCTCGCGCGGTTTAAGGGGGTGCTGGCTTTCGCCGGCCATGGGAAGGCTGCGGTGGTCGTTTGTGGTCTGCTCGGCGTTTTTTTTTAAAGGGAATTGGGGTTCGAATCGAAAGAGGAAGGGAGGGTGTCGCGAGGTAGGAGGTTGGAGGGGGTGGAGGATCGGAAAGGGAAGGGAGCGCCTACTCCGGCGGCGCGATGGGCGACGGATCGCCCCCCGTCGATCCTCTTCCCAGCCCTTTTTCTCTTTTTTTTATTTCTGAGCGGAGAAAACAAAGAACGGGGGGGGGGGGGGGGCGGGGGTTATATGAAAATATATATATTTAATTATTTAATTAATTTCAAAAAGCAACTTTTATTTTTGACCTCTAAACGAGACCCACCGCCTGTCGTCCATAGCTAATTACCCCCATTTCGAACACAATGGGATATGTATCGTAAGCTGATTCGATCGTTTCGATCCGTTTTCGTTAAAATCCAAATATAACTCTATATATTGAATTTGAACGCATATTTCAATTTACCGGGGTCACATACTAACTCGAAAAATCCCAGAAAAATATTTTCTAGCTTCGTATTGACGATACGGTCCTAACAAAACTAGTTTCGTCGAATTCTGAGACCGTTAGAGAAATGGCCATTTTCCAGTTGATTAAAATCAACTAAAACTGGTAAAACGCGTTTTCCTTTGCGACGCTCACATATTGATTCGAAAAATTATGAAATTTGGAATCTAACAATAATTTTACATCACGGACCCAACAAAAGTGGTTTCGTCGAAATCCGAGGTCGTTTGCAAAATTTCCATTTTTAAGGGCCTGAATTCCATAGCGACTATTCAGAATTTTCAACTGGACATATCTTTTGATTCCCGCTATGAAATTTTGATTTTTCGTATTCGTTGGAAAGATATTCTCAAATAGATCCTATTATTTTTGGTTTCACTAAAATCCGGATTGTTTTGCACCCAGTACATTCAATTGAAGTTTGAAATCGAATTATCGAACTACCGCGCCATTTTTAATTCTTTTTATATTTATATATAATTATTTATATTCTAACGATGACGTATATAATATATACGTTCGAATTCTATTCAAAATAAATTTCTCGTTGATATTATTTAAAATAATATATTTTAAATGTTCAAAATTCACTAAAATTGCCGAAATAAAATTTTTAAACTGGTTCAGAATTTCCGGGTTGTTACACCCAGTGTCTCAAACATGGAAGTCAGCAAATAGCTATTGAATGTTACAATTTTTTTGTCATATCACAAAGCATAGACAATTAGACATGATAGAATCAAAAGTGTTAAAGTATATAAATCTATAGGACATAGCAGCAGGTACACAATGTGTTTTTTTTAAGTAAGGATGCAGATCAACATTAATTCATGTGATGCATTTATGTTGCATTAAAGTAAGATCAGCAACTTGTCCTCTTATATATGTTGCATTCATGTGATGCATTATATATATATTAAGTGATCTGAATTATGCAACCTCGTAATTTTGTGTTTATTATGTCATAAACCAGCAACTAAGTGAGAAGGGTAGGAAGAATCGGGCATGTAACGAGCATCCTCACTATTTGGGGCAAGCTGGCTATGCTGGGAAAAAGGCAAAATGGATAGCCGAAGGCCATAATTCCACAACCACGTTACCGAGTGGACCTATTTGGGATCGAAGTGTTGATTGGGTTTTGGCAAGATCAAAGAAAGGAGCTGATGGAAATTATACTATTCCTAATGAGAAAACGAAGATAATTGCGGATAAAATTGTAAGATTTTATCTCTTTGATTATTTTTTTGCAAAATATAACAATAAGTTAATGAGAAACCTATTATGTTTTGACAGAATGATTGGAGAGAAAAAGCTATCGAAGGGACATGGATTCCTTACAGACATGATGATGTTTTAAATCGTGCTCTTGAAAAAATGAGCATCCTGGTCGAGTGAGAGGAGTTGGTGGGACAGGAGGTATCAAAAGCGTGTTTAGGAAAGGAGAAAGAAATAAAGGTCCAAGTGGTGTGATATCAGCAGATGACCTGTGTAACACCCCACACCCGCTAAGGTCACTCACTAAGGGAATGCCCTAACTTCGGTGGAGTATTTTAAGTGAATATAGAAAAGAAAAATTACAACAAGATAGATATAAATAATACTTGAAAATCTAAAACATCATTTCATTGCAGCAGAAGGTAAACATGTTTAGTTACAACACCATAAAAGAGTCAAGTACTAAATATCCATCCTGATAAAAACATAAGTACATAATCCCACTACATAACTAATAGCCATAATAGAAAAGATAAGCTGGGCTTTACATCACGGTCCAAGCTCCAAAAGATAGATAAAGAAATCTAATCAAAGCCCACTAGTGCTAGGCCCAACCTGAGGACCTGAGGGGGAAAAGATAAAAACAACGGGGTCAGACATAAGTCTGAGTGAGCCCTATAACTTTAACAATACAATCATTAAAGTAATTAGGGTATGATATAAACTTGGTACGGTGATGCCTGGGGATAAATGACTACACTAAGAAGCCAACTAGACATAGGATGAACTAAGATAACGGTAAAGACGCATCTACCCACCCATGGGTAATTACTAACTGCACCACACCAGTCATTCCTACTTAAAGGTTGATCCCACCCAAGGACTTAGAAAATTTACCCAGTAGTTTCATGTACCCCTAGCTGACTACATAGGTGCCGTCTGCCCCTATCTCCACTAGGTGTACCCACTACTCCCCAAGCGATCGGCTCCCTACCGTAGATACCCGTGCTGGCCCCACAGTGGGGTGTATCACTCCCCAAAGTGGCAACCCGACACTATCAATGGTGCACAGCTTATATCTACACGATGCAACAACGTCTTACCTACCAGCCCGGGTCCACACACGCATATGAAACCCGTTGGACTTGCGTTGCCACCGCTAACCCGTTTTGGCCTCTTATAGTCAAGCCCAGTACGCGTGTCCCGTCCTCGACATGGGTCGAGCCCAATACGATACATATGGGTTACTGGTTGAAATGGGCCCCCACAAGCTACCCACCTAAGCTTGTCCCTTTTTCTAGTGCATCCCACTTAACCCTTTAATCATGTTTAATTACATGTTTCCACTTGGTTAAGTATTCTAATCGTATTTTCTATTGCCACCCAAGGCAACCCACTAGATTTCCACATGCCACCCAAGGCACTTACTTGATTTCCACATGCCACCCAAGGCACCCACTTAACCCATCATTCCCCACTACATGCTTATCTGGTTAAGTGTTTCTTAATTGATTAAGAACGTAACCGTTGTAAAGACCTCTCACATTAGACTATCTTTTATGGCAGCTGGATTTGCCGGTCGGGTCCGGGCAGCCTTACGCCATAACTGAGTCTAACCTCGTGTCTTTACACTTGTCACGTATATAGTTTATGCCTAAGACCTCTCACATTGGGCCAATCATTTGTAGCCGCTAGATTTGCCGGTCGGTTCCGGGCAGTCTTATGCTACAAAAGGGTCCAACCTCGTGTCTTAGTCGATTAATTACACCTAATTCATCACCCCCATAATTTGTATTAATTATCCCTAATTAATTAAAATTTTAACGATGTACATAATTGACTCAATTATGTCCATCCACTTTATGGTATGCATAATCATACCAACTTCACACCCTTTTGTTAACATGAATATTAACCCCATCGTTCCCCACGTAATTCGCTAACATGACATAAAAAGGAAGATTCATCACAAATACAATGGGTTCAACTTGCATAACATTAGCATCAACATGGGTTTTAAAGGTGTCAACATGCATATATGACCATGGCATCAAACCCAACTAGCATAAATAATCAACCCAAACTTGCATGAATCACATATGTCATAAAGAGGGTAACTTGCATAAGTTACTTATGTCATACTAAGGGGTAAACTTGCACATGTATGTATAACATATAGAGGGGTTAACTTGCATATGTATGCATATCATACAAAGGT
Source organism: Allium sativum (assembly GCA_030737875.1). Classification (NCBI taxonomy): domain Eukaryota; kingdom Viridiplantae; phylum Streptophyta; class Magnoliopsida; order Asparagales; family Amaryllidaceae; genus Allium; species Allium sativum. Next base: position 964,795,844 of record CM060910.1, on the reverse strand, counting down.
GTAAACTTGCACATGTTACTTGCATATAATCAAACACCAAACTTGCATAACATGTCATATTTGAACTTGCATATAATCAAACACCAAACTTGCATAACATGTTATATATGAACTTGCATATAATCATACACCAAACTTGCATAATCATGGTGTCATAATGGATCAATGTTTATCATAGTGATTAGCATAACTAGCATCATGAACTCATAGCATATGACTTGCATAACTTGCATAACATCATGATCACATAGCATATGACTTGCATAACTTGCACATAGCATATGACTTGCATAACTTGCATAACATCATGAACACATAGCATATGACTTGCATAACTTGCATAACATCATGATCACATAGCATATGACTTGCATAACTTTAACTTGCATAACATCATGATCACATAGCATATGACTTGCATAACTTCATGAACATATAACATCAAATTTGCATAACTATCATCATGAACACATAGCATATGATAACATAACTTGCATTGATCCACATTCATAGCCATAACCTCATTATATCCTATCATAATCATTTCAACAATTGGTCATTAAGGCTATAGTACTCACAATTTGTTGATTAGCACTCCTAAGAAGAAGATTAAGTTGTTAGAGTTGATTAGAAGTTGATTTGAGAAGCTATCTTCCTCTTTAATTTGTTGGTGGCATAACGACGTTGTCTCCAATTTTAGTATGAATTAGGGTAGTCTTAGGGTGTATTTATAGATTAGTTAAGTGTTTTAGGCCATTAGATTAACCCTAAATCAGATTAAAGCCGTTAGATCTCGTCACAAGCCACTAAGCATAGCCCAAATCCCAAATCAGTGCACCCAGGTCACACAGACCGACAGGGGGGTCGACCCCTGGGTCGACCCCTAGGGGGGGTCGACACCCATGTCGACCCTAGGGTCGACACCCTCTGTCTGGTGGGAATTTTCCCGCCTCTTCTGAAATGTGAAGTTTGAATATTTTAAATCTGTTTTGAATTTTCTAAAAACTTCTTCGGGCCTTAACTGGGTCATACGGACTCCGATTTTTGAAAACCCGGACTCTATTTCGCGTATTTTTCCGAGACGAACGCAATGGCATAGCCCGTTTCCCCTGATTCAGAATTTAAAATTTAATTCTGCCCTGATTTATATTAAAACAAGTTATTCAACATACGGGGTGTTACATTCTCCCCTACTTAAAGGATTTCGTCCCCGAAATCTCTAAGTCAAGAAGAACGTATCCTACCAACCAAACAACCATCTACTAAACCATCAAACACCGGCATCCATTGTCCTTAAAGTTTCTAATGCTGTATGAACATATGCAAAGAGTGTGTGTATATGTTCCCTATCTAATGCAAAATCAGGCGGTCTACTGATTCAGTTGGCCTCCTTAATGCAAACCATGATAGTGCCATGCATCCAACATGTATGCGAAAGAATCCTATCGACACATACTATTTCTACATGTGTGCACAACCATACACCAAAATGCATCATCCATATGATAACACAACCATTATACATCCATTAATATAGCTACCTACACACAGTTATATGCAATATGCAATATGAAGTGACTGAGCCGATCTAGTGTCTAAAGTGTGTGTATATGCATCCACGAGCAACCACTTGCATCCACACGCATCCATCAAACATAACATGTCTCAAACACATGTTTCAACCATAGGTTTACCCTATCTAAAGGTCAAAGGTACTAATGAGAGGACATACTAAAGATAAGATAAGTACTAGACAAACGATAAAGGAGAAGTTAAAAGACATACCCTCAAAAAGGAATGGGTACAGTGAACGCATCTTCGCTTCTGTCTCCCAAGTAGCATTGCTCTCATCCTCTCCCCATTGCACTTTGACTAGTCGAACCTCTTTGTTTCTCAACTTCCTAATCTCTGACCCAAGGATGCGGGCAGGAGCTCATCGAATAGTCGCATCACGCTCTACCTCCACTTCTCTAAGCAAGCTCGGCTCTACCACCTCTGCGGTCTCATGTAGGCACTTCCTCAAATGTGACACATGGAATACGTCATGTACCCCACTAAGTCTCTCGGGTAAATCCACTCTATATGCCATCCGTCCAATCCTTTCCTTAATAGGAAACGGTCCTACAAATCTTGGTGCTAACTTCCCAACGGACCCAAAGCGAACAACATTCCGTAATGGAGATACTTTGACAAAGACCATGTCCCCAACATCAAACTCAAGATCCGTCCTCCTCTTATCCGCGTAAGATTTCTGTCTGTCTTGCGCCGCTTTCATCCTTCTTCGAATCAAATCAATCTTTTCTGAAGTCTCTCTAACCATATCAGGCCCAAGCAAGATCTTATCCGTAGATTCCCACCAACATGTGGGTGATCGACAAGGCCTTCCATAAAGAGCTTCAAAAGGAGCCATACCAATACTAGACTGAAAGCTGTTATTATACGCGAACTCCACCAATGGAAGATGCTCTTCCCATGCACCTCCAAAATCTAAGATACAAAGCCTCAAAAGGTCTTCCAGAACACGATTCACCCTCTCGGTCTGGCCGTCCGTCTGAGGATGATATGCGGTGCTCAAACACAACTGAGTCCCTACCGCCTCTTGCAAACTCTTCCAAAACTCGCTAGTGAAGATAGGATCTCGATCACTCACTATGCTAGAAGGTAACCCATGCAATCGAACTATCTCTCGAAGGTAAACTGAAGCTAGCCATGGAGCAGTCCTCTTGCTCTTCACGGGTATGAAATGGGCGCTCTTAGTGAGTCTGTCTACCACAACCCAAATTCCCGTATTACCCTTCCTCGATCTCGGTAACCCATCAATAAAATCCATCGAGACGCTATCCCACTTCCATTGCAGAACTTCCAATGGGTGAAGCAACCCACCAGGTTTATTTTGCTCCGCTTTCACTTGTTGGCACACCAAGCATCTAGCGACATACTCGGCCACATCTTTCTTCATACCGGCCCAAAAGAAAACTCGCTTCATGTCTTGGTACATCTTGTCCCCACCGGGATGAATGGTCATCTTCGAACGATGCGCATCATCAAGAATAGCCTTCCTCAAACCCTCGTCTTGCGGTACACAAAGTCTACCGTCTCTACGCAAGCACCCCCTATCGTCTAGGGTGTACCTACTCAAATGGCTGGACAACTCCCCCCTTATGAGCCTCTCTACCAACTCAACCAACTGTGGGTCGTCCCGCTGTGCCTCGCCAATCCGTCCCAAAAGAGTAGGTCTGACCTCTAAAGATGCTAGCAAACCGGGTACAAAGTCAACGGAAGGTCTGAAGTCAAACATCGAGATAAATTCCAAGCTTCGTCGTTCCACGAACAATGGACTCAAGGACAACCTTTTTCTGCTTAAGGCGTCCGCCACCACGTTACCCTTGCCAGGGGTATACGCTATCTCGAAATCATAGGATGCTAAGAACTCCATCCACCTTTGCTATCTCAGGTTCAAATCCTTCTGAGAAAACAAGTACTTAAATGATTTGTGGTCATTGAACAATTCGAACCTCTCTCCAAGAAGATAATGGCGCCAAGTCTTAAGTGCAAAAACAATAGCGACCAGCTCTAAATCATGGGTAGGGTAATTTTTCTCATGCTTTCTCAACTGCCTTCCACCGTAGGCTATTACCCTTCCCTCTTGCATTAAGACTGCGCCTAGTCCTATCCCACAAGCATCGGTATAAACAACAAATGGCTTACTCCCATCTGGCAACACTAAGACTGGAGCTGTGGTTAAAGCTCTCTTTAACCGTTGGAACACATCATCACAATCTACGTCCCATGCGAAGAGTAGATTCTTCTTCGTCAAGCGAGTTAATGGGGCTGATATCTTCGCGAAGTCCTTGATAAACTTCCTATAGTAGCCAGCCAACCCCAGGAAACTCCTCACCTCGGTAGCACTCTTCGGAACCTTCCAATCTTGGATGGACACTACCTTCGCGGGATCCACCGCTATCCCTTCCCTGGAGACCACGTGCCCCAAGAACCGCACTTCCTTCCTCCAGAAGTGACATTTAGAGAATTTAGCCTTAAGGCTATGCGCTCGAAGAGTCTCCAACACTTCCCTAAGATGTAGAGAATGCTCTTCTTCACTCTTAGAAAAGACTAAGATGTCATCCACAAAGACCACCACGAACTTATTAAGGTACTCCCTGAACACCCTACCCATCAAATCAACAAAGTATGCAGGGGGGTTCGTCAAACCAAATGGCATCACAAGCCACTCATAGAAACCATCCGGAGTCCTAAAGGCAGTCTTATCTATGCTATCCTCAGCCACTCTCAACTGATGAAACCCCGTGGCCAAGTCCAACTGCGAAAATACTGAGGCGCCAACCAACTGATCAAAGAGATCATCAATCCTCGGCAATGGGTGTCTATTCTTCTTTGTGAGCTTGTTGGTTCTCTATAGTCTACACAAAGTCTGAGGGACCCATCCGCCTTCGTGGCAAAAACTACTGGAGCACCCCACTCCGATATACTTCGTCTTATGAACCCCTTCTCAAGCAACTCCCCTACTTGCTTATGGAGTTCCCTCCTCTCACGAGGAGCCATGTGGCGCACTAGCAAAGATACTGGTTTAGCATTGTCCACCAGATATATTCAGAAGTCTATCTCCCGCTTCGGAGGTAAGCCCTTCACCTCCTCAAACACATCCGAGTACTCTCGGACCACTCTAACAGATCGCAAACTCTCGACCGAAGCGTCAAGCGATTCAAGATAACTTAGCATAACATAATCCATGGGATTACAAGAGATCTCGAGAGTGTTACCCAAGCGGGTCATGAGCCTAACAACTCTCCTTTCACAATCAAGAACGACACCATTACTGGATAACCAGTCCATGCCCAAAATCAACCCATAGCCCGTGAAGCCCAAAACAAAAGCATCACATCTAAACTCAACGCTAAGTATAGAAATCTTCAAACCCAAAAATATCATGGAGAAATAAGTGGAGCCCCCAATTGGGTTTGAAACAACCAAGGGATCATCTACTAAACTGGTGTCTAAGTGTAGTGACTCAACTAATGATGATGAGATAAACGAATGCGATGCGCCAGAGTCAAACAAAGTACGGACATGATGATCAAACAGAAAAACCAGACTTTCAACGGAAATAGTTCTACCTCTTTCTTGAATCGGTGGAACCGCGAGAGCCTGAACTTGCCCCCTTGCCTGACCTGGTGCCATAAGAGCTTGCACCTGTCCCCCTGAGGTAGATCCCGTCCTTTGCCCTTTCTTAGGGCAGTCCGTCACTAGATGCCCTGCTTCGCCACAGTGGAAGCATCCCGTCTTCTTCTTCTTCCGACAATCTTTGCTTAGGTGGCCTGGTGTCCCGCAATTGAATCACTTCTTCTTTCCCTTGCCACCGTTGCCTTTCCCACCCTTGTTTTGCTGTTGCTGTTGAGGTCTCTTCTGATCTCCTTTCTTCTCGGGTGCCTTATTAACATTGGGACCCTTCTCTTCCTCATGCATGAGTGCCATGTCTACTAGCTTCTCAAAGGTGGCCCCCATAGGGATGTGAGTCATAGCCAATCCATGCATCGGTTCATTCAAGCCTTTAACGAACCTCAAAGCCTTCTTCTCTGGTGTATTCACCATGTCTATGCCAAACCTTGCCAATTGATTAAACTTGTTGACATATTCCTTCACTGATAGGTTTCCTTGCTTTAGAGTCAAGAACCTTTCCATATACAAGTTTTCATCCGCCCTTGAGAGAAACTTTGCCATAAACCTTTGCCTGAAATCCGCCCAAGAGTCAACAGGGCGTTCTCCATTAGTCACCTCCCACCAGAATGAGGCCTCTCCCTTCATTAACCAAGCAGCTAACTTGACTTTCTTTCCTTCTTCCTTCTCAAAGATATCTATCAACTCTTCCACTTCCTTAAGCCAATCTCTAGCCTCCACAAAAGTTTCTGATCCTTGAAAAGGTTTCCCTCCCATAGCCTTAAATTCCTTGCAAGTCTTAGCAAAAGTATCCGTGTGAGGAGGAGGAGGAGGAAGATCGGGTGCTACTGTTGGTGGAGGAACATTTGCTGGACCCGCAGTGGCGGCCCTAGCCTCCATCAACCTCCTATACCATACTGGTATCGCTACACCCTCCGGAAAGTTAAGATCTTCAGCCATGCTAAAACGAAAAAGGAAAGATTCAAAATGGAGAATTCGAACGATAAAGATATGGCTATTGGGGATTATGCTTTTCTTTCAAAAACTTTTCTCTTAAAAGACATGTTTTTGAAAACACTTCTTCCAAAAATGTTTTTAGAAAAATAGTTTTCTAAAAATTTTATCTGTTCTGGTAACCTTCGCTCTGATACCACGTGTAACACCCCACACCCGCTAAGGTCACTCACTAAGGGAATGCCCTAACTTCGGTGGAGTATTTTAAGTGAATATAGAACAGAAAAATTACAGCAAGACAGATATAAATAATACTTGAAAATCTAAAACATCATTTCATTGCAGCAAAAGGTAAACATGTTTAGTTACAACACCATAAAAGAGTCAAGTACTAAATATCCATCCTGATAAAAACATAAGTACATAATCCCACTACAAAACTAATAGCCATAATAGAAAAGATAAGCTGGGCTCTACATCACGGTCCAAGCTCCAAAAGATAGATAAAGAAATCTGATCAAAGCCCACTAGTGCTAGGCCCAACCTGAGGACCTGAGGGGGAAAAAGATAAAAACAACGGGGTCAGACATAAGTCTGAGTGAGCCCTATAACATTAACAATACAATCATTAAAGTAATTAGGGTATGATATAAACTTGGTACGGTGATGCCTGGGGATAAATGACTACACTAAGCAGCCAACTAGACATAGGATGAACTAAGATAACGGTAAAGACGCATCTACCCACCCAAGGGTAATTACTAACTGCACCACACCAGTCATTCCTACTTAAAGGTTGATCCCACCCAAGGACTTAGAAAATTTACCCAGTAGTTTCGTGTACCCCTAGCTGACTACATAGGTGCCGTCTGCCCCTATCTCCACTAGGTGTACCCACTACTCCCCAAGCGATCGGCTACCTACCGTAGATACCCGTGCTGGCCCCACAGTGGGGTGTATCACTCCCCAAAGTGGCAACCCGATACTATCAATGGTGCACGGCTTATATCTACATGATGCAACAACGTCTTACCTACCAGCCCGGGTCCACACACGCATATGAAACCCGTTGGACTTGCGTTGCCACCGCTAACCCGTTTTGGCCTCTTATAGTCAAGCCCAGTACGCGTGTCCCGTCCTCGACATGGGTTGAGCCCAATAAGATACATATGGGTTACTGGTTGAAATGGGCCCCCACAAGCTACCCACCTAAGCTTGTCCCTTTTTCTAGTGCATCCCACTTAACCCTTTAATCATGTTTAATTACATGTTTCCACTTGGTTAAGTATTCTAATCGTATTTTCTATTGCCACCCAAGGCAACCCACTAGATTTCCACATGCCACCCAAGGCACTTACTTGATTTCCACATGCCACCCAAGGCACCCACTTAACCCCTCATGCCCCACTACATGCTTATCTGGTTAAGTGTTTCTTAATTGATTAAGAACGTAACCGTTGTAAAGACCTCTCACATTAGACTATCTTTTATGGTAGCTGGATTTGCCGGTCGGGTCCGGGCAGCCTTACGCCATAACCGAGTCTAACCTCATGTCTTTACACTTGTCACGTATTTAGTTTATGCCTAAGACCTCTCACATTGGGCCAATCATTTGTAGCCGCTGGATTTGCCGGTCGGTTCCGGGCAGTCTTATGCTACAAAAGGGTCCAACCTCGTGTCTTAGTCGATTAATTACACCTAATTAATCACCCCCATAATTTGTATTAATTATCCCTAATTAATTACAAATTTAACGATGTACATAATTGACTCAATTATGTCCATCCACTTTATGGTATGCATAATCATACCAACTTCACACCCTTTTGTTAACATGAATATTAACCCCATCGTTCCCCACGTAATTCGCTAACATGACATAAAAGGGAAGTTTCATCACAAATACAATGGGTTCAACTTGCATAACATTAGCATCAACATGGGTTTTAAAGGTGTCAACATGCATATATGACCATGGCATCAAACCCAACTAGCATAAATAATCAACCCAAACTTGCATGAATCACATATGTCATAAAGAGGGTAACTTGCATAAGTTACTTATGTCATACTAAGGGGTAAACTTGCATATGTATGTATGACATATAGAGAGGTTAACTTGCATATGTATGCATATCATACAAAGGTGTAAACTTGCACATGTTACTTGCATATAATCAAACACCAAACTTGCATAACATGTCATATATGAACTTGCATATAATCAAACACCAAACTTGCATAACATGTTATATATGAACTTGCATATAATCATACACCAAACTTGCATAATCATGGTGTCATAATGGATCAATGTTTATCATAGTGATTAGCATAACTAGCATCATGAACTCATAGCATATGACTTGCATAACTTGCATAACATCATGATCACATAGCATATGACTTGCATAACTTGCACATAGCATATGACTTGCATAACTTGCATAACATCATGAACACATAGTATATGACTTGCATAACTTGCATAACATCATGATCACATAGCATATGACTTGCATAACTTTAACTTGCATAACATCATGATCACATAGCATATGACTTGCATAACTTCATGAACATATAACATCAAACTTGCATAACTATCATCATGAACACATAGCATATGATAACATAACTTGCATTGATCCACATTCATAGCCATAACCTCATTATATCCTATCATAATCATTTCAACAATTGGTCATTAAGGCTATAGTACTCACAATTTGTTGATTAGCACTCCTAAGAAGAAGATTAAGTTGCTAGAGTTGATTAGAAGTTGATTTGAGAAGCTATCTTCCTCTTTAATTTGTTGGTGGCATAACGACGTTGTCTCCAATTTTAGTATGAATTAGGGTAGTCTTATGGTGTATTTATAGATTAGTTAAGGGTTTTAGGCCATTAGATTAACCTTAAATCAGATTAGAGCCGTCATATCTCGTCACAAGCCACTAAGCATAGCCCAAATCCCAAATCAGTGCACCCAGGTCACACAGACCGACAGGGGGGGTCAACCCCTTGGTCGACCCATGGGTCGACCCCTAGGGGGGTCGACACCCATGTCGACCCTAGGGTCGACACCCTCTGTCTGGCGGGAATTTTCCCGCCTCTTCTGAAATGTGAAGTTTGAATATTTTAAATCTATTTTGAATTTTCTAAAAACTTCTTTGGGCCTTAACTGGGTCATACGGACTCCGATTTTCGAAAACTCGGACTCTATTTCGCGTATTTTTCCGAGACGAACGCAATGGCATAGCCCGTTTCCCCTGATTCAGATTTTAAAATTTAATTCTGCCCTGATTTATATTAAAACAAGTTATTCAACATACGGGGTGTTACAACCTGTTTCTTATCACCCAAGAACTCAAGGCTAATATGACCCAAGAACTCGAGGCTAAGATGACCCAAGAACTTGAGGTTAAGGTGAGCCAAAATTTTGATGCTATGGTGGATGCAAAAGTTGAACAGAAGATGGCAGATATACTAAACAGGATGGGTATGCACATGCCACATGATATGATGGTTGACAACGCACCATCAGTTGGTCGTCGTAGTAGCTGTCAATCTGTACAACTAGACAAGCCACAATATGCAGACAAATCTCAAAAGACAGATCCATTTGCAAACTTACAGGTATACTCCAAATATTTACATGATTAATTATCTTCAACGATATAGTCTTTAGGTTGTTTTTTTTAGAAACTGTACATATATGTCAAATGGCCGCTGACAAGAGAAAGAAACTGTCAGTAGTTTTCATAATTGTAACACCCCACTCCCGCTATGATCACTCACAATGGGAATGCCATAACATCGGTGGAGTATTTTAGTGAATATAGAACAGAAAAATTACAACAAGACAGATATAAATAGTACTTAAAATTTTAAAACATCATCTCTATACAGCGGAAGTAAAACATGTCTGGATACATCATAAACCCACAATAAAAGTCAAGTACAATATCCATCAAAATAAAGAAGTACATAATCCCACTCTCATACAATAGCCAAAACAAAAGGAAAGATAACTGGATAACTGGAGCTTTACATCTACCCAAGCTCCTAAAGACTGGAACAGCAATCCGATCAAGCTCCACTACTGCTAGGATCCACCACAGGACCTGAGGGTTGGGAAAAAGATAAAGACAACGGGGTCAGACATAAGTCTGAGTGAGTCCTATAACTTTAACAATACAATCGTTAAAGTAACCAGAGAAGACATAACTTGATATACGGTAACATATAGGGATGAACGGCTATACTAAGCAGTTAACTAAACTAAGATAAAGGATAAAGACGCATCTACCCATCCTAAGGTAAATTACTAAACTGCACCACACCAGTCGTTCCTAACTTAAAGGTTGATCCCACCCAAGGACTTATAAAATTAACCTAGTAGTACTTGCGTACCCCTAGGTGACCAAGTAGGCGCCACGGGGCCCTACAATCCACCAGGTGTACACACTACTCCCCATTCGATCGGCTCCCTAACGTAGATACCCGTGCTGGCCCCACCTTGGGGTGTACCATTCCCTAACGTGGCAACCCGATATAATCAACGGTGCACGGCTTATATCTACACGATGCAACAACGGCTTATCTACCAACCCGGGCCCACTCACGCATATGAAGCCCGTTGGACTTGCGTTGCCACCGCTAACCCGTTTTGGCCTCTTATAATCAAGCCCAATATGCGTGTCCCGTTACTCGACATGGGTCGAGCCCACAAAGATACGTTTGGGATATTGGTTGAAATGGGCCCCCACAAGCTACCCACTTAAGCTTGTCCAATATCTAGTGTATCCCACTTAACCCTTTAATCATGTTTAATTACATGTTTCTCTTGGTTAAGTATTCTAATCGTATTTTCTATTGCCACTTAAGGCAACCACTAGATTTTCTCATGCCACCCGAGGCACCCACTTAACCCCTCATGTCCCTCTACATGCTAATGTGGTTAAGTGTTTCTTAATTAATTAATTAAGAACGTAACCTTTGTAAAGACCTCTCACATTAGACTGTCTTTTATGACCGCTGGTTAAGCCGGTTGGGTCCGGGCAGCCTTATGTCATAACAGAGTCTAACCTCGTGTCTTTACATTAATTACGTATTTAGTTTGTGCCTAAGACCTCTCACATTGGGCTAACATTTGTAGCAACTGGTTAAGCCGGTTGGGTCCGGGCAGTTTTACGCTACAACTGAGTCCAACCTCGTGTCTTAGTCAATTAATTACACCTAATTAATCACCCTCATAATTTTATATTAATTATCCCTAATTAATCAAGTTTTCTTAACATGGGTAGACCTAACTTAATAGGTAAATTCCCATGGGGTAGACCTAACTCAATAGGTAAATTCCCAACACATAGTATGGGTACACCTAACCAAATAGGCAAATTCCCATACTATGTTTATTTATTTTGTGTTATGCATAATTATATTAATTTCACACAATCTTATTAACTTATGCATTTAATTACCCCATCGTTCCCACGTAATTTCGTTCATGATATAACACATATAAAAGGTGTCAACTTGCATATGAATGAACATGTTTCAAAGGTGCCATCTTGCATATTAACAAACACATAACTTGCATATGAACTTGCATAACATGTCACATAACTTGCATATAATATGTCACATAACTTACATATTCATTTTGCATAACAAACTTGCATATTAGCTTATAGACTTGCATAATGTGTCATCATGAACTTGCATATTAATAAACATGTAACTTGCATATTTACATACATGTAACTCGCATATTAACAAACATGTAACTTGCATATAAAGAAACATGTAACTTGCATATTTACATACATGTAACTTGCATATTAACAAACATGTAACTTGCATATTAACAAACATGTAACTTGCATATTTACATACATGTAACTTGCATATTAACAAACATGTAACTTGCATATTAACAAACATGTAACTTGCATAGCATATTACCATGAACTTGCATAACATGCATATGATTACATAGCCCACAACTTGCATATTTAGCATCATGCAAACATAACATACATCATATTAAACTTGCATAAGCTTACATACTCAACATGCATAAACATAAGATTAATGCTAACATCATATCATATGATTCAAAGCTCATTAACCCACATACAAAACCATAAATCTCATCACATCTCATCTAATTAGTTTACCAAAAGATCATCAAAGTGATAGAAACTCACAACTAGCAACTTTGAACACCAAATGAAGAAGATTAAGATGCTAAGAAGGGATTAGAAGTTGATTAGAGAGTGATTAGTATGCAACCCTCTTCATAAAATTAGTGGAGGCCATGAGAGCTAGCATTTTGCCATAGTTTAGTCACTAGGTTTAATTATGAATGAATTAGGGTAGGTTAGGGTCTTATTTATAGATTAGGCAAGTGTTTTAGGCCATAGGATTAACCCTAGATTCAATCCAAGCCATCAAAGCATGTCTTGGGGAAGAAGTCAAGTGTAGGAACCATCTAGGGCCTTTAGATTAAAGATGGACCATGAGAACCATTCAAATGCAAAATCTGCACTTGAGCGAATCGGCCCACGGGTTGACAGCCAAACACCCTGGATTAACCCCTAGTCGACCCAGCGGGCTCGGGTCGACTTCAAAAATCGGCCGGTTCGGTTATTCCCCTCTCCCAATTCGCTGTTTTGAGCATTTTTGCATATTTATTTATTAAATTTTCAATTATATATATATATATATCAATATATATATATATATATATATATCTACACAACCCATTTCACTTAATTAAGTATACTTTAATTTGGGAATTTTCGTGAAACTTCGCGAGGCCATATCTTGGTCATACGGACTCCGATTTTCGAAAACTCGGACTCTATTTCGCGTATTTTTCCGAGACGAACACAATGGCATAGCCCGTTTCCCTTGATTCCCATTTTAGAATTAAATTCTGCCTCGATTTATGTTATTACAGGTTATTGAAAATACGGGTTGTTACATTCTCCCCTCCTTAAAGGATTTCGTCCCCGAAATCTTCAAGTTAGGAAGAACGTATCCTACCATCCAATCATCCATCTACTCAAAGCATCATCCACGAGCAATCATTGTCCTTACAGGATTCTAAATGCTGGATGGATATATGCAAAAGTGTGTGTATATGTACTTACCTAATGCGAAAATCAGGCGGTTACTGATACAGTAAACCTCCTTAATGCAAACCATGATAGTGCCATGCATCCAATATGTATGCGAAACCCTATTGACACATACAAATTTCTACATGCGTGCACAACCATACACAAAAATGCATCATCCATATGATAACACAGCCATGATACATCCATCAATCTAACTACCACATCCATTTATGCAATATGCAACATGAAGTGACTGAGCCGATCTAGTGCCTAATGTGTGTGTATATGCATCCACGAGCAACCACTAGCAAACAATTGCATCCATATGCATCCATCAACCATAACATGTTTCAAACACATGTTTCAACCATAGGTTTTACCCTATCTAAAGGTCATAGGTATTAGCGAGAGGATATACTAAAGATAAGATAAGTACTAGACAAGCAATAAAGGAGAAGTTAAAAGACATACTCTCAAAAAGAAATGGATACAAAGAACGCATCTTTGCTTCCGTCTCCCAAGTAGCATTGCTTTCGTCATCTCCCCATTGCACTTTAACTAGCTGAACTTCTCTGTTCCTCAACTTCCTAGTTTCTGACCCAAGGATGCGAGTAGGAGCTCGTCGAATCGTCGCATCACGCTCTACCTCTACATCTCTAAGCAAGCTCGGCTCTACCACCTCCGCGGTCTCATGTAAGCACTTCCTCAAATGTGATACATGGAATACATCATGAACACCACTAAGTCTGTCGGGCAACTCCACCCTATATGCCATCCGTCCAATCCTTTCCTTAATAGGAAACGGCCCAACAAATCTCGGTGCTAACTTCCCTACGGACCCAAAGCGAACAACATTTCTCAATGGAGATACTTTGACAAAAACCATGTCCCCAACCTCAAACTCAAGATCCGTCCTTCTCCGATCCGCATAAGATTTCTGTCTATCTTGCGCTGCTTTCATCCTTTTTCGAATTAAATCAATCTTCTCTGAAGTCTCTCTAACCATATCCGGCCCAAGCAAGATCTTATCCGTAGATTCCCACCAACATGTAGGAGATCGACAAGGCCTTCCATAAAGAGCTTCGAAAGGAGCCATACCAATACTGGACTGAAAGCTGTTATTATATGCGAACTCCACCAAAGGAAGATGTTCTTCCCATGTACCTCCAAAATCCAAGATACAAAGCCTCAAAAGATCTTCTAAGATACGGTTCACCCTCTCGGTCTGACCGTCCGTCTGAGGATGATATGCGGTGCTCAAACACAACTGAGTCCCTACCGCCTCTTGCAAACTTCTCCAAAACTCACTAGTGAAAATAGGATCTCGATCACTCACAATGCTGGATGGTACGCCATGCAATCTAACAATCTCTCTAACATAGACTGAAGCAAGCCATGGAGCGGTCCTCTTACTCTTTACGGGTATAAAATGGGCACTCTTGGTAAGTCTGTCTACCACAACCCAAATTCCCGTATTGCCCTTCCTCGATCTCGGTAACCCGTCGATGAAATCCATCGAGACACTATCCCACTTCCACTGTGGAACTTCCAATGGGTGTAGCAACCCACCGGGTTTCCTTTGCTCCACTTTAACTTGTTGGCACACTAAGCATCTAGCCACATACTCGGCCACATCTTTCTTCATACCGGCCCAGAAGAAAACTCTCTTCATGTCTTGGTACATTTTGTCTCCACCGGGATGAATAGTCATTCTTGAACGATGTGCATCATCCAAAATAGCCTTCTTCAAACCCTCATCTTGCGGTACACAAAGTCTACCGTCTCTATGCAACCATCCCTTATCATCTATGGTGTATCTACCCAAATGGCTGGACGACTCCCCTCTTATAAGCTTCTCTACCAACACAACCAACTGTGGGTCGTCTCGCTGAGCCTCGCCAATCCGTCTCAAAAGAGTAGGTCTAACCTCCAAGGATGCCAACAAACCAGGTACAAAATCAACAGAAGGTCTGAAGTCAAACAAAGAAAGAAACTCCAAGCTTCGTCGTTCCACGAACAATGGACTCAAAGATAGCCTTTTTCTACTTAAGGCGTCTGCCACCACGTTACCCTTACCAGGGGTATACGCTATCTCGAAATCATAGGATGCTAAGAACTCCATCCACCTTTGCTGTCTTAAGTTTAAATCCTTCTGAGAGAATAAGTACTTCAATGATTTATGGTCGGTGAACAACTCGAATCTCTCACCAAGAAGATAATGGCGCCAAGACTTAAGTGCGAAAACAATCGCGGCCAACTCTAGATCATGGGTAGGGTAATTCTTCTCATGCACTCTCAATTGTCTCCCTCCATAGGCTATTACCCTTCCCTCCTGCATCAAGACTGCGCCTAATCCTGTTCCACAAGCATCGGTATAAACAACAAACGGCTTACTCCCATCTGGAAGCACTAAAACTGGAGCGGTGGTCAAAGCTCTCTTTAACCGTCGGAAAGCATCATCACAATCTACATCCCATGAGAAAACCAGATTCTTCTTCGTCAAGCGGGTTAATGGGGCTGATATCTTCGCGAAGTCTTTGATGAACTTCCTATAATATCCTGCCAACCCCAAGAAACTTCTTACCTCGGTAGCATTTCTAGGAACTTTCCAATCCTGGATAGATACTATCTTTGCGGGATCCACAGCTATCCCTTCCTTAGAGACCACATGCCCTAAGAATCGCACTTCTCTTCTCCAAAAATGGCATTTAGAGAATTTAGCTTTAAGACTATGCGCTCGAAGAGTCTCCAACACTTCCTTGAGATGTAAGGCATGCTCTTCTTCATTCTTGGAAAAGACCAAGATGTCATCCACAAAAACTACTACAAACTTATTCAGATACTCTCTGAACACTCTACTCATGAGATCAACAAAGTATGCGGGGGCGTTTGTCAACCCAAATGGCATCACTAGCCACTCATAAAAACCATCCGGAGTCCGGAAAGCAGTCTTCTCTATACTGTCCTCCGCCACTCTTAACTGATGAAACCCTGTAGCTAAGTCCATCTGCGAAAATACTGACGCGCCAACCAACTGATCAAAGAGATCATCTATCCTCGGTAATGGGTGTCTATTCTTCTTCGTGAGCTTATTAAGTTCCCTATAATCCACACAAAGTCTGAGGGACCCATCCGCCTTCGTGGCAAACACTACTGGAGCTCCCCACTCCGATATACTTCGCCTTATGAACCCCTTCTCAAGCAACTCCCCTACTTGCTTATGAAGTTCTCTTCTCTCACGAGGAGCCATGTGGCGTACTGGCAAAGACACTGGTTTGGCATTATCCACCAAATAAATTCTGAAATCTATCTCCCGCTTCGGAGGCAAACCCTTCACTTCTTCAAACACATCCGGATATTCCCGGACCATTCTGACAGAATGCAAACTTTCGACCGAAGCATCGAGCGATTCAAGATAACTTAGCAAAACAGATTCCATGGGATTGCAAGAGATCTCGAGAGTGTTACCCAAGCGGGTCATGAGCCTGACAACTCTCCTTTCGCAATCAAGAACGGCACCATTACTGGATAACCAGTCCATGCCCAAGATCAACCCATAGCCCGTGAAGCCCAATACAAAAGCATCACATCTAAACTCAACGCTAAGTATAGAAATCTTCAAACCCAAACATATCATAGACAGATATATGGAGCCCCCAATTGGGTTTGAGACAACCAAGGGATCATCAACTAGACTGGTGTCTAAGTGCAGTGACTCAACTAACGATGATGAGATAAAAGAATGCGATGCGCCAGAGTCAAACAAAGTACGAACTGGATGATCAAACAGAAAAACCAGACTTTCAACGGAAATAGTTCTACCTCTCTGCTGAATCGGTGGAACTGAGAGAACCTGAACTTGCCCCCCTGACTGAGGTGGTGCTATAAGAGCTTGCACCTGGCCTCCTGAGGTAGACCCCGTCTTCTGCCCCTTCTTTGGGCAGTTTTTCACAAGATGCCCTGCTTCACCACAATGAAAGCAACCGGTCTTCTTCTTTTTGCGACAATCCTTACTGAGGTGTCCTGGTGTTCCACAATTGAAGCACTTCTTCTTCGTCTTCTTTTTGTCACCATTGCCTTTTCCGCCCTTGCCTTGTTGTTGCTGTTGCGGTTTCTTCTGATCCCCCTTTTTCTCTGGTGCCTTAGAATTCTTATCATCCTCATGCATAAGTGCCATGTAGACAAGCTTCTCAAAAGTGGCCCCCATAGGAATGTGAGTCATAGCTATTCCTTGCAATGGTTCGTTCAAGCCTCTAACGAACCTCAAAGCCTTCTTCTCCGGTGTATTCACCAACTCTATGCCAAACCTTGCTAATTGATTGAATTTGTTGACATATTCTTTCACCGTGAGATTCCCTTGCTTCAAATTCAAGAACTTCTCCATAAACAGATTCTCTTCCGCCCTTGAGAGAAACTTAGCCCCAAACCTTTGCTTAAAATCTGCCCAAGAGTCAACAGGGCGTTCTCCATTAGTGACCTCCCACCAGAATGAGGCCTCTCCCTTCATTAACCAAGCCGCCAACTTGACTTTCTTTCCCTCTTCCACTTCAAAGATATCTAGCAACTCTTCCACTTCCTTAAGCCAATCTCTAGCCTCTACGAAAGTCTCTGAACCAAGAAAAGGTTTTCCTCCTATAGCCTTGAACTCCTTGCAAACCTTAGCAAAATTATCCACTCTAGGCTGAGGAGGAGGAGCGGTTGTCTCTGGTGTAGTAGCATTGGCCGGACCCGCAGCCGCGGCCCTAGCCTCTTGCAACCTCCTATACCATAGTGGTATAACTAAACCCTCCGGGATGTTAAGATCTTCAGCCATGCTGAAACGAAAGAGGAAAGATTCAAAAAGGAGATTCCGAAAGATAAAGATATGGCTATTGGGGATTATGCTTTTCTTTTTCAAAAACTTTTTCTCTTAGAAGACATGCTTTTAAAAATACTTTCTTCGAAAATACTCTTAGAAAGTAGTTTTTCTCAAAAATTTTATCTGTTCTGGTAACCTTAAGCTCTGATACCACGTGTAACACCCCACTCCCGCTATGATCACTCACAATGGGAATGCCATAACATCGGTGGAGTATTTTAGTGAATATAGAACAGAAAAATTACAACAAGACAGATATAAATAGTACTTAAAATTTTAAAACATCATCTCTATACAGCGGAAGTAAAACATGTCTGGATACATCATAAACCCACAATAAAAGTCAAGTACAATATCCATCAAAATAAAGAAGTACATAATCCCACTCTCATACAATAGCCAAAACAAAAGGAAAGATAACTGGATAACTGGAGCTTTACATCTACCCAAGCTCCTAAAGACTGGAACAGCAATCCGATCAAGCTCCACTACTGCTAGGATCCACCACAGGACCTGAGGGTTGGGAAAAAGATAAAGACAACGGGGTCAGACATAAGTCTGAGTGAGTCCTATAACTTTAACAATACAATCGTTAAAGTAACCAGAGAAGACATAACTTGATATACGGTAACATATAGGGATGAACGGCTATACTAAGCAGTTAACTAAACTAAGATAAAGGATAAAGACGCATCTACCCATCCTAAGGTAAATTACTAAACTGCACCACACCAGTCATTCCTAACTTAAAGGTTGATCCCACCCAAGGACTTATAAAATTAACCTAGTAGTACTTGCGTACCCCTAGGTGACCAAGTAGGCGCCACGGGGCCCTACAATCCACCAGGTGTACACACTACTCCCCATTCGATCGGCTCCCTAACGTAGATACCCGTGCTGGCCCCACCTTGGGGTGTACCATTCCCTAACGTGGCAACCCGATATAATCAACGGTGCACGGCTTATATCTACACGATGCAACAACGGCTTATCTACCAACCCGGGCCCACTCACGCATATGAAGCCCGTTGGACTTGCGTTGCCACCGCTAACCCGTTTTGGCCTCTTATAATCAAGCCCAATATGCGTGTCCCGTTACTCGACATGGGTCGAGCCCACAAAGATACGTTTGGGATATTGGTTGAAATGGGCCCCCACAAGCTACCCACTTAAGCTTGTCCAATATCTAGTGTATCCCACTTAACCCTTTAATCATGTTTAATTACATGTTTCTCTTGGTTAAGTATTCTAATCGTATTTTCTATTGCCACTTAAGGCAACCACTAGATTTTCTCATGCCACCCGAGGCACCCACTTAACCCCTCATGTCCCTCTACATGCTAATGTGGTTAAGTGTTTCTTAATTAATTAATTAAGAACGTAACCTTTGTAAAGACCTCTCACATTAGACTGTCTTTTATGACCGCTGGTTAAGCCGGTTGGGTCCGGGCAGCCTTATGTCATAACAGAGTCTAACCTCGTGTCTTTACATTAATTACGTATTTAGTTTGTGCCTAAGACCTCTCACATTGGGCTAACATTTGTAGCAACTGGTTAAGCCGGTTGGGTCCGGGCAGTTTTACGCTACAACTGAGTCCAACCTCGTGTCTTAGTCAATTAATTACACCTAATTAATCACCCTCATAATTTTATATTAATTATCCCTAATTAATCAAGTTTTCTTAACATGGGTAGACCTAACTTAATAGGTAAATTCCCATGGGGTAGACCTAACTCAATAGGTAAATTACCAACACATAGTATGGGTACACCTAACCAAATAGGCAAATTCCCATACTATGTTTATTTATTTTGTGTTATGCATAATTATATTAATTTCACACAATCTTATTAACTTATGCATTTAATTACCCCATCGTTCCCACGTAATTTCGTTCATGATATAACACATATAAAAGGTGTCAACTTGCATATGAATGAACATGTTTCAAAGGTGCCATCTTGCATATTAACAAACACATAACTTGCATATGAACTTGCATAACATGTCACATAACTTGCATATAATATGTCACATAACTTACATATTCATTTTGCATAACAAACTTGCATATTAGCTTATAGACTTGCATAATGTGTCATCATGAACTTGCATATTAATAAACATGTAACTTGCATATTTACATACATGTAACTCGCATATTAACAAACATGTAACTTGCATATAAAGAAACATGTAACTTGCATATTTACATACATGTAACTTGCATATTAACAAACATGTAACTTGCATATTAACAAACATGTAACTTGCATATTTACATACATGTAACTTGCATATTAACAAACATGTAACTTGCATATTAACAAACATGTAACTTGCATAGCATATTACCATGAACTTGCATAACATGCATATGATTACATAGCCCACAACTTGCATATTTAGCATCATGCAAACATAACATACATCATATTAAACTTGCATAAGCTTACATACTCAACATGCATAAACATAAGATTAATGCTAACATCATATCATATGATTCAAAGCTCATTAACCCACATACAAAACCATAAATCTCATCACATCTCATCTAATTAGTTTACCAAAAGATCATCAAAGTGATAGAAACTCACAACTAGCAACTTTGAACACCAAATGAAGAAGATTAAGATGCTAAGAAGGGATTAGAAGTTGATTAGAGAGTGATTAGTATGCAACCCTCTTCATAAAATTAGTGGAGGCCATGAGAGCTAGCATTTTGCCATAGTTTAGTCACTAGGTTTAATTATGAATGAATTAGGGTAGGTTAGGGTCTTATTTATAGATTAGGCAAGTGTTTTAGGCCATAGGATTAACCCTAGATTCAATCCAAGCCATCAAAGCATGTCTTGGGGAAGAAGTCAAGTGTAGGAACCATCTAGGGCCTTTAGATTAAAGATGGACCATGAGAACCATTCAAATGCAAAATCTGCACTTGAGCGAATCGGCCCACGGGTTGACAGCCAAACACCCTGGATTAACCCCTAGTCGACCCAGCGGGCTCGGGTCGACTTCAAAAATCGGCCGGTTCGGTTATTCCCCTCTCCCAATTCGCTGTTTTGAGCATTTTTGCATATTTATTTATTAAATTTTCAATTATATATATATATATATATCAATATATATATATATATATATATATATCTACACAACCCATTTCACTTAATTAAGTATACTTTAATTTGGGAATTTTCGTGAAACTTCGCGAGGCCATATCTTGGTCATACGGACTCCGATTTTCGAAAACTCGGACTCTATTTCGCGTATTTTTCCGAGACGAACACAATGGCATAGCCCGTTTCCCTTGATTCCCATTTTAGAATTAAATTCTGCCTCGATTTATGTTATTACAGGTTATTGAAAATACGGGTTGTTACAATAATATTTGAAGCAACAATTGACTATTGTATGCAGGGACGGATCTAAGGGCAATGCCGCCTGGGCTGCAGCCTGGGTGGATTTCTGAACTTTTATTTTATATTATTAATGTCTTATTCAAGTGATGCCTTTGCTCCTAACCTGATAGCATTTCAAAAACCTGATATTTGGAAATATTATAACATATTTGCTGACGTTTGGAAATATTATAACATATCATTTCAAAAACCTGATAGCTCGTATTTTTTGGCATCGATGCAAATACGAAGGTCGCCTTAGGAATTAATTTGAAGTGTATGGAGATATGGTTGTAATAGGAATCAACCTATAGAGATATAAATAATAATTAATTGGATTTAACAGTATTTCATTCTTGATTTAATTTTCAATAATTAATTGGAATTAAACTATAGAGATATAGTATATAAATCTATGCATCATAATTTATTCATTTTCAATCATGTTAAAAATATTCATCATGTTGAACTCAACTGGAAAAAAGAATACAAATAATCCCAGATAATTATCATTTTTAACACTTTGATTTAATTCCAATTTAAATCAGAGTAATATCAAACATTATAATCATGCAATTAACAAAAAGGAATTAATTGTTACCAATTTAGTTTAGAGAATTCACATTATTGCTTATTAGTGTAACGATTTGAAGTCAGGAATAACTTACAGGCGATCTTAAGATTTATTCCCCTCTAAGCACAGTCATACAATTGACAAATAATTTTATATATTTCGGCAAACCTGGCCCTTCCCAAGTTCTTTTATTTTTAGCTGAGATAACTTGACTTTCTATTTCCTAACTAAAATTGCAACTAATAAAATAGAGAAATTGGCATTACAGTATAACATGTCATTACAGTAAACAATATAAGCATATATAGTAGCAAAAAAGAAGAGGGATGGATGCTCTGCTCCATTGTTGCATTATTTTATTTATTCTGCTTGCAGCATATAATTCATTGAAAAACAAAGACAACTGGTTTCAGAGAAGGCTAAGTGTACACATCTCCTTCTTGAGTCGATCTCTTCCCCAATGCTTTCATTTGCACAATATTGTCATCTGCACATATTGGTCCCCAAAGCTTTCTAGATAAAGTACCTATAATCAAAATAAAATACCCGAATTGATCTGCTTTTGTTTTTTTCATTCTAGATACCAACTAAATGCCATTTAGCGGTGAATTTGAAATCCAAGATTGTTGTAGTGGCTTATGGTATAGTGCATCCAGCTTCAAAGACTTGCCATAATCAGCAGATTTTACCGGATCATGTAAAGGTTGGAGTCGATGCAGTTGAGCCAATTCATGCACGAATATCACTTCCGGTCCCAGACAAACATCTTTCCATGATAGAAGAAGCACTTGGTAGTTTTGTTCAGTGGCCTAAAAATCTTGTTCTATTAGGAGATGATAATACGGTAAAGAAGTCATTTCGGTTTTTTGTTAGTTGAGCACATTAATTTCTAGTTTGTTGTGTATAATGACTATCCTAAGATAATTCATTAATTTTCAAGTTTGTTGTGTGCAGGCTGCACCTATTATGAGCAAAGACAAAGTGGAAGAGTGTGTTGTTAAGACCATGAATAAAAGTAAAAAAGTCATGGATAAGATAAGGAATGAGTCTTCAAAGCACAAAACAATTGTGGATGAAGAGATCTTGAAAAATTTAACGGGCAAGTGCAAATATTTCCACGACTTGATAGTACAAGCGCCATCCGAAGTTAATGTCGTCAATGCAATTCAAGTGAAAAAGGATCTATTTACATACAATGAGGACTTTGAAATCCATATCACGATGACTGACATTACCCAATTCCTTAGCATGACATGGTTGAATGAATCGTGGTTGCAAATTTACATCATGTGAGTATTTTTTTTCCATACATATTTTTAATTTTAT
This sequence comes from Allium sativum, assembly GCA_030737875.1. Taxonomy (NCBI): domain Eukaryota; kingdom Viridiplantae; phylum Streptophyta; class Magnoliopsida; order Asparagales; family Amaryllidaceae; genus Allium; species Allium sativum. Next base: position 964,772,425 of record CM060910.1, on the reverse strand, counting down.
ACCATGTGCTTTGAAAATTTAGGTGTTTTTATCACTCATGTGCACCTCATATTAAACAAACTGTGGAATGGTAGAGTTCTGCATTTTTTCTTCAATAGCTCTGCACCAATCATTGATGTTCATTAACCCAACTATCAAAAAAGACATTATAGCCTTATACAGTAAGGATTTTGTTCTTTCAAGTAGCATATTACTCTTTTTGTTGCTACTCATAATTAGACATGTACTCACTTAAAATACCAATTACCTGCTATCATATAGTTAAACATATTTTTATTCAAAACCTATACTGCTCGCTAGTTGATAGCTACCCAAATTTATTTAACCTATAAAGTATAACGTGCTTTACCATACCAAAAATAAACAAATATATGGCGTACCAAAAAACATTTATGAATATAGTATTTATAACTTATAAAAATAATGAGGAGGAATACATGAAATAAAAATACAGATAACTATGAGATAACAAAATAAGACACATCTTTTCTTTTCCGCTTGAGAAACTATAACAAATAATGTCGAGGATCTCTTTTATTAAGTTCCTACCAGCCAAAATAAGAGTTCAATGTTGTTGTAATTACCGTCAATCCATTTGTATGAAAGATTCAAAATGAGGTTTGCCAACTTGATGGTTTTCCTTTAATGGAAACATCAAAATGAGCAGACTTAAAATTGAAATTATTTTAAAACAGATAATGGGTTACTACTAAAACTCAAATTTGTTTAAATATAACAATAATAATTGATGTTCTCAAGCAGTTATAAATGTTCCTTTTGTAATGCAAGAACGCATTACCTTTTCGCAAACCATTCTTCTTTTATGTCACTTTCAAATACCTCTTGCATTTGCGCTTTTTGGGTTATTCAAGAATACTCCAATAATGTGTGCATAAATGTTCTTTAAAGCATCCTACTGTTATTTGAATTTTGACTGCGTAGATGAATAAGTTCATTGATTAATTTCAAACTAACATAGCTAGGGTCACACATGCTATTTTTTTTATTAATAACAAACTTCTTGACATGCTCATTAATGTTGTTTATATGTTAAATAATGTGTAGGTGGTTAGATCATACGTGCAACGATCTCAAAGTGGAGACCATTGGATTTTTGTGTCCTCACAAGCTTTCTCAAGTGCAGCCACTCCCTGATGCGACAAATACATATATCACGGAGACATGGCGTGCATTGCAATCTAAAAAACTAATTTTAGCCCCGTACTACGAAGGGTATGAACGTTAAACTTTTAGTAACCAGTTTGCAAATTTGTTGCTGAATTTAACATCATATATATCTTGTAAATGTAGGAAACATTGTCTTTTGCTTGTTTTCCATATAGAAAACAATATGGTGTATGTTCTTGATCCTCAGGCTGATCACAAGCATAAACTGGAAATTAAGCCTCAAGTGAGCCTGTAAGTCGTATTTGTTTCCTTTGACTATGTTATACACTGGATCACGGGATATGACAACATACGAGGGGTGAAATTATCTCTTATAGCTAAATTTGTTCTTTTTATCGCTTTCATTTTTAAACTAGTTACAACTATTATTTAACATCTTATTGCAAATGCGCAGGGCCTTTAAAGCTTATAAGGTAGTCGGTGATAAGTCTCGGGGAACTTTCTTGAAGTGGCTGAATGTTAAGGTAATTTTTTTTCAAAAAAAGAGCTTGTATTTCTTTTGGGATATAAATACATTTTAAACTGACTATTAAATTACCATATAATATTGTAACAGTGTCCACAACAATCCGGATCAACGGATTGTGTATATTATATGATGAGGTATATGCATGAAATAGTAAATAACCACCGTAAAAACATCGATCTAACCAAGGTATCACTTTATTTTTTTTCCTTCATATTTCATGTGAAGCAAATATATGATTAATGTTTCGAAACAATCTTTTAATTGCAGTACTTTGAACAAGTCGGCTCCTATAGCCAAAAAGAAATAAATGAGATTCGGGATAATTTAGCTGATTATATCATGCAAAACTGGATGTAGTCTTCCTGTATGCTACAGTGTGGTGAGTTTATTTCTTTTCCTGTACAGTTGTTCTTTGCTTTGAATCTCTTACTCTCTTACTTCGAGATTAGATCTAGATAGTGCAATGCCGGATAGTTCGCCTTTGTATACTTGTCAGACAGAACTCAAATTCAGTATGTTTTTATTTGAAATAGCACCAAGCAAAAAGCGAAAAACATGATTCTGTGTGGCAGTTATAAGACAAACTCTCTAGAAGTTTCTTCTCCAATTCGAGAATTATCAATCATGTTATGTCGAATGTTCCTTTTGTGAGTCACGTTGTAGTTTCAAACCTCTGCATTCTCCGATCTTAATCTGATCAACTGAAAAACATGTCAACCATAGTGTTTGTGTCTGGAAATCTGAGCAGACAGTGATTTCTTTAGTTTGTTCTAACTGGTCGAAGAACTGCAGAAGTGCACCTTTGGATGGCGAGGAATTAATAATACCTGTAAGTAGTGTCTTTTCGCACATCTTAAAGTTACATAAAGCAAAAAGGAAACCAAATAATTTGACAACACACATTAGCTCTATTTAGCAAATGAGTTAAATACAAAAGAAACATGAAAAAGCCTGAACAAAAATCTGGGATGAATTATAGTCTAGTGAATACATACTTTATTAATATATGGTATTATCAGTTGTCTGAAAACAAACTTCAAGCAATTGAACCAATCTATCGAAAACTCCAAGATAACTACAGTTAAAGTGTTTTCAGGCATAGTGTTCTTCTCAGAGGCTTCGGTGATGGTCATCAAGAATTTTTAGCAGCAAACACGCCTTTCAGTTTTGTATTTATAATAGATACGATGGCGAATTTAGTATGTTTTTAAAATAATTGAAAATGATTTTGTCCAGTTTTGTATTTATAATAGTCACACTGTTTTCTTTTGTGTCTACACTACTCTACAAGATTGAATGTGTGATCCAGTTTCATGTCTTTTAATTTTGTCCAGTGCCAATATCAATTAGCCAAAGTGTGTGTGTTTTGTATACCATCTTTCTTTTGCGGACCGCAATGTGCAAATAATGTTATGTTGCGGTTTCATGTGTGTGTGTGTTTTCTTTTGTGATCCAGTTTCATGTCTTTTAATTTTCGTTTGCAGTCCAAATAATGCTATGTTGGTTTTTTTTTGACAGATGCTGATTCAAGTCAACAATCACGAAGATGGATCGGATTGTGCTATTTTAAGTTTTAAGCTGATGAACCACTTTGTTCTTTTGTAGTCATGTGACTGGTTATGACTGTTATGACATATATGACTGGTTATGAAATATGTAAGTATTATGTAATTATTTACACATATTGTTGGAGCTTAGCATATGACTGGTTATGACATATATGCAAAACTATTTTTGTTATATGATTATCAATGTTAGTGTTTTGTTGTCAAATAATATAACATTTTTTTGAGTTGTGTGTAGATTTCTTGTATTCATATATTTTGTGAATTGCTTATAAGCTAGGAAATGTTGAACTGTATTGAGAGCTGAAAATAGTAATGGCTGAGATGAAATGTGGTCGGAATTCAGAAGTTATTTGCTACTGTTGTAAATAAAATACAGTCGCAAATGCTAAACCTATCGCGTCAGCAATTTTAATACCAGTCGCACAAGATTAAAGTTTTGAAGGTAAATATCGATTTCTTGCTACGAGTGTAAAACAAACCATCGCTAATGAATTAGCCTACAACGACTAGTGTTATTTAATAACTGTCGCAATAACCATATATTGCGACAGTTTTAACCCCGTCGCAATAAATTTATACATCTTGCGACGGTCGCATATGCGACAGTAGTCAAACAGTCGCAAACAAGGTTAAACAAGCGTCGCAAATGACCCCTTTTGTAGTAGTGATGCCAAGTCTTATTGGATTCCAGAGAATCTATCTCATCATTTGTAGCCTCTTGCCAAAAATCAGCATCTAAAGAAGATAAGGCCTCTTGGAGGTTTAAGGGATCCTCCTCTATAGTAAAAGCACAAAAATCCGAACCAAAATATTTTACGGTTCTTGCTCTTTTACTTCTTCTAAGTTCAGTTTCAGAACTTTTATTAAGTTCTGTTCTAATAGGCATACTTAATGTGCCCCCACTATTCCTTAATTTAAAAGGAAATTTTGTTTCATAAAAATAGGCATCATTTGACTCAATTATATTATGTGCATTTAGATCATAAAATCGGTATGCTTTGCTATTAATAGCATAGGCAATAAATACACATTCATATGCTATACTTGCCAATTTTATTCTCTTAGGGTCTGAAATGCGAACATAGGCTAAACAACCCCAAGTTCTAAAATATGACACATTGGATTTATAATTCTTTAAAATTTCATAAATTGAAAATTTATTCTCAGATTAGGGGATTCTATTCAGAACATAGCATGTAGTCAATTAAAATATCCCCCACCAATGTTTTGCTGCACCAAAATTTAATAAAATGACAATTACTAATTCGGTAAAGGTCCTTTTTTTTCTTTCATCTTTACCGTTCATTTCAGGTGAATAGGGTGCAGTTCTCTCATGTGCAATATCATGAAAAAAAATCTGAATAAACTAGATTCATATTCTGTTTTTCTATCACTATGAATTCTCTTAATTTTCTTATTACTCAATTTCTGTTTTTAATGTTTCAAACATGTCAAATGCATCACAACTTTAAGAAACACCGCCTTTCTAATTGTAAGCTTTATTTTCACATTACTAATCTCTACAGTTTTAGTGGTGTGAGGATCTCCCAACAACACTTTCTGATCATCAACAATGTGTATATTGTGAATATATCACGATCATAGCAGACATGGCAAGAAACTCCAATGTCTACCGACCAACCCTCTGATCCACCATCAAAGTGAATCTCAGTAGTCGTAGCCGTTAAAGGCTTCCCAGTCAGTTTTGCCTACGGTGCAGGGCTTAGCCTATTCCGACATTGTCGTGCCATATGACCTGATTTTCCACAGTTGTAATATAGAAGCAACTGTCCAGAATCATTCTTTTTGGTTGGTTGCTGCTGTCCTTTATGGTTTCCTTGTGGATTCCCCTTCTATTCTCAACTGACTGGCTGTGGAGGCTTACTATTGCTTGAGATGTTAATATGTTTGAAAATTTATATTTATCAACTGTACGACTGTGATCAGCTGTTAAAAAACTAGAAATGCACGTCCGTTTAAGGCCTATATGCCAATAGCCGCGGACACACTATTTATGATACAAATGCTACAACCTCTAGTTTCATTAGTAAAATAATGAAAATCTTATTTGCATAACAGCAATACCATTTTAACCACAACAATTAATATGTCTAAATTCTTCCAAATGATTTCTCTATGAATATCCATTGAAAGTGTTACTTACCAATAATGAGTTTAAACATATTTTCTACAGATTAATCTCGAGTCACAACATACTCAACTTATAAGTTATATGCATTCCTAATAGAACAACTGACAATGCAACAACGCACGGTATATGCACTGATAGATGTCAATAATTTATAGGCTAAAGTTTTGAAAAAAGATTATACATATACATCTCTTAAACTTTTCCACCTAATTAAGCCCATAATTTACTGAAAATAAGCTGGCCAGGTTATAACTTACGTCATAATCTATTTTTATAAGTCCAGCAATGCAAATCACAAAAAATCATAAGTTTTATCAGATACCTGGCTAGGTGTAATCGATCCCGAAATCTCCATGACCACTCAACTGAACGAATCAGATCCAACTGGCCTTCCTTCCGTGAGAATTTGAGCTGGGAGGCTCCTGATACGTCGAAATCAAACCTCCCGATAATGGTGTAGGGAGCTTCAGCCAAAGAGAGATCGGAGACTGAGGGTGATGAGAACTCCTGTGAAGCTTCCATTTCTCTTTTCCCTTCGCGAAACTTGAAATCGCGGAATTTCTTTCACTTCTTTACTTAGGAAGATGCGAACTTAGCTTCCTACCGATCTTCGTGGTTCCCCCTTTTCTATTTATTTCAGCGACCACGTTAAGCATGAAAAGCGAACCAGATCCAAATCTATGCAGGAAAATAGCAATCCGGTCAGCGTCGTGTTGCAGTTATAGCCATTGTTTTAATTAATCGTCTTCAAATTTTTGGGAAACAATGGATGAGTCGCGGACTAGGTCGCTTTCTTGAAGACGATTCGGCGATCTGGTCGGTGGTGCAAACCAGTTCGTACTTGTCGCCGCCGTCTCTGGGATAAAACAGCCTTCTAAGAAAAATAATTGATTTGCTTGCACAACAAACCAATTCAGATTTGCACTTTCGATTTAAATTTAACTGCTCGTTCTAATTTTATTTTTGAAGAACTTTTAATGGTGGAGGAAGAAGAAGAGGGAGATAAGAAAAAGGATTTTTTTTTTTGAGTAGTTCGGCAATAAATAAACATGGTAATACATGTAGAGGAAGTCAGTTCAGATCTAAAAAATTGGATCTCAATTTTTTACCAAGTCAAAATAAAAAAAAAACTGTTTTTTTTCTTTTCATATAGTCTCATGATGTGGTACTATTCATATATGAGTCATCTCACACTTATCCAATTTTTTTTTTAAATAATTCATCTTTATAAAAAATGAATCATTTTTCCAACAAGTGAAGTGGTTGGATTTAATGAAATGATATCTGGAATTATTGAGATGTTTGCTAAGCTATGAATTTGCCTATTAGAGAACTAGTCTACATAGTATGTTTAAATGTACTCTACAACCCGGTTCATGAAATGTGAGAGTTTACACATATTTGCATGTGGGTATATTTATGCAAGCAAGTTTTATCACTTGACTTGACCCTAATTAATCTGAATCAAACATAACAATATAAAATCAAATACACATGAAGACAACAGTCAAATGCACTACAATTAGGTAACAAGATTAAAAAGTACATGGACGGAGGAATATCAGGGCATAATAACATCACAAGGGCGTTAGCATAACTGAGCTGATCATTTTTTTAAAAATAATTTTCTTAGCAGTAGCAGCAAGCATACATTCAACATCAGCAATTAAGAAAATAGCCCGGGGGTTGATCATATCATTTTTTTAGCAACGAACATATCCGGGTATGAACATTGGCCGATCATAAGGGAACTAGCATAAACATTAAGACCTCTATTTTTCTCAGCAGCCAACATTTCATATTATTTTTTTAAATTCTTAACTAGCATAACTGGGTTGATCATAAGGGAACTAGCATAAAAAATTCAGATAGCAGTATTTGTTAGTATTATAGTCAATACATGATTGTATTTCAATGTTAGATCTTTTGTCAATACATTATACATGATTGTATTACAATGTTAAATCTTTTATTAATACATGATTGTATTACAATGTTAGAACTTTTGTCGATACACGATTGTATTACAAATAGACAGTAACAACAATCAATGTTACTCAATAATGCCACAATTGTCAGTCAAACTTGACTACACCAACGACAGTAAGGGAGACCAATTGTGCACTGGATTGGAGCAGTGCAAAACTGTCACCCATAGACTAGAAGATGAATATTTCAGTAATGTCCGAGTCCAGAAATGATTCTGTATACTTGAAACAATATTGTCGTTGTATGCACCGATTGACGTAATAACAATTTGTTTTCCAGGATAAATCGGACCAACCCCATAGCGTGGTGCCAGCAAACGGAGCTCTGACGAACTAAAATAGAGTATATAAACTAGAACAGAGGTGTACTTTGAAGAAGAGGTAGCAGATTGAGAAGAATAACTAATGTGTATTCTGTCTCATTTTGGGCCATGTATTTATAGTTTGGAGGAGGTGCCTATGTGAACATTAATGACCCTTGAAATGATTGCGACCCTTTAACCAAGCGGGGCATGAATGTAAGTATGCATTTAAAATGAAACGTTTGTGTCCATTTAATTGAACGGACATGACAGATCAAAAATGATCAAAATAACTTGTTTCAACGCAACAGGCCCAAGCTACAAACAACGGCCTTTTCAACCATGAGACCCCATGAGTCCGAAAGCACAAAGCCCAATTTTTGATACTAATATAATATTGTGTCATGGACCCTAAGAGTCCCAAGGCACTAAGCCCAATTTTTGACATCAATATAATATTGTGTCATGAACCCAAGAGTCCCAAGGCACTAAGCCCAATTTTTGACACTAATATAATATTGTGTCTTGGCTTAGCCATGCTTCATTTACAAGCCCTCTTCTCCTTTATTCATATAAGCCTATAGAGAAGTGAGTATTCATATTTCATAATGTGGGACTTTGGTTTGCTTTCCTCTCTTCTTCCAAAAATTCCTCTTTCTCTTGCTCATTCATTTCCAATAATCCCCTACATGAATGAGCAGTCGTTCTTAGTTTCACTAATCATTTATCGCATCGGTTAAAGTAGCACATTGGCCTTGAACTTTCCTAGTGATTACTTATTTTATTCACATGTGAATCAGTAGACATAGACTGTCCTTGAACTGCAAGCCTTTTGTGTAATTTCAAAGTAGATAACACACGATAAATATTTCTTATAATCCTTCATTCTCTGTATGTGTTCATTTTTCCTTGAACGCCTGCCTGGTCTCAAAAATGCTTACATAATTTGGCCTCATAATTCTCTTTAAAGCGGCGCCTTCGCACTTATGTAGGTAATTCTATAAAGGGTACTCTCTAACTCCTCAAATACAGACATCAATAAAAGTATTAATACTTATCATTTTCAATACATAATGCACTGACTTATCATAGGAATAGTTTGTGTACAACAGTTCCATCAAGTTTCTCTTAAACTTCGTTGTCCCTTTGAACTTAGATCTTGGGATCTCCAGTCAACTAGGTGGGGTTTCCAGTTTAGAAAAAACTTTAGTCTATAGGCCTTAGCCTCATTCCCAATGGTAAGGTTTGAACTTCTCTCTCTTGGCAAGCTTTTTGTAAGTGGATCCTCTATGTTATCTTTAGATCAAATGTAATCTATTGTGATAACCCTATTAGAGAGAAGTTGTCTTATTATTTTATGTCTACGATGAATATGTCAAGATTTACCATTGTATAGTGTACTATTAGTTATTCCAATAGCTGATTGACTATCACAATGTATGCATATTGGAGGCATATGATTGCTCCAATTAGGAATGTTTTCCAAGAAGCTTCGAAACCATTCTGCTTCTTCTACAGTCTTATCTAGTGCAATAAATTCATCGTGGATCTAGAGATACAAGTCTGTTTGGATGATTTCCATGAAATTGCTTCATTTCCTAATGTGAACACATATCCACTTGTAGACTTTGTATCATGTGATCTAGTGATCCAGTTTGTATCACTATATCCTTCCACTATCGAAGGATAGTTTGCATAGTGTAGACCATAGCTCTATGTATACTTTAGATATCCTAGAACTCTGATATTGCTTTCCAATGATGTTTACTAGGATTGCTGGTAAATCTTCTTAGATTGCTTACAACATATGCGATATCAGACCTAGTACAATTCATAACATACATGATACTTCCTAGTATACGAGAGTATTCTGACTGATAGATACCATCACCGATGTTCTTTACCCAATTTTGGTTTACATTTATTGGTAATTTTGCAATAGTTACATTATATTGCTTGAATTTTTCAAGTATTTTGGTGATGTAATGCGATTGGGATAATGCATATCCCTGTGGTGTTCTCAGAATTTTTACATCCAATATGACATCAGCCAGTCATAGATCTTTCGTATCGAATCCAGAGGATAACGTATCCTTTGTAGATGTTATTATGGACTTATTATTACCTAGGATCAACAGGTCATCAACATAGAGATAAACAATGACATATCCGATATGTGTGTGTTTTATATACACACATTTATTTAATTTATTTATCGTGAGTCCTTTTGATAACACAATTTTACCAAACTTCTCATGCCATTGTTTTGGAGCTTGCTTAAGGCCATGAAGTGATTTTACTAGTTTGCGAACTTTATTCTCATTTTTTGAGCTTAGAAACCCTTCAATTTGTTTTATATAGATTTCTTCCTCTAGTTCACCATTCAAGAATGCAGTATTAACATTCATTTGATGTATTTCTAAGTCATGTATGGATGCAATAAGCATTCTTATTGACGTTATCCATGTTACTGGTGAATATGTATCAAAACAGTCCAGGTCTTCCTATTACCTGAATACTTGACTACCAGACGAGCTTTATACTTGTCTATTGAACCATCGGGTTTCAATTTCTTTTTAAATATCCATTTATCACCTAAGGTCTTATATCCTTGAGGTAAATCAACCAATTCCCATGTATGATTGGACATAATGGATTCAATCTTATTGTTAATCGCCTCTTTTCAGTAAGGGACATCGTTGGAAGACATAGCTTGTTTGTATGTCAATAGATCATCTTCTAACATAAAGGTATATAAGTCATGCCTAAGGGTTTTTAAGGTCTTGACCTTTTACTTTTTCTTGGTTCTTCCACTTGCTGCTCAGCACTACGTTGCTGAGTGTTATTTTGTTCAGCATCCACAAGAGAATTAGGAACTTCATCTTCTTTGTTCTCTAAGATGTATGATTTTCAATACCCTGTTTCAAAGAGAATATATGTTCGATAAATCTAGTATTTATCAACTCAATGATGGTATTTTCATGAATGTCATCAATTTCATATTTGTGTACCAAAAATCAATATGCGACATTGTTTTGTGCGTATCCAATGAATATGTAATCAACTATTTTTAGTCTAATTTTGACCTTCTTTGGTTTTAGTACCTCTACCTTGGCAAGACACCCCCACACTTTTAAGTATTTGTAGGATAGTAGTCTATTTTTTCAAAGTTCATGAAGAGATTTAGAAGTTTTCTTTCAAGATATTTTATTAAAATATGATTTCTCGAAAGAATAGTTTCTCCCCAAAAGTTATCTGGCAAGCCAGAATAAAGCATTCATCATTTCTTTAAGAGTTCTAATTTTCCATTCAGCTGTACCATTGGATTGAGGTGGATATGGTGCTATAATTTGGTGTAAAATACCATGTTCAGTGCAAAATTCGTCAAAAGGGAATACATATTCTCCTCCTCTATCACTTCTTAAATCTTTGATTTTCTTGTTGAGATGATTCTCAACTTTCTCTTTATATTGTTTAAACACATCAAATCACATACATCTGTATGTATTATATCTAGCGGTTATGTTTCTCATTCAACATGATGAAACAAGGTTCTTGTTAATTTTGCTTCTGCACAAATTTGACATTTATGGCTGGTGTCTAAGTTACACTTAGGTGTAAATTCTAGATTAATCAATTTCTGCAATGTATCAAAGTTTACATGCCCTAATCTAGAATGCCACATGTTGGAAGAGTCGACAATATAAAAGAAGATTCACTTTTATTCATATCAGTGTGTGGTACAATAGTTTTTACATTTTCTTATAACGAACCATCACACACATATCCTCTTCCTACATACACTCCATTCTCAGCTTCAAGGATTAATTTGAATCCATGTTCGCTGAGCAATGATCCTGAAATCAGGTTCTTACGAGTTTCTGGAACATAGACTATGTCATTTAAAGTTAGTTCCTTTCCAGAAGTTAGTTTCAACACAACTTTTCCTTTGCCTTCGATCTTTGATGCGGATAAATTGCCCGTGAAAAGTTATTTATCATCGGTTGTAGTTTCATAGGTTGTAAACATCCACTTACTGACACATATGAATCATTCTTTAGACAAGGTTGCATTCTAAGATTACTGCACGTAAATCCACATCACCGATGCCTTTTTGAAATTTCGACCAAATTTGCATTTGATCATTTAAGAACATTTTTAGTCAAAAATTTGGCGAGTCCCAATGTTGTTAGATAAAGCAACATTTTTTGTTGTCAACGCTTAAAATTAATGTCGTTGAACTTCTCTGGCCTTTCTCCACGAGACAGGCCATTGTTGGAAGCACTAGCGCAAGCAAAGCGTTAGTTACGTCTGTTTCGATGCAAAAATATTGTTTATATTTTGCGACATCGTCGTTATCATCTGCAACAATCAATATTGTTTCAAGATTGTTAGTATTATAGTCAATACATGATTGTATTACAATGTTAGATCTTTTGTCAATACATGATTGTAATACAATGTTAGATCTTTTGTCAATACATGATTGTATTACAATGTTAGATCTTTTATCAATACACGATTGTATTACAAATAGACAATAGAAACAATCAATGTTGCTCAATAATGCCACAATTTTCAAGTCAAACTCTGATTACAACAACGATAGTAAGCGAGACCAATTATGCATTAGATTGGAGAGGTACAAAACCATCACCTACAGAGTAGAAGATGAATATTTCAGTAATGTCCGAATCCAGAAATGATTCTATTTCCTTGAAATAATATTGTCATTGTATGCACTGATTGACGTAATAGCAATTTGTTTCAAAGGATAAAACCACCAACCCCATAGCATGGTGCCAACAAACAGAGCTCTGAAGAACTAAAGTAGAGTATAAAACTAGAACAGAGGTGTACTCTAAAGAAGAGGTAGCAGATTGAGAAGAATAACTAATGTGTATTTTGTTTCGTTTTGGGCCATGTATTTATAGATTGGAGGAGGTGCCTATCTGAACATTAATGACTCTTGAAAATGTTGTGACCTTTAACCAAGCGATGCATGAATGTAAGCACGCATTTAAAATGAAACGGTTGTATCCATTCAATTGAACAGACATGATAAATAAAAAATGATCAAAATAACTCATTTCAACGCAACATGCCCAAGCTGCAAACAATGACCTATTTAACCATGAGACCCTAAGAGTCCTAAGGCGCAAATCCAATTTTTTGACACTAATATAATGTTGTGTCATGGACCCAAAAAGTCACAAGCACTAACCCCAATTTTTGACATCAATATAATATTGTGTCATGGGCCCAAGAGTCCCAAGGCATAAGCCCAATTTTTGACATCGATGTAATATTTTGTCTTGGCGTAGCTACACCTCGTTTACAAGCCCTCTTCTCCTTTATTTATATAAGCCTATAGAGAAGTGAGTATTCATATGTGTGACGACCCCAAATCCCGTACAGACGGAGACAAGGGTTATCTTTGGAATATAACACAGAAACAGATAATAGCAGAACAGAATTAAATAAATACACCAGATAATGAACAATAGAATATACTGGATAAACGTAATCATCAGAGTTACACAGTATACAGGATCATACTTAGTACAAATACAGTTCAGCTATACATAAATGTCTACAGCGGAAACAAACAAAATATGTACAATAGGAGCTGAACAACATAAAAAGAGAATCCATCTTCAGCTCCAGCATCCAGAAAGAACCGGCTGAACCTGAATACAAGGCTGCCCATGTAGAAAAAGGGGCACCCGAGTTTGAAAGTGAAACAAACTACGAGTCAGTCATGGGACTGGTATGAGAAATCTACTCAACACATTTAATATATGGCTAATCACAGGACCACGCCACTTTCGTGGAACGGGTTTACTCCATTGGATTGCCAGTGCTTTAAAACAAATCATTCTTTTAAACATCGCAATGCTTTTTATAAAAATGAAGCCATTATAAGACTCAGTTCCCATCACACAATGCAACGCAAACCGGAGGATAGAGTTTTACCTTATAATGGCCAAAATATGATTGATACGAATAAAACAAAAGCATTTGATATTATTACTAGTGTTTATATGTTTCAAAAACAATTTCAATCATAACTATCAATCATAGACGGCATGGGTACCATATATCATGTCGCCATATATATATATATACAATCAAAACCGCACGATGTCGTATTTGGAAATTGGATTTCCGTCATGAACCAAGGCAAAAGATAATCCTTACCGACTTCGAGACTCTCTAGCCCGAGCCTCCGGAACAGCCGCAACTGCCCCTTGGAGCGACAGGGCCGGTCCACACAGAGTGGATTATAGTGCTTGAACAATACGTTTCCCCGCCCTTTGGGGCGTAAATGAGCCAACGAATGGCTCCATCGGACCCGGATCGTCCGATCAAACCGAGGCGCCTCGCAACAGCAACAACCACATAAGTCAAACTTGTCAGGGCTTGTAAAACCACTGACACCACTTCTAACTAGAAAGAAATGCATGTCCTCCCTGAGGTCCTCTCCCGTTTCTGGTTCATACCGGGGTGTGAGGTTCGCGATTTCACGTTATACACAAAGCTACGCCATACGGGCGGTGCTTTGATCATCACCACAAGACTTTGCTTTTCAACAGAAGCCCTGATCACTGCATCTTAGCATGCCACACAGGCAATTCACACCATGCAACTGATGGCTATCAATCACACAGAATAAACTCCAATGTCAGACACACTGTCCATTTGCAAGTCCGTTATGGGTCTGAACGAAACCGGAGGCACTAAATACCTCGCAAACCCATCGATCACCACGTACGTCTGGACGATCACCACTCATTATCCATATTTCGGGATGCCTCCCAATCAGGACCTCGGTTACCATCCAAACGAGGTGAAGATCTCCGGTCTTCGACCACCGTCTTCATCTTCGATTCATTATCGTCGATTCAGTTATTCAGAATGGGATAAACCCGGTCTTTCTGAGCAACTCGCGTATATGATAAACAAGTGCAACACTAACATACACACACGTCATTTCAATTCATTAGTCACTAACCATCAATCAGTAGGAGAACGATTTCCCAAATATTAACCCCGAAGGCCGAAACCAACATCAGATCAACACCCAGGAAACCATTCGACTTAGCCAACCTTCAGTTAATTTCTAAATTCAACATCCATATCGTTTATAATATTTTATAATGATTTATCGTTATTTTTATTTATTTTAAAATAGCCAATTTATTCAAAACGACGCTTCGGGCCATAACGCGGCCGTGGCGCTGTTTTTCTTCAGATTTGATTTACACATATCTGAAAATCTAACCGTTGGATCTTCACAAAATTTACATCATTAGAAAGATCTTTTCAAAACGAATCCAACGGTTCCAGTTTCGGGAAAATCCGACGGTCGGATCTCCCGGTATAATCGTTTGAAGTTTCGATTTCAAAATACGAACTGCAGCGTCGTTATTCGATTATATATAATTATATTTATATATAAATATAAATATAATCGATTCTAGCGCTGTTTTTCTTTAGATTTGAATTAAACATTCCAGACAATCCAATGATTGGATTTTTACAAAGTTGGTGCCGTTGGAAAGATATTTCCAAAGCGAACCCAACGGTTGCGATTTCAGGAAAATCCGATGGTCGGATCTCCCGGTATATTCGTTTGAAATCACGGTTTCAAAATACGAACTCCAGCGTCGTTATTCGATATATTTTGATTATATATATATATATATATATATATATATATATATATATATATATATATATCGATTCTTCGATTTCAAAGCTACATTCTTTTCATACATTTGATAAAAATGATATTTTTATCTAACTGTCTTCTATTTCAACACTTCACTATATTCAACAATTCATGTATATAATAAAAATGTGATTTTTTTTATTGTAAAACAATTCATTTCAAAACACTATTATTTTATATAGTTCATATAGGTAATAAAAATAGGATTTTTATTATAAAACAATTTATTTCAAAAGGAGATTATTTTATATAGTTCATATAGATGATAAAAATGTGATTTTTATTATAAAACAATTTATTTCAAAAATATGAATACCATTCAACACATGAATTTCAATTCAACGAATGAATATCGATTCAACACATGAAGGTTTTCTATAGCTTATATATATATAGATAAAAATGTGATTTTTATATTTAAAACACGAACACCATCCAACACATGAATTTCTATCCAACGAATGAATATCAATTCAACACATGAAGGTTTTCTATAGTTTATATATATCGACAAAAAGGTGATTTTTATATTTAAAACACGAATACCATTCAACACATGAATTTCTATCCAACGAATGAATATCGACTCAACACATGAAGGTTTTCTATTCAACGAATAAATATAGTTTCAACAAATGGAAATAATTCAAACACATGAATATTATTCAAAATTTCGGCAGCATAACGGCAGGGTAGTTAAAACCGGGACCGTCCCTAGTACGGCTCCTCGCTCTACCTTAAAACCTCGCGGTTTTTGACAATGGGGAATCATGCATCTAGTTTGCACGCAGGCGGCATGTATATATTTATTTCATTTCCACAAACTAATCCTATGTGGTTTCAAACAAATATTTCTCAACCACAAACGGGTATTTTTCAACCACAATCAATCAATATCAACCACAAACAATTCCAATCAACCATTCGCTATCAATCAATTTTCACACCAATCACAACCAATAAATATCGTCCATGGTTTGTGGACGAGGGGCGTATATATATATATATATATATATATATATATATATATATATATATATAAAGCAATTCACTTCTATTTCAACACATATATAATTTTTACAACGCATATATAACTTATACATTGAACGTACAACTTATACAACGCTTATACATGAGGTGTACAACGCTTATATAACCCATACATCGACTATATAATTTATACATCGTCGTTTTCTATATCGTTTTTAAATTAGAAATCTCACATTGGGTTCCACTCCACCAAAAATAGCAGAAGGCTCAGAAAAATATGCGGTCTCTTCTAGAATGTAGAAGATGTCCACACGAGTCCACTCTCTCTTGTTTCACTGAATTTTGACCACATAGCAAAAAGATATGATTTTTACAAGTTTGCAACGGTTTTAAACTGTTAAAATTGTTGAAAATAAATATGGCCGTATACCTCATTGTTTTCTTCAAAACTAGGTTTACGATTTGCAATCAATCCGTTGATCTTGAAGCCAATCAGGTTATACACCATCGAAGAGCTACGGAAGGGCGTCCCTGCGCTGGTGGTTGCACCTAGATCGGCAGTCCCAGGAATCCTCGGCGGCGTTCGAAAGTCACCGACTTTGGGGACTCGAATCTCACTCCACACTCGATGATAATTGGCGAGACCAGTCTTGATTCGAAGCTAACGAGAAGATCTTCAAAATCTTGCAAAGGATCGAAGGGTTTTATTGTGTAGAATTGAAGAAATCGAGGGGAGAACGATCGTGCTATTTCCGTTGTTCGATATCGATGAAGGCGGCTGTCGGGTTTGGGAGAAAGAATTATGGGCCAATGAGGGTTATTTTATTTTATTTTATAATTTTTAAAATCTCCAAAATACCCCTGTCCCACACTAACACCAATTCGAACCCAACGACTGTCGTCCCTAGCATTTTACCCCCATTCCGAACACAATGGGATATGTTTCGTAGGCTCATTCGACTGTTTCAGTCAGTTTTCCTTCAAATTAAAATATAGAATATTCAATATTCGATTTGAACGTACATTTCAATTTACCAGGGCCACAAACTGATTCGAAAAATTCCAGAAAAATAAATCTTGCTATGTTTTGACGATACGGTCCCAACAAAACTAGTTTCGTCGAATTCTGAGACCGTTTGCAAAAAGGCCCATTTCTGGTCGATCCAATTTAACTGTAATCGACCAAAACACGTTTTCCTTTGCCACGCTCACATACTAGCTTCAAAAATTATGAAATTTGAAACATAGCAATAACTTCACATCCCGGATCCAACAAAAGTGGTTTCGTCGAATTCCGAGGTCGTATGCAAAATGGCCAATTTCACGGGCTATATAAATTCCATAGCGACCTTTCTGAAAATTCATTTGGCCATAACTTTTGCTTTCCGCTATGAAAATTCGATTTTTCAGATTTGTTAGAAAGGTATTCACTAACAGATTTAAATATTTTTGGTTTCACTCAAATCCGTTTTGTTTTGCACCCGGTACAGTCCGATAAAGTTTGAATTCAATTTTTGAAACTACAGCGCCATTCCAGGCCTTGTTTATAATTATAATTAATTATATTCGTTTTCAATTGTCGATTCAAACTCACTTTTCATCGCTATTATTTAAAATATTTATTTTAAATATTTAAAATCCACTATTTTAGCCAATTTAAAAATTTTAAATTGGTTCAGATTTTCCGGGTCGTTACAATCTCCCCCACTTAAAACTTTTCGTCCCCGAAAAGGAACAAAGTCGAAAGTGGTTTGATTAATCAACCCTACGTTCGATCTGGCTTCCATTCTCCAACTTTTCAGTTTCTGAGAATTTTCAAATTCTTCAAAAATTTGGCTAAAACACGGAATTTTCGAAAAATTTCGCCATAACCTCCTTTGTACGGAGAGAGGTTTGGAAATTTATTGGACTGTATTAGGTACCCAATAAATCCTAATAAGCATACACATATTTATAGTGATATATTCTGGTGTTTATAGGGGAGCGTGTATAGATAATAACTCCAGAGAATAAATCTCGTCACCCTGTCAAAGCCTGAGGGAGTGTGTATTTTAAATGCTCTAGAGGATAAATCCTCATCACTCGTCCCGTGTGGGAAATAAATAATCCATGTGCCGTATCTAATGACTAGAGAGACGTGATTATTGTCAACTCTAGACCCGTGTGGGGTTTTTATTAATCTGGCAATTTTATCGTTACAATTTAAATAGTCCATATCAGTCATCAGTTCAACCTGTAAAATATAGTCATCGCCATGCAAGCCTCTCGCTCGTATGGTAAATCTTCCACCTCGTCACACAAGCTCCAGATGCTTATGTGGTATATGATGAAGTATGCCTATCTTCTGAAGTATGCCATGCAGTGTAGTTCAAAATTAATTGTTACTATCCTATGGCGATATTTATTGTTTCACACAGAACAACCAGCACTCCGCATCCAATGGCATTCACAGGAGTTGATATAATAATATTTCGCATCCAACTCATTAAGGTTTACCTATTTGTCGGGCACACAAATAAAATCTTTACTCAACAGCTATCCATTTACCTGTTCAAACATATATAATGCACAAGTATATATATTTCTATCTATTTTTAAATCAGTTCAATGTGTGATTTAAATGAATAAATTCTACCATTATCCTATTATTGATTAAATTAACTATCGTTTTAATAACTTTAATTAATCAAAACTACAATCACACAACACAAACAACAATCAAATTGTTTTTAACTTTTCAAAGTCATACAAATCAATTCCTATATTCTTTTAAAATCATTCATACTATAGAGTTAAAAGTGCACATCCATGAAAAGAAAATAACAACAGAGTAGAGAACTAATTGGTAATGCAAAGTATGGTAAATGTACCTTGCACCGGAGTCAATCAGAGATATCCACTCTGCATCCAGGATAAGCTTTCTGAATGCTCTCCTCAGTTTCCCAATTACAATCTCGCGGATCTCCTTGCACTTTGACTAAGTGAACCTTCTTGTTCCTCAGTTCTTTGGTCTCTTTGCCGATGATCTTTAGCGGCTCTCGTCTCACAGCTAATTCTGGAGTAATTTCAATATCCTGTTGAGCTGCTTCTTCCACGATCAAGTCTGGATCATGAACGTGCTTTCAAAGTTGAGATATATGAAATACATCATGCACTCCAGGCAACCAATCAGGCAATTTAACCCTATAAGCGAGAGTTCCGATCCGTTCCAGAATAGGAAACGAACCAATGAATTTGGGCGCCAACTTTCCGGTTTTACCGAACCGGATAACTCCTCTCATCGACGATACTTTCAAATATACATAGTCACCAACAACAAAGGATATATCTCTTCTTCTCCTATCGGCATAGCTCTTTTGTCGGCTTTGAGTGGCGAGTAATCGCTTCTTAATAAAATCAACTTTATCGGCAGCTTCTCGGATCATATCAGGCCCTAACACAAGTCTATTGCCGGGTTCGACCCAACAAGCAGGAGATCGGCATGGTCTACCATATAATGCTTCGAATGGCGACATTGTCAGGCTCGCCTGGTAGCTATTATTGTATGAGAATTCAGCCAAATGTAGATGGTCTTCCCATGACCCACCAAAATCTAGAACACAAGCCCGCAATAGATCTTCTAAAATACGATTCACCCTCTCAGTCTGACCATCTGTCTGAGGATGATAGGCGGTGCTTAGGTTCAGCTTTGTTCCCAGTTCTACTTGACACGCCTCCCAGAATTTACTAGTAAATATTGTATCTCTATCACTGACTATACTGAGCGGCACTCCATGTAGTCTAACTATTTCCTTGAAATATATCTGCGCCAGACTCTGAGCAGTTCTGTTTGATCTGACAGGTATGAAATGGGCGGTCTTCGTGAAGCGATCTACGATCACCCAAATACTATCATTCCCTTTTCTAGTTCTGGGCAGACCATTTATGAAGTCCATTGAAATATGTTCCCACTTCCAGCCCGGAACGTCTAGCGGTTGTAATAGTCCAGCAAGTTTCTGTTGGTCGCTTTTGACTAGCTGGCAAGTAGGGCATCGGCTAACATATAAGGAAATGTCCCTTTTCATCGACTTCCACCAGAAAGTGCGTTTGATGTCATTGTACATTTTGCTTACTCCCGGATGGATACTAAGTTTTGACTTGTGGCATTCATCCAGTACTTCCTTTCGGAGCTCAGGAATGTTGGGAACACAGATTTGACCTTTCAGCCTTAGAAACCCCTCATCATCATCTTGAAAACTCGAGGGTTCGCCTTTTTGAATTATCTCTCTTATCTTCTGAATGAAGTGATCATCCTTCTGAAGAGCAGATATTTTATCTATCAATGAAGTCGTGATAATAAAACTGGCAATCATCTCATTCTTTCGGCTTAACGCATCGGCCACGACATTGGCTTTCCCTGGAGTGTATATAATCTCAAAATCGTATGCTGCAAGGAACTCTAGCCAATGTTGCTGCCTCAGATTCAGGTCTTTCTGGGTGAACAGATACTTCAACGACTGATGATCTGTAAATAGTTCGAATCTCTCACCCAGAAGATAATGCCTCCAGATTTTCAAAGCGAATACTATAGCCAATAACTCAAGGTCATGAGTTACGTAGTTCTTTTCGTGCGGCTTTAGTTGACGGCTAGCATAAGCAATCACTTGGCCCCTTTGCATTAACACTGCGCCAAGGCCTTCTCTAGAAGCATCAGTCCAGACTTTCAAATCCTGATTGCCATCGATGATGGTTAACACTGGAGCAGTCGTTAGTCTTAACTTTAGCTCTTCAAAAGCCTACTCACTTTCTGGAGTCCATTTGAATTTAGAGTGCTTCTTCGTAAGCTTCGTTAAATGACCAGATATCTTCGAAAAGTTTTTAACGAACTTCCGGTAATAGCTAGCCAATCCGAGAAAACTGCAGACTTCAGTGGGGGTACTGGGCTGTTTCCAATTCTGAATAGCTGTGATTTTGCTTGGATCCACAGAAATTCCTTCTTTTGACACGGCATGGCCCAAAAATTTTACTTCCTCTTGCCAGAATATACATTTGGACAGTTTGGCTTTCAATACATTCCTTCTGAGGATTTCCAGAACCTGTTCCATATGCTTTTCATGTTCAGCCTTTGATTTAGAGAAGATTAGAATATCGTTAATGAAAACCAGAACAAATTTATTCAAAACCCCTCTGAACACTCTATTCATCAAATCGACGAAGTAAGCTGGAGCGTTACATATGCCAAACGGCATTACTAACCACTCGTAGAATAAGTCGGGACCTCTGAATGCTGTCATTGGAACACACTCTTCGGCAATTCGAAGTTGATGGAAGCCTGTAGCTAGGTCCATCCTTGAGAATACTTGCGCTCCATTCAGACGATCCAATAAATCATCAATTCGCGGCAATGGATATTTGTTCTTTATTGTCTGCTTGTTCAAATCACGATAATCCACACATAGACGTAGAGTACCGTCAGATTTTGGGACAAACACCACTGCTGCTCCCCAATCAGAGAAACTAGGCCTGATCAGACCTTTCCATACTAGCTGTCGTGTTTGATTGTCTAATTCCTCTTTCTCTTTCAAGGACATTCTTCGAATGGCGTGAACTAGCGGCCTTGCATTCGGAATTAAAGCAATTTTGAAATCAATTTCTCTCTACAGAGGTAATCGAACAACTTCTTCAAACACATCCGCGTAATTTTTGACAACATGAATATCTTTGATGAGGTCAGGAATATTCTCTGTGACTTCTGGGATATTTTCTATTTGAGCTGGAGAAACATCCAAAGCTGCCCAGAAGTCCATTCTATTTGAATTCGGGCCTTCACATGGTATGGTTATATAATTCCCTGATTGGGCCTTTGCTTTAACCACTCTCTCGGCACATCTGACCTCGGATTCATATTTGTTTAGCCAATCCAACCCCAATATAAGATCAAACTCCTTAAAATTCATGACGATGGAGATAGTAGGGAATTTATAGCAGGAAAAAGAGATAGGTACTGCACAAACCCAACTGAGATCGATGGAACCCCCAACCGGATTTTGGACAGTCATTGGTTCTTTGAGCTTCCTCAATTTCAAATCTAACTTCTTAGCTGCATTCTTTGCAATAAAGCTTCGTGACGCGCCGGTGTCAAACAGTACTCTAACTGGAATATTTTTGACATTAAGCGAGCCTTCTAAAACATCAGACCTTCCCGACTATCTGAGGGTGCTGAGGATTCTGCTACTTCATTTACCTGAGCCTCCTTGGTTGCCTTAAACAGCCGGCAATCCTGCTTTACATGGCCAAACCGATGGCAAATGCTGCATTCTCTGGTCTCTTGAAATTTCTTCTTAGACTTAGATCCTTCCTTTCTTTGTTTCTTTAGAGATCGGCAACTTATCGAGAGATGTCCTTGCTTATTGCAGTTAGAGCATACAGTTGTCGTTACTGGTTTCTTCTCAGATTTGGCCCTTTTCCTCTTGGCACTGGGCTTCTTACTGACCTCAGACATTGTACTGGCCTCAGGACGATCAGTTTCAGACTCAATTTTATTACTAGAGCTGACTTCCTCTTCGTACTATAACATACCTTTTTGTCTAGATCTTCGTACTGGTAAGCCATGTATATCATTTCAGAGAAGGAAAGCTTCACATTCCTCATTACCCTGTTCTGATATTTTCTTTGAAGCCCGTTGATAAATCTCAAATTCTTCCTCTTCGGATTTTCAATTAGATGAGGGGAAAAGTGAGAAAGTTCATTGAATTTCTTATGATATTCAGGAATGTTCATATCTCCTTGTATCAAATAAGAAAATTCATCACATCGTCGCTCAATTGCTTCTGGAGGAGTAAATCTTTCCAGGAAAATAACTTTGAATCTATCCCAGGTGATATCACCTTCTGGATTATTCTTTACAACTGAATCCCACCAGAACAAAGCTTCGTCTTTGAGTGCCCAGGAGGCCAGTAATCTTTTTTTGGTCATCCCTCAGCTTTAATCCTTCTAAGATTTTCTCAGCCGAACAAATCCATGCTTGTGTTCTCATAATAGATTCTTCGCCCGAGAACGGCTTTCCACCCAGATTTCTATATTTCATATATAGGGCTTCGATATCCGGGTCAGTATCACTTCTTCTGTTTCTGGAACTCATTTTCTAGTTCTTCTGCAAATAGCAGATCAAGTGTCAGGTCAACAGAAAATATATTTCAAAATATAGAGACAAATACTTGAACGTAAATGTGTCTATCCAGGTGTTATTTCATTCTGCTACTCATACTAGGATATTACGGATATTATCTGTAATGAGTTACTCGTCCTAGAACACTACTGGTTCTATTTCTGACGAGTTCGTTAATATGTTATATTCCAGAACTAAGCTTAACCAAAGCTCTGATACCACGTTGTGACGACCCCAAATCCCGTACAGACGAAAACAAGGGTTATCTTTGGAATATAACACAGAAACAGATAATAGCAGAACAGAATTAAATAAATACACCAGATAATGAACAATAGAATATACTGGATAAACGTAATCATCAGAGTTACACAGTATACAGGATCATACTTAGTACAAATACAGTTCAGCTATACATAAATGTCTACAGCGGAAACAAACAAAATATGTACAATAGGAGCTGAACAGCATAAAAAGAGATAAATAATAGAATCCATCTTCAGCTCCAGCTATCCAGAAAGAACCAGCTGAACCTGAATACAAGGCTGCCCGTGTAGAAAAAGGGGCACCCGAGTTTGAAAGTGAAACAAACTACGAGTCAGTCATGGGACTAGTATGAGAAATCTACTCAACACATTTAATATATGGCTAATCACAGGACCACGCCACTTTCGTGGAACGGGTTTACTCCATTGGATTGCCAGTGCTTTAAAACAAATCATTCTTTTAAACATCGCAATGCTTTTTATAAAAATGAAGCCATTATAAGACTCAGTTCCCATCACACAATGCAACGCAAACCGGAGGATAGAGTTTTACCTTATAATGGCCAAAATATGATTGATACGAATAAAACAAAAGCATTTGATATTATTACTAGTGTTTATATGTTTCAAAAACAATTTCAATCATAACTATCAATCATAGACGGCATGGGTACCATATATCATGTCGCCATATATATATACAATCAAAACCGCACGATGTCGTATTTGAAAACTGGATTTCCGTCATGAACCAAGGCAAAAGATAGTCCTTACTGACTTCGAGACTCTCTAGCCCGAGCCTTCGGAACAGCCGCAACTGCCCCTTGGAGCGACAGGGCCGGTCCACACGGAGTGGATTATAGTGCCTAAACAATACGTTTCCCCGCCCTTTGGGGCGTAAATGAGCCAACGAATGACTCCATCGGACCCGGATCGTCCGATCAAACCGAGGCACCTCGCAACAGCAACAACCACATAAGTCAAACTCGTCAGGACGTGTAAAACCACTGACGCCACTTCTAACTAGAAAGAAACGCATGTCCTCCCTGAGGTCCTCTCCCGTTTCTGGTTCATACCGGGGTGTGAGGTTCGCGATTTCACGTTATACACGGAGCTACGCCACGCAGGCGGTGCTTTGATCATCACCACAAGATTTTGCTTTTCAACAGAAGCCCTGATCACTGCATCTTAGCATGCCACATAGGCAATTCTCACCGTGCAACTGATGGCTATCAATCACACAGAATAAATTCCAATGTCAGACACACTGTCCATTTGCAAGTCCGTTATGGGTCTGAACGAAACCGGAGGCACTAAATACCTCGCAAACCCATCGATCACCACGTACGTCTGGACGATCACCATTCATTATCCATATTTCAGGATGCCTCCCAATCAGGACCTCGGTTACCATCCAAACGAGGTGAAGATCTCCGGTCTTCGACCACCGTCTTCATCTTCGATTCATTATCGTCGATTCAGTTATTCAGAATGGGATAAACCCGGTCTTTCTGAGCAACTCGCATATATGATAAACAAGTGCAACACTAACATACACACGCGTCATTCAATTCATTAGTCACTAACCGTCAATCAGTAGGAGAACGATTTCCCAAATATTAACCCCGAAGGCCGAAACCAACATCAGATCAACACCCAGGAAACCACTCGACTTAGCCAACCTTCAGTTAATTTCTAAATTCAACATCCATATCGTTTATAATATTTTATAATGATTTATCGCTATTTTTATTTATTTTAAAATAGCCAATTTATTCAAAATGACGCTTCGGGCCATAACGCGGCCGTGGCGCTGTTTTTCTTCAGATTTGATTTACACATATCTGAAAATCTAACCATTGGATCTTCACAAAATTTACATCATTAGAAAGATCTTTTCAAAACGAATCCAATGGTTCCAGTTTCGGGAAAATCCGACGGTCGGATCTCCCGGTATAATCGTTTGAAGTTTCGATTTCAAAATACGAACTGCAGCGTCGTTATTCGATTATATATAATTATATTTATATATAAATATAAATATAATCGATTCTGGCGTTGTTTTTCTTCAGATTTGAATTAAACATTCCAGACAATCCAACCGTTGGATTTTTACAAAGTTGGTGCCGTTGGAAAGATATTTCCAAAGCGAACCCAACGGTTGCGATTTCAAGAAAATCTGATGGTCGGATCTCCCGGTATAGTCGTTTGAAATCACGGTTTCAAAATACGAACTGTAGTGTCATTATTCGATATATTTTAATTCTATATATATATATATATATATATATATATATATATATCGATTCTTCGATTTCAAAGCTACATTCTTTTCATACATTTGATAAAAATGATATTTTTATCTAACTGTCTTCTATTTCAACACTTCACTATATTCAACAATTCATGTATATAATAAAAATGAGATTTTTTTTTTATTGTAAAACAATTCGTTTCAAAACACTATTATTTTATATAGTTCATATATGTAATAAAAATAGGATTTTTATTATAAAACAGTTTATTTCAAAAGGAGATTATTTTATATAGTTCATATAGATGATAAAAATGTGATTTTTATTATAAAACAATTTATATCAAAAATATGAATACCATTCAACACATGAATTTCAATTCAACGAATGAATATCGATTCAACACATGAAGGTTTTCTATAGCTTTTATATATAGATAAAAATGTGATTTTTATATTTAAAACACGAACACCATTCAACACATGAATTTCTATCCAACAAATGAATATTGATTCAACACAAGAAGGTTTTCTATAGTTTATATATATCGACAAAAAGGTGATTTTTATATTCAAAACACGAATACCATTCAACACATGAATTTCTATCCAACGAATGAATATCGACTCAACACATGAAGGTTTTCTATTCAACGAATAAATATAGTTTCAACAAATGGAAATAATTCAAACACATGAATATTATTCAAAATTTCGGCAGCATAACGGCAGGGTAGTTAAAACCGGGACCGTCCCTAGTACGACACCTCGCTCTACCTTAAAACCTCGCGGTTTTTGACAATGGGGAATCATGCATCTAGTTCGCACGCAGGCGGCATGTATATATTTATTTCATTTCCACAAACTAATCCTATGTGGTTTCAACCAAATATTTCTCAACCACAAACGGGTATTTTTCGACCACAATCAATCAATATCAACCACAAACAATTCCAATCAACCATTCGCTATCAATCAATTTTCACACCAATCACAACCAATAAATATCGTCCATGGTTTATGGACGAGGGGCGTGTATATATATATATATATATATATATATATATATATATTGAAAATTGGTTCTTTATTATTGACGTTAAAAGAACACCTAGTTGATTCGTCTCCTTAATTTTTACAATGCATTTATAACTTATACATCGAACGTACAACTTATACAACGCTTATACATGAGGTGTACAACGCTTATATAACCCATACATTGACTATATAATTTATACATCGTCGTTTTCCATATCGTTTATAAATTAGAAATCTCACATTGGGTTCCACTCCACCAAAAATAGCAGAAGGCTCAGAAAAATATGCGGTCTCTTCTAGAATGTAGAAGATATCCACACGAGTCCACTGTCTCTTGTTTCACTGAATTTCGACCACATAGCAAAAAGATATGATTTTTACAAGTTTGCAATGGTTTTAAACTGTTAAAACTATTGAAAATAAATATGGTCGTATACCTCATTGTTTTCTTCAAAACTAGGTTTACGATTTGCAGTCAATCCGTTGATCTTGAAGCCAATCAGGTTATACACCATCGAAGAGCTACGGAACGGCGTCCCTGCGCTGGTGGTTGCGCCTAGATCGGTGGTCCCAGGAATCCTCGGCGGCGTTCGAAAGTCACCGACTTTGGGGACTCGAATCTCACTCCACACTCGATGATAATTGGCGAGACCAGTCTTGATTCGAAGCTAATGAGAAGATCTTCAAAATTTTGCAAAGGATCAAAAGGTTTTATTGTGTAGAATTGAAGAAATCGAGGGGAGAACGATCATGCTATTTCCGTCGTTCGATATCGATGAAGGCGGCTGTCGGGTTTGGGAGAAAGAATTATGGGCCAATGAGGTTTTTTTATATAATTTTTAAAATCTCCAAAATACCCATGTCCCACACGAACACCAATTCGAACCCAACGACTGTCGTCCCCAGCATTTTACCCCCATTCCGAACACAATGGGATATGTTTCGTAGGCCCATTCGACTGTTTCAGTCAGTTTTCCTTCAAATTAAAATAATAGAATATTCAATATTCGATTTGAACGTACATTTCAATTTGCCAGGGCCACAAACTGATTCGAAAAATTCCAAAAAAATAAATCTGGCTATGTTTTGACGATACGGTCCCAACAAAACTAGTTTCGTCGAATTCTGAGACCGTTTGCAAAAAGGCCCATTTCTGGTCGATCCAATTTAACTATAATCGACCAAAACACGTATTCCTTTGCCACGCTCACATACTAGCTTCAAAAATTATGAAATTTGAAACCTAGCAATAACTTCACATCCCGGATCCAACAAAAGTGGTTTCGTCGAATTCCGAGGTCGTATGCAAAATGGCCAATTTCACGGGCTATATAAATTCCATAGCGACCTTCCTGAAAATTCATTTGGCCATAACTTTTGCTTTCCGCTATGAAAAATCGATTTTTCAGATTCTATTAGAAAGGTATTCACTAACAGATTTAAATATTTTTGGTTTCACTCAAATCCGTTTTGTTTTGCACCCGGTACAGTCCGACAAAGTTTGAATTCAATTTTTGAAACTACAGCGCCATTCAATGCCTTGTTTATAATTATAATTAATTATATTCGTTATCAATTGTCGATTCAAACTCACTTTTCATCGCTATTATTTAAAATATTTATTTTAAATATTTAAAATCCACTATTTTAGCCAATTTAAAAATTTTAAATTGGTTCAGATTTTCCGGGTCGTCACAATATGTCATAATGTGGAACTTTGGTTTGCTTTCCTCTCTTCTTCCAAAAATTCCTCTCTCTCTTGCTCATTCATTTCCAACATTCAAGGAATGAAAGCTTGCTCTTTTTGGTGTCATGGAATGTAAATTGAAAATGCTTTCAAGAGACAAGTGTAATGTAAGAAGCAACAACATAACATGAAAGTGCTAATGTAGTGCATGGGTAGAATGCAATGAGCTTTGAATGGATGTGTGAGTTCTAACGTAGTGCATGGGTAGAATGCAACTGCATAACATGCAAGTTCTAGATTTTGAATTTAACATTCTCAGGTTGCAACTGAATAAAATATAAAACTACAAAACTGCTCTTAATGGTGATATAGAGCTACAAAACTAAAAGCTGCTCATGTTGATTTTGAATCAGAAAAATAACTACAAAACTGCTCTTAATGGTGCAAAATAAAATAAAATAGATTACAAAGCCAAACAGAAAAAGAAAAAATAAATAAATAAGGAACTAAAATGTCATAATCCATAAACTTAGTTAATAGCACATCATATTAATTTTGAATCTTATTTCTAATTCTAAAAGATGTAAAGTGAATATCTAAATTTTCCATCTAAATCAACTTCTTTAAACTTCATTAGGCCTTATGAAAGTTGTGTTATGCTAGCACTGAGTTGTGCATATGAAATTATAATACGATGCAAATTAAGAAAATTTGTTAAATGTATTCCGTAAATTTCATTATTTATATATAAAAAAATTATTAAATTAAGTCAATTTGCTCATTTTCTAAAATTATTAAGTTGGCTGACTATTGTGCTACTCGGTAAATTTACTAACGCATTCAATAAATTTAGTAAATTAACTCATTAAATTTCAAACTTTATGGATATAAAATTATAATAAGATGCAAATTATGCACTTATCTCAAATACATTTATGCATAACTCAATAAATCTAGTAAATTATCTCAAGATCGTTAAATTTAGTAAACCTAGTAAATTCAGTAAATTTACCAAATACATACATATATATATATATATATATATATATGCAGATTCAGTGAACTCGGAAAATTTTGTAATTTATGCATAAGTCACATTTCCATAAAAGTATTCAGTAAATTAAGCAAATTTGGTAAACGAATTAAGTAAATTTCATTATGTATATATCAGCAAATTTAGTAATTTATGCATAACTCATGTCTACATATAAAGATTGATTGGAGTAATCACAAGACTTATCTCAAATCCATGTTTACATGTATAACTTAGTAAATTTAGTAATATAACCAGATTTGAACAACTGTCAACGACTATACAAAAGCTAAATAGGGACAAAAAGAAGCAATAATCAATTATACACACCTTCAATGATTCCATAAGGGTTGCCTCGAGAGAAAACACCACCGTCGTCGATTGGGATGTTCAAGTGACTTGGAGATTTAAACAAAAAAGAGGGAATGTGAAATAAGAGAGAGTGCAGCTATGGGTGAAACTATATATATACGGGATAAACATTTTCATTAGGGGAATGACCATAGCCATAACAGTTATTCTCAATATGTTGCAGTTAACAAGTGTGTTAACCATTACTCAAACCGAACACTATTGGTTAACAGATCCATTGACCGAAAGTGCAATCAAATGAAAATATCGGTCAAAGCGGTCCAATCAAGATTGGTTAAGTCATTTAAATGTCAATCCCTATATGTCATGGCCCTAATACTAGTCAACAGATTTATTTTTAGACTTAAATCAGGCCTTTGGCTAAATTTTGATTTAAATATTTCCATATGTCTTCATCTCAGATTCAAAACTGGCTATCCAAATTAGGTCGGTTTACCAAGTTTGAATCTGTCTCAAATCTCCTATGAGTTCTCACGTAACTAACAAAGTTAGTGGCTAGGTACATGGATTTGGGTCGACCGTCCCTAAGGTGGTTGACCCGTGTGTTATTATTTCTTTAAGTAAAACCTTACTATATCCTTAACTTTGATTTTACGTTTCAAAATAAAAATTTCAAATTTATGTTATCTTCTTTTACTCATATCTTCTTCGTTCTAACTCAGATCGTAACGAGTTATACATAAAAGTTTTCAAAAAATTGCCATGGATATAATGATGCAGTTTCCTTCATTAAATTTGGACATGTATAAATAGAATTAGTTTATTTATTATCTAAGTTCATATTTCTTATTTAATCCATTTCTCTTTATTAATCATATTATTACAAATTTATGTGGTGTTACATTCTCCTCGCTTTAAAGGATTTCGTCTCCGAAATTTTGAAGAATAGAAATGTAGTTAATAATTGTATCCAAAAACTACGACCGTCTAATCAAACATCATTCATAGTATCTATTTCACTTATTATTTATAATGCAGATTATGTTATTATGCGATTGAGAAATGCATATGTACCTTTTGAAGAAAAAAAGCTAGATGGTTTATGATTTAGTAGACCACTTATTAATGCAAATATGTCCATGTCATGTATCCAAATGCATGCGAGAATACTGATGATACCGATAATTTCTATATGCAAGTTTTAATCTTCATCGATATTCAACATCCATATGCTTATCAATCATGTTTATAGCAACCAAAAAATTAATGCAATCACCCATCCATATACATATAAAACATGCACATACATAATTAGTTAGTTAACTTACAGGTGCTAATCTAATGTGTATGTACAACTATTTACATCTACCAGCATCCACTTGTAGCCACTTGCATTCATCATACATAACATGTCATAATGACATGTTTACCTCCATTTATATCATCTATAGGCTTAATCCCTAAGGTCTACCTCCTATATGGTAAACAAAGAAAGATCCTAACAAAAGAAAAATCATAAAATAGAATATCGAAAGTGTTAGTAAGAAAACTCGTAATCCTCTTGACCCCTAAGATATTTCTTTAGAAGATCAACTTACAAATCATCTTACTGTCTCTAGTTACTATAGAAAAATTTTCATAATCCTTAAAGCAAATTTACAAGCTTATCCCCTAAAAATTTTCCTCCGTTTGTTGACTCATCTATTCATATTTCTCCTTTCATTCCTGAATCCATTCTTACTAGTCCTATATGGCCCAGTTACTATAGCAACTCGACTAGAAATTCTAGAGTCCACTCCACCCTCCAAGCAGAGCCTTCATTACTTTTTCACCATTTGTATTTCATTTTTATGTCTTAACCTTTTCATCTGTTATTCCTTTACCTGTCCCACTTATGTTGTCCACCCCTATAAAAGTACGTTTTTAAATTTCTTTTTTTAATCTCAAGTTACCCCTTATTTTTTGTTTTTTGAAAACTTTCTGGAAAAGCTTAATATTTTTATGGGGTTTCCAGAGTAAGAATTTCATTTCAAAGTACACTATTTTAAATTTTCCATTTCTAAAACCATATACGAGGTTAGACTCAAAGTGGATTTACGACAAATCACTTACTTCCCAATATATTATTAATTTTTATAAAATTCCTATCTAAAGATTGTCTATCTATCTTTCTTAGTAAAATAATTCTTTCTAACAAGCTCCTTTCCTTTTTTCCTAAATACAAGTGTATGTCCTATTATTCTTATAGAATTTTTATATTTTTATATTTTTATTTCGTATAACATATGGATATCCAACCATTTTCCTGATATATAAACTTGTTGTACATTTTAAATTTGCAGTTGTACAAGGACCTAACACCCTAGGGATCTACCAGCCCAATTTGAAAATTATGTACAGACTCGTCACCAAAGACCTTCCATATGTTATTATTTTATAAATGGGGTCTTTAGGATCTATGAACCTCATCATATGCCTAAATGATGAAACCCTAGTGAACACCGAACCTTAAATCTCGAACTCTACTAGTGGTAAAAATCTTCACTATGTATCTCGAAGATCCAAAATATACTTCCAAAGTAAACTTTCTAAGGCCCCGCTTAACCCTCTTTGTACGACCATTCGTTTGTGGACGATAATCCTTCCTCAGACTTAACTTGGTTCCTAAGATTCTTGAAAATTTCTACAAAACCTATTACTGAAAGTTTGGTCTCTTCTATTGACTTATACCATATATATTCCACGATCTCTTATACCAAAATAATGAATTTAATGTAACCCTCTTTCTATTCAATGCATAAACTAAACTACTACCCTTGTTAAGAATATTTGAAATATCAAAATCATAAGATGCTTGAAACACCATCCATTTTTGTAATCCTATGTTCAAATCTCTTTGAGAGGGCAAATACTCCAATGACTTATGGTCGGCTAAACCTAAGTAATGCCTACATGACCTAACTAGAAAAACAATGGCACTTATCTCAAGATCATATATGGGCTAGTTCCTCTCAGGGTTCTTCAGGTAGTCGATATCCATCATCCAAATTTCACAACCGTCCCTAAATTTTAGAATGACCTTTGTTGATGTATTTATTCAAGCTTCCAGATGTATACTAATCCGACATAAACGTGGATTAAAAATCCGTACTTAGTCAGTTTTAAAATGTCATTTGTGTAGTTTGGCTTGACAATAGTTTTGTAACCTCATCTATGCTCGAGTCCCGAGCTGATTATCATCTCTCTGGGCTATTTGCCTATTCCAGGGCACCCCTATTTTGCAACACCCCTTTAGCACCTTTACCCTATTGTGACACCCCACGCCCGTTAATGTCACTCGCTAAGGGAATGAATTAAGTTCTGTGAAGCGTTATAGGTAAACAGACACATAATAATTACAAGATAGATATAAATAAGATAGAAGCGGAAATTTAACTTTTTATTTCAACATAAATTAAAATACCATGGTGCATAATACCATAAGTCACAAAAACCATTATATTAAAATAGCTTCTGTCTTGCATCATCAGATTACATAAGAATATAAAAACATAGTTCCCCAATTGAAAGAGTTAAGTCATAGTAGAGACAAGAACTTGAGCCATACTTCAGAAGTAGCTCCTAGCAAGGTGATATCTGAATCCTGACTAAGCCTGGGTGTTTCCTCCTTAAGAGCCAGGGGAAACGGAAGAAAGAAGGAGAAACAAAAGGGTCAGGCCTAAAGTCTGGCGAGTCAAGCTACTTTTAGCCAATAGATAAATAAAAGTAACATGATAGGCATATAAAGTGGATAAGAGAGATCACTACATAAATGGAAGGTGTGACAAGGTAGACAGGATAAGGTGTTTACACTTCTCTAATGATTACTCTGCCCTATTACTAGTACATCCTGAAAGAGATGATTCCTTCAACTATATGGTGGTAGACTTAGGTATACGTCCAAATGTACCATAACTGCTACCCTAATCGATCGGCTCCCTAACCCTCGTAGATACCTTGTGCTGGCCCCACAGTAGAAGGTATCACTTCCCAAAGTGGCAACCCATCGTCATAATAATGTGCACAACCATATCTACAGGTGTTACTGTCGTTTTATCCCCTTCTGTCCTGTTAATGCACGCACATGGCCCGTTTGGTTTGTGCCGCCCACACCATACTCCACGTTTGAATCTCTTACAATCAGTCAGTAAGCGTGCCCCTCCTCTGCCTAGTATGGAATACTTTGTTTGATACCTACACCGGGTTACTGACTGAAATGGGTCCCACACAATATGATACAAGCTCTCCCCTTTGTCTTGTATCCCCCACTAGATTTTCAGTGACTATGTATAGCACTAGGTGTCTTTAATTACATAGCGTTATTTATTTCTACCGGTTATGCTTACCTACAGGTGTCTTTAATACATAACCCCTAATCTTCCAACTGTTTATGCTTACCTATAGGTGTCTTTAATTACATAACCCTATCACTTCTACAAGTTATGTTTACCCTAAAAGGTGTCTTTAATTAAATAACTTTATTATTTCCACCGATTATGTATACCACTAGGTGTCTTTAATTACATAACCTTAACGGGTTAAGTTTGTGGGCGTATATGTGAATATTACCCATCCCCTCTTCAGATTTACTTAACCCACCCCTCAACCATGTTTACTTAAACCCCAACTTAAATTTAAGTCCATACAATCCCTATGGATTAACTTAGGTTAAGTAGTCCAATTCTTTACCATGTCCATTTATGGTTTCATAATGGACCAGACCTCCCACATTAGGCCTACAACATGTGGATGCTGGATATGCCGGTCGGGTCGGGGCAGACTTATTCCACAGTTGGGCCTAACCTCGTGTCATAGCCCGATTCGTATTTACGTACTTAGACCTCCCACATTAGCTTCAACATTAGAGGTTATTAGATATGTCAGTCGAGTCCGGGCAGACTTCCACCACTAATGCAACCTAACCTCATGTCATATGTACAATTACAATTCCTAATTGTAATGACTAGACTTTCCATATTTAATTAATTTATCAATTAATTAATCCTTTCCTTTTATAGGTGTCAATACCTATTTTACCAAATAATTTGAATTATATGCCCAAAAATGTTCATATTCAAATAATGCCATATTTAACCATCATTCCCCCCCCCCTCGGCCGTTCCTTAACTAGCGCCCTCACAAAATTGGCAACATGCCTAGGCAAGACAATTGCCTAGTCATAAGCGATAACAGGGAAAATGAAGGGGAATATAAAATGATCATCTTGGCATAAACGTAAACAAGTATGATAATAAGGTGAACATACATATTAGCATGGACATGAAATTGTCGTCATAACAAGGTGGACATAAAACTGATGAACTATGATGGCACAATATCTAAATTAGCAATTTAGATGTCCAATCGGTTTAGATCTAACATGATAACATAAGGTGATAATTTAGACCACATAAAATAGATCTAACATGTTAACATAAGGTGATAATTTAGATCACATAAAATAGATCTAACATGAATCTTAAGGTGACAATTTCGATCACATAAAATAGATCTAACACGTTAACATAAAGTGACAATTTAGATCACATAAAATAGATCTAACATGTTAACATAAGGTGACAATTTAGATCACATAAAATAGATCTATCATGTTAACATAAGGTGACAATTTAGATCACATAAAATAGATCTAACATGTTAACATAAGGTGACAATTTCGATCACATAAAATAGATCTAACATGTTAACATAAGGTGACAATTTAGATCACATAAAATAGATTTAACAAGAATTATAAGGAGACAATTTAGATCACATAAAATTGATCTAACATGGATCTTAAGATGGCAGTTTAGATCACATAAAATAGATCTAACATGTTAACATAAGGTGACAATTTAGGTCACATAAAATAGATCTAACATGTTAACATAAGGTGACAATTTAGATCACATAAAATAAGTCTAACATGTTAATAGAAGGTGACAATTTAGATCATATAAAATAGATCTATACACATCATAGCATATCATAAAAGTTACAAACCAAGATCCACAATAATAACATAGTAGAACAATCACAATTGAACTGGATCTAGAAAAATAGATCTATCATGACATAGCATAAGATCTATCAATAACATGGATTCAAAGTCTACAACGTATCCAAATCACGGTCTTTCTTAATTGACTATTATTTATTTAAACCTAAAAGAAACTAGAACTTACTGTGATTGGATTGCTAATATGATAGAAAAGGTGCTAAGTCTATGCTTGAATCTCAAAATTTGATATGCTTTAGAAGAAGATGAGAGACCCTAGTTCAGTTCAGAATCCGACATAGTTTGGCCACCATGATTTCTAATGAACAAATATGTGAAATGGCCATATATTTATAGCTGCAGAATCATCTGGAATCGATTTCCACATAAGCCCTAGGGTCAATCAGGTCGTGGGTCACCTCCCGCTTTGGGAAAAGGCCCGAATACCCAAAAACAATCCTGGATGCACTTTACAGGTGCGCAGTGCAAAATTTCCTTGGCGCACTTGGCGAGTGCGCCAGTTATACCCGGTTTTGATTTTCAACTTTATATCGTCCTTAATTTCTTCATATGTTATCCGTCAAACTAGGTGTCTATCCTAACCATAATTTCGAGACGGACGTAATTGCGTAATCAGTTTCCCTTAATTCTTAGTATTAAATTAATTATTCTTTAATTTATCCTCTTTAATGTTAACGAAATTTCGGGGTGTTACATTCCCCTTACTTAAAGGATTTCATCCCCGAAATCTCCAAGTTGAGAAGAATGCATTTCCTACCATCCATCATCCATCTACTCATCCATCGATCATTGGCATCCATTGTCCTTAAGGATTTCTAATGCATTCATGAATATATGCGAAGGTGTGTGTATATGTCCCAACAGTAATGCGAAGATCAGGCGATCTACTGATCCAGTTGACCTCCTTAATGCAATAAATTTTAGTGCCATGAATCCAATATATATGCAAATAAACCTATTATAACATATAAGCTCTACACATGTGCACACTCATTCGTCCAAATGCAACATCCATATGCTAGTTCATCAATTTCCATCCATAAAAGAAAAGAAAAATGCACACACGTCCATATGCAGTATGAGAGTGATTGAGCCGATCTTAGTGCCTAATGTGTGTGTATATGCATCCACAGGCAACCACTAGCAAACATTTGCATCCACTTGCATCTATAAATCATAACATGTCTCAAACACATGTTTACATCCATAGGATTCCTATCTAAAGGTTGATAAATACTACGGATAAGATATACTCAAATGATAGAAACAAGTACTGATAAAGCTTTTGGAAAAAGGAGTTAAGAACATACCCTCGAAGAGAAAAGGGTGCGAAGCATGAATCTTATCTTCGGTCTCCCAAGTCGCATCCTCTGGGTTATCTCCCCATTGAAACTTTAGCAACTTGATCTCTTTATTGCGTAGCCTCTTAACTTCTGATCCCAGAATACGAGAAGGAACTCGCCTGACTGTCGCCTCCCGTTCTACTTCTACCTCTTCCAATATACTTGGCTCAACAAATTCCACGGTGTCATGCAAGCACTTCCGCAGATGAGAAACATGGAAAACATCATGAACACCAGATCGATTTTCAGGAAGCTTTACTCTATAGGCCATTTGGCCAATCCTTTCGATTATGGGAAACGGTCCCTCAAACCTGGGTGCCAACTTCCCGACCGATCTGAAGTGAACCACATTCCTCAGAAGTGACACTTTGATAAAAACCAAGTCTCTTACTTCAAATTCGAGGTTAGTCTTTCTCTTGTCTGCATAGGATTTCTGCCAATCTTTACTTGTCTTCATCTGCTTTCGAATAAGTTCAATTTTTTCAGATGTTTCTCTAACCATAGAGGTCCAAGTTATAGTCTTTCTGTGGATTCCCACTAACAAGTTGGTGATCTACAGGGTCGTTCGTACAATGCTTCGAAGGGTGCCATGCCGATGCTGGCCTGATAGCTATTGTTATAGGCAAACTCTACTAAAGGAAGATGCTCTTCCCAAGTCCCTCTGAAGTCTAGGATACACAACCTTAAAAGATTTTCTATAATTCTGTTCACCCTCTTCGTTTGCCCATCGGTATGAGGATGATAAGCGATGCTCAAACGAAACTGTATACCTAATGCTTCTTGAAATCTCCTTCAAAATTCATTGGTAAAGATGGGGTCATGATCGCTGACGATGCTAGAAAGAACTCCATGAAGACGAACTATCTCTCGGACATAAATTGCTGCTAACCATGATGCCGTCCTCTTACTCTTAACTGGAATAAGGTGAGCGCTCTCAGTGAGTCTATCTAACACAACCAAGATACTGGTGTTGCCTTTCATCGGTCAAGGCAAACCATCTATGAAATCCATAGAGACTCTCTCCTATTTCCACTGAGGAACCTCCAAAGGATGAAGTAAACCACCGGGCTTGTTTTGCTTAGCTTCAACTTGCTGGCAAACTAAACATTGGGAAACAAATTCGGCCACAACTTTCTTCATCCCAGCCCAAAAGAAAACTCCCTTCATGTCCTATGCATCTTATCACCACCTGGATGAATGGTCATCTTAGAATGGTGGGCTTCTTCTAGGACTGCCTTTATCAAGCTTCTAGTTTGAGGAACACAAAGCCTTCCATCTCGTTGCATTCACCCCTTTTCATCTATGGCAAATTTGCTGAGGTGACTAGAAGTGTCCCCTCTTCTGAGCTTATCCATGATGTCTAGAATCTATGGGTCACCTTGCTGCGAAGCTCCTATCTAGTCCATAAGAGCCGGTCGTATCTCCAAGGATGCAAACAAATCAGGCAAAATCTCGATGGAGGGTCTAAAATCAAAAGATGATATGAACTCCAAGTTCTTTCTTTCCACAAACAGAGGACTCAGGGTCACCCTCTGCCTACTTAGTGTGTCTGTCACCACATGACCCTTGCTAGGGGTATAACAAATCTCAAAATCATAAGAAGCAAGAAACTCCATCCACCGCTATTGCCTTAAATTGAGATCCTTCTGCGAGAACAGATACTTGAGAGATTTGTGATCGGTGTATAACTTGAACTTTTCTCCAAGTAAGTAATGACGCCACGTCTTTAATGCAAACGCTATAGTAGCTAGGTCTAGATCATGGATGGGGTAGTTCTTTTCATGAACTCTCAGCTGTCTACTCCCATAACACACTACTTTCCCTTCTTGCATTAGAACTGCACCAAGCCCTGTACTGTATGCATTAGTGTAAACAGTAAATACTTTATTCCCGTCAGGTAAAGTCAAGACTGGGGCTATTGTCAGAGCCCTCTTCAGTGATTGGAAAGCAACTTCATAGTCTATATCCCATGAGAATGCCAAATTCTTCTTTGTCAGCCGGGTGAGTGGAGCCGATATCTTTGCGAAGTCCTTAATGAACTTCCTATAGTAACCTGCTATCCCAAGAAAGCTTCTCACCTCGATTGCATTTTTAGGAACCTGCCAATCTTGCACTGCAACCACCTTCGCGGGATCTACGGATTTCCCTTCTTTGGAGACCACATGCCCTAAGAACCTCACCTATTTTCTCCAAAAATGGCATTTGGAGAATTTTGCTTTAAGCTGATGGTCATGGAGAGTTTTCAAAACTTCTCTCAAATGCTGGGCATGTTCTTCTTTTCTCTTGGAGAAGATTGAGATATCATCAACAAAGACTACGACAAATTTTTTTAGGAACTCTCGAAACACCCTACTTATTAAATCAACAAAATAGGCGGGTGCATTCGTTAGCCCAAAAGGCATAACTAGCCATTCAAAGAAACCGTCCGAAGTCCTAAAAGCAGTCTTATCTGTGCTGTCCTTAGCCACCCTCAACTGATGGAACACCGTAGACAAGTCTAACTGGGAAAATACCAAGGCACCAACAAGCTGATCAAATAAATCATCAATCCTCGGAAGCGGGTGCCTATTCTTCTTAGTGAGTTTATTCAGCTCCCTATATTCAACACACAAATGAAGCGAACCATCTGCCTTAGTTAAGAATAATACTGGAGCACCCCATTCAGATATGCTTCGTCTGATAAACCCTTTCTCAAGTAGCTCCCCTACTTGCTTACTCAGCTCCCTCTTTTCCTTTGGAGCCATGTGGCGCACCGGTAATGCAATTGGCTTTGCATTGTCCACCAGATATATGCGAAAGTTGATCTCGCGCCTTGGAGGTAAACCACGAACCTCATCAAAAACATCGGAAAAATCTCGGACTACTAAAACAGATTGCAGATCGTCGATAGATGCATCAAGAGACTCTAGGAAACTAAGCATAACCGACCCTTGTGGGTCACACAAAATCTTGAGGTTTCTCCCATGACAAGTCAGAAGCCTAACAACCCTCTTTTCACAATCCAAAATGACACCATAAGTGGTAAGCCAATCCATTCCTAGAATCAACCCATAGCCCATAAACCCAAGCACATACGCGTCGCATTCAAACTCGACACCTAACACAGATATTTTCAAACCCCGACAAATCATCGATAAATGAGCCGAGCTACCAATGGAGTTTGAAACAACTACGAGATCTACTACCATACTAGTAATTAAGTGCAGAGATTTAACTACAGAACTTGATATAAATGAATGTGAGGCACCAGAATCAAAAAGTGTTCTAATAGGATGGTTTGAAAGGGAAATTAAACCTTTCACATAAATTTTTCTACCTCTGTCAGGAGCACTGGTCACAAGAACATGCACATGCCGTCCAGAATTTCCTTCCCTTTGACCTTGTCCCTGTGATCCCCGTTTCTTCGGGCACTCTTTAGCAAAGTGTCCAGCCTCTCCATAGTGGTAGTAAGAATTCTTCCTTCGCTTACAATCTTTAACCAGATGACCTTCCTTCCCACAATAGTGACATTTTCTCTTATCCTTGCCTTTATCATTTTTCCCTCCTTTCTTTTGCTGTTGTTGTTGTTGCTGCCCCTTCTTGGGCCACGCCTTCCAATTTTGCGATGTCCCCTCAGCCTTTACCTCCTTCTTCTCTCCCTTGTCCTCCTCTTGCATCAGGGCCATATCGACAAGTTTTTCAAAAGTGGCCCCCATTGGAATATGGGACATGGCTAACCCATGAAGGGGTTCATTCAGCCCTTTAGCAAACCACAAAGCCTTTTTGTGCGGCGTATCCACCAACTCTAATCCAAACCTTGCTAGCTGGTTGAATTTGTTCAAATACTCTTTCACCGTCAAGTTTCCTTGTTTGAGTGCTAAGAATCTGTCCATCTGCATGCTGCTATCAGTTTGGGAAAGAAATTTCATTTCGAACCTCTATCTAAAATTTTCCCAAGTTTCCACCAAACGTCCAGCTTGGGTGACTTCCTACCAAAATGAGGCTTGGTCCTTCAGTAGCCAAGTAGCTAACTGAATCTTTCTTCGATCCTCCACTTCAAAGATTACGAATAAGTCCTCAGTCTCTTTAAGCCAATACTGAGCTTCTACGAATGTGTCTTTCCTATGGAATGGCTTCCCTCCCATAGCAAGGAAGTCTTTGCAGATCTTGGCGAAGTAATCTACTCTTGGAGGGGGAAGAGGAATGACTAGTGCAGCAGGGGGAGGAACGTCTCTTTTGCCTTCGGCCGGTGTCGTGGCCTCCAAATACCTACGGAACCATCCGGGTATAGTGACG
Source organism: Allium sativum (assembly GCA_030737875.1). Classification (NCBI taxonomy): domain Eukaryota; kingdom Viridiplantae; phylum Streptophyta; class Magnoliopsida; order Asparagales; family Amaryllidaceae; genus Allium; species Allium sativum. The sequence continues at coordinate 964,730,614 of CM060910.1, read as the reverse complement.
CCCTTTGGGATGTTAGGAATGTTTTATTCCCCAGACATGCTGAAAAAGAGAAAGGAAGAAATTTAGATGAAGGTCCGAAGGATACTACATATGGCTTTTGGGGTATGTTTTTCAAAATAGACTTTTCTTTATGAAAATGCTTTCTTTTAAAAGCCTTTTGAAAATAATTTTCAAAAACTTTTATCTAATCTGGTAACCTTCAGCTCTGATACCAAGTGTGATACCCCACGTCTGTTAATGTCACTCACTAAGGGAATGCATTAAGTTCCGTAAAGCGTTATAGGTAATCAGATATAGAATAATTAAAAGACAGTAAATAAGATAGCAGCGGAAATTTAAATTTTTATTTCAACATAAATTAAAATACTATGGTCCACAATACCATAAGTCACAAAAACCATTACAATAAAATAGCTTCTGTCTTGCATCATCAGAGTACATAAGAATATAAAAACATAATTCCCCAATTGAAAGAGTTAAGCCATAGTAGAGATAAGAACTTGAGCCATACTTCAGAAGTAGCGCCTAGCAAGATGATATCTGAATCCTGACTAAGCCAGGGTGTTTCCTCCCTGCGAACCTGGGGGAAGGGTGGGGGAAATGGAAGAAAGAAGGAGAAACAAAAGGGTCAGACATAAAGTCTGGCAAGTCTAGTTACTTTTAGCCAGTAGATAAATAAAAGTAACATGATAGGCATATAAAGTGGATAAGAGAGATCACTACATAAATGGAAGGTGTGACAAGGTAGACAGGATAAGGCGTTTACACTTCTCTAATGATTACTCTGCACTATTACTAGTATATCCTGAAAGAGATGATCCCTTCAACTAAAAGATGGTAGACTTAGGTATACGTCCAAATGTATCCTAACTACTACCCTGATCGATCGGCTCCCTAACCCTCGTAGATACCTTGTGTTAGCCCCACAGTAGGAGGTATCACTTCCTAAAGTGGAAACCCCTCATCGTAATAATGTGCACAACCATATCTACATGTGTCACGGTCGTCTTATCCCCTTCTGCCCGGCTCATGCATGCACATGGCCCGGTTGGTTTGCGTCGCCCACACCATCCTCCACGTTTGGATCACTTACAATCAGTCAGTTAGCGTCCCCCTCCTCCTCCTAGTACGGAGTACTTTGTTTGATACCTACTCCGGATTACAGACTGAAATGGGTCCCACACAATATGATACAAGTTCTCCCATTTGTCTTGTATCCCCCACTAGGTTTTCACTGACTATGTATACCACTAGGTGTCTTTAATTACATAGCCTTATTTATTTATACCGGTTATGCTTACCTACTGGTGTCTTTAATACATAACCCCTAATCTTCCAACCGGTTATGCTTAACTATAGGTGTCTTTAATTACATAACCTATCACTTCTACAAGTTATGTTTACCCGAAAAGCTGTATTTAATAACATAAATTTATTATTTCCACCGATTATCTATACCACTATGTGTCTTTAATTACATCACCTTAACGGGTTAAGTTTGTGGGCCTATATGTGAATATTACCCATCCCCTCTTCAGATTTACTTAACCCACCCCTCAACCATGTTTACTTAACCCCCAACTTAAATTTAAGTCCAAACAATCCCTATGGATTAACTTAGTTTAAGTAGTCCAATTCTTTACCAAGTCCATTTATGGTTTCATAATGGGCCAGACCTCATACATTAGGCCTACAACATGTGGATGTTGGATATGCCGGTCGGGTCCGGGCAGACTTATTCCACAGTTGGGCCTAACCTCGTGTCATAGCCTGATTCGTATTTACGTACTTAGACCTCCCACATTAGGTTCAACATTAGTGGCCGCTGGATATGCCGGTCGGGTCCGGGCAGACTTCCAGCACTAATGCAACCTAACCTCATGTCATAAGTACAACTACAATTCCTAATTGTAATTACTAGACATTCCATATTTAATTAATTTACCAATTTATTAATCCTTTCCTTTTATAGGTGTCAATACCTATTTTACCAAATAATTTGAATTACATGCCCAAAAATGTTCATATTCAAATTATAACACTTTTAGCCTTTTTTCCCCGTTCCTTAGCTAGTGCCCTCACAAAATTGGCAATATGCCTAGGCTAGACAATAGCCCAGTCATAAATGATAATAGAGAAAATAAAGGGGAATATAAAATGATCGTCTTGGCATAAACATAAACAAGTATGATAACAAGGTGAACATACATACTATCATGGACATGAAATTTCCATCATAATAAGGTGGACATAAAAATGATGAACTATGATGTCCCAATATCTAAATTAGCAATTTAGATGTCCAATCGGTTTAGGTCTAACATGATAACATAAGGTGATAATTTAGATCACATAAAATAGATCTAACAAGTTAACATATGGTGATAATTTAGATCACATAAAATAGATCTAACATGAATCATAAGGTGAGAATTTAGATCACATAAAATAGATCTAACATATTAACATAAGGTGACAATTTTGATCATATAAAATAGATCTAACATATTAACATAAGGTGACAATTTAGATCACATAAAATAGATCTAACATGAATCGTAAGGAGACAATTTAGATCACATAAAATAGATCTAACATGAATCTTAAGATAACAGTTTAGATCACATAAAATAAATCTAAATCTAACATGTTAACATAAGGCGAAAATTTAGATCACATAAAATAGATCTAACATGTTAACATAAGGTGACAATTTAGATCACATAAAATAGATCTAACATGTTAACATAAGATGACAATTTAGATCACATAAATTAGATCTAACATGTTAACATAAGGTGACAATTTAGATCACATAAAATAGATCTAACATGTTAACATAAGGTGACAATTTAGATCATATAAAATAGATCTATACACATCATAGCAGATCATAAAAGTTACAAACCAAGATCCACAATAATAACATAGTAGAACAATCATAATTGAACTGGATCTAGAGAAATAGATCTATCATGACATAGCATAAGATCTAACAATAACATAGATTCAAAGTCTACAACATATCCAAATAACATTTTTCATAATTCACTATTATTTATCTAAACCTAAAAGCAACTAGAACTCGCTGTGATTGGATTGCTAAGATGATAGAAAAAGGTGCTGAGCCTATGCTTGAATCTCAGAATTTGATATGTTTTAGAAGAAGATGAGAGATACTAGTTTAGTTTAGAATCCGACATAGTTTGGCCGCCATAATTTCTAATGAAGAAATATGTGAAATGGCCATATATTATAGCTGCAGAATCATCGGGAACCGACTGTCACATAAGCCCTAGGGTCAATCAGGTCGCGGGTCGCCTCCCGCTTTGGGAAAAGGCCTGAATACCGTAAAACAATTCTAGGTGCACTTTACGGATGCGCTAATGCAAAATTGCCTTGGCGCACTTGGCAGGTGCGCCAGTTATACCCGGTTTTAATTTTCAACTTTCTATCGTCCGTAGCTTCTTCATATGTTATCCGTTTTACGTAAACTAGGTGTCTATGCTGACCAGAATTTCGAGACGGACGTAATGACATAATTAGTTTTCCTTAATTCTTAATATTAAATTAATTATTCTTTAATTTATCCTCTTTAATGCTAACAAAATTTCGGGATGTTACACCTATTGTGAGCTACACTAATCTAGATCAAACAAAATATTATAGATGTACAATCCACATATATATTACCATCTATCCAAAATTTGAGCTCGTTCCAACATATTAACATTTTCAAAATATTAACTCAACTATTCACCGTTTAGACATTTATTTGAATCGTTAAATTTAAACAACAAACATAATATTTTACGAATGTCGGAATGAGCTCAGATTTGGATTGATGATAATATATATATATAGATTTAACATCTACAAAATATTGTTGGATTGCTCACGATAGCGTAGAGGTGCTAAAGGGATGCTGCAAAACAAGGATTCCCAAGAATTCTATATATATATATATATATATATATATATATATATGCAAGTTTGATTAGCGCTCACTATATTAGACTTTTGTATGGAATATCAAGTGTTTTAGGATGTAACGAAGAGTAAAGGAAGTGAGTGAGGTAGAACTTCCATAAAATAATAGGATCTAAGTGATCAAAGTGTAGCATAAGATAATAAGGGAGGAGCACATGAATAGAAGATGAAAAGTAATGTAGATGGACTAAGATGTAATAGAGGAATATATGGAATATAGTAATTTGATAAATATGTGTAGGGAGAGGATCTGTAGCCATCTTATTTGGCACCACCTGGCCCATTAATTTCAAATGCTAGTTTACAGATATAAACTTGGCCTTTTTCTCTCCTCTCACATGTCTAATTTGTTTAAATATAAACTAGTTGTTGAAATTACGGGGTTAGATGACGATGCCTAACAAGGAGGGCCGCATATCCAAACAAAAGTGGGTGGGGGCATGAACACGCGCATGTGTGTGTGGGGGTGGGGGGGGGGGGGGGTGGGGGAGACAGTGTGTTTTTATGTTTGTAAAATTTACATTGTTTTGTGTGTGACGGAGATTATTAACTTACATGATTTACATAATTTGGTGATAATTATACATCATGGATCAAGGTGAAAAAGAAAATGCTCAAATCCATAAAAAGGTAAACAAATTACAATGCTATAAAAATCAAAACATACCAAGGGATATAATTATATATACATTATGTTAAAAAAATTATGTGTTATAAAATATTTTTATAATAAACTAATATAAAGTTGGTTCTTCTAATTCATTCCAAGATTTATCACTTCAAAGCAATGTAAAGGGTGTGGATGATTGCATACTTATAGATAATAAACATAATATGTACTATTTTAAGAGGAACAAAAGTATTATGTTTATGTTCGTGGAAATTTTCTGATTCGTTTTGATATATGACTTGACCCAAACGGAGTCTGTCCGAGGAAGTTATTGACGAGTAAAGATTTAAAAGGCTATATGTGTATATACACACATAAATTTGAAATTTGAAATTGGATAATTGTTATAAGAGAAAAATAATAATCCACATAAGTAATATTAAGTAACAAAAATAATGTTAACATTAACGTTAAAACAAATTAATATCAGTTGAAATAACGCTCAGAACCTAGGCTCTGGGATGACTCAGCCTTACATGGGTCGACTCATGGGTCGACCATGGGGTCGACACACCATGAAGGTAAGTCAACACATAGGTCGACCCACTTAGGGCTAGATCTGTGTTTTGAGTGACGAGTATTTTTTATTGAACTATTTAGATTTTATATTATTAAATATTACATACCAGAATTTCCTGTACACCTATAAATAAACTAGTAGAACCTAGCCTCCAACTCATATTTTATGAGATGACGCCAAGGCTCTACCATTTTATTTCCCCTTTTAATATTTCAGAAACTAAAATATTAGCTTTTAGGAGTTATGATTCAAGATTTGAACGCAAAGAATGCAAATCTATAACATAGGTGTTCAGATTTCTGATCTACACGAGGTAAGTCCTGTAAATATGAATTATTTAGGTTTCTTTCTTTCCTCCTTTTATCATTAGATTTGTAAATCCGTGGTTATCTTAATATTAGATTTACTTAGAAAAACCACTGAATAGCTGATATTAATCAGATTCAAGTATTGGAAAGCAGTTAGGTGAGTGGATTTAGAATTATACCTTTTGGGTAATGATATACACTTGAAATTCCTTGTAATACTTATCATGTTAAATAACTATAATCTGTGGTAATTGCATTAAATCCTAAAATAAGTTGTGAATATTGTTGTTGTAATTTGTTTGATTAATTCTCTATTTAGGTTAAGCATTACTATAATAACGAAATGATAAATCTGATACTAATTATGCATACATTCTTGAGATTACTATTCAATAATAAATTGGATATGTTGAAAAAGGGAATTACACCGAATAGTTGGAATAATGGTACAAGAATTGATATGCCTTACTTTGTACGGAAAATTTACAATAATTAAAAATGGTAAATGAAAAATAGGAATTAAGATCTAACTCAGAAAATAAAAAGAGGAAAAGTTTGTAGTGGACCGAGTTAGTTGGGTTTTTTGGGAAAATGGATATATTTCCATAATGGTAAAATCATTAAGAACATAGTTGCAAGGAAAGAAAGGAAAAAAGGATTAGTGTGAAATAGGGGTTCTTTTACCATATTGCCCACTAATCGTATAAAATACACATTTATGTCCACAACGAAAATAAAAGAAATAACTAGAAACTACGGGTCTTAATTGATGTATGTTGTGGAAATAGATCTTTATACCTTTCAAATTAACCAATCTAATGAGGTATATGAAATATTTTATTAAAATAATAAGAATGTACATGACGATAACTAAAGAAAGATTACAATAATAAAAGTTGGTTCATATTAACGAATCTAAGAAGAAACGTTATGAACGGGGAATATAGCCTATTATAATTAATTATATGAATGAGAATGTAACATAATAGGTAGGTTTGTCCAAGGAACATGTGGATCTATAACATGGGTTATAGTAAATGAAAGGAAAACCTATTAATAAACCGTAGTTCAGAAAACTATGTTAATAAGTAGACAACAACAACAAATTGTGATAATAATGTAAGATAAGGTTGCGATGAATTAAGAAAGAATACAGTAGGCCTATTATTAGTAGACCTATAACTGGGAACTTTAAAGCTAATAATTGTAATAAATAGTAAACGGAAATCTTCTCCGGCGGCATAAGGCTGAATAAAGAAAGTAAACAGACAGTTGAAAGCTAATGAATCTGGTAACTTGAATGAATATATGGATAATCAAGTTAATTAGCAACCTAATGAGATAAATCAAGCTCTTGATTTATAGATTTGACCTAAGATCTAATAACACGTTAGTGTGATGCGCTTGGACTATTCCGCACGTACGAAGGTGAAGAACCAACGGAGTAGATCGTCGAGGTGCTGGAGCCACGACAGGAACACGTCCAACTGATTATTCTATTGGATTATTCTATCTGATTGCTCTGCGGAAATGGGAGGAAACAGGCTGCTTTTGTGGGAAGTGGTAGGGTACTCCATGGTGGTCCTCTATGCGGTACATGCTCAAGATGTACTTGTAGAGGTTTGGCCAGCGCGGTAGCACCTAGTGAGTATACCTTCACCGCAATTATAGTTTGGCAGTCGAAGGATGTGGCGGATGGCGTTGGGTGATTTGTCGGTTTGCCTCAGGAGAGGCTGGCTAGGACTAAATTAAGGATAGTAATCATCGAATACCTGTCATCACCGGTTACTACAACAAAATGACCATATTACAATGGTAGAAAACCGTTGTACATTTTACAATGGTGGACTAACCATCGTGTATTAAGAAGTTGTAATAGATTAAAATCTTTTACAACTTTTTTGCACTGTTGCAACACCATTGTAGTATGTATATTTTACAACTTTTTTCCAAAGTTGTAATAAACTTTATTACAACAATTATTCACCATTGTTGTTGTAATTTGTACAACTATTTATAACCGTTGTGATATATTTGATTACAACTTTTATTTTACAGTTGTAATATATCCATAAATTACATGCATTAGAATATATATATATTATATGTACAACAATAAATAGGTAAATAAAATACAAAATAGATGTAAATTTAAAGACATCATAATACACTCATTGATAATAATCACAACTTTATATCTAGATTACAAATTATAAATCATATACCACATAAAAATGTATAAAATTACAACTATTCTTATTTGCCTATGAAAGTCTTTAATCCAATTACAAAGCTTATTTGTCTATTAAATCTACAAAGCTCAGTGAAGTAACATACAGGTAATTTGTAGGCTAGCAGTAGGTATTATGTCCTTAGCTCTAAAATTTACCATATCTAGGGCACCTACACTGAAAACCATAGGTACCTTCTTCTCTATGATGGCATCAAATTGTGAGTTACCACAAGCCATGACACCACCAACTATATAATCAACAACCGTTGTTGTTGTAATGTCCAATACACCCTTCACCAAACAAGGAACAATTCTTATCCTATATTCATATAAAAGAAGGGTGGTACTTGTGTGTGTGTGAGAGTGTATGCTAAAATGAAAGTCTGATTAGCATAAAAATATTAAACTTGTATATAACCGGTTTTAATGAGTTCTTCCATAGCTTTTCCACCAATTCTAAAAGCATGAAATACAAGTATCTCATATCCTTCTCTCGTCAGTCTTTCTTCAACAGCTGTTACACACAGAGTTATGACTCCAAACATAGTAATTCCTACTATAGGTGCAAATGTCAATTGAGTAGAATCACAGGATGCTAGTATTTTACCAACAATCATTCCATCGAAAGCTGCTCCAGCATTAGAAAAAATAACTCTACTAACACTATTAATTCCAATAATGTCGACGACGGAAGGAATTAATACTAAATCAGATGTTCCAATAAAAGGTTCGGCCTGACCGCTAGCCACAGCGGATAGAATTACCTTTGGTATTCCATGTGGATGGGATCTTAATGCTGGAGCTATTAAAGAAGTTCTCCCACAACCCCGATACCAATGGCTCCAATTAGTGCTTTTCCATCAAGTGATTTTCTTAAGAAACGACTCAGGGGGTTACTCATAATTGATACTACTTAAGCTCTATCTTGTGGAAGGTTATAAGATGAAAAATTTTGTGTACAAAGAGAAGAAAGTACAACATTTCAGCTTACAAAGGACTCGTCCTGAATTCATAATTCCCGTCGAGAAGTAGAGACATCCACTAGGCTGATTTCAACCAACAATTTCACACATTTAAAGTTACAAGAACTAGTTATTCCTTTTTCAAATGTGTCTTTTAAAAGAAGAATAATACCAGAAGCTGCATACTAAGGATATAACATATCAATGAATTTTACATGATTATGTAAAATGAATTGTTAAATCAAAAAAAGCACAAGTAATGCGTGTAAAAAAATAGCATAGGTACATGGTGGTGGCTCCCAGGTCTTATAATTTTTTTTTTGAACAACTAGAAGTGCATTAGACATTTGACCAGTTCCAGCTATGTATGTATGTCAGACAAGATAATGTGAAATGGAAGTATAATAACTAAATATGTAAGAAAATATGGTAATATACATATTTAGATGAATATTTAATTCTCTTGCTTTCAGAAATTTAGTTTCTGCTTCTGTAAAAGAAACAAAATTTCTTACTAATAATTTGCTACTTCTTCCTTGCATTAGATCGTTATTAATATTACTGGGATTTTTAAAAGGAAAGAAATTATTGGAAGTTAACCATGTATGAACTAAATAAATATACAAAACTACACACACACCTCCAGTTTAAATCGAGTAAACTGTTTCCAAAAAAACACATACTTTCGAATGCTTTTCACTAGCAGGTCACCCCTCATCAGCTCCCAAACCCACTCCTGCTTGTTCCTTACATACCCAAGAACAACTTGCATAGAATACTGAAGCTCGACCCTATTTCAACATCGTGACGCTGTCACTTACGCCCACCTTCACCTCGCCTACTCCTCCTCACATCCAATGCACAATATCATGCTAACCCAACGTTGCTGTAGCCAAAATCGAACGACCCCCAAACTGGATCGCACACTCAACAACCAAGGGGAATCAAAAAGCCAGCGCCAACTAATTTACGGATACATGTTTTTGAATTTTTTAGGGATTAATTTGGGTTCATATTCAATTTTAAAATGAAGATGAAATCGATCATTTTTTTGTTGAGTTCGATTTCGAATAGAAGTACAAAAAAACGCTTTGAGTCGAGTAATGAGGAGAGTAGGAGGATTAGAGGGGAGCAATGTTGAACTCGGAAATCAAATTAGAAGGATGCCATTTAAAAGTTGAAGCTTTTGATCGATTTTTACATTTTTATTGCCTATGAAAAAGAAAGAGAATCACGTGTTTAAATAGATAGTGGGAAACACAGCATGAGAGATAGATAGATAGATGGATAGATAGATTCGGCGTTATTGATAGAGGGAGAAAGAAGAAAGGCGACTGAGGTAGACTTCGCGTGAGAGAAGGAAGCGATAGCGAAGGGGTTGGTATGTAGAAAGACAGAGCAAAGGTAACTAGGTTTAGGGTTAAGGGAATGGCGGCAGCTGAAGATGTAATGCAGTGCGAGAGGGAAGAAATGAGTGGATGAAATATTAGATCTGGAACAGTGCGAGAGGGATTTTACGGTGGTGTGATTAGGAATTTAGGGCTGCATAGCTGAGATAAGCGGTAGTTAAAATTAAAAAGAAACTAGGCTAGCGTGAAATGAATATTTAGATGAAATAGGAGCATAGAAACGCTATAATTATTTGCAGAAAATTTATTTCTAAATTCACTTTCTATTAATTATTTTATTTAACAGTTGTTACTAATGATTATTTATTAACTTTCAATCATTAATTAAATATTTAATATTTATTTAATATTTATTAATTACTAATTTTCTAATCATTAAATAATTAATTAATATTTATGTATTATTTTTTAATTATTTAAAACAATATAAATTATCAACAGTTATAATTACTAAATATTTCTTAATTATTAATATTAGTTATTACTACTTAGTTATTAGTTATTAATTATTAATCTAAGTTATTATAATGAATACTTTATAATTAAATATCAATTATTAAAAGTTAATTACGATGTATATGTTACTAGCCTATTTATTACTTATTCGTATTCAAAATTATTAATACTATTTATTAGTTATTATTATATCCATTATTAGTTATTTAATTTTAATTATCAATATTGGTTATTTCACATCTAAAATAAATTATTATTATTTACTAGTGATTATAATTTAATATTAATTAATATCATTTGAAAATAAAAGGTTGTAATAGACATCTATTATAATAGGTAAAGAATAAAAGTTGTTAAAATTAGATATTTGTTACAACAGGCAAAAAAGAAATGTTGTAATAGGCATCTATTACAACTAGCAAAATAAAAGAGTTGTTAAAAATATGTTTATTACAACCTTTATTACAACAGTGATTTTGTGACAGTTGTAAAATTACAGTTGTAATATGGTATTTTTGTTGTAGTGTTAGTGTGACGCCGAAAGACTAGAGCTAAACCTAAAGACCATCGATCTTTCGCTATCGAGACGCTGGTTGCGGGACACGCCAAGTTGGATGTTAGGTTGTTTGATGGGGGGATGCCACTTAACTCTTGGAGTAGTCTTTCTCAGTTGAGGGATGGTCTAGGGCGAGGCCATAGCCACTGTGAAAATGCAGACCATACTTGGATATATGTAATGTATGCCTCATGAAGAGGACCTTTACAAATATGGAAAGCTCCCAATCAAGTTGTGCATCGGAAGCAACCCTACTACGGGACTCGGGATATAGTAGAAAGTCGTTCATGTGAGGATCTAGATACACGCATTGGGTGTTGTATTATAAACAGTAGGGCATATTCCTTGTTGAGCCTTGATTTGACCGGAATTCAGATACGACATTCTGTATGCTTGCGTAGCATAGCAATGGTGGTTTTTAGCGATTACGTGGCATAATGATTTAGATTTCTGTATGTCATTCGATATAGGATGGAAGTTGCATATGCTTTTGTGGCGTGACAGCAGAGACCGTACGAGGAGGGTACTATGGGAAGTACCTTGAGATATTTGATATAGCTATATATATATACACACACACTTTATTAGGTTAATCTACTGGGAAGTAGATGGGTTCGACGTGAGTGTAGAACCTTGAGGGCTATTAACCCCAATAACCTAACTAATAAGAAAACGTAACTGAACATTATATGTAGGGTTATTTCAGAATGTATAATTTGTTTAGTCAACAAAATTTTGTGTTCTGACCCACTCCTCATAAAATACTCGCAGGTTAGGTTTATAACAGAGATTTGATAGCTTTGGATACTAGTTAGACAGTAGTATTACTTCGGTAAGGCTACATTTGATTATATTATATTTTATCCATTCCATTGTGAGATGTTTACCGATATCTGATATATTTATTATCTCTTTCTTTTCTGCAGGTACCAGACAAGCCAACTCGAGTTCTAATGGATTGGAATTTTTGAAAAAAAAACTGGTTTGTCTGAATTCGGGTTATTACATCTGGTATCTGAGCTTAGGTTTAGAATTCCTGTATAGATGGTGAGTTAATGTGTTTGTATTTTTTCATAAAATATAAATATATATATTATATATATATAAAAACACACCTAGATTCATAAAGGAACCCACTAAATAGGAAGAGCGACATATGAAAAGGATTGGGATATCAGTTTGTACACTAAAGAAACGGTTATGGACATTTTAGAATAAGAGACCCTTAGGTGGTTTAGGTGAAAAGTGTACAAGGTGATTTGTAATGGAAAAAAAGACGGATCTCATATGTTAGTATCTAAAATGTTATTATTTTAGATTTATGAGTTTGATAGTTGAGCCTTATAAATTGCGAAAGGGTAAAAAGGAAAAATGGATTAGGAATATATATATATATATATATATATATATATATGAGAGAGAGAGAGAGAAATGACATTGTGGGAATATTTAGGAAAGTCCGAGTAAATGAGAAACCCACTTTCAGTCTAGCCCCATTGTTAATTTTTAAGAACTTGAAACTTTAAATGGCATTCAAATGATGGTTTACGGTGTTTTTTTCAAGTTTTGACCTTAAAAGTTTACAATTTTAAAATATGTACTAGCTAGATTGTGTAAAAACGATTTTTGAAACAAAAAGGGTATTTTTGACGTTTGGAAAAATAATATCAGAAACATATTTGAAAAGCACATATTGGGTTTTGAAGAAAAATAAAAATAACATGGGGTATATTTTGGAAAGCGTTATTTCTTATGGAATTTTTGTCTAAAATAAATTCTTTCAGACAAAAATGTGTACATTATAGAGCATGTATATTTCGCTAATTTTTAAGCTACAAAGTACGAAATAATTAAGTAACACAACATAGAAAAGATGGCATTTATCAAAAACTAAAATTTTCTATAAGAATTTTTTTGATAATCTCTATTCTTTTGACAATAATTTTTGACAATTATTTTGACAAGAACATTGTTAGGTGGACAAAATGAGTTATTAAAAATTTAGAATAGAGTAAATGTTTAGGATAAGTTTAGAAATTAGAACCTAGTTAAGTGATTGAAATACCGTAATAATAATGAGTTGTTATGAAATTAATTGATAAATAGTTGTCCTTGTTTACTCCAATTTTATGATTTGAAAAAAAATTGTGTTTTCTTAGATGTCATTTTTATGGTTTGGCAAAAATAAGTTTTAAAAGAAAAAAAAGTTTAGAAGTTTCTAATTTTTGAAAAAAAGGTGACAAAGCCAAACCACATTTTTAAATCATGGGGTAGGCAAAGATTAGTACCTAAAAAAGACGGAGAATATTTTTGAGGCTATATAGTAGATAGCAAAAGTTATTTTGGAATAAAAGTAAATTCCCGTAGAGCGTGTAAGCACAATAGAGCCTAGGTTGTTGCTTAAAAAAACAGTTAGTACATAGCGAGGACTATTTTTGACAAGTAGATGTTTAGTGGGAAAGCGAGTTGATTAGATCCTAAGGTTTTGACTTTTCTTTGTCATTGGGGATAAGGTCCTAAGATTCTCAGTGCTTGGTAGTAGCTCTGTAGTGCGCTTGTTTTCCTATTTATTTTTGAAAGAATTAGAAGGCTTGTTAAACTTAGGTCAGTGAATTAAGTTAAATAAGATGAGGAAAAATGTGATAACGTAACCAAAGAAAACAACAAATCCAATAAAGCAACAAATATGACAATTGAGAAAAGTGAAAAATCTCGAGAAATAAAAAAATGGATTTTTTCCCAAAGTAAGTTGGAAAAGAAAATTTATAATAAAGAAAATTTTCTTATGTAAACCACGCTTGGATAGGAAATCTTTATATAATAGTTACATAAAATCCATGTACATATTAAAAAGGTACATAAAAGAAAAACGGAAGATGTGAAGTTAATTGGTAGGGTTTGGATGCAAAAATTGGATGAAGTACGCTCTTGCTTTGTAAGAATGTGGGAAAAAATGGATGAAAAAGGTAATTTTGATTTTCAAAATATTGCATTTATAAAGAAATTTCCAGTATATTTAGGATGTATGCATCATATTTTTAAATAGATTTTCAAGAAAAATTGCATTCATATAAGAGGTACCACTTAGGAATTCATTACATTCATGTATTATTATGTTATATTACACTTTGCACAAGTGCACAGATGGCTGAAAAATTGGTTGTACACATAATGGTTGAAATTTATATATGGGAGAACATCACTCCATTCTTATCAAATTTCGAGGATGAAATTTCCTAAGGAGGAGAGAATGTAGCACCCCGTATTTTATATAAATGTCAAATGAAAATATCAATAATTTATGATTTTAGAATTTATCCTAGAAACATATACCATTGTGTTCGTGGAAAGGTTTTAAATATCGGATATCGGTCATGTTTCGTCTCAGAGATTTTAGTGACTCGGTATCGTTTCGGGGAGATCTCGGAGGAGACGAGTACATCTCAGGCATCAATATCGGATTTACATCTCGTAGCTTAAAGTTCATATCGGAACCATATCGGCGTACATGCGATTGTTGAAGATAAATGCATTACAAAAATGCTTTAAATATGCATGTAAAGATAGAAGACAAACGCTTGCAAAGACAGAAGAAAAACACATGCAAAGACAGAAGACAAACAAAAAGATAGAAACAATAAAATAACTAGCATGAAACACTTTTGAAAAACACATGAAAAACACTTTGGAAAACACTGCATGAAAAACAATAACCTGCATGAAAACACACGGGAATAACCTACATGAAAAAACATGGGAATAACCTGCATGAAAACACATGGGAATAACTTACATGAAAAACACATATAAAACAATAATCTACATGAAAAATAATAACCTGCATGAAAAAGACAGACACGGAAATATAACCTGCATGAAAACGTTTTTTTCCTTTCCTTTCTGAGAGCAGGGACTTTCGATTTTATTTGAGGAATATCGATGTTTTGATGAACAACAATGTTTTGAGAAGGGAAATAAATAGCAAAGAGGACTATTTGTTGATGATGGGCTGATATGGGCCATGCTTATTAAAAAAAATCGGTTGATATATCGTGATTTCGTTTCAACCAAGATATCGGCCGATATTTGTAAATCGACCGATATATTCAAAATGAGATACATAATGATATATTAGGTTTCCTCTCGTTTTGGCCTCAAAACGAGATCTCGGCCGAGATCGCTAATATTTAAAACACTATTTCGTGGCAATTCTCTGATTTGTTTTGATATATAACTTGCCCCAAATGGAGTCCGTATGGGAAAGTTATTGACGAATAAAGATTTAAAAGGCTGTATGCATACATATATGCATAAATTTGAAATTTGAAATTTGAAATTAAATAAGTGTTATTAAAGGAAATAATAATCCACATAAGTAATATTAAGAAATAAAACGAATGTAAACATTAATGTTAATATGAAATTAATATCAGCTGAAATCACGTTCAAGACCCAGTCACATGGTCAACCCAGGCCTTACATGGGTCGACCATGTGGTCGACACACCATGAAGATGGGGCAACACATGGGTCGACCCACCCGGGGCCAAATCTGTGTTTTGAGTGACATGTATTTCTTGGTTGAATGGTTTGGATTTTATATTATTAAATCCGACAGACCAGAGTTTCCTGTACACTTATAAATAGACTAGTAGGGCCTAGTCTCTAATTCATACTTTTTAAGATGACGCCAAGACTCTGCCATTTTCTTTCTCCTCCAAATCTTTCCGAAATTATAATATTAGCTTTTAGGAGTTCCAATTCAGGATTTGAAGGCAAAGAATGCAAATCTACGACATAGGCGTTTGGATTTCTGATCAGCGTGAGGTAAGTCGTATAAATTGAATTATTTAGGTTTCTTTCTTTCTTTCTTTCTTCTTTTAGCATCAGATTTGAAAATATGTGGTTATCTTAATATTAGATTTAGTTAGAAAGACCGCCGAATTGGAGATCTGAATCAAATTCAAGGATTGGAAAGCAGTTAGGTGGGTGGATTTAGACTTATATCTTTTCGTAATGGTATATTTACCATTTACATTCCCCGTAATCCTTAATATATTAACTAATAATAATTTGTGGTAATTGAATTAAATCCTATTTAAAATAAGTTGAGAGAATTGTTGATGTAATTTGTTCAATTAATTCTCTATTTGGGTTAACAATTACTGTTATACCGAAAGTGTAAATTTGATAAGAATTATGCATACATTCTTGAGATTACTATTCAATAATATTATTGGATATGTTGAAAAAGAGAATTAAACTAAATTATGGGAATAATGGTACAAGAATTGATATGCCTTACTTTGTATGAAAATTTACAATAATTGAAAACGGTTAATGAAAAATAGGAATTAACTTCTAACACAGAAAATAAAAAGGGGAAAAGTTAGTAGTGGACTCAGTTAGTTGGGTTTTAGGGAAAATGGATACATTTCCATAACGGTAAAATTATTAAGAATATAGTTGCAAGGGAAGAATGAAAAGAAAAAGATTAGTGTGAAATAGGGGTTCTTTTACCGTATTGCACACTAATCGAATAAAATATACATGTATGTACATAATAAAAATAAAAGAAATAACTTGCAACTATGGATCTTAATTGATGTACATTATGGAAATAGATCTTTACATCTTTCCATTGACCAATTTAATGAGGTGTGTGAAATATTTTCCTGAAATAATAAGAATGTATATGATGGTAATTAAAGAAAGATTACAACAATAAAAGTTAGTTTATATTAACAAATCTAAGAAGAAATGTGATGCACGGGGAATATAACCTATTATAATTAATTACATGAATGAGAATGTAATATAATAACTAGGCTTGTCCTAGGGACAAGTGGAATTATAATATGGGTTATAATAAATGAAAGGAAAACTTATTAATAAACCTTAGTTAAGAAAACTTAGAAAGTAGACAACAACAAGTTGTAATAATAGTGTAAGACAAGGTTATGATGAAATAAGAAAGAATACAGTAGGCTCGTTATTAGTAGACATATAACGGAGAGCTTTAAGCCTAATAATTGTAATAAATAATAAGTGGAAGTCCGCTCCAGCGGCATAAAACTGAATAAAGAAAGTAAGCAGCCAAGTGAAAGCTAATGAATTTGGTAACTTGAATGAAAAATGAATGCGTGGAAAATCAAGTTAATTAGCAACCTAATGAGATAAAGCAAGCGCCTGATTTAGCGTTTAAACTTAAGATCTAATAACATATTAGTGTGACATGCTTGGACCTACCCGCACGTACGAAGGTGGAGAACCCAACGAGGTAAATCATCGAGGTGTCTGAAGGCACGAGGGGAAAATGTTCAACTCGTTATGTTGCTAGATTATTTTGTTTGATTGCTCTGCGGGACTGGGGGGGAACCATACTGCTTATGCGGGACATGGTAGGGTACTCCGTGGTGGTCCTCTGCATGGCACATGCTCAGGCTGTACTCGCAAAGGTTTGGTCTGCGCGGTACAACCCGGTATTTATGCCTTGACTACAATTATAGTTTGGCAGTCAGAAAGCTATAGCGGATGTCGTTGGGTGATTCAGCGGTTTGCCTCAGGAGAGGTTGGTTAGGACCAAAATATGGACACTAATCGTCAGATACATGTCAATGGCAGTCAGTATGACTTGGAAAGACTAGAGCTATACCTAGAGACGATCGTTCTTTCACTACTAAGACATTGGTTGTGGGACATGCCAATTCTGTTGTTATAATGTTTGATAGGGGCAGGTCACATAGCACTTCGTGTAGTCTTTCACTAGTTGAGGGAGGGGCCAGGGTGGGGCTATAGCCACCGTAAAAATGTAGACCATACTTGGATATCTATATTGTAGGCCTTATGAAGCGGACCTCTATAGATATAGAAAGCTCCCGACCGAATTTCATGCCTAGGATGCAGCCCTATTACGAGACTCGGGTTACAATAAACAGTACGTTCGTGTGAGGGTCTAGATATATGCACCGTGTGGTGTATTGTAGACAGTACGACATACTCCGTGTTGAGTCTTGATTCGACCGTGGAGTTCAGATACCACAATCCGTATGCTTACGTGCATAACAATGATGGTTTTGTACAATTACGTGGTGTAATGATTTAAATTTCCATACTTCGTTCGGTGTAGGATGAAAGTTGCATACGCTTCCATGGCGTGACGGCGGAGATTGTACGTGGAAGGTACTATAGGAAGTACCTTGAGATATTGGGTATAGCCACATATATACTATATTAGGTTAATCTACTAGGAAGCAATGGGTTCGCCGTGAGTGTAGAGCCTTGAGTGCAATTAGCCCCAATAACCTAATAAATAAGAAAACATAACTGAATGTTATATGTAGGATTATTTCAAAATGTAAATTTGTCCAGTCACCAGAACTTTGTGTTTTGACCCCCTCCTCATAACATACTTGTAGGTTAGGTATATGGAATAGATTTGATAGCTTTGGATACTGGTTAGACTGTATTATTACTTCGATTTGATTATATTATATTTTATCCATTCTGTTGTGAGATGTTTAACAAGCTTTGGTATATTTATTATCTCTGTCTTTTCGGTAGGATACCAGACAAGTCAACTCGAGTTTCGACGGATTGGAATTTTTGGAAAAAAAATTGGTTCGTCGAAATTTAGGTTGTTGTACAATGTATGTGGTCTTAGAAATGCAATGTGAGACAGTTGTCCATACTAGTTATCTAGTAACAAGACAAACCACAAGCACCCCTTCTACTTGTAGGATTAGTAGAAAGCAACCATTGTGGTACAAAGAGCCTAGAACGAAGGGACAAACACATCTATATATATCCTGAGAGCTAATCAGAAATTCTCAACAAGAAATCCTTCCATATGAAAATCTCGTCCTTCAAACTAATGGTCTTCAGGATGTTTTTATATTCGAACGATTAAACCATCTTGTAATGTTTTCTACGAACCAACAATGGTATTTTAAAAACTACCAAAAAGTTGATATTTATTGTTTAACTATCAACCACACATATCATTGACAAGATTTTAATTCCATTAGGAAACTAATTTGGTTAAGCACATAAGTAACCGATGAGCCTTTTTCAGTTAGTCATTAGTTAAAATCACTTGGTTGATACTGAAAACCGACTCCATATATTTATAAAATGGCTTAAGTATATTAACTAGTCATGTATTTTTAGTATTTAGAAAACATATCCGTGCATTTGCATCAATGATGCAACTGTATTGATAAACCCTTAAATTTTCAATTCTTGGAAAACATGTCCATAATTATCTCTAAAGTATAAGGGTAATCACAAAACCTTAATGCATAAAATTTAGCTATATACTTTTTCAATGGTATAAGTATATTCATAAAACATCATATTTTCAATATTTAGAAAATATGGATACATACTTATATCATCAGTATGAATATATTCACTAAACATCATATTTTTGTTACTTCGGAAATATCGCTTTACATTTATACTAATGGTATAAGTATATTCAAAAAAATAACATATTTTTAATTCTAAAAAAAATATCACTATATACTTATATCAATGGAAAAGTATACTCATAAATTATTATATTTTCATATTTAGAAAAGAATAGCTATATAGTTATCCTAATGGTATCAGTATATTCATAAAACAATATTTTCAATACCTAGAAAACATAGCTACATTCTTATTTCAACGATATAATTATATCATAAAACAGTATATGGAGATTTAAATTTTCAAATCATGTCCTTTTCACATAAATCAAATTCTTTGTAACTTCACTTGTATTTTTCTAAAATTTTTATAAAATTCTTTAATAAGTATCTAAAATCATGTATAAACTTGTTCGTAAAATTATAAGACTATTTATAGAACTCCTACTATAATTTTTCAATTGCTTAATTCCTTTGCAGAACTCGTTTTATAGCTTTATGGACCTTTTATTAAATTTGATCTTTAGCCTAACAAGAATTCTTAGTATTTCAAATTAATAAACTGAAAATCACTGCTACCAAGCACCAAATTAATACTGTTTACTGATTTTTATCATTACAAGGATCAATTTTAACTTATAACAATGTCATATAATCAATATGGTCCACAATTAGGTTTGATGTCTAATAATTTATATAACATGAATATGAATGCAAATAAAATAACAATGATGAATTGGATCTCTGTATGAATTTTTTATTTGTCGTATAATTTCATGCAAATGATTTCATGTATTCATCGTTTTTCAAAATGAAAAATCAATAACCCTATAAAAAAAGATAATTCATCCAAACAAGCAATCAACAATTTATGCACTACATGTAACATAATAGTATTTCAGAAAGTATAAGTTTTCTCACCACAGTTCAAGTTAACGTTGAAGCATACTAGTAAGAATTAAAATCCAACAGATGTTGGATTCTAGCACAAATTCCACTTAGCTTAGAACTCGACCGATCCAATTTCAGGATGAAGACCATAGCCCTGTGAGTACAAAATGACTGACCGAGCTTGATTTGGAGCTCATATGAAATAGTTATTTAATTTACAATTGGAATGAATTAATTAAAATAATTAGCTGCCTTAATCACTGTAATTAACATTATTTAATCACGCCTTGTCATGTCTCCATTTTAGGCTGACATTTCGAAATTGCGACTTCACTCCGTTCATCTATAAATCGACGTAACCACTAATGTTTCCACGCTACCACACTATCTCAGATCGACTCCTCAAGCTCCAACATCTCCATTAACACCCGCCTAGCAGCCAGCGATGAAATGATGATTGAGAAAAAAACCCATATAACCGATTTCTTTCAACTCGCAATTTCGACTTCCATACTTTATCGCTGACCACCTAATCCATCGGAATTCAATATTCTAACCTCTTCAACTTTCCATTAGACTCCGTCTCCCATCGACTTTCAAGCATGCTGGAATTGGCCAAAAATCAAAAAGAACTATCGGTCATTCATCGCAAGTTACTGGTGAAATCCGACGACGCAATAATATGACTGTGCATTACACTCGTCTCACCTAGCCGAACATTTTTCTAGTTGAATTTAGGGTTAACTCAAGGTAGTGCTAAGGGCACCCCAATATGTTCTTCCTAATACCACAATTGCAAAAATAAAACTCATTAAATTTTGTATGCTTCCTAATACCACATTACCTTCTCATCCTAATCTCTCACTCAATCATTATTTGCCGAACTAATCACGTACTAAGCTAATTTAAATGCCTTAATCTCTCGTAATCATTGTTTTTTTCGCATCTCTCATGAGAAAATTCAAATTCGTACGGTAATCTCTCAATTGTTTGGTGATCTGAAAGCCCTAGTCTCTCACTTTCGCTTCTAGTTTGCTTAATTCAAACCTTATTCATGACTTTTGTATGTTGCGGCGTCGAATTCGTTGATCGGCTATAGACCTAAGGTTCAGCTCGTTGATCGGTTTTACAAATGAGGACAAACGAATATCGAGCGAAATAGAAATAGGGTAAAACAGTGTGGTAGCCCCTATTTTTTAAGTGTGTGGTATTAAAAAGAGTGTAATACTAATTATTGTGGTATTTTTTAGTCGCGGTATTAGGAAGAACATATTTGGGTGCCCTAGCACCGCACTAATTTAAAGGCTCCGATCAACATGGATCGTTAGATGGAGTTTTGAAAGTGCCAGTTGAAATATATTTTAAAGTTTGTGAAATAGTGGTAGTGTTGAGGTCTTTTTATAGGAAAATAAACTCGACTTATTCATGATAAATTTTCATGAACTCCAACTGAGGCATGATAGCTAACGTTTTGTACCAAATATCTTTATTCCAAATTCAATGAAACTATTATCCGAAGCCAATTCTAACATATACAAAAGTTAATTTTTAAAATCACATTATATTTTATTATAATTCTCTATATATAAACGACATAGGCTTTGAGCTTACACGACAATACAATATGTCCGTGACACAGAGAATGAAAAAGGAAATGCTAAGGAATCTACAAGAAAACGGCTAGCTGTCTTCATTAGACGGCTAGTTTACGGAGAAAAAATGAGGCAATTTAACATGAAATGTAACATGAAACTTTAAATTGTAATAGTAGTGTCTGTCTTCCAAGAGTGGAAGATTTAGCTGATATGTATGTTGCATATCACCTGACCTATCTTGTATTTTATTTTTTTATCAATAAAAAGTGTTACGGAACACTATAAAAACCGGTAAGCCTTGCAGCAAAAAAAAAAAAAAAAAAATAAAAAAATAAAAAAAAATCAATATTCCTAATCCAATGGCATTGGTTTAGCCAAAATTCAGGATAGTTCCCAAAAATAGTAATATTACTAGTAAATTAAATTAGTTCTAGTTAAAATATTTTAATCACTTAAATTCTATTATAGTATTTAATTATTGCCATTCTTGTTTAAACATGATTTGGATAAGCTTTAAAATCCTTTTAATTCTCATTAAATTCAAGATTTTCTTATTTAAATAATTCAGTATTTCAAATGTTATTTCACTATTCAAATATAATAATTAGCTCATATATTTGGAATTCATGTCATCAATTTTTTAAAACAATCATTTTTATATTTAAATTAATTAAAAATTAGGGTCCAAAAAATCTGAGTCATTGTATTCTTTGCCCTTAAGAGAAATTCTTCTCGAGAATCAACAAGGCAAGAAAAGTGCTTCCAAACACATTAACTTTTCCAAAATAGTTATTTTAAAGAATCATTAAATTTTCTAAGGCTTTAAATTTTGGAAAAAAAATGGCAACACTACCTTCGTGTGGCTAGGTCTATAAAAAAACAGTTTCAACATAAGAACATATTCAAGACTTCCAATATCTACAGACATTCACAATAACATCATATACTTTATTTAGTATATTTGTCACACAGAAACAAACAAGATATGTGTAATCACGTACCATTATCAAGCAATCAAACTTTACTTATGGAAGCAAAAGCAATAAACAATTCTTTGTTCTACTTGAATTTAGTTACGTAACCCGAAAGAGAGTTAAGAAAATAAAAAAGCAATACAATAACTAGTTCTATCATATCCAGAAGCAAACATAACAACTGTGTGCAAGAAGGTAATGTGATCCAACTAATAATAACGATGCAAATCTACAAGTAACTCAAGTGTAACGTAAAGCCATATGCAACCAATAACAACAATCGCGTAACAATACTAAACAGTATAACAATCCCTAATGACAATAACTCATGGTTCACTTTGGTCCCGATGGCTTGTCATTGCATAAGGATGACAAACAATCTATTAAGTTTCATGTTTTGCTCAACAGCCTTAGGTAATCACTTAGTGATCATTCATGCTACTCCAAACCTATGGAAGAGTCATTTCCCAAATTCTCCACAAGCCAAAAAACATAACGTGCAATATTTTTAAAGCTTGCATGATACACATATACCATTCATATGCAATATCAAATTCAATCGGCAAACTGATTATACAATTTCACTTTGAATAGTATCGCTCACTTGATCACTCCGGTATAAACTTTGGTCTAGTCCCTTGATCAGAAACAATCATTCTCCTTGCATATCCAAATATTATGACAGAGAATTCCAAAATCATATCAAAATTCCATGTCCAGTGTTTGTTCTAAAGAATCGAATATAAAGTACTAATCCAAATCAATGTAAATCACCCCAAAAATCATGACTCGAATCTTGATCACATTAAGTGAATAAAATGAGACATCTTAGACACTTATTTCAGTTGATTTATTATTATACCAAATTTTCTTACTCACTTTCATTCTCATATTTAGTGTGTTATATTTTGTACTAAATTTCTTTTGAACTATTTCCATAACTCTTTGCTTAAGGATTTTAAATATTCCTTGATTTAAGTCAATAATTATTTCATAACTCAAGTTCATATATACTACAGAAACCATAACTTCAAATTTATGTATCTCTTCTATACTTAGGTTTTTATTATAAATATTTATCGAGCATATTTATGTTCATTATCCATTCCAAATTTAAGTACAAATTTGCAGCATAGTTTTCTACTCCCTAAAAGTATATAAATATACCAGATCACTTTACTTAACCTAAATAATTCAAAAAATTCAAAAAAAAAACTTACTACTTCTTAATTTATAAGTTATAAATTTATTTTCTTAAGTTTTCCCAAAATATTTAGCTTAATCCTCTAATTTAACATGGAAATTTTGACTGTCAAAAATCATCTAAATTTCATTTTATTTAAATAGAAATGAAAACCTACCAAACATCAAATCAAAATGAGATGTGAAATCATTCCACTCTAATACATATAATTCATACATCCATATGATAACTTAATTGAAAATTTCAGAATTTAACTCTTGGATTTTTTTTTTAAAATCTAAAATCATATCCCTGGATTAAAGTAAAAAATCATTTATAAACCCAAACAACTCTAACCAAATGCACATGGTAATAATTCCTTATTTATAAGCTTCAAAATAAACACTGATAATTTTGCAATCATAGTTAGAAATACTTTTCAGCGACCTAAATGAGTTCAATGCTTTTAAAATCTTTTGGAATCCTTTAGTGTTCATAAACATTGTAAAATTATCATCTTATTTCTTTCCAAAATTTCGAAAATATATTTTTAAAAACTTAAGGATTTAATATTCTTAAATTATCAACTTAATCATTTTTATTTGTAAATCACATTTGTAAATTATATTTATATAATTTTCACCTTATACATAAACTCATTTCACATTTGTTTATCCATATTTTGGCCTACCTTTTATTAAAGTTAAATTTAACCCAATAATATCTTTGGAGGCCTTATACTCAAATTGTGAAATTAAATTCATAAGGTATTTTTTTAATGTTCCCATAATTATTAATCTATCAAATCCGTATAGAGAAAAGAATAAAACTTCTCCTAATCAAACATAATAAACAATACTCGTAAACTAATCGGGAGCAACAACAAATCAACCAACAATTGCTAGTGCTCCTAACCGGGCGAGTATGATAGATCAATCAATAAATGATATATATTTAATACAAGGCAGGTCAATCAATAAATGATAATAATTTAATACTATCATTTCCTAACAAATAGCTCATCCAAATAACTATAGTTTGTTATTCAAAATTTCCTTTGTATACAAAATATATATTTTTGATAAAGTTATTCCATTCACCAAATTTTAAAATGATATTTTCTCGATTGGACTTTCTTAAGTGTTTTGGATTGTTTATCAATAACGTAAGATACTTGATTTAATCTGAATCCATAATTCAATTTTAACAAAAATAACAACACAATATAAAACCTTCTTATGCACTAAAAAATGTGTTCCCATATATGTACACACACACACGAACATACATATTCAAACTCATCTTAGGGTCTTGCTTACCCTATCTCAAATATGTAATCCTCCCCAAAGCCAGGTGTTCATTCAACCTAAGCTCTAATACTACATGTGATGATGTTTACACCAAAAATGGAACAAACACCTAAAGATTATAATGAAGAGGATAAAAATGAAGAAAATGTGAATGAAAATAAGGAAAGAGCATAACAAACGATTTATAATGGTTCGGATATGAATTTCCTACGTCCACTTTCTAATTTCTCTTTAAATATTACTAGAAATGATATTACAAGGCTTAGAGATTATGGAATCCCAAGTACAATGAGTTTACAGGTAGTAAAATATGTTGAATAAGCCAAAAGTCCTTTTTTGTAGCTTTTGGGGGTATTTATAAAAGATATTCTAGTTAGGGATGGCAATGGGGCGGGGCGGGCACGGGTAGTACCACCCCATCACCCGCCCCATTGGGTGATTTTTTGCCCCGTGCCCGCCCCATACCCGCACGGGTACCCATTAAACGGGTTTTAAACAAGTTGCGGGTAATGGCGGGTATTCGTGGGTATCCGTTATATTTTCTCAATTTATTTTTTATTCTTTTATTGAAATTATTCAAAAGTAATTTGGTAAAAAAATGAATTAGACCAATACGCAAATGCTAACCTCAAAATACCAATAAATATTTAAACTAACATCTAGAAAACAAGAGACAACAACAGAAGCATCCATCAAAATATCAACAGCCAGTTATAAATTGTTGAGCAACAATGCTTTTTGTATTGACTATTGATAATAAATCACATTCAACACGGGTACGGGTACCCACGGACATGGGTATCTTACTATCTGTACCCGCCCCATTAATTAACGGGTATTAAAAATACCCATTTATTTTACCCACGGATACCCATTTAACTATCCATTTCATATCCATGACGGATTTTACCCGTGGATAACCGCGGGTACGGATTTTTTTGCCATCCCTAATTCTAGTCTGGGTTGGTAGGGACACATGAAAGTCGATCCGAAGTTGGTTGAGATCGGGGGCTTGGTCATGATGCAGTGGACATGTTCAACAGGTAGCTACAATCTAGCTCGACCCATGCTCGGACGGCATAGTCGAGTCGGATGTTAGTCGATCTGAAGTTTCGGTCAACTTTTTCATCGGGCTGGATGTGTGTCGATATGGAAATTTCACTCTATCCAACTTAGTCAAGCCTAGATTGGTCGATCCAAATTTGAGACCTAGTCTTGGTTTGGTGAGTGAATGTGCATGAGTCACATCTTGAGTGCTCTGCTTATGAATCTTCATGAACTTGACGGCCTTATCAAAAGGCAGGTCAACACTTTGCCTTCTAAAGTGCGTTGTGTGTCAAATGGGATGTGCTTTGACTTGGTTTAACCGCACCTCCTTGGAACGTCATCTGTCTTTAGAAAAATGACTGGAGTTACGATGGTACTTACTAATCCAAAGTCATTAACTGGAGTTACCGAGAGACATATAGGTAATTGCTCAAACCCCGTCGAGTCAAGAGGTTGAATACATCTGCTACATAGCCAAGTTGTGTCGAGTCGTTGGCTCTCGCATGCAATAGCACACATATAGGTCGTTACCAAACGACGTCATCTTTTTCCGCAAGTCGAGAGAAATCAAGTCAACTATTGCATGTGAGTCAATACATGGAGTCATTAACCTAATAGATGTAATTTTCAGAGTTTTATAAACTTTGGATCGACATAGCCGATCCAGACTGGGTCAACTGTCACATCGCTGGGAAGGCGGATTTTTTTTCTCTTTTACACATATTTATTGGGCCCATGTAGTAACTCCATTTTTTTTACTTTCGCTTTTACTGCACCAAATCGAAACCTTCTCAAGAACTTTGAATTTCCAATTCGACACAAGCTTTCATTCAATCAATCACTAAGATCTTCCACTGTTCAACAATCTTTGGACTCGAACTAAGTTAGGTGCGTTTCGATTAGTTTTGTGTTTAATTGTGTTCGAACCAAGTCTTGGATTCAATAGCTATCACATATCTTTGAATTGCCTGCTCGAGGCGTTGGCAGAGGTGACACTGTTGTCAGTGACAACGATGGAGTTGAGTTTGAGTTGTGAAGATGCATATGGTTAAGGCGTTGGTGATTAACAAGAAGAGGGCAGAATTATCTTGGTTGATTTGAATTGTTTGGGGAAGATGGTAGAAGATATCAGAAGTTTAGAGAAGGAAAGTAAGGTCTATGAATGTAGCAGATGTGAGGAGAAGAGTTGGAGAAGTGTTGGAAAAATTACTTATGTACCCAACTTGACATTCCACAAGTTGATCCGGAGATAGGCCGAATCGGAATGTCGAGCTGGATTGACCGATCAGGAATCATTGATCCGGAGTTTGTCGATCTGGGAATGTCGAGCCGGAATTGGTCTATTCAGAAAAGGTCTATTCAAACTAATATGCTTCAACTAAACTCGATGACCACAACAATCAATTCTGAACTTAAATCTGTTTACATGAGCATCTAGAAAGTAAGGATAGAGCATAACAAAACTTTCAGATATAGCTTAACATATGACTCTGAACTGTCCAAATAATTGCACACTACATCCCATAAGAATGTGACGTGAAATCATCCACGACCACAATTCGATAAGGCGGTCGGGAATGACGGTCTATTAAGTGGACATTGTTCGTATATTTATAGCATTTTATTTCTACTTGTTATCTTTTCACAGTTTCCATTGCGCGCATTGCACTAGTTCACACATGGAGGATTCGGGTTAATGGCTCAAACCAATAGTATTTCTTGGGTAGCACAACTACAATGTTTGGAAGATATCCCACAAGAGCTTCTGAAGCTGGAAATGGAAAGACTATCTTAAGATATCTGGACATAGAGTCTAACTCTGGGACTAAATCATATGAGGATTCGCAGTTTATAGTTCAACCTCATGATGAGGAACCAACAACCACGTCGTTGCTAGATAGAGAGGAAACTAATGGCGAAGGTGCTCCTGATACTTTTCCTAGGGTCGTCTTTCTTGATCAATCGACTGAATCTTCGCCCACCTCGATGGATGAACCAAAATTAAAGAGATTGTGTAAAACATAGAATTCAATTCGACCGAATTCAGGTGTGCACTCATGGAAACTTTGCACGTAAGCCTTTCTAAAAGGTTGCACGACTATCAGCTGACAAATATGCATGGTGGGGTGTATTCCTTCCCTTAATCCGTTCATCGTCAGCATCCTTCATCGTATGATGTTGGCACCCATGCAACTACACCCTACAACATATGCCTAACTCTTCAATCTATGCATAGTATACGAAGAGTGTCTAAATCAAGAGCCCACCCACGATGTCATCGCCTTATTCTACAACTTCAAGCATTGCAAGGATAATCAGTCCTATCTTTTCTTCGAGGCAACCTCGAGTAACCGAGTTATAATAGACAGGTTTAGCAAGTCAGGAAACATAAGAACTGACTGGTTTTATGTTCCATAGCAATAAAGATGTGCTAGGAGATGGATGCAATGACGTAAGTGCCAAGTCCTAACTTACTTCTTTGAACTTCACTGGACAGTTCCTAATACTAGTATCCCTTTGCAGGTGATAGTCCGGCCAAGCCCATGAGCAACGTGTATTGCACTCGTCTGGCTACTCTAAGGAACATTTCGTAGAATGTTTGGAGTGTTAAAAGATACATTTCTGATGACTTCCTACATTAGTTCCACTTGCTTGATGCAAATCAGACTCTAGGCGTAGGCGGCACTCGACTCTAGCTGTTGTGCCCCTAATCGAGAAGCAAGCGACCATGTCTCTAGTTGAGGGGCCAATGGTTGTCCAACCCCAAAATCGGGTTAAGGTTGCTACTAAGGGAGCAGCTTCCTCTAGGTCCAGTCGGGACCTCGTAAAAGAGGAGATAGAGAAGTCTCCTGAAAGAATAGTTAAGGAAGGATCCCAAAGCTCCCATCCAAAAGAGCCAACTGCTGAGAAGTCTCCAGTCAGAACTCCATTTCCAGCCAAGTATCCCATTCATGATGCCCAGTCAGGGGGTATCAAGTCACCATTTAGGGCCTAAGTTATTTGGCGATGGTGGACATAATATATTCAGATCAAAATTTAGAACCCTCTATATTCTTCCCAGATTCCGAAGAAGAGATAACTCCTGTCAAGGCTGGGAAGGAAACTCCGACAAGCTTAACTCTGGGCTTTTGTCCGTAAAGGTTCACTAGGATATGGATGGTACGAGAACTGCACGTCACAACACTCTTTTCATCATATGTATGCTAAGTTCTAACTTGAATCTTTTTTAATTACAGGCTCCATGTCCAAAGGAAAAGATTTACAAACACTTTGGCGCCAGTCTCTCTAGGAGTGGTCCTACCTATAAAAGCTCCTCATAACAAAAATACCAAAGGGGTACTACAGGGAGGATTGAGAGTATGATCATGAAATGGAGAAGGAGAGAGATAGAGAGAAGAGAGAACATGCGAGAGAGAGAGAGAAAGGGAGCGTAAAAGAGGAAAACATCATTTTGAATCCGCTCCTCGATCTCACGATAAAACCTATCGAGCTTATGATAAGACGCCCAGTAAGCATTGGCAATAATCAAGCGCTCGTCACAACACAAACTCCCTTCTGAGCCAACCCCGCAGTCCAGGCTTGCGTAGTCCAAGGGCACGGGGCATTGTTCCGATGGGTGAAGAGAGAAGAATCCCCAAGCTGTAGTTTCCCAAGAGCAGAAGATAACCAATAAGCAGAGAAATAAGGAGTTGGAATAGTATTTTCCTCTTCACTACTTCTCCTAAATTCAATTATTTCCCGCTTTAATCCAATTATGGAGTCTTTTGACAGTAAGTTGAGGGTGGTCCTTATGATATACTTTAACATTGAGCTTGACCAGCTTCGAGCGATATTTTATAGTGAGCTCAATCCATGGTTGCTTAAAACCAAGGCTATCGAGGACGAGATGAATCTAGTTAAGGAAAAAACCTATCTCTTACGGTCAAGAATGAGGCATTGAAAAAGGAGAAGGATCGGTTGGCTCTAGAAAATGTGCAATCTAAGGCCCAATTGGTTGCCTTTGAAAAATCCAGGAAGAAGGCTGAAGAAAATGCTCATGACGCTCTTGAGTCTGCCATCAGCTCCCAAGCCAAATACAATAAAGAAATTCAAGAGCTCAAGGCAAAAGTGGATGAGGCGGAAAAGGCCGTGGATGTATTCGGCTCCCAAGTGTTGACTTTCTATGCCCGAGTCATCAGGTACAAGAATTTGATGTAGGTCGAACACACAAACCCTAGCTGACACTTGGGATAAATTCCTAAAGGAGGAGGATGCAGACGGACTCTAGCTCAAAGGCAAGTCCATAGTTGATGGGAATCCCGGTATGGCTAAGGATGATACAACTTTATCTTAATCAACTAGCTAACCTACTAATGTTTCAGATCCACTCACGTAAGTAGTATTCGTTCCGCCTTCTATGGCTCAGGGCTCCAAGGGAGTGGAGGAGTATAATTTGAATGAGTCGGCCCTTGGCCTGCGCAAGTCTTTAACTCTGATCCTAGAGATCTAGACTCCAGCTACTCCATGGATGCTTCTACCAAAGGTATTCCTATACTTTCTCCTTAGTTTCAGAAAATAATCATGGCATATCGCCAAGCTATATGGTTTCCAATCGGGAGACCCATTATCCCGCAAGGATTGACAGTCATTGCTCTTCCTTCTTTACGTACACCATTGGCCCAAGCTGCTCCCGAATGAAAGCAAAAGTGATGGATGAGCCTTAGTTTCCCCCGATGATGGTGCTGCCAAGGAGGAAGGGATGATCGACGCCCCCTTAAGAACCTGGATGGAAAAGATTCTCCTACCGAAGGTGATGATGATGTACTCTATTTCAGCGAGTCTAGAATGACTGGAGCATCGAGCATGGCAGAGATAAAGGCATATATGAAGGGAAACTTGTATAGCTCAAAGTTTTGTCAGTGTTGAGGCCCATTTCCGTTGATCCCCTACAAATCATCCCTCCTGACATCAAGGAGTCGAATGAGCAAGTCACGTTTCTAATTTGAGAAAAGCGCTCAAAGAAGAAATACGATCAACCCACGTCAGGGGCTGAGAAGTTTCTAGTAAGAAATCCCAGAAGAGCTTGATCATAGTGTCGGAGATTGAAAAGAAGTAGAAAAGAATCCAAAGACTTAATGGCTGTCTGTTACGACCTTTTTTTATAGGCTTGATGTTATTTGTGTGAGTGCAACCCTTGTGGTTTTTGACTTGTATAAACCTGCATTATAAATAAAGTAGTCCTTTTGTTTGCAAGTTTATCTCGCTTTCCATTCAATGTACATGCAATTTAATTTTTGTACTAAGTTTCGTTTAACTCATAAGCTATCTTGCTAAAAATAAGTAAGATTTAACTCATAAGCTGTCTCACTTGAAATAAGTAAAACATAACTTATAAGCTGTCTCATTTAAGATGAGTAAGTGTCATAGTATGGAGGTATAGTGTATATGCCCCCAATTAAATTTGAATTACGCGCCCCGTCAGGGGCATGTTCGATTTTAATTTATGATTCTGCGCATGTGCCTCCGGTTTCCGTGAGGGTCGAGCAAAGTCTACCGAATGATCGATCCTTAAGTCATTATTCTCTCGCATTGTTAATTCGGGTTAGAGTTGCGGGTTTATTGGGGGTGCACCATTCACACTAACCCAATTGCTTTATAATCCCTCTCAAGTCGTGCGAGTTAGAGATGAGTGTGGGCATGGTCGATTTCACATTTTTCTAGGTGTCGTTCCCACACTTTAGTCTTTAAAGCCAAGATCGCCTTGTCGAACATCAGAGTAAAGATCGAACTTTGTTAACTCTCATCTGACTAGTTACGAAATCAAGCAAGCTCATTTAAACATGATAAAATTAACAATGTTGGGGAATTAGTCGTTCCCTTCGTTCAAGTTTTGGCATAGGTCGGTCGAATCATAACACTTAGCCATATTATTATACACAGTCACAGAGCTTGAAGGATCTTTTATTTATAACACAATGGAAATCGGCGAGTCATGCCATATTACATAGTCTAAAAAATGGAATGATATTTGCAAAACATAGAAATAACAACTCAAGTCAAATAATACCATAAATGTTTAACATTTCGTGCCCCCAGGAGTCGATCGACATCAACAGTCAATAGACTGAAAGCTTTGTTATCAAGCTTCCGTTGAATGATGTATGGTCCTTCCCACTTTTGGCCCATATGGACAGGGCTAGGAAAGACATGCTTCAGCACGAGGTCACCGAGTCCAAAGGTTCGAGGTTGAGCCATCCTGTTGTGGTATCACGTGGTCCAATGTCTGTGTGCCAAGGCTCGCAAGTCAGCCTCCTCTCTCTTGTCATCAATTATGTCAAGTAATTCTACGAGAAGTTCCTCATTAATCGAATAATCATAATATGTAATTCGATTAGATAGGACTTCAAGCTATATTTGTATAACCACCTCGAAGCCATAGGATAGTGTGAATGGAATGCGACCAATTGCTGACTTATGGGTCGTTCGATATTCCCAAAAGGCCAAAGGTAGCTCATCAACCCACTTGCTATTAGCCTGCTCCAATCGCTTTTTCAAAATAGACTTTATAATCTGCTCACATCTTCGACCTGTCCATTGCGGGTGTACAACTGCAGTATATCTATTCTTGATGTTATGACATCGGCTGATGTCTTTAAATTCCATACAATCAAATTGGGTCCCGTTATTAGTTATAATAATTTGAGGAAGTCCGAATGGACATACGATATTTCTGACGTGGAAGTTGGTTATCCGCTTCATCGAGATCATGGTCATGGGTGCAGCTTTGGCCTACTTTGTGAAATAGTCGACTGCCTTGATTGCAACTTCGCTTCACATTTGGAAATTGGAATGCTACCAATAATGTCCACTCTCCATACTGCAAACGGCCAAGAATTAAACATCTGGGTGAGCTGAGTTAACAGAGATCTTCAAGCTTTAGCAAATCTTTGGCATTTGTCGCAGCACCGTGAATAATTAGTTGCATCTCGGTTCACGATAGTCGAGAAGTAGCTATACCGAAGTATCTTCTTTGCCAAAGTATGCCTTTTGATGCATCATCACACTCCCCTTTATGCACTTTTCGTAGTACTCTCTTAGCGTCATCGTGAGCTATGCGCTGGAGCTGATGGATAGACAAAACCTTTCGACAAGGTTTCTCCTTAAATGATGTATCTTAAAGCTTTACATAGAAGTGCACGCTTCCCATTCTTTCATCCAGGCAGGGTTTTGTGTGGGAGAAAGTTCTTGATAGGAGTCATCCACTATTCCCTTTCAAGCTCGACATCCAATGCCCAGTCAACGTACATCAAATCTATGTTAGGGCTAGTCAATGTCTCAATTGGGATCAACTCTGTTTACACTAGATTCTCTAAGTAAGCCATCTTTACCAAAGAGTCATCTTTTTCATTCCGCTCTCGGAGATGTAAGAGATGGTGCCATAGTCGAACCAAATCAACAAATCTTCCACTCAATTAACATAGGAGGCAAGTCATGCCTCTTGAGTTTGAAATTCCTCTGACCTGAAAACAACAACCCATGAGTATAGGAAGTATCAACATCTTTTACTCCCAACTCTTTCGCAAGTTTCAGCCTGACTATCAGGGCTTCACACTAGGCTTTATCATTGGTTGCTGGGAAGTCCAGCCTCAATGCATAGTAGACAAATCATTCCTCTGGAGTAAGTAAAACAACTCTAATTCCAGAACGTTGATTGTTTCGGGCTCCATCTATAAATAGCTTTCATATGACGGTTGACGTATCAACCTCTACTTCAGTATCATCTAGGACCGAAAATTCTGAGATAAAGTCTGCCAGTTCCTAAACCTGAATTGCTTATCGAGGAATAAAGGCAATATAAAACTGACTTAATTCAATATTCCATTTGAGTAACCTTTCAGATGCCTCAAGTCGTTGGAGGACCTGTCATAGTGGTTAGTCAGTATTTTGATGAGGTGAGCTTGAAAGTAGTAGCAGAATTTCCTTTAGGCTATTAGGAGGTTATAAGCGAGCTGTTCGATCTTTGAGTAGTTGTGTTCGGCCCTCATCAACCAATTTCTTACATAATACCCTGGCCGCTGACCCCGATTATCCTCAAGAATGAGTGTTGAGCTAATGGCATGCAAGGAGACTGCCGAATACACGAATAAGTCCTCATGATTGATTATTGTCGACAAAATTGGAGGTCTCTCTAGCCAATTAGCAAGTTATGGAATGTTTCGAAATAGTCCATTGTCCAAGTAAAGTTACGCTTCCCCCGCTTTATCAGGTCAAAGAAAGGAATACATTTGTCTATTGCCCTGGATATATTCTTATTCAAGACTTCTACCTTCCCATTCAGGCTCTGCACATCTCTGATCTTCAGAGGCTTTTGAATGTTCCGTATAGCATTTATCTGTTCAGGTACCACCTCAATGCCTCGAGAGCTAACTTAGAAACCTAAAAGTTTCTTTGACGCAATGCTATAATAGCATTTCAAAAGGTTGAGCTTCATCCCATATTGATGGAGAATACTAACCATTTTTGCCAAGTCATCAACATGATTAAACGATTGTCTTGACTTCACAAGAATATTATCCATGTACACTTCCGTTGACTTTCCAGTCTAGTTCAGAAACGTGTGGTTGACCAACCGTTGATGGGTTGCTTTAGTGTTCTTTAACCTAAATGGCATGACCACATAACAATATAACCCAAGGTCTGTTATAAAGCTAGTGTGCTCCTGGTTTAGAACATGTACTGGGATTTTATTATACCTAAAGTATGCATCCATGAAGGAAAGAAGTTCATGCCAGCCATCGAGTTCATGAGCTGATGAATTCTGAGAAGCGGAAAGATGTCTTTGGGGCAAGCCCTGTTCAAGTCAGAAAGTCAATGCATATTCGCCATACCCCCATTAGATTTCTTTATGAGAACTGGATTCAATACCCACTTAGGATATAGAGATTCTCATATCAACCCATTACTCACTAGCCTTTCTAATTCTTCCTTTAAAGCGCCCGACCTCTTAGGACCACGCATACGTCTCTTTTGCTTCACCGGGACATACTTCAGGTTGATGTTAAGGGAATGGCTCATAATAGCTAGTGATATCCCATACATGTCATTATGGTCCAGGTAAGCACATCAAGGTTTGTGTGGAGAACGCTAGTAAGTTCCCTCATCTAGAGGGGTCCAAGGTGAGATGTGATATTCAAGACCTTAGAAGGGTCATTATTATCGATTGAGATCGCTACCAAAGTCTCATTGGGAGATCTTTGGTATCCTAGCTCCTTGTCCTTTCTCTGATCAATGTCACTGATTTGACGGTTAAACTGTCCAGGCCATGAATTTCCCTGTACTTGCTATACAACGGCCTCCTGGATAAAAAGGGAATCATCCATAGCCTTCCCTTTTTCCTTTCTTTGAATGCCTTTCCATTCAGCCAAGTGGCATGCTCATTTTTCCACATAGTCTCCTCGTACAACTCTAACTCCATTCTCAATCGGAAACTTCAAGAGCAGGCACGAAGGAGCTATTCATGCTCTGAATTCAACAATGGTCGGTCAGCCTAAAAAGGTGTTGTATGTAGAGTTTATATCCAACAACATAAATGGGAGAATCTGTACTCTCCGATAGTTTCCTTTGGCGAACTACACCGATAATTAACCATTCCTACCGGTTTGTTAGCTATGTCATTAAAGACGTGAATTCTGTTTTTACATGGTTTTAAATCCTTAGCCTCCAACACATCTAGTCATAGGATCTTTTGAACAAAATATTAATTGAAATCCCATAATCGATAAGGACATTCGGTACCATTGTTGGGCCAATCATAGCCGAAATCACATGAAGGTCAATAGTTGGGGCTTTCACCCCATTAGTTTCACGATTACGGAAGACGATGCAATCCATCATCATCCTCCGCTGCTTCACAGGAGCAGTCTCCTATGCGGTGTTAAACTCTTTTGTCTCAACATGTTTTATCGCGTATGCATACTATTTCATGGTCCAAAAACTAAAGTCCACCGAATGTGGTTCTTCGACGATGGTATTTATGACAATTCGTTTATTTTTGGGTTGGGCGGCTCTAGGAGTTGTCTGACTTGGACATTGGGGTCTGAAGTCCCCTACCCTTATCTGGAGGGCCAACCTTACACTCATTCAATTTACATTCACATATCAACTTATTCGTGATATATCGCAAATAACATCATTCATCACTCATGTGGTCGTATATCTTATTGAATAAACAAAACTTGCTAGTTTGCACATCTTTCTTTGTAGAATCTTGGGAGGAGGCTTCTTCTATTGCATATGTCCATATATATGTCATTCAAGGGTGTGTAATTATCGTAAGTTTAGAATTGAGGTCACTTCTTAGCATCTTTCTTTTGACTACGGCCTCCTCCATTTTTGTTTTTACATTGATTATTGTCCCTTTTGTTTCAATTTTGGACATCAACCTCAAACTTATCTAAAATTCTTTTCGAATTGCTTAACTACCACGTTATTTTGAACACCCTCATTCACCATGTCATTAGCTTTCCTCTTCCGGTTCTTGCTGGCCTCTTCAATCCGTAAATACGCATTGGCCTTCTCATGAAATTGGTCTAGGATTAAGGGAGGCTTCTCAGTTAAATATTTTCTAAATTCGGCCTACAGACCAACACAATCAACCAATGCCATCAATACTATTCTCGGTTTAGAACTCTAATCTCGGTGATGGTGGTATTGAAACGATTAAGGTAATCTTTAAGCATTTCTCTATAGAATTGATTCACATGGGAGAGGGTTATAACATGTTTTGAATCAGAGGCATGAATTCAGAACTGTTTCATGAACTTCTTACTCAAATTTTCAAAATTCGGCATTGATCTAGGAGATAGTTGAGTAAACCACATTAGAGCAACCATATGAAGATAGATAAGGAACACTTTACACTTTATGGCATCCAGGGCTACAATTGGATCCATGTACAACATGTATTACATTAAGTGCTGGAAAGGATCAGTCCTACCTAAGTAGTGATTCATATGGGGCAAATTTAATATTCGAGGGAATTTAGCTTGTAGGATGTTGTAAATAAATGGTGTATGATTATGATTAATCCCCTAGTTTTCATTATTGTATACCTGGCTATCGTTCATGGTCTGCCTCACCATGGCAGTCAAGTCTGAAGCATTGTACATGAACTCTTGATCCAAACACTTGCCTCGTCTATCCCAGTCTGCTTCCGCTACATGCAACGTCACTTGAGTCACCGCTCGGGTGGTCATCCTTGGCCCATGATGTCCCCAGTCGATCACAGGACGTAAGGGAAAAAGCATAGAAGCATGAGAGATGCCAGAGGCATTGCGATCCTTGGGAGGAAACCGGGTTGGTGAAGGAACTGGTATGACATTATCTTGCTCGGCATTGTGTGGTTCGACATTGTCTACCTGGGTCGGTTTGGTAGGTCGAGTCGGGTGTCTACCAAATTAGAGTTCCTGCAATATTGGGGTCTGATGAGTTGTCGTTATTGTTGTTGCGCCGCCTCTTTGCTCCTTCCCGACGAGGATAAGGCTTCTGTTTAATGGCATGGTGCAGTAGGGGCTCTCTTACTCCTGAATTCATTCCATTGCACCATCATTATATTCATATCCTGCATCAACACAATGTTCGCGCGCATCTGTTCATTCAACGATGTCGTTGTCTTGTTCAATCTCGTTATAAATTCCATGAAGTCATCACGGGTGACGAAGGCTGAAGTAGGGGCTTGATTGATAGAAGAATTGGTGACTGCGGGGGGACTTCCAGTCCGGTTCTACATAATCGAGCGGGATTATGGAGTAGTGGTAATCTGATTTTCTTCTTCTTCTAAACACCATTTTTTTCTAAAAAATGACGGAATAAAGGCTTTTCTCTTCAAACTTGGTGATCCTAATAATAGATTAAAAAGTCCTAATTCTGAGAATTTAACCTCTCAGTGAAAGCGTAATGTTTACATCAAAAATGACATAATGCCCAAAGATTGTAATAAAGAGAATAAAAATGAAGAAAATATAAATGAAAACAATGAAAAAACACACATTGTTCAGCTATGTATTTCCTACGTCCACTTTATAACTTCTCTTTAAATATTATTAGAAAGGGAATTACAAGGCTTAGAGATAATGAAATCTTAAGTACAATGAGTTTACCAATAACAAAATATGTTAGAGAAGACAAAAGTCCTTTTTACACTACATCAGAATCGCCGATTTGCAATGGCTTAGAGCCGTTGCAAACGTGTTTTGCAACGGCTAAAAGCCGTTGCAAAATAGGGAGTAGCAAAAAATTTGCAACGGCTTAGAGCCATTGCAATTTTAATATTTGCAACGGTTATAATCCGTTGCTACTGTTGTTTTAGCAATGGCTTTTAACCGTTGCTGATTTATAATATATATAAAAAAAATCTGTGCTTTCCTCTCCTTTGATACTGCCTATTCAGTACAAATGTGACAGATCTGAATATTATCACAAAAGAAATATCTATAAACCAAATATTTCCAATATATTTAACGTAAAAACCAAATATTTCCAATATATTCAACATAAAAACCAAAATTAACAACAAACTTCACAATATATTACAAACTTAAAAGTTCTAACAGTTTGTAGCAGCAAAATATTACCGTGCATTACAAAGTTCAGTAGCTGTAGCTGAAATAATATTACAGTGCATTTCAACTTCATCACACAATGATATTACTTGTTCACATATATCATAAATTAGTGTTGCATCATTACTTAATTAGCTTTCTTTCTTGAGCTAGAATCTGCATTACTTCACCTCGCTCCCTGCATAAAAAAAAATCAAACTATTTCAGACCTGCATTACTTCAGCTCAGTGCAGTTTAGAACAGAACAGGCAGTTAAAAATTTATTCTTCTTATGTGTATTTGTGTAAGAATGAAATAAAAACAGGTTGATTACATAAGAGTACAATTTCATTAAAGTAGGACAGAACAGAGAGTATGGTCTCTTATGGGCTACAGTCTAGTAAAAATATATGAAATAATTATAAACATCATACTATGATGCAGTCAGTGTGCTGTCAAAATTGGTTAATTTATTACGATGCTCTACTGTTAAAATTATAAGCTAATTTAGTCTGAATGTAAAAGAAGAACCTGCAATTAATTCAGTATAAATGGTTAATTATCTCTTTTATGCTATAGGGTACTTCTACACTCAGGAAATTGTATTTTTTTCGTCAAGATCTACTTTATAGAATGCGTTGATCTTCTCTAATTCCTCCCTCAACCGAAGAAACTAGCGAGCCTTTCGAACATGTGAGCTATATAAATAATTTTGACAAAACTTGAAACTAAATGCAGTATAAAATGGGTACCATTTAAATTGTTATTATTTTCCTTTGCAGCTTGTAGCCACAATCACTCATGCATCAGAGTCATTTTGCCCATTGCCACTCACAGTTCAACCCCTTATATGGGATTGTGACTTAACTAAACTGTCGGCTGTTATATTTAAACACGTAGATTCTTCTCTAAGCTCCTAACCCGAACAGAAAATTCAGTTCTTCCAGGTGTAGCACAACACAAGAACTACACAACACCAAATCTCTTCAGGCTGCTAAAACCACCCACCAGCACATGTCCTCACAACCCAATTACATAACAAGCTCACAAGAAGCAAAAAGGATAACAATTTTCAATGACCTAACCTGATGTAGAATACTAATTGTTTCCACTATTT
Source organism: Allium sativum (assembly GCA_030737875.1). Taxonomy (NCBI): domain Eukaryota; kingdom Viridiplantae; phylum Streptophyta; class Magnoliopsida; order Asparagales; family Amaryllidaceae; genus Allium; species Allium sativum. The sequence goes on along the minus strand of CM060910.1, from coordinate 964,690,405 downwards.
ATATAATTATTACTCTCGTCCTTGCATAGGCAAGGGATTTGGCAAGAATCATGATAGCTGCATACCGTTTGATCCCCTATTTCATCTTCAATGCCATAGAAGGTTCGGCTACATAGTAATGCACACATAACATTTAATTATCTCATAAACAACCATTAACTTTTTAATTATTTTTATTAATTACGTCAAATTCCAAACACAGGTTCGAGGAGTTCACTATTTGCAGCTACAGACCCACAAATAGCAGACTACTGCGAAACACTGAAGGCGGATGAATGGCCTGCATTCCCCTACATTGCATATGATTGTAGTCCAATGAGCCCTTCTGAAGAAACGCACAATCTGGAAACTTCCTATGCAATCTAGGATCAAACCCTTAAAATGATCGGCCTTCCTCTGGATTCTCTAGATAAACTTATTGCAGGTGAAAAGTGCAATGCACCATGAAGAAGCTGTGAGAGATTGATATGCAATTTGTTTAGAAATATTTATTTGTGATTTTTTTGTTTCTGATGAAATAATAACTCTAAATGATGCAAAAATCGTGAAATTCTCATATCGTTCTTGTTAGATTTGCTTCAGATGCCACTACCTTTGGCTTGTTATTTATAATAAATTATTCGAAATTTGTGCCTTATATTTTGTACTTTGCTTTTCTTCAAAGCTTGCTATGTTTTGTATTCCACACAGCAGAGAAACGTTGATGCTGCAGATCAGAACAAAGTTGAGATAATCTCAACATATGTTGTACGCTGCTTCTCAAGCACAACAAATAAAATTACAGCAAAATAAGCACATACCACATTGAATTAGTACGAATTATGAATGATCTTGTTCCTTGTACTTTCTCTGGCTTGATGTTTCAACAAGTTTTTGTTTCGTTGGTTCATTAGCGTGTATTAATTAAATTTACACTTGTCAACGTTTTTCACGTGAAACCTTCCTAACCCACTCATTTTCTTCTCCACTTAGGACATTTTCAATAAAGGCTTATTTGTTTAGAATAATAAATTTTAAAGACAACAATTTACAAGAAATTAATATAAAAATAATGATAAATAAATTTATCATTTTCTTGTATAACATAAAAATATAACTATTTTTTTTTTGTAAAATTGTTTTTCAAACTAATTATCCAAAAAGATAACCCCTTGGTAATTTATATCCAAAATTCCCATATAGCTTCCTCAACACCATTGCAACCCAAAGTAACTATAATAAATGAATACTTGTGAAATATGCTGGATATTGTGTTTTTAAGTTATACTAAGTGTCAGGATTTCTTTCGTACGGACCAATCCGTGTTTTCACACCGTCATAACAATGGATTTTTTTTAATATTCCCCTATTTATTCTATTGGTTTTCTTTCTATAAACCTATTTTTGTTATTTAATTTCACTTTTTCCGTACAAAATCATTGCTTTTATCAAACTAATTGTTGTCAATGAACTGACGACCATTTACCAATTATACCATGTTTATTTTCTCGGAACTAATTTTAAATCATAGTGCACTGTGTTTAAGTTATCTGACTTGTACGCATCTTATTTCATTTGCTTTTGTAGCTTCCATTTTTCATATTGGGTTTTAGCTTTATATACATCACGTATATATATGGTTTATTGATGACATGCACTCGCATTCTCTTATCATGCATCTTAATTTACTTCTACTTTGTTATAGCATGAGCCTGCCATATCATTTGCTTACTTATTATAAATTAAGACTTAATATATTTAATTTTACATTTACTTGGTTATTCAATGACTTCCTGTCATATGACATGGCAATGCAAGTTCAATTTACTGCTGAGTTTAGGCGCACGGTTAATTTGGAATAGCAAACACAGACTGACGTATGAATATTATTAATTTTAATGCCATAGCAAGAATTTGGTCTGCTTCTTATACAATGTGGGCTTACATACATATATTTGCAGGATGCACCAAGTATTTTCAATTTTCTTGCAACTTCATCATGGTAAGGCATTTCTACTTTGTCTACTGCCTGCTGCAAATTTCTAAGAGTCGGTGCCTTTTTGGTACATATCGTGTTTTTTTTAAAAAAAATTATACCAAATTACAGCCATCCATAAAGTTATTCTGTGTTGTGAACTTCGCATTTAACTGCAACTATAAATCTTTCTAATTTGATGGACAGAGTTCAACATTCTGTATTGTTTACCCTTTCGTTCGGAAATAACTATCACTAAACATAAGTATACACAAATTAATTGTTTTACTTTATTAGTCGGCATGACAATTTGCATTGACGCTCGCTTAGGCATGACATTACGTACAGATTTTGCATGCTGTATGTACCCCGGCCCCTCAATGCAATGTAAAGGCATTAAACGCTAAAAATTAAATCTGCTATAATCAGAGCTGCGCGGGATAACATTTTAAAATTAATCACAGAACATATTGGTAAGACTATATTATTTTGCCCCTTTTGTTTATATATTTAACAAGTGAAGATAGAATCGCAGTTGAACATACTACATAACTCACACTTCAAAGCTATTTTTGCATCTCTTTTTAAAAGTGTTTTTATGTTTATATAACAAATCAATATAGAATCGCAGTTAAACATACTATATAACTCACGCTTCAAAGCTATTTTTGCATCTCTTTTTAAAACTATTTTTAAATTTGTTTAAGATTTGACATTCTTAATAGTTAGTAGAAACTAATAAAATGCATTTGTAAATGCTGAACGGCATCACATAACCACCTTCTAAAGATATCGAAATAAATCTAAAAGACAGTTAACAGCTCATATCTGCTCTTCCATCTAAAGATATCAATTGAACTCTTTGGGTGACACGCATAACCACCGACTCCAACGTCACCAAAGGTCATAGCAAGAGGATGATTTTGTCTGGCTGTGATCTCATCCGGTAACAGTATATTGTCCACAATCACCTTCTCATGTGTTGGAGGTACGGGTTTTCCATGTATGATGGATGTCGTTGAATCTCTGCATACTAAACCTATTGCAACAACCTCTAGATTAAAGCTTAACACTTTACATTTTTGATTTGCTGAAAGATGCGAAATCAGCGGATTAGCAACAATGTCGTTGTTCGACGTTCTTCCACCATTTTCCTGACGTGTCCCACCACTTCCTCCTTCGTTGGAAGCAATGTCTGGTATCGGGTTTTCTTGACTCGCATATCCTTTTAACAAGCCGACAATTGAATTCAATGTCCATTGCATATTACCCAATTTCCCCTCCATTGTATCCATCCTTGCTGTCAAAATATCTAAGCTTGCTTTACTCTTTTTGAGTTGTTTATGTGGAATGGTAGAAGCTTTAACTTGTGATTTTGATATCATAGTTCCAACACTTCGAGTTCGTCCCCTTTTATCCTTGCCAAACACTTGTGATAAAATATCTTCATCCACTGTCAAATTTTGTTCCTCACCATCATTGCTTGTTTCCTTCGCTTTTGCAATTTTATCCTAAAATATGAAAATACTTAAAATATTACATGAATTGATAGGTTACTAAACTAAAATAATATATTGTTTAACTTACAAAGTACGAAGAATTCGAATCTGATATGGTGCCATCCTTTTTTGTATGAGTTTTCTCCCATACTTGACGACGTGTGATTTTTTTTTGGGTTCTCACTTGCGTGCAACAATCAAGTTTTTTTTTTTTTAAAAAAAAGAGTTCGACGTCATTATGAACACATTCCAGTATAAAGCACACATGCAATATAAACCGACGTGCATATGGTTTATCATATCAAAAAGGAGAGCTTAATTTTCTCCACAATATAAACCGACATGCATATGGTTTATATTTCGGATTTTCTATGCATGGCACGGTAGTAATTTTTGTACACAGGGTTGAGAAAATGTCATGTCTCATGTGGCACGAGTTTAATTAATTATGTATGTATAATGGAAAGGCAGTGCAAACCTTTTAATAAAGAGGTATGCAGGATGAAATAAATAGCATCATAAAAAAGAGTTAAGGAGTAAAAGTATTAAGCATGATGGAAAATAAACATCCATTCACGATACCTGTTTTCCAATTTCACGATACCTATTTTCCAATTCACGATACCTGGTTTGGTGATTTTAATATTTTTGGTTCCATTCACGATACCTGTTTTCCAATTTCAGTATATTTTCTAGTTGAATTGGTAAATGCAGTAATAAACATCCATTGCTAGAGTAAACACAAATATTCAGCTCTTTATATTTTTAAATTCAAACAAACAGAAAAAAGGAGCATTATAACCAAAAAGGTTAAATAATTTTTATAAATAATAAATGATGGATCTAATTATCCATTAGTAAATTTCTGTTTTGATGTCTGTAATTGGTCACTACTTCTTCATTAGTAATATTTCTACACATATACATACATACACATACAAGTACGTTGGCAAGTATGATGCACATGATAAGGAGGTAATAGTATTAAAAACACACTTTGTAAAAAGAAATTAGTCTAACGAATTGACCTGATGTGTAAATAGTGTTGCATTTAGTACGTGTATATACGCACAAATCAACCATTTATTTTGTTTAAATTGTTTAAGTTGTGATTTTTTTTCGCTTCGAGACCGAGATTTGACAAAAAGACAATGGACAACAAATGAAATGGAATAGTGTGATAATATTTGCAATTGAACTTGCATGTGGTGGCTTCAAATAAATAGGCCTCCGCATGAAATTTATTATCTTAATGCCAGCATAGCAGTTTCTAAGAGCTGTTAAATTTAGAACACAAACTAAGTCCCGCTTTCTATATCCATCTGCATGCAATTTATTAGATTAATATTGGATCAGGCTATGTACCAGTTTCCAATTCGATAACTTTTATACCTATTTTTGTTTCTATAGCATCTCTATCTATTTGAATTATATAAACCTAATAATACTTTCCATGTCACCAGTGGCAAGTCGGACTTTGGTGGGCCATACAGACTACATCTAAGAGTTTCGTTTGCGATGATAACAAACAAGATATTGAAAGGGGGTAAAAGGTTAAACAGAGCATTCGTTTGCGACCATCAAACAAAGCACTTAAATGGGACAGTTAAACGACGTAATTAAGAGGGGAATTGGGTAATTAAAGAAAAAAACTAAGGGTTAACAGACTAACAAGAGGGAAAAAAATCAAAATTAACTGTCTTATAGACTTGCCTATGAACTAATAAGAGACTTCACGAAAACAGGAAAAAAAATGTGTACCAATTTGTGTTCTACTACGGCATGACTTGTACGACCACTGTGATGACTATAATTGTACTGTGATCTATTTTTTTTGCCTAGCTCCCTTCTTTCGCGTGCACCGGGTTTTGCTTCATTTTTCAAGAATCCGTCCCAATCTTCTATGCTAACTTTTGGGGGACAGTTTTTCCTTCTTTCTTCATCATTATCAAATTTGTCGCAGTACCTGGTCCTCAATTCGCTTTTGTATCTTCTAAATGACTCACACATTTTTTTTTAAATAAAGCTCTTTTGCATCTGACTCTACCTCAAAAAATTCCTGTAAATGATGAAGATAAAAAAATGTTAGTGTAATTCAACATGAAAATGAGTTTTAACTGGAAACACATGTAGAAACAGACTCAACATGAATGTCAATCGAAACAAAATATGAGCATAAAATGGCTAGAAATTTCTGTAAATTGATGACTAGAAACACATGTAGAAGCAAACTCAACATGAAGGTAATTATAGAATTATAAATGTAGAGATGGATTTCCCATTAAATAGTATTTGTTTGTGTCATTGCACCAAAAAATACAGTCACATTCACATAAACAATCTTTCAGCCTACACTGAATATAAATCAATTTCAGTGCTATTAGTCACATTTGTTTTTCTGAAGTGATATTATTTTATTACATGAACTTGATATACATAAGCGTATAAGTGTTAAAGAAATTTATGCAGCTGATGATGTTCAACATGAATAGTTAAAACTTAAAAGAAAACATTGCGGTTTTGATTTATATTTTCACTTTACAAGTTGTAGTTGTACATGTGAACAAGATTGGAATGAAATGCTAATTTATTTGCTATTTTTTTGTGTAAATAATTTGTTGAAAGTGTTATGTGAAAATTGCACGAATGCGGAAGCGCAATAAATAGGATCTAGATTTGCCAATTGTACACCAATCTAATCTAATAGCAATTATTCTATTACATCAACAAAATAGTAAATAACTATAACAGAGAAATAAAGAGACACACAATATTTATACTGGTTCCACTATCATCATAGTGTACGTCCAGTCCAACAGAGAGAGATTTTATTCCATATGAGAGAATTACAAGAGATTACAAAATAAGAGTTTACATATCCAAACCTCAATCAGGTTTAACAAGAAGAGTCACCATTGGGGATTACTGGCTCCATGCCAGGATGGGTTTACACTAAAGTCTACCCCTCAATATATAGCCAGTGCAAATCTATGTAAGTCATCAATTAAATTACCAACATATGGTAATAATATAATGAAGGCAAATTACCATAACAACAAATGCGAAAATATAGGAAGTAAATCAATCTGTTTCTTTAGCATAGATGGAAGAAATTAATCCCTTCATTTATTTCTCTGCCATCTCATCAAATGCAATAAAATTCATTCCCATTATAAAATATTTACTTTCCATTCTTTGCAAATTTGCTCCAATCAATTTGTGATTTTGTATCACCAAATTTAACACTCCACCTTGATGCAAAATCACATATCTACAACACCCCATCTCCAATCAAATTCTCTTCACAACTTAAAACTCTTCAACAGAACCCCACCTTCAATCAAAATCTCACAACGAGATACACCAAAAAATGAATATTTACCAAATGGGTTCCAGCAAAGCCACCCCCAATCACACAATTGTTTACGAGCTCAGACTACGTCCCCGCCCGCCAACAAATGTTGCAAATATCCAAAATAACAAAGAAGGCAAACACCAAAGTAATCTCAACCAAAAAATAATTCTATTACATCAACCTGTTATGAAAATTGAGCATATGCGGAAGCGTAATAAACAGGATCCAAATTTGCCAATTGTACACCAATCTAACCTGATAGCAATTATTCTATTACATCAACAAAATAGTAAATAACTATAACAGAGAAATAAAGAGACACACAATATTTATACTGGTTCCACTATCATCATAGTGTATGTCCAGTTCAACAGAGAGAGATTTTATTCCACATGAGAGAATTACAAGAGATTACAAAATAAGAGTTTACACATCCAAACCTCAATCAGGTTTAACAAGAAGAGACACCATTGGGGATCACTGGCTCTATGCCAGGATGAGTTTACACTAAAGTCTACCCCTCAATATATAGCCAGTGCAAATCTATGTAAGTCATCAATTAAATTACCAACATATGGTAATAATATAATGGAGGCAAATTATCATAACAACAAATGTGCAAACATAGGAAGTAAATCAATCTGTTTCTTTAACATAGATGGAAGAAATTAATCCCTTCATTTATTTCTCTGCCATCTCATCAAATGCAATCAATGCATTCCCATTATAAAATATTTACTTTCCATTCTTTCCAAATTTGCTCCAATCAATTTGTGATTTTGTATCACCAAATTTAACAAAAAGTAACGACTAAAATAACAATCTTATTACAAAAACATGAGAAGTAACTATTACGTTGTAGGAAGGTCAGCCAGTTTTAATATTTTAAAGCAGTTAAGTAGATGGTTTGTTATTTCAACTTCAATACGTGAAAATTGATGTTAGCGCATTTGTACAGGTCAATCGCTTAGATATTGTACATGGGACAAAGGGATAACATGATGCGTTAACGTACTGGTTACAAACCTAAGTGTTATATAAGTGAGATACTGAAATCATCAACGATATATACTTCAAAATTTTAAGTCGAACATATTTTCTCATTAGTAGAAGAAGAATAAAATAAAATACGCAGTAGCTTAAAAAAAATAGATTCATATTAATGTTCATTTTCATAGTGATGATGAAAATTGTAAATGTGTCGAATAATTGTCCATTTGTACATTCATTAAATTAACATTGTGTTCTTGTAAAGATAGAAGTTCTTTGAGTGGCCATATCACACAGGCAAGTTTGCACTTGGTGTGTCTGTGTTCTCACTCAACACCTTGTACGTGTTATGAGTTTATCAAAGTCGTTTATGGTAGAGATTCTAGAGACTTGCTTATAATAAGTAAATTGACAGTTCAGAAGACATAATTTAATAAATCAATTCAGTGGCAGTTACCACAATTGTGTTTTAAAAGAGAGTAGGGTTTGCCTCATGTCTCTTGCATCCTGTTATATATTTGAATATGATGTATTTTTGTTTTTGACATATAATACATTAATCAATGATTGATTTTTTAATCAAATGATGTATTGGGTGGTTCCATATAATTAAACTCAATATATAGGAGAGGAGAATCGGCAACCTACTGATCGATGCGCATTATAAATGCAGACCCACTTGAGCAGTAATTTCAAATAGAAATTTCAAAATACCCTAAGAACTCAATCCACCATTTGTGAACACATCTGTGAATATAAATATCTGAAATTGCCATGATTCAACGTGCGCAACAGGTATTTTATGATAGTCTAAGCTGATTATATACGAAAAGAAAAAAACATTCAATCAAAATACTTTTTTCATAGTGAAAAATAATAAAATGCCAAATATAAAGGACGGGTCATCCATAGCTACTACACATGAACAAATGGCCCAATTGTCCAATCAAATATGTAAATTACCCTACTACAAAATTGAATGGATTAAGTTAAACTATAAAGTAAAATCTATCTCACTACTTGAGCAACTAAGTTTTAAGATTAAGAACATGATCGATGAACGCAGTTGATATTAAACTTTCAATCTGGAAATACATATTAAACACAGACATCATATCGACAAACACAGATCGATCTCTGTAACAGAGATAAGTGAAGGGTGTGAGGATAAAACTATAAGAGCTGGATAAAAAATACATTCAATCAAAATCCATGCCATTTTTTAGGAAAGATGTAAAATATTTCCATTACGTAGTTACAAATGTTAGTTTTTATGACTATCGTGCCTGATCATGTTACAGATATTTATAAGGTGATCCTAACAAGGAAAATGCAAGCATGTACCACAACATACAGCTATTATATTGGTCAAAATGCTACACACTTGGTAGGCTTACCCGCAATTCATCCCAAACGTCATCTTTATATTTCATGGGAACTTTATCCCAACTTTCATATGATATCGGCACGTGAATTCGCACCAATTTACCAATTTTACTACCTACTTTTCCAGCATTATCTGAAATTGGAGCACCATATGTGTTTGCCTCAACTTTCTCGGGTTGTGAGGATGACTCATGTGCGACTGATGACTCGACGCTCCCGCAGCTTCTGACATTACTCCTGTATAAAATGCAATTTTTGAGTATTTGAAAAAAAACAAAGATTGGTACTATTCTAGGCATATAAGAAAAGACCACACAAACACAAAAGATGAAGTGGTTTTATACATAGGATAATTGACTTGTCAGAACATAGCGAGTACTTTTCCTGTTATAAACTTGTAAAAGTGAAATTTCCTTTTAAGCAAAGAACACAAATGAAAGAGCATTAAAAGATATAAATTATAATCAAAGATAGATTTCAAATGGACTACTTTTCCTGTTACATACTTGTAAAACTATGAAATATACTTTTTAACTCAAAATATAACCTTTATTGCCTTGCTATGTTCTACCTTTTATAATGCAAGAATTGTTCATATGTACATACATAAGCAGTTTGAAATACTTTCATCTGCCTGAGCTATTTCAAATGGATTCTCAACTTGCTCACATATGCCGACAATGTGATATCATATCACTGAAAAGAAAAAAGAGAAACTAAACTTCCATGTGCCTGGGCTATTTTGTTTTATAACATAAGAAATTTATTTTATGCGGTGCACTATCATATAGCTTTTCAAATGATAACTATTTTATCAAATGGCAGTTACATATGGACACACCTCCTTGATAATAATTTCTCATATGCCATACGAAGAAAATAGAAGAACAAACATTACAAACTAATCCACAAACAACAAACATTACAAACGATGATAATATTCAAAGTCGACGAATATAACCACATATGAAATTCAACTCAATTCAATTAAAAATACATCTTATATTAGCATATGCATTTCATAAGATCTACTAATTTTTGGTTATCTTCAAAGGCCGATTGATAAGCAGTAGGAAACTCAACGTCATCCACGGTTGTAGTCAAACGCTTGGGTGTATGTAAAACCACAAACCATCTGCTATTTTTTAAGTCTTTTGAGTAGAACACTTGACCCGCTTCCGATGCAAGAATAAATGGCTCATCGTTTATCCTATCCTTGTTCTTTAATTTTCCTAAGTTAACTGTAATCAAGTTTGAAACAGGATCAATCTTGCAACCATTGACCTTGTCTTCAACTTTTACCCAATCACAATAAAAAACCATTTGCTTGAAATCTATGTAATCCAACTCAATTATCTCCTGAATAACTCCGTAATACATTGTTTCTGCTTCTTTATAATTTTTATCTTTTCCACTGGCTCTAAATTTTGTAATTGCTCTCATGCATACACCGCTGTCTTGTGTTACCATCCGCTCATCGTAACTTTTTAGGGAAAATGTAAAACCATTTACTTGGTACTTCGTATAACTACGCGCATTGAACTTTGGCCCATTCACAAGCCGCTAAAGAGTTGAATCAACATCCTTTGTCTTCACCAACTAAAAAATAAAATATGTAAAAATATGATTAATACGATGTACGATCCTTTTTAAGTACGCGCGAAATATCAAATAAGCTTTAAGATACCTCGCCACACATCCAAATAGTAAAGTTTTGACATGCTTCCACGGATGAAACCCCAATTCGAGACTGAGATTTAGTACTTTTCACATTAATGGCATACCTCCTGCAACAAACACATTTCAAAACATCTATATGAGCTGATTTACTATGGTGGAGATTCAAGAGTTATTCGCGAACTTACTTCTCCCATTCATCCAATCTATCATATTTATTGAGACCCATCTATGAACTTGTTCGAACTGCACTGAGGTAAAGGTTATGTCTTTACCAACATCTAGAGGCATCTCACCAGCAAACTCATCATCCTCGTCTAAAAAAGCCTCACGAGTATGTTTATGCGTGTCATCGCCTCCTTTTGGCATATACTCCATGCAATAAAGACTAGCTTCTTGTACAATATATCCTTCTGCAATACATTCTTCAATATATCTTTTGTTGCGCACATATCCTTTATATATTTTCATCAGCCTATGAATGGTAATCGATCATAAATAATTAGTACATATTTTAATCAAATGATGTTGAACATAACTAAATTAAATAGGTTACCGTTCAAAAGGATACATCCACCCATATCTAACAGGACCACAAATCAATGCTTCATCGGCTAAATGAACCATAAGGTGGATACTGATGTCAAAAAATGCAGGAGGAAAATATTTTTCAAACACACAAATTGCTTCTACCAAACTACTCTTCGCTAATAAACTCTGTTGATCACCATTGAGCATAAAATGTTAAAGAATAGACTTATACGATGTATAACATTACGCAAATCCTTAGGCTGTGAATAAGAATGGTGAAGCAATACCAGAAGTAATTGTTGCATTATGACGTGGTAATCATGCGACTTCATATTTATTAGTTCAGGAGGATTGATGCTCACATTGTTATTGAATTGGAAGAGAATTTGCTAGGCACCTTCAAGCTTTTCAAAATGGTGCAAAACCGTAACCTTTCGTCTTTACCCAAGGCAAAAGCTGCATCTGGTATGATTACTTTATTTGTTTCAGGATTTTCCATCATCCACAATTTTTGTTTTATACCCATGATTTTCAAATCCTTACGTGCATTAACGCCGTCTTTAGACTTGTCTTTATGACCCATGATTGTGCTAATGAGATGCTCTGTGACATTCTTCTCCGTATGCATAACATTAATATTATGTCGAACCAAATTTGCTTTCCAATATGGTAAATTAAGAAGGATGGACCTCCTATACCATGCGGGAACATTGACATCTTCTTCTTCGATGATTCTTTTTTTCGTTTTCGACCGATTTCTGATTTGTTTTTACCAACTTTTATTTTGATATTAGCTACCTTCTCTTCAACTTGATAACCAGTCAATGGCTGTGAAGGACGACGATATTCTTGTTTGTTATCAAAGTTTGATTTATCGTCTCGAAACTTCTGTTTGGAAGGAAGAAATCTTCGATGTCCCATGTAACCCATCTTCTTACTTTCACGAAGATAGTAAGAACAAGTGTCCTCCCCACATGTAGGACATGCAAAATAGCCATAAGTTGTGCACCCCGATAAAGTCCCAAGTGCAGGATGATCATGAATTGCCCACAATAACCTAGCTCTCATTGTGAACTCAGATTTATTAAATGAGTCAAATGCAATGGCTCCTTCCCATAACTGTTGTAACTCGTCTAGCAACAGTTGCAAATAAACAGAAATATCCTTTCCTGGTTTTTTTGGACCAAAAATCAATAATGTCAACATTGAAAACTCTCTTTTCATGCACATGGACGGAGGAAGATTATATGGGACTACAACTACTGGCCAACAACTATAACGGCTACTCAGAGATGCACTTGGATTGAAACCATCCGTTGTTAATCCAAGCATGACATTTCGTGAATCCACGGCAAATGTTTTGTCAAAAGAATCTGCAGTTCGCCATTGAGAAGTGTTACATGGGTGACGCATTACATCTGAATTAGACTTGGCACGACCATGCCAAGTCATAGCATCAGCTATCCACGGTATAGTATACAATCTCCTCAACCTAGAAATTAGAGGGAAATGTCTCAACGTCTTTTGAGGAACTTTGGTAGCTTTTTTCTCTTTGTTGAATGTTGTCCTATATCTTGGATCTTTGCAAACTGGACAAAAAACTCTATTTGCATCATCTTTCCAATATAAAATGCAGTCATTAATGCATGCATCATAAGTTTTGTAGTCCATCCCAACTTGTTTAATCATCTTCTTCATGTCGAGATACTTTGTAGGTATTGCATTGCCTTCAGGGAGTAATTCCTTTATAAATTCAAGAAGTTCAGTCACACCATTGTCGGAAAAGCCATACCGGATTTTCAAGTTATTCAACTTGATGATGAAATATAATTTTGTTATCCCTTTTGGACATGAAGGATACAATGCCACTTTTGCATCATCAAAAAGTGATTTATACTTTCTACTTTGATTGGCTTTCCAATCAACATCAACCGTACGTAATTCCCCAATATTATCTGGCAACGAACTTGTAGGTTGAAAATGATGAAATCTATCAGTATCGTTGACTAGATCTTTCATCCTAGGAAGTTCAGACTCATCGGTACTTATGGCTTCACTAACGGGTTGTTTTTGCTTCCTTGTTGACTCTTCCCCATGAAAACGCCAAACGGTATATGATTGGACAATTCCCCATCTAAGCAGATGATAATGAATTTCATCTAATTTAATCTTTGATCTCATATTGTTGCACCGTTTACAAGGACAAGAATAGATTTCCTTATTACCACCATTTTCTACAACAAAATCAATAAACTTCTGCACTCCTTCCACATATCGTGCGGTTCTTTGATCGGATTCTTTCATCCAATCTTTATCCATTCTGAAATTACAATAAGAGTATTTAAATTACATTAAGAAACTATTAATTTATCTTTGAAGCACATCCAAAAATCATTTATCAAATTAATATTCAACTAAGAAATAAACATCTAACGGTTCAAACTAACATATAATAGCTTTAGGTAAATTGTTGATTGCTAATAGTAATTTATCAATACAGGATATTAAATTTTAGATAATGATAAAATAGTATATATTTTGTTTTTGATTTTAACTGTATTTATAACATTTTAATTTACATTGGTCTCCGAAGAAATTTATTCAGAATTCAAGATTCAATTATAAATTAGATTGATATACGGTTAAAGCCATTGGATTCGATCTATTCTGCATCACTTATTCCTCCATCCATTTTTAACTCATTTATTACCATTAACACCAAGAAAAACATCCATGAGCTTAGGATAAAATCTCCGACCCTAGTTTGAAAAGAAGCTTTATCCAAAGACCCTGGTTCGCACTTGTTGATCAACGTATTTGAAATTATTCGCTATACAATTTATTTTGTCGTCCATTAGCTGGAGGCGGTGTAGATTTTTAATTTTGAATGTTCTCTATCACATTTTTTTTATGTTTAACTAAGATCAATAAAAAAGAATTAGTTTTTTTTTTTAACTAGACATCTAATGGTTGGTTCCCATCGTTATGCAGTTGTAATAGGATAATTAATAAAATAATCAAGCCAACCTCTAGAAAAGTTAATCTTATCTAACCTCTAGAAAAGTTAGATCGATATACGTCATTCTTGTTCAGCATTCAAGAAGTCTGCCATTGTGGAATTATGTGTGTGTGTGTGTGAAACAAACATTTTATTTACCTATAGGCTCTGTCATCTTTATTGTATGGTATGGTATTTTATTGATCAAATTGGACTAAATATTAGGCATTGGTTTTCTTCAGTTCGATGTATGTCTTCACTATCTATGATTTTGGGTGAAATTCTTAATAATGTATCAGGTAATAGTTAAATTATAATCAATAATATATCATCATATGCAGCACATTAGTGCACAATCCATTGGTATAAAAAAAGTGCAACGATCTCCATTAATTTAGTAACACGTATGGGAATACATCATTGATTACCTGCATTAATGTTATCAAATTGTTGTAACTAAAATGTACATAAACTAATTCAACTTATATGGTGTTACATATAGAACGGTATGAAAACAGAAAATAGAATTGTATTTCTTGATTACATAATTACATAATTACATATTTATAGATGGGAGAGAGCATTCTAGAATAGAATATTCTAGAGCATATTTGAATCTATACCAAATATAGACCAAATTAATACAATCCTAATATAACTCATAATTAATACAATCCTAATATAACTCATAAATAATACAATCCTAATATAACTCATAAATAAAAGGACACATATTTGATGATTATCTCTAACATAGCTCACGTTGTTTAACACCCCCCCACCCCCCCCCCCGTCAAGTTGGAGCCGGGAGAGAAATGTCGAGCACGCCCAACTTGCTAAGCAATCGTTTGAAATTTAGAAAAATTACTTCACAATTAAGTTGTTTTGCTAATTGTGAGACATAATAAATTAAATTTGAATGATGGGATAAAAAATACATCTTTGAGAATAAGGGATTTTGAATGTTTAACAATCCCAATGTGAGTCACTGATGCAAAAGTGCCATCAGGTAATTGAATAGACTTATGTTTTTGCAATGGAACATATGAAGAAAAAATTGATAGTGATGTGCATATATGATTTGATGCACCTGAATCTATAATCCAACAAGAAGACATACAAGACAGAATTGTACCTGCTAAGTTAGCCGAGAGTTCAGCAACTTCATCTTTGGCCAAGAGAGCAAGCAATTTGTTGTACTGTTGAGTTGTCAGATGATTATTTGGCACAGCATGAGAGGTTGATCCATGTTCAGCTGCGCGCTTTTCTTGCTTGCTTGGGAAGCCATGCAGTTGATAGCATTTATCTCGATTATGTCCATATCGGTTGCAGTGATCACAGAATGGACATTGCCTCTTTGACAGCCCACGATATGGTGGCTTTGAAGCTTGGAAGGCAGCAGACTCAACAGTTGGGGTTGATCGAACATTCAACTCTTGTTGCTTCTCTTCTTGATGGACAAGATTGTAAATCCGCTGAATGGACGGAAATGGCTCCATAAGGAGAACCTGACTATGTATAGCAGAGAAACTATCATGCAGTCCTTGAAGGAATTCCATGGCTCGATCCTGATTTTGTTGTTCAATAATACACTTTCCATTTCCGCAAGTACACGGATCAATTGAAATAATGCTACTCAACTCATCCCACAAAGATTTAAGTTGGGTGAAGTATAATGAAACACTCATACCTTCTTGTTTGAGTAAGGAGATAGAGAGTTCTAACTGATATATCTTCGGGGCATTAAACTGAGAAAAGCGCTCTTTGAGATCCATCCATATCTGGGCAGCGCTGTCGGCATAGAGAATACTTGGCCTGATTTCCGGAGATACGGAGTTGAGTATCCAACTGCCAACAAGATCGTTGCAGCGGCGCCAATTGACAATGTTGATTTCCACCGTTGGGATCGGTAAGGAACCGTCGACGAATCTAAATTTGCTCTTGGCTCGTAACGCCATTGTAATGGCACGACTCCAAGAGCCATAATTATCACCAGTTAAGACAGGTGTGACAAGAACAGTAGAGGGACTATCAGAGTGATGGATAGCATAAGGATCGGCTCTGATAGAAACAGTAGGAGGATTATTATCATTAGCCATGATAAGAGATTGAGAAAGACAAGAGTGTAATTTTATTTAGGGTGCGTTTTTTAGAGGTCCCTATTAAGTTTCAAAATATAAAAAAAACCCGGTCATAAACTTATTGTAAATTAGGTCCCTATTTTTTGAAAAGTCATAAAAAAATATAAAAAAATCACGTAAATTCGTATTTAAATAAAACATGTAAACACTAAAAAATTCAGAACAAAAAACCATCAACGAAGGCGTCAAAAATCAAAAAAAAAAAAAAAAAAAAACGAAATTTCCATTTAAATGCATAATAGTATGCACATATATCACTTTTCTGCATACATCCGTGCATATTTTTCCCTACATACATCTTCGTTGATTTTTCTTCATGCAAATACGTGCATACATATGTGCAAATATTTCAAATACTTGCACACATTTGTGCAGGTTTATTTTCAGATTTTAATCTGAAAACAGCTTACAGAATAGTTGCATACATATATGCAATTATCAGTAATAATTGCATAAATGTATGCAACTATTTTTTTTCGATTTCCGTAGATTCCTGACATTATTTCCATATTTTAGAATTTTTTTTTATGAACGTACGCACATTTTTTAAAAAAAAATACAAAAAGGCGGAAAAAATAAAATAGGGGGCGGGTTTAAAAATTTTCAGAACTTTGTTTTTTTTTATAAATTAGGTCCCTACTTTTTATCCTATAAAAATGTTGCACACATGTGTGCATTTTTTTGAGAAATTTGCACATTTGGATGCAAATAAAAATGAACTGAAATATTAAGTTAAATCTATCCGCTGGAAGAACTGCAATAATTGCATATATGCATGCTATAAAATCAAAAAGGTGCATAATATTATGCATTTAACTGCAGTTTTTTCTGTTTTTTTGCTGTTTTCTTCTTTCTGACATTATTTTTGTTGTTTTTTGAACTGAATTTTTTTTATAATGCGTAATATATTTTATTACTAATTTACGATTTTTTTTTAGTTATTATTTTATAAGTTTTGAAAACAGGGACCTAATTTACAATAAGTTTATGACCGGATGTGAGCCTAATTAAGTTTCAAAATAGGGACGTGAGCCTAATATTCACTTTTATTTAATGGTGCTCTGATACCATGCGAAAACAGAAAATAGAATTGTATTTCTTGATTACATAATTACATAATTACATATTTATAGATGGGAGAGAGCATTCTAGAATAGAATATTTTAGAACATATTTGAATCTATACAAAATATAGATCAAATTAATACAATCCTAATATAATTCATAATTAATATAACCCTAATATAACTCATAAATAATACAATCCTAATATAACTCATAAATAAAAGGAAACATATTTGATGATTATCTCTAACATAACTCACGTTGTTTAACATTGCAATGATGCAGCTTACAAGACAGTCGTTTTATGTTTCAACGATATTATCAGCCATGGCATCCCCCAACCGTTGATGTAGTACGCTCCACAGTGTAGATTAAAATCAACAAGTGCTCTTATAAAGATAGAGTCCCAGTTTAGGATGATATGCCTATACCTTTATTCTATTTGTCTTTTTGTTTTTATTGCTTTTTCTTTTGTTTTTCCTGTCTTATTTTTTATCCATTAATCAGTATTCATTTAAAGAATTGACGCGATGATGTTGTATATTATTTGATATGAGCACTGATTAATAGCGAGCTTTAGTCATATGCCTGGTAGACTATATATGATTCATTGCTGAACATTGAAAAATCTAATACTCTCATCTTGACTTGAATGATGCAACTGATGCTAGAGGGAAGCTGCTACGTTATTTGTTTGCCCAACTTAATTAGTATTGAATTTGTCCCTTTTTAATATATATGTTTACTGAGAAAAAGAAAGTTTGAGCATAGAGTAGGCATTATAGAAATACTGCATTAGTTACCATTTTTCTAATGCATTAGTTACCATTTTTCTCAAGCTGAATGCACTCGGTTAAACTTTATGCTATACTGGGTTGCAAGCCTAGTTCCTAATGTAAATGGTAGGGTTGTAACTTGTAAGCTACCATAATAATGCACAAGGTACGACTGAGCCTGGTCTGTATGTAGCTCGATGGCTGAAAAGAGGGAAAGATATATATGTTCAATTATTGGGAATATGAGTTCAATCTTTACTCTGTTTTTTTCTTATTCATTTATTCTCGGTTTTTTTATGCACTTTCTTAGCTAACTAAATTTGTGTTTCCACTTAAGCTGCAATTATTAGAATTATTACAAGTTTTCAGTTTGATGAAAGAACAAGAAAGTTATTTAATATTAACAGCTTGCATCTTTAAGAATTATTTTTGGATGACTTCAATGTTTAAGTTTTCCAAGTAAAAAATATCATCCATGAGGCATGTGCACTACGTAACACTACTGAAATGTTTATTTTCCAGATAATACATTTAAATCCTATGTCCATACATTGAGGCTTGTGCACTAAGTTCCCCTTTATTTCATATACTACAGGCCCTAAACATTGAGCTAAAATAATAAAACATATGGAAGTAAAGTTTCGCTTGCTTTTGTTATTCAAACATCAAAGTTTTCTAAAAAGAGAAATGCTAAGCTCACTCTCCGTTAGAGAGAGTGAGTTTGTACTTGCCACATAATTGGTGGAAATGATTTGGCATTAATCATTAACCATGTATAATACAATAAATGCCAACCCATTTTCATCAATCAGGTGGCAAGTAAAAGCTCACTCTCCCTAAAGGAGAGTGTGCTTAGCATTTCTCTTCTAAAAATTTAATTTAATACGCATAGACATGCGTTTTCTTACATGTATATAAATTATAGTGTTGGGAATAACTATACTACCCATTTTTTGTTGACAGTTAAATGAAAATTTGGGCAACCTGATAAAGGGAAATGACCCATCACCTTATAATATAATTACCAGGATAACTGATATCTCAGTTAGCTATGACAGATGGAGGGCTTGACGAAGACCTGACAGTTTCTTTCAGTTTTTAAGTGAATTTCAATTTATTTATTTTTGGTTGTATTAGTCTATTGAACATTAGAACAAATCCGCAGAAGCTTAATTGTCTTTAAGAAATAGGCTTTACTTTTTTGCATAAGGTGACATGCAAGAAACTTTGGTTTGGTAAATATTACCTAAAACAATATTCAGTAACTTCTTAGAGAAGATGCTTATAACTCTCACAGTTGCATAAGGTGACATGTAAGAAACTTTGGTTTATTTTTTCCTGATCCAGGTCACTTCGATATTTCCTTCATTAATTCTATATTAAGATATATTTAGTCGAGAATTAAGTCTATTAGTTTTATGAGTGCATTAATAGACTTTTGAACTTGGAGATATTTACATAATATACCTGTACGATAATTACACTAGAGTTGGTCCTTACATTGTAAGTTGTAACAGTGGTAGTTTCTAATACCCTTAGTTGCTGGACTCCAAACCACATAACATAGCTCCAGACTGTTCAAAAAGAAAATAGAAAACACTATTCAGACAACATACACGTATCCAGTAATAATGCATTTGATAAAGATATACTTGTTAGTTATTGTAAACCTATGACGACCTTAATAGATCATTAAATAAGTTCCTTCAATTAGTAACTATCACCAGGGTAAGGGAAGTAATGAGTGGATGATTGAAAGATGAGATGTGAGTTCATTTAATTGTTGCACTTGTTCCATAATTGTTTTTTAGGCTGCCTAGCTAAGGGACAGAGGATTTCACTCTCAACACTAATGTGTGCGCTTCTTGTGGGAAGTATATTGCATACATTACTGTTCTTAACACCCAACCTGCACCACCTCAAGTGTCTCTTTTCTCCACTTTAGGATTGGGTGCAATACTCATAATATAATTAAATTAAACTCTAATTAGTATATAAAAATTATAAGTACCATTCATGAATATAAATTTTCAATCTGGATACGCCAAAATTTCTTGTTCAGCCTAATATAACAGCTCTATGGAAAACAATCACAATCTTGTAAATTTGCAAGCTTGCTGTTGCAAGCTTGCATATGTGAAAGTTTGCAAATTTGCTAGCTCATTGCTAGTAGCAAGCTTTGTTAGAAATATTAGAGGTTTTTGTTCATGATGATGTTATAACACAACTATATTATCGCTATTTACGTAGATCAGATCACCTCAGTCAAAATCCCTATGTTTCGATAATCGAGGGTGGGAGGAATGATCATTTTTATAGAGGATAATTTATGTTAGGTCTCTGATGTGTGACCGCCTTAGTTTCGTTGTGATGGATAATAATACGTAGACCGATCTAAGTTTGAGACCATGTTGAAGGACTATATATTATCATAAAACCTAGTCTCATATTAAAAAACTATTGCAACTAGCGCTCTATAGATGCTAAGAGCACAATTATTTTGAGTTAATAAGTTGCTCCCTTGTGTGATATTAGGATAAGTTCAGTCTGCGCCATTTTGAGCATCACATGATGGTGCTCAAAATACAGATTGTGAGATGATATTAGGATTGTCTCCCATAAGGAAATCATTTTAGTGAATAATGCATAAAAACTGAAAGTATTTCACAGTATCGGTTTGTAGCATAACGAATAAGTGGTTCTTTGTTATAGAATAGTTTTAAGGTTATATCTACATTACAGGTGAATATCCTTTTTTGTACAAATTATTGGTAGCTCCAAAATTAGGGTTGCAGATTCACTCCAAGCGTCAAAGACGTCACTCCTTAATCAAGAGCACCACAGTCAATGGTGAAACACTGAACCAGTGTAAAAAAAATCTTAAATTATGAACAGTTTTGGATAAACAATAGTTCATTATAAGTCTAGTATTATTAGATTATCACTACAATAATTTTCGATATATTGGATCGTTTGGTAACAGTAACCGTAAACAATACTAATTTATAATGTTAAAAATAAAGAAAATTACCATTTAGCAAAAATATTAGGATCGATTGCTGACTACACATGCTTATTTAAGGTTTCAGAACAGGGGCAACAGCGGATTGGAAGAATAAAACAACAAACAAAATTAAAATTTAATCAACAAACAATCATTCACTATTAAAAGGAAATCAAATCCTATTTATACGACATTAATTCAACAATAAAACAACCAAAAACATTTTTCACATACCGAGAGTAGATCTGACCTCGAATCGAGATTTTGCGAGCTTTTCGTTCTGGAAAAAAGGACCTGATTGGATTGAGCTTTACTTATGAAATCTCTTTGAAATCGAGACGAGATTTACTTCAAAAACGGGATCGATCTGGGAAAAATTGGGTCTAGGTATTTTGGGAACTTTCTTTTGAAGAAGGCGTACGAAGAAAAGAAATGAGCGCAGTATTGGGAACGGGGGGAGTATTGTAGGACGTTTGACATTAAAGAACGGGTTTGAACCATTCTATAAGGTAGAACGGACTAAGTCCGTTGTCCAGATGTTTAGAACGGATTTGAGCCGTTGCTAAATAGCAACGGCCCATAGCCGTTGCAAATTTTCCGCTTTCTGGTGTTGCAAATCTGCTTGTATGGTGTAGTGAATTTGTAGTTTATAAAAGAGATTTTAGTAAAGGTCGGTAGGGACATATGGAAGTCGATCCGAAATTGGTAGAGATCGTGGGATTGGTCACGATGCAGTGGAGCTGGTCAACATGTAGCTATAATCTGGCTCGGCCTATGCCTGGATCGGCATAGTTAGGCTGGATGTTAGATGATCTGGAGTTGTGGCCAACTTCTCTACCAAGCCGGATGCATTGATCTGGATATTTCTCTCTACCCAACTTAACGAGCTAGGATTGTTCAAGCCGGATTGGAGACCTAATCTTGGTTGCTTCGTTTGATCCCTTGGTGCATGAATGTGCATGAATCATGTCTTGAGTGCTCTGGTTATGCATCTTCATGAACTTGATGGCCTTGTCGAAAGGCAGGTCAACAGATGACCTGCCTTTTTAGCCCTTAAAAGTTGATACTAGAACATCCACAAAACTCATATGTCATAAATTTAAGCGCTATAAAGACAAGTAGTTAGGATAAAATAAAGAGGGTAAAAGAAAAAAGGCAAAACAAAATCATATAATGCAATGAATAACCTATAATATTAATAATGTTCTTTACTAAAAGAGAACTGTAAAATACATACATTAATCAAATTACTAATCTATATATCAACCTAGAAGGTTACAACTGCACATTCTTACAGTTGTCGATATGCACTATAGCAAACACAATGGAATATATAAAAGAATGCCAAAGTACATCTCAGGCCTATAGTTCCTCTCTTGACGCTCCAAAGTAGTCCAAATCTAATCTGAAAAATATACTTAGTATGACCGAGCATCATTGGAGAATATAATATAGATCTAAGCTAGTCCGGAATTTATCAGACTTAAAAATAATCTCTAAAATAAAAGATATCTCATAAGAATGCTCCATACATAAATATGACCAGTTTTTACCTTCCGGTAACCATATACTTTTATTATATTATATGATATATTTTTCTATCGACATTCGATTTAAAAATTCCTTCAACAATGACAAGGTAATATATTACATCCCAGTAGTACATCTCTAGAAGAATGTACTGAGCCTATGTTACGATGTCCTCTACCAACACAGAACTAACCTGTCTCTTCTTCTTTTTAAATAATGTCGGATATATCTTCACTCAATCATCCCCAACTAATCCAAAAACATCTCATAGTATACACAATATACCGAATATATAAAGATTGATTTAGAAAGAAGATGACTAAACCCTAATTGTACAACCGACATAACCTAGTTACATCTACCATGTTCTTGTCATTTTCGATATCTAAGGTAACTTATTACCTTTCACAAAACAAAAAAAATCACATTCTAAATGACATATTTCCATTTTCAACAACACACCAATTGATTTCCAAAGAAAGATAACCTGCAAATTCATCTTTTCAACAAGTGTTAGGTGTAAGAGGGAATGCATCCTACATCACGTAGTTATACATTTGTGAAAAAAAATGTACATAGTCTTACAAATGCAATAGCAGACACTCATCCATACAAGTTATTAAGCGACAAGACAAACTGAAGGTGCTTCTCCTACTGAATCCTATAGGATTAGTAGCAAACAACCCTTGGGACAAGAAGATCCCAAATGTAGGGACCATCACTATTATACACATTCTTGGGTGCTGAGCTGAGATTTTTAACAAGAATATGCGATATGTATATACTCCCTATTGCAAATTCATGTAAATGAAGCTTAATATGGTGCAGAATTGGTTAAATTACAAGTACCTCTTTTTTTTGTTATACTCTACTGTTTTAAAATGTGATATGTATAATTTATATTCGATTTACAAGTATGTTTATTTCTCTTTTAATATGAATATTAAATCCCTTTTACGGATATTAGATTCCATTTTTATAAGCACTAAAATTTGTCCATTATTGATAACTTATAAAGGAATTGTCTTAATATGGTTTGGAAGGAATTGATGTATAACTTTAGTTAGATCATAATCTCTAAAAGCATAATATAACATTGTATACGTATATCTATGTATGTATGTATATATATGTATGCACATATATGTATGTGTGTATGTACATATAATATATATGTGTGTGTGTTAGCATAATAAATGTAAAATTATGACGTTTTAATTAGTTGGTTAGTTAGGAAAGTAATGTCACTAAATCCTTCTTAGGTAAGTGATTGATTGTAATGGAAACATCAAAATAAATTCTTATACAGGCTAATTAGCCTTTAAGTCATAATGGTAAAGATTCTTTATATGGACTTAATTGTAATTGGTGAGTTGGGAGTCGTATACACTAAGTG
Organism: Allium sativum; assembly: GCA_030737875.1. Taxonomy (NCBI): domain Eukaryota; kingdom Viridiplantae; phylum Streptophyta; class Magnoliopsida; order Asparagales; family Amaryllidaceae; genus Allium; species Allium sativum. The sequence goes on along the minus strand of CM060910.1, from coordinate 964,666,103 downwards.
GTTTTTAATTATGGCTAACTCATGATGATGACAGGCCAGTTAAAGGACATATATTATTAGCTTACCCATCTAATCTTGCTATAAGAAATGTGACCTTAGGGCTTTTGTGGGGGTATCATCCATGATAAATACCCTTAAGAATGCAAGATTAGTAATAATTCGACAAAGTAAATCTGCCCAACTAGTCTGGCTACCAACTCCTATGAATCATCAGACTACTACAAGACGTCACATAGGTGTGGGTCATATAGTAATGAACCTGTTTCGAAGGCAGTTAAGATATTTAGTGATTGATCGAGGAATCACCACTTTCGAATTATTAAAATTTGGGGGTTATCTATCAGGAAATGTAGGATTTTTTTTTTTATGGTCCGCTTTGGGGTAAGATGTTTCAAAATCAAATCCCCTGTACCCAAATTCCCCTATCCCTCTGTGTTTAACCAATAAGGACCGCTGATTTTCACCTTTTGTAATTAAACCCTATTTATGCTGATAGTTTAATTGTAAAAGGATGAAAATCAGGAATCCTGATTAGTTGGACATAGAAAGATAGGGGAATTTGGGAACAGGTGATTTGATCTCATGAAGTTTCCACCTTGGAGATAGGCCTTAAGCGATGTCGGTCTTCCTCGATTGAGGTATTAAATGGCTAAAGTATGCGTATTTTCTTTTTTGACGTAATAAGTAGCTCATATGCCACTTCTTGTCTTGCTAGATATTTATGACATTGGTACTATGGAATTAAAATACCTTCTTTGGGAATTGAAGGTATTAATTAGCCAAGGGTCCACCTCCACGTTCGCGTCCTTTCTTAATATGAAGTATTAAATAGTTCTATAAACATACGACATATTTTTATTTGAATCATACGTACTACCTGAAAAAAGAGTGCGATTTTGTTCACATCTTTTAAGGGATATGAACAAAACATTCGATCCCCATTGGTGGAAATCAGGGGCTCAACATTTCTATTCAATTGAACCTTTTGTTTTCACTACCTCCTCAATACAAGATAGACTTAAAGGGGTTAAAGAAGATGATTTTTGAAGATTGCGATAGTAGAACTTATGGCTGATACTATTTATCTATTCCTGATACTATCTAGTGTACTCATTTAAAAGATATTTTTATCAAGATTATGTTTCGGGTCAGGCTATTCACACCCCATTATTTGCTCTTCACCCCCCGATTAAAATTTTAAATTTTCATTTCCATATTTGCCCTTTAACAGTCGATTAAATAGCTTGTCTAATGTTGCAAAATGATTAAAAAATAATATTTCAACTATATATATAAGTGCTTGATGCTAAATTACAAATTATAATTAAATTTATAATCAACATCGTACATAATCTTTATAAAAGATAGGTAGAAATTAGAAATAACGATTAAAAAAATTAAATCAATTATTAAAAATATAAAAACTGTACTATCAACGATACGTATCATTATGCATTTTGAGATCGAGTATGTTAGCAGTATACAGAAATTGCAAAGATTTAAGCAGTAAATAAATAAATCATGAATATAGATGATATTATTCAAATAAATCGACGTTGAAATAATATACAATAAGGGCATTTTTGGATTAAACGGGGTGGGCTGAGAAAATGATAGGGTGCATGTTTTATTTTCTAGTTGGTGGGGGGTGAAGAGTAATCAAGGGGTGTTAATAAACGAACCCTATGTTTCTTATCATTACAACCCATAGCAGCTCAAAAATATTCCTCAACGGCTATTTTCATGGCGACCGATTTCTGAGCTTTTTTGCGATTCTTGCTTCTTCTGCCAATCGTTTCCATCTTATATTATGATTTAAACTCAAATTAGTTGTTGCGTTCTCTTTATCTTTCCCCCAATTTTTCGAATCTGGTGTTTTTTCATGGGTTATGATTGTGAGCTTTTTGAGCTTCATAGGTCGTTTTTTCGTCCGTGCCTGATCTGGAATTGATCTCTAAAGCCATTTCGTATGCTTTGATTGACTTTCCGTCAGTGGCAATTGTGGGCGTTGACTCGATTTCAATTCGCATGAAATCTTTCGTATCGTTTGCTTCATTATCGATGCAGCCACTCTTTATTATTGTTGACTGCTTCTTGGAGGTATCTCTGGTGTATAACGCTGGTTTGGCTCTACCGCCTCTTGGCTTGTGCCAGTTTGGCTCTCGATCTACTCCAGTTCTGGTGCTGCTTCGGTTGCTCGTAAGGGGGATTTCATCACCTCCTTTATGCCAACGTTGGCTTTTCACAAGAAAAACAATGATGGTGATTTGAGGCCTGTTTCGGCCTTCCTTGTAGGGTCTGTTGTGTGCGGTGGTTCATCGAATGATGGTTTGGAACCGGTTAATGCAAGGGAGGAAGTCAGGGAAAGGGAAGTTACGCCCCTTACCCACTTTTTGTCGAGACGGCTTCCTTCTATCTTCCTTCGATCGTCTTTACCACAGTCGTCAGGGTTCTCTGGCTATCCTATTGAGCGTCTTCGACGCCAGCGGCATTCGAAGAAGTCTAAAAAGGTTAGATCCGATGGCTCTATGGCGACTACCGGTATACTGTGAGTAGAGGGGTAGCCAAGGCTACTGATCCTATTTTTTGCTCGAATTGTTTCGAGCCTCTTGTTGACATATCATCTTTGGTTTAGATTCTTGATGATGGTTTGTCTTTGGACTCTCTAGAAGTTGGCTTGGTTATGGATTATTATTTCACTAGTAATCCTATGCATGATGATGTTTTGTTTGGGCTCGGTGATATGGATCTGCTGACCGATGTTTTGTAGTGTAAAAAGGTTTCGATGCTAGGCGTGATGGCTTCTCAACCCCTGATCTTGTTGGGTGATCGCTTTGTCGGTGCTGTTGCTTTTTTGGATGGCGAGGCATGGTCTAGTACTAGCTTGGTTAGCTTTACACTGATTGAATCATTGATTCATCGACTGTGTACTCAGGTGCATTCGTGGCCTTCTTTGTCTTTCTCTTTTTCTATATCTTATGGACTTGTTGTATGTTCTTGGCTGTTGTTTGGAGTGGTTTGTGGTGATATGATCTTTATCACATGTTCGTGTGAGCTCCCTGACATTGTTCTTCTTTCTTTGGAAGAAATGTGATGGTCCATGTGTGTGTATCTTCTGATGTGGATGTTTCTGTCGATCGTTTGTCTTGCACTTCTTTGGATACATCGTGCATGGTTATTGGTTTGTCCGTTTAGTTTGTGGGGGTGTGGCATCTTTGTTTTGCCAAGCAGTCTTATTGTGGCCTGTCAGGTGGGCTTTCGGACCAGGTTGTGTGGCTTGGTGGGGCTATCTTGGGCCTTACCATTTCCTTTTTGGGCTGTCCAGGTTGGTCTGCGAGTGTTTGTTTTGTTTGGTCGTGGTTTGTTCTTCCTTATTGAGAGGGTATCGATCCTTTTGTGTTGGTTTTGGGTTATCCACTTATTCGAGTCATTGCGAGGTCGTTTTTGTGTCGTTAGTGACTCGATCGGTCTGGTTCTTGTCATCGTTCTTTAGTTGTTTCTTTCGGCTGGCTTTTTGGGATGGGTGGTCTCCCAGTCGTAGTCGTATATCGGACCCTACAACGGGTCCACTATACGATTTACCAGGGAGATGGCCTCCCAATTTTGACAACACGGGTTGGTTGTTTTTGTTGTCCCTTCTTGAGAACTTTACCTACAGGGCGGGTCTGACAATCTGATGATAGCTCGGCTTCGATGAAGTTCACATAACAGCTGGTGTTGTCGCTTTTGTGCAACTCCACATTTTTTTTTGGTTTTTCCTGCGTCTTCTATCCCGTTATGTTCCCCTGTCTCTCCTAGTTCTATGGTGTCCAGTGGTCCTGTTTCTTCTGTTTCTGCTTCGTCTCCCCTTCTTAGTAAGGCCGAGATAGCGATCATTAATGATCGATTATATCGGCTTACTAAGAATTTGTGCCCTTCTCGGTCTGATGTTCCTGTTCAAGGTCGTTGGGTTTCTTTGGAGTTCTCTGAACGTTGTGAGCCATCCACCAGCTCGATTACTCGCTCCTCGCGTCCTAAGCAGTGGACGGCCCCTCGTACTCCATGTACCATTCGCACATACTCTACAGAGGCATTTGAGCAGATCATTAGATCTACTCGACACACACTGTATCTTATCTGAATATTTTGGGTTGTGTTTTCTTTTTCTTTTTTCCCTTCTTGTGTTGCTGGTTGTGCTTTTGGTTTTCTAGATGGCGAATTTCTTCTTCTGGAACGTTCGTGGTATAGGCAACGATGCGTCTAAGGCTAGACCCTAGTGCGTTGTTAAGAAGCACTCCATCCTTTTGGTGGCGCTCCTGGAACCTATAGTGGGATCGGAGGAGATCACCAAATCGGTTTTGTCCCTAGGTTTTGGTGGTGCTTTAGCCAATGTGTCGGACAAGATTTGGATTTGTTGGTCCAAAGACATTGTTGTTCATCATCCTGTTTTCGACTCCGATCAGCTACTTTCGGTAGACTGTTCGATTCCATCCTTTTCCTCTTCTTTTATATTCTCTGCTGTCTATGCTAAGTGTGACAGGATTGAGAGTTTGGCTCTTTGTTCCGGTATCCTCGCTCTGTCTGTATTGGGTTTTTCGGTTTTAAGAGCACTACAACAGAACTGGTATTTTATAGTGGCTTATAGCCGCTATGAATAAGAACTATAGCAGTTTCATAACTGCTATATACGAACATGTTATAAAAAACTGCTAATTATTTATAACGCTTTATTTTCCGCTATAAAAGAGCATGGTTTTGTAGCACAAATTTGCCGTTATGTTACATAAAGACAATAGCTCATGCTCACTGCTATTAAACATCTGAATCCCAATGAAAGTGGGAATCTTTTATAACACATTATAGTCGCTATAACATATTTATTTAATAACGGCTATATAACGCTATTAAATTATCATATTATATAGTATTGCTAAAACCTTTTACAGCTCATATATGCCGCTATGAAATTCGTAGAGCTATGCATATATATTACATTTTAATAATAACAATCAAAATAAATCTTCATAACAATTTAAAGAGCAATGTAAGAAAGAAAAAAATAATAATCAATAAATATAACACATACTCATGGTAACAAAATAAAATATCAACTAACAAAAAATAATTTCAATCCATGAGTTATCAAATTCAATACATATGTTTTCAATCCATGAGTTACCATATTCATGATAACAAGATAAATTATCAACTAACATAAAATAACTTCTGGCACCATCTCTTCAAGTATACTCACATTCTACTTCTGTTTGCTTTAGTTTTGTCTTGTTATTAGATGATTATTGTTAAGATTGCTAAACATGAAAGTATACTTGTATTTTGCAACTTCTTCAAATGTTAAAAGGTTTATACCTTGCTCTTCTATTTTGAAACCAGACTTCGACTTGCTTGGGAGTTAAGTTCAGCTGCTTTGCTAGTGCCGCCTCCTCTTTTTGCACATACACATCATTCTCAAAACTAGTCCAAACTTGACATGCAAATAACAAAATTCTTATTCGAGTCCAAGGACTTTCGCACTCTACAGCGTGGAATCAGTCCTAGTTGATACTTATGCCACTTCAAACTTCTTTTAGCAGGCTACTCTGTGCAAGCTTTGGACTTCAGTCAATACGTTGTAGCGTGTTGTCCAGCAAGGAAGTATGGTTTGTGCTAGTAATGAACATGCTGCAAAACAGTTATCATAGATCTTGCCATTGGCCTATCTTATCCATAAACCAGGCTTCTTGCAAGTTATTTCCCACTTCTTCCATGCATAAGGACAATTTCTCCAAATTTGTGCTCCTCCTCCCTTGTTGTCTTGCAGTTGAGACATCCTAACAAACAAATACATTTGAATTTTTTCCAATACGACCACATGATCAATTCTACTGGCATCTCTAGTAGCTGAAACCTGAGAGCGCCGAGGTTCTCAGTTTTTTCAACAAGTAGCTCGATTCTTTTTTACATGCTCATATGCATCCTATAATCAATATTATTAACTTCTTTGTCACTAGCTATTTCGTCTTAGTGTCTCAATAAGAACTAATAGATATTTTAGACACTTTGTGTTAAATTTCAGGTCTTTAGAAAATCAGAAAAAACCTGAATTTTGTCTTAAATAACATAGAAACTCCTCGAGGACATATTATTTACTCTTTGACATAATAATTAAGGACAAAAACCGCCGGAACTAATGGGTCACTGACTATTTTAAACATCAACATAATTCACGACATTGAGAAGCACATATATTTATCCAGACATATATAAATATGTATCCACATATAAATAGTATACGGATTATGTTCTCAATATATAACTTCATCTCATGTTCTCATCATAAGTCAATATATAACTTCATCTCATGTTCTCATCATAACAAAACACTAAATGACCACAACTTAAACGAATTACGGTTTTAATATATAGCAAACATAGCGGCAACTTGATCTGGGATTTTCCAAACAAACATATATCTTAGCGGTGTATCATCTCTTATAGGAATTTGATCGAACATGTAGGTTACCTTAAGCTAAGAGAATTTGTAATGGATTCAAATCTCAAATGTAGAACCTTTTAATGTGGAAAATTATGTCCAATACAGTTTGCACACTCGATAAGCTGAAGTTATTGGAATGGTGCAAAGTAATAAGTGTTGTTGTGTGGAACAACTTCTGAAACCAACACGCACTTCATATTTAAATGCAACTATGTATAATCCAAATAGAGTGCATACCTATATTACAAATACTCTGGTATTCTTCATTATGGTCATCATAACATGCAAGAAGAAATGAGACATAAACCCCTGCAGAAAGATGCAAATAAACAGACAAACGTATAAAATGAACTGAAATTCAGAGCTAATAAGACATTTAATAATAGTTTGAATTCATATTGGAATTTTTACCTTTACGCTTTCTACGACTACGAAAAGCTGCACTAGTATGCTGAAAGTTCCTAAATTGATTTTTTTGAGTCAGAAAATAATTATTAAAACATAAAAGGTAGGCATAAGATGAGACGGAAGTGAAACTGAAACAATTCAAGATGAAATAGTTCTGGTAAGGACAGGACAGTAAATATGAATTGCAAAATAAGCAGGCATGAACTGGTAATCTTGTGTGTTGTAGAGTTGAACCACTGGTGGTGCTAACTTTGCGGTTTGCAGGTTTCTTAATATCCAAATGTTTGCCATAATAAATATGTGGCGGCTGCTGTACAGAGTAGTAGTTCCTACATCAAAGAAAAGATGAAAAATGTCAGTAATTTCACCACTACTAATAAACGTATCTAGCAAAATTTACATAACTATTCATACTTGGTAGTAGTTATGTAAGCCCAGTTTACCTCGGCGGTGGGGACTAAATCATCGCCAATGAAGAGACAACCAGTGTTCTTCTTTCTACCCAAGCAATGCCTGAGAATATTTTTTATGATCTCTTCGTTATTTAATTATGAGACGATGCTGGCTTTTCCACGCTTAAGTCCAAGAATTCCGTGTACTGGTAGCTTTTTTCCTTTCTGGTTATATCCACACCTGTAACAAATGTCAAAAAAAGTTATGTCTTCAACATGAAAGTGAAATAGACTCAAAAATAAAAATAAATGCTTAGTTAAATTAAGCTTACCCCAAAGCTAACAATTTGTGCACTTTATTACCATTGGAAAGCTTCAAGTTGAAAACACCGGTAGCAAGAACACCTATACTGGTGAAACCATCAGCATACTTGATTCATAATCACCCAGATTTGGATGTTTATCACAATTTCTATTGCGGAAGAGAAGGATCAGGAAACCATGAACACTTTGCATCTCTGCATTTAACTAATCCACTCTTTTTTGGTTTATATTTCCGATCGGGACCCTATAATAATAATATAATCGTAATAACAAGAAATTTCAAATTGTTCAAAAATATAAAGTACAAAAAGAGATTACTAGATACCAAACCTTCTGCGTCGGTGGGTCGCATTGAAGCCAGGTGAAATCGCTGCCAGTGTCCACATGTAGAGAATATGTCTTTGGTGGATTCCCAATTGCCATTAAAACATGATAGCCACTACATGTATTGAATGTGTTTAGTTATTATTTGGAATCTAGTAAAATGCTTAAAAGATTTTTACATAGAGCGTTTTTTTCTTCTTCCGAATTTGCTTAGATATTTAAGTAAATAAATAAGAACTTGATCAATTCATACCCATCCGAATTGATGTTGCCTTTAAGAGGAAATACATCAGAGGAGAATAAATTGATAGATATAACATTGTTAGTAATATTTGAGGGATTCATGGTTAGGGCAGAAGGAGACATGGAAGAAGAAATGAGGGTATTGACAATAAGTAGTGCATGCAACATGCATGATATGTGCCTTTGTATTGTTATCCAGTAAAGATTCAAGGGAGTTGATGCTTCAAAACATGGAAGAAACTGAAGTCTATATATACAAGTGGGTATAAAATTACTAACCAGTAGACAATAGTAAACTGCAACTTTAATTTTCTTTTGAGCTGATTAAATTTTAATCTACATTTCTATAAGTGGAAATCTGTTGTAAAGACCACTTTCTCAGTCTCTTTTTCAGCGTTCTTCCTTTGGTACCAACAGATTTCTGAAGTTTTGTATAGATATTAAAATATTTAATCGGACATGTACAGATCTATTGGAATATAATTTGAAATGGTCTTTTGCCAAGCCATTAAAGATTGAAGATTTCTAGAAAGGTTTTAATATTGCTGATTAGGAAAAAGATAATTATTCATTAATGAGAGGTTTTAATGCTGCAAATCTAGAAAGATGTATTGTATGTTATAAATAAGAGTTTGTCTCATTTGTATGTATGTATGAAGGAAGAATTAAGAAAAGAAAAGAGTAATAAAGCAATTTAAAAGTTTTCCTCTTTTCCAAATATTCCTTTTTCTCATTAATCTATTCCTCTTCCTCCCCAAAAATTCTAACAAAGTGGTATCAGAGCCTAGTTGAAAGTATGGCGCATCCGCATCTATTTTTTCCATCGTTTCTTCTCACTGTTCTCACAAAAGAAAATTTTGAGGAATGGAGTAATAAGAAGAAAGAAGAGCTGATTTCCAAAGGGTTATGGGAAATCATTGAAAGTGGCTGCGAATGGCCAAAAGATAAAAATATGACGGAGAAAGAGAGAAAATCATTTGTAAGTTAGAGAAGGAAAGATCTTCAAGCTCGTGCTGTGATGAGTGAGAAAATCGATGAAGAAGCATATCGTCGTATTTATGGACAAAGAACTGCAAAAGATTCATGGAAATTATTAAAAGAATTTTATGTAAAAGATGACACAAAATTGATAGAAGAAGACAATTTGATTGTTGACAAAGAGAACGCGAAGAATATTTTGAAGGAGAAAAATGGTGATGAAGATGATGATGTACACCTCAAAGAGGATTTGGAAAATGAAAACGATGCTAACAAAGAGGAAGAGAACAACATTGCACAGGATTTGAAAAATGAGAAGTCACAAACAAAGTAAGAAAGCAGATGAACAAAGCAATCCAGAAGAGGATGATGTGGAGATGACGAACATACAAGACAACGATAGTGATACAAAAAAGGGAAAAGAAACAGAAGGTTGCAGTGAAATAAAAGAGGACGCAGAAATAGAGGACAAAAGCGATAATAAAAATGAGGATATCGAGATGAGTGACCCTGACGATGGTGGGGTCGATGATGATTCAATAAAAAAGGATGCTTGTAAAAGTGAGAATAAGGAAGATGAATATAAAGAAGATCTTGACAGTGTTCTTAATGTGATCTCTGGTTTTGTCTCCACAGCTGGTGCAGCTTTTGCTAGTCACATGGATGTCAACAAGCTTGCTTTCACCGGATCGTCTGAAACCAGTAAAATGGTACTCGGAATGGCTGCAAAACGCAACCTCAAGCCTGTTACATTGGGACAACGTTGTTGTGCTGGTTCTCGTACTTTTGTGCATGAAAAAATATATAATGAGTTCGTGGAGAAGTCAAAAGCTCGTGGTTTGAGTCGTGTAATCGGTGATCCTTTTAAGAAAGGTGTGGAGCAAGGTCTTCAGATTGATGATGAGAAATTCAATAAGATCCTGCATTACATAAAATTAGTAGTTGATGGTGGTGCTTCCCTTGTTAATGGGTGTAAGAGAATTGGAAGTAAAGGGTACTATATCCAACCCACTATTTTCTCAGATTTCAAGGATGATATGGTCATTGTGAAAGAAGAGATATTTGGACCACTCCAGTCCATTGTTAAGTTCAATGATTTGAACGAAGTGATTAGATATGCAAACGCATCACCCTTTGGACTAGCAACTGGCGTTTTTACAAGCAACATTGATAAAGCAAACCATAAAAAGGAAAAAAGAGCTTGATTGGAAAGAAGATACAACCTATGATACTCGAGCCAACCAATCGAAAAAGAGTAAGAAAGAAAATTTCAAATTAGGAGGGAGTGTTGGAATATAATTTGAAATGGTCTTTTGCCAAGCCATTAAAGATTGAAGATTTCTAGAAAGGTTTTAATATTGCTGATTAGGAAAAAGATAATTATTCATTAATGAGAGGTTTTAGTGCTGCAAATCTAGAAAGATGTATTGTATGTTATAAATAAGAGTTTGTCTCATTTGTATGCATGTATGAAGGAAGAATTAAGAAAAGAGTAATAAAGCAATTTAAAAGTTTTCCTCTTTTCCAAATATTCCTTTTTCTCATTAATCTATTCCTCTTACTCCCAAAAAATTCTAACAGGATCAAAATATATTGCTTACCAGCTGACAAGAGCAATATTTCTTGTGAGCACAGAACCTCTCCCATCACATGCATGGCAACTAATCAACCCACGTGAGGCACACATTACACACTGTATTTTGCCCGTTCCATTGCACATATTGTGTCTACGGAAAAAAACCCATGTATATAATGTAAGTTTTGGTCTTATTTTATTACACCCTCCAGAGTTGTCAACAATATGGCTAAAGTCTTATTTATTGCATCCCTCCAGAGGCCTCAGACACGAAGTCAACACAACATGCACGCTTCTCCTATCCAAAAACACCCATGGTTTATTTAAGATCATTCATACCAAGTAAACATCCAATCTTCATAAACTAGTTGAATGTATCAAGTTTTAAATTCAAGCTAAATTCCAAGTGACTTAACTGTTAATCACAGAAAATACTAGTAAATCCAAGGGTGGCAAAGTTAACCTCGAGGCCAATCTCGCAAGCCTTCTTAGCAACCAAAGTAGCTCCAAGCACTACATTGGGGTTTGATGTATTTGTACAACTAGTGATTGTTGCAATAACATCTCCATATCTTATCTGAGCTAGTTGTCTTTGAAATTTAAAATCAACCACCTTGGATTGTGATTCCTTTGGAACAGCTAACCCCTATAACATCAATTTACACAATTTATGGATCATGCGCAATGTTCACTTGACTTGTAATAGTGTTAGCTCATCAGTGTAGAAGTAAATGAAACATTAGTAAAGACAGATAACCGAGGACAGATGAAGGGAAAAAATAACCAAGTTAGGTAATTACGCACCTTGAATCCGAATTTGTTGTCCAAACAAGAATGCCAATCATCTTTCATTTCTTTTAAGGTAACCCAGTCATGTGGTCCGCGAGAAGACAAATTATTGGTGAAGATTTCCATGGTTAATTTTATCAAACGGTCCCAAAAATTTGTCATCCTGAAATTTCATGCATTTACGGAAACAATACCTTCTAGGACCAGATAAACATTAAATTTGTACTTATTCTGTTAAGAAAGACAAATTTGTCAGTGAATATTAGCATATTTTAATGAACGTTTCCTTAGCAAAACAAACATTTCCAAAAATAAGGAGAGATGCGTGAATATTGTATATTATGTGAAGAATCTCAATATATTCTAATTTGTGAATCTGAAATGCGAAGAATCCCAATATATTCTAATTTGTGAATCTGAAATGCGAAGAATCCCAATATATTCTAATTTATTTAGACCAAAATAGAAAAACTAGCACAAAAAACCAGCATCTCAAAATGAACAAATGAAACTAAAACGAAACTTCAGGTAGGAAATAAACAGGCTTCATAATCTAACCTAACAATTATGAAACTGATTGTGCTTAAGATTTTGATTAAGATATATACAAAGAATTTCATTTTCTTACAACAGTATTACTTTATAATCTTTGTAGTATGACTTAATAATTATGGTGATGTAGTCTAACTTATCTGTTTAATCTTTGTAGTCTAACTTCACTATTTAATCAACATTTGAACCTAAAGTTCTTATTTTTTATTTTCTTAGGAAAACATCAAATCTATGCAAAAAATTGTCAATTATTAGATGTATCACACTAGTCCTTAATACCTATAAACTGATTTGAGGATTATAGAAATCAAAAACAGTGATCAACATTTTAAAAAAGAAATATATCAGATGGGAAAACATATCGAGAAGTATTAAGCAGTGAGCGACATTAATCCCACCAAACCTGAGCTCGCTAATTTCTCCAAAGAAATATATAAAATAACCAGATTTGAAACAAATACTTATTCATATTCCATTTTGTGGTTATTTTATTTATGTGAACACTATAATAGCATCAAGTATCATGTTTTCGTCTATTTTAAGTCATTACAATAGTTATGTAACATTTTCTTTATCAAATCTCATTTGAGTGTAAAAGTGTGCACTGAGTAACATTTTATAACTTCTTATTTTAATAGGCATTAGTCTCCGAGTGTTTGCATTATAAATTGATAAATGCAGTTTTTGCTTTTTGCAGTTTGAAAATTTATGGTTCAAGCATAATCATATTGTGCATTCTTCAAACATATTCATATTGCAATGTATATAAACCTATCTAATAAGCACTATTAGACATATCGACCCGTAAGACCTATGGAATTGCTGTGTTGTTTTTAGTTTTCTGTCATTGTTTCACTGGTATCACATAAAGCTAGACTAGTACTACCTTAGCTCGGAGGACCGCCTTCTAGTCATTAGCTGAGAGCTATGTAACCATGCCTTCATGATATGATAGAGAAATATTAATACATCAACGAAACAACTCTGTATTTTAGTATAAATTATTCGAGAAAAAAGAAGAAAAATTCTAACCTTGGCCAAATAGAGATTGCTTGCTTCTATTCCTTTCTCAACAGCATTCATGAAAATTTAACAATAGAAAGTAAAATTTTCACATTTCACTTTTAACTTTTAAGACATGCACATTGAACAAACAAAACAAAATTTTAGTCATTATCGAACAACAAGACATTTATTTTTAATCCAACCACATTTATTTTTTAATCCAACGACCTAAAATGGTTTGGGAGGATGATGATGAAACTAACTACTTGGTCTTATACTCTTATCATAGCCACTGGGTATCAAGAAACAGTTGTTAACACTTGAAGTCTATATTATATCTAAAAAGCTTATCTATATTATATCTAACAGTACAAGCGCAGAATATATAAGTAACACTTGAAGTCTATTTTTAATGTATGTGCATCTAAACATTTATAACAAGAAAATTAAAACATGTCAAGGAAAATACATGATGCAGAATACAAAATTTCAAGAAGAAATTTCATTAATAAGTAAAGGCGGGAAGTGTTAATGCCCTGTGATCAGACACATGGTCAGATAAATTGCACTGGGAATTTTACATGAGCAGATCGAGTCGTATGCAGTTTGGTCAAGGTTCACACCATCGCAAGTAGTTGTTTCTACATAGCATCTTTTGTTTGCATATATCTAGGGAAGAATAAATATATCAAGATTATGATTAACATAGTTACCTTGGGGATTGTTGATTGGAATCAATAAAGTGTTCTTCGGGTTTACTCATGCCTTGCTGATACAAATTTTCATTGACACTTTTCTTTTGCAATGCACTTCCATTCTGTTGAATTATGGCCAGTTCAGTTGATATCTTGCAAACAATATCAGAACACTGATAATTTTAACAATATGCATGTGTTATTTTTTTTTTGTGTGTGTGTGTGTCAAATATATGTGTGCGTATTTGTACAAGGTTACATGTATTATTATTCAATTCAGCCAAACAACAACAAAATGAGAGAGAAAAGGCGCACTTTCCAACAAGCCCATAATACTTTCTAGTTGATTATCTATTTTCAGGGATCCCACATAAATCACCTTTTTTTCCCCTTCCCGTAATCATTAACACCCTACCTCTTGAGTGAATGCATATATTTTTATGGAACACATATAATTGGAGAAAATGCTTGCTGATATCTTAGAAAATTTAATCAATAAATATTCCTGACATGACATCTAAAAATTCACATTTTGTTATGACAATTCATTCGAATTTTGGATCATCAAATAGTTTTAAGCGACAAGCTATAAACCAGCACCTAATAAAATATATGACTTTTGAAACATATTTTGCACTCACCTTTTTTGAGGCTTGACAATTGCGATGAGAAATACAGTTAGTACCATATCTAGAAACCTGCAAAGATAGCAAAACATACAGGCAGCCATTGCATGAAATAAAAGATTCTCACATCATTAGTTACAGGTAAATGAACAATTATGAAAACTAGAATATTCCGATACATGTGTGTATTGTTTTTTTTTACTAGCATATATGCTTGATCATAAAACAAAATATCCTCAATCTACTAGACCGATATAACATCAATCTAATTCAGACTATACTAATATCCTAGGAAAGAAGAGAAGATAAAAAAAGTAAACAATTGAAATCACTTCTTGCCTCTGCATTCATATGCCATAAATTGAAAAGCTCTTCGCTATCAACTCTAAAACTCTGAGAAATATTCCTAAACCCCATCATTTCCATACTTGGTATCGCAACCCCAATCGAGTTTTTCATTATTGTTTTTATATACATTTCATCACTTGTATTTCTCAGTAATTCTGAGAAACCCCTTCCTCCAATATTTGTCCAATATATTCTTTTTGGAAAGTTTTTATAGTGGCCACCCACACTCCAGGTAAGATAACAAAAAAAGATCACAACAATACATAAATAGTGCGTAAAACAAAACTGTCATAGGGAGATACATAAGAAGGAAATGAATCTGCAGTACATATAGTATCCTATTTTAAACACCACTCTATTACACCATTTTCTAGTAAGTTACGTTGTTTTGATCTGCTCTGTTTAATGAAGTGTTAAATAATATTATAGAAAAACATGCAAATAGTAATGTTGCAGAATAAAATATTTAAACCATGTAAATTAAGCAAGCATTCATTAATTGCAGTAGATAACAAACAAAAAGTAAGCCTTTTTATTTTGTGTTGAATGGGATCGAGAAACTGGAATTTTATATCGTGAAATTGGTCCATATTCGATTTTTTTATCCAGATTCACTAATTGCAGTAGATAGAAAACCTAGAATCGTAGATCTGAATCTAAAAAATAGATGGCAAACCTAAAATCGTGAAATTTCACTAATCGCAATAGATAGCAAACCTAAAAACGTAAATCCCAAAAAAAAAACAAGTTTAGCTAAAATCCTAAATCCAAATCTACAAATCCATAATCGTAAATCCATAACTGTAAAATTCAGATCTATAGCATATGGTTTCTCTTACCAGAATCCAAGTCGAAGATTAGATTCAAATCGCCCTGCCCTAGCTTTGGAAGATCGGTTGAGGAGATTGGAGGTGGATGGAGTTTTGGAGGAGACCCTGATTAATTGTTTTAGACGAAGGGGTTTTGGGCAATCGGTTGAAATTTTGTTTGGCACTGTTTTGGTGGAAGGGGAATGGTTTTGGAGGGAGCGATGAATAATTTGTGAAGTTGGAGGGAAACGTGAATGGAAGCGTTACACTCATATAACAAAACAAGATCATGTGTGGAAAACAAGAATTAAATATAATTAATAATAGTTCAGAATAATGTGTTATTAAAAAGCGTTATTAATATCATATTTTGTTGTAGTGGAGGCAAATCTATTGTTGTTACTTGCCAAGCTGGAAAACAGGGCGGAAATGTTGTTAGCCGTGTGGCGGTAGCGGATTTCAGTGGCTTTATCATCTGTTCAGGTCTTCTCGAAGTCTCGTTCGTGGGATCGGCTTTCACTTGGAATAATAACTAAGACGGGCTTAATTGGATTCTTTCTAGACCTGACAGAGTTTTCGGTTTGGAAAGTTGGTTCAACCTTCTGTTCTCATTCTCTATTTCTCATCTGCATCAGACCATGCTTCTATGCTCTTAGGTTGTACTCCCCATACTCAATCTGGTCCTTCCTCTTTTAGGTTTCAGAGTATGTGGGGATCTCATCACTCATTCCATCGGGTTGTGGAAGATTCATGGAACTCCCCGGCAATTGTCCGCCTTCTATTTTGTTTTCCCGTAAGATTAAACATCTCAAGGTTTGCCTCAAGTCTTTGAACATGCATGTTTTCAAGAATATTTTCGACCATGTCTGAGCGGCCGAAGAGAGTATTATCCTAGCAAAAGCATCTTTCGATGAAGATCCCTCTACTGCTAACAAGGAGGCTTGGGCTCTAGCCCATCTAGCTTTTTTGTCAGAGCTCCGTGTCGATAATGATTATCTTCGTCAGAAGGTGAGGATCAAGTGGGTTGTCGATGGTGATTCAAACTCCAAGTTCTTTCATTCTTCCATTCGTAAGAAGAATAGACTTCTTACTATTCTTTAGATCCAGCATCCTGATCTCTCTGTGGCTTTCACTCCGGGGGAAGTCAGGGAGACCATCCTTTCTCAATTCAAATCTTCCTTGGCTCTCCCTCAGTTTCAGTTTCTGATCCGACATTTCTAGGCTTCATTCCTACGCCGGTTCTTCGTTCAAAGAGTGTTGACCTTATCGTTCCTCTTTCAGAGGAGACACATGCTTGTGTATTCGCTCTTAGTAAGGATAGTGCTAGTGGACCTAATGGCTTCAATGGTGTCTTCTTCTGGAATGTTTGGTCGATCATCTAATCAGATTTCTATCTTGCTATTTTGTATTTCTTTTTCGGTGGAGATCTGCCCCACGGGTGGACCTCCACCAACTTGATCCTTATCCCTAAGTGCGATAATCCCAGCACGTGTGCAGACTTTCTTCCGATAAGCTTGTGTAACTTCTCTAACAAGGTTATATCTAAGGCCCTAGCCACTAGACTGGCTCCGTTTCTCTAGCATATGATCTCATTTTCTCAAGATGGGTTTGTAAAAGGACGCTTGATTACAGATAATGTCCTTTTATCTCAGGAGCCGGTGTCTTAGATTGATCATAAGGTCAAAGGTTTAATGTGATCGTCAAGTTGGACACAACTAAAGCTTACGATTGCATGTCCTGGTTTTTCGTCATTAAGGTCCTAAGGGCTTTTGGATTTCCCGAACCCCTTATCGATATTATTTGAAGGCTCATTTCCAACTGTTGGTTTTTTGTTCACATCAATAGAACAACCAACGGGTATTTCAAGGTGGGAAGGGGCCTTCGTCAGGGGGATCCTCTTTCCCTCACTCTTTGTGACTTACATTCACTTATGATAGAAAATTAGATTCATCGGTTTTGCATCCCTTCGGTCAGCCCCGTCATTTCTTCCTTATCCTTCGCTGTCGATAATATCATTTTCACGAATGGTAGTCGTCGCTCAGCCTGTCTCCTTGTTAGCCTTATGCAGCAGTACGAGAGATGTTCAGGCTATATCGTTAATTCATCTAAAAATTGCTTTGTCTCGACGAGTGACCTATCTACGATTAGATCTTCTTGGATTGAAACCTTCATTGGTTTCAAGGCTGCCTCCCTTCCATTACTGTACTCGATATTGCACTTTACAGAGGTCGAAAGCTCAATGCTATTTTCGACCCCCTGACCGGTAAAGCTAGTGGAAAGATCATCAAGTGGAATGTGGCGCTTCTCCCTCAGGCAGGAAGACTGGTTCTCACAAAGTATGTGCTTAACTCTGTAGGATCGCAAGTCTTTGCAATTATGACTCCTGCCTCTTCTTTCTTCTGTTCTTACCGTTCCTTGGCGTCATCTTTTTTCTGGAGTACAAAGGACAACACTAATCATCATCATTAGATTGATTGGTAAATCATCTGTTGTCCCAATAGTGAAGGAGGATTAGGCCTTAGAAATCCAATGGATACCTGTACCGCCTTTGCTTGCAAGTTGTGGGCTAGGTTTGACATGAACGACTCCTTATGAGTGATATTCCTTCATGCCAAATACCGCAGACTTCATGCTGCGAACTTTTTCGGTGTCCCATCGTACGCTAGTGAGATGTGGAAACAGACGTAGTCCGTGAAGACCTATTCGGATTCTCACGGTGGTGGATCTAGATGGGACGGCAGTCCCTTCTCGATTAAGGCGGCACGGAGCTCGGCGAAGACACCAGCTCCTCGTTCCATCTCTTTTCTTTCATCTGGGATGTTCGTATTCCCCTGAAGGTTTCTTTGTTTATGTGGCGGACCCTACATAATGGGTTTCCGATAGGTGAGAACCTCCAATGAATTGGCATCCTAATTATGTCTCGTTGCAGGTGCTATGGGTCTGGTGACATGGAATCCATAGCTCACTTGTTTTTCTTTGGTTTCTCTGCCAAAGATGTTTGAAATTACTTTAGGAACTTGGTTAGTCTTCGACGTAATGCGCCTTCTTTCACTGATTTACTGAGATGTTGGTAGGACGAAATCTCGGGTAAATCACTACGCTCGATCCTTTATCTGTTAATCGCTTGTCTCATTTGCTGGCATATATGATGCTAGCGATATAAGGAAATTTTTGATGAGGTGCCTATGGGCCCTTTCTCCATCATCCGAAGGGTAAGGAATGATGTGTTCCTTGTGTTTCGTGGCAGACTATTTAGAGGTTTTATTGGTTTCCGTTCCTGGCGGTTGGCTGGTACCTTTGATGTTACATCGGTACCAACTACCCCTCGTGTGAGGATTGGTTGAACCTTTGTATTTTAGGCTAGTGGGATCTGCCTTGCTATGTTCTCCTCACCTCCCCCCTCTTAAGCTCTGATGTTGTTTGCTAGTAATGTAGGACCTGGATTTACATGTTTTATAGGATCGATGGTATATGGATCTTTTAGCTCTGGAGTAGCTGTCTCGATCTTGGAGCTTTCAGGCGTTTTGGGTTAAGTGCATCATTTTATCTTGGGTAAATTGGGTGGCTTTCTTGTCTTGCCAGTCGTCATACCTCTTCGCAGCGACTTTGGTCTGGCTAGTAGACTGCTACTTGTTGGTTTCGTCTGTATTTACATATCTTCTTATGTTTATGTCGCTCTGTTCGGGCTATTTTTTTGTTGTTCTATTTGGTATTTTTGTGTGCACTGTACCTGTAGTTTTCTACAGATATATTTTTGTGAGCCGTTGGAGAATGGCTAGATTCTCCTTTTTGTTATATATATATATATATATACACATACATACATACATACATACATACATACGTATGCGTGTGTGTGTGTTTACAAAAAAAAGCATGTATGCTCTTTTGACATTTGATTTGAAATTAAATAGTTACAATTATTTATATTATATTTTGTCCCTTTCGTTATCTGTTTTTAAAAGAATAAATAGTTACCTCTGCATTATTTTTTACTCTTACCAACCAACAGTCAACTTTGAAATGGAACTAAATTTTAGTATGCCTTTTCTAAGTCAAAAATTAGGTCTACTTATAGTTAGGTTGTTACAATATGTTTATGTGAATTGTCTGTGTGCTATCACATCTCGATCATTTCATGCAGCAATAATGAGTATAGTATACACTTAGTTAGTTGGAATGAAAACCAGGTCGAGTAATCACTTCGACGAAGTTTGCAAAGTGATTGTGAAATAAATGAGTGTTTTTGCATAGCATGTGCAAAAGCATGCAAAAATAGATCCATCAACATACTTTCAAGAGATACACAAGATTAGAAGGCCAGTGATTTCCATTTATCATACCAAAGGAGGTTGGGTCGTCGGATTCATGTAAACTATTGTAACGACCTGCATTTTATATATCCGAGGATCATAAAATATTTTTATTTAATTCCTTAAAGGTTGGATCATTCTTATATTAATATGTTTGTTATGGGGATGTAAGACATGTCTATAATTTTTATTAATTTTATGAGGTATCAAAGTAAAAATCTCCGTTCTAGGCGGGGAAGGGGCACGCTTACTGATTGATTGTAAGAGATCCAAAACGAGACGGATGGTGTGGGAGGCGCAAACTGACCGGGGACATGTGCGTGCATGGGTCGGGTAGAGGGGGACAAGATGACCGTGGCACTAGTAGGTATAACTGTGCACACCTTAGGTTTCCACTTTAGGGAAGTGATACCCCCTAGTTGTGGGACCAGCACAGGGTATCTACAGAGTAGGGAGCCGATCGATTAGGGTAGTGGTTAGGGTATGTCCGGACATATGCCCTAAGTCTACCAATTTATAGTAGGAGGGTAGTGGGTACGATTAGTTGAGATAGGAGAAGGCAGCAACTATGGCAGCAGCTAGGAATACACGAAACTACCACCATCGTTATCATTAGCGAAAGGGATCATCCCATCTTGATTTGACTAGTAATATTGCAAAGTAGTTAGTAGTAAATCAGGCATACACCTTACCTTATTTGTCCTGTCATACCTGTCATCTGTACCGTGATCCTCTTATCCGTTTTGTATGCCTGTCATGTTTACCTTTATTTATTTACTGGCTAAAAGTTACTGGACTCACCAGATGTATGTATGACCTAGTTTGTTTCGCCTCTTTTCTTCCATTTTGCATCTGTAAATTTTGTACAGGGCATAATTTTTGACTATGATTAAATCAAGTGCTGAGATCGATTTCATTGGAAAAGAATGGTGTTGCCAATTTCGTAGAGTAGTCAAATTAAAGATTTGGTACAGCAGTTTGAGAGGAATTGCTGTTTTAGTCCTACACAATTTCTGGATAGGTTGACTAGTCATTAGTAAGCTGATTTGGTGAGGCCCATTAGTGGGCTGGTTAGATGACAATAAATAGGGGGGTAGAGGTAAGGAGAATGGTTTACTTTCTTCATTTCTTATTTGGTTAGGGTTTGAGATTCTCCCTATTCCAATAAGTTACATCTCTTCTCCATTAAAATCTTAGATCTACATTAGAAGAATGAAGATCTACATCAAGGAAGGCTAGATCTACACCAAGAGAGAGTAAATCTCATCAAACTGGGTGATTTGAAAATCGTTCTTCGCTAGACGGATTAGTAGATTATCATTTTAAAGCTAATTTGAAGATTTGGTGAGTGATAAACATCTCTCACATGGATTTAATTGAGTATATGGGTTGTCTGATCTTATTTCATCATTTCAATTTGTTTTCACTTAGAGATCTACATCATGGTATATACATTTTCATTTTAATCATCATACAATATTATTTAGCAAATTATAATGGTAAATTTCATTTGCTAACGCTATGTTTAGATCCTTTTATTGATTTGATCATTTTTTTAATCGTAATTTGGTGCATTTCATGTATTGTTGATGATCATTTGATGTTTTAGTGATTGATTGATGATTGCGTTATTTGGTTGATTGAATGGTTGGTTGAATTATGCGAGTTTGAATCGAACTAATTTTGGGTTAGATCATTTTTTGGAGTATATGTCACGATGGATCGGTAAGGAAATTTCTACATTGACAATGCTTCTAAACGCTGCACAATGGATTGGAAAAGTGGATTGGACCAGTATCTTCGAATGGATCGGTCATGCGCACATCAATGGATCAGTGTGCCAAACATGGATCGGGCATGTCAAAAACATGAATCAGGCAAGGTGCATGCTGATGGATCGGACAGGACGATCCATTATGGGTCGAAAGGGAATGATATCATTTTCAAAACGTTGTGGTACATTTTTCATAGCGGAAGGGCTTAAAAGATGTGAATTGAATATCGACCAAATAATGTATGTTTTTGGTTCGATAATGGTCGTGGCTTCGACGCGAATTTAAGGAGGAATGTTTGAAGTATTTTGAAGTGTTCGTTGATCGATGGAATGCAATGAATGTCGAAAACGACTCAAGGATGTTTGAGTTCGTGGATAATGGCTACCATAGGATGTTTGAGATTATGGATGGTCGCCGATGATGACGACTGGAGATATTGAAGGCCGATGAATTATATTTGTTATAGTTCTAACAGGCTCATAGCAGGGTATAATAGGGACGCCTAAAAGACTAGATGGTTAGTCGAGTACCCTGGGTATCGATGAAAGGTTAGATACGTATTGATGAAAGGCGTATGGATATTTTTACTAGAACCAAGGTTTACCATTAACCCTTGATGGACGGCGTAATGTTGAGACAATCATACGATTAACGATGGTTTCAAAGCAGGATAAGTAGTGATAGCCAAAGTCATGGATGATGATTTTTTTGCTTATATCGTCTTGTGTAGATTATTCCACCTCGAAGGAGACATCTCTTGGGTGCTTATCTGATGTTGATTTAGGCCTTCGGGAATTGTGCTTGGGAGATGTCGATATCGATTAGGATGGTCTATGCTTGATAACTGGTTGTTATGTCTGCTCTGTTTTCCTATTATGATTTTTTGTAATGGCTATCACTGTCAGATGTGGGAAAGACGGGTTCGAGTTTCTTCTCTGTAGATGTTGGTAGATTAGATGGTTTATCTACCTATTTCTTATATACTATATTGATGATGTTAGATAGTTGTTTTATCGCTCATTAAGACTGTTGTCTGACTTAAGGTTTTATGTTTTCTCTTGTTACCTTAGGTTGTTCATCCATTCTGTTTGGATGGGCAGACTAGGTAGCAGGTGACAGGTGATAGATCTTGATGAGACGATGTTGTAGAGCGACGATGTGCAGAAGGCTTATATATTGTTTTCTACTATACATACTAGTTGTTGTTTCTGTTGTTATGCTTGCTGAGTGTTCTTTTAGTGATTGTAGTGAGGCATTTTGTACATACTCTTATGATGTACTCCAGCGATGTATGGATATTTGTAGTTGATATGACAGTTTAAGTTTCTGCACAAATAGGCTTCACTATTATATGCATGTTGTATATGTTCTATTATACTTTATCTCTGCGTTGTGAGTTATATGAAAAGTTCCGCTTGTATTATCATACCTTGATGATCATCCATAGCTATGCACATCTTTCATCGCAGTATTCCTCTTGTTAAGTGTGGGAGTTATGGGCGGTCATCAAATTTGGTATCAGAACTCTAGTTATTCGATTTTAACCAAAGTTCAAGGACATAATAACGTATGAGAGACGTATTTGTAGATTTCTGATTGATGTATACTATATATTAGCATATAGTATAATAGTGCTTGAACTCCATTGCATTTTTCTCATATGTGGACTAATCATTCTATATTACAGATTTAGAATGAGTCATTGGTCACCGAGACACACTGCTAGGGACGAGACTGTTCCTGGAGGGGTGTTGGTGGTATACCAGATTACCTAGCTACATTCGAGGCTATGATGGAAGCGATCATAAGGAGGGTACCCGCTCTAGGAGCAACTACGGTAGATCTTGGGGTTCAGGTGCAGGTACCGAGGGTTGTAAACTTCACGAAGCTATGCAAGGACTTCACTACTCTTGCTCGAAAGTCGTTCAAAGGGACAGAGCCGAGAGTTGAGATTCAAGGGTGGCTAGATACTTGCATTCAGATTTTGGAGACTTGGGTATTGAGAATGCGACTAAGAGGAAGCTTGCATTAAGGTGGCTACAGGGTAAAGCTGTGGATTGGTGGAACTCTGTCACTCTTGAAACTCCTGAAGATGAGATCACATAGGATCATTTCCATGTCAAGTTCGAGACGAGGTACGTTTCAACTGCTCAGAATTCAATTTTGTTCAAGAGGTTTGTGGTGTTGAAGAAGAATGGTTGACCAGTGTCGGATTATGTTTATGATCTCGAAGCTTTGTCAAAGTATGCTCGTTCGTATATTGACTCTCCTAATCAGAAGAACGAGAAGTTCGTTATGGGCTTAGATACATGAATTTGGAGGCTGTTGGTTGACCATTTGGATGACCCTTACGAGAAGATTGTGGAAAAAGTTGTGAGACATGGGAGTTTGTTTCCTAAGGAAGAGGATGTTGTTGTTGCAACCAAAGAGGCTCTGAAACCACAGCAGGGTGGTGATAATAACAATAAGGGCAACGAAAAGAGGAAGCAACAAAAACATAAGGGAAAGAGTGGCTAGAAGAAGCTAAAAAGCGAGGTGACTTGCTATAACTGCCAGCAAAAGGGCCATTTCTCTAAGGATTGTAAGAATATGAAAGTTGAGAGGAAATGTTATAACTGTGACAAGCTTGGGCATAACAAGACGGACTGTCCAGAACCAGCTAAGGGGAAGCAGATAGGGAAGGCGTATGCTTTGGAGGTTGTGCCATCTTCTTCAAGAGCTCCTACGATAGAGGAGAAAGGGAAGAGTGTTGTTGTTCAAGGTACTGTTTCTGTTGGGGGTGTTTCAGTTCAAGTGTAGTTTGATACTGGAGCATCACATTTTTTTCATTTTCAATGAGCTTGTGAACCGCTTGTGTTTGGAACTCGAGATATGTGATAGACATTTGGTTGTGACTAATCCAGTTGGGGGGTTCATCCAATTATATATGATTTGTCGTGGTCTAGCGTTATCGAGTCATGGTTGGTCCTTTGTGTGTGATTTCTTTGTTTTGAACTTCGTTGATTTTGGGATCATTTTGTGGATGTATTGGCTCAAGAGGTATGCATCAAAACTGGATTGCAAGAAGCTCGAGGTGACAGTCGGGAATGTGGAAGGGCAAGTGGTTTTGATTTGATGCAATCCCAAAGATGTTGTCTTCGTAAGCTTTTTATATTCGCTTGTGATTCCATGGGAAGACTTGTCATCTGTGCCGATTGCAAGTGAGTTCGATGATGTCTTTAAAGAGGTCAAAGGTTTGTCGCCGCATCCCGCGATTAAGTTTAGAATCGTTTTGGTTGAAGATGCTAGACCTATCATTATGGCCCTTAGGCAGATGGCTCCTGGAGAATAGCGAGAGTTAGAGGTGCAAGTTCATGACCTTTTGGGAAAAGGATTCATTCGAAGGAGTACGTCCAAACAGGGTGCACTAGTTGTGTTTGCAACCAAGGATGATGGATCGTTGAGATTGTGTGTGGATTATCGTGAGCTGAACAAGGTGACCAAGAAGAACAAGTATCCGTTACCAAGGATAAACGACTTGTTTGATCAACTTCACGAAGCCAAGATGTTTTCTCAAATGGATTTGGCCATGGGATTTCCCCAGTTGAGAGTGGCAATGGATAGTGTGCCGAAGAAAGCTTTTAGGATACCATACAGTTTCTTCGAATGGTTAGTGATGCCACTTGGATTGACTAATGCGCTAGCATATTTCGTGGATCTTATGAATAGGGAGTTCAGAGATCAGTTGAACAATTTCATGCTTGTGTTTGTGGATGATATTCTGGTTTACTCCCGGAATGAGGACGAGCATAAGACGCATTTGTGAGTTGTTTTGGAAATCTTGCGAAAGCATCAGCTGAGTGCTAAGTCTTCGAAGTGAGGTTCTTAGGCCATGTTGTTTCTGAAAACGGAATAGTAGTGGATCTCGCTAAGGTGGCAGCAATCCTAGACTGGGATAGACCTAAGAATTCGACAGATGTTAGGAGTTTCCACTACAAGAAAAATACCCTATTGCAACTAGCTATTTGCAATAGGCGACAAATGACAGTTGCAGTAAATGATATTTAGCAACAGACCTTCCGTGTCTGTTGCAATAGATAAGATTTAGCAACAGGCTTTTTACTCCTGTTGCGAAATTCATATTTTCGCAACAGTGATTTCAGGCCTGGTTCAAAAACATACTTTTAGCAACTGCACTTTCACTCCTGTTGCAATAGAAATATTATTTGCAACTACATTTTCAAACTAGTTGCAAAAAAAATATATTTAGCAACTGTCATTACCACTTGCGATGACTATAATTTTCTTGCAATAGGTAAGTCAGTTGCGAAAAACGTATTTTTGAAAATTATTTTTCCTCTAAGTAATATTTGTTTATAATATAAGAAGTATAAGCATAAAAGTTAATATATATATATATATACATACATACATTTGATTAACATTCGGTTATAGTAATGAAATAACAAGCAATTAATAAAAATTAGTAAATAATGAGTTATATTTTAATAAGTAATTAGTATAATATAATAAATAATTATTGTTTGATACATAACTATATAATAATGTGGTCTAATTATTACTAATTAATAAATTTATTAATGTATGATAATTGATTTTAAAATAAGTATATGAGTTAATAAAATATCATATGTAAGTAATATGCTTTATTGTTAAATAAATTTCAAAAAGTACTATTGTAGTCATCTTTAGAGAAGATAACGAGCACAACACTAATCTATTTCAAAAGCCATTTAACACTAGGTAATCGTTTTATTTTTCTACCCATCCGTCGATCAATTTCAAGGCTCTCCACTTAGTAACGCGTTTTTTTTCACACTTCCGCCGTGTGAAACTTTTCGCTCTCCACTTTCCTCAACTTTCCACTTTCCTCAACTTTCCACTTCTTAACCCTAGGTTGCGCCCATGTTTCCTCCATCTTCAATCAATCCGCTGCAATTGTCATTCGGTCGATCCATCCAGGCGCCCTCAAAATCGATCCTCTTCGTGCCGCCGTTCTAGGATCAGGTAAAATTTAAACCCTACTTTTCCTTCGATGTAATTGTTTGCTCGATTTCATTGTAATTGTTTTCTTCGTGCAGTCACTAATTCTCTCTAGAACTGATTGTATCAGTTTTTTCTCCATCTAAACGCGGTTGGTGGGGGTATTTATGAATTTCAGAAACAAAGAATTCAACTGAATTATTATGTTTATAATAACATTATCATAGCTCCTATCTGTTGTTCATAAATAAGAATGGCCTTATAAACAATGAGTTTCCTCCATTATTGTTTTCATATACTGTGTTGGCTTTATAAACTGAATTGTTTTCATATACTGTGTTGGTTAGGTTTGGTTACTGGTTTGGGTACGATGTAGAAGTTGTGTTAGATTCGGAGGATCAATGGCGCTTGAGCATTCTATGTTAGTGCTAGCCGAATGGCATTGATGTACGGTTCTTGCAGAAATAATATAAACAATTGAAAATAGTGTCGAGTGTGAAACCATTGGCAAAAGGGCAACATCTCATTAATATGCTGTACATAATTTTGACATTAATGTTTTCTACAAACGGCATAATCGATTTTTCAATAGGAATTTGAAAAGGAAAACGACTTTAGCTAAAATAATAAGGATTTTAATATTTTTATTAAGAATTTACTTCTAATTTGGCTTTGGTAAACAATTTTTTAAAGTTACAATTTGTGGTTAATTATGAATTTAACTGCTAATTTATGCTAGCCTTAAGTTTAGAAATGATATATGTATATATGCTTTAGCATTATATGCGTACATGTTTTTACGATTGTTCCAACTTTCAACCAATAGTTGCGTAGAAAAAAAAGTCATACATCTTTAATTAATATCATTAAAAGCATAACTAATGTAGTTCAAGTCATGATATAGTAACAAAAGTATGAACATGAATTAAAAATTAATGTTGACATTATAGATCATTAAAAATTGACATTTGTATTAATATGTAACCTCAAATTAAAGAACAGGGAAAAACACAATCGTATGTTATAAACATTTCGCATTTTCATTTATACCAATCAGATCTTGCAATAGTTGTCTAGAAAAGCAAGAAAATTAGGAATACCAGATAGAAAAGCAGGAAAATTAGGATAACATCTAGTGTAGTGGACTACGTAAACTGAGCAATACCACATAGAGAAGCAAAAGTGTTTTAAATTGCAAAGCACAAAAGATAAACATATTTTCAAACCAAGAATTAGTTTTTTTTTTTAATTTAGTCGAATTAGGTTTCAAGTACAAAAGATAAACATTGTAGACTGCAGGCAAAACATGGCACATTTTAGGGGTTGAAAGGGTTTTAGGTTTCGACTACCCACTTATCACTCACACTATTGATCAATTTTGGGAATTTCAGGTTTTTAGGAAAGGCTAAGATATTAGAGGATCATCAAGATGGACAAAACATGAATCTATCTACCAATGTTTTGCTAGTTTTGGTTATTAGTTTCATAGTTGCAATTATTTTAGATTGATTACCAATATCTTCATGTATTATAGAATGACAGAGGAATATAAGAAAGCTGTTTGGAATTTTGTATATGGGCATGCAGAAAGGGAGGGAAATCCAGAGAAAATTATTTGTCCTTGCTTAGAATGTCGGAATCTTAACAGGGAATCGCCAAGAAATGTCATGTCACACTTGATTTGTTATGGATTTCACCCAACATATGATGTTTGGATTTTTCATGGGGAAGAACGTCCTTCACAAAATGAAGGTAGTCAAGGTAATGAAGTGTCAGATGCATATAGAATATACTTAGATACACAAATATGTAATGAGGAGATGGAAGGTCATGCTAATGTAAGACATGGAGAAGGGATTAATGAGATCCTGAAGAATGTTGAAATTCCTTTGTATCCCGGGTGTGCAAGCTACACAAAGCTATGAGCTACAGTACTTCTTTATAAACACAAAGCTCGAAACGGTTTAACTGACACAACATTTACGGAACTTCTTAAACTTTTGAAGGATATGTTTTTGTAGAAAACATGCTTCCTGATTCCACGTATGAAACAATGAAGCTTCTTAAATCATTTGGTCTAGGCTATAAGAAAATACATGCATGTGTGAATGATTGTTGTCTATTTCGAAAAGAGCTTGCACATAGTGATTTTTGTCCTAAATGTGGTAAGTCTCCTTGGAAAAAAAGTAAGACGAAGATAGACAAAAAGGATGCCAAAATACCTATGAAGATTTTGAGATACTTTCCAATAATACCTAGATTGAAAAGAATGTTCACGTCCTCAGAAACATCAGAGCAATTGAGATGGCATAGCATCCATAAGAGTGAAGATGATAAATTACGTCATCTAGTGGATTCTTCTCAGTGGGCTATAACTGATAGGATGTATCCATCTTTTGCATCTGATTCACAAAATTTAAGGCTTGGTCTTGTAAGTGATGGCTATAATCCCTTTGGCAATTGGAATAGTAAATATAGCTGTTGGCCTGTGTTTCTTGTTGCGTACAACTTTCCTCCATGGCTTTGTATGCACAAAGACAATCTGATGTTATCTTTATTAATTCCTAGGCCACGACAAACCAGGAAATGATATCGATGTGTATTTGCAACCACTTATTGATGATCTAAAAAAATTATGGGACAAAGGGGTAAAGACTTATGATGCATATAGTCGTAGTGAATTCAAAATAAAAGCCATTTTAATGTGGACAATAAGTGATTTTCGAGCTTATGGAAATCTAGCAGGTTGCACAGTAAAGGGTAAGAGAGCATGTCCTATTTGTGGCATCAATACTTGCTTGACATGTTTGCCTTTTAGTAGGAAGTGTGCGTACTTGGGTCATAGGAGATTCCGTGACCCTAATCATGAGTATCGTCAACGGAAAAACTTGTTTGATGGAACTGTAGAGAATAGAAAAAAGCCTCCAGTAAAAACCGGTGCTCAAATCTTCGAGTGTGTTAAAGATATTTGTAATGAATGGGGAAAAAAGCCAATGGAGGAAGAGAAAGGGAAAGAAATAAGGAAAAGGAAAAGGGGAGATGGGAAAAAAAACTGAAGTCAAATATGGAAGAAGAAGTCGATACTTTTTGATTTGCCTTATTGGGAGGTAAATTTTAACTTAGAATTTTTATCTATCAAAGTAACTAGTACTTTATCGTTAAGTATTTGTGTGAGATTATTTTTATTTTTTCAGGCACTTCCTTTGCGTCATAATCTAGATGTAATGCATGTTGAAGAAAATATCGGTGAGAGCATTCTTAGCACGTTACTTAATATTAAAGGGAAAACAAAAGATGACATCAATGCACGTAGAGATCTAGAAGTAATGAGTATTAGAAAAAAGTTGCATCCCATAGATACAGGAAGCAAAGTGTTACTTCCAGCTGCACCATGCACTTTAACTGACCAAGAATAAGAGATATTTTACTATAGAATGAGGAATTTAAAAGTACCTGATGGATATAGCTCCAATATTGGAAATTGCTTTGCAAAACAAGATAAAATTTCAAATCTTAAGTCTCATGATTATCATGTTTTGATGCAACAACTATTATCTGCATCACTGTGAGGACTTCTACCCAAAGCAACAAGGAGTGCATTACTTTGATTATGTTCTTTTTACAATGACATTTGTCAAAGAGTGATTGATAGAGATAAATTGGAATTCGTCGAGAATCAGGTTGCGGTAACACTATGCGATCTTGAGAGATACTTCCCTCCTTTCTTTTTCGATATCATGGTTCACTTGACAGTACATTTAGGGAGAGAAGCAAGAATTTGTGGTCTAGTACAATATCGATGGATGTATCCGTTTGAGAGGTAAATTTTTAACATGAGTATTTAAAGTAGTTAATGGTGTATGTATTTATGGGGGCATTTTATGTATGTATCTTGATTATAGGTAAATGAAAACATTGAAAGCATATGTTAAAAAATCAAGCTCGGGCCGAAGGGTGCATAACTAAGCGCTATTCTTCCGAAGAATGCATGAAATACTGTGCTAAATATATTAAAGATGGGTTAGAAATTGGAAAAAGAAGAAATAGAAATGAAGTGCAACAAAGTGATTCCATACTTGAGGGACGTCCTATCTCCAAAGGAAAACCTGTGGTAGTCACCAAGGATGTGATTAATGCTGCTCATCGGTATGTGTTGTTCAATACCGAAGAAGTGGAGCCGTATATAGAGTAAGTATAAAGTTAATACAACTATTATATTTGAAATAACTTAATTTTTGAGTCATGCATTTTCGTGTACATGATGCACAAGGAAGAGCTGAAACGTTTGCATACTCGGCTTTCACGAGGTGATGTAGAACTTTCAAAGCTGCATTCAAAGACATTTAGCAAATGGTTTGAAAAAAAGATTGAAAGTGCTATAAATTTTGTTTGAGATAGATAACTTTGAGGTAGAAGTATTTGTTATATACTATTATGTTTTTTCAAGTTAAAGATGATAGACAAACATTGAATGTTAGCGAAATAGTAAATTGGCTTTCGTATGGACGCCATCAAATAATATCTTATACCGACTATGTTATTAACGGTCGACGTTTTCATACAAAAGAGTATGAGAAGTCCACACAAAATAGTGGTGTTTCTATTGAGGCAAGTACTATTCATGAAGATGGGTCTATTGAAAAAATAATTTACTATGGGGTTCTACTTGAGATTTTGTTACTAGACTACCGCCGATTTCAACTTGTCTTGTTTAAGTGTGACTGGGCAAATATTAATCGTGGAGTGAAGGTTGAAGATGGATTCACATTAGTCAATTTACACCAGTTCCAAAATCAATTTGCAAGTGACCCTTTCATTTTAGCTACGCAAGCTACACAAGTTTTTTTTTTTTTTTTTTTTTTTTTTTTTTTTTTTGTAAAGAAAACAACTCATCAAATCGGTATGTTGTATTGAAAGCACCACCTTGAGGTTTTCATGAGTTAGAAAATTATGATGAGGGTGAAGGACCAACTAGTAAACCTGTAGATGAGTGACAAATTGATGATAGAGATGTAGACAATGGAGACGAAAGTTACATAAGAAAGGATTGTGAGGGCATTTCGGTATGATATAAACATCTTTTATTGCTGTTTGTCATATAACCATTTTCAATTCTAGAAAAGTATTTCTGTTTATTATTTTCAATAATTACCAATATATATGATTTTATATATACAATTCAAAATTTGGGATTGAACTTATACTGATATGCAACTAGACCTAGACATGAAAATCCAATATTGTTTCACCTTTTTTCAACGGATTAGGCACTAGTAAATAGACAAGGCATGCTATTTTGACTTATATTCTATTTAGCTGACATTTGCATGATGTATTCTATTTAACTGACATGCATGCTGGATTCTATTTCAACGTGAAAATCCAAGTACCGCCACTTAGCTAACATTTGCATGTTGTTTTCCATTTAGCTTCTAATTGTTATGGCATAACACATTTTCCCGTTTTATAGTTGTTATTTGTGGCAATATGTATACTGATATTTTTATTGTTGTTTATTAAACCATTTGTGTATTTCGGATAAATTCTTCCGTACTGGTAATAAGCTATTTCTAACACTTTGTATACTGATTTTTTTAGGTTGAAGCTAACTGAACAAGAAGTTTCAATAGGGAAAAAGGACCAAGACTTAACAGAGGTAAGATATTTAAAAACATGCAAGTAATCAATTTTTATGTAGGAATTCCTGTCAAATGATGTTATGTGCACTTTTTCACTTTATCATTCATGTCTTTTATTACATAATACAGTGTGCATACAAACAAAATTAGCTTCAACTTTTATGAATTGACTTTTGCATATCCCTTTGTTCAGCAATTTTTGGAATTCTTCTTTCATATGAGACACCGCCTTCCATGGGTCGAGAATAACCTATTATGATACATTCAACCACAAAATTGAAAAACCACTCAAAATTATTACATGTTTCTACACAAACAACATTATTACTACATTTATCATTACCCTTTGCCCTTTTCCCCTCTAATGAGTTTCTGAATCTACTAGGGCTCATGGCTATCAATGGATTTTTCTAAGACTCGTGGGTGATTTTGGACTAGCACACCCTACCATTTTACGCTTCATGTTATGTTTTAACCAACCATTTGATTTTCTCATTTCATTTTCTTTCACAGCATTTGTAACATTTCTTCCATTTGAGACCTCAGATTCTTGTGTGTTCCTTGAATCATTGTGAGGAGAGTGACCTGTTCCAGTATATTCAGTTGTAAACATCTTGAAAGTTTTATAAGCGCCCGTACTAAGAAATACTCTAATATGAATCGTCACCCTTTTTGTTAATCTCATTTAAAAGATTTGAAAATCTTCCTGCACCCAAGGCCATGGATAGCTTTTCTCGGAGAGTAATTGGGCTAGCATTCTCCTTTATTTGAAAATCGTTTAACTGAAGGAGAATTCATTACTTTCCTATGATGGTTTGGTTTTCTCTCGTCTTTTTCTTTTTCAGAGTCTGAAACACTTCTTCTGTATAAGACACAAGGTTCTTCCATGTTTCCTATGATGGTAAAATTAGACATGATTGCTCCAAAAATTCACTACAAAAGCTCATAAGACCAATAACATGTACAACGGTTTTAATGCTCTCATCATTAACAAGAATCATACTGAAAAGTGAAGATAATTTATTGGTTTTTTATACCTTCACCAGTAACAATAATCACATAAATGTATTGAAAATATTCTATTGTTGCATGCTGTGAAAAATGGAAGTCCAAATTTTAGGGCTTATCTTCATGTAAGTACAAGATTAATATACCTTAGTGCAATTTTATTATTATAAGCTGTAACGAAAGGTCTAAATAAAATGAACCAAGAATTAAAAACTGGTGTATTAAAACTTAAACGTGAGTGCAAGCACATAACAAATATATGAAGTACAACAAGTGAAATATTTATAGTTGCAATACCATTATACAACAGTTTTGATTTTACTGTAATATAACATTCGACCTTTTTGAAACTAAGATGAACAATAAATAAAGAATCAAAATAAAATACATCACATATGCAAAGAAATACTTCAGATACACCTACTGTCATTGTTCAAAAATACCAAGCCAGTTTCGCACCAAAAAATTTCTACTACTCACTTCTTAAAAATTTATTTTAAACTACAACTCTCAAATTATTTTTGATAAATATTGCCATTTTATGTTTTCCCCTTTTCTGCTTTGAAAATTAAATCTGCATTTAATTACTTGATTTAATGACTTTTTTCCTTTACAAAAATAAAAACATGTGCAGTCGAACAAAAAGTAGAAATAAGGATTTTGCAAGAACTTGTTTATAACTAAAAATAATTACTTTTTTAAAACTTGTTTATAAAAAATAAGATTGTATATTTTGAAACATAAGTTCATTTTTTAAGTATCACCTCAAGAAGATATTTCTACCTATATTGGTTATGATGAATGTATTTCCAAAACAAATAAATTTGTAAAGTGCGAATGAATTAAATTCCATGTTAAAAGAAAAATCAATTTAATCAAGGATAAAAGAAGATCTAAGAAGAATTGTGGAAAATAATAAATAGGCTCGGTGAGAAATATATGCTTAGGTCAAATTAGCTTCATATTTATTTCATGTTAGTAATACATGTACCACCAATTTAATGGATGGCAGAATTTTGTAACTTCCGTTCACAGGCATTACATGAAACAAACTAAACCATGAAATATTATAAGTTAGTTGGGCTAGCGGTGCTAAGACTAAGGAAATTTTTGATTCAAGCAAGCTAATATTTAAAGTTTTTATTAGGTATTATAAAATATTAATTGTATAAAAATAATTCAATTTTAGTGAGCTAAAAAATTCAAATAACAAGCATGATTTTACCTTAATCATGAAAATACATGTAATAAAGTCCTTTTCCATGGTTGAGCTTCAAACTTTGTGAACAATATTTCTACTTATTTTTTAGTTTTCCAATGCATTTTTGGGTTTGGCTTCATTTATAATTCATTTCCATCTATTTTGGATTAGATTGATAATTCGTTTGGTCGAGTTATCCTGAGGTTTTTCAACTTACCCGTAAATATTCACTACCGTTTTTATGCAATTGTTTCATTTTCACTACAACTATATAGATGAGATGAAAAACCTGAACTTGAACAACAAAATTAAAATTCAGTGTACCATTAAAGAAGGGATTTAGTGGAGACAAATACAACATAGACAACAAAATGGTGATTTTCCACAACTATTTTTTTGCCACTCTATTATTTTTGCTCGTTTATTATTTCATGTACTTACTCTTCAACACCTGTACACCATGATTCAATTGAGTTTTTTTTTTAAAGCACACTTCCCATCACAACAGAGTTTGATGTTAATATTTTGTGTTAAAGAATCATAGGTTTTGTTTTTTTAAAGCACACAAAAGAATTTTGTGTTGCACACACTTATTTATTAATTCTTTTTGTTGCATCAGCTAACCATATTCCTTTTAGCTAACCTCATGTTTTGTATGCTAATTTCAGAGCTCAATTGCAGCACTAAGATGACCGAAAAGACAGAGTTTAGCTGCACTTATAGCTTCGCATGCATTCGAAGATAATAAAGTTAAGAATAGTGGTGTAAAAATAAAAGAAAAGGGTGATGCTGAAGTTGAAGCTGCTCAGATTTTAAACACTAATGTTAGAAGATCTCCTCGTAAGCGTCCTGTTCAGCCTTGTGATGTTGAAGTTGAAGCTGCTCAGATTTTAAACACTAATGTTAGAAGATCTCCTCGCAAGCGTCCTGTTCAGCCTCAACCCGAGGAAATTCAGCTTTTTCTGTTTCTCCTGGCCCTAATTCAAACCCATCTC
Organism: Allium sativum; assembly: GCA_030737875.1. Lineage (NCBI taxonomy): Eukaryota > Viridiplantae > Streptophyta > Magnoliopsida > Asparagales > Amaryllidaceae > Allium > Allium sativum. The sequence continues at coordinate 964,630,645 of CM060910.1, read as the reverse complement.
CGAATATTACTCCAAAATCAGCTGACACACCTACTGCCATGGACCCGGATGTTTGCAATGAAGATTGTCAACTAGAGTTGGCTAAGAAAAGAAGAGGAAGGATGACGATGAAGAAATTTTCCTTGATTCCTGATGAGAAGCCTGAAGTGGAATTCAATGATTTAGGTCCACCGGTAGGTGACATTTCTCGTCACTTGTCATCTTACGTTGGTATATTAGTAAGGGAAATGGTTCCTATGACCAGTAGGGAGTGGAAAAACGTCGACAAGCACCTAAAGGATGATTTATGGACTTGTATACAGGTATGACCATTGTGATTTCTGTTTTTATATTTTTATTTGTTTCTGTCAAGTTTTTGTATTTTACCTCCATTGATTTCATTTTGTAGAAACTATGTCAGATATACCATTAAATCGAAAATTCTAAACAATCATAGCTATTTTCTTAAAAATAAAAATTACATAATGTTAGCCCTTGAACCTATTTTCTTAAAAAAGAACGAAAATGAGTTCGGATCCAGAAAATAAACTCAATCACACTGATCAATAATTTGACGAACATGCAAAGCAATTTCTTCACGAGAGTACATTTTGTTGGGTTAGCTGAACTTTTACTTACCTTGCATGTGGCGTGCATTGTTCCCAATCCCTTTCTATCATCTCTTTGTAGTGTTTCTAGTTCATTATTTTCTTCCCATTTGAGGAAGATTGGAGCTGGTTGGACCTAGTTTATTTCTAGCAGTCTATTTTATCTCTAATTAAGCTTCCCACCTTTGCATAGCTGTTACTCCCTTCGTGCTCATTATTTTTCTTGCCATACCTCTCACTCTAGATTATTGTTGTAGCATAAGCTCTCGGCATTGCCATTCTACTTGCAGTCCTGTTTCGTGGGTTACACATCATTATATCCAAAATTTAACCTTTTTACTATAGGTCAGTTATAATAAAACTTGTGGGTGGTTTCCCTTTTGCATGTTTCTTGATAAAGCATAATCAAATTGTGAGTAATTGGGAGTCGGATTTAAAATATTAATATACCTGGGGCAAACTGGATTTACACTTTGTTGTCACTTTCGTATTTGAATTTTTAAATTGCATTCATACCCACTGCTTCACGCAAAATTTAACCATGTACATACATTATAATTTGGTAGGTACTGGTGTGCCTTAGTTGCTTGACAAACATTCCTACTTACTGATGCCTGAATTTTCTTTAACTAGCATGTACCCAAAAATGTGTGTGTATATATAAGTCGGTGTGTGTGGACTGCATGAGTATATAAAATATGATCAGATCAGTGTGCATATTTTATAAAAATATGATCAGGTCAGTATTTAAAGATGATTGACAATTTTAAAACAACCGACAATTTTTTTTAATTGCTTAACAGTGATCAGGTCAGTATTTAAAAATATGCTTAACTGTCCCTTTGTTGCTTGACAATGCTATGTTAATAACAATTTAATTTGCTCTATAAAACAACCGACAATTTTTTTAATTCAAATTCAATAATAGTAAATAATCGGCAAATATTAAAAGAAAAAAAAATCAATTTATTATTAACATGCAAAATAAGAAGCATTTTGAGACTAGCCGGTAACACATAACTTCCAAACAAGGAGAAGACGAATATTGTTGACTTTATGACATAGAGCTAAAACCATGCATTAAAAACTATTAATTAAGGCACAGTTAAGCATCCTGTGAGACCGTAATTAGAAGAGTATATGTTTGTGCGGCTCTCGACGGTACCATACGTATATCTTTTGCCGGTAAAAGCGAGAAGATACAGCGTGCATATTAACTTAGACGTCTGCATCAAAAGCAACATTTTGCGTATTACAGATTAATTAAGTAGCTAATCGAGTTTAGTCAATGTTGTTAATCAGAGAGAGAGAGAGATTAAAAGGCAATGATATTATTAAATGAAAAGAAAGGGGAAATGTAGTAAAAGCTTTGTCTGAAACATTGTAGAGGAACTTTTAGTGCAGTGTCAGGTTTTTTGCCTCCGTAAAGAGTATCATTTTCTAGCTGTGGCTTCAATTACATTTTTATATTTAACCAACCTCCTTTCATATATTATTACTTACTATTTTTTCCTTTTGAACATCTTTAAATACTGACCTGATCATATTTTATACACTATAACATCTTTAAAATATGTTTAGGGGTAGTAAGTGTTCCACGCATGTATACAGTTGGTGCCGTTTTGAACATCTTTAAATACTATATACAGTTGGCACTTTACACACTATAACAAAGTGCTTTTTTCCTATTTTTTTCACCTGCACATGCGGATATTAGTTTTTGGTCTTCTTATGCAATCCTTAGTTGTAGGTTACCATCATCACATTGTTAATACATGGAAGAATCTTACCCTCCCATGGTCTTTGTCTGCAGCTCACATGATTAACTTACTCAAACGTTTAAATTTATCGACGGCATTAGAACATTAAATCTAACGAACATGCAAAGCAATTACGTTAGTTATACATTTATATTTTTATATTTTTTAAAGGCAATAATGAATACATCATGAAGTCTTTCAATAATATGATGCTGTTTTATTGCTATTTCTGCTGTGCAGACGAGATTCAGGGTGGATGCAGTTTACAAGGACTTGTTGTTTCAGATGATGGGAGCACGATGGAAAGAGTCAAAATCGAGATTGTTTTTTGCTATTAAATTGGCGTCTGCTTCTCCCGACTCTTCTTGTAGGTTAGCCATGCTAAAACCAGTTAACATAAAGAGTGATGTGGAGTGGAATGACTTTGTAAAGGAAAAACTGTTAGAAAACTTTGAGGTAATAAGCTTTATCTGTTTTAAATTCAAATGTAAATTACATTTTACTAAGGAAATTGTCTTGTATAGCCAACTAGCAATAAATTCAAAGCAATTAGAGAAAAGAACAAAACTCCACACACAATGGGTAGAAAGGGTTACGCAAGGTTAGTAGAAGAAATGGTAAGAAAATGCATGTTTGGGTTATGTTTACATCCATTATATATATATTTGTCTTCGTTTTTTACTTTTTTTGGTAGAAAATGGAAAGTGGAACATCGGATGTTAGCAGAGACGATTTATGGTGCAAAGCCCATATAAAAAAGATGGAAAGCCACCGAATTCTGTTGTGGCTAACTGCATTGTAAGAATTTATTTATATTAATATTGTAACTTTGTTACATATATGCTTCCATTTTCTCTTTTCTGTCGCAGGCAGTTAAAAATGCTTGTCAAATTCCTTCGGTTCCCCAGTAGATTCTTACCGTTTATATCTCACAAATAATTAAAATTTAGATTTTACATCATATTTAGATAGTTAGCAGTAGCACTCAGGTAATCTGCAGGCTGACTGTTCTTAATTTAGTATATATTTCATTTATTAATGTTGGATTTTTTTTAACAAAAATCTGCAGGCTAAGATAAAAGAGCATACCAGTAGCACCATAGATCTCAGGGAATGTCATCGATAAGTGAAGATGGAGTGTCGAAGATTTTTGGCACCGAGCATAAGGGAAGAGTGAGAGGACTAGGCTTTGGCATTGTACCATCTCGAATTGGTATTCATGTAAGCAATTCGAAAAGGTGTCTGTATTGGAAAACCAAGTTGCTAGCTTGACGGCTAAAGTAAAAGACTTAACTAAATCGGTCATTACAATAAGTTATATATAGTTAGCTCCATTTATGAATATATGATATGTTATAGTATCTAACATTGTACATTTTACAGGACACGAATGGAAAGAGGATCGATAATGCACAACATTCGGAGACTCCTCGTACTCATACACCACGAGTAATATATGATTTGAATTCAAAAGATATTTTATGGTTCTATTATAATGATGTTTAGCTCGGTTATGGGATAAGACCATCAAAACAGCAGTTTAGAGCCTTCAGTCACGTATTGTATATATTTGAACATGTTTCGAAAGACTAAAACCACCACTATTTTGATCTGTTTAGAACCTTTGATTTTTCTTAATTTTATTTTTTGAGATTTTAGAACCAACCTTTACATAACCACGTTTCAAGCATGAAAAAAGAAAATAAACAATAACATTTTCAATTTTTCTCATAACGACGATCTATAAGCGATAATATGTGATAAACAGTTTTCAAAGAACTATTTATAAATTTTAAAAGATTAAAACAAAAGAAACCAATTTCAACTCCAATGTTGGATTGCAAATAATTAAGAAGCAGCCTTCAACTTATATTATAGTACCTTGCAGCTGGTTAGAATCCATTATATTTAAGATTCCATTTTCAGTTTACAAGATGCACATGGAGATTATTAAAATGGTCGGTGTTTGCCTATCGGAAAAGGAATCCAGAACTATAAAAGACAAAATAACATAAGATCAAAACTTCAATACTGAATACCCCCCAAAATTTTAGAGTTTCAATAAAAAATAAAAATAAAAAAATCTTTAAAAAAAAGGACATACAGAACCCTTGCTCTACAATAATACCTCTAACGCATTATACTGAATAATGAGAAGGGATATCGATAGGTTTCCACGATAGTGCAAAAAAAAATATTTTTGGTAGTCCTTTCAATTTTTTTTAAAAACCATACTGCATTATACTGAATAATTAAATCTTGCCATGGTATTATCAAAAAGTTGATGGAAATGAAAATTACAGTAGTCCTTTCAAAATAACTATATCGACATATTTTTTGGTAGTCTTTATAAATTTTTTTTACATCTTTAGTTGACACTGAAGAAATTGATGCTGAAATGTAGTAGCTCTGTAATTGATACAGAAGCATTGTTGATAATTAAAACCTACTCTCAACAAATGGTTAAAGAAAAAGATAATTTAATTAATTAAACTGAAGAATAATAATAATTTATTTTCATGTTGAATGAAATGTACACAGAAGGTTAAACATAAAATAAGAATCAATAATTTTCAAGTTTTATACTTTTATTTTGTTGAATTATATCAAAATGTGACCAGTAGCCAAATAAATAATTGAAGGATTTAAACAGTACTGGATTATTTACCAAGGTTAGAGCCATCCCAGTATATTATGTTCATATCATTCAATTTTTTTTAAGGTATAACTCCAGCAGTTTTAAGGTTTAAATTATAACAAATACAAGTTGTAAATTAATCAGTAATTGTAAGCCTGTTTCCTTTGTTCCGCAGTTTTACTTAGCCTCAATGAATTCTAATATAAGTTGGTTTCATAGCAAAACCTATTTGGTTATGATTATAACCTTGGAACGATCTTGTCAGTCATAAACTTGAAGTTTTGTTACTGATGGATGGCTTCAAGTTCACAGTTAATGCCATAAACAAAAATAAACATTGTTGATTTCTTGGTTTCTGACATAATTGTTGATGTCTTCGCCACATGCAGTGCATTACAGCATAGTGTAGGCACGGTTACATTACAAAATGATAAAGTGAAAAGTAGGTAGGCAAAATAATAAGGGACCTGATGTTAATTATGTCAGTGATCTTATTCTTATCATTATTTGCAATACATATTATTATTAGTTTTCTGAATAATCAAATGCTTATCATTATCTGTGTCTATTATGTGAATTCTATTCTTCCAAAGGCATGGCAACAACTAGTATTTGGTTGTAGGAAACACAGATTTAGGTATAAATGCTACTTGAATATTTGTTTTACTATATTATCAATAAAAATGAGCTAACTGTGGAGCTCAACCAGTAACTTTATATATGCCGATATATTTATGCAATCTATACATAAATATCAGAACCAGAGAAAGCAAATTAGTGTACCCACGCATCTAGCCAGTTTTTTCAGCTCTGTTTCAACTCTGTTTTTGTTTCCGTTTCAGCCTTTTTTTTTTGTAGTCGCACCATGAAAGTAATAATGTGCAAATTGAAGATCGTCAAAATAGCAAAAGTCCTGAAAGTTTGTTTAAAAGGAAGTGCAAGCTACTGGGTTTGAACAAGGACATAGTTGCAGAAGGAACGATTGCAAGCACCGATCCGAATGCTTCGGTACACTTTATGAAACTTGGGTTGGACTTATGGAAGGTATGAGTTAATAATGTGACATCACCTTCATCTTAGTGTTCTGGGTAGTAAGAGGTTTTTTAAGAAAAATCGAAATTTGTACAGTTACTCATACCATAAGATATAAACTCGTCAAATAAGTAAGTGTTCCGGTTTTATATGCTTGCAAGTTAAAAGCTTGTCATGTTAATATAGCTTAGAGTTTATTTATTATATTATCATTAGTTGACAGAACATAGAATTCAACATGTCACCTGCCTTACAAAAAATTCAACTGCAAGTCGAAAAAAAAAATCTTTACAAACATTTTTCTATTTGATGCGGCACAACACATTCTTGGATCATCTCTGCTTCTTGCTGCATTCAATCAAACGTTTTTCAAACCAAAACACGTTCTTTTCCGATAATAAAGATATCAAATGTTCTAATTGTAACTAATTGGTTGGGAGCGTGGATCCATCGATCGTTACATTTATGCTGTCAATGATTGTTTACCACACGCTTTGCCATGCAAATAGAAAGTATAACGAGTGTGCTTAGCATCTACCTTTTTGAAATTAAGAAACACATATATGGACAGTCGATGATTCTAGCATTTCTATTGCAAGTAGTAGGCATTTCTATTATCAAAACACAGAGGCATTTCGGAACATTCTATCGTTGCAACATTCCTGTGTTGGTTTCTGCATTGCGCCGCTAACGTAAGGCAAACAGGCAACGAGGTTCTGTTTTCACCCTTATTTAAAGAGGGGTTTCAAGCGCAAGGAGCTCCTTATTAAGCGCATGGAATAAATCTAATATTAAGTTACTACCAGTTTTGGTTAGAAACAAAGAATAACAACGTTAATTGCTAGAGTGGCTAAAAATCTAAGATCAATGGAAATTTAAAATTGGAATAACATTTTTTAATGTTTCTGCCTTAAATTCTTGTTATATAATGAACCTTATTAATCCTCTTATTTTCAGTATAATTGGATCTCTGTGTACTCAAAATGATAATGGGCAGGCTTCGTCTCGTCCAACACTTTTTTTTTAACAAAAATTATACAATGAGAGTGGCCCTTTTTCATGCTTGTTCTACACTCGTTTTATGTAATTTATTTTGATTATTATAGATATATATATATATACATATATATATATATATAAAGAATCACTCATGAACAATGAAACATCAAGTTTCTTGATCTTTGTTCTAGACTAAAGCCCACAGAAAAAAAGGTGACTAACAAAAATTAGGTATAATTTTTTTAACTTGAACTACAGTTTTGTTTCTTTTAATCCAAAGAAAGTTCTAGAAAACATGTTCAATATTCACAACCTTGTAATTCTACTTTTTTGAATTGAACCAATATTTAAGCATATACCAGGAATAGACAAAGATCTGACTCGTTCATTTTTGTGTGTTCAATGAAGCATTAGATGGTCCAGATTAAAGTGAATTAACTTATGAATTCATATTTGTTAAGTACTAATGTACGCACAATGATGTTAATGTTTAAATTATAATTCACTGTATAATGTAACTGCCAAAATTGGAGAGGGAAGTCTCCAATTTCTATTATCAAAACACAGAGACATTTCGGAACATTCTATCATCGCAGCATTCCTGTGTTGGTTTCTGCATTGTGCCACTAACGTAAGGCAAACAACCAACGAGGTTCTGCTTGCAATATGATAACAGATTCTATTTCATTGGCACTTCATAATGACAATTCCTGTTCAAAAAGTTTTATTCCATTCGAAAGGCTATTAGGATAACAAAAGATGCATTTTTCTATCAATGATTATGCATTTCATTATATAGTCATTTTACCATAGTTGTGTGCAATCAAGCAATTATACAAGATTATGATGTTAATTTTATAAGATTGGTTGTAAAAATGTACTTCGTTTGTTTCTTATTATATTTTGGAATACATAAGAAAGACTAAAAGCTCATTTTAATCAATAGTAGCATTAAGTGGTCTGAGTCAACACGACAACTAAGTTAGACATGAACGATGCTCTTTTTAGCCAATGGCTTTGCATTTCATTATGGGCTGTTTCACACTAGGATGCATATAATTTGATGATTATACAAGAGCGAGATGCCAATTTTATAGGACTAATTATACAAATATATTTTGTTTATTGTAATTATATTTTGGAATATGTGTAAAGGACTAGATGTTCTTGAAATTCAAAGTGGCTTGAATCCATACAACAGTCCGAAGTAACACATACGCAAATAGTATATATGCAACAGTATTATATGTTTATCTTCTACAAATTGTGTGCAAGCTGTATAGTTTTTGCTAGTTAAACTATTTATGGTTTTCAATATTCTTTTATGATATTTTTCTTGTATTGCTCAACTTTCAGTATGTTGGTCTTTGCTTTCACTATTTGCGTTAAAATTAGAATTTTAACGTGTATTGTATTGCTTTTTGAAGGTATGGGTTAACGTAGCCGTGGATCCTGAAGCTTTTCTACTAAGGCCTAATTCGGAGATGTACACCATTAAAGAGGCCGTTGGAACAACCGTGGCATGGCACAAAGACTTCATTTCACTAGAGTAATATGTGCTGCTTAGACTTTTAGATGTTATGTTATGCTATATTTTGGAATTGTTGGTACCGTATGCATTTATAATATGTATGGATCACGTTTGTTACTATGCTAATTTTCGAATGTAACTTCAACTAATCTTTTGGAATGTTAAAGTTAGTGAATGTATTGTTTTGTCAATGTCTCTTCGAATGTATGTGTATTTCTTCATAATATGTCTTATCTTTACTACAGTAAATTATCAAATTTAGATATTGATGAATTGAATGTAGTATCTACAACTGTCAGTTGCAGTTGAGTCATTAGCAACAGGAAATAGCAGTTGTACTTGAACTTATTGCAACTGTCAAAAACAGTTGTGGTATCACTATCTGTTAAAAATTTGCAACAGGCAATTTGCTGCTGCAAAATTACCTATTGCAACGGTTAGTAAATGTTGTAATTTTACTTACTGGAACGGTCAAAAATAGTTGTGGTACCTTGTTTGTTGATGCCTAATATGAGCTTAGAATGGTCATTTTTTGTTGCAAAAGTAGCTGTTGAAACAACAAAAGCCCATTGCAAAAAAGTGTACCGCAACATCTTATTGCAACGGGCGAAAACTGTTGCAGACCTTTGGCAACTTGGGCTATGCAAATGAGCGCTGGCCTGTTGCAATAGGCCTACTGCAACAGATTTTTCCTGTTGCAAAAAGTGTTTTTTGTTGTAGTGTTCCTTGGGTTGGCGGGATATTATCGTCGTTCTGTCAAGGATTTCTCCAAGATAGCTGCACCATTAATAGGATTAACGAAGAATAATCAAGTGTTCACATGGAATGTGAAGTGTGAGCAAGCTTTTAGAATCATGAAAGAGAGATTGATGAGTGCTCCTGTTTTGACGATTCCAAGTAGGAATGAAAAGATGGTGGTATACATCGATGCATGCGGTACTAGATTTGGAGCAGTACTGATGCGGAAGGATAGAGTTTTGGCCTATGCAAGTCGGCAGCTGAAGCCGCACGAAAGGAATTACCCAACTGATGACTTGGAGTTGGCGACAATCGTGTTTGCTTTGAAGATGTGGAGGCATTACCTGTTGGTAATTCGGTTTGAATTGTTTACAGATCAAAGTCGTTGAAGTATCTTTTCTTCCAAAAGTATTTAAATCTTCGGCAGCAGGGGAGGTCAGAATTTCTGAAATCATATGATTTTGGTATAGCCTGTACTCTTGTAAAGGAAACACATTTGCAGATGCGTTGACTCAAAGACATGCAAGTTTGGGGCGATGTTTTAGGAATGGAAGCACCTCGAGTACTTGGCAGGATTTGATTTCGGGCCGCGATGTGAGTTAGAAACTGAAATGTTGGCAAGCTTATCGATAAGTCCTACTCTCACAAGAAGGACCGGCGAGAGCCAAAAGCATAAAGTAAAGCTTGTCGAGATTATCCAGAAGTTGGAACCAAAGGTAAGGAATTCGAGGTTGATCGAGAAGGTTGTCTTCGAAAGGAAGGACAAACGGTTGTTCCTGATATAAATGGATTGAGAGATGAGGTTCTAGGGGAATGTCATCACTTAAGGTTGGCGATTCATCCTGGTGGTAATAAGATGTATTAGGACAACAAGCGAGCTTACTACTGAGAAGGGATGAAGAGGGATGTTGGAAAGTTCATTTCCAAGTGCATGAACTGTCAATTGGTAAAAGATGAACAAAAGAAGCGAAGTGGTTACTTTAGCTATCGGAAGTTCCTACGTGGAAGTGGGAACATATATCAATGGATTTTATCGATGGACTACCGAGAACCAGGGCAGAAAACGAAGGGATTTGGGTCATCGTGGATCGTTTGACCAAAAGCACAAGATTTATTCCGATCAGATCGACTAGGACACATCGAAGTTGGCTGAGCTTTATATTAATTGGATAGTTCAATTACATGGTATCCAAAGAGCATCATGAGTGATCGAGATCCTTTGTTCATAAGTGGATTTTAGAAGAGTTTGCAAGAGACTTTGGGAATCGAGTTGTGCTTGAGTACGACTTATCATCCCCAGACTGATGGTTAAACCGAGAGGGTTAACCGAGTTTTGGAAGATCACCTTAGAGCATGTGTATTGGACATTGGAGAATTTTGGGAAGACCATCCACATCTATTTGAGTTTGTGTATGACAACAGTTACCAGTCGAGCATTGAGATGGCACCATATGCGGCGTTGTATGGTAGACCGTGTAATTCTCCAGCATGTTGGATATAAATTGGAGATAAGTTGACACTTGGGCCTGAGATGATAAGAGAAACATCGGATTGTATTGAGAAAGTTCAACAACGAATGAAGGTAGCCCAAGATCTTCAGAAGAGTAATGCCAGTAAACGTCAAAAAGATTTGGAGTTTGACGTTGGCGATATGGTTTTCGTGAAGATTTCGCCGTTGAAGCATGTTGTTCGATTCGAAAGTAAAAGAAAGTTATCCCCAAGGTTCATTGGACTATTTCTGATAGTCGAGCTAATTGGAAACCTCGCATGTAGATTGGATTTACCCGAGAAGGTGTCGAGTGTGCATAATATTTTTCCATGTCTAGTTTCTAGGAAGTGGTGCACGATTCAAATGTGGTAGTATCTCTCGAACAATACGAAGACCTAGAAGTCGAGTCCGTAGTTACGAAACCTCGTAAGTCGATTCGCACTGTGGATAATGACACGAAACAGCTTAGGAGGAAGACGGTTAAGCTATTCAAGGTGCAGTGGGTTGAGGATGATGACAATTATACATGAAAAACAGAAGAGAGTATGAAGACGATCCATCCAGAACTCTTCTTTGGTATGACCCATTAATGTCGTGTCACCTTACACCATTGTAACTTTTACTATTCATTACAATTCTACGTGCTAGGATAAGGCTATGGATGCATGGCTTGACGGATGCTAGTTTGGACGATAAATTAGCTGTTGTGGATGGTAGGCATGTGGAATTGTTTGTAGTTGTTTGTGTTTTCTTGGAATTTGGGGGTGAAATTCCAAGGGGGGAGAATGTAACGACCCGCATTTTACGTATCAGAAGATCGTAAAATATTTTTATTTAATTCGCTGAGGGTTGGATCATTCTCATATTTTGATATGTTGGTAACGGGGATGTAAAACATTTCCATAATTTTTATCAATTTTATTTGTGACCATTTTGTGCCTATTAGTTTTGAAAAGGGAAAAACTTTTGACTAGGATCGAATCAGGTGTTGATATCGATTTCATTGGAAAGGAAATTGTATTGCCGATTCCTTAGAGTAGCCACATTAAAGATTTGGTTTAGCGGTTTGCGACGAATCACTGTTTTAATGCTACACAATTTCTGGATAGGTTGACTAGTCATTAGTGGGCTGATTTGATGAGGCTCATTAGTGGGCTGGTTACATGTCTATAAATAAGGGGGTAGAGGTAAGGATAATGGTTTACTTTCTTCATTCTTATTTGATTGGGTTTTCAGATTCTCCCTAATCCAATCAAATACATCTCTCCTCCATTAAAAACTTAGATCTACATTAGAAGATCGAAGATCTACATCAAGGAAGGCTAGATCTACATCAAGAGAGAGTAGATCTCATCAAATTAGGTGATTTGAAAATAGTTCTTTGCTGTCCGGATTTGTAGATCATCATTTAAAAATTAATTTGAAGATTTGGTGAGGGATAAGCATCTCTCACTCGGATTCAATTGAGTATATGGATTGTTTGATCTTATTTTCATCATTTCAAGTTGTTTTCATCTAGATCTACTTCATGCTATGTACATTTTCATTTGAATCACCATAGGATCTAATCTAACAACTTGTAACGGTAAATTTCATATGCTAACTCTCTGTTTAGATTCATTTATTGATTTGATCATTAGGTTAATAGTAACTTGGTGAATTTCATGTATTGTTGATGATCATTTGATGTTTTAGTGATTGACTGATGATTGCGTTATTTTGTTGATTAAATGTTTGGTTGAATTACGCGAGTTTGAATCTTAGAGCATAAGTCACGATGGGTCGACAAGGAAATTTCAACATGGATCGATACCACTTCTGAACGCTGCACAACAGATCGGAAATGTAGACTGGACCGCCATCTTCGAGTGGATCAGTCATGTGCACTTCAAAGGATCGGTGTGCCAAACATGGATCGGGCAATACGAAGTGGTATGGATCGGTAGCATTTTTATGCTATGGTTCAGATCGGGATCAGGGGATGGATCGGGCAAGTACGAAAGAGTGGATCGGGCAGGTCTTTGTGATGGATCGGGCAGAAATTCCTAGATGGACCGGGCTAGCTTTTTGATGGATCGAGTGCATTTCTGGAGGATGGATCGGCCAGGGACAAAAGCATTTCTAAAAGGCTGTGAAACATGGATCAGAAAGCCATGGATCGGGCACATCAAAAACATGGATCGGGATAGGCATGTGTTGATGCATCAGACAAGCCAATCCATGATGGATCGAAAGAGAATGTTAGAGTTTTCAAAATGCTGTGAAGAGTGAGAAAAACGATGTGGTATGTTTTATATGGCAGAAGGGCTCAAACTGTGAATTAAACATCGAACAAATGATGTGTGTTTTTGGTTCTATCCTAGGCTAATTTGCTCCTATCCTAGGCTTCAATGCCTAAGATAGCCACCACTAGTTACCTGGTAGTAAACCATTGGTGCATGGACGTTGCGTATTCCAGGGTAGCCCATACCTGGCAAAGTACAATTTATGATGATATTTCCTTAATTTCAGACTCAAGTTGATGTAAGACTACTACAGGACTTTGAGGGGGACTCCAAGCTGCACGAGAAAGTAAAGAGCAAGGTGATGCTTGTGATCCAAATGCAATCTGTAGCAACATGTGTGAATTGAAAAATGATCAAATACGATATCGATACAACAATAAGATTCACAATTACATTTTGTCAGCATGTACAATTAAGTCGAGTTAGTCTGTGCCTCTTAGATTTGACCTCAGTTAGATATTCGATTAATTGTATTGTCTTACACTGGTCACCATACCCAGTATTGGCCATATATATAAGTGATTGAATGTTTTATTGGCTTTATATTAGTACTTAGTATTGCTAAAAACACCCAAATTTGTTCTTCCAGTGGTATTATGAAATGTAAAACTGGGTACTTTTAGCATCACATGGTGGTGTAGTACTAAAAGCACCCAGTTTTACACTTCCTAATACCTCTCATGGTATTAGGAAGAACAAATTTGGGTGCTTTTAGCAACACTATATATATATGTATGAAGAGGGAGAGGACACTGATGTTCCTTCATAGTCCTCATGGCATATTATATGAGACACACCAATCGCTTTTTTTTGTAGAGATGCTACACGAATTTGTTAAGGAAAATGTCATAACCATGGAAGTGATGATTATGATTATCATCTACAAGTGGGTCGTGTATCATTTATGCTTGTTGAAAGATACAATTGGATCCACGTAGGTTTTAGGTAACAAGGGTAGGCCATATATCACCTATCCTAGTTGTAGGGTACAATGAGTAGTATATGAGTTCGACCACTAAGGATATGGCTCGGGGTCTATGATACACTCAGGGGCGGATCCAACATTGAAGTACAGGTAGGGAAAAAATTTCCAAAGTTCAGTCCCACACTACCAAAAATCTTTGAATCATCTTATATATATATACCAACATAAGTTAGCCTCGTACAAAGTAACTAAAACAATGTACTCGAAGTGAAATGTTGGCTACCTCCGTCTTACGGATAGGGCATTAATTGTTCTTTCAGGTAGGGAAATCACCCAAAAGGTCTTTAATTTTACCAGACCAGCACATTTTCAGGAGGGGCGGCGGCCCTTGTTGGCCATACACTAGATCCACCCCTGGATACACTGGGGAACCTAGTCTATTTACTTAGGACCCTCGATGGAAATCACTGGATTGTGATGATATCTAATGAGGGCTAAAGCTACATATATATAGAGTTGGTTACATATAACTATGCTAACTTATGGTTATGGGAGGCCCGCACAAGTTCTACTACATTTGATGCGACTCAGAGTATATGGTGCACAAAGGTACCAGATCTATTTATCTTGAGCACGAGTGTACCACAGACTCCACTTGTAAAAAATGTTGAGTATGTATATATATTCTTTGTCTACCACTTATCATTATATTTTGTGTTACTTTTATTGGTTTTGTAATATTGTGATGTATTCTCGGAATAACCTATATTGTCTTTTGACTTATATAGTGGGCTACCTTATCATGATATCCTACTACATATCGATCACATTATACTACTCGTGTTAACACATTGTTTACATAAGAAGGGAAGGTTGTGGTAGGGATGAGCAAAAAACTGAAATAAAAAAGAAGCCAAACCAAAACCAATAAAAACCGAACTGAAAAAAAAAACGAAACCCAAAAAAACCGAAACCGAAAATAAAAAAAATTGAATCGTACTTATATTTCGGTTTCGGTTTTAGGTCCAAACTGAACCAAACCAAATTGTAAAATGTTGCACATTGTCTCTTGGTGCATTTGTTTTGTATTATATAGTATATACAGACTAGCCATTGCTTCACTCATTTGATTTAGTTGAATACAGGATTAGATGTAGACTAATATAAAATGTTCATTTCTTATTTTTGTACATTCTGGGATGTTTTAAATTGAAGATGAAAGTTGAGGTACTAGTAGACTATTTTCTTGAATTCCAAGTTGTTGCTGATCTGCTGTAGTGTGCTTCATTCAAGAGCATGCTTCATTGAAGTGCTCTTGCTCATTTCATTTTTTTGTTTCTTGTCTTCGACTTAAAGCTAGCTAGCTTGGCTTTGTACTACTTTGGGTGACTTATAGTCTGTTAGTCTGTACTTTGTACCATGTGTCTCGATACACTCGGTTGAAATAATTTATTTTAATTTCTTTTATGGTTTTTTAAATTTATAATATTTTTTGTTTAAAATCGGTTTTAAAACCGAAACCGAACTGATAAAAACCGAAACCGAAGTTTTGAAACCGAAACCGATGTTTGAGTTACGGTTTCGGTTATCGATTTTTAAAACCGAGGTCTTTCGGTTTCGGTTTCGGTTTTACCCCAAAACCGAATCGAACCGAACAGGGGTTTGCTCACCCCTAGGTTGTGGTATGATTCCTTACTTTTTTATGGATACTTTTTTGTGGATATTCCATATACCCATGAGCCATGTTTACGGGGAAGACTGGTCATGCCTTAATAGTTATATTTTATTTGAATATAGTTCATGAGTATTTTTAGATAGTCCCTATCATACTAGGCTTTATGTCTGACTTTCTTTTTTTCTTTCTTTGTGTCATAACAACTCTCGGATACATGATTGGCCAACATGAATATCAGGATTTTTTGGGGTATGCTTTTAAGAAGTTGGAGCGTTCTACAATGGCGATGTTATGGGTGCGTTCACAACATTAAATTGGCACGCTCAGGTTTTAGTTGGCGTCCGACGCGTCCGACGCCAACACCTCTTTCCCCTTTCAAATGGAACGACGGTCGAACGTTGGAAATCAAGCCGTTGGCGTCGGACACGTCCGATGCCAACGGCTTGATTTCCAACATTCTTCTTTTCCCCGTACAAAACCATCACCTTCACCTACCTCTTCATCCACACTACAACAACCCAATCCTCTTCTATTTATTTTCAACCGAATTCGAGCAGCAATCAGTTTTTTTTTAGTTTGGTGTTCATATTATTTTTCATTATTCAACCTAATTTTTCCCTTGTTTTTTTAAATTTATTTCTAATATATATATATTGTTTTTCATTTTTCAGTATGGCTAATCGAAAAGTTGCACATCATTGGTCATTTACTGCAACTCTGATTATGCTGCAATGTTTAGTTGATGCATATGGTGCTTGTGGCAGCAACAAAAAAGGTGTTCATAAAGTGATTGCAGAAAAGTTCAAAGATGCCATATAAAGCATCCCGGACATCGAACCGATTGACGAAAGCAAGATCCAAAACAAATATGAAAGTCTTCGACGAGATTGGATGAAATGGGATGCACTGATGAACAAGACTGGCGCAGGTTGGGAAGCTTATAAAGGAACGGTCTCCGAAAGTGATGAATGGTGGGAAGATTGTGTTAAGGTCTGTAAATTTATTTTGTTACCATTCATTTATAAATAGTTTCTTACAATTTATTTCTTACATTTAGGAATTTGGAACGGGTGTCTTGAAATATAAGAAACGTCTAATAGAAAACTTAGAGATGATGCAACAATTATTTCGTGGGACAAATGCAACTGGTCAATCGTCGTACATTCCTACTGCTACCATACAACCATCGCAGACTGGCACGCCGCCATCAACACAAAGCACGTTTGATAGAACATGGGCTTTTGATGGGTTTTTTAATCCATTGGATGAAATGCAAAATAATCATATTCCAAATTTGAATTCGCCATCAAATCCTCCAGTGCAACAAACTTCAATGAATCCACCAATTTATGAAGCTCCAATAATCCCTCCATCAACACAAAATCCAATGAATCCGCCTACAAAACCAACTGCATGTCAAAATTTAAGAAGACGACGTGGTGAAAGTGACGATAAGATGGCTATGCTCATTCACCTAATTCACGAGAGACAAATGAAAAAATCTCGCATGCATTCTGATAGTCCTAATACGGGTACAAGCATGGAATCAACGGGAAGTTCTACAAATTATGCAAATACGGTAGCTCGCATGCAACGTCTTGGAGCAACGGGTGAGTTTGATGTTGCAGACACACTATTATTTGTTTTGGACCCCAAAATAAATGATATGTTCACTGATCTTCCGTATGAGATAGCGAAAAGCTGGTTGATAAGAAGGCTTGCAAAGAAACGCCACGAAAAAGAATACCAAACTTATCTGATAAATACCAATAAGTAGGAGGTTCATGTCATCGTGTTATTATATTTCTGTCGTATTTATGTTTGTATTTTCTTTGTGTAATGAAATGTAGTCGTTTTGTTTTACGAAATTAGTATTTAATTAAATCAAAACAAATAATTTAACAATTAAATACCCCGCTCAGATACCACACTTAAATACCCCGTTCGCAGCTAAAAACACATTTCCCATTCGCTACAGTACCACACTCAAATACCCCGCTCGCGTTGGTTAAGAGCGCACCTGAATACTTTACATATAAACTTAATATTATAGTTGTGCATGCCTGAAATGCATTTATATGGAACATAATGCATAAGATATTATTACCCAAACCTATATTACCGGGAGTATGTTGTATTCTGACTTTCTATATTGATATCCATTTGTTAGTTATTTTCACCGATGTGGTCTCTAATATTTGTCAGTATCCAATTCTATCCATATATATTGAGTATAATATATATTATCATTCCATCGTGAAACTCTAATGATATTCCTTGATGTACTATTTGTTATATATTTTCTTTCTTTGATAATTTTCCATTTATTATATTCGAGAATCAAATGTTGTCACTCGGTGCTGATTTTAAGGTATCTTGAAGAGCGGGTTTATTGTGTTTTGTATTATAGTTTTGGCTTAACCCTTGAACCAAGTTGACCAATTTGAGTTAAACAATTTCATAAACAGAGAAACATCAAGAGACAATACATATTTTAACCTACTATATATATCACTCTACATACTTGTCTTTGATTTATTTATATCACTAGTTGCTAAGGTGTCTTCGTCTTGCTATCAGTATGAGCAAACAAAATGTATAATCAACTGTGGATACAACAACCCAAATATTTTGGTTAGTAGATTATATATACTTAAGTAATTTTAAATATTTATATAATTGTATTTTTGAATTAAATAACTTGAATTTTAATTTATTGATTATTTAAATATTCGAACTGGTGATTTAAATATTAACTAACAAAATAATAATGATCTCATATATATTCATTTAATTAACTAAAATCGATTATAAATTCGTTATGTAATATTATTTGCAATAACAAATTACTTGGATTTATTTTGATATTGGATTAAAAATATAAAAAATGTTAAAATTTGGAAAATAACATTCTGGAGAACTATCTCTGTTTCATGAGATTAGTACCTTCGGATCTACAATGATAAATTATTTTGCACCATTGAGTTTTGATTCACGATCAAACATATTATCTGGTCATGTGAGCTCGAAAAGCATAGAGTATAATTTTAGAAATTTTAATTAATATAACTGTATTTTTGAACCCTAGTTTCTTAGATAGAATTGACTTCTGATAAATTTTCATTGAGTTTGGAATAAGGGTATTTAATATACAACGCCATTGAGTTAGCCCTTATAGGAGTTCGTTATTCTTAGGTAATAAATAGTGTTTGTCAGTTGCTTATTCAAGTATCCATTCTCTCTTCATTTTTCTTAGACCCTAGAAAAACTAACGCCTACCACCATACTCATTTCATCCTTATCCAATGGCTAAGATTGATAGGATAATTAGAGGTCGAATCGGGATTAGGTCTCAACTTGGAAAAAGACCATGGTGGTGGCATAAATTAAGGCGAGACGATTGGAATTTATTCTTGTCGAGGAAACTAGAGTTAGATTTCTCACCATCTTCGGTGTCCTCAAGAAAAGTGGATTGGAAGTGGAAAAATGAAAGAGGTTGAGGCCTTGGCTTAGGCGAAGTAAGGTAGACGGCGGAGTTATGTAGAATCGAGGGGGTTTCTTATTTTGGTTGAGCATAAAATTCAATTTTTTATCACCATGGTAGTAGAAGGATTTCTGGTTGCAGTGCTTATAGCTACATAGTCGTGGAAGGATGAGCTTCCCTCTAGTATGGAGCGACGATGGTTTAGTGGTGGTTGGTGGCAGGGACATAGCACTGAAATCGTGAGTGTTAAGTAATTGTTGCATGCGTGTTTTGGATGGTAGAAAGTGATTAGTTAAGGATGATTGAGGTTAATTAAAATTAATTAGTGATTAATAAATATTAACTTATTTGATAATTGTAACAACTCGGAAAATCAGAGCCAATTTAAAATTTTTATTTTGGCTATTTTATTGAATTTTGAATAGTTGAAATGATTTATTTTAAATAATAAGGATTAAAAATTTATTTAAATCGAAGTTAGAACGAATATATTTATTCTAATTTTAAAAGGAGTTAGAAATAGCACTGCAGTTTGAAAATTTGAATTCGAACTTTGACTAAATGTACAGGATGCAAAATAAGTCAGATTTTGGTGAAACCAAAAATATTAGAATCTGTTTAAGAATATCTTTCCAATGAATCCGAAAATCTGGAATTTCATAGCGAGAATCAAAAGTTATGGTCAATTGAATATTCAAAATAGTCGCTATGGAATTTAATATAATATATAGCCCGTATAAATAGCCATTTTGCAAACGACCTCCGTTTTCGACGAAACCACTTTTGTTGAATCCGGCGTGTCAAATTATTCGTAGATTCCAATTTTCATAATTTTTGGAATCAATATGTGAGCGTGAAAAAAGAAAACGTGTTTTGACAATTTCAGTCAATTTGGATCGACCAGAAAATGGACATTTTGTAACACCCCACGTACATTAATGTCACCCACAAAGGGAATGCATTAACTTCTATGGAGCATTTTAAGTGAGTATAGAACATAAACTTAACAATAAGACAAATATAAACAATACTGGAAGAATTAAAAACTTTATTTCATTGCAACGGAAAATACATATGTTTGATTACATCATCAAAACCAGAGCCAAGTACATAATATCCATCTTAACTAAATCAAAGTACATAAATTGAAAGGCATAATCCCCAATAGAGAATAGCCATAAATAAGAGAGGCTGAACTTTACTTCAGCGGTCCAAGCAATCTTCTAAAAGCAAGAAATACAACTGTTCAAAATCAAGCTCCACTGGTGCTAGTTCCAACCTGAGCACCTGGGGGGGGGGGAAGAGGAGGAAACAAAGGGGGTCAGACATAAAGTCTGGCGAGTGCGATAACTTTAATAATATAATTACCAAAATAACTAGGCTAAGGCATAAGTTGGAAAATAAGGAAATGACTGTGAACAATTAAGTAAGACAGAGTAAATAAGGAAACAAGATTGAGCTAAGATAACGTTAAAGCACACCTAAATCACTATAAGATAATTACTATACTGCACCATCACTACTATACTGCACCACCACTAGTTACCCTAAGGTTGATCCCTCCTACAAGACTTTAACAATGATAATGGTAGTTTCGTGCACCCCTAGTTGCCTTCATAGGTGCCGCCTGCCCCTATCTCCACTAGGTGTACCCACTACCCCCATGCGATCGGCTCCCTAGCTCGTAGATACCCGTGCTGGCCCCACAGTGGGGTGTATCACTCCCCAAAGTGGCAACCCGATACTACAAATAATGCATGGCTTATACCTACATGATGCAACAATGTCTTACCTACCATCTCAGGTCCACACACGCATATGAACCCCTTGGACTTGCGTTGCCACCGCCAACCCGTTTTGGCCTCTTACAGTCAACCCCAGTATGCGTGTACCGTCCTCGACTTGGGTCGAGCCCACAAAGATACGTATGGGTTACTGGTTGAAATGGGCCCCCATTACTTGACACAAGCTATCCACCTAAGCTTGGTCCTTGTTTGATCAAAATTTGGACCTAACACCCAAATTGTTCTGATTCGTAAAGAATTATAACTGGAGAATGAAGGAAAAACAGAAAACACACAGAATTTATAGTGGTTCGGCGTTAACGAGCCTACGTCCACTTTATATGTTATCGATTATACTTTGAATGCTAGTACAATCAATGATTTCTCTCAAACTCACTCTTACAATTGTGATTTCTCTCAGTAATCTCGTAATAAAACTGACAAGAAATAGTGGTATGACAGTAATGGTGGAATCAGTGCTCAATACTGCCAAATGATCCTGAAAAATGCCAAGCTCTAGGCTATTTAAAGCTGATTTTGTCAGGCGGATCGCGGTCACACGTGGCACAGATCCCGAGAATATCGGATCGGATCGCAGCTTGATGAAGAATTAGTCAAATTAGCCGTTGTGGACAGGTGTCGCGATCCCCTTAAATATCGGATCGAGCAAGGAGGAGGAATTGGTCAAAGTGACAGTTGGGGACACGTGTCGCTGGATCCGTGCATCTCGAATCGCCGAAGACTAGCTCGTGCTTGAACAAGTCATAGGCTTCGCTGTGCGTCGGGGGATCGGATCGGTCTGTGCAGGGTAGTAGTGTAAGTGCAGTTCGAGTCGTGTAGAGGTAGTCGGATCGTTGATGCTATGGGGGCGATCCGATGGGGGGCGATCCGAGAGAGGCGACCCTCTGGTGCGATCCGATCCTTCATGGACTTAAGGAACGTAGTTTCATACTTTCTTCTTGTGTGTGAACCTTGGTGGCTTGGTCAAAAAGCTAGCCAACATTTTGCCCCCTCGAAGTATGTTTTATCGATGATGGAGCATGCTTCGAAACTGCAGAAATATCTTTTCATAAAGAGATGCAAATCAATGGTAGCGTCTATTTGAAAGGTCGTATCATTTACGGAAAGTCGTGTCCCTTTGCTCGCTATAAATATCAGATAAATCTTCAATAATTTCCCTGTTTATTGGACAATTCTTTTCTGGGATTTTTTAGAGACTTTGTCGTCGAGTTCACCAGGTAAATTCCTTGAATTTTTCTTTTTCTCTTTTCCTCTTTTTTTCTTCTCTCTCTCTTTTTTTTTTTGCGATCTATCGATTCGGCTCACCTAAGCGCGATGCGACTCGTGGTGCGATTCATCTGACCCGTTGAGCATCTGGTCCTTGAAACTTGATGGGCTTCCGCTGCGGATCGTGAGGGATTTTGGTTCGTGGCACATCTATTTTCACGGATCGAATAAGACAAAAAGGGGGAGACTAACGGTCGCTCCTTAGTCTATATAAGCTGATCCCCATCCTCATTCTTCTCCTCTTCTTCCTTCTTTCGCAGCCGCCTCCAGTTTTCTTGAGAAAAACCCTAACTTTGATTTCCAAATTCCCACCCGATTTCAAACTTTTAAAAAGGTAATTAAACAACTTCTCTTTAGTTTCTATCGTGTTCGCACTGGTTTAGAGAGTGGATACAACGGAGTTTCGTGGGATTTGGTGATAGTAAACATGAACGTGCCTGGTTCGGTTCCATGGGTTTAAGGGTGGAGAGGAGAGTTGAGGAAGAAGAAGGAAGGGATGACCAGGTCGGTTCGTGGGTAGGGGCTTCGACTCGGGTCGTGGCAATGGTGAAAGCAAAGAGAGGAGTAGGAGAGCAATCTTGGATTGGAACGAGGTAGCAGAAGCGGGTCGGACCGGGTCATGAAAAGTCACTGGTTCACGAGGGAATAGGAAGAAGTGGATCGCGGGGGGTCCTTGCGATCCGTTTCGGTTTCACGATCCGATGCTTTTTCATGAGTTAGTGCTTTTGCCGCGGGTCCATACCCGCTTCACGATCCGTAGATATACCACGATCCGATCCCTGCTGCGCGATCCAGTTTGATGAACTTGTTACATAATAATGTGACCTAACTCTGATATATCGATGGACAGTTAGGCTAGAGCCCTCTAGACGAACATTTCTGGACTGATCAGCAACATAACTTAACAACGGACAACCACTAATGTCTCAATGATCATTTAACTTCTATGTTTTTCTTTAATGCATGCACAGGCACACACTTGCACGTTCACACACGGGAGGGGGGGGGGGAGGACAATTATATTCTTATTTCTCATGTTTACTCGCCTAAACAGTAATGTCAGATAATCACTCCCCTTCAAGATCTGACACAGAGACGGATCCCGAGGTGTCTGAGCACCACAACCCCGAGGTCGCTCCAATTAACCCAGGGGGCGAGGATTCTGGATCCGAATATGAGGCAACGAAATCGGATCCATCTGAAAGTACCTCACTTGATGAGGAGTCTGAAGTAGATGGCCGATCTCCTGACGCACTTGGGATAGATAAATTTACTGATTCTTTAACTTCCAAACTCGATGACATAAAGCTAAAAAGAATTTGCTTGAGACATGGGATCCCCTGGGATGATGTGAGGACACCCGGCAGCGAAGATAGACCTCACTTAGCTCCGGAAGGGTATATGACAGTCAGTCGACTCATGTGCTGGGTAGGAGCTATTCCTCTATTTCCTCCAATCGTCATTGAGACCTTAAAACGATTGGGTATCGCTCCGATGCAGCTTCATCCCAATGCCTACGCGGCTCTATACACTCTATATATCGCATACGCGGAAATCCTGCATACCGAGCTTACATTTAAAGATTTAAAATTCTTTTATCTTTTCAAGCATCGCTCCTCGGCAACCCCAAATTTCTCTTTCTTTGAATCGGTAGCGAATAGGAAGGTTCTGTATGACGGATACAGCAACATAGGGGATCCCAAGGCTGATTGGTTCTATATAAAGAGACAGGCTGGGTGCTCAAGAAGATGGCTTAAATCAAGTAAACTTTAATCTTTTGACTGAATAACTTGCTTAAGAAATCGAAGCATTAACATGCCCCCTTCTTCTTTTTAAGAAGATCACGTCTTTCCCAAGACGGAAGGCTCGGTATACAATAATCGACTGTCTCTTCTTGTACAAAGCAGATCTGATTTTCTAAGGATCAAGAAGTGCATTACTGACGAGAATCTTCATAAGCATCGCCTTCTGGATATAAGGTTTGGACTTGGTGCAGGCGGCAAACCCTACAAATACGTGCCCCCAACGGAGGGAGAAGGAACATCACGGGCAACAGAAACAATTAAATTCCGTAAGAGTCCTTCCCCGATAATCATCCAGGATGACGAGGACCTAAACATATATAGAGGAGATGAGGCCCGTGGTGACAAGTCTAAGGAAATCCCAGTTTCTCCGGGGGGTTTCCCCTCAAGGGCCTCTCTTCCGATCGAACCTGCTGCTCCCGATGATTTGACAGAAGAACGGCTATTTAAAGAGTTGAGCAAAATTCCTTTGCCTGATGATGTATACACACAGGGGGACATTGAAGGGGAGCCATTTTTCCTTGCTTCTGGGGAAACAACTGTTCCAGTTGGAGGACAAGAAACTACTCAAATGAGCCTGACTTCGGGCCCTGGTCTGTTAGGGGGAATTATATGGGATGCACAAATCACACGCACTGCCTGACCCCACACTTTTATATCAACAGTATTCAAGGTTTTAATATGCTCTTTTTTCTTTTGCAGGAAAGATGTCTCGCAGGCGGTCTTATTCTTATCGCTCTCTTCGTGAAGGCATACCCAGCCTTCATCCAAATCCTGAGCGTTCTCGCGGCCTTTCTCACAAGCCTACTTCTTCGCAATCCCGGTCTCCACCAAAATCAACCTCTGGCAAGCTTCCCAGTTATTCGGTGCCACCTACAGGGGGGAAACAACTTCCTAAAGAGTTAACCCCTCTGAAGAGTGCACCTTCTCACAGCAGGTCATCAAAAAGACACTACGAGCCCAAGGATAAAAGCAAGGATCCAATCAAGGATTCTGAGAAGGAGAAAAGTGACATTGTCCCTTCCAGGCAGCAAGATTTGGTTGCCCCCGGGTCACGAGATTACATCCATGGTCCCGAGACTCAAGCTAAGCTGGAAAAGTTGCGAGAACAATTCCCTAACATCTTCTTCGAAAGGATGATGTTTGTTCCAGCCTTGGAACCAGTCCCTAGGAACTGGGATACTGAAGTCATCGGGCACATTCGCCATGTAGCCAGGCATTATGAAGTGATGAAGAAACATGTTGTTAATCTTTCAGAGGTCATCCGAACGCTTGAGATGGAAGCGCATAGATCCAAAGTGAAGATAGATAACAATGAAAGGGCCAGGACAAAAATGGAGAAGGACTTGGAAGACGCTCAATCCCAACTTGCCTTAGCGCGGAGAGATGCTGAAAATTATAAGACTGAATTGGAAAATGCTAAGAAACGCTTTCATTCTGAACTCGACTCAAATAGTCAAGAGAAAATGGCCTTAAAGAAGGAGGTAGAAGATCTTAAAATGGCCAACATTGAGTTGAAGACGGCACAGGGCCATTTTGAAGCTGAGAGAGCTGCTTGTGAGGAAGAAAAAGCAAGTTTGAGAGAAAGTCTAGCTTTGGCTGAAGCGGAGAAGGTGATTTTAAATGATCAAGTCGCGGATGCGGAGAGGCGCGCGGCTCTCGATGAAAAGAATGTTGAAAGTGCCATTGAAATGGCTACTGCTTCTAACAACAAGCTCCTCGAGAGAGAAAAGGATATCGAAGGGTTCAAAGAGATGATTTTTGACTTCCTCGGCCACGTCCTCAAAACCCGTAACATCTCGTGGATCCCGGACTACCACGTCACTTTAGCCAACATATGGGACGCCATTGTCGAGGGTAAGAAGCAGAGACTAGGAGTTGAAGAGATTGACGAAGAGGAGCTAATGAGGACCATTCTAAGGGATAACGAGCCCGAGGATCTGGCAGAAGGCCGGCGCCTAATTCAAGAAGAAATGGAGAAAGAGAGGACCCTGGCTAAGGGCAAAAACAAGATTGACGAAGGTTCGAGCTCAGCTGTAGAGCCCAAGGCCTCCGGAGTTGAGGAATACAATCCTGATGATCCACTGATTCCTCTGGGTCCGACTCCTCTTGTTGTCGGAGCTTCTGCCGCTGGCGTGGATAGAGGATCAGCGGAAGGTATCCCTATATTTTCTCCACAATTTGTCAAGGCTGTCAATACTTGTCGCCGTCTTGCCGAACAATCAACTGAGCTGACCGCATTCTCTCCTGAAATAACATTCGTTTCTCGTAATACAGGTGGTGGACTAGTCGATAAAGATGCTGAGAAAGAGACGGAGGCAGAGAAGAGTGACATTCCACCAACCGCTAGCGCTAAAGATTCAAAACAACCCGAAGATGCCACGAAGCAGAAGGTCATCCTCGCTTCCAGTGTTGACGCTCCCAAGGATGACGAAACCATTGATGCCTTGAAAGATATGGACGGGCGCCATGTAGATGATGAGGAGGATATCATTAGTACCAAAGAAGTCGAGGGCGATGACGACGAAACTTTGGCTAAAAGAAAGGCTAGGTAGGAAAAGCAGCTGGCTTCAAAGAAGGTGGGACAAGAGCCTTTGAACGTGGCCCCTATCTCGGAGTTTGATCCCAAAACTGGGATGCTTCTGAAACTCCAACCCAAATCCATCAGCAAACAGCTTCATTTTGCGAACCCTGATGATTTCCCAGCTTCCTTGACTGATAAAAGAAAGAGAAAGGAGGTGGAGGTGGAGTCTTCTGATGAGTCAGACGTTCCTCTTATAGACAAAAGGAAAAGAAAGAAGGGTGATCAATCCGAAACTGACAAGGCGAAGCTAGAGAAGCAGAAATAGGAGAAGAAGTCCAAGCGTAAATAGGATATTGTCGCTTGTCTACATTTTGTCTTTAGGCTTCCCACTGGCCATGAAATGTAATTGTGAGACTGGCCCTCACTTTTGTTTTAGGTTGTTTTTTACTTTGTAGGCTTGCAGTTTATAAATGAAAGTTTATCTCTTTTGCATCATCGTGTACCTGCATATAATAAACTTTTCATGCTTAGTCATAGATCATCTGATTATAACTACAAATCAGTCAAGCAACAGAAAGAAAAATTAAAAAATTTCCGTGCGGCATCAAGGTTCATGTGTATATGTATATGGCCCCCAATCAATCGTTAACGTAGCGCTTAACTAGGGCTTATTAAGGATTGATTAGCGTTGTTTGCACGTTGCCCCCTATTTCTGAATATGGGGGACTTAGAAAATTTAATAAGATAACTGTCCTTGTGGTGCTGAGTTTCCGGCACCTTTCTCAGCGCTTAATCATAGACTCTTTTATACTCTCCTGGCGGCCGTCGAGGTTAGAGTTCGAATTCAGCAGTTCAGTCGCTCCCTGATCCTTCAGCGGGGAAGGAGCTCTTTCTCAGCGCTCAATCGGAGACACTTTTATACTCTCTCTCTGCTCTGGAGAGTTAGAGTTCGAGCTCAGCAGTTCAATCGCTCCC
The DNA here is from genome assembly GCA_030737875.1 of Allium sativum. Taxonomy (NCBI): domain Eukaryota; kingdom Viridiplantae; phylum Streptophyta; class Magnoliopsida; order Asparagales; family Amaryllidaceae; genus Allium; species Allium sativum. The sequence goes on along the minus strand of CM060910.1, from coordinate 964,603,130 downwards.
CGATCCTTCAGCGGGGCAAGAGCTCTTTCTCAGCGCTCAGTCAGAGACGCTTTTATACTCTCTCTCTGCTCTGGAGAGTTAGAGTTCGAGCTTAGTAGTTCAATCGCTCCCCGATCCTTCAGCGGTGCAAGAGCTCTTTCTCAGCGCTCAATCGGAGACGCTTTTATACTCTCTCTGCTCTGGAGAGTTAGAGTTCGAGCTCAGCAGTTCAATCGCTCCCCGATCCTTCAGCGGGGCAAGAGCTCTTTCTCAGCGCTCAGTCGGAGACGCTTTTATATTCTCCTGGCAGTCGCCGAGGTTAGAGTTACGTCAAGGCGGTTCCGATCATGGTACACCGCCATGACTTACGGACATCGCCCTCATGTCCGTTATGCTCTCTCTCGGCTCTGCAGAGTTAGAGCGCTATCAATGATATGATTTACTTTATCGCACCCTCAGAGTTTTGACTGGTGACTGCATTCCAATCTGATGGAAGGAACCTATAATTATACGCTTCTGTGATCGTTGCATGGTTCACAGCAATTTCCATAAAAATAGAAAGGAAGATAAAAAATAGTGTAATAAAGGTAAACGACACACAATATTTTTATAGTGGTTCGGTCGAATCATGACCTACGTCCACTTTATAATTTTTGCTTAAGAAATCGGACTATTCTAGGCAAGTCGTGCCTTGTACATGGTCCTTAATAAAGCAAAAGAACAGATCTGACATCTTTACGTTAGATACGGCCGTAAATGTTGGGCATTCCACACTCTGGGGATTTCCTTTCCATCTACGGTCGCTAGCTTGAAAGTTCCATTATCAAGCTTGCACAGAATAGAGTACGGTCCTTCCCACTTCGCGCCCATATGAGTTGGGGCTGGAAAGACACGCTTCAGAACCAAGTCTCCGGGTTCAAAGGTTCGGGCTCGAACCTTTTTGTTGTAGTATCGGGTGACCTGTTGCTTGCATCTCAAGGCACGCAGGTCTGTTTTGTCCCTCTTTTCTTCGATCATATCCAGGGATTCAAGGAGCAATTCGTTATTAGTCATCGGATCGTAATAAGTCACTCGGTGAGAAGGTACTTTTATTTCAACCGGGATGACTGCTTCTACTCCAAAAGCAAGGGAGAAGGGGGTATGTCCTGTTGCCGATTTATACGTTGTCCTGTAGGCCCATAGTGCTAAGGGTAATTCATCAACCCACATGGCTCTGGCCCATTTCAGTCTTCTTTTCAGAATGGACTTAATCACTTTATTTGCCGCTTCGACCTGTCCGTTCGACTGCGGATGCGCCACAGAGGTGTACCGTTTCTCAATGTGGTATTTCTGGCAGAAGTCTCTGAATTCAGTGCTATCGAACTGAGTTCCGTTGTCAGTTATAACAATCTTTGGAATCCCAAATCGACAGATGATGTTTCTAATGACAAAATTGATCACTCGTTTGGTTGTTATTGTAGTCAGTGGCTCAGCCTCGACCCACTTAGTGAAGTAATCAACGGCTACAATAGCGAACTTCGCTCCGCCTTAGCTATGGGGAGACTTCCGATGATATCAATTCCCCACATAGCGAAATGCCATGGGCTCGTCATCGTTTTTAACTGACTAGGAGGTGCCCTTGGTATCTTTGAAAATCTTTGGCATGCATCACACTGTCGTGCGTACTTCGCCGCATCTTTGTTTATGGTAGGCCAGAAATAACCATGCCGCAACACCTTTTTCGCCAATGTTTGCCACCCAGTGTGGTCGCCGCATTCACCTTCATGTACCTCCTGCAGCACACGCTTGATCTCGTCATGAGCTATACACCGGAGAAGGGGCATCGAAAATCCTTGTCTGTAAAGAACTCCGCCTTGCAGAACGTATCAGGCAGCTTTACGAATTACTTTACGCCTCTCGCTTTTCTTGGTCGGAAGCGTTCCATTCATCAAGAAATTCTTTAGAGGGGTCATCCATGACTCCCTTTCTGGTTCCGTCTCTAGTACCGGATCAATTTCCATCTGATCTATACTAGGAGACCGTAGTACTTCAACTGGGACTAGCCCGGTCTCTTCAGGATCGTCGGAACTAGCCATCTTCGCCAACTTATCCACCTGTTGATTCTCTGACCGCGGAATATGAGATATGCTGTAGTGATCGAAGCCGTTCAGCAACTCCTTCACTTTCTCCAAGTATAAAATCAATCTTGGGCTTTTGGCTTGGAATTTTTCAGTGACCTGATTTACAACTAACTTGGAGTCGCAAAAGATGTCCAGCTTTGTGATTTCCAACTCCTTTGCGATCCTTAGCCCGGCTATCAGGGCTTCATATTCGGAGTCGTTGTTAGTGGCGTGAAACTCCATCCGGATAGCATAGGATATCAACCGTTTCTCGGGAGTTTCAAGCACTACTCCAGCACCGGATCTCTTGTCATTCCTAGCGCCATCAGTATACAACTTCTAGGCACTGGGGTCGAGAAGTAACTTTGAGGGGTTAACTTCTTCGTTCGTTATATCTTCCTCTGGGACAGTAAACTCTGCTATGAAGTCGGCTATCGCTTGCCCCCGTATTGACCGCCGGGGTTGAAAGTTCAGATCAAATTGACTCAACTCAATGTTCCACTTGAGTAGTCTTCCAGACGCTTCTGGTCTCTGTAGAACTTTCTTGAGTGGATGATCAGTGTATACGGTAATGGGATGAGCCTGAAAATAATGTCGAAGCTTTCTAGAGGCAATCAGCAAACTGTACGCCAACTTTTCTATCCTTGGATAATTACGCTCTGCTGCCGTCAATTTTTTGCTCACATAATACACAGGTCTTTGAACTTTATCTTCTTCTCTCACCAATGCTGAGCTGATCGCGTGGAACGACACTGCCAAGTACACGAATAAGTCCTCGTGATCCACCGGCTTAGATAATATCGGAGGTTTCTCCAGGTGTCTCAGCAAGTTCTGAAACACTTCTATGCAGTCGGGCGTCCATTTGAAGTGGCGCTTTCCTCGCTTTATCAATTCGAAGAATGGGATGCATTTGTCCGTAGCCCTGGAGATAAATCTGCTTAGTGCGGCTACTTTCCCTGCAAGGCTTTGCACATCTTTAATCTGCCTAGGTTCCTGAATGTCTCTGATTGCTGCGATCTGGTCTGGATTAATCTCAATCCCACGAGAACTGACGATGAATCCTAAGAATTTTCCGGAGGCGACCCCGAATGAACATTTTGTTGGGTTGAGTTTCATCCCGTACTTTCGAAGAATGCCAAACATCTCTGCCAAGTCCGTAGTGTGATTGGAGGATTGCCTGGACTTAACCAACATGTCGTCGACGTATACTTCCATTGTTTTCCCAATCTGGTTATAGAACATTCTGTTCACTAACCGTTGATATGTAGCGCCTGCGTTCTTCAAGCCAAAGGGCATTACCACATAGCAGTATAATCCCAGATCCGTAATGAAGCTAGTGTGTTCTTGATCTGGAATGTGCATTGGAATCTGGTTATATCCTGAATAAGCATCCATAAAGGAGAGAAGTCCATGGCCCACCGTTGAGTCCACCAACTGATCGATCCGGGGTAACGGAAAACTGTCTTTTGGGCAGGCTTTATTCAAATCCGAGAAATCGATACACGTTCGCCACTTCCCGTTGGCCTTCTTTACCAGGACTGGATTTGAAATCCAGTCTGGGTAGATTGAGTCTCTGATAAATCCATTACTCTTTAGCTTTCCAACTTCTTCTTTCAAGGCAGCGGACCTCTCTGGGCCCAGCATTCGCCTTTTTTGTTTTACCAGAGGATGCTTAGGGTTAATGCTTAATGAATGGCTCATGATTGATGGAGATATCCCGCACATGTCTGCGTGGGTCCAAGCAAATACATCCAAATTATCTTTCAAGAAATCCGTCAGTTCTTTAGCTAAATTCGAATTTAACTGGGATCCAATCTTAAGGACCTCCTCTGGGTCACTATCATCGATCGGTACATCCACAATTGTCTCGTTGGGAGTCGCCATTCTTCCCCCAGGTTCTTTGTCCTCTCTGGGATCTATATCCTCGGGCAGCTCTCTGGGAGACTCTCCTACGGTTATCCTCTTTAATTGCTATAAGGTTTCCGCCCTTGCGGGGGGTGAAGCGCCCTTGGTTTCTATGTCTCCTCCGTTGCGGAGTAGCTTTAGCTCTGCAATATAACATGCTCATGCGGCAACCTGATCTCCTCTGACAATACCAACACCAGCTTCCGTAGGAAACTTCAATAACAAGCACCAGGGGGCTATACAGGCTCTAAACTTTGCGAGGGCCGGTCGGCCCAAGAAGGCATAATAGGGTGATTCAATATCCAAAACCATGAAGGGAAGGATTCTCACTCTCTGGCGTTCTCCTTCCCCAAGCGTAATTGGTAGCTCTACATAACCCATTGGAGCGGTGGATGCTCCGTTAAATCCACGGATCCATCCCTCACAGGGCTTCAAGTCTTTTATCTCGAGATTCATCTGGTCGAATGTCTTTTTGAAAAGAATGTTGACGGAACTCCCGTTATCCACCAAGACTTTATGAACAGTGGCCGGACCAATAGGTACTGTGATTACAAATGGATCTTCAGTCAGAGCATGGACTCCAATGCTTTCTCGTTCGCAGAAAACGACGTCGTCGGACATCATCCTTTGTTGCTTTACCGGGACGTTGTCCTCAGGGTTGCTACACTCCCCTACCCCGAGGTGCTGCTTGGCTGCATTGACATACTAATCCAATGCCTTGGAACCGTGCTCGGCGAGATAAAGCCCTCCGATTATGGTATTGATAACAAGGTCCTTTCCCTTTTGCTGGGCAGTTGGCCTGACAGCAGGTTGATTCTGGTTCTGATTTGGGGCCTATACAGCTTGCCCCCTGTCTCTGGGTGTCACTCTGTATTCATCCAATTTTCCTTCTCGGAGAAGCCTCTCGACCACATCTCTTAGGTGACGGCATTCATTTGTCGAATAGCCATGAATCTGATGGAAGAGACAAAACTTCCCCGTTTCACGTTCTTTCTCCGTCGACTCTCTGGGAGGAGGCCTTTTATTTTGGAGGACGTTGTACGAATCCATGAAGATATTTTCCAAAGTATCGTTTATTGGCGTATAACTCTCAAAAGACCTGGGACGAGTCCTTCTCTGGGAGTCGTTCCCTCGATTCCTCTTCCGGTTGTTGCCATTACTGTTATTATCATTGTTTCCTGACTGACGACCACCCTGATTCCGATTTCTGACATTAACCTTGACCTTCCCGAGATGTCTCTTGTCTGCTTAACGGCGACATTGCTATGGATTTCCTCTTTATCGGCCGTTTTTGCCTTTCGGTTAGCATATACCTCCTCCCGGCGTAAGTGTACGTTAGCTTTTTCGTAGAATAACTCTCTAGTATGAGGTGGCTTGCCGGCCAGATATCTCCCAAATTCGGTGTCTTTATCTACCCTATCAATTAGGGCTGCCACAACAGTTGGCTCATGAGGATCTTTGACTTTAGTAGTGGCTAGGTTGAAATGGTCTAGATACACCCTCAAACTCTCGCTTGGTCGTTGCTTGACAAGGAACAAGTCAATCACACTCTTCGTCTTTTGTGCATAGATGCGGAACTGTTCCACGAACCTTTCACTCAACTCCCTGAAGCTGGAAATTGATCTTGCTGGTAAGCGAGTAAACCATAATAATGCTACATCCTCTAGGAATATGGGAAATGCTTTGCACTTGACAGCGTCAGAAGCTACGGCAGCGGTCATTGAACAAGAATATCTCATCAGATGTTGGACGGGATCAGATCTACCTGCATAACGGTTCATCTGCGGCATGTTGAAGCGCCTCGGGAACGTCGCATCTAAAATGTCATCAGTGAAAGGGGTGTGACTGCGGTCAATTCCCCAATCTTCATTTTGTTGTCCACGGCTATCTGCCAGAATTTGATGGATCATAGCTGCAAAATTTGCACTGGTCAGCGGAGGCTCGGGGTCAGCGCTTCTTGCTTGGTGGGGTTCTCTAATCTCTCTTCCGGGAGCTGCCATGAAATCCGGGGCTCGGATTGGGCTTCGCTGCCCCCTGTTACCATGAGCATTTGTACAGCGACAGGGCTGAGATAGTCTATTCTGAACAGGGTTGTCCACACCTCGAGCTCTGGGAGTTGCGGCACGATCATTCACATTGCGGTTTGAGGGCCCTGCACCCAGTGCCTCTTCTTCCCGTGATGGCAGGGTTCCAAATCGAAGCTGCTCTATGTTTTCAGGCCTCTCATATGGTCGCCGCGGAGGTCTCGGCGATTCCTCTGAAGAAGAAGAGTATTCTGGGGTGAGCGGACGAACCGGGGGCGTCCTTTGCCTTGCGAGATCATTAAGCCTTCTATCCATAGCGGTCAAGTTCTATCGCAGAACGAAGCTCTCCTGCCTTTGAGTAGCCAATTCATCAAACAGCCTCTCCCACATTTCGGAAAAGCGAGAGAGATCCCCCTCAGTAACGGGAGCAGAAGGGTCATATTGATCATCATCATTTTCTCTTATGCGCAAAGAGCTTGAGCCAGGTCGAACGGAGGGGCCAGGACGGTAGGAGCGAGCCATAGGCTCCTTTCCAGGTCGAGTTGTAGTCTGGTCATCAATTTGGATCGCTGTGGATCGAGGTTGGTGGCTCGCAGCGCCCCCCTGGGATCGGTTCGTGGTCACGGTATGTGGAGGATTCGGGGCGTTATCACGGGATCGAGTAACAACCCCTCTAGCTTCGCGGTTCGCAGCGCAACCCTCAAGTCGGATCGTGGCACCTTGATTGGTTCGGGTCACCCCCCTGTCCTCGCGATCCGTGACCCCCTCGACGACCTGCTCGTGTGCACTTTCGCCAACCACTTCATTCGCGACTTCATTCGCTTGCGAAGCTCGCACTTCCTTAGTCTTCTTTCTAGCCATGATATCAGATGTCGCTGGAATCTTCAAAAATCTGAACAGTGAAGTTTTAGGACTGTTTTCTTCGGAATTTCAAATCCAAATAGTAAAATAGCAATCCGGTAGGCTGAGAATTCAATTCTCAGTGAAAGCACCAAAATGTTTGATCAAAATTTGGACCTAACACCCAAATTGTTCTGATTCGTAAAGAATTATAACTGGAGAATGAAGGAAAAGAAGAAAACACACAGAATTTATAGTGGTTCGGCGTTAACGAGCCTACGTCCACTTTATATGCTATCGATTATACTTTGAATGCTAGTACAATCAATGATTTCTCTCAAACTCACTCTTACAATTGTGATTTCTCTCAGTAATCTCGTAATAAAACTGACAAGAAATAGTGGTACGACAGTAATGGTGGAATCAGTGCTCAATACTGCCAAAAGATCCTGAAAAATGCCAAGCTCTGGGCTATTTATAGCTGATTTTGTCTGGCGGATCGCGGTCACACATGGCACAGATCCCGAGAATATCGGATCGGATCGCAGATTGATGAAGAATTAGTCAAATTAGCCGTTGTGGATAGGTGTCGCGATCCCCTTAAATATCGGATTGAGCAAGGAGGAGGAATTGGTCAAAGTGACAGTTGGGGACACGTGTCGCTGGATCCGTGCATCTCGGATCGCCGAAGACTAGCTCGTGCTTGAACAGGTCAGAGGCTTCGCTGTGCGTCGGGGGATCAGATCAGTCTGTGCAGGGTAGTAGTGTAAGTGCAGTTCGAGTCGTGTAGAGGTAGTCGGATCGCTGATGCTATGGGGGCGATCCGATGGGGGGCGATCCGAGAGAGGCGACCCTCTGGTGCGATCCGATCCTTCATGAACTTAAGGAACGTAGTTTCATACTTTCTTCTTGTGTGTGAACCTTGGTGGCTTGGTCAAAAAGCTAGCCAACAGTCCCCTCTAGTACATCCCACTTAACCCTCTTCTTATTCATGTTCACTTACATGTTTCATTTTTGGTTAAGTGTTTCTAATCGTATTTCAAATGCCACCCAAGGTGTAACACCCCGTGAATTCTATAACGTTAAGCTTCACAAATTAAAGTGTAACAAATTCTAAATGAAAGAATTAAGGGAAATGGGTTACGCCATTGCGTTCGTCTCAGAATTCTGCTTGAGATAGAATCCGAGTTTGCGTGAATCGGACTCCATATGAAGGAGTTATGGCCTTCGGAAGTTTCAGAATAAAATTTAAATTCAAATAGCGCAAATTAAATTTCGAAATTCAAATTTTCAGGTTCAAACTGGGCTGGGCGGGAAAATTCCCACCCAGAGACCAGGTCGACCATAGGGTCGACCTTTGTGTCGACCTGGCCTCCCCAGGTCGACCATAGTGTCGAGCTGGTCACCCCAGGTCGACCTTAGTGTCGACCTGGGTGTCGACCTGCCAGTCGACATGGCTGGCTAGGTCTGGCTCTGGCTCGAATTTGTGGGGCTCGGTGTGTCACTAGGGCTGACATGTCACCGTTTGATTGGCTCTTTGACCTTTGAATGGTCTAGATTCCTCCTGTCTTCATCTGACGGCTCAAAACAATTTAAAAATCTATAAATACACCCTAAGTCTCAACTGAAAATTCACACAAAAAAATAAGAAGGGAGTCGTCATGCTGCCAAGGAGGAATTGAGCATAGCCGTCAAGAGAGAAAAGCCTAGAGACGATTCAAATTAAGAAGAAGATAAAAGTTTAATCAAATTAATCAGCGCAATGTTAGTCTACCCAAAGGTGCGCATCTCAATTTCAGAATTCAGAATCCAGAATTCAAGATTCTGCATTCGTTGTAAGTATAGTGACCTTTCAGAATATGAATATGAATAAAAATTATGATGTGATTCGATGTAAATAAAAATAGAATTGTGTTATTGTATGAATATGATATAAATTCTGTGTATTGTAATGATTCAGTTATGACTTGTGTATTGATATTTGTGGCCTAAATTGATTGATGCAAGCGTATGGAACAATTGTACATGAAAAACAATGGCACTTGCAAGTTTGTGGCAAAAACTAGAATTTGATCCCTTTATGTTTATGCCTATGGCATGGACTATATACATTCACTAAGTCTAAATTAAGGCTTATGTAAACATGTTCTAGATTCGAAACCTTTTATGCCTACATGACCCAAAACCTATGACATCATTCTTATGTTTATTTGCAAGTATAATTGGATCTATGTTAAGTATCGTTTGGGTTTCTTAAACTATGCAAGTTCATGTTAAAATAGGCTTTGTGATTAGATGTTAAAATTGGACATTTTGGTGAATATACAACATGCTAGTTTTGTGGTTGACATTATGCCAAGTTAAACATGTTTAAACACAAGTTTGTATTAGCCCAAACTATGCCATTTCATATGTCACCTACTTAGTTATACTTTGATTTGAATGCAAGTTTACATGACCCATAATTTATGCTATTTGAATCGCTAAATTGCAAGTTCATGCGCCACACACCTTTATGTATTGTAAAATGTTACATGTGCTTGATTTCCCCTTTTCTCACATTTATAAAGTTGGGCTGAATTGTGTCGAGCCCAACATTTGTTATAATGTTGCGAACGTACAAACGAGGTTAATAACGTTGGGTGTAAAACATGAAAATATATGTTGGCATGTTTGGCACATGCCAATGACAATGCCATTTAAGCAGTATGAACTGTTATACCCAAGAATAAAAGACATGACATTTACATATATAATTGAGAAGTGATAAAATATGTAAATTTAGAAAACACGATATGCTTAACCCGAGATTGGATTGAGTTGTGATGTAAACCTGCCCAGACCCGCCCGGCTGTCCAGTAGTCACAACAATACCTATCTAATGTGGGTGGTTAAGCATTGAGCCCAATAATGACCCGAGGTTAGACTGAGCTACGGTGTAAACCTGCCCGAAACCGACCGGCACATCCAGTAACCGTAGCAATATCTATATAATGTGAGTGGTCAGGTGCTCTAAGAGGCTAAGGATAGATGGTAGGGTTAAGTCAACTATAACACTTAACCAAATTCAACATGTTAACAAGAATTGATAGGTGGGGTTAGGTTAATACAGACACTTAACCACTTAACATGTTTGACTAGAAAATTCTGGTAACGAGGGACCCGTTTCAGCAGTAACCCAAGTTAGGTATCATGGTACCCTAAAACTAGGCAGGGTGGGGCACAATTACTGGGCTGATTGTAAGCGGTCAAACGACGGCGGTGGGTGCACTGTGTAGGTCTAACGGGGTGCGGGCGTGTACACACTCCGAAGCAGACAACCAGGGCACTGGGGACACCAGTAGTATAACCTATGCCTTCTAGAATTTGTGTCGGGGCCGCCGCCATGGGTCTTGATACACCCCATGGTGGGACCAACATAGGTATTTACAATTCTAGGGGCCGTATGACACATGTTAACGCGAGTAGGAGCCGATCTTTCTAAAATGGGGATCACTTCACCCTCACCATGGGTTGCCAGTTAGAATAAACTCAAGTAGGTGCAGAGATATAGTATGGGTGCGATAGAACATTCGACACTTCCTTAGCTTGTGACACTTTCCTATTTTCAGTTTATATCTATCATGCCCTTTTCTTATTCACATACTGAAGAGTTACTAGACTTACTCAGGCTTTATGTCTGACTCTATTTTCTTTTCGTCTTCTTTTCTTTCGTTCCCCCCCCCACCCCAGGTCCACAGGGAGGAAACAACTCAGCTCAGTCAGACTACAAGCTCCAAGACCGTAGATGTATGATTTGGATCTCTTTTGCTCGGATCATGGCTTTGGATATCACTATGGGTATTTTTGTTACTTTTATTTATGTTTTATGCTTCTTTAATAAACAAGATAGTTTTGAGGTTGTAATGATGGAAATGTTTTGATGGAACACGTATTGATGAAATAAAAGTCTGTTTGGTTTCCGCTGTTTAAAATATGTGTATTTATACTTGTCTTGAGTTTATCTGTGGCTTTTACTTATAAACCTCCACCAAAGTTAAGGCATTCACTTTGTGAGTGACCTTAACAGAGGTGGGGTGTTTCACTTGGTATCAGAACATAAGTTTACCAGATAGGATAAAAGTTTTTGAAATTGTTTTCAAAAAGAAAAATTAAAGAAGCACTTTTCAAGAAAAAGTGTTATATTTATAAAATTACAAAATTTTCCAAAGCCATGTGCCCTATTTATCTCTCTCTATCATTCGTTTTGAATCTTTCCTTTCTATTTCAGCATGTCTGGAGACCTTAACCTCCTGGAAAGAGTGCCGATACCCAGCTGGTTTAGGAGGTACTTAGAAGCAAGGGCCAATGGAGCGAGCCCAGCAGACATTCCTCCTCCAATGGCTGCGGCTCCTCCTCCTCCTCCACCTCCTCATGGAAATGCCTTCGCGAAAACATGTAGAGACTTCAAGGCTATGGGTGGAAAAGACTTTTATGGGACATAATCCTTTGTAGGAGCAAGAAACTGGCTAAAGAAGACTGTGGATCTGTTTGTCATCTTCGGAGTTGATGACAGGCAAAAGATACAGCTAGCAGTATGGTTACTTAATGATGAAGCTTCCTATTGGTGGGAAATTACCAATGCTCAGAGGGCGGTGGAAACATGGGAAGGCTTCAGGACAAGGTTTGAGATGAAATTCCTCTCCCAAGCTGAAAGAATACTGCAAATGGAGAAGTTTCTAACTCTGAAACAGGGAAGTATGACAATCAGGGAGTATGTTAATCAGTTTAATCAGCTGGCCAGATTTGGGCTGGACTTAGTAAACACCCAACACAAGAAGGCACCTCGCTTCGTCAAAGGTTTGAATGAGACTCTACACAGCCTTGCCATGACCCATGTATCCACGGGAGCGACTTATGAAAGCTTGGTGGACATGGCATTGCTACACGAGGAAAACCACGGTAAGAAAAAAACTAAGGTGGAAGAGAAGAAAGAGGGTCTACAAGCAAAGAAAACAGACTTCAAGAAAGGAGGGAAGAACAATAAGCCCCGTGAGAGGAGAAGGTGCAATTTCTGTGGCATTGTGGGACATATATCAGAAGACTGTCGAAAAAGGAAGGCGAAGATGGGTGGTTGCTTCCATTGTGGAGAGACTGGGCACCAGGCTAAGGACTTCCCAAAGAAGAAAGGGTAGGGACAGAAAGCTGGATCCACTTCAGGGGGTCAGGTTCATGCGCTAGTAGCACCTCAGTAGGAACGAGGTAGTAATATTTCTGTAGAAAGTGTAGTTTATCTTTATGATCATCCAGTTCGCACGCTTTTTGACTCTGGCGCATCATACTCTTTTATTTCATCTGCCTTAGTAGAATCTCTGCATCTAGACACTAGTATGGTAGAAGATCCCTTAGTAGTTTCAAATCCAATTGGGGGCTCCGCTTACTTGTCAATGGTTTGTTTGGGTTTGAAAATCTCTATTCTCAACATTGAGTTTAGTTGTAATGCCTTTGTTTTGGGCTTCTCGCGATATGGTTTGATCTTAGGCATGGACTGGTTATCCAGTAATAGTGCCATTCTTGACTGTGAGAAAAGAGTAGTTAGACTCTTGACTCGGCTTGGTAACACTCTAGAAATTTCTTGTAATCCCTTGAATGCTGTTATGCTTAGTTATCTAGAGTCGCTTGATGCTTCGGATGAGATTTGCAATTAGTTAGAGTAGTCCGGGAATATCCGGATGTCTTTGAGGAGGTGAAAGGCTTACCTCCGAGGCGGGAAATAGACTTTCGCATATATCTTGTGGATAATGCAAAGCCTGTAGCTTTACCTGTCAGACACATGGCTCCAAAAGAGAGAAATGAGCTCAGTAAGCAGGTTAAAGAACTTCTCGAAAAGGGGTTCATTAGACGGAGCATTTCAGAATGGGGTGCTCCAGTGGTGTTCGCAACCAAAGCGGATGGTTCTCTTCGCCTTTGCGTCGACTATAGGGAGTTAAACAAATTGACCAAGAAAAATAGGCACCCTCTTCCCCGAATCGACGATTTATTTGATCAGCTTGTAGGTGCGACGGTCTTCTCCCAATTTGATCTGGCAACTGGGTTCCATTAGCTAAGGATAGCTGAAGATAGCATTGATAAAACGACGTTTAGAACCCCAGACGGTTTCTTCGAGTGGCTTGTCATGCCTTTCGGCTTGACAACGCACCCGCTTATTTCGTAGACCTAATGAGCAGGGTGTTCAGAGAATTCCTCAACAAATTTGTGGTTGTCTTCGTAGATGTTATCTTAATCTTCACAAAGAATGAGGAAGAGCATGCTCAGCATCTGAAAGAAATCATGGAAACTCTCCGTACACATTAGCTAAAAGCCAAATTCTCCAAGTGCCACTTTTGGAGAAAGGAGGTAAGATTTCTTGAGCATATAGTTTCCAAAAAAGGGTTGGCTGTGGACCCCGCGAAAGTGGTGGCAGTGCAAGATTGGAAGACACCAAGAAATGCAACCGAAGTTTGAAGCTTTCTTGGGCTAGCCGGTTTTTACCAAAAAATTATTAAGGATTTCGCGAAAATCTCGGCCCCACTCACAAGGCTAACAAAGAAGAATCTGGCGTTCACGTGGGATTTGGACTGCGACTTTGCTTCCCAATGATTAAAAGGGCTCTTACAATAGCCCTAGTTCTAACTCTGCCTGACGGAAGCAAAATGTTCACAGTATACACGGATGCATGTGGAACGGGACTAGGCGTTGTTCTAATGCAAGAAGGAAGGGTAGTAGCTTATGGCAGAAGACAATTGAAAGTTCATGAAAAGAACTACCCAACCCACGATCTTGAGTTAGCCGCCATCGTCTTTGCGCTTTAGTCTTAGCGCCATTATCTCCTAGGTGAGAGGTTCGAATTATACACTGACCATAAATCGTTGAAATATCTCTTCTCGCAGAAGGATCTTAACTTGACGCAGCAAAGATGGATGGAGTTTCTTGCCTCATATGACTTTCAAATTTCCCATACTCTCGGCAAAGGCAACATAGTAGCAGATGCGTTGAGCCAAAAGAAACTGACCTTAAGCCCTCTCTTTGTGGAAAGGCAAAGCCTGGAGTATATAGCCAGCTTTAACTTTAGGCCCTCCTCAGATTTTGTACCGGGTTTGTTAGCATCTCTCGAAGTACGCCCTATACTCTTGGACTCAATAGGGGATGCACAACGTGAAGACCCTCAGCTTGTTGATGTGATTGATAAACTTATTAGCGGTGAGACTTCTAGTCAACTCAGTAGATACGCCATCGATGATAAGGGTTGGCTGAGGAGAGATGGAAGATTATGCGTCCCACAAACAAGGGAGTTGACAAAGAAGGTTCTCGAGGAAGCGCATCATTCCAAGATGACTATAAACCCTGGCGGTGATAAGATGTACAAGGATATAAAAAGGACTTTCTTTTGGAGCGGCATGAAAGAGGACGTGGCAAATTTCGTTTCTAAGTGCATGACCTGCCAACGGGTCAAGGCGGACCAGAAGAAACCTGGACGACTACTTCATCCTTTAGAGGTCCCACAGTGGAAGTAGGATAGCATTTCAATGAACTTCATTGATAGACTACCTAGGTCGAGAAGAGGCAGTACTAGCATTTGGGTAGTAGTTGACATGCTTACTAAAAGCGCCCACTTTATACCTATCAAGAGTAGAAGGACTGCCTCATCTCTAGCATCTCTTTATCTCAAGGAAATAGTTCGACTCCATGGGATACCCTCCAGCATTGTTAGTGACCGAGACCCTATCTTCACAAGCGAGTTTTGGCGGAGTCTGCAAGAAGCTGTAGGCACACAGTTATGTTTGAGCACGGCCTATCACCCCAAACCGATGGCCAGACGGAAAGGGTGAATAGAGTTTTAGAGGATCTTTTGAGACTTTGCGTTCTTGACTTTGGAGGGACTTGGGAGGATCACCTTCCTTTAGTGGAATTTGCCTACAACAACAACTACCAAGCTACCATCGATATGGCACCCTTCGAAGCCTTGTATGGAAGACCGTGCAAATCACCAACTTGTTGGCAGGAGTCTACAGATAAGCTTATACTGGGGCCATATATGATTCGAGAGACTTCGGAGAAAGTAGACTTGATACGTAGGAGGATGAAGACTGCCCAAGATAGACAAAAATCCTATGTCGACAAAAATCCTATGTCGACAAAAGAAGGACCGACCTTGAGTTTGAGGTTAGGGACATGGTTTTCCTTAAGGTATCTCCTTTAAGGAACGTCGTTCGCTTTGGATCCGCAGGAAAGCTAGCACCAAGATTTGTAGGACCGTTTCCTATCATCGAGAAGGTTGGGAAGATGGCCTATAGATTAGAGCTACCCGAGAGACTGGCCGGAGTTCACAACGTCTTTCATGTTTCTCACCTCCGGAAGTGTTTGCATGAGTCTGCGGAAGTAGTGGAACCTAGCATTCTAGAAGAAGCCGAAGTGGAACATGAAGCAACTGTGAGGAAAGTTCCAACCCGCATCTTAGGAACTGAAGTGAAAAAGCTTCGCAACCGCGAAGTCAAACTCGTTAAAGTTCAGTGGAGCGACGCCGAGGAAGACGCGACTTGGGAAAATGAGGATAGAACACGCGCTGCCTAACCTCTTCTTTTTGAGGGTACGTCCTCGATCTCTCTTTTTTCCTTAAGTTATGCTTTATCTATCTTTTTAGGTATATCTCCTCGGTCCTTTTTCTAACTCCTTAGGTAGAAAACAAATGGATGCAAACATGTATTTGAAAACATGTTATGGATGATGGCTGCAAATGGTTGCTAGTGGTTGCTCGTGGATGCATATACACACATACCCTAGGTTATAGATCGGTCAGTCACTTCATATTGCATATGCATATATGTATTCTCATTTGTATATGGTTGAAACTTGATATGCTGTCATATGGTCGTCGCATTTGTATGAATAGTTGTGCACTCATATAGAATTATGAGTAGGAAAAATTTACATACATAATGGATTCATGACACTTACACGATTTGCATTAAGGAGGTCAACTGAATCAGTAGACCGCTTGATTTCAGCATTAGATAGGGACATGTACACACACTATGCATATGATCATGAAGCATTAGAAGTCTTTTAAGGACAGTGGATGCCTGTGTTTGTTGGTTGAGTAGATGGACTGTTGGATGGTAGGATATACGTTCTTCCTAACTTGAAGATTTCAGGGACGAAATCCTTTTAAGGGGGGAGAATGTAACACCCCGTGAATTATATAACGTTAGGCTTCACAAATTAAAGTGTAATTAATTCTAAATGAAAGAATTAAGGGAAATGGGTTACGCCATTGCATTCGTCTTGGAATCCTGCTTGAGATAGAGTCCGAGTTTGCGTGAATCGAACTCCGTATGAAGGAGTTATGGCCTTCGGAAGGTTCAGAATAAAATTTAAATTCAAACAGCGTAGTTTAAAATTCAAAATTCGAATTTTCATGTTCAAACTGGGCTGGGCGGGAAAATTCCCGCCCAAAGACCAGGTCGACCATGGAGTCGACCTGGCCTCCCCAGGTCGACCATAGTGTCGACCTGGTCACACCAGGTCGACCATAGTGTCGACCTGGGTGTCGACCTGCCAGTCAACCTGCCTGGTCGACCTGACTGGCTAGGTCTGGCTCTGGCTCGAATTTCTGGGGCTCGGTGTGTCACTAGGGCTGACATGTCACCTCTTGATTGGCTCTTTGAACTTTGAATGGTCTAGATTCCTCCTGTCATCATGTGACGGCTCAAAACAATTTAAAAATCTATAAAAACACCCTAGGTCTCAACTGAAAATTCACACAAAAAAATAAGAAGGGAGTCATCATGCTGCCAAGGAGGAATTGAGCATAGCCGTCAAGAGAGAAAAGCCTAGAGACGAATCAAATTAAGAAGAAGATAAAAGTTTAATCAAATTAATCAGCGCAACGTTAGTCTACCCAAAGGAGCGCATCTCAATTTCAGAATTCAGAATCCAAAATTCAAGATTCTGCATTTGTTGTAAGTATAGTGACCTTTCAGAATAAGAATAAAAATTGTGATGTGATTCGATGTAAATAAAAATAGAATTGTGTTATTGTATGAATATGATATAAATTCTGTGTATTGTAATGATTCAGTTATGACTTGTGTATTGATATTTGTGGCCTAAATTGATTGATGCAAGCCTATGGAACAATTGTATATGAAAAACAATGGCACTTGCAAGTTTGTGGCAAAAACTAGAATTTGATCCCTTTATGTTTATGCCTATGGCATGAACTATATACATTCACTAAGTCTAAATTAAGGCTTATGTAAACATGTTCTAGATTCGAAACCTTTTATGCCCACATGACCCAAAACCTATTACATCATTCTTATGTTTATTTGCAGGTATAATTGGATCTATGTTAAGTATCGTTTGGGTTTCATAAACTATGTAAGTTCATGTTGAAATAGGCTATGTGATTAGATGTTAAAATTGGATATTTTGGTGAATATACAACATGCTAGTTTTGTGGTTGACATTATGCCAAGTTAAACATGTTTAAACACAAGTTTGTATTAGCCCAAACTATGCCATTTCATATATCACCTACTTAGTTATACTTTGATTTGAATGCAAGTTCACATGACCCATAATTTATGCTAGTTGAATCGCTAAATTGCAAGTTCATGCGCCACACACCTTTATGTGTTGTAAAATGTTACATGTGCTTGATTTCCCCTTTTCTCACATTTATAAAGTTGGGCTGAATTGTGTCGAGCCCAACATTTGTTATAATGTTGCGAACGTACAAACGGGGGTAATAATGTTGGGTGTAAAACATGAAAATATATGTTGGCATGTTTGGCACATGCCAATGACAATGACATTTAAGCAGTATGAACTGTTATACCCAAGAATAAAGGACATGACATTTACATATATAATTGAGAAGTGATAAAATATGTAAATTTAGAAAACACGATATGCTTAACCCGAGGTTGGATTGAGTTGTGATGTAAACCTGCCCGGACCCGCCCGGCTTTCCAGTAGTCACAACAATACCTGTCCAATATGGGTGGTTAAGCATTGAGCCCAATAATGACCCGAGGTTAGACTGAGCTACGGTGTAAACCTGCCCGGAACCGAATGGCACATCCAGTAACCGTAGCAATATCTGTCAAATGTGAGTGGTCAGGTGCTCTAAGAGGCTAAGGACAGATGGTAGGGTTAAGTCAACTATAACACTTAACCAAATTCAACATGTTAACAAGAATTGATGGGTGGGGTTAGGTTAATACAGACACTTAACCACTTAAGATGTTTGACTAGAAAATCCCGGTAACGAGGGACCCGTTTCAGCAGTAACCCAAGTTAGGTATCATGGTACCCTGAAACTAGGTAGGGTGGGGCACGATTACTGGGCTGATTGTAAGCGGTCAAACGACGGCGGTGGGTGCACTGTGTAGGTCTAACGGGGTGTGGGCGTGCACACACCCCGGAGCAGACAACCAGGGCACTGGGGACACCAGTAGTATAACCTATGCCTTCTAGAATTTGTGTCGGGGCCACCGCCATGGGTCTTGATACACCCCATGGTGGGACCAGCATAGGTATTTACAATTCTAGGGGCCGTATGACACATGTTAACGCGAGTAGGAGCCGATCTTTCGAAAATGGGGATCACTTCACCCTCACCATGGGTTGCCAGTTAGAATAAACTCAAGTAGGTGCAGAGATATAGTATGGGTGCGATAGAACATTCGACGCTTCCTTAGCTTGTGACACTTTCCTATTTTCAGTTTATATCTATCATGCCCTTTTCTTATTCACATACTGAAGAGTTACTAGACTTACTCAGGCTTTATGTCTGACTCTATTTTCTTTTCGTCTTCTTTTCTTTCGTTTCCCCCCTCCCACCCTAGGTCCACAGGGAGGAAACAACTCAGCTCAGTCAGACTCTTTACAAGCTCCAAGACCGTAGATGTATGATTTGGATCTCTTTTGCTCGGATCATGGCTTTGGATATCACTATGGGGATTTTTGTTACTTTTATTTATGTTTTATGCTTCTTTAATAATCAAGACAGTTTTGAGGTTGTAATGATGGAAATGTTTTGTTGGAACACGTATTGATGAAATAAAAGTCTGTTTGGTTTCCGCTGTTTAAAATATGTGTATTTGTATCTGTCTTGAGTTTATCTGTGGCTTTTACTTATAAACCTCCACCAAAGTTAAGGCATTCCCTTTGTGAGTGACCTTAACAGAGGTGGGGTGTTTCACAAGGCACCCACTAGATTCCACATGCCACCCAAGGCACCCACTTAACCCCCTCATGTCCCACAACATGTTTATCTGGTTAAGTGTTTCTTAATTCATTAAGATCGTAACCTCATAAAGACCTCCCATATTAGACTGGCGTTTGTGGAAGATGGATTTGCCGGGCGGGTCCGGACAGTCTTACACCACAAACGAGCCTAACCTCGTGTCTTTACAATTGTTACGTATTTAATTTATGCCTAAGACCTCCCACATTAGACTGGCATTTGTTGCAGCTGGATTTGCCGGGTGGGTCCGGGCAGTCTTACACCACAAAAGAGCCTAACCTCGTGTTTTAGACGATTAATTACTCCAAACTAATCATTCCCTAATTTGAATTACTTTCCCTATTCAAATTATCAATCAATTCCAAATTTAACTATGGCCATAATTGACTCAATTATGTCCATCTATTTATGGTATGCAAAATCATACCAATTTTTATCACAAATTAATTTTTATGCCATTTAAGGCATTTATGCCAACTAAATCTTTTAATATTATCCCACTACCCCACGTTGTACATTCGTTCGTTTAACGTAAAATATACTTTAGACTCGAATAGTCTAACTCATGAAATAAAGAGAAAAACATCACAACATACATATAGATAAAACTAGATCTAAACATAGGGGTGAACTTGCATGTGTGAATGATGTTCTACATCTTAATCTTGCATAGGCCAAAGTTACAACTTGCATATAACTACATATGTCATAGATCCAAATCTAAAGATGTAAACTTGTTTGGGTCATAGTCACAAACTTGCATAAATCATGCATGTCATAAATCTACACATAAAGGTGAGAACTTGCATAGGCAATAACCACAAACTTGCATAACATGATTCATAATCCAAACTCATATATTTGTATAAACTTGCATATGTGATTTATGCAACATAACAATGGTGTGAACTTATATCTAAACATGTAAACTAGCATGTAGAATTTATCATAAAACTCACACACATGTCATAGCCTAACTTTAGATCAAATTTTCACATAAACTAGGTGTCATGAAACATGTAAGGTTACATATAATTTTCCCCAACTTGCATATGATTCATGTCTAAATCAAAATCTAAACTTGCATACATACATATGATTTATCATAGGAATCAACATAACCAAACTAGCATATGAACAACATAATGATTTGATTATACATAAGCCAATCATAGAATTACAACATAGATGGTAGCATCATAATTTTACCACATATATGATAACATCACAACATAATATCATAGAATTTACAACATGTATGATAACATCACAATTTTACAACAAAATTATAACATGCGGTCAATAATCCACATCATATCAATATAATCCACATCATAACTTAATCCAATTAAATTGCTAATTATTTTATTAAAATTATCGAACTCATAACTCAAAGAAGGTTTTGAGTTCTGAATTCTCAAGTTGTATTAGCTTTCCTTTGATGAAGATTCGTTGTTAGAGTTGAAAAGGATTGAATTTGATTTGCTTTCTTCCTCTCTAATTGGTGGAAGCTATGCTGAGTTGCTAGGTGACGACATGGAGGCCATGAATCTAATTTTGTTTTGATTTTAGGGTTTGAGTCTATAGGTGTTTTTATAGAGTTTAGGATTAGTTTAAGTCGTCCGATCAACCCAGGATTAATCCCAACCAATCAGAGCAGATCAGAAACCCTAATGAGTCAGCATCTAGTCACAAACAGGTCACCAAACAAATCTGCCCGGGGGGGGGGGGGGGCAGGTCGACCCCCAAGTCGACCTGGTCGGGGTAGGTCGACCTGGCCTCGGCGGGAATTTTCCTGCCTAGCCTGTTTGACTCTGAAATTTGAATTTTCTGAAATCTGTTTTGAATTTTCTGAAACTTCCGATGGCCATAACTTCTTCATACGAAGTCCAATTCACGCAAACTCAGACTCTATCTCAACCAGAATTCTGAGACGAACACAATGGCGTAACCCGTTTCCCTTAATTCTCACATCTGAAATTAGTTATTCTTTAATTTGGTGTTAACAGAAATACGAGGTGTTACATTCTCCCCTCCTTAAAGGATTTCTCCCCCGAAATCTCCAAGTTAAGGAGAATGCATATCCTAACATCCAAACAACCATCTACTCAACCATCAAACACCGGCATCCATTGTCCTTATAAAATTCCTAATGCTATATGAACATATGCAAGAAGTGTGTGCATATGTTCCTTATCTAGTGCAAAATCAGGCGGTCTGCTGATTCAGTTGACCTCCTTAATGCAAACCATGATAATGCCATGCATCCATTATGTATGCGAAAGAACCCTATCGATACATATTATTTCTACATGTGTGCACAGCCATTCACCAAAATGCAACATCCATATGATGGTACAACCATTATACAACCATTAACTTAAATATGCACACATGTTTATATGCAATATGAAGTGACTGGGCCGGTCTAGTGCCTAAAGTGTGTGTATATGCATCCACCTGCAACCACTATCAAACACTTGCATCCACATGAATCCATCATACATAACATGTCTCAAACACATGTTTCAATCATAAGACTACCCTATCTAAAGGTCAAAGATACCAGCGAGAGGATATACTAAAGATAAAACAAGTATAAGCTAAGCGATAAAGGAGAAATTAAAAACATACCCTCGAAAAGAAAAGGGTACAATGAACGCATCTTCTCTTCCATCTCCTAAGTAGTGTTGCAGTCGTCATCTCCCCATTGCACTTTGACTAGCTTGACCTCTCGATTTCTCAACTTCTTAATCTCCGACCCAAGAATGCACGTAGGAGCTCGTCGAATTGTTGCATCACGCTCGATCTCCACCTCTCTAAACAAGCTCAGCTCCCCCACTTCTGCGGTCTCGTGCAGGCACTTCCTCAAATGTGATACATGGAATACATCGTGTCCACCACTAAGTCTCTCGGGCAACTCCACTCTATACACCATCTGTCCAATCCTCTCCTTAATAGGAAACGTCCCTACGAACCTTGGTGCTAACTTCCCAATGGACCCTAAGCGAACAACATTCCGTAATGGAGACACCTTGACAAAGACCATGTCCCCAATATCAAACTCAAGATCTGTCCTCCTCTTGTCCGCATAAGATTTCTGCCTATCTTGCGCCGTCTTCATCCTCCTTCGAATCAGATCGATCTTTTCCGAAGTCTCTCTAATCATATCGGGCCCAAGCAAGGTCTTATCTGTAGACTCCCACCAACATGTAGGCGAATGACACGGCCATCCATAAAGAGCCTCGAACGGTGCCATGCCAATGCTAAACTGAAAGCTATTATTACATTGCAAACTCCACCAACGGAAGATGTTCCTTCCATGTACCTCCGAAGTCTAAGACATACAATCTCAACAAGTCCTCTAGAATACGATTTACCCTCTCGGTCTGGCCGTCCGTCTGAGGATGATATGCGGTGCTCAAACATAACTGAGTCCCTACCGCCTTTTGCAAGCTCTTCCAAAACTCGCTAAGAATTCCATCCACCTTTGCTGCCTTAAGTTCAAGTCCTTCTGAGAGAACAAGTATTTTAGCGACTTGTGGTCAGTGACCAATTCGAATTTTTTGCCAAGAAGATAATGGCGCCAAGACTTAAGCGTGAAAACAATAGCAGCCAACTCTAGGTCATGTGTAGGGTAATTTCTCTCATGCACTCTCAACTGCCTTCCACCATAGGCTATTACCCTTCCCTCTTGCATTAAGACTGCGCCTAGTCCTGTCCCATAAGCATCGGTATAAACGGTAAATGGCTTACTCCCATCTGACAACACTAAGATTGGTGTTGTGGTCAAAGCTCTCTTTAAACGTTGGAATGCATCATCACAATCTACGTCCTATGTGAAAACTAGGTTCTTCTTCGTCAAGCGTGTTAATGGAGCTGATATTTTTGCGAAGTCCTTGATAAACTTCCTATAGTAGCCAGCAACCCTAAGAAACTCCTTACCTCAGTAGCATTTTTAGGGACCTTCCAATCTTGGATGGCCATTACCTTCGCGGGATCCACAGCTATCCCTTCTTTGGAAACCACGTGCCCTAAGAATCGCACCTCCTTTCTCCAAAAGTGACATTTAGAAAATTTAGCTTTAAGGCTATGCGCTCGAAGGGTCTCCAACACTTCCCTAAGATGTAGGGCATGCTCTTCCTCGCTCTTAGAAAAGATCAAGATGTCATCCACAAAGACTACCACAAATTTATTAAGGTACTCCCTAAACACCCTACTCATCAAGTCAACAAAGTATGCGGGGGCGTTTGTCAAACCGAAGGGCATCACAAGCCACTCGAAGAAACCGTCCGGAGTCCTAAAGGCAGTCTTGTCTATGCTATCCTCAGCCACTCTCAACTGATGGAAACCAGTGTCTAAGTCCAACTGCAAAAACACTGAGGCGCCAACTAACTGATCGAAGAGATCGTCAATCCTCGGCAGTGGGTGTCTATTCTTCTTAGTAAGCTTATTAAGTTCTCTATAGTCCACACAAAGTCTAAGGGACCCATCTACCTTCATGGCAAATACTACTGGAGCACCCTACTCCGATATACTACGTCTGATGAACCCCTTCTCAAGCAACTCCTTCACTTGCTTACTGAGTTCTCTTCTCTCTCTTGGAGCCATGTGGCGCACTGGCAATGCAACTGGCTTTGCATTATCTACTAGATATATTTGAAAGTCTATCTCACATTTTGGAGGTAAACCCCTCACCTCATCGAAGACATCAACATATTCACGGACTATGCGAACAGAATGTAAATCATCATCGGATCCGTCAAGGGATTCTAGGTAGCTAAGCATTACTGGACCTCTAGGGTCACAAGAAATATCAAGGGTCTTCCCACAACGAGTCAACAATCTAACTACCCTTCTTTCACAATCTAGGATAGCCCCATATCTAGTTAGCCAATCCATATCTAGAATCAAGCCATAGCCCATGAAACCAAGAACAAAGGCATTGCATTCAATCTCAACGCCCAAGATAAACACTCTCAAATCCCGACAAATCATAGAAAGATGAGCCGAACCACAAATAGGATTTGAGACTACTAAGGGGTCAATAACTAGACTAGTATCTAGGTGCAGTGTTTCAACTAATGATGTAGAGATAAACGAATGTGATGTGCCAAAATCGAATAAAGTACGGACATGATGATCAAACAGAAAAACTAAACTTTCAATGGAAATTGCTCTACCTCGTTCTTGCAGCGATGGGACCACGAGAGCCTGAACTTGTCCCCTTGCCTGCCCTAGTGCCATAAGAGCCTGCACCTGTCATCCTGAGGTAGACCCTGCCCTCTGCCCCTTCTTTGGGCAGTCCTTAATAAGATGTCCCGCTTCGCCACAGTGGAAACAACCAGTCTTCTTTTTTTTCCTACAATCTTTGCTTAAATGGCCTGGTCTCCCGCAGTTAAAGCATCTCTTCTTTCCCTTAGCATTGTTGCCTTTACCACCTTTCTTGTTCTGTTGTTGCTGTTGCGGTTTCTTTTGATCCCCTTTCTTCTCGGGTGCCTTATTAGCACTGGCGCCATTCTCCTGTTCATGCATAAGCGCCATATCAACTAGTCTCTCAAAGGTAGCCCCACGGGAATGTGTGTCATAGCTAACCCATGAAGCGGCTCGTTCCAACCCTTAACAAATCTTAGAGCCTTCTTTTCTGGTGTATTCACCAAGTCCAAGCCAAATCTCGCCAACTGATTGAATTTGTTGACGTATTCTTTCACCGATAGATTCCCTTGCTTCAACGCCAAAAATCTTTCCATTTACAGATTCTCTTCAGCCCGTCAGAGAAACTTAGCCTCAAACCTCCGCTTAAAATCTGGCCAAGTATCGACTGGACGTTCTCCATTAATGACCTCCCACCAAAACGAGGCCTCATCCTTCATTAGCCAGGCAGCTAACTGGACCTTTCTTCCATCATCCACTTCAAAGATTCCAAACAATTCTTCCACCTCCTTTAGCCAATTACGAGCTTCAACAAATGTCTCCGTCCCGTGAAAAGGTTTTCCACCCATTGCCCTAATGTCCTTACATATCTTTGCGAAAGTATCGACGCAAGGAGGAGGAGGAGGATTTGCTGGACTAGAGGTGGCGGCCCTAGTCTCCAAATACTTCCTAAACCATCCTGGTATCGGTATCCCCTCGGGTATCTCGGGAATTCCAGACATACTGAAACAAAAAAGGAAAGATTCAATACAAAGGAACCGAAGGAAAGATATATGGCTCTTGGGGTTATGCATTCTAAAATAAGCTTTTCTCTTGAAAAAACTGTCCTTAAAACATACCTTTGAAAGTACTTCTTTATAAAAGTTGCTTTTCAAAAACACTTTTCAAAATTCATATATGTTCTGGTTACCTTCAGCTCTGATACCACGTGTAACACGCCACGTCCATTAATGTCACCCACAAAGGGAATGCATTAACTTCTATGGAGCATTTTAAGTGAGCATAGAACAGAAACTTAACAACAAGATAGATATAAACAGTACTTAAAGAATTAAAAACTTTATTTCATTGCAGCGGAAAATACATATGTTTGATTACGTCATCAAAACCAGGACCAAGTACATAATATCCATCTTGACTAAATCAAAGTACATAAATTGAAAGACATAATCCCCAATAGAGAATAGCCATGAATAAGAGAGGCTGAACTTTACTTCAGCGATCCAAGCAATCTTCTAAAAGCAAGAAATACAGTTGTCCAAAATCAAGCTCCACTGGTGCTACTTCCAACCTGAGGGGGGGGTGGGGTTGGGGGGGAAGGAAGAAAAGAGGAGGAAACAAAGGGGGTCAAACATAAAGTCTGGCGAGTGCGATAACTTTAACAATATAATTACCAAAATAACTAGGCTAAGGCATAAGTTGGAAAATAAGGAAATGACTGTGAACAATTGAGTAAGACAGAGTAAATAAGGAAACAAAATCAAACTAAGATAACGTTAAAGCGCACATAAATCACTATAAGATGATTACTATACTGCACCATCACTACTATACTGCACCACCACTAGTTACCCTAAGGTTGATCCCTCCTACAAGACTTTAACAATAATAATGGTAGTTTCGTGCACCCCTAGTTGCCTTCATAGGTGTTGCCTGCCCCTATCTCCACTAGGTGTACCCACTACACCCATGCGATCGGCTCCCTAGCTCGTAGATACCCGTGCTGGCCCCATAGTGGGGTGTATCACTCCCCAAAGTGGCAACCCGATACCACAAATAATGCACGGCTTATACCTACACGATGCAACAACGTCTTACCTACCAGCTCGGGTCCACACACGCATATGAACCTGTTGGACTTGCGTTGCCACCGCTAACCCGTTTTGGCCTCTTACAGTCATGCCTAGTATGTGTATCCCGTCCTCGACTTAGATCGAGCCCACAAAGATACGTATGGGTTACTGGTTGAAATGGGCCCTCATTACTTGACACAAGCTATCCACCTAAGCTTGGCCCTTTCTAGTACATCCCACTTAACCCTCTTCTTATCCATGTTCACTTACATGTTTCAATTTTGGTTAAATGTTTCTAATCGTATTTCAAATGCCATCCAAGGCACCCACTAGATTCCACATGCCACCCAAGGCACCCACTTAACCCCCTCATGTCCCACTACATGTTTATCTGGTTAAGTGTTTCTTAATTCATTAAGATCGTAACCTCATAAAGACCTCCCATATTAGACTGGCATTTGTGGCAGATGGATTTGCCGGGCGGGTCCGGGCAGTCTTACACCACAAACGAGCCTAACCTCGTGTCTTTACAATTGTTACGTATTTAATTTATGCCTAAGACCTCCCACATTAGACAGGCATTTGTGGCAGCTGGATTTGCCGGGCAGGTCCGGGCAGTCTTACACCACAAAAGAGCCTAACCTCGTGTCTTAGACGATTAATTACTCAAAATTAATCATTCCCTAATTTGAATTACTTTCCCTATTCAAATTATCAATCAATTCCAAATTTAACTATGGTCATAATTGACTCAATTATGTCCATCTATTTATGGTATGCAAAATCATACCAATTTTTATCACAAATTGATTTTTATGCCATTTAAGGCATTTATACCAATTAAATCTTTTAATATTATCCCACTACCCCACGTTGTACGTTCGTTCGTTTAACGTAAAATATACGTTAGACTCGAATAGTCTAACTCATGAAATAAAGAGAAAAATATCAAACATACATATAGATAAAACTAGATCTAAACATAGGGGTGAACTTGCATGTGTGAATGATGTTCTACATCTAAAACTTGCACAGGCCAAAGTTACAACTTGCATAAAACTACATATGTCATAGATCCAAATCTAAAGATGTAAACTTGTTTGGGTGATAGTCACAAACTTGCATAAATCATGTATGTCATAATTCTACACCTAAAGGTGAGAACTTGCATAGGTAATAACCACAAAATTGCATAACATGATTCATATTCCAAATTCATATATTTGTATAAACTTGCATATGTGATTTATGCAACATAACAATGGTGTGAACTTACATCTAAACATGTAAACTAGCATGTAGAATTTATCATAAAACACACACACATGTCATAGCCTAACTTTAGATCAAATTTTCACATAAACTAGGTGTCATGAAACATGTAAGGTTACATATAATTTTCCCCAACTTGCATATGATTCATGTCTAAATCAAAATCTAAACTTGCATACATACATATGATTTATCATATGAATCAACATGACCAAACTAGCATATGAACAACACGATGATTTGATTATACATAAGCCAATCATAGAATTACAACATAGATGGTAGCATCATAATTTTACCACATATATGATAACATCACAACATAATATCATAGAATTTACAGCATGTATGATAACATCACAATTTTACAACAAAATTATAACATGCGGTCAATAATCCACATCATATAAATATATTCCACATCATAACTTAATCCAATTAAATTGCTAATTATTTTATTAAAATTATCGAAATCACAACTCAAAGAACGTCTTGAGTTCTGAATTCTGAGTTCTGAAGTTGTATTAGCTTTCCTTTGATGAAGATTCGTTGTTAGAGTCGAAAAGGATTGAATTTGATTTGCTTTCTTCCTCTCTAATTGGTGGCGGCTATGCTGAGTTGCTAGGTGACGGCATGGAGGCCATGAACCTAATTTTGTTTTGATTTTAGGGTTTGAGTCTATAGGTGTTTTTATAGAGTTTAGGATTAGTTTAAGCCGTCCGATCAACCCAGAATTAATCCCAGCCAATCAGAGCAGATCAGAAACCCTAATGAGTCAGCATCTAGTCACAAATAGGTCACCAATAAAATCAGCCCCCGGGGGGGGGGGGGGGGGCAGGTCGATCCCCAGGTCAATCCTATGGTCGACCTGGTCAGGGTAGGTCGACCCCCTGGTCGACCCTATGGTCGACCTGTCCCTGGTGGGAATTTTCCCGCCTAGCCTGTTTGACTATGAAATTTGAATTTTCTGAAATCTGTTTTGAATTTTTTGAAACTTCCGATGGCCATAACTTCTTCATACGAAGTCCAATTCATGCAAACTCATACTCTAGCTCATCCAGAATTCCAAGACGAACACAATGGCGCAACCCGTTTCCCTTAATTCTCACATCTGAGATTAGTTATTCTTTAATTTGTTATTATAGTGTTAACAGAAATACGGGTTGTTACACATTTTTTAAATGGTCTCCAAAATCGACTAAATTAGTTTTGTTAGGACCATATCGTCAAAACATAGCTGGATATAATTTTTATGTAATTTTTAAAGTCAGTATATGGCCCCGGTTGATTATAATGTGCGTTTAAATTAAATATATACTGATATATATTTTAATTCAAAGAAAAACCTATCAAAATAGTTTAATTGGCTTACGAAATATATTCCAACGCGTCCGGAATAAGGGTACTTAGCTAGGAACGTCAGTCGTTGGGTTTGAATTGGAGTTCGTATGGGTAACGGGCTTTTTGGATAATTAGAAAATTAAATAATATAATATTATAAATATTAAAATACTAAAACCCTATTCATCTTCGTTGTCGGCCGCCAGTCTATATCGTTAATGGCCTAGACTGCTCAAAACTTCATCCTCAAATAACTTTCAATCCGCTCAACGAAATTTTGCCATCCTTTAGAGGGTTTTGTAGAGAATTTCTAGAGCTTCGCGGCCATACCAATTTCAACCCGAACCGTTGCCTGTGCATCGAGGATCGGACCTCCAAAGTCACCGCACGTCGAGCCCTGCCATGACACCGTCGAAGTGGGCCCCTTACCTGCGAACTTGCGCCTCCCCTAGCTCTAGAACGTGGTGCAACCCGATCGTGCTATAGATGCACGGTTTGATCAGAATTTGAAGACCTAGATCTAAATCAATTCTGAAAACCCACGACCGATGTTCTAAAGGTGATTAACTATAGAAATTACAACATTTATTAAATGTTGCTAATTTTAATTGTTTTCTAAAAATCGTAACTTGCTCATACGTTGATGAAATTCGATAAAACAGGAAGCGTTGGGACTATAAATTAGAGATCTACATTTTAGAAGAGACTACAGTATTTTTGGAGCCTTCTACATATTTAGAAGAAATAAAACAACAAAGTAAATTTCTGAATCCGAATTAATTAAATAAAATTATTTTAGGATGCAGATGGAGTTTAGAAACACCCGTCGTCCACAGACCATGGACACTTGATTGATTTGTGGTATGTGATTGGCTGAATTTTGGATGATTGATAGTGGTTGAGAAATGAAATTGATTGATATTGTGGCATTAGACTGCCTAAAAAAATGTATTAGGAAATTAAATCCCTTGTAAATGCCGCGAGGCCTAAGGTAGTGCGAGAGGCCATACATCGGGACAGTGCCGGTTTTAATTACCATGCCGTTATGCTGCCGAAATTTTCTGAAATATTCTTGTGTTATAAATATTCATGTTATTATATATTCATTGTTTAAATAATATGAAAATTATATTTTTAATATATGTATGAATATGAAAATGATCATCATATGTCAACATGAATATTTTTTTGTAGTAAATCAAAAATAGTCATTAGTTAGATAAAAATGTATTTACATTGACATTTGCTTTTTAATGTGTATACATCATTAAAAATAAAACATTGAGAAATAAAAATGTGTTGACATTTACATATACATTTTTAATGAAAATAAAACATTTAAAAATAAATATTGTTAAATGAAAAGGTGTTTACATTGGATTTTACCTTTTTAATGTAAATCAAATATTAAAAATGTCCAATACTATAGAAAATGTATATACATTGGAATGTTGCATTCTAATGTATATCAAACATCAAAATACCACATTGCTATATAACATATATTTACATTAGATTTTGCATTTTAAATGTTTTACATTAAAATGAACATTGTTAATTATGATAAAAATGTTTTGCATTAAGTTTTACATTCTTATGTAAATGAACCATTTAAAAATGGTCGTTGCAATAACAAAAAGTGTTTTCTTTGAAATTTATGTTGTTAATGTTAACAAAACATTAAAAATGGCCATTGTTATATTAAAATGTCTTTACTTTAAAATTTATATTTTTAATGTAACCCAACATTAAAAACAGTCACTGATTAAATAGAAATGCATTTATATTGAAATACACATTTTAATGGAATGCAAGATTAAAAATAGCCACTTGTTAAATAAAATGTATTTACTTGGGAATTTTACATTTTTAATGTATTGTAACATTAAAAATGAACGCATTTGAAATAGAAATGTATTAATATTGACATTCAAATTTTTTATGATATATTACGTTAAATGTGATGGCCCGCCCCGTACCAGCCGACATTTCCCTAAAATGCGCTGTACAGATGTCCGACCAGCACGGGACGGTCGCCAAAGAAAGGAAAAGTAAGGAATTTGAACTAATAAGGAACCTGTAGAATGTCTCACAGCGCATGGAATAAAATATAATAATAGTGACATAAAACAGGCGTGACAGTGCATGAGCTGAAAATAAACCATAATCATCATAGCAGCGAAAATTCAAAATACAGGTTATTACAACTCCAACATACTGTCTATAAAGCAAAGAAAAAGGTGCACTACTAATGCCCAAAGTAGTGACCAGTAACAACACAGGGAGAATATATATATATATCATACGTGGAAGCCTCCTGCTCGTCACCAGTACAACTACTCGTGCATACAACCTAACCTGTCTCTATTCTTCCCATTTAAGAGCACCCAGAGTAATAAGAAGAGGCATAAAACTCTAGGTCAGAAAAAAGTCTGTTATGAGCGATAAGCAGCAAAACAGAACAATAACATGTATACATAAACATACCTGGACCTGCAACTAAAGAGTTAGCACAACAGGATGTACAATACTCTAAGGTGACACTAACATATGGTGTAAAGATACGGGGAAGGGGTGCGCATGTCATAGTGATATAAAACAATCAAGCACAGCAACCATCCTCACATCTCTCACTCAGTGCGTAAAGCATACGGTATCCACTGCTTTGACCACCCAAATCCTTTGCTATGATCACTCTGCCCCATGGAGTCATGATGGCTCCACTGTACTGATCCATAACCACTAATCCCTTGCTATGTCCACTCTGCCCCATGAAGTCATGACGACTCCACTGCACTGGCTCATAGCCATGCTACGATCACTCTGCCCCATGGAGTAATAACTATCCCACTGCATTGATTCGTAGCCTAACATCCGTCTTGGTGGTGAATCAAAGTTATGGATGTCGATAACCCCTTAGCACATGTCCTGCATCAAAGACCAACTCATGAAGTTAACTCGTTGGTTCCCAACTGGATCCTGAGTTACAACTTCCCATTTGGACTACCTTTGCATCTCGGGCTGTGGCCTCCTCCGGATTGGTTCGGAAAATAGCTCCATTCGGTTCGGTTTTGTCCTCCTGAAGTAGTACGGTTCGCGATCATCACTATCAGGTCGGGTCGGTTTCCCCATCCAGGTCAGTTTGTGAGCTCCTGTCCGAGTCGTGGAGATGGGTTCGGTTCGAAATATAGGCTCCGGATCGAGTCGTGATTTCCAGCTCGTGACATCGACTCGTTAATGCTGTGCGGTTCGGGTTCGAAGCAGCAGACCGGCTCGTGATGGGGTGTGCCTCACACACGGTTCAGATCAAGCTTCCATCACCGGTTCTGATACGTGCTTCGAGGGTGGATCGGTCACCCCCTCCCGATCCGATCCGGTTCGGGTCATAATCCTGCACTGTTTCCTGCAACTTTTCCAGCAACTGTTTATGCCACACGACGGCATTTTCGACCATTCTAACTGGCCTAAGCAATCATAAATCATATCAAATAGTCATAGCAACATATAACATCAACCATAAACACCAAAATGATAAATAACTATGTCAAAATGGATCAAACAAGCCCAAAACCCATATTTTCCCCTTAATCATGCTTAACCATAACTAACGATAGGATTAGCAAAACATATCCAAATTAACCCAAATTTCTAACAGAGGCTTAAAATAATATTTAAGAATTTCTAAACATTTTTCCAAAATTTAATCATGTATAATTTTGTTAATTAACACTAATCACTCCTAATTAGACGTAATTAGTGTAGAAACAATGCTAATTACTCAGCTTAGCCACAAATAAAATATCAAATCTGAAAACTCCACTGTTTCGGTCGAATTCTAATGTCTAACAGTAGCTCTGACTCTGATTTGGTGCTATTTCTCCTTGTTTTGGCGTAGATTAGCTTAATCCTTGATTAGAGAGCGATTTAGGATAAAATTAGAAGGTAGAGACCATTGTTACGGTTTCTAAGAGGTAAATGGTAGCTAGAAAACTGAAATAGAATGAAAACCTAACTCATTTCAGCCTCCCCATAGCCCTAATCCCGAAATGGGTTATGGGCCTATTTGCTAATTATCATAATCAGCCCACTTAAGTAGTTTTTAACCTTCTAAACGTTGTTTCAACCATATCTCCCAAAAGGTAGTCCGTTTGGCTTATGTGACCACTCTACGGGAATGTAAACTATCATCTGAATCCAATGGAAGTCGTTTCAGGTCAAAACTCCTTACCAATCAAAAGTTATTGACGAAACAAGACCAGCTAGGGGCAAAACAGTCATTTAAAAATTGGCAAAAATCGTGAACATGGAAAATGACCCCAATAGTCGTTCCCCAAAGTTACACGACTATACGACCTCATATGAAAAGGAAATAAATATTCTACGATCCTCTGATGCGTAGAATGTGGGTCGTTACACTCTCCCTCCTTAAGAAATTTCGCTCCCGAAATTCCTCAACTAAGAAACAACCAATGGGTCCCACATGCCTACCAGCCATATCTCGCAATCAAACATACAAAACAACATATCCTAGCATGCAGAAAGACTAAATCGAAATGAAAACATTACAGGCAAAGAGTTCTTGATGCGATTCCCTTATGCACTCCTCTGTTTTCCAAGTACAGTCACTCTCATTCTCGCCCCGCTGAACCTTGACTAGTTTCACCGTCTTTCTTCGAAGTTGCTTCGCATCGCTCTCGACAATACGGATCGGCTTGCGGTTCCCAACCGCCTTGGGTCCTACTTCGATGTCATCCAACTGATCAGGTGAAACAGCCACATCGGGGTCGTGCACAAATTTCCTTAAATCGGAAACATGAAATACGTTATGAACTCCCGCAATCTTGTCCGGCAACCCAACTTTATATGCCAAATTCCCAACATGCTCGAGAACTGGGAATGGTCCAACAAATCTTGGTGCTAACTTGCCTTCCCTACCAAATCGAATCACACTCTTTAACGGAGAAATCTTGATAAACACCAAGTCGCCAATGGAGAATTTCAATTCTCTTCGTCTCTTATCAGCATAGCTCCTCTGCCTATCTTGGGTAGCCTTCATTCGCTATTGGATAACCTTGATCTTGTCTGAGGTTTCTCTTATTACTTCTGGTCCAAGCACATATTTCTCATCAGTTTCTAACCAACATGATGGTGAGTTGCATGGTCTTCCATACAAAGCTTCAAATGGAGCCATACCAATACTGCATTGATAACTGTTATTATATGCAAACTCTACTAGATGCAAATGGTCATCCCATGATCCACCAAAATCCAATACACAAGCTCTTAAGAGATCTTCTAATACACGATTCACCCTCTCTATCTGACCGTCGATTTGAGGATGATATGTGATATTGAGATGTAGTTCCGATCCTAAAGCCCCTTATAAGCTCTTCCAAAATCCACTAGTAAATAGCGGATCTCGGTCGCTCACAATGCCCTTGGGTACTCCATGAAATCTTACTACCCATTTCATATACAGTTCAGCTAACTTAACCGTCGTTCTATTTGATTTGACTGGTATAAACTTCGCACTCTTGGTCAATCGGTTTACAATCACCTAATGCTATCATGACCAAATCTAGTCCTTGGTAAACCATCGATACAATCCATTGAGACTTGTTCCCATTTCCATTCGGGAATTTCCAATGGTTGTAACAAACCACTTGGTTTCTTTTGCTCAGCTTTAACTAACTGGCAATTCATGCACTTGGATATAAACTTTCCAACGTCTCTCTTCATCCCTTCCCAGTAGTAGGTCTGCTTCATGTCTCGATACATTTTGTTACCACCGGGGTGTATGGTCAGCTTTGAGTGATGACACTCTCTAAGCACTTCATCTCACAATCCATTCACATTGGGTACAACTAACCTTCCATTCTTTCGAAGCCATCCATCTCGATTAAGCCCATACTTGTTTATCTCCTCACTATCGCTACCCATCTCTAACTTGGAGATGATTTCCGAAAGATTTGGATCGTCCCACTGAGCAGAGCCAATGCTCTCAATCAAAGTGGGTTCGATCGTCAAACTTGCTAACATTACTGGATCCAATTCGCACTTTGGTCTGAAACCATACCCTGCGATATACTCCAGTTGCTTCCATTCAAGAGACATAGCCCCTAAACTGGCATGTCTCCTACTCAATGCATCAGCTATCGCATTGCCCTTTCCTGGTGTATATGCAATATCAAAATCATATGAAGCAAAGAACTCTAACCATCTCTGCTGACGAAGATTTAAATCCTTCTGAGAGAAAAGATACTTTAACGATAATGATCAGTAAACAACTCGAATCTTTCCCCAAGAGATAGTGTCTCCACATCTTCAATGCGAATACGATTGCTGCCAATTCCAAATCATGGGTAGGATATCTTTTCTCATGCGGTTTCAGCTGCCGACTTGCATAAGCTACAACCCTACCTCCTTGCATCAATACAGCACCTAGTCCTGTACCACATGCACCCGTGTATACTGTCATCTCTTTATTTCCTTTAGGAATGACTAACACTGGTGCACATGTCAACTTTTCCTTTAGGCTCTTGAATGCATTTTCACATCTTTCGTCCCAAACGAAAGCTTGATTCTTCTTGGTCAACTGAGTTAACAGTGCCACTATCTTGGAGAAGTCTTGGATAAACTGACGATAATATCCAGCTAATCCCAAGAAACTTCTTATGTCTATTGCATTGTTGGGCGTAGACCAATGTTGTACCGTAGCCACCTTCGCAGTGTCCACGGCAATACCATTCTCCAAAACAACATGGCCCAAGAATCTCACTTCCCTCCTCCAAAAGTGACACTTAGAAAACTTCGCTTTTAATTGGTGTTTTCTTAACACCTCCATCACTATCCTTAGATGTTCCTTGTGTTCTTCCTTTGTCCTCGAGTAAACAAAGATATCTTCTACGAACACAAGAACAAACTTATTCAATTGATCCCTGAATACCCTATTCATAAGATCCACAAAATATGCTGGTGCATTGGTCAACCCGAATGGCATGACCAACCACTCATAAAATCCAGATGGCGTCCGAAATGCCGTTTTAGGAATACTCTCAGCTTCTACTCGAAGCTGATGAAATCCTGTCGCGAGGTCCAATTAGGAGAACACTCTTGCTCCTTCCAATTGATCAAACAAATCATCTATTCATGGAAAAGAATACTTATTCTTCCTAGTCACCTTATTCAACTCGCGATAGTCTACACACAACCGAAGGGAACCATCCGCCTTGGTAGCAAACACAACTGGTGCTCCCCACTCAGAAATACTTCTTCTGCTAAATCCCTTCTTCATAAGGTCGCTCACTTGCACCCCGAGCTCTTGCTGCTCCCTTGGTGCCATATGACGAAGAGGCATCACTAAAGGTTTGGCATCTTTCACTAAATCGATACGAAACTCAATCTCTCGGTGTGGTGGAAGTCCGGTAACTTCCTCGAAGACGTCCGGATACTGGGCAGCCACGGGCACATCTTACAACTCATCATGCAGGAAGTCGAGGGAATTTAGAAAACTAGCCATTACTCCATCACTAGGTAGACCACCAAACACTGCCCTCCGCCCATCATCTGCTCTAACTGTCACCAAAAAGCCCTCATAGTCTACCACCACCCCGTACCTTTGGAGCCAATCGACTCCCAAAATAATGCCAAACCTAGTAAAGCCCAAAACAAAGCAATCACAAGCAAACATACATCCATGACTCGATAAGACCACATTACAGCAAATCATACTAATGCTAGTCGAACCACCAATCGGGTTCGTCACAACTAAAGGTCTATCGACTATCTCGGGCTCCAATCCCAACCTATCTACCAGGTTACTAGATATGAAGGAACGGGAAGCCCAAGTATCAAAAAGTACTCGAACAGGAACATCATAAACAGAAAGTATACCTTGTATAACGACATTCTTTCCTTTCTCCGTCGTAGTTGGGGCATTCGATGAAGAAGGAACAACATTAATAGCATATGCTTTCACAATCTGCTTCTCTTTAGGGGGTTGCGGACATTTATCCTTGTGATGCCCCACTTGGCCATAGTTGAAGCACTTCATGTCTGCTGGCTTTGCTTGACATTCTTTGGCATAATGGCCCTTCTTGCCACAACTAAAGCACTCAACATCTTTCTTACTCTTCTTCTAACCATCCTTAGTCTGATTCTGTTTCCTTTTGTTCTGAGAATTATTCTTGCCTCCACCGCTTGCTTGCGGCTTTGGCCCTTCTGCAGATGCAACAACGACTTCATCCATGGGCTTAGGATAAAGGCTCTCTGATCTCAATGCTTTTTCAACAATCGATTCAAAAGTCTCATCAATATGGTTGATAAGTCTTTCCCCCAAGTACTGATCTAAGCCTATTATGAACATCTCATTCTTCTTCTCGGGAGTGTCAATGAGGGATAATCCATACTTCAATAAAGTACCGAACTCAGCAATATACACCAAGACTGCCCTACCATTCTGCTTAAGCTCCATAAACTTCCTAAACAATTTTGATTTATGAGCAGATGGGATAAACTTATCACTGAATCGGGCCTTAAACTGATCCCAAGTAACTTGACCCTCAGAGGTAGCTGCCTTAATAGCATTCCACCAAATCGTAGTCCATCCTTGCAGTTGACAGGATGCTAGCTTTCTCTTCATCGCGTCATCGATCCCTAAGTCCTCGAAGATACGCTTATAACTATCAAGCCAATCCTGGACTTCCGTAGCCGATTCCGTTCCGTGGAACGGCTTCCCACCAAGACTAGTGTAGTCCTTACGAAGCTTCGCAAAATCGGCCCTAGGCGCCTGCACCGCTGCACCACCACCATTTACAACATTAGGAGCTGTCCTCTGAACATCCCTAAGCATCTCTCTCATGAAGTCTGTGAACATCGTACTCATATCAGGAACATTCCTATTATTGGCTTCTGAACCAGTGTTCCTTGTATATCGGCTCATCGTTCAATCTGTAAGGAGAAAACAATTAACCATCTCTTCAGTGGTGCCAGTGTTGTGCGACTCCATCCGTAGAAATACTTATAGTATATATATAGCTTTTGTAAACCAAAATATCACAAATACGCACTCTCATATACGTGTACTATCTCTCCCTGGTGTCTTTCCCTAAGTTAGCTACGCAACCTAGAGCTCTGATACCAAGTGTGACGACCTGCCCCGCACCAGCCGACATTTCTCTGAAATGCGCTATACAGATGTCCAACTAGCACGGGACGGTTGCCAAAGAAAGGAAAAGTAAGGAATTTGAACTGACAAGGAACCTGTAGAATGTCTCACAGTGCATGGAATAAAATATAATAATAACATACTTGACATAAAACAGGCGTGGCAGTGCATGGGCTGAAAACTAAACCATAATCATCATAGCAACGAAAATTCAAAATACAGCTTATTACAACTCCAACATACTGTCTCTAAAGCAAATAAAAAGGTGCACTACTAATGCCCAAAGTAGTGACAGTAACAACACAGGGAGAATATCTATATATATCATACGTGGAAGCCTCCTGCTCGTCTCTAGTACAGATACTCGTGCATACCATCTAACTTGTCTCTAGTCTGCCCGTTTAAGAGCACCCGGAGTAATAAGAAGAGACATAAAACTCTAGTTCAGACAAAAGTCTGGTATGAGCGATAAGCAGCAAAAAAGAACAATAACAGGTATACATAACCATACCTGAACCTGGACCTGCAACCAAAGAGTTAGCACAACAGGATGTACAATACTCTAAGGTGACACTAACATATGGTGTAAAGATACAGGGAAGGGGTGTGTATGTCATAGTGATATCAAACAATCAAGCATAGCAACCATCCTCACATCTCTTAGTGCGTAAAGCATACGATATCCACTGCTTTGACCACCCAAATCCTTTGCTATGATTACTCTGCTCCATGGAGTCATGATGGCAAAACTGCACTGATCATAGCCATTAATCCTTTGCTATGTCCACTCTGCCCCATGAAGTTATGACGATTACACTGCACTGGCTCATAGCCATGCTACGATCACTCTTCCCCATGGAGTAATAACTACCCCACTGCACTGATCCGTAGCCTAACATCCGTCTTGGTGGTGAATCAAAGTTATGGATGTCGATAACCCCTTAGCACACGTCCCGCAGCAAAGCCCAACTCATGAAGTTAACTCGTTGGTTCTCAACTAGATCCTAAGTTACAACTTCCCATTTGGACTACCATTGCATCTCCGGCTTTGGTCTCCTCCGGATCAGTTCGGAAAACAGCTCCATTCGGTTCGGTTCTATCCTCCTGAAGTAGTACGGTTCGTGATCATCACTATCGGATTGGGTCGGTTTCCCCATCCAGGTCAGTTCGTGAGCTCCAGTCCGAGTCATGGAGATGGGTTCGGTTCGGAATATAGGCTCCGGGTCAGGCCGTGATTTCCAGCTCGTGGCATCGGCTTATGGATGCTATGCGGTTCGGGTTCGAAGCAATAGATCAGCTCGTGATGGGGTGTGCCTCACAGGCGGTTAGGATCAAGCTTCCATCACTAGTTTGTGAAACGTGCTTCGCAAGTGGGTCGGTCCTCCCCCAATCCGATCCGGTTCGGGTCAAAATCCTGCACTGTTCCCTGCAACTTTTCCAGTAACTGTTTACGCCACACGACGACATTTTCGACCATTCTAACTGGCCTAAGCAATCATAAATCATACCAAACAATCTTAGCAACATATAACATTAACCATAAACACCAAAATGATAAATAACTATGTCAAAATGGATCAAACATACCCAAAACCCATATTTTCCCCTTAATCATGCTTAACCATAACTAATGATAGGATTAGCAAAACATATCCAAAGTAACCCAAATTTCTAACAGAGGCTTAAAACAATATTTAAGAATTTCTAAACATTTTTCCAGAATTTAATCATGTATGATTTTGTTAATTAACACTAATCACCCATAATTAGCTGTGATTAGTGTAGAAATAATGCTAATCACTCAGCTTAGCCACAAATAAAATATCAAATCTGAAAACTCCACTATTTCGGTCGAACTCTAATGCCTAGGAGCAGCTCCGACTCTGATTTGGTGTTATTTCTCCTTGATTTGATGTAGATTAGCTTAATCATTGATTAGAGAGTGATTTGGGATGAAATTAGACGGTGGAGGCCATTGTTATGGTTTCTAAGAGGTAAATGACGGCTAGAAAACTGAAATATAATGAAAACCTAACTCATTTCAGCCTCCCCATGATCGTAATGTCGAAATGGGTTATGAGCCCATTTGCTAATTATCCTAATCAGCCCACTTAAGCAGTTATATCTCCCAAACGGTTAGTCAGTTTGGCTAATGTAACCACTCGACGGAAATGTAAACCATCATCTGAATCCAATGGAAGTGGTTTAAGGTCAAAACTCCTTACCAATCAAAAGTTATGGCCAAACAAGATCAGTTAGGGACAAAACGATCATTTAAAAATAGGCAAAAATCGTGAACACGGGAAATGACCCCAATAGTCGTTCCCCAAAGTTACATGACTATACGACCTCATATGAAAAAGAAATAAATATTCTACGATCCTCCGATGCGTAGAATGCGAGTCGTTACATTAAAAATAATACATTGATAAATAAAATGTATTGGCATTGACGTATACATATTTAATATAAATGAAATATTTAAAATAAACATTTGTTAAATTAAATGTATTGGACACTGGAATTTACATTTTTAATGTCTATGGAACATTAAAAATGTCCCTTGGTATATAAAATATGTTTTTCTTTAAAATTTACATTGTTAATGAAATAAAAGATTTCATTAGAAAGATTATTTTATATGTAAATAAAGAATTGAAATAAAAAGTTACATTTTTCAATGTAATCAAGAATTGAAATAAAAAGTTACATTTTTCAATGTAATCAAGAATGAAACAAAAAGTTACATTTTCCCAATGTAATTATGTACTGAAGTGAAAAATTACATTTTCCAATGTAATTAAAGAATGAAATTACATTTTTATATTTACTTAAAGAATGAAATTACATTTTTAATATGTAATTAAAGAATGAAATATGGAATTACATTGTTATGTGTAAATAAAAGAATGAATAGAAATTTATATTTTTCAATGAAAATAAAGTATGAAACAGAAATTTACATTTTTCAATGTAAACAAAGAATGAGTGAGAAAGTTACATTTTCTAATGTAATAATGTATTGAAATGAAAGAGTACATTTTTCAATGTAATAATATATTGAAATAAAAAGATTTCATTTATCTTTATGTAATATATATGAATCACATAAAAGAATCAATGCGGGAAGAATTTGTTTTAAATTTAAAATTTCATTTTAATGTAATATATGATTTCATATATAAAAGAAATCAATGTTGAATCTAAATGGTGTTAAAATCGTCGAACGATTATATTTAAATATTTTTATATATTAATATAAATTAAAATAAAATGAATCATGCTGCCGTAGTTCGCGTTTTGAAATCGTAACTTCAAACGATTATACCGAAAGTTCCGACCATCGGATTTTCCCAAAACAGGAACCGTTGGGTTCGTTTTGGGAAGATCTTTCCAACGATATAAAATTCGCTAAGATCCAACGGTTAGATTTTGAGAAATGTGTAAATCAAATTTTGATGAAAACAACTTCAGGGCCATGTAATGACCCGAAGCGCCGTTTAATTGAAAATGGCTATTTTTAAATAAATAAAAATAGTAATAAATCGTTATAAATTATTATATATGATATGGAATGAAAAGGAATGATTTAAATTATATATATTCGAGAATTATTTGAAAAGTCCGAGTTAACTCTCATTTCAAATAATTATACGACGATTGGAAGTCGAAGATTTGAAGACGGTGATTGAAGACCGACGATCTTCACATCGAATGGATGACTACTGATGCCCTGGACTGATTTTCTCCTAGGAAAGGGTAACGGTGGTAGTTTTCCGGACGTACTTGTTGATTGTCCGAATTAGCGAGCGTGTCTCTTCCGTATTGGACATATGGGGCAAGGAATAAGGTGTTTTCGGTTTCGTTCAGACCTAGAACGGACTTGTAAATGGATGTGTGTTTGACATTGGATTTCATTTCATGTAAATTGTTTCTATTTAATATATATTTGTTTGGTGGTGGAGAATTCATTCTCTTGCTTAACACCCTTCTTTGAGATGCACGAGCTCAGAGGTTATATATTGAGAGTTATCGATCGCATGGCATGAATTGTCAGTGTGGCATGCCAAGATGCAAATGATCAAGGCTTATTGTTGAAAAGCAGAGCCTTGTGGTTTATGATCAAAGCACAGCTTTATTGTAGCATAGCTTTGTGTATAGCGTTACTTTGCGAGCCTCACACCCCGATATGAACCAGAAACGGGAGAAGGACCCTAGGGAGAACATGCGTTTCTTTCTAACTAAAAGTGGTGTCTTGCTTTTACAAGCCCAGACATTTTTACTTATGTGGATGATGGAAAGCGAGGTACCTCGGATTGAGTCCTTAGTGGCTCTATCTACGCCCCATAGGGCGGGGAGACGTATTGTTCAGGCATTACTAATCCACTAACATTATTTGTGCACCGGCCATGGCGCTCCTAACGGCTCACCCGAGTCTGAGTCCTGACACATGGGCTAGATTATCTCGAACTCAGTAAGGATGATCCCTTGCCTTGGTTCATGATGGAAATCCAACTTCCAATACGCCCCATGCGGTTTTGATTGTAAACCTATATTTGACGACATAGTATATGGTAGCTATGCCGTCTATGATTGATATATTATGATTGAAATGTTTCTGAAACATATATAAACTAATAATAATATCAGTCCATTTTATCGTATCAAGCATTTTTGACCATTATAAGGTAAAACTCTATCCTCCGGTTTGC
This sequence comes from Allium sativum, assembly GCA_030737875.1. Lineage (NCBI taxonomy): Eukaryota > Viridiplantae > Streptophyta > Magnoliopsida > Asparagales > Amaryllidaceae > Allium > Allium sativum. Next base: position 964,560,295 of record CM060910.1, on the reverse strand, counting down.
GTTGCATTGTGTGATGGGACTTGGGTCTTATAATGGTTTCATTTTTCTAAAAAGCATTGCGTTATTTAACGATTTACTTTATATATGCACTGACAATCCAATGGAGTAAACCCATTCCGCGTTAGCGGCGTGGTCCTGTGATTAACCTTACTATTAAGTAGGTTATATAAGATTTCTCATACCAGTTCCATGACTGACTCGTAGTTTGTTTCTCTTTGCAAATTCGGGTGCCCTCTTTTCTACACGGGCAGCCTTGTATACAGGTTTTAGTAGACTCACTCTGGATAGCTATGGAGCTGAAGATGGATCTTACCATTTCAGTTCAGTCTTCATTTAGTATATTATGTTTGATTTCCGCTGTAAATATTTTATATTAAGTGGAAAATTGTATTATGTACTAAGTATGATCCTATTATGCTGTGTAATTCTGATGATATATTATTCCCAGTGTAATTTGATGTACATTTTCTGCTGTAATTCTATATTTTTGTTCTGCTGTTATTGTTTATGTGTTATATTCCAATGATTATCCTTGTTTTCGTACTACGGGAGTTTGGGGTCATCACAGTTGGTATAAGAGCTTTGGTTAAACTTAGTTCGGAATATAACATATAAATAAATCCGGACAGAAGTGGAATCAGCAGCATTTCAAAACGAATAACTCATCATAGATAGGACTAGTGATGTCCTAGAATGAATATGGCTGAATAAAACACAACCCCCATAGATTCATGTACATTTAAATATATTTCTCTATGTTTTACAATATCTATTCTGTTGGCCTAACTCTTTGTCTGCTATTTGCAGACATAGAAGAAAATGAGTGGCAGAAACAGAAGAAGTAATCCTACGGTTCGACAGTATAATGAGCCAATCGTGCTACCACAACCAGAACCAGATCTAGAAGCTCTAGTAATGAAATATCGGAATCTGGGTGGAGTACAATTGTCGGGCAAAGAATCCGTTATTGAAACACAGGCATGGATGCGTTCTGCTGAGAGAATCTTTCAAGGCTTGAAGTCGAGAGATGATCAGAAAAGATTACTGACATCTTGGGCACTCAAAGACGAAGCTCTAATCTGGTGGGAAACTGTTACTGAGGAAAATCCAGAAGGTAATATTACCTGGGATAGATTAAAAGAAATGTTCAAAGAAAGATTTATTCCTCCAGAAGCAACTTAGTGACTATATAATGAGTTTTACAATCTGAAACAAGGAGATATGACCATCCAAGAATATCATAATAAATTCAATGAACTTTCTCGCTTTGCCCCAGAACTAATTCAAGATCTGTAAGGAAGAATCTGAGATTTATCAAAGGACTTCAAAAGAAGTACGAAGGTAGAGTACTTGCTCATGTGAATCTCTCATTCTCTGAAATGATACAAATGGCTTATCGCTATGAGCATAAGGATAAACAACATGGTTGGGAAGATGAAGAGGAAGGCAGTTCTAGCAGCAAAAGGAAGTTTGAAATTGACAGCCCTGAGGCAAGTTCAAAGCCTGAAGTCAGTAAGCAGCCTAAAGCTGATAAGAAAAAGTTGAATCTAAAGAACCATTAACGACTGCCATATGCAATAACTGTAATAATCCAGGACATTTGCTGAGGAATTGCAAATCTTCGAAGAGGAAAAGGAATGTTGAATTCAAATCTAACAGAAAGTTGCAAGAGGGCAGAAAATTCAATAAGTGCCACCAGTCTGGTCATATTGCGAAGAATTGCCAGATATCAAAGGAGTCTGTAGTAGCCCATGTAAATGAGATAGCAGAAGCTCCAACATCCTCAACTAGTCAGCAAAGGCCAGATGTTTTAGAAGGCATCCTCACAGTCCACAATATTTTAGTTAAAGTATTGTTTGATATGGGCGCGTCACAAAGCTTTATTTCAAGCAATATAGTTAAGAAGTTGAAGTTAAAACTAAGGAACCTTAAGGAACCGGTTAGAGTTCATAACCCGATAAGAGGTTCTCTTATCCTCGGTGTGTATTGTAGAGTGCCTATTTCCTTTTTTCGTTACCAGTTCTCTTTTAATTTAATCGTCATGGATTTCCTTGAATTTGCAATCATTCTTGGGCTGGACTGGTTAACCAAATATGAAGCCGAGGTTAAATGTGCAGAAAGAATCATTAAGGCGAAGACCCAGTATAGAAATTTTATAATGATACCATGCATAGATCCGAGTTCAGATAGAAAAGAATTTTGGTCTGCTCTTGATGTTTCTCCTGCTCCTATTGAAGATATCCCTGTTGTCAAAAATTATACAAATGTGTTCGAAGAAGTTGATAGCTTACCTCCGCGAAGAGAACTCGACTTCAGGATTGATCTAGTTCTGAATGCCAGCGGTGCATCCTGTCCGAAGAATGACATGGAAAGAGAAAGAAGAGTTGGGAAATCAAACTAAACAGCTATGAAGGGTTTGATCAGGCCTAGCTTTTCGAGTTGGGGTGCTGTAGTAGTTTTTGTTCCAAAGTCAGACGATAATCTCAGAATGTGTGTGGATTACTGAGATTTAAATATGCAGACACTAAAGAACAAATATCCATTGCCCCGTATAGATGATTTACTGGATCGTTTGAATGGAGCTAAAGTATTTTCTAAAATGGACCTAGCTACAGGTTTCCATCAACTGCGTGTTGCCGAAGAGTGTGTTCCGTTAACAGCTTTCGAAGGTCCAAACATATATTATGAATGGTTAGAAATGTCGTTCGGCTTATGAAACGCTCTAGCTTATTTTGTCGATTTAATGAATCGAGTATTTCGCGATGTCCTAAATAAATTTGTGCTGATTTTCATTGAAGACATTTTAATCTTCTCAAAGTCAACTACCGAGCATGAAAAACATTTGGAACAAGTTTTGGAAATTCTGAAAAAGAATGTATTAAAAGCCAAATTTTCTAAATGTGTATTCTGGCAAGAAGAAGTGAAGTTCCTCGGTCATGTTGTATCGAAGGAAGGAATTTCAATGGATCCAAGTAAGATCACAGCCATTCAAGATTGGAAGCAGCCTAGCACTCCTACAGAAGTCAGAAGTTTCCTAGGATTGGCTGGCTATTATCGGAAATTCGTTAAGGATTTTTCGAAACTATCTTGTCCATTAACGAAGCTTACAAAGAAGCACACAAAGTTTAATTGGGCACCTGAATGTGAGGCAGCTTTCCAAGAGCTGGAATTGAGATTGATTACTGTTCTAGAGTTGACTATTATTGATGGTAATCAAGATTTGAAAGTCTGGACTGATGCTTCTATTGAATGTATTGGTGCAATATTAATGCAGAGAGACAAAGTAGTTGCTTATGCTAGCCGTCAATTGAAGCCGTATGAGAAAAAATACCCTACCTATGATCTTGAGTTAACTGCCATCGTGTTTGCTTTAAAGATATGGAGGCACTATCTTTTGGGCGAGAAGTTTGAACTATATATATATCATAAATCCTTTAAGTATCTGTTCACCCGAAGGGACTTGAATTTGAGGCAGTAACATTGGGTATAATTTCTTACGGCTTATGATCTGAACATCTTATATACTCCAGGGGAAGCCAATGTTGTAGCCGATGCGCTCAGCAGGAAGATTGCGGGTGTCGCCAATCTCATCATTACACCTACATTGATTGTTGATCTCTGCTCTCCAGAAAGATGATGAATTTATATAGAGAATTAGTAAAAGAGTTCAGGAATGCGAACCCTCGAGTTTCCAAATAGATAACAAAGGAGCTCTGAGGTTAAAAGGCCGAATTTGTGTCCCGAATATCCCCGAGCTTAAAAGAGAAGTAATGGATGAATGTCACAAATCCAAGCTTTGTATTCATCCAGGGGTGAGCATGATGTATCATGATCTCACGCGCATATTCTGGTGGAAATCTATGAAAAGAGACATCTCCATTTATGTAAGCAGGTGTTCTACTTGCCAGCAAGTTAAAAGTGATCAGCAAAACCCTACCGGCTTGATACAACCAGAAGAAGTCCCAAGTTGGAAGTAGGATCAAATCTCCATGGTTTTATTGATGGTTTACCCCGAACCAGAAAAGGCAATGACAGTATTTGGGTGATCGTTGATCGTTTCACGAAGTTTGCCCATTTTATTCTACCAGATCAACTAGGACAGCTCAAAGTTTAGCGAAAATTTATTTCAAAGAAATTGTCCGACCACATGGAGTTCCCAGTAGCATTGTTAGTGACCGTGACCCTATATTCGCTAGTAAATTTTGGGAAGCTTTTCAAGAAGAGCCGGGAAAAATATTAAATCTGAGCACCACTTATCATCCTCGAACAGATGGCCAGACTGAGACAGTGAACCGTATACTGGAAGACTTGTTGCGGGAATGTATTCTTGACTTGGGCGGATCATGGGAAGATCACTTGCATTTGGTCGAGTTCTCTTATAATAACAGTTACCAAGCAAGCTTGCAAATGTCGCCATTCGAAGCATTATATGGCAGGCCTTGTAGATCTCCCGCATGTTGGGTGGAACCAGGCAATTGACTAGTATTGGGTTCCGACATGATTCGAGAAGCTTCGGACAAAGTTGATTTTATTAAGAAGAGATTATTAGCAGCTCAGAGCCGATAGAAAAGCTATGCAGAATCAAGAAGAAGGGATTTAGAATTTGTTGTTGGCGATTATGTGTACTTGAGAGTTTCTTCATTAAGTAGAGTAGTCCATTCTGGAAAGACTGAGAAGTTGGCTCCTAGATTCATTGGTCCATTCCCTATTCTATAAAGAATTGGAACTCTCGCTTACAGGGTTCAGTTGCCTGGCTGGTTGCCAGGGGTACATGATGTATTCTATGTGTCCCAACTTCGAAAGCATGTGCATGATCCAGACTTGATTATGGAAGAAGCTGCACAACAAGATTTGGAGATTACCCCGAACTTAGCAGTAAGAAGGGAGACAGTAAAGATCATTGGCAAAGAAACCCGAGTTATGAGGAACAAAAGAATTCATCTAGTCAAAGTGCAGTGGAGCGGAGATCCTAGAGACTGTACAAGGGAGACCGAGGACAACATCAAACAGGCTTATCCCCAGTGCAGAGTGATATCTCTGATTAGTCTAGTGCAAGGTACATTTACCATATTTTGCATTTTCCATTTTGTTTCCTACTTTCCTGTTGTTTCCTTATCGGGGACGAAAAGATTTTAAGTGGGAAAGATTGTGACAACCCGGAAAATCAGAACCAATTTAAATATTTTATTTTGGCTATTTTATTGAATTTTAAATAGTTAAAATGATTTATTTTAAATAATAACGATTAAAAAATTATTTAAATCGAAGTTAGAACGAATATATTTATTTTAATTTTAGAAGGAGTTAGAAATAGCGCGGTAGTTTGAAATTTTGAATTCGAACTTTGATTGAATGTACAGGATGCAAAATAAGTCAGATTTTGGTGAAACCAAAAATATTAGAATCTGTTTAAGAATATCTTTCCAACAAATCTGAAAAATTGGAATTTCGTAGCGGAAATCAAAAGTTATGGTCAGTTGAATATTTAGAATAGTCGCTATGGAGTTTAATATAATATACAGCCCGTATAAATAGCCATTTTGCAAACGACCTCCGTTTTCGACGAAACCACTTTTGCTGGATTCAGAGTATCAAATTATTCTTAGATTCCAATTTTCATAATTTTTGGAATCAATATGTGAGCGTGGAAAAAGAAAATGTGTTTTGACAATTTCAGTCAATTTGGATCGACCAGAAAATGACCATTTTTCAAACGGTCTCCAAATTCGAAAAAATTAGTTTTGTTAGGACCCTATCGTCAAAACATAGCTGGATATTTTTTTTTTTGAAATTTTTAGAGTCAGTATGTGGCCCCGGTAGATTATAATGTGCTTTTAAATTAAATATATACTGATATATATTTCAATTCAAAGAAAAACCTATCGAAATAGTTGAATTGGCTTACGAAATATATTCCATCGCATTCGAAATGGGGGTGTTTAGCTAGGAACGTCAGTCGTTGGGTTTGAATTGGAGTTCTTATGGATGACGGGCTTTTTGGATAATTAGAAAATTAAATAATATAATATTATAAATATTAAAATACTAAAACCCTATTCATCTTCATTGCCGGCTGCCAGGCTAAATCGTTAATGGCCTAAGCTGCTCAAAACTTCTTCCTCAAATAGCTTCAATCCGCTCAACGAAATTTAGCAATCCTTTAGGGGGTTTTGTAGAGAATTTCTAGAGCTTCGCAGCCATACCAATTTCAACCCGAACCGTTGCCTATGCATCGAGGATCGGACCTCCAAAGTCGCTGCGCGTCGAGCCCTGTTGCACCGCCATGACGTCTTCGAAGTGGTCCCCCTACCAGCAAATGCATGCCTCCCCTAGCTCTAGAACGTGGTGCAACCCGATCGGGCTGTAGCTGCACGGTTTAATCAGAGATTGAAGACCTAGATCTGAACCAGTTCTGAAAACCCACGGCCGATATTCTGAAGGTGATTAACTATAGAAACTACAACATTTATTAATGTTTCTAATTTTAATTGATTTCTAAAAATCGTAACTTGGTCATATGTTGATGAAATTCGATAAAACAGGAAGCGTTGGGACCATAAATTAGAGATCTACATTTCAGAAGAGATCGCGGTATTTTTGGAGCCTTCTACAAATTTAGAAGATATAAAACAGCAAAGTGAGATTTCTGAATCCAAATTAATTAAATAAAATTATTTTAGGATGCAGATGGAGTTAGAAACTCCCGATACCCGTCGTCCACAAACCATGGACAACTTGATTGATTTTTGGTATGTGATTGGTTGAATTTTGGGTGATTGATTGTGGTTGAGAAATGAAATTGATTGATATTGTGGCATTAGATTGCCTAGAAAAATGTATTAGGAAATTAAACCCCTTGTAAACGCCGTGAGGCCTAAGGTAGTGCGAGGAGCCATACATCGGGACGATGCCGGTTTTAATTACTCTGCCTTTATGCTACTGAAATTTTCTGAAATATTCTTGTGTTATAAATATTCATGTTATTATATATTCATTGTTTAAATAATATGAAAACTATATTTTTAATATATGTACGGATATGAAAATGATCATTATATGTCAACATGAAATTTATATTTTTGTAGTAAATCAAAAATGGTCATTGGTTAGATAAAAATGTATTTACATTGACATTTGCTTTTTAATGTATATACATCATTAAAAATAAAACATTGAGAAATAAAAATGTGTTGACATTTACATATACATTTTTAATGAAAATAAAACATTTAAAAATAGACATTGTTAAATGAAAAGGTGTTTACATTTGATTTTACCTTTTTAATGTAAATCAAACATTAAAAATGTCCATTACTATTGAAAATGTATTTACGTTGGAATGTTGCATTCTAATGTATATCAAACATCAAAATACCACATTACTATATAACATGTATTTACATTAGATTTTGCGTTTTAAATGTTTTACATTAAAATGAACATTGTTATGATGAAAATGTTTTGCATTAAGCTTTACATTCTTATGTAAATGAACCTTTAAAAATTAGTCATTGCAATAACAAAAAAGTGTTTTCTTTGAAATTTACATTTTTAATGTAAACAAACCATTAAAAATGACCATTGTTGTATTAAAATGTCTTTACTTTAAAGTTTATATTTTTAATTTAACCCAACATTAAAAATAGTCATTGATTAAATAGAAATGCATTTATATTGAAATACACATTTTAATGCAATGCAAGATTAAAAATAGCCACTTGTTAAATAAAATGTATTTGCTTAGGAATTTTACATTTTTAATGTAATGTAACATTAAAAATGAACAAATTTGAAATAGAAATGTATTAGCATTGACATTTACATTTTTTATGTATATATTACATTAAAAATAATACTTTGATAAATGAAATGTATTGGCATTGAAATATACATTTTTAAATGTAAATGAAATATTTAAAATAAACATTTGTTAAATAAAATGTATTGGACATTGTAATTTACATTTTTAATGTGAATGGATCATTAAAAATGTCTATTGCTATCTGTTTTTCTTTAAAATTTACATTGTTAATGAAATAAAAGATTTCATTAGAAAGATTACATTTTTATATGTAAATAAAGAATTGAAATAAAAAGTTACATTTTTCAATGTAATGAAGAATTGAAATAAAAAGTTACATTTTTCAATGTAATCAAGAATGAAATAAAAAGTTACATTTTTCCAATGTAATTATATATTGAAGTGAAAAATTAAATTTTCCAATGGAGTTAAAGAATGAATTTACATTTTTATATGTACTAAAAGAATGAAACTACATTTTTATATGTAATCAAAGAATGAAATATGAAATTACATTTTAATGTGTAAATAAAAGAATGAATAGAAATTTACATTTTTCAATGTAAATAAAGTATGAAACAAAATTTACATTTTTCAACGTAAAAAAAGAATGAGAGAAAAAGTTACATTTTCTAATGTAATAATGTAATGAAATGAAAGAGTACATTTTTCAATGTAATAATATATTGAAATAAAAAGATTTCATTTATCTTTATGTAATATATATGAATCACATAAAAGAATCAATGCGGGAAGAATTTGTTTTAACATTAATATTTCATTGTAATGTAATATATGATTTCATATATAAAAGAAATCAATGTTGAATCGAAATGGTGTTAAAATCGTCGAACGATTATATTTATATATTTTTATATATAGATATAAATTTAAATAAAACGAATCGCGCTGCCGCAGTTCGCATTTTGAAATTGTAACTTCAAACGATTATACCGAAAGTTCTGTTTGGTGGCGGAGAATTCATTCTCTTGCTTAACACCCTTCTCTGAGACGCACGAGCTCAAAGGTTATATATTGATAGTTATCGATCGCATGGCATGAATTGTCAGTGTGGCATGCCAAGATGCAAATGATCAAGGCTTATTGTTGAAAAGCAGAGCATTGTGGTTGATGATCAAAGCACAGCTTTATTGTAGCATAGTTTTGTGTATAGCGTTACTTGCGAGCCTCACACCCTGGTATGAACCAGAAACGGGAGAAGGACCTCAGGGAGAACATGCGTTTCTTTCTAGCTAGAAGTGGTGTCTTGGTTTTACAAGCTAAGATATTTTTACTTTTGTGGATGATGGAAAGCGAGGTACCTCAGATTGAGTCCCTAGTGGCTCTTTTTACGTCCCATAGGGTAGGGAGACGTATTGTTCAAGCATTACTAATCTACTAACATTATTTGTGGACTGGCGCTCCTAAGGGCTCACCTGAGTCTGAGTCTTGAGACATGGGCTAGATTGTCTCGAATTCGATAAGGATGATCCTTTCCTTGGTTCATGATGGAAATTCAACTTCCAATACACCCCATGTAGTTTTGATTGTAAACCTATATTTGGCGACATAGTATATGGTAGCTATGTCATCTATGATTGATATGTTATGATTGAAATGTTTTTGAAACGTATATACACTAGTGATAATATCAATCTGTTTTATCATATCAAGCATTTTTGACCATTATAAGGTAAAACTCTATCCTTCGGTTTCTGTTGCATTGTGTGATGGGATTTGGGTCTTCTAATGGTTTCATTTTTCTAAAAAGCATTGCGTTGTTTAACGATTATATGCACTGGCAATCCAATGGAGTAAACCCGTTCCACGTTAGCGGCGTGGTCCTGTGATTAGCCTTACTATTAAATAGGTTATATAAGATTTCTCATACCTGTCCCATGACTGACTCATAGTTTGTTTCACTTTGCAAACTCGGGTGCCATCTTTTCTACACGGGCAGCCTTGTATGCAGTTTTTAGCAGACTCACTCTGGAAAGCTATGGAGATGAAGATGGATCTTACCATTTCTATTATGTTGTTCAGACTTATTTAGTATATTATGTTTGATTTCCGCTATAGACATTTTATATTAAGTGGAAAATTGTATTATGTACTAAGTATGATCCTATTATGTTGTGTAACTCTGATGATATATTATTCCCAGTGTAATTTGATGTACATTTTCTGCTGTAATTCTATATTTCTGTTCTACTGTCATTGTTTATGTGTTATATTCCAATGATTATCCTTGCTTTCGTACTTGTGGAGTTTGGGGTCATCATAATAATTATGTATAAATTGAATTTCTAACTCGTATATGGTCCAAATCAAGCGCACTCATTCGCGTTGCACAAGTAGGATCATTATCTTCATTATTCTTCATAATGGTATTGGGTTGGTTGCATTTGAAACAAGTTGAATTTGTAGCTATAGTCGAACGTTTTCTTACTATAGACCAAATTGAATATGAAAAAGAAATCTCGAATAATGGTGAATTAGACTGACCTTTTCAGTTAATAAGTCTAGTATGTAATTAGAAATTATTTATTGTAGCGTTGGTTGATTATTTGGACTAGTTTCCCTTCTTATAAACGATGGTATGAATAACCATTTAGCTATAGGGGATATGATAAAAAGGAAATTGGAGTGCACAAAGTGAACTAAGTCACAATGAATTCCTCTATAATAATCATATTTATGTATGATTTACAGGATATGTTTATTTATTTACTTGTATTCGTAAGCTGCATTTATATTCTTCGTTCACATTCAAATGATGCTTTAAGTAACTCACTCATATTCATATGTTGTTTAAAGTTATTCATTAATAATCATTTTATAATCTTATTTATTTAATAATATCTATATATTGCTTATATTGTCATTAATTGAAATTATTGTGACATCCTATTTAGCATGATCTTAAGTTTTCATGAAATTGGTTTTTGAAATTTAGTTAGCATTTTTATTGATGATATTTACGAATTAATTTATTGTTTTAATTAACAATAATGGGATTTAATTTATCATTTTAATTAATAAAATTTTAAATTTAATTATTGATTTTAATCAGTGATAATTGAGTTTTTATTGAGGAAAACAGTTGTATAGAGCGGGTCTACACAGCTAGTTAAAGTTAAAATTAATAGTAGTAGTAGTAGTAGTAAAAAACGTCGGTCAATAGGCTTGAACGGTAGCACCACAAAACATAACTATAGCCGAAAATAGGATTTAGACGTTAAAATAACTACATAGTACTACTTCGTCCCAAAATGAAATATAACCCACATTAAAGGTAATAAGCAGAACAAAATAATCCACATCGAGTAAGAAGAGGCGAAGCAGCAACCAAACCAGTGAATCACCATGGACGAGGGAATGGTCTTCTTCGTTGACTGAAGGCAACATCGGAGCTTCCCACTAACTCGATAGAGTCACTGGTGCCTCCCCGGAGGCGGAGCTAGAAGGATGGCTAAGCTTGGGATCCGGTCTTGAAAGAAAACATGTAAGTAATCTTATGCCACAAAGCAACCTGAAAGCAGGATTTATTGTTGAAGCATATATTATTCTTTTCGATCCAAATGGACTAAAGGAAAGCAACCGTGAAAATGTCTAAATCTGAGTTAGGCGAGGACAATTTCCCGTAATCGGAAGGGGGAGTGCATGGGGGAATTGAGCCTAGAATGTGGAATTAGGCGGAGGCGCATACATAATAACTGAGGTCACAATCGTGGATTAGGTGCTGAATGGATTTGTCGGTGTCGTGGCAGAAGACACATCTTGATCTACTTGGATATTCTTGTGAGATAGCCTATCCTTAGTGTTGATTTTATCGTGGGCAAGGAACCAAAGGAAAAAATGAACTCGAGGTGGAGCTTGGATTCTCTGGAGCGTGGGAAAGGTGAAAGAGAAACCTGTGAAGTTGAGCTGGTGATAACAGGAGTTGACCGTAAAGCTGGAGTTGGGGTGTAGGCTCCAGGTTATCCGATCATGGAGGAAGAGAGGTGTGTATGGTTAAGAGTAAGTGGGCTACATCTAGCAATAAAACAGGGACACTACCAAAGAAGTAGGTAGAAGGAATGAGACTGGACACCCCGCGATACATCTTTGCAAACGATGCTCCAACAAACCATAAATTTAACGTGGCCACCATGCCATAGGAAACTTCTGTGCATGTGGTCGATTCTGTTGATCATATAAGAAAATGGAGTGGAAAGAGATCCATCAAAGGGGCAAGGCCGAAAGAACATATTTAATAAGGGGTAAGACGTCCAACAAAAGATAGGGAGAAGACTTTCCAGCAAGCAAGTCTAGTTTCAATTTTGGAAATGAGGAGGAGCCAATATAGATGAAGAAATTTGGTGGGGTAGAAAAGGATCCCAAGATAAGATGCGGAAGAGTCACTGAGGCGGCAGTTGAGAGTGTTGGCAATGGCTGGACCAAGGTGTTTTGCTACTCCCAGCATAATAATAGAGCTTTTGGAGAAGTTGGTGGAGAGGCCAGAGATCGATTCAAAAAATGTAAACTAGCAGCTTCAAGCAGTGGATGTTAGCGAGTGTAGGGGAGGTGAAAAGGATGGTATCATTGACGAATTGAATATTGATGGTGTCAGGATGGTTACGGTGAGGGCGAATACCATTGAGGTAGATGCTAGCTCTGACCAACTTGATAATGCGATTGAGGATGTCGACCACCAAAACAAAAGGAGTGGAGATAGAAGTTCGCCCTGACGTAGACCACGCCTTGATTTAATGAGACCACCTCGACGTCCATTGGTGGAGACGAGGATATACTGGTATTAAGAATGCAAGCAATCTAGTTACACCAACGGCGGAAAGGGAGGAAAACCTCTGTGAGTTAAGATAGTTAAAAGAAACTTCCAGTTGACAGTGTCAAAAGCTTTAGAAAAGTCATTTTTGAGGACACCGGGAGTGGACGATTGATGGAATAAAGAGATGAACTCTTGATTGATGGCGACACAGTCAAGAATGATATGACCAAGAATGAAGGCCAATTTCTCAGGGCTGATAAGCAGGGAGATGTGGGATTAAAGCCGATTAGCGAGGACTTAGTGATGAGTTTGAAGGTGTAATTAAGAAGGCTGATGGAGTGGAAATATTCGTATTAGTCGTGCCTTCGTGTTTGGGGAGGAGAATGATCCTAGCATAGTTAAGGCGGGAGACATGGAATAGGTATAGAAAGTTAGTTTTGAGTAGGTTCCAAAAATGCTTGAAGAATAGAGGATCAAAACCTTCTAGACGTGGGGATTTGTTGACGTCCATCTCCTTGTGGGCAGCGAAAATCTCATCTTTGGGAAAAGAGAAATCAATGGGAATAAGGGGCTAATTTGGGTAGAGAAAGTCCCAGTCAATGGGGAAGATCAAGGAAGGGTTGATCAAGGAGATCCCTAAAGTGATAGGTGAAAAAGTCAAAAATATCATAAGGATCCCGAGTAGTAAAATTATTGTGATGGGTCTCAAAGATCAGGTTGGCATGTCTCTGACCATTAGCAAATCTGTGGAAATAGGCAGTGTTCTTGTTGCCTTCAGTAAGCCACTAGGAACGAGAACGCTGCTTCTAGCAAATTTCCTCATACATGATGAGGTGCGAGAGCGCAGTACAAAGGTTATGGAGTCTGAAAGCATCAAAGGCACTGAGAGGGTCTCTTTCCTCCTTGACGTTAAGTTCGAAGATCTCATTCTGAGTGAGAAGATGCAATATCGGAGAGAGCACCAAATGTTTCTGTCCCAAAGGCTAGCAATTTACATAAGGAGCGCAGTTGGTTACCTGAGTGAAGGCAGCTGAATAGGAAGAGTCAAGGGCTGGCCAAACCGCATGAAAAAGTCCTCAAACTAGTTTTAAGGAGCCAAAGGTGTTTGACACAAAATGAGGAGTTTGGAAAGAGAATTTGAGCCAGAATCAAGAAGAATCGGGTAGTGGTTGTACAAGATCCTTGGACAATGGAAATAGGGCGAAGTTCCTCCCAATGAAAGGGTTGAAAAGGAAACAGTCAAGCATGACAAGTATGGGGAAGGGACGATGATTAGACCAGGTGAAGCGATGATTAACAATAGGAGGGTAAATTAGGGTTCAGGAGTTGATGAAGTTATTAAAAGATTCAGATTTACGGCAGATAGTCCCCAACAATCACTCAGCTGGTTGAAGTCACCTCTTAGAACCCGTAAATGTTGGAAAAGAGGAACACAGCGCCATAGGGTCGATAAAGGAGAAACACGCCCAATACAGGGAGTACTTATGAATGTGGTGTAGGGTTCAAAGTGATTCATTCCAAGTGGTAATAACACTACCCTTGGAACCATCAGAGTTAATTGAATCCAAGCCCGAAAGGGTGGGCCTAGGGACAAAAGAAATAAAGTATAAGTAGGGTTAGATAGTTTTGTCCCTTTCAAGAAAATAATATCTAAGTGCAAAGGAGAGAGAACGGAACAAACAACAAACTGTTTGCTAGGGTCACCCAATCCCTGAATATTCCATAAAGGAGTTTTCATTAGGAAAGGACATGCTATCTTTTTCCAAGGTTTTCATGGACGAATAATGATCAAGAAGTAAATTAACTCCCATGCAACGAGTCATTTTTCATCAAGAGAAAAGTTATCAAAAGAAAAGATGATGGGTTTTGAAAAACTACCAAAAGGTAGTGGCTGACTACCAAGTTGAACAACATGCAGTCCGGCACTTCGTTTGGCCATAGAGGAGGACAAGGCGGGAGTAGGGCGAGATGTGCTGGGATCAGTTGGCGAAGGTAGATAGGGAGAGACAAGGGAGAAGGTAGGGTCCACTGGGTAGGATTTTTTGGTGTAGGTAGAAGGTGAGGCTGGGGAGCAGATAGGTCAAGGTCAATGAGAGAGTCCCATCTGACGTCCTGGGAGGGCCAAAGGTCTCATCCAAGCGACCCCAAGACCTCGGCAGACGCATCAGGGTTGGGGTTGGCTTTGACGGAAGGGTAGTCATGAGGGGGATGGGAAGATAGTGGTCAGGTAGGCTGGCCTTGATGGGCATTGCGTCGAAACACAAATCAGATTCAAGGGAGGGGCAGGAGAGGGTAGTTGCAGAGCATCCATGAAAAGTTTCCAGTTGTAGTTAAAGGAATTACCTAGGAGGAGGTCGACGTGGTAGAGGGACGAATGGACGTGCTCCCAGTGTTCTACTAAGATCATGAGATGGAAGTTGAGGAAGGTCACAGAGAAGGTACAGGGAAGGTTGGCGGCCTTTAGCATCTGCACTTAGCGAACATGCAACAAAGGTCTGCATGGACCCAATCACAGTCGTCAGTGCGAATGAATATGCCGGTGGGGTGAAGGGTAGCTGTTAGGGATTCTAGAGGGTAGAGAAGGTGGGTAGGAACTAGGGATTCCTTTGGTTCTCACCCCGGAAGTCAGCCACATATCTCTGTTGTAGACCTCAGAAGCAGGAGACCAAGTATCTGTTCGGTTTGGTCAGGAAGCGTCAATGTAGGACCGAGGAAAAGAGGTCAGGGAATGAAAAACAAATTAGGAAATGATATTTAGTGAGAATATGAATCGAATACTCAACGTGAAGGAAAGCACTTGTGAGGGCGACATAGATAGTGTCGATGCTCCAGTAACCCCCCAGAATAGAAGATCTGATAAGACTGACAAAGTTGAGGGGATTGACAAGGTGGTGGAAATGGGGTGAGAAGAATATTTAAAAGTGGAGGAGGAATTGACAAGATGGTTCACAGACACGTGAGAAGAGGGATTTCGAGATTTGATGGGTAAACCATAGCGAGAAGCAGAATAGGTAAAGGTAGTAAGGGGAAAGGAAAAAGAATAAAAAGGACATTTTGTCCCTTATTTCTAAGAAAGAAAATTTGGGTTGAGTGCCTAAATGATCTGCAGAAAAAAACAAATCTTGGGGCTTCTAGAGGCATCAACCATGTGGTTTTCCTTACACAATTGAAACAACGGTTTTTGGATTGTAAAAAAATCAAAGTACGCATGATAAAGGTAAAGGAATATGGGAGACCCCTCTTCACCATAGTTGGAGGTTTGGACGGCAAGGGGAAGAGCAAAGTAGTAGGTTTGGAGAATGCAACAGCGACGAAGTGCGATCTGGACGAACAAGGTTGAGAGGCATAAGGAGGAGAGGGGAAGAGAGGACGAAAAGGGAAATGAAGCGGAAGGAACAATATCTGCCGATGAAAAGGAAGAAGCCGCTATTGGAAAAGGATCGGGACGAGTAGCCGAAGGCGGAACTTCAACTGAAGTGTGGTGAGGAAGAGGATAAAAAGGATCGAGCTGAACGTTGTAAGCCATTATTTTTTAAATAATAATTGTCTTTAAAATAACATTGATTCAAAAATCAAATTTTCAGTTTTGTAAAAATTGAGTTTAGCTATTTATTTTAATAAACGAGAATGGAATTTAATTATTCAAAGAAAATTGAAATGATTATAATGTAGAAGTAATTAAAATTTAATGATGGATCGCTTATCCCTATTTCGTTCAAATCAATTTGGTCTTATGTGTCGATTCAAATCCCTCCGTGCTTCCTTTCCCCCATGTCCTAATCACCTTTGAAGTCAGCCTCCTTGAACAGATCTAGAAGAAGTATCATGCCTCCATGCCAACTTCTAAGCCTCTTCTTTTCATTGCGAATGATTTTTATTTCCCTCCATTAAGCTCTACCGCGACTAACCCTACTTTTCTCGAGTTGGGAGTTTCAACTGTTGCAACTGTGAATCCTTTTTCATACCTGGCAGGCCCATCTACGGAGTCACTAGTCGACATTGCCAACCTCCATACCCCCTTTTAGCTACTCCAACTTCTGGTGGGCTTAAGCTTTGGTCAGAAATTTAGGTAATGTGCTATGATTCTCCTTTTCTTCCTACAAGTTGTAATATTCACGATGGTTATTGCATTGTTGCGCAAAAGTCTACTTGCCCAGTTTTTCCATCTGTGTTGTATTCTCATCTAGATAATGTCAACTTTAAAAAGAATGTTGTGGTGATTGGAAGTGAAGATGTGTTGGGTGAAGAACCATGTGATACTGTATTATGCAAGTTACATGCTTGATCAAATTCCCCTATGGAACCTATTCGATAAATCCTGTTGTCCCTTCTTAGCACCATGTTGCAAGCCAGTCCTTCATTCAGAAATTCATCTGGTCCTCTTTGTTTGAAATATTTCCTAGTAAACTAGTCAGTATGAAATTCGAGACTTTGCTATTGTAGAAACAAACGGAATTATTGTGCCTCCTGTTGAAACAACAACAACTGTTACAACATTTTGGTCCAACTATTTTGTTGTCTTCTTCTTGTAATCCAAGCTAAGGTTTCATGTAGTTAAAGGGCATTGCGATAACTATTGGAAGCTTAGAGGTGGCCTTCGCATGCATTATGGCAATTCAGTGTTTTTCTTCAAAGTTTCTACGCCCGATGATAAGCAATGTATCCTTGAATCAGAACATGCATTCATTAGTGGCAAGCCATTCATTGTTACATCATGCTATCCCTCTATTGAAAGTTCTAGAGCGTAATTTTATCTATCCAGTTTGGAACTTTTTCTCTCATATTCCCTTTAATCTGCAATCGTTGATTGTTTTAAATTGGTGGCTTGTTGTGTTGCGAAATTTATGTGTTTTGATGCTTATACCATTGTTACAGAAAACTTAGTGTATGCTAAGGCATTGATTTAGGTAATCCTGGTGACCTCTACTGAAACATCTAAGAGTTCAAATTGTGGTCAGGCATTATGTGGACATTGTATTTCGTTATGGTTGGGTTTCCTACATTTCCATGAATTGTAAATCATTTGGTCACATGGTTGAAAGATTCAAACATGGTAAGCCGTCCTTATCCCCTCCCTTACCAATTTATCCTCTTCTTATTTTCGATAAAACCCCTCTTCCTCATCCCCCTCGTATGCGCTGGGTTCCAAAGCTTACTTATTGCTTGATCCTTCTCAAGCTCCACTCAGTGGTAGTTCCATCCATGTCTCTTCCTCCCACTTGAATGTTGATTCTGATGTGGTTTCTTTATCTATACCTGCTTCTCTACCCAAAGTTGCTATTGTTTAGTTCCCTTTTGAGCAAGCATGGATGCAAGAAGATTCTAGAATATTATACTATCCTAAGTATGCAACATTTTACAAGTATGTGGACGAGGGTAGAATAGAAGGATGATTGTACCATCAATCGGTGAAAGCAGATTTAACTTTACATGTTCTTTGGGATCTCGGTGATAATAATAGATCTCTCTTAGCGGATGACACATGGGGCTGGAAATTATTATGCTCCAAGGATTCGTTAGATTATGTTCCTTCTCTTGTATTGATGGTTGAGGAATTCTATCATGACATTGGTTTGACTCCTTTTGAAGACACCAATGGATCTTCTTCTGTGGAGGAAGAATAGTTTTGTATTTTCGTTTACTATAGCTATTCTGGCGCATATGCAGAACACCTACTTCAAATTTGTAGTTATTCTGTGCGTGTGTAGAATACGTGTTTCCTAATGCTAGATCAAACTGGTACGACCATTGTAATCCAGCTTGCCTTGCAAAAAATGGAATATAATTAGTCATTTTAATCAAGGTTAATTATATTTAAATACTTTTTTAATTAAGAATTTTGAAATCAAATTAGTTAGTTAATGACTCTCAAAAAGTAAGTAATCATTTTATTTATGATGTTTAAATCTAATTAAACATTTAAATTAAGAATGCCTAATCGTAATTGGTAATTTTTTTACTAATGAGATTTGATTTTAATTGATTAGTTCCATTTTGATGTTTTAAAGGTTAGATAAATTTATTTGATAACACTATTAAAAACAATTAATGGATTTAACGAAGTTTTTTAAACTTAACTAATTAATTTAAAATGTTGTTTAAAATAATTTGTTTGTTTATTCCAAAAGAGGTTAAAGGTGATTAGTCATCTTATAGGATAACTAATGATGTTTTCAAAATTATGAAGAGATTTTAAATTTCACTTAATCTCCTTGGGAAATTCAATGTAATTTTGTAAGTCTAGTAAGGAATGTTTTAAGTAATCCTTTGGGATTGTTAAAATTATTTAAATTTAGAATACTATTTAAATGGATTTATTTTCTTCTTGGATAGTAAATATTGTTTTTAAGTTTGTAACAGAAAGTACACAGATGAGACGACATTTTAAAAGGAATTAACTCAAATAATGTTAAGTGTAAATTGTTTTAGGTTTGTAGTAAAAATATTTAAACAAAAATTGTTTGACCTTTGTTTTAATATACATAGAAATATATTCTCCCTCTTTAAAAGGATTTTAAAAGTGTATTTTTATATGTGGTTCACACATGTTGGTGATGTGAAGATCAAGCACAGGAAAGAATCTAATGTTATAATATCTCGATTTACCTATTCATTATAAGTATATGTGATCCAACCTTGCATATACAATCTCTTGTTTACTTTTGATAGTTGCTTTTTTAACTATTGTTTGATTTCATTCATTGTGCATCGTCAATCTAAAATGATTTGTTGCTTGGCTTGAGTGTTGGAATTTAACGTTGGAAAAACTAAAACCAAAGTGCGAGGCAGGAGCCAAGCTATGTGGGTCACATCCATTAAGGCATATTCATATTTATCTAGTGGTTGTTGTTAGCATGCATGCATTTATGTGAGCATATTTGATGCTTGTGGATTTAACGGGGTCAAGCTTGGATGTTCCCAAGAGCGACACGTGTTTTCTCTGGTATAATTTATCTAGAGATATAATTTTTTTGAAGGGGAGAACCCTTCTTGTTATATTGGATAAATTAATTATCCTTGATTCAATTAAAGACGCAAAATAAATATTTTCTTCTTTTTTTTCATCAACTTAGGACAATTCTTTGCTCGCTCTTGCCTTGATATCCTTTGTCGAAAAGGACATAATCAGAATAGCGATTGTAAGCCAAGTTATATGAGATTACCTACATTGGGATATCTTTATATCCACTCTAGAATGGAATTGTTTGTATGCTCCAAATATCTTGAATACTCATATTCTAGGATTTTTATGTGTTTTGGTTTCAGCACGTCCAAGAGTCGTCGGATTTCTCAAGTAACTTCTAGAGGTATATTATCCACTTAAAGTGGAGCACCCTTTTAGTTAATAGTATGAAAAATTATTTTTCCTTATTTGATTCAAGTTTCTGAATCTATTTTATGAATTTCATCAAGAACCCCTTATGTTCTTCCATGTGTTTTTCTCATCCATTCCTTTAATTCTGGATTTTTATATCCTTTACGTCATTTTTTACTCATTTATATCACTGATATGTTTTATGCTTGTGACATTGTATGAATATTTCTCTTATAAGGTAAAAACTCATTCCACGATTATCGACATGGGGTTTTTTACCCTCAAGGATAAAAGGAATAAAAAATTGTTCCATAAAGACAAGAGGGCAAAATTTTATTCTCAAGGACAAAATTTAGTGTAAAGGGAGGAATTCAGGGGCCCACTATAATTCCGCACTTTACACTAAAACTTGTCTTTATGGACAAAATTTTGCCCTCTTGTCCGTATGGAACATTTTTTTGTTCATTTTGTCCTTTAGGGTATTTTCCTGTATCGACATTGTCTTAATGAATTATTTTATGTTCTTAGTACCTATGCTTTCTTATATTGGTTATTAATACTGACCAATCTGTTATCTTGTCATTACGCTAGAGTCAAATCAAGCATTTTTTTAAGGTTGTCGTTCTCTAAACATAGACTCTGCAGCTTTGATATGAATGTTTATCTATCAGTATTTTACTTCTTGCAACAATTATAAGGTTATAAATTTATAACTGTCCAGATGGTGGGATTTTTCAAACTTTGATATACTTTGTATCATAATGTGATAGCTCATATATATTTATTGTTTTTCATTGTCATTTCCACTATGATATTTTTTTCTCTTTTTCTTTTTTAATTTATTTACTATAACAATTTGCTTTTTCGACAATTAAATGTTCGAAAATTGAATACCATGGATTTATATGGTGTCAACTTTCGATGGTCGAAAATCGGGTTATTAGGCGATTATGAAACGAAATATATTTGAATAGTTCATATATTAGTTAGCTACCACAAGGGATGTTCCCCCATTGATTACATTTCCAAAAATGTTGTTTGCATCAAAAGAGGTGTGGTCCTTGAGGAAATAGTATTTCCACCTCCTCCAACTACAGACCTTTCCAAGCCATGTTAGGATTTCCATCTTGGAGGGAAGCCATACCCAAGTCCTAATATTTTTGTTAAGAAATAACCTTGATGTTTCATAAGGGACCTTTCATTAATACAAACTTTTGAAAATATTTTCATGAGGAAAATTTCATATTGTCATTTTGAAAAGGGTAGTATTGTCTAGGTAGTACAGAGATAGAGGTGGCTGATGAGTAGGACCATGATTAGGAATGAATTTAAGTGCCCTTTGTGTCTTAGTTCATTTCTGATATTGAGAAAGTCACATAGCTTGAATGTTTCTCCTGTTTTGTTTAGGGCATCTTGTTGGTAAAGGAGTATGTTAAGAAGTTAAATTTTTTGTATGGCATGCAAATTGAGATGTTCAATTTTCATTTGTGCGGGAACATGAATGCGTCTAGGGACTTAAAGTATCATTTTTGGTATTCATTGCTTAGTCTTATATCTGTTATGGACAATTCTAAAAACCTTGTCGAATGGTTTTCCTTCATGAGAACATCCATAAGGTACCATCAAAGGTAGAAAAATTGAAAAACAAACCGAAGTTCCAAGATGAAGATGCAAGGAAAAATCGAGCTTATATTAATAAAATGGCTTACCTAATATGTTATTCCAATGGCATATAGGGCATTTAAATACGAAATGTCATCCAGAGAATTGAAACGTAAGTGCTTTAACTACAATCGGCTTGATCACCTAAGGAAGCAATGTATTGCATTTCAAATGGGTATGCAAGTGGTGATTGCTTATGCCTTATGGGCATTACCATGTCTTAGCAGGCTTAATGCTTAGGAGAAATTGGAGAAGTTTATGCAGTAAGTTATTCTTTGTATTTGCAGTACTCACTTCTATTCATTCCAATGTTTCACTTTTATATTCATCTACTGCTAGTTACTTGGTAGATAGGCTAAAGTTTACACCTTATCATTGTATGTAAGTCCTAAAGACAAAACTTATATGTGTAGCTATGGTTGCTAAATTAGTTTGAAGTGACCTAGATTACTATCATTTGAAATTAATGCACGAGCATTCAAGTTGAGTGAGGCTGGTCAATAAAATAAGGCTTGGATTTGCGTCCAAGTATAGTTTGGTGGATGCTTGCCGATAAGAAAAGACCGAACGAATGAATTATGGGCATGCATAGATTTATTTCTATTTGAGTTTTTTTTCCTATGCTTGTAAACCTTCTACATTGGGAGTAACCCCATGTGCTGAAAAGGAACATTATAAGGATCGGTTTGTTCAAGTAGCAGTTCATAATTCCGAGTTTATGCATAGAGTTTCTAGGTTATTCACACTTATTAGGGAAAGGTTTTCAGCTTGATTTTTATAGGTAAGTTCTTGAGTCATATTTTGAAGGTGACCATGATATTTCCAAAGTAGCCTTAATTTCACAATGAGATTTCAGTAATCAAATCATGGAATTATATCGGTGTTAGAACGTGAAGTGTCAGGTTATCGACCTTATTTAACAAAGAAATATTGCTTGCAACAAGGGGTAGGAACGGGCATTATATCATTTTGGTTAATTTATAGTCATTATAAAACAATTTTTTTTTAAATAGTAATAATATAACATACCAAAAGGGAGAATCAAGTCATTCTCCAACGGCTCACAAAAACGATTTCCGAATAACAGAAACCGTGCACACACAAACGAAAGAAAAACCGATCTACAACAATAGCTAAAATAAAATAAAATACAAAAGGAAAACAACTCCAAACAAATCCTCGGCAGCAGCAGATGAAACAACATGAAGAAGTCGAAGAGACCACAGTATCAACATCTCCAGAATCTACGAATGAGAAACTAAGTGCAAGAGGAGCGAGCAAGCCTCGTAGAAAGCCAGCAGACCAAGGCTGCGCAAACCCCAGCATCCTCCTCAGAACAAAGACAACTCAAAAACAGCGAGCTTCCTCAGCTCCAACGATAATGGAACCCCAAGAACCCTCAGGGACTGGTCTTCCAAAGCCTCATCAGAACCTGCTCCAGCGTCCTAAGAAAGAAGGACCTACCAAGCTCCAAGCCGACCAAACCGGAGACCTAAAAAACTGCATCTGCACAACTAGCAAACGACATAAGTCCCGGGGGGGTAGGAAGAAAAGATCATAAAAAACTGACACAAAAAGGAAAAATAGAAAAAAGGAGCTTAAAAAAAAACTGAGGCATCAACCTACTCCAACCCTTAGACTCGTCGTTACCGGTAAAATATCAAAGGTAACAGCCAGTCTCCTAGAGCGGACACCTAAGACATCTCTGAAAGGACGACCACGGAAAGCAAGAAACACATCGTTCCTAACCTTCAGGATAATGGAAGGAGGATACATCGCTACCTCATCAAAAACTGCCTTATTCCTGGAGCACCAGATGTGCCAGCAGATAAGGCAAGGAATCAGACGCAGTAGAATAGATCGAAAAGATTTACTAGAGCTCCCAACCCCCCAGAAACTCAGCAAACCTTCCAACAAGATGGCATTACCTCGGCAACCCATCAGATTCCCGAAGTAATTCCAGACAGCTCTGGCACAAGCACCAGCTATTAACAAATGAAAGGAGGACTTAGAGTGCCCAGTGCTGCAACACCTGCATCTAGACACGAGCGGGATGCCGATACGCTGTAGGTTCTCATCTATTGGTAAACCATCATGCAATGTTTTCCACATAAACAGAGAAACCTTAGGCGGAATACGGGCATTCCAGATAAAGCTGAAAACCAGGAGGCGAGGACCAGGCGTCCGCACAGTTTCCCATGCTGACTTGAGAGCGAAAGGACTGCCATCCCAAATGGTGCCATTCCCATGGGCATCCGTTAAAGCCTTCACGGATTGCATACGTTTCCACGTCTCACTAGCATAGGACGGGATACCTGTGTAATTCGTGGCCGCTAGCCTATGGTACTTAGCATGGAGAAACGTGGCCCAAAGGGAGTTGTCTGCTCCAAACCGCGCCCAAAGCTTGCAAGCAAAGGCCAAACAGATGTCGTTAGGATTGCGAAGGCCAAGACCTCCCTCACATTTGGGACGACAAATGGAGTTCCAAGAGATACAGTGATGGCGAGTGGCGTTGTCCTTGTTTCCCCAAAAAAAGGAAGAGGCCAAAGAATGGAAGGAGCGAAAGAAGGCAGCAGTGGGAGTCATAGCAGCAAAGATATGAGATCCCATGGAGTCAAGGACAGACTTAATGAGAACTAGTTTACCTGCCTGAGAAATGAGGGAAGCATTCCACCTAATTATCTTTCCCCTAACTTTGTCAGTTAGGGGATCGAAAATGGCGTTGAGCTTCCTACCTCTATATAGCTCAATACCAAGATAAGGAAGCGGGAGGGAAGAAGCCTTAAAGCCAGTGTCAGACTCGATCCAAGCGGATCTAACCAAGGACAGGTCTTTTGCTGGCACAAAGCAGCTTTTGGAGACGTTAACGAGTTGCCCCGAACAATACTCGTATTGCCTGATGAGACCAAGAAGACAACAGATAGATCGACGAGAGCCATTAGTGAAAATAATTATGTCATCAGCGAAAGATAAGGAGGAGATGATAGGGCAACACCACGGGATACCGAACCTGTGAATCTGCCGAGCTATCGTTAGGGAGTGGAGTCCCCGAACAAAAGCCTCGGCAGCAATGACGAAAAGGGAAAGGGATAGGGGGTCACCCTGCCGAAGGCCTCTACCGGACCTGAAATATCCCGTAGCCGAGCCATTAATGAGAACGAAAAACCAACAGTTAGAGATATGTCTCCAGACAACATCGATAAGGGGTTCCGGGAAGCCGAAAGCCCTAAGGACCTTGATGATGAAGAATCACGACATACGGTCATAACCCTTAGCCATATCAAGCTTGACGACCACATTAGAGCCGCGAACCTTCTTGTTAATCTGGGATATAAGCTCCTGGGCTAAAAGGACGTTATCAGTGATGAGGCGCCCTTTTACGAACCCAGCCTGCGAGGAAGAAATGAGGCGCTCAATAAAAGGTGCTATCCTAGAGGTTAGGACCTTAGAAATGACCTTGTTAGAGAAGTTACATAAGCTGATGGGTCTGAAATCCAAACAAGAGCTAGGATGATCACATTTAGGGATGAGAACCAAGTTGGTGGAAGACCAGCCAGCGGGGAGGTCTTCACCAGAGAAGGAGGACTGAATGGCGAGGCAAAAGTCTGATTGGATGATAGGCCACACACTCCTATAAAAAAACCCGTTGAAGCCATCTGGCCCACTCGCACTATCCTTACTTAGAGCAAATACGCAAGCACGTATTTCTTCCAAGGAAGGGGGTGCGGCTAGGTCAGAGTTGTCCGACGGAAGGATCACTCTAGGAATGAAAGCAAGAAGAGAAGGGTCAGACACCGAGGTAGAGGGAACGGAGAGGAAAGATTGGAAGTGGGAGAGAATAGTATCTTTGACTTCACCAGGAGTGGAAGCCAAAGAAAGGTCTGGGCGAAGAATCTGGTTGATGGTGAGAAGGCTATTCTTCTTACGAATAGTCGAGCAAAAGAACTTGGAGTTCGTATCTCCTTCCACAATCCATTTAATTCTAGCTTTCTGACGGAGGTGGTCGTGTTCGATACGAAGTTCAGAGGAGAAAGCGAGTTGGGCCAATGCCCAAGCCTCCTTGTTGGCAGCATTAGGCTCCTCATCGAAAGACGCTTCTGCTAGGATAAGACTTTCTTCTGCCGCTCTGACATGGTCGAAAATATTCTTGAAAACCAGCAGATTCCACGCCTTAAGACATGACTTAAGCCGCTTCAGCTTACGGGAGAAAGCAACACAGGGGGCACCACTAACCGGAGAACCCGAGGAGTCTGCAACGACACTCAGGAAGGAATGATGAGAACGCCACATACTTTGGAACCTAAAGGAGGAAGGTCCAGAAAGGGAACGGGGGGAACAGCTAAGAACCATAGGGGCATGGTCAGAAAATGTACGATGCAGATGGGAGACAGAAAAAGAGAAAGGTAGACAGAACCATCCCTCAGAGGCAAAAATTCTCTCTAGCCTAGAAAGGATCCGATTAGGGCCTTCTTGGTTATTACACCAAGCGAAAGCCGAACCAACAAACGACACTTCCGAAAGCCCCGATCTAACGATGAAAGCGTTGAAATCCGCCACCGCCAAACGGTTCACGACGTTTCCGCCACGCTTTTCTGCTTGACTGGCAACAACATTAAAGTCGCCACCAAGAACGGATGCAGAAAACCCCAAGTCGGACAAAGAAAGAATATCTGCCCACAGGGATAGCCTCTCAATCCGATCGCACTTAGCGTAGACCGCCGAGAAGAGGAAGGACGACGACAGAGAGGGGAATGAACAAGCCACTG
This sequence comes from Allium sativum, assembly GCA_030737875.1. Classification (NCBI taxonomy): domain Eukaryota; kingdom Viridiplantae; phylum Streptophyta; class Magnoliopsida; order Asparagales; family Amaryllidaceae; genus Allium; species Allium sativum. Next base: position 964,533,980 of record CM060910.1, on the reverse strand, counting down.
ATAAAAGCTGGTCCGAATCGAAAACCGGGTGAACGACGACACCTTTGGACCAGAAGATCCAAATCTTGTCGGAAACATTAGCCAATGCACCACCAAAGCCCAGCGAGAAGACCGAAGAGGGGATCGCGTCTGGTCCCACAAGTGGCTCCAGGAGCGCGATCAGACAGATAGAATGCTTACGAACAATGCGCTTAAGCCTAGCCATCGATGCATCATTCCCTATAGCCCTAACATTCCAGAAAAGAAAATTCGCCATGAAGAGCGAAAACCAAAAGCACAAAAGACACAAGAAGTAGACGGCAAAGGATGCGCTACCTGCCAAGCTCAAATATGGTAAAGAGTATGGCGAGTAGATCTGACGATCTGCTCGGACGCCGCTATAGAGCGTGTGCGAATGGTACGGAGAGTGTGAGGAGCCGCCCGACGACCACGACGAGAAGATCGAGTAGTCGGGTAAGCAGAATCCTCACAAGGACCAGAGATACCGGAAGAGCCTTTAAGACTCGAAGAAGGAGAACAAGAACCCCGCGCCGAACAACGAGTGGGGAAAGAGTTCTTAGTAAGCCTTGCTATACGATCATTAATGATCGCTATTTCGGCCTTACTAAGAAAAGGAGCAGACCCAGCAGCCTCTGACAAAGCAGAGGCAGAGCGAGAAGGGACAGACGCAGAAGAAGATGAAAAAGCAGCAAAAGATGAAATAAGAAAGGCAATGGGAAAGCTAATAAAAAACGAGGGGTTGCTCACTGGAGACAACACCAATTGGTGTATGAACTTTACCAATGCAGATCTATCATCAGCTTGATAGACCTGAGCTATAGGTAAAATTCCAACATCCAACGACGATAAGCTAACCGAGGTCCCCGACAAACATGGGAGGCCACCTCTCCGGTAATCCGTATAGTGAGCGAATACTGCATTCACTATACACCTACAGCAGAAACGCCACCCATCCATGTAGCCGAAGGACAAATATGATGACAAAAGGGTCCAAAATGGCACGAAAACCCAAACCCCAACCATCTAGTCACCAACGACATGGAAAAGGCCTCGTAGTGACTAGCGAAAAAAGAGTAGCCAAGATCCGAACCAACTAGCACAAAGTCAAACCAAAAAAAACCCACTTAAACCCAGCAAAACTAAAACGCAAGAGGCCGCTGGAAAGAAAAATAACGAGAAAGCTAATCAATAGGACAGCGAACCGAGATGCCTCAAAAAATTGGTAGCAGCACCCCCCAGCAAGAAAAAAAACCCATACCATGGGGCAAAAACAGAAGCCAAACCCAGGCAAAACAAGAAGGCGGAAAAGAAATTGACAGAGAACCAACAAAAAAACCGAGCAAGTCAAGCAACCTCAAACTAATATGCAACTGGTAATCCGAGATCTCATAGCCCATAATAGGGGGAATGATGAACAATTGAAGCATATGGTCAATAGTAAAAAGCACGAAATCAGCAAAAAACTGAAAACAGAAAAGAGAGGGTACCTTGCAAGGAGCCGTCAGCACATCACCGAAAACCAACAAACCTGTACTACCACCCAAAAGTACAGCCTTAGCCTCTCCTCCAGTCCCTGCCTCGGCAACCGAAACGGCAATAGAAGCATCCATGTTGATGCTATACATACCCCAATCCGCCACCAATGCAGAAGAAGCCACATCTAGCCCAGGCTCTGGAGCCTCGAACTTATCACAAAAAGAGTCATACTGCCCACCGCCTAACTTCGTTTCCTCGCCGTGAGAGGTAGACTCAGGCTGCAAACGAAGTATCGTCTTCAAATCTTTGCGCCACCGCCTATAATTAGCACCTCGCAACCAACTAGTCGACCGCACAGAAAGAGATGGTTCTCCCATAGCTGATGCATTACCATCTGCAAGCACATCTCCCCCAAGACAAGAGAAGGCATTAGAAACAACAAGCGGAGGGGGAGACTGAGCAGATCCAGGCAACGGCTCTATAGGAAAAACAAGACAACCCGTAGCAGAAGCAGAGAGCTTTGATTGCCTCAAACTACGACGCTTACATCTAGAGCGACGGCGAGCAGCTAGCTGCCAAGGTAACACGCGAGCAGAAGGCATTTCCACTGTCATTAATTGATTGGTAACGGGTGAAGTGGTCAAATCCTCACCCCCAGTCAATTCGGCTTCGAAATTCTTGCCTAAGCCGTGGCCAGATCTGCCCCCATAAGCAATAGATCCTACCATGAAGCCCACATCTTCCATAAAAGGAGCAAAAACCGAAGCTTCGAACTATAAGCGAGGAAGAAAGGGGGTGGTCAAATCCCCCAATTCTCCTAAACCAGCAGGCCAAATCTGAGAAACAGAGTCCAGTCTGGACTCACGACAAACTTGCTCACGAAGAGGCAGATAGCTTACTAAGCCCGAGAAAATAGGGGAAAGTTCCAGAAATTGTCCCTCAATGTCCAAAAAACGGTGACGTAAAAGCTCCTCAAAGGCGGATAAAGAGAAAAGCCGCACTTCAAAAGACAAGTCATCAGTGAAAACCACCGACAAAGGACAAGGTACCACCGAAAGAAGAGCTCTCGCAATTACAGAAAAGCTAGGGCAAGCTCTAATAAACGAGCCCGAGACCGCAAAAGTACCCTTTAGCGGGCACGAAGCCATACCAGAGATGATTGAGAAGAGCACAAACGATCGCGAGATACCACAGCAGAAGAACAGAATAGAAACCAAGAGAGAAAGCGTTGAGATGAAGAAGAAGAAGAAAGCTCAGAAGCCTGCTGCCATTTTTTGTACCGTTAGAAAAGGTTTCGTGGTCATTATAAAACATAAGTATAGTATAGTTAAGGTTGTTTTACATGGTTTGAGGAAGGATTTCTCTAATAGTTTTGTATAAATTCTGATCATTTTCTAGCAAACCAGATGATACATTCCTAGGCAAGCATCGTAGTGTAGTAGTACATTATCCTTATTAATATTGTGCAATTGATGATTTCAAACTAAGCAAACTCAAGCATTAGTAGGTCATAATTTAGTACCGATTTAATTAGTATACTATTCACCTTTGTATAATGAGTTATATTAGAAAGGAAAGCAAAATAGAGGCTTAGTGCTAAGTTTATTTAGGGATAAAAGACACGATCATCCAACATATTATGTAAAATTTTCTTTTCCTAATAGGAGATCTGATAGTTTTTCATGTACTGTACTTATGAAAGGAGTTGGACCATTCGGGCCTTGAATGTCAAAGAAGCTCATTGGATTGTATAGTTTGTCATTTTCGACTATTATTGGTTACGATCCATGTCGACACAAATTATTTTTGAATATTTTGTTGTTTATATGCTTGCTACGTTACATTGTCGCTTGCTATCTTTTGATTATTTTTTCATAGCATGCTATCATTAGCTATTGTTTATTGTTGATTGGCTTTGATTTTTGTTGATTCCTTGATATTGTTTGTTTTGTATAATTGTTAGTATATATGTTACTAGCTTATATTTATTGACTGGTATTGTTTTGAATTGCTTGCTTCTTGTTGTTTCTTATCATTTCTCACTGTTGCTTGTTATTGTTTGATTGTTAATTGTAGTTGCTTGTTATAGCTAGTTGATGCATGCTTTGTACGTTTGGTAATATACTTGTAAATTATCATTGTTTGTTGTTGCTTATTGTTCATTAGTATAGCTATTACAATTGCTTTTAAACATAAGTTAGATAAGTGATACAGATAGCTATCTAGAATAGATTACATCATCTATGGATATAGTACGGATCAAGATTGGATCTATATGAGACTATCACCTTTCAATGTGACTAGGAACCATTAGTATATCTTGGTACCAAATTATATGAGCTTACTCTCCAATGAATAATCATGTATAATTGTCATAGTATTGGTTACTACATCAAAAGTTATACTTTTTTCAATGTTATTTGTGTTGTTGTTATATTATCCTCTTATATAGTACAATTTGTTACTTAACAATCCAAAAAGACCAATTTAAACAACTATTTGTTTAGATTTGCATCTGAATAGTGAAAGGCTTTCTTAAAGGGGTAAAGGTAAGAAATTTCGGTTTAAATCAATGGAAAAGGTATATTTCGGTTGGTTTGGTTTGCATTTAAAACTAGATTGTGTTTATATTTGTCTTATAAATTAATTTACACTGGTTATTGATTTAACCAAACCAGCTGAACTTTAATTAAATTATAAATTACTCATTTTCAATGTTATTCTATTATTTTGATTGTATAAATAAAAATTTTATTTATCATATATTTGTCCACATTACTATTTTAAAGAAAAAATACTAAATAAGAATACTTTAATCACATATTCATATATTATTTTAAAGATATGGTGGTTATTACAAATATAAATTTGTTTCCCAGTTAAATCTGATAAACAATTAAACTTAATTCAGTTGGTTTGGTTTTCATTTTTATATGTTTTATGACGGTTTAAAAAAATTCATTATTGGATCAACTAACCAAACTCGACTTTCACCCAGAAAGGATATGAACATTAGGACATGTAAGATGATGTCTCGACTAGGTATCAGATGCATGATGCATTTTAATTTTCGGGTTTTTCCACAATCCAATCCATGTGAGAGAAGCATTGTTGAAATTCTCGAATGTTGAAGATTCTCGAATTTTGTTCAGTATCTTTACTTTATCCTATATATATAAATTTTAAGGACAAAAATTTTCAAAGGAGAGGAGAATATATCAACCCATATTTTAACAACTTAGTATTTTAATAATTATTCTATATAAGTCATTACTAGAGTTTCCTTGCACTAAACTTCTAGATACGAATGAATTGGGTCTCGAGACACCAGTAATTGAGACCAATTTTCCATTACAAGTAAAATGGGCATAATATTGACTATGCTTGGAGCCAATAAGTTTTTGTAGTGGATAGTGATTTATACGAAGGATGAAAATATAATGCAGAGTTAACCCCCATTAGCTAGCATATATGTTAGCAACTCCTTCATTATTCTCATTTACTTTCCATTCCATCTTATTTTCATCTTCTTTTTCAAATTAATTTCCTTATCCCCTCTTAATCCATCAACCAGAATCCACTTAATGACTCGAATAAAATTCCTAGTTTCAAACTAAAATTCCTAAAATTTCCCTATACCTTTTTCTCACTTATCTAATCAAGGAATAAGTCTGATGTTATGTTGGATCTCCCTCTTCAAATTCAATAGAAAGAAAATATAGGTTTTGGTGAGTTTGTGCATGGTTTGGATAAGGTGTGAGTCAAATGATTCTCTAACTCTATTTAGTTGTTAATTTATTTCTTCATTTATTAGTGATTATAGATTTAATGAAGTGATTTTGAGAATTTTTAGGTTGAATTTCACTTATGTTTATGTTATAAGCATGATTATGCTAACTTATTATTTGTTTGAGACATTAATTGCTATTTTTGAAATAATTAGTAAGACAATCTAGATTTGGATTGTGGGTTGAATAATTCATTTTATATGATGCCAATAGTGATCAAAGATTAATTAAGTGACATAATTATGTACATATCAATAGCTAGTAATTATTAAACCATTTGAATGGATTTTGGGAAAATTACTAAACAAAGTTCTTAAATAGACTTTTTTTTGGCAAGGCCGACGGTGGTTGAGTGGACCCCTACCACTTTATTAATGTACCAGAGAAAAGAGAAAAAACAACACACACAAGACAACATAGAAACACGGTACATTAACACAAGAAAACAACAAGAAAAACACATATTTACTTTGTCAACATAGCTCAGGATAACCTCTGCATAATGCCCGGATCAAAACTGAAATTCAGCAGCTTTAAACCATTCCTCACATTGGCTTTTATGCATGCTTTCAGATTGTCATTGATTTTAGCTTCAGATGGGTTTAAAGTTCTAGTATTTCTCTCCCGCCATATAGAACTAACAAATTTCTTAAGGGTATAACATAAAATTCTATGTCAGCTTATCTTCTTACTTGTCATCTTCTCTAAATTGATCCATTCAGTGTCACTATCCTGAGTAGCTCTACTAAAGATAGATGATTGTTTCACTTCATTCCACAAGCTGTAGGTAGTATTGCATTAGAAAAAATGGTGATCTGTGCTTTCTTGTTGCATATCACACATCACACATAGTTGCTCAACATGCATACCACGTTGGAGTAGTTTTTCTTTAGTAAGCAAGGCTTTGTACAAGATTTTCTAGAGCATCATGTTCTCTCTGGCGCAATCATCTCGATACCAAATCTTCTTGTACCATTTACATTTCTGCATATTGTTCTGACCTGATAACTCACGATACAAAATTCTAATTTGAAACGGTTCTTTATTATTACTCCACTGAGTAATACTTTCACTGCTTGCTCCAACCTTGAGTTGTCGTGCTTCATTCCAGCATTGGTTAATTTGCGGAACAGAACATACAAGAATTCTTATAACATTGTTGGTGATAAAGTGGCTGACGTTGGCATTTCTACAGATGCCGGAGACTTCAATCTCAATGTTATTCAGTTCATTGCATAAAATATACCCATTCTTGAGTATAGGGTCATACCAGAGCTTCACCGCGGCGTTACTGATCACTTATAGGAAAAGATAGGGAGAACGAGATTTCTCAGCTTAAATATACTCCTCTAGGTCCAACTTATATTTTGCGGCTGATGCATTATCCAAAAGTTACGATTTTTGACAACATGAATTTTCGACCATCGGACCCATAAGCTTTCACAATCATTAAGGAAATTATCCATATGTTTTACAAAGGCCATTTTATTCCACAGAACCAAGTTAACGATGCCAAGACCCCCATTACACACAGGCTTTTCAATTGCTCTAAAAGAAATAGGGGCATGATATCTCCCCTCAAGTTTTCCTTTCCAGAAGTACCTCATAAACGCAGAGTGTATCATTTTAATTAGCTTAATTGGCAAAACAAATATTCGAGCCCAATAAACTTGCATGGAGAATGCCACTGATTTGATTAAAGTTAATCTACCAGCCTGGCCCAACAGTCTATTTGTCCAGTAGGACATGCGTGCAGTAATCTTGGTAAAGAGACGCAAACACCGAGAAGAAGTTATTCTAGCCGTTGAAAGCGGAAGGCCTAGATAGGTTATAGTATCAGTATTACATCTCAAGCCTGTTTTGTCACTTAAGTCATACACTTGCTGGTTGGAAAGACCAGCGACCATCATCTCAGATTTTGGAAGATTGACTATTAGCCCAGTCTTCCTATGGAAGTCGTCTAGAGTTTGTAAGATCATGTCAACAGTTGTTTGGTCTGGTGTGCAAAAAATAACAAGGTCGTCTGCAAACATCAAGGGTGATACCCTCGTTTCTTCACATACGGGTGCAGTTTGAAGGAGCCTAGATCGATCATCTTGTTCGACATACGAGTCAACACTTCCATTATCAAGATAAATATATAAGCATATAAGGGATCACCTTGTCTAACCCCTTGCTTGCTTTCAAAAAAGCCCACCATTGATCCATTCAGTTTCATTGTGAACATAGGCGTGGAGATACAAGAATAGATCCAGCTAATGAAATGAGGAGGAAAGTTCATTAAACTCATAACACTAACGATAGAATCCCACTGTAACATGTCAAAGACCTTCATTATATCCAGCTTGAACATTGCTCTTGGGATTTATTGCAATTTTTATACTTGTTCCAGCAGCTCGTATGCCATGAGCACATTGTCTGATATACTCCTGCCTACGAGGAAAGCCGCTTGATTTGTTGATATGATTGATGGTAGGACTTTCTTTAACCTTGTTGCAGTAACCTTGGAGACACACTTGTAAACGGTGTTACAACAAGAAATCGGGCGGTAGTCGATAGCTCTAGTTGCATTCTTCAGCTTTGGATTAGAGCTATATTAGTACAGTTGTAGGATTGATTCATTTCGGCAATCTTGAAGAAGTGTCTAATAGCACTACAGACTTCCGAATGATAATTCTCCAACATTTTTGGTAAAAGTACGCATTAAATCCGTCAAGTCCACACGATGAGTTACTGTTAAGCGAGAACATAGCTCTTTTAATTTCTTCATTCGATACTTCTTCACACAGAAGTTGATAGTCAGCACTTGAAAGTTTATGTAGAACATATGGGTCAATTAGTTCAAGCGCTGGAGTAAAACCATCCTTGTTGCCTAGCAGGTCAGTAAAATGTTTGAGGATAGCATCTTCAACATCAGTAGGGTTGGTAGCAGTGTTGCCAAGATTGTCCACTATACTCACCAGATTTTCTCTATATTGCTTGTCTTTCAAAGAAGCATGGAAAAAACGCACTATTATTGTCTCCTTCGAGTTTCCACTTGAGTCTAGCCTTTTGCTTTGTCATTGCGCCTTTGATTTTAGTTGCCGCCATATACTATTTTCATTGTAGGTCTCCATACTAGAATGCACAGGGTTATTCGTGTCGTTCATCATTTCTGTCTGAATTTCTTCAAGCTTCATTTTCCAGTAAAAAGTCTGTTTGTTCCCGTTCCCATATTTTTCCTTTGCCCACTCTTTAAGCACAACTTTAACCACTTTCAATTTATCCTACAAAATGAACATTGAATTACCGTAAATTGTTCCCCCAAGCTCCTAACATTGTATCTAGGAAGTCAGGTTCATTGAACCATATGTTAAAAAATTTAAAACAAGAGGAAATTTTCAAGTCGATCCTACTGAGGTGGAGAATAAGCGGGGAATGGTCACAAAGCAAGGGGTGGTAAGTTGCAAGCTAAGGTAGGCCATAGGTTAAGGGTTAAAGGAGTACAAAACGCATGGTTGATGAGGGAATAAGTCCTTGGTCTATTCCTACTTTTATTGTTCCAGGAAAAGGGTAAACCAGGGCTTTTTATAGTAACCAAGTTACTCTTGTTAATCATTTCTTGTAAAGGTCGGAGCTTGGAAATGGACAGGGGATTGCCACCAGCCCTATAAGCGAAGTCGTAACAACAATTGAAATCCCCTAGAATGATCCAAGGAGTGATTTTTTGATAAAGAGTTGGTATTTTGTCGAGGAGGTTCTTCCTTACATTGCATGAATTTGCAACATATACAATCGTAAGGTTGAAGGGTGTAGGGTCTTCAAGGAAGTGAGCAGTACAGTGAATCATTTGAGAGGTAGAGGAAACACGGTTTATTTGGATAATGTTGGGATTGAACATCATGAGAATACGACCATAAGGAGCATCATCCAGGTTGTGAATTAGCGACCAAGAGGGATTTATGAATTTGGAATCTCTGCATGTTAATGCCAGGTTCAGCTTTGTTTTGAGCAACACCAAGAAAAATAGCTTGTTTTCTTTAATAAGTAATTTCCACTGATTCAATTTGGTATCTTCGTGACAGCCTCGTATGTTCCATACTCCAAGAGTTTTCATCATAATTAAGCTGAGGGGGGAATTGTGTCGTCTCCTTTCTTACTTCTTAGCCCATACTTACAAGGTACTGAAGCAGAAGTTCTCTTCTTTTTGGCGTTGTTTTTCTTATAAGTAATAGGGGAAAATGAGTCTAGTGGAGGAGATTTGAAAGCAAGCGGCGGAATAATTTTGGAGTAAAGGCCATTGCATGGAGTGACAAGAGTAGGGGTTTGAGGGTTTTTTGGCTGACGAGGTATATTTGGATGAAGAATTTTAGTGGAGGACGAGGGATTATGCATGGGAAGAGTAACCAAAGGACCAGAGACAAGGTTAGTTAATGCATGAGAGGAAGTTAGTTCAGAAGCAATAAATCTATTAGCACACTCATTAACCACCATGTCTGTATTATCCACATTCACTTGACTGGTGTTAGTCATCAATGCACTTCCATCAGAACTATGGTATTCTTTTTGTTTAGTTATTTCAGCCGTCCAAGCTTCTTTCACTATTTCACTCACCATCTCATAAATCTTGTTTGCTACGATCAATTCATCCATCCTTTCATCTTCCTTCATTGCTTCGTTGCATTGCATTGGAGGAGTAAGTGTCTGAACATTGTTCTTTTGAAGTAACAAACTTTCCAGTGTTGGCATTTCGATAGCGTTAATGTCTTTCTTATCTGCTTCCAATAGTTTGTCTATATATTTCTGTTCCTCTTCATTGGCGTTTGTGTCAATTGTAATTTCCCCCTCTTCCAATACATTAAAGCTGTTACAGACTTCTACGACAATGTCTTTTCCCTTCTCAATCGTCTTTCCTACATCTCTCACATCATTTTGTTTTCCATTATTGTGTTCACATTCATTTTCTTTGTTTTTCCTGTTGTTTACTACTTTCCATATTTGAGAATTGTTTCGTACCACAGCTCGTGGTTTATATCTGACTTGTTCCCTTAATTGTACATTCGGGGTCGTTGTTTCATTTCTTGTACTCTAATTTTCCACATTGACTTCTATTTCCTCATTGCTTATCATATCACAATTGCCGCTTTTGTGGCCAAAAGAATTACACTTGATACAGATGTCCGATTTCCAGAGATATTCGACGTAAATTCTTTGAACTCCTCCCTCTGGAGTTTCAACTAGGAAGTCATTAACCAGTTTTCTATCAGGATGAATATCAATAAGACATTTCGCATACTGTATCCTCTCTCTGCTTTCAGTTTTTTCGTCCATGCATATCAACTTGCCAAGCATACTGCTAATCCAATTTATTCCAAAGTTAGACCATGAGAAGATAGGGACGTTATAGAATCTTACCCACACCGGAACTGACTTGATATTGCCTCTAACATTGCAGCTTGTCGATCGGTCGTAAGGCTTAATTATAAAAAGCTTGTTATTCAGAATGATAGGATCCGCTTTCTGGATTCTGCATTTGTCTTCCACACTAGAGAATTGAAATAGGAAAATAACTCCATCTGACCACACAATTTCCGTACCCTTACAACACCAGATTGGAAGAATCTTGTTCATCACTATGGTGTAGGAAAGGGGCTTGTCAAGGAAAAACCCAACTAGGAAATCGTTCCATACCGTTGTACCAGATTCAGTTACTCCATCAACAAGAGATAGGGATTCGTTAACAATCACTCGACTGATGTCAACAGGTGCGTGCTTTACAGCGTTGGAAGGTTTGCTCTGAAACAAGAAAGTCCAAGGCTATTGACTAATCATGTTCGAGGGTTGGGTTTGTGTCGGATTCACATGAAGATTCAGGTTGGCTGTAGCAGAAGATGGTACGAGCGGCATTGCTACAGAGGTGGCTTGGGGTTGGCTTGTGGTTAGAGGTAGATGGATAGGGTTCGGCAGATAGGGCTTAGAAGGATCGAGGGGTAAGAGAAGTGGAGCTACAGAGGGAAGAACGGTTGGTGTGAGGCTCGAGGTGATGGGAAAACCGATGGGATTGGGCGGGATGGGCTCAGTGGGAGCCGCCATGAAAATTTGAAAAATGGTGAAGCGATTTGATGTTATAAAAAAAGGTTTTATAAATCCTAATTAATACCATTGAATATTTTTTAATGTAAAGTAATGATTTTTACATGTTAATGGTATAGTTATAAATACTAATTACGTAAAGAAATAAATTTATGAATAAAATTGACATTTTATCAAATAGTAATTTTTAGCACCCCATAAAATATACCCTAAATAGGCATAGATAATATAATTATGATAAATAAATAAAATCTTAATTGGTTGAAAATGATAATTTTAGGAATTTGGCCACAAAATATTGTTGTATTCGTAGCGAGATTCTAATTCATTTTCATATTTTATTTGTCAAAAAGGGAGTCCATATGAAGAAGTTATTAATATAACAAGTCAGATGATAATTACATACAAACAAGATATGAAATTCAAACAAAACAAATTTAAATATGTAATATAAACATATATTTATTGGCATTAGAGATTATTCCATAAAGATTTGAAGTTGTGTGTAGATATATATACACAAAAGGGGATAAGAATGAATAATAAACGTAAAAATTAATTGTAATTAATATAAAAAGAAACATTCAAACAAAATAAAACTCCCAACATCGACCCAAGAAGTGGGTCGGCAGGTCAGTCGATGGCCCTCCTTTGAAGGGGGACGACCGCCCTCCTGTTCGAGGGTAGGTTGGTGACACTATTTTAGGGGTTATTCTATAATTTTGCTTTATTGGATTGTCCAGGTTAAATCTAACTAATCCTACAGTCCATACACACCAGCAACTATAAAATGATCCCTTTGCCTCTCCCTAAAACCCTAACTTCATTTTTCTCCACGCCTTCATTCTAATTCTCCGCCATCTCTTAATTCCAGAAATAGGTTAGATTTCTTCTCTTCTTCTAACCTATATTATATCTCTTCTTACTGAATTCTTTGTATATACTTTGAAATTATGTATAATATATGTATGAGATGCTAAATCCAATTTTCATATATATTTTAGGATAATTTGGAGTATGCTAATTTAAAGGTTCAATCTGAATCACTAGATTCTATACTGAGTTGCTATTCTTCTCTTCGTACCTCTGTGAGTGGAAATTACATCGGTTTTCTATTTTCTATATGATGTTAGTGCAAATTTGGATTGTTATGCCCAAAAAGATTTAGATTTATACGAAAACAAAACATTAACAAATCCTCCAAATAGCAAAAGGGGTGGTTTCTGTTTCCATGGAGACTAATAACCATGCCCTTCCTTCTTCGTTTTCTTCCTTTTAACCTTCTTCTTCTCGTCGTCCCTATTAAGTATATTCCTCCATGCATACTCTTCCTTCCATTTACAATCTCCCCTCAGTAGTTTTCGCTCATGTGGATTTTAGCCTCCTTTTTTCGAACACTAACTACACCAAAATTCATTTTTTTTCACTGTGGTTTATTCACTTCGCTTTGAATTGGTCCGATCTACTTTTACCTATTTTGTTTCGAACCGCAGTGGTTCACTTTTTCATAGCTGGTTTTTCCTTATCTCACTAAAGTGTCTCATCACGACCCTCTAGAACATCACCGATTACTACATCAGTACCCTTTAACTTGAAGCTCACCAAAATGTATCTTTTGGGTATGGATCGGTTATAATGATGTGCCGGTAAGTCTCTGACATCTCTGGGTTGCTGGTGTTTGCATTTTGTGTGATCTCTACTGGCTGTCATTGATTAGGCAGTGTTTCCTGAGCGAGGGTTTGGTTAGTGTCTGTGAGCATTCGGGGTTTTGACTTGGTCTAAATTTTGTGTAGCTGGAAATGTTTGTCTTACTTGTTCAGTTTGTGAGGGAGAGGCAGGTTCTTTCTTGTTTTGTATGTGGTTTAAATAGAGTCCTGGGTTGGCATTGACATCCACTAGTTTTCAGTTAGAGTAGTGTTAGTGAGTACTGTGCAGATTTATGTTGCTGATTGTCAGTAGTTGTTATCCAAGTTAGATTGTTATTGAAGTGAGCTTGCTCTTTAGTGAGCAAAGAAATTACTGCTGAAATCAGATTCTTGCCTGGGTTATAGGCATGTGACTGCCTTTTCGGTTGCGAGTTGGTGTTTACTAATGTTAATCAATAGTGTTTTTTTCGGTGATTTCTTCCCTTTAATGAAGCTGCTAGGGATTTGGGACTATGTTTGCAGCCGTCTGTAGTATTTCTTTTTATTATTTAAGTAAGCCATGTTTAATGTTCTAGCTATCTATACTATTGTGTGTAGCTTTGTCTTGGATGATGTTTGTAGTAGGTAGGCGATGTGCTTATCTCCTATTTTATTTTATAATCGCTATTTGTTGTAATGATAATAGTGTTACAGATCACTATAAAAACCGGTTGGGCTTGCCAAAAAACAAATCCTCCAAATCTCTTATATATGTGAAAATGGTCAATCAATTATGTCAATTGGTTTTAGTTACTAAGATAACAAAAGATAGGATTTTTAAGTGTTGTACAAATAACCGATGATAGTCTGATTCATTTTCGTTTTAATTATTGGTGATTTCATATATATTTATGCAATGGCATGAGACTTTAGTATTGTAAATCTAATAGTTTTAGGCATCTATTTATAAAATAGATAGTTTGAATGTATTATATACAAATCACCAAAGTATTAAGTTTTGGTGGGGGTGTGTGTGTATGTGTGTATATATATGTTTGTGTGTGTTAATTCATATGAAAAGTGTAGTAGTACCAAAAAGGAGATTTTGCATATATATTTAGAATATCGCACCTTGTCTTTCTTTTGTTATTGAAATAATCATTTAAACCTTGGTTACAAGTTTTATGTTTATGTTGTTATTTCCATGTTATTGATTATGATATGCATGTTCATGCCATATTGAGAAAGTTAGAGAAATAAACTTGTAAACTTATTTTAATTGTTAGGATTGACATTTCAAATGAATTAGGACGTTTATTCACGTGCATTTGATTTACGTTTATTTACTGTTATTTCACTACTTTAAAACATGTCATTTGCATCGGTTGTTAATCCCTGTTGCATCAGTTGTTCAACTGATGCAAACAAAGATGATGCAATAGACAAATTTCTATTGCTTCAGTTAAAAGGCCGATGCAAATGATGATGATTTGCATTGGTTGTTTGATACATCCAATCCCACAATATAAAATCCAAACCAGCAATAACAACAACATTGTATCCGTGGCAAGTCAGAGAACACAGTAAATCAAACAAGTACATAGAATTGTGTCATATATAAAAATATTTTTTTGAGATTTAATGTCCGATCAATAGAAAAGCAATCTTTAATTTACACAAATTTTAACTCTATAAAAAAAGGAAAAATAAACTTAAATAAGGATTAATAACCTGAAGGTGCTAACTTGTGATCAATGTAATGGCGGAGACATGAAATTTTTGGGTTAGAGAGGTCAACTTCTTCATAATTTATACTTGACATTTTCCTTTTACACTTGTTACAATCTACAGAGACAATACATATAATGGAATTGTAACAACCCGTATTTTTATAACATGTTAAAACAAGAAATCAAGACAGAATTAAATTTTAAAGTCAGAATCAGGGGAAACGGGTTACGGCATTGCGTTCGTCTCGAAATTTTACATGAAATAGAGTCCGAGTTTTCGAAAATCGGAGTCCGGATGAAGAAGTTATGGCCTGTACAAGTTTAGCAGTTTTCAGGCAGCACTGGACCAGGGGGGCGACCATAGGGTCGACCTACCCCCCCCCCCCTCGGTCGACCATAGTGTCGACCACCCCCCCCCCCTTACAGGTCAACCTGGTCGGCCTGGTTTGACCCAGAACTCATTTTTGACGCCTGAGACGTGTTTTGACGGTCTGGATTGATTCTAGGGTTAATCTAAGGGCCTAAACTAGTTGCTACACCTATAAAAACACCCTTAGACCTAACCTAATTCATATCAAATCATTCTTACACTGTTATGCTGCTGAACTCGTTGTTGAACCATGGCCGCCGCCCCCAAATTAAAGTGCAAACATTCAAACTCAAATCAATTCGAAGAACAAAGCTTCAACAATGGTTCAAACAATAAATCAACACTACTACAAACGTTCTATGACAATTTCAGTTCCTAATTCACTAGCCATGCTCTATAAGTTCTAGTTGTTTTTAGATTTAAACATTTAATTATAATGTGGCCATGGAATAAAGTGGAATTAGATTTAAGTATGTTTATCGATTCTGATCTATTTATGTTGCTCCTTTAATCTTGTGTTTTGTGACTTGTCTATCTTTATGCTCATGACAAGTTTATGATCTATTCAGCAGTTTTCTTGATTCATAATGAAGTTATCATCAAGTTGTAATATTTATGCCTATGATGATGTTTTCCTCTGATCTCATTTTTATTCAATTTCTATCTCCCCTAATTTATTTTCTTTCATGAACCTTGGTCAATTTCGGACCTTGGCCTAAAATCGCGATTTGCGTACGATATGTATACGGGGGAATTATGGAATTATTGCCTATATGAATATGATGTAATAATTGGCAACATGAAATTGGATATTATCATTGTATTTGCAAGTTTGGGCTTGATCTGTAAATTTTGGTATAATCTTGTTATGAACAAATTTGCATAAATATTATATATATGGAATTTGGCACAAATAGGATCTATGTAATATAACATGAGATTTGGTATATATAACATTTATGTAATTTGGCATGTAAATTAAACCACGAGTTCGGGCCTATGTAAATTAAATCAAAAGATTAGGCTTACGATTGGGCATATGTAGAATTGGGGATTTGAATATAAAAGCGATTGTAAATTTGATAATTGGCATAAATATGTATTATGAACTTGGGTAGTTGGCGTGTGTTGTAATAAAAAGATTACAGTTTGGGATAACTATATCATGAATCATGATTTGGGTTTATTTGGGCATGATACATACAATTTTGGCTAGAACTCGATATGGGTGAAATAGCATAAACTTGGCATACATGTAAATAGGCAAGAATTGGACATACGTAATCTGACTAGAATTGGGTATATATATCCATATGTGTGTATATATATATATATATATATATATAAATTGGCATGTAATTTTGGAACTTGGGCATATGTTTATTAATATGTAAAGTTGGGAATTTGAAACATGAAAATGATTGTGTATTGGATAATTGACTTGAACACGAACATGAACATTTCTATATGTTGAACACATGAACTGATATTGGGTTTTGGGTGGAATACGACCATTAATGAACCTTTGACACGAGATTAGACTCAGTTTGTGGTGTAAATCTGCCCGTAACCACCCGGCAAATCCAGTAGCCACAAAGTGTCAGTCTAATGTGAGAGTTCGAAGGCCAAATTGTAGGCGTAACGGTTTATGACACGAGGTTAGACCCAGTTTGTGATGTAAATCTGCCCGGAACCGCCCGGCAAATCCAGTGGCCACAAAATGCACGGTCTGATGTGAGAGGTCATGATTCGTTCGTCATAATGAATGAATTAAGGAATACTAACCATAATAAGACGTGGATATGGTTAGAGGGTTAGGTGGGATGACATGGAAATTTGACATGTAAATGTGGACCTAACCGGTATGAGTTAAGAACATGTAAAACTTACAAATGTAGGCTTAACCAACATAATAGTTAATCAGACCAATGGGTGGGTTAAGTAATATGACTAGATTAATGACACTTAACCAATATAACATGACACGTGGCAGGGTTAAGTCAACTTGAACATATAGATAATACTTAACAAACTTTGCATGATACGTGGGTGGGTTAAGCCATGAATTATTTGAATATACTTAACCAATTTAACACGATGATTTGATAGGGTTAAGTCATGAACCGCTTGGATATACTTAACCAATTTAACACGATGATTTGATAGGGTTAAGTCATGAACCGCTTGAATATACTTAACCAATTGGACATGATGATTTGATAGGGTTAAGTCATGAACCGCTTGAATATACTTAACCAATTTAACACGATGATTTGATAGGGTTAAGTCATGAACCGCTTGAATATACTTAACCAACTTGACATATGATTCGTAGGGCTAAGTCATGAACTTGAACGACAACACTTAGCCAATTTGACATGACACGTAGGCGGGTTAAGTCACGAACTTGAATGACAACACTTAACCAACTTGACATGCTAGACTAATGGGGTTAATTCTCGAATTTAAATGACAACACTTAACCTACTGGACGGAAACCCTAGTTGCGCAGTCCTTTTCAGCAATAACCCACTAGATGTATCACGGTACCCTGGAACTAGGCAGGGTGGGGCACGATTACTGGGCTGATTGTAAGCGTCCAGTTCGACGGCTGAGTTGGTGCGCCATTGTAGGTTCAGCGGACTATGATCGTGCATGTAGTCCGGAGTTGAAAAAGCAGGCATTAGGCTCCAGTAGGTTTACACTGTGCGTGCTTGATTCGTGTCGGTGGTTGGCACCCTAGGGCTTGATACACCCTATGGTGGACCTAGCACAGGTGACTACATTTCGTGATTGGGCCGTATGACACAGACACATGAATGAGCTGGGACTTGAAAGGAGCCGATCGATTAATAGATCGTTACGTGGAATTCGTTAGGTAGCATAATCCCTAGTGGTCCTAGGTGGCATAAACCCTAATCGAATCTAGAAAACGTTCAATATGTAGCATAATCCCTAGTGGTCCTAGGTGGCATAAATCCTAGTTGAACACACGATAGTTCATGATAAGGAAACCTAGCCAGAACAAGGGTGGCAGTCCAAACGGTTTCAAGAATGGTGGCACTACGTTGATGTAGTATAGAAATACGTGATGAAACCCGTACGATATACGGCAAGGGACTGTACATATACATGGAAAGGATGATACGGGTTGGGGTACTAGTACAGTTGGTGCACAGAATATAGGAAATCAAAGAAAATAGTGGAATGGTGAAGCTTAGAAATCTTGTGATATTATACTTCCAATGTTATACTTGATTCATCGTGCCTGTAGCCTACCTTGTCATCATGCTTATGTTTACTTTCAGTTTATTCATGCCATATTATCTTCACCTGTTTTTATGCTGAAAGCCACTAGGACTTACTCAGTCTTTATGACTGACCCAGTTTGTTTCGCCTCTTTTTCTTTCGTTCCCCCCCCCCCCCCGGTTCGCAGGGTGGGAATACAGCTTAGTTTGGATCTTACCAAGCTCCAAGGCTCTTTCATGTGCTGCTTGGATCTCTCTTGGTTATGGCTTGCTTTGCTGTTTTACTTGGGGAATGATTTATGACTATGGTTTTATGCTTCTTTACTATTGCAAGACAGATTTCGATGTAATTGATTTAGTAGCATTTTGATGTAACAAGGCTTTAGACCTTTCTAGATTTTAAAGCAATGAAATTTGGTTCTTCTTCCGCTGTTTTATATGTTCTGTCTTGTAATATTTCTGTGTATGTTTACCTAGATAATGCTCCACCAAAGCTAGTGCATTCCCTTTCTGAGTGACCCTAGCGGAGGTGGGGTGTTACGTTTGGTATCAGAGCAGAAGGTTACCAGACTGGGCAAAAGTTTTCAAAAACCTTCTAAACTAGTTTTCAAAACGTTTACAAATAAGAATTTTTCTAAAGAAAAGTTTTGTTTTACGAAAGGCATATTCCCCAAATCCATATGCACTATCTTTTGATTCTCTCTTTGAATCTCTTCTTTCTCTCTTTTCACCATAGTTTTATAGGCGTACGACACATGTCGGAGGGCAAGGAGTGCCCAACCTCCATCTGTAGCCGCAGTAGTTTTACTTGCGACTAATCTTATTTCAAGCTTTGTAGGGTTGTCGTGCGATGGAAGTAGCTTTCGAGAAACTTTTCAACAAGCTATACAAGGATAGTAGGAACGGGGATAAAGAACACAAGTCTAAGGATGAGAAATTTGTTGATATGGATTAATCCACGAAGAGGAAAAAAGGTGAAAGGAAAGAGGCCAAGTGGAAGAATAATAAAAACCCATGACAAGAGAGAATATCTTTAGTAGGGTAAAAAGGGACATGTAATTAAGTATTATAGGACAAGGACAAGGGCAAAGAACAAGATCGTCGAGGGGGCAATTGTATGCTCTCACTACTAGTGTACCTAAGAGAGGTGGTAACGTTTCTGTTAAAGGTTTAGCTTTTCTTTTCTATCATCCTATTAGAACTTTGTTTTTGTACATCACATCCTTTTAATTATGCTTCGATAGTTGAGTCTCTGCACCTTAGTACTAGCGTAGTAGAGGATCCCATTTTATTCTCAAATCCTGTTAGGGAATCGGCTCATTTATTCATGACTTGTTTGGATGTGAGAATGTCTATGCTA
The DNA here is from genome assembly GCA_030737875.1 of Allium sativum. Lineage (NCBI taxonomy): Eukaryota > Viridiplantae > Streptophyta > Magnoliopsida > Asparagales > Amaryllidaceae > Allium > Allium sativum. The sequence continues at coordinate 964,514,311 of CM060910.1, read as the reverse complement.
AGTGTTGAGTTTAGAAGTAATGCTTATGTTTTTGGGCAATGGGTTGATTCTAGGGATGGAGTGATTTTTCAAAAATGATACCATTCTCGAGTATGAAAAAAGGGTAGTTAGACGCTTGACTTGCCTTGTAATACCCTCGAAGTCTAGTGTAGCCCTTAGGGTTCTGCGATGCTTAGTTACCTAGAATCTCTTGATACATCTATTGATCCCGAGTAGTGTTCGCCACTAAGGTGGATGGTTCATTTCTCTTATGCATGAGTTGTAGGAAATCACCTTAGTAAGTACATTTGGCAGCATTGTTGACATCTGTTTATTTGCAAGAGATAATCCTTCTGCGTGGAATATCCTATAAACGAGATCCAGGATTCACTAGTGAATTTTGGAGAGCTTGCATAAAACCATGAGTACACAGTTATGTTTGAGCCGAGTATACTAGAAGGAGGATAAGGGAAAATGAGACGAGAGACAACAGTGAAATGAGTTCCAACTCATATTTTGGAAACAAGAATTAAGAAATTATGAGGTTAAAGATGGACAAAGCACAATGGAGTTAAGCTCAAGGAAATGTGACTTAGAAGATTGAAGACTAGATACGCGCATCATATCTCTTTTTAAGAGTATATCCTTGATCCCTCTTTTCCTGTAGAGCTTACTTGCATGCTATCTTTTATGTATATCCTCTCGGTCCTATTCTCAATCTTATTTCTGTTGCAAACCCCATAAGGAGTATGACTCATCTGGTTGTGATATATGTTGGGGTTTGAGGATGTCCGTTGGGTTGACTAAACTTTTTGGGCTTTATAGGATATGGGTTGGTTTTAGGAAGGGATTTCTTGCGACCTAAAAGGAGTTTATCATGCTTGGTTTCCTAGAATCATATACATTGGTTTTGGGCTGGTGTTTAGGGTACAAAGTTTTTCTTTACTTGCTTCTATCATTCGGTTATACCTTTAGGTAGGAACAATTGGGTGTAAACATGTGTTTGAGACATGTTATGATTGATTGTTGTAAGTGGTTGCAAGTGGCTGCCAGTGGTTGCTCGTGATTTCATAACACACATTAGGCACTAGATCGGCTCAGACACATTTCCATATTGCATATGCATGAGTGTTTATACTTGTTTATGGATGAAATTGGATGTGTTATCATATGGATGATGCATATGGATGGATGTTTGTGCACACATATAGTGTTTATGTGACTAGGACTATTTGTGAGACGACCCGAATTCCCGTTCTCACGGAAACAGGACTATCTTTGGAATATAACACAAAAACAGATAATAGCAGAACAAAATTAAATAAATACACCAGATAATGAACAACAAAATATACTGGATAGAAGTAATCATCAGAGTTACACAGTATCCAGGATCTTACTTAGTACAAATACAGTTCAGCCATACATAAATGTCTACAGCGGAAATAAACAAAATATGTACAATAGGAGCTGAACAGCATAAAAAGAAATAAATGACAGAATCCATCTTCAGCTCCAGCTATCCAGAAGAACCAGCTAAACCTGAATACAAGGCTGCCCGTGTAGAAAAAGGGGCACCCGAGTTTGAGAGTGAAACAAACTACGAGTCAGTCATGGGACTGGTATGAGAAATCCACTCAACACATATATAATTGGCTAATCACAGGACCACGCCACTTTCGTGGAACGGGTTTACTCCATTGGATTGCCAGTGCTTTAAAACAAATCTTTCTTTTAAACATCGCTATGCTTTTTATAAAAATGAAGCCGTTATAAGACTCAGTTCCCATCACACAATGCAACGCAAACCGGAGGATAGAGTTTTTACCTTATAACGGCCAAATATGCTTGATACGAATAAAGCAAAGGCATTTGATATTATTGCTAGTGTTTATATGTTTTGAAAACAATTTCAAATCATAACTATCAATCATAGACGGCATTAATGCCCCATACCACTATGTCGCCATATATAGGTATACAATCAAAACCGCACAGTCACGTATTTGGAAATTGGTTTTCCGTCATGAACCAAGGCAAAAGATAGTCCTTACCGAATTCGAGACTGCCTACCCCGAGCCTCAGGGTCAGAGCGCATCGACCCTTGGATCGTCAGGGCCGGTCCACCGATGTGGATTAAAATGCCTGAACACTGCGTTTCCCCGCCCTTTGGGGCGTAAATGAGCCAACGAATGACTCCACCGGACCCGGATCGTCCGATCAAACCGAGGCGCCTCGCAACAGCAACAACCACATAGGTGAAAAGTATATAAATGTCAGGGCTGGTAGGTCACTGACACCACCCTAGCTAGGAAGAAACGCAGGCCCTCCCTGATGTCCTCTCCCGTTTTAGGTTCATACCGGGGTGTGAGGCTCGCGAATTTACGTTATACACAAAGCTACGCCACACAGGCGGTGCTTTGATCATCACCACAAGACTTTGCTTTTCAACAGAAGTCCTGATCACTGCATCTTAGCATGCCACACAGGCAATTCACACCGTGCAACTGATGGCTATCAATCACACAGAACAAATTCCAATGTCGGACACACAGTCCATTTACAAGTCCGTTCTGGGTCTGAACGAAACCGGAGGCACTAAATACCTCGCAAACCCTTCGATCACCACGTATGTCTGGACGATCACCACTCATTATCCATATTTCGGGATGCCTCCCAATCAGGACCTCGGTTACCATCCAAACGAGGTGAAGATCTCCGGTCTTCGACCACCGTCTTCATCTTTGACTTTCAATCGTCGGTCAATTATTTGAAATGAGAATTAACTCGGCCTTTTCAAATAATTCACGTATATTTAGAATTTCAATTCAATTTATTTCAATGGTTAAATTATTCGACAACACCAATTTCGTTCTTTAATGTAATTTTCACACCAAACACATTCAACCATCAAATATCACATAAATCAAGCAAATTCCGTTTATTTCCATTCCATAACGTTTCCAATATTTTATAACGATTTATCACTATTTTTATTTATTTTAAAATAGCTATTTTATTCAAAACGACGCTTCGGGCCATAACGCGGCCGTGGCGCTGTTTTTCTTCGGATTTGATTTACGCATATCTGAAAATCTAACCGTTGGATCTTCACAAAATTTACATCATTAGAAAGGTCTTTTCAAAACGAATCCAACGGTTCCAGTTTCGGGAAAATCCGACGGTCGGATCTCCCGGTGCAATCGTTTGAATTTTCGATTTCAAAATACGAACTGCAGCGTCGTTATTCGATTAAATATATAATTATATTTATATATATATATAAATATAATCGCTTCTGGCGCTGTTTTTCTTCAGATTTGAATTAAACATTCCAGACAATCCAACCGTTGGATTTTTGCAAGGTTGGTGCCGTTGGGAAGATATTTCCAAGGCGAACCCGACGGTTGAGGTTTCGGGAAAATCTAATGGTCGGATTTCCCGTACTAGTCGTTTGAGATCACGGTTTCAAAATACGAACTGCACGGCTTCGTTTCGTTTTAATTTTATTTATATTTATATAGTTATATAAATATAGTTCATTCAATGATTTCCATATCGTTTTCACTTCAAATATTTTTCTAACACCTTAAAATTTTGGAAAATTTCGCCATAACCTCCCCTGCACCGGGAGCATCGGGAAATCGTAAATAGCTTTCCCGGTCCTTCTAATCTCAAAAAGAAAAAGAAAAAGCCAAGCGGCTAGCCAACAGGCTCATAAAATCATCACCCAAACAAAGCAGTAAATGTGTACCTATTTGTCGGGCACAAAATTTTATTCCTCTTCTCTACCCCCTTTGCTATAACCTGTTCAATGAATATGCATGTACATATATATACAGTTCTTATCATTTATCATTTTCTGTTCAACTTCATATTTGATTTCTATTTGGTTTAAAAACACCATTCATTCTAATGTTACATAAATAGGTGCAAATCATTTCATTAGCTAATTAATGAATATTTCAACTCATATATGTTTATTTTGAACAAGTGGCTATTTTTAACACTTCACATTTCAATGGTTTATGCATACAATAAAAATGTGATTTTTATTGTAAAACAACTCATTTCAAAACACTATTTTTCTGTATAGTTCATGTAAGTGACATAAATAGGATTTTATATATAGATAAAAAAAGTGGTTTTTTTTATTATCAAACAATTTATTTCAAAATATGAATACCATTCAACACATGAATTTCTAATCAACGAATGAATATCAATTCAACACATGAATTTCTAATCAATGAATAAATATAGTTTAAGCATATGAAAATAATTCAAACACACGAATATTATTCAAAATTTCGGCAGCATAACGGCAGGGTAGTTAAACCGGGACCGTCCCTAGTACGGCTCCTCGCTCTACCTTAAAACCTCGCGGTTTTTGACAATGGGGATCATGCATCTAGTTCGCACGCAGGCGGCATGTATATATTTATTTCATTTCCACAAACTAATCCTATGTGGTTTCAACCAAATATTTCTCAACCACAAATGGGTATTTTTCAACCACAATCAACCAATATCAATCACAAACAATCCCAAACAATCATTCGCTATCAATCAATTTTCACAACAATTTCAACCAACAAATATCGTCCATGGTTTGTGGACGAGGGGCGTATATATATATATATATATATATATATATATATATATTTATATATATAGCAATTCACTTTCATTTTCACACATATATAATATTTTTAAATCAGAAATCTCACCAATAGCTATCCAACTACGACTCTTCCTTTATAGAAATCTTCGCCTATTTCCTTTTTTTTGTCGTTGTCGCCCGTATTCTCTACACATGTAAAAATCGAATTTTTACGATGCTATTCAATATATAAAAATCTGAATTTTACTTCGACTTTCAATATATAAAAATGTAAAAACCCGTAACTTCCCCGTAAAGGAAAGCGACGGATAGTTCGAGAACAAACCACAACAGAACACATACAGAAGAACATTTCATTGTATATTACAACAATGCATCAGATTACAAGAATATACAGAGTATAAATGAATATTACCCAGAAATATCAGAGATTTAAATTACATTTAAATACATCGCAGCGGAAAATAATACAATACACAACTAGAAGAAGATATACAGATACAAAGCTTTCCGGATATCGTTCCAGCTGTAAACCAGGATCCTGTGAATATAAATCTGCAAAACCAAAACTACTAGCTGCCCATGTCAAAATAGGGGCACCCAGAGTTTAGGTTAAAACAATAAACTCCAGGTCAGTCATGTGACTGGTGTGAGAACTAAAACAGTTAATCTTTATTTTTAAAGCTAGGTAAATCAAGGGACCACGCCGTATAACACGGAACGGGTTTCCTCCCAAGAATACCAGTGCATAAAAACAAACAGCGCAATGCTAAATAAAGAAAGATGAAGCTGTTATAAGACCCAGGTCCTATCACACAATGCAACGCAAGCCGGGGGATAGGGTTTTCCCTTATAACAGCCAAAGAATGCTTGATACGTTTAAAACAAATCGTTTGATACTATTATAAGTGCATAGTGTATAAAACAACTTCAAATCATAAGTATCAATCATAGGCGGCATGAGCGTCCCATGCCACTATGTCGCCATATATAGGTTTACAAATAAAACCGCAAAGTCACGTATTTGGAAATTGGATTTCCGTCTATGAACCGAGGCAAAAGATACTCCTCTACCGATTCGAGACAATCTAGCCTACCATGTCTCAGGAACAGCCGCAACTGCCCCCTGGATCGTCAGGGCCGGTCCACCGATGTGGATTATTATGCCTGAACAATACATCTCCCCGCCCTTTGGGGCGCAAACGAGCCATCAAATGACTCCATCGGTTCGAGAACGACCGATCAATCCGAGGCGCCTCGCAACAGCAACAACCACATAAGTCAAACTCGTCAGGGCGTGTAAAACCACTGACGCCACTTTTAGCTAGAAAGAAACGAAAGTCCTCCCTGAGGTCCATCTCCCGTTTTTGGTTCATACCGGGTGTGAAACTCGCGAAGTAAACGTTACACAAAGCTACGCCACAAAGACCGTGCTCTGATCATCACCACAAGACTTTGCTTTTCAACAGAAGCCTCGATCAATTGCCACTTAGGCATGCCACACAGGCAATTCACTCCATGCGTTTGATATCCATCAATATATAACCCCTGAGCTCGTACGTCTCAGAGAAGGGCGTTAAGCAAGAGAATAAATTCTCCGCCGCCAAACAGATATATATTTAATAGAAATCAATCACACAGACTAAAATCCAATGTCAGACACATAGTCCATTTACAAGTTCGTTCTGGGTCTGAACGAAACCGGAGGCACCTAGTACCCCGCATATCCATCGATCTCCAAGTACGTCTGGACGATCACCAACTGTTTCCATCTTCTTGGGTGTACAGCCCAATCAAGATCATCAGTTATCACCCAAACGACGTGAAGACTTCTGGTCTTCGACCACCGTCTTCATCTTCGACTTATCGTCGTATCAGTTATTCAGAATGGGATAAACCCGGTCTTTCCGAATAACTCACGTATATTTAAATAAGTGTTACACAAACACAACATACGCCTCATTCCAATTCATCAATCACTAACCGTAAATTAATCAAGAGAATAATTCCCCAAATATTAACCCCGAAGGCCGAAACCAACATCAGATCAATATCCAGAAAACCATTCTGCTTAGCTAACCGACAGCTAGTTTCTAAATTTCACATTCATAGGGAAAGGTTCCCATTAATTTTATCCAAGATAAATTCCTTGAATTTATTCTTTAATCTTCTTTTGAATTTCGATTCAACTAGTCGGGATTAACGAGCCTTACCGAAGTAATCATTTGTTTTAATTTCCCAATTCCAACCTATTAATCCCATGAAGTAAACTGGTAATACTTCATATCTGACACCACAGTGTTATTATCGGTAATTCAATTACCATTTCACGTTTAAATCTAATTAAAGATTTAACTATCGCCTGGAGCAAAACTGGTGATACTCCATTCTCGACTATTTCAATCTAATTAAAGATTCATTAAAACTCCACTTAGTTTTAATTTGCGACTGGGTTAAAGAATCAGTGTTATTTAAAACACGGTTCACGATAAACCCAAAATCACATCACATTAATTATCGGGTTAAAGAACGAGTGTTATTTAAAACACTGTCCACGATAAACCCAAAAATCATTCCATTAATTATCGGGTTAAAGAACAAGTGTTATTTAAAACACTGTTCACGATAAACCCAAAAATCAATATCAATTCAATTCCAATTAAATATCATTTAATTGGTACACTTCACTAAATCTAAATAAAAAGATTTAATCTTTTCTCAACTGGGTTCAAGAACAGTGTTAGTGAAGACACCATTCACGACAAACCCAAATCACATTCGATATTCAATACAAGGCTCTGAATAGAAAATATATCGGCTTATATTCAATATCGAATTCTACGACTAGCAAATGTCGTATTGGAAATAATGATATAAATATATATCTTTCAAATTTCCATAACAACACCTGTAAAATCACGAATTCCAACATCGAAATATTCCGAAGACAATTTCGATTCAAATCCACTCCAATGCAATCATTGGATATTCTGGTTATTTTTAAAACCCTTTTTAAATTCAATTTATTTATTTAAAAATAAATAGAATTATATTTCTAGTTCAAAACTAGTTCATTTCGATAAAAATCTATTTTTATCTTTTCAAATATGGAGTTTTTCATCCCAAATCTTCACAAATCATTTCTTATGATTTTACACAAATTATTACTATTTTTAATAATTTTATCAAGGCCCGTATAGTCGATTTCCATCAATGGCCATCGAACTGCACTTACAGCGACCTTTTTCAAATTTGATTTGGACGTAACTCCAAATCCAACCGTTAGATTTCAAATTTCTAATATTCGTTAGAAAGCTCTTTTCGATACGAACCCAACGGTTCCGGTTTTAGGAGAATCCGACGGTCGGATCTCCCGTAATGTCCGTTTGAAATCAATGGTCGAAATTCGCGAACTGCCGCGGCGCGGCGCGTTCTATTCAGGCCATTATATTATATACATAATATATACTTCGTCGATTTCTATTTAAAATGAATTATATAAATAGTTTTAAATTCGTTTTAAAAGCAATTTCAACTTCCTTTTCAATTCAAATCAAAATTGAATTCTTCTTTATAAATTCGTTTTAAAATTCATTTCTATTCAATTCAAATTTCAATTCAATTTGAATTCATTTCAATTCGCTTTCAATTCAATTTGAATTCGTTTTCAATTCAATTCATTTCGAAATCATTTTCAATTCAATTCATTTCGAAATCGTTTTTAATTCAATTCATTTCGAAATCGTTTCTAATTCAATTCATTTTGAAATCGTTTTTCAATTCAATTCATTTCGAAATCGTTTCTAATTCAATTCATTTCGAAATCGTTTTTCAATTCAATTCATTTCGAAATCGTTTAAAATCGATATAAATATCGTTCACGTCGAAATGGCGTCAATCTAATCAATACGGCTTAATAAATTTCTATTTTCAAATATTCTATTTCAAATATTTCTTTTTCAAAATAGTTGTTATTATCAAAATATTTCGTTCAACACATGACCAATCTCAATGGATGAGTACTGTCAACACATGAACCTTTATTTTATATTGATAAAGATGTAAATTTTATTACTAAAATATTTCGTTCAACACATGACCAATCTCAATGGATGAGTATTGTCAACACATGAACCTTTATTTTATATTGATAAAGATGTAAATTTTATTACTAAAATATTTCGTTCAACACATGACCAATCTCAATGGATGAGTACTGTCAACACATGAACCTTTATTTTATATTGATAAAGATGTAAATTTTATTACTAAAATATTTCGTTCAACACATGACCAATCTCAATGGATGAGTACTGTCAACACATGAACCTTTATTTTATATTGATAAAGATGTAAATTTTATTACTAAAATATTTCGTTCAACACATGACCAATCTCAATGGATGAGTACTGTCAACACATGAACCTTTATTTTATATTGATAAAGATGTAAATTTTATTACTAAAATATTTCGTTCAACACATGACCAATCTCAATGGATGAGTACTGTCAACACATGAACCTTTATTTTATATTGATAAAGATGTAAATTTTATTACTAAAATATTTCGTTCAACACATGACCAATCTCAATGGATGAGTATTGTCAACACATGAACCTTTATTTTAATATTCTTTATTTTCTACATTGGAATGAGGCCCAATCAATTACCATATAAAGTTAATTATATGGATTCCATACAACACATGTATATAATAGCATTGAAAAATAATCAACCATCAACCAAAGTGCACTACACTGTATAAGCATCAAATATAGATATCTAACGCTTATAACAGCCTGTCAATCCATCGATCGACATATTTAATCAATCAGGATGAGTGAACTTCAAATTTCATCCCAACACCCGTGTGGGGTTTCAAACAATCAAACACAGATTTTAGTTGTGCAGTTGGGCGATGTGTAAAATTTATCGACCCAATCAATGTCCTTCAAATAGGTGTACATAAACAAACCGTCTGGTTTGTAAATGAATATTTATTTATTCACATTCACGTTAAAAATTATATTTTTAACGATAAAACATTTTATTCCAACATATGAATTTCTATTTAGTTCATTCTCTAAATAAAATGATATTTTTATTTTTCTAACTTATTTTAGAAAATTTCGGCGGCATAACGGCACGATACTAGAAACGGGACAAGGCCTAGCCTTATCCCCGGTCTAGTGAAGGCCCACGCCATTCACACATCAATCAAATCAATTTTATTTCACCAAACAATTCAGTTCAAACCAAATAATCTAACCAACTACACAACCAAACAAACAAGTCCATGGTATGTGGACGGGTGTCGGGTGCTTCTAATAAGCACCGTCTGCATCCTAGTATATATATAACTAGAAAAATAGAATTTGAGTGAGAAGTTCTCACTGATAGCTATCCAATACCACGACTCTTCCTTGATAGAAATCTTCATCGTTATCCCATCTTCGTCATCTTCGTTGCCCGTAGTTACTACATATATAAAAATCACACATTTTTATATTTTGATGTCTTTAAAATAGAAATCACATTTTTATTTATTCATTTTCAATTTAGAAATCATATTTTTATCATCACTCAGATATTAAAAAATCGAGTTTTTTTTTATGCTATTCAATATATAAAAATCGAATTTTTACTTCGATGTTCAATATATAAAAATCATATTTTTATTTCTCTATTTTCAATATAAAGACCTCGCCTTTTTAACTATAAAGACTTCACCCTTACAAAAATATAGATTTCCTCGTTATGAAAATCACTACTTTATTTCAACGTATATAACATAAAAATCAGATTTTTATTTCGCTACATATACAAAGATGATATTTTTATATTCTCTATCCTATAAAGATTATATTTTTAATACTTTAAAAATATAAAAATCATATTTTTAATATTTCTATATAGTAAAGATTATATTTTTAATACTTTAAAAATATAAAAATCATATTTTCACATCTTCTACATAATAAAAATTATATTTTTATCGAGGTAAAAATCATATTTTAATTCTCTACTTATATCAAAATATCGTCTTTGCCCTTTTTAAAAATCTAATCTTTTATATTTTAAAAATCAAATCTTTTCTAATTTAAAAATCAATGCTTTTCTAATTTAAAAATCGATGCTTTTCTAATTTAAAAATCAATGCTTTTCTAATTTAAAAATCAATGCTTTTCTAATTTAAAAATCAATGCTTTTCTAATTTAAAAATCAATGCTTTTCTAATTTAAAAATCAATGCTTTTCTATCGAATAGAATAATAACTAAAATTGAAAAATAAATTAAAAATAAAAAAAAAAAACTTACTGGAATCGGAGAGGAGGGGGGGGGGGCGTCGGCGGTTTCCTCGCTGGAGGGAGGTGTGGCTTCGACGGTTGCCTCGCTGGAGGGAGGTGGGTGGCTTCGGCAGTTGCCTCGCTGGAGGGAGGTGGGTGGCGACGGAGCAGGCGAGGGCTCGGTTGCGTCGGTGTCGAGGGAGGCAAGGGGAGAAGGAAGAAGAAGAGGGGAGGACGGCGCAGGGAAGAAGAAGGAGAGGGGGGGCGGCGACGAACGTCGACGGGAGGAGGAGCGCGATGGCTAGGGCACGAGCAGGTGAAAGCGGTCGGGGGTTTTCTTTTAATTTTTTTTCTTGGTTGACTTTGAACGAGAGATAAGGGGGGGTGGAGAAGTTTATATAATTATTTTATTATTTTATTTCAAAAAAAAGTAACTTTCATTTTCGACTTCAAAACGAGGCTCACCGCCTGTCGTCCATAGCGTTTAACCCCCATTCCGAACACAATGGGATATGCCACGTGGGCTGATTCGACTGTTTGAATCCTTTTCTATTAAATTTACATTTAAATCACTTTATTGAATTTTAAACGTACATTTCAATTTACAGGGGTCACATACTAACTCTAAAAATTTCAGAAAAATATTTTCTAGCTTCGTATTGACGATACGGTCCTAACAAAACTAGTTTCGTCGAATTCTGAGACCGTTGGAAAAATGGCCAATTTCCAGTCGATTAAAATCAACTGAAATGGTCAAAACACGTTTTCCTTTGCCACGCTCACATATTGATTCGAAAAATTATGAAATTTGGAATCTAGCAATAATTTAACATCACGGATCCAACAAAACTGGTTTCGTCGAAATCCGAGGTCATTTGCAAAATTCCCATTTTTAAAGGCCTGAATTCCATAGCGACTATTCAGAATTTTCAACTGGACATATCCTTCGATCCCCGCTACGAAATTTCGATTAGTCGGATTCGTTGGAAAGATACTATCAAATAGATCCTATGATTTTTGGTTTCACTAAAATCCGGATTGTTTTGCACCCGGTACATTCAATTGAAGTTTGAAATCGAATTATCGAACTACCGCGCCATTTTCAATTCTATTTTTAAATATATATATATAAATATTTATGTTCTAACGACGACGTATATAATTATATTCGTTCGAATTATATTCAAAATAGATTTCTCGTCGATATTATTTAAAATAATCTATTTTAAATATTCAAAATTCGCTGAAATTGCCAAAATAAAAATTTTAAACTGGCCCAGATTTTCGGGTTGTTACAATCTCCCCCACTTAAAACTTTTCTTCCCCGAAAAGGAACAAAGTCGAAAGTGGTTTGATTAATCAGCTCTACGCTCGATCTGGCTTTCATCCTCCAACTTTTCAGTTTCTGAGAATTTTCTAAAATTTCAAAAATTTGGCTAACACCCTAAATTTTCGAAAAATTTCGCCATAACCTCCCCTGCACCGGGAGCATCGGGGAATTTCAAATAGCTTCCCCGGTCCTTCAGATCTCAAAAAGAAAAAGAAAAAGCCAAGCGGCTAGCCAATAGGCTCACAAAATCATCATCACCCAAACAAAACAGTAAATTATGTAATAAACATGTACCTATTTGTCGGGCAAACAAATTTTATTCTCTGCTCTAGCCTCCTTGCTATGACCTGTTCAATGTAAGTATATGTATATGCAAGCAAATGCGACCAATTTTCAATACAAGTCAATATTTGTTTTAATTAGGCTAAATGGTTCAAAATTAGCAAACAAATGAACAAACAACACAAACATCAATCAATTAGTGAATTTAACGTTTCAAATAGATAATTTTGATATATATAAAGAAAATCATGTTTTGATGCCAAATCACAACAATGTATTCTAGCTATATTAGTTTTGGTTCTCACACCAGTCTAATGGAAATATATAGAAAATCACACCTTCGAAACTCGAACATAAATGTTGATGATGCGATCACTATCATCAATATCATCTTCGGGCGACTAGAGTGTGAAGCTATATCTATCCAATATATTAAAACTTCGAATACACGCGGATCAGACGTATACGCAAAATCTATATATACTGGATTGTCCACATCAATATAAATAAATAACCAAATACGAATAATTGATTTAAATTTTCAAAACAAAAATTTGTTTTCACTTTCGAAATTATACTCTTCACACTCGTTCTAGGATACTACTGATCCTATCTCTAACGAGTCATTCCCATTGGATATTACTAACCCAATATCTGATGAATTCTTTCGTATGGTTCTAATGTGTCTTGTTCTCTGCTTTGTAAACCAAAGCTCTGATACCAACTGTAAAAACCCGTAACTTCCCCGTAAAGGAAAGCGACAGATAGTTCGAGAACAAACCACAACAGAACACATACAGAAGAACATTTCATTGTATATTACAACAATGCATCAGATTACAAGAATATACAGAGTATAAATGAATATTACCCAGAAATATCAGAGATTTAAATTACATTTAAATACATCGCAGCGGAAAATAATACAATACACAACTAGAAGAAGATATACGGATACAAAGCTTTCCGGATATCGTTCCAGCTGTAAACCAGGATCCTGTGAATATAAATCTGCAAAACCAAAACTACTAGCTGCCCGTGTCAAAATAGGGGCACCCAGAGTTTAGGTTAAAACAATAAACTCCAGGTCAGTCATGTGACTGGTGTGAGAACTAAAACAGTTAATCTTTATTTTTAAAGCTAGGTAAATCAAGGGACCACGCCGTATAACACGGAACGGGTTTCCTCCCAAGAATACCAGTGCATAAAAACAAACAGCGCAATGCTAAATAAAGAAAGATGAAGCTGTTATAAGACCCAGGTCCTATCACACAATGCAACGCAAGCCGGGGGATAGGGTTTTCCCTTATAACAGCCAAAGAATGCTTGATACGTTTAAAACAAATCGTTTGATACTATTATAAGTGCATAGTGTATAAAACAACTTCAAATCATAAGTATCAATCATAGGCGGCATGAGCGTCCCATGCTACTATGTCGCCATATATAGGTTTACAAATAAAACCGCAAAGTCACGTATTTGGAAATTGGATTTCCGTCTATGAACCGAGGCAAAAGATAGTCCTCTACCGATTCGAGACAATCTAGCCTACCATGTCTCAGGAACAGCCGCAACTGCCCCCTGGATCGTCAGGGCCGGTCCACCGATGTGGATTATTATGCCTGAACAATACGTCTACCCGCCCTTTGGGGCGCAAACGAGCCATCAAATGACTCCATCGGTTCGAGAACGACCGATCAATCCGAGGCGCCTCGCAACAGCAACAACCACATAAGTCAAACTCGTCAGGGCGTGTAAAACCACTGACGCCACTTTTAGCTAGAAAGAAACGCAAGTCCTCCCTGAGGTCCATCTCCCGTTTTTGGTTCATACCGGGTGTGAAACTCGCGAAGTAAACGTTACACAAAGCTACGCCACAAAGGCCGTGCTCTGATCATCACCACAAGACTTTGCTTTTCAACAGAAGCCTCGATCAATTGCCACTTAGGCATGCCACACAGGCAATTCACTCCATGCGTTTGATATCCATCAATATATAACCCCTGAGCTCGTACGTCTCAGAGAAGGGCGTTAAGCAAGAGAATAAATTCTCCGCCGCCAAACAGATATATATTTAATAGAAATCAATCACACAGACTAAAATCCAATGTCAGACACACAGTCCATTTACAAGTTCGTTCTGGGTCTGAACGAAACCGGAGGCACCTAGTACCCCGCATATCCATCGATCTCCAAGTACGTCTGGACGATCACCAACTGTTTCCATCTTCTTGGGTGTACAGCCCAATCAAGATCATCAGTTATCAGCCAAACGACGTGAAGACTTCTGGTCTTCGACCGCCGTCTTCATCTTCGACTTATCGTCGTATCAGTTATTCAGAATGGGATAAACCCGGTCTTTCCGAATAACTCACGTATATTTAAGTAAGTGTTACACAAACACAACATACGCCTCATTCCAATTCATCAGTCACTAACCGTAAATTAATCAAGAGAATAATTCCCCAAATATTAACCCCGAAGGCCGAAACCAACATCAGATCAATATCCAGAAAACCATTCTGCTTAGCTAACCGACAGCTAGTTTCTAAATTTCACATTCATAGGGAAAGGTTCCCATTAATTTTATCCAAGATAAATTCCTTGAATTTATTCTTTAATCTTCTTTTGAATTTCGATTCAACTAGTCGGGATTAACGAGCCTTACCGAAGTAATCATTTGTTTTAATTTCCCAATTCCAACCTATTAATCCCATGAAGTAAACTGGTAATACTTCATATCTGACACCACAGTGTTATTATCGGTAATTCAATTACCATTTCACGTTTAAATCTAATTAAAGATTTAACTATCGCCTGGAGCAAAACTGGTGATACTCCATTCTCGACTATTTCAATCTAATTAAAGATTCATTAAAACTCCACTTAGTTTTAATTTGCGACTGGGTTAAAGAATCAGTGTTATTTAAAACACGGTTCACGATAAACCCAAAATCACATCACATTAATTATCGGGTTAAAGAACGAGTGTTATTTAAAACACTGTCCACGATAAACCCAAAAATCATTCCATTAATTATCGGGTTGAAGAACAAGTGTTATTTAAAACACCGTTCACGATAAACCCAAAAATCAATATCAATTCAATTCCAATTAAATATCATTTAATTGGTACACTTCACTAAATCTAAATAAAAAGATTTAATCTTTTCTCAACTGGGTTCAAGAACAGTGTTAGTGAAGACACCATTCACGACAAACCCAAATCACATTCGATATTCAATACAAGGCTCTGAATAGAAAATATATCGGCTTATATTCAATATCGAATTCTACGACTAGCAAATGTCGTATTGGAAATAACGATATAAATATATATCTTTCAAATTTCCATAACAACACCTGTAAAATCACGAATTCCAACATCGAAATATTCCGAAGACAATTTCGATTCAAATCCACTCCAATGCAATCATTAGATATTCTGGTTATTTTTAAAACCCTTTTTAAATTCAATTTATTTATTTAAAAATAAATAGAATTATATTTCTAGTTCAAAACTAGTTCATTTCGATAAAAATCTATTTTTATCTTTTCAAATATGGAGTTTTTCATCCCAAATCTTCACAAATCATTTCTTATGATTTTACACAAATTATTACTATTTTTAATAATTTTATCAAGGCCCGTATAGTCGATTTCCATCAATGGCCATCGAACTGCACTTACAGCGACCTTTTTCAAATTTGATTTGGACGTAACTCCAAATCCAACCGTTAGATTTCAAATTTCTAATATTCGTTAGAAAGCTCTTTTCGATACGAACCCAACGGTTCCGGTTTTAGGAGAATCCGACGGTCGGATCTCCCGTAATGTCCGTTTGAAATCAATGGTCGAAATTCGCGAACTGCCGCGGCGCGGCGCGTTCTATTCAGGCCATTATATTATATATATAATATATATAATATATACTTCGTCGATTTCTATTTAAAACGAATTATATAAACAGTTTTAAATTCGTTTTAAAAGCAATTTCAACTTCCTTTTCAATTCAAATCAAAATTGAATTCTTCTTTATAAATTCGTTTTAAAATTCATTTCTATTCAATTCAAATTTCAATTCAATTTGAATTCATTTCAATTCGCTTTCAATTCAATTTGAATTCGTTTTCAATTCAATTCATTTCGAAATCATTTTCAATTCAATTCAATTCGAAATCGTTTTTAATTCAATTCATTTCGAAATCGTTTCTAATTCAATTCATTTCGAAATCGTTTTTCAATTCAATTCATTTCGAAATCGTTTCTAATTCAATTCATTTCGAAATCGTTTTTCAATTCAATTCATTTCGAAATCGTTTAAAATCGATATAAATATCGTTCACGTCGAAATGGCGTCAATCTAATCAATACGGCTTAATAAATTTCTATTTTCAAATATTCTATTTCAAATATTTCTTTTTAAAAATAGTTGTTATTATCAAAATATTTCATTCAACACATGACCAATCTCAATGGATGAGTACTGTCAACACATGAACCTTTATTTTATATTGATAAAGATGTAAATTTTATTACTAAAATATTTCGTTCAACACATGACCAATCTCAATGGATGAGTATTGTCAACACATGAACCTTTATTTTATATTGATAAAGATGTAAATTTTATTACTAAAATATTTCGTTCAACACATGACCAATCTCAATGGATGAGTACTGTCAACACATGAACCTTTATTTTATATTGATAAAGATGTAAATTTTATTACTAAAATATTTCGTTCAACACATGACCAATCTCAATGGATGAGTACTGTCAACACATGAACCTTTATTTTATATTGATAAAGATGTAAATTTTATTACTAAAATATTTCGTTCAACACATGACCAATCTCAATGGATGAGTACTGTCAACACATGAACCTTTATTTTATATTGATAAAGATGTAAATTTTATTACTAAAATATTTCGTTCAACACATGACCAATCTCAATGGATGAGTACTATCAACACATGAACCTTTATTTTATATTGATAAAGTTGTAAATTTTATTACTAAAATATTTCGTTCAACACATGACCAATCTCAATGGATGAGTACTGTCAACACATGAACCTTTATTTTAATATTCTTTATTTTCTACATTGGAATGAGGCCCAATCAATTACCATATAAAGTTAATTATATGGATTCCATACAACACATGTATATAATAGCATTGAAAAATAATCAACCATCAACCAAAGTGCACTACACTGTATAAGCATCAAATATAGATATCTAACGCTTATAACAGCCTGCCAATCCATCGATCGACATATTTAATCAATCAGGATGAGTGAACTTCAAATTTCATCCCAACACCCGTGTGGGGTTTCAAACAATCAAACACAGAATTTAGTTGTGCAGTTGGGCGATGTGTAAAATTTATCGACCCAATCAATGTCCTTCAAATAGGTGTACATAAACAAACCGTCTGGTTTGTAAATGAATATTTATTTATTCACATTCACGTTAAAAATTATATTTTTAATGATAAAACATTTTATTCCAACATATGAATTTCTATTCAGTTCATTCTCTAAATAAAATGATATTTTTATTTTTCTAACTTATTTTAGAAAATTTCGGCGGCATAACGGCACGATACTTGAAATGGGACAAGGCCTAGCCTTATCCCCGGTCCAGTGAAGGCCCACGCCATTCACACATCAATCAAATCAATTTTATTTCACCAAACAATTCAGTTCAAACCAAATAATCTAACCAACTACACAACCAAACAAACAAGTCCATGGTATGTGGACGGGTGTCGGGTGCTTCTAATAAGCACCGTCTGCATCCTAGTATATATATAACTAGAAAAATAGAATTTGAGTGAGAAGTTCTCACTGATAGCTATCCAATACCACGACTCTTCCTTGATAGAAATCTTCATCGTTATCCCATCTTCGTCATCTTCGTTGCCCGTAGTTACTACATATATAAAAATCACACATTTTTATATTTTGATGTCTTTAAAATAGAAATCACATTTTTATTTATTCATTTTCAATTTAGAAATCATATTTTTATCATCACTCAGATATTTAAAAATCGATTTTTTTTATGCTATTCAATATATAAAAATCGAATTTTTACTTCGATGTTCAATATATAAAAATCATATTTTTATTTCTCTATTTTCAATATAAAGACCTCGCCTTTTTAACTATAAAGACTTCACCCTTACAAAAATATAGATTTCCTCGTTATGAAAATCACTACTTTATTTCAACGTATATAACATAAAAATCAGATTTTTATTTCGCTACATATACAAAGATGATATTTTTATATTCTCTATCCTATAAAGATTATATTTTTAATACTTTAAAAATATAAAAATCATATTTTTAATATTTCTATATAGTAAAGATTATATTTTTAATACTTTAAAAATATAAAAATCATATTTTCACATCTTCTACATAATAAAAATTATATTTTTATCGAGGTAAAAATCATATTTTTACTTCTCTACTTATATCAAAATATCGTGTTTTCCCTTTTTAAAAATCTAATCTTTTATATTTTGAAAATCAAATCTTTTCTAATTTAAAAATCAATGCTTTTCTAATTTAAAAATCAATGCTTTTCTAATTTAAAAATCAATGCTTTTCTAATATAAAAATCAATGCTTTTCTAATTTAAAAATCAATTCTTTTCTAATTTAAAAATCAATGCTTTTCTATCGAATAGAATAATAACTGAAATTGAAAAATAAATTAAAAATAAAAATAAAATAAAAAAAACTTACTGGAATCGGAGAGGAGGGGGGGCGTCGGCGGTTTCCTCGCTGGAGGGAGGTGTGGCTTCGGCGGTTGCCTCGCTGGAGGGAGGTGGGTGGCTTCGGCGGTTGCCTCGCTGGAGGGAGGTGGGTGGCTTCGGCGGTTGCCTCGCTGGAGGGAGGTGGGTGGCGACGGAGCAGGCGAGGGCTCGGTTGCGTCGGTGTCGAGGGAGGCAAGGGGAGAAGGAAGAAGAAGAGGGGAGGACGGCGCAGGGAAGAAGAAGGAGAGGGGGGCGGCGGCGACGAACGTCGACGGGAGGAGGAGCGCGATGGCTAGGGCACGAGCAGGTGAAAGCGGTCGGGGGTTTTCTTTTAATTTTTTTTCTTGGTTGACTTTGAACGAGAGATAAGGGGGGGTGGAGAAGTTTATATAATTATTTTATTATTTTATTTCAAAAAAAGTAACTTTCATTTTCGACTTCAAAACGAGGCTCACCGCCTGTCGTCCATAGCGTTTAACCCCCATTCCGAACACAATGGGATATGCCACGTGGGCTGATTCGACTGTTTGAATCCTTTTCTATTAAATTTACATTTAAATCACTTTATTGAATTTTAAACGTACATTTCAATTTACCGGGGTCACATACTAACTCTAAAAATTTCAGAAAAATATTTTCTAGCTTCGTATTGACGATACGGTCCTAACAAAACTAGTTTCGTCGAATTCTGAGACCGTTGGAAAAATGACCAATTTCCAGTCGATTAAAATCAACTGAAATGGTCAAAACACGTTTTCCTTTGCCACGCTCACATATTGATTCGAAAAATTATGAAATTTGGAATCTAGCAATAATTTAACATCACGGATCCAACAAAACTGGTTTCATCGAAATCCGAGGTCATTTGCAAAATTCCCATTTTTAAAGGCCTGAATTCCATAGCGACTATTCAGAATTTTCAACTGGACATATCCTTCGATCCCCGCTACGAAATTTCGATTAGTCGGATTCGTTGGAAAGATACTATCAAATAGATCCTATGATTTTTGGTTTCACTAAAATCCGGATTGTTTTGCACCCGGTACATTCAATTGAAGTTTGAAATTGAATTATCGAACTACCGCGCCATTTTCAATTCTATTTTTAAATATATATATAAATATTTATATTCTAACGACGACGTATATAATTATATTCGTTCGAATTATATTCAAAATAGATTTCTCGTCGATATTATTTAAAATAATCTATTTTAAATATTCAAAATTCGCTGAAATTGCCAAAATAAAAATTTTAAACTGGCCCAGATTTTCGGGTTGTTACAAAAAATCTGATTTTTCTTTCGACTTTCAATAAAAAAAAATCTGATTTTTTTTTCGACTTTCAATATATAAAAATCTGATTTTTTTTCTTTTTAAATTTCTAATCTCCTTCTATTTTAAATCTTAAAATAAATTAGTTTATAAATCATTTTAAAAATCAGTTTTTAAATCATTTTAAAAATCAGTTTTCCTTTATATGCTTTTTTTTTAAATCAGTTTTATTACCTTTAAAAATCAGATTTAAATTGCTTTTTAAAATCAAATTCGGTTTTTAAACCTTTATAAAATCAGTTTTACATTCTAATTAAAATCAGTTTTTAAATCATAATTAAAATCAGTTTTTTTTAAAAAACATAAAAATCAGTTTTTATAACCTTTTATATAATTCAGTATTTACAGAATGAAAATAAAAATAAAATTAAAATTAAATAAAATGTTCACCGTAATCTGCGAAGTGGGGGGCTGCTGCTGCGCTTGGCGGCGTCGGGGAGGCGTCGCGATGCTTCAGAAGGGGGGGCTGCTGCTGCGTCACTGGGGTTCGACGTACGAGGGGAGGGGGTCTTCGGGGGTTGCGCGATGGGAGGAGGAGGCTGGACGGAGAGGGCGGTCGTGGGTGGAGCTCGGTGGAGGCGTCGCCGATCGATTTAGATTTATGGTTTTTTTTTTTCTGGTTGAAATCGAAATGAACGGGGGGGGGGGGGGGGGGGGGCAGAACGAAGGATAAGGGGAGGGAAATTAAAATTATTTTTATTATTTAATTATTTAATTTCGCTAAAAGGTTGACTTTTACATACGACCTCGAAACGAGGCCCACCGCCTGTCGCCCTTAGCGTTTCACCCCCATTCCGAACACAATGGGATATGTATCGTAAGCTGATTTGATCGTTACAATCAGTTTCCGTTGAATTTACATTTTAAATCACTATATTGAATTTAAACGTACATTTCAAATTACCGGGGTCACATACTAACTAGAAAAATTCCAGAAAAATATTTTCTAGCTTCGTATTGACGATACGGTCCTAACAAAACTAGTTTCGTTGAATTCTGAGACCGTTTGAAAAATGGCCAATTTCCAGTCGATTAAAATCAACTGAAACCGGTCAAACGCGTTTTCCTTTGCCACGCTCACATATTGATTCGAAAAATTATGAAATTTGAACCCTAGCAATAACTTGACACTGCGGATCCAACAAAAGTGGTTTCGTCGAAATCCGAGGTCATTTGCAAATTGTCCATTTTTAAGGGCCTGAATTCCATAGCGACTATTAAGAATTTTCAACTGGACATATCTTTTGATTCCCGCTATCAAATTTCGATTTGTCAGATTCGTTGGAAAGATATCATCAATTAGATCCTAATGTTTTTGGTTTCACTAAAATCCGGATTGTGTTGCATTCGGTATATTCAATTGAAGTTTGAAATCGAATTATCGAACTACCGCGCCATTTTCAATTCTATATATAATTATAATTAATTATATTCGTTTTCAAATGTCGATTCAAACTCAGTTTTCATCGCCATTATTTAAAATATTTATTTTAAATATTTAAAATCCATTATTTTAGCCAATTTAAAAATTTTAAATTGGTTCAGATTTTCTGGGTCGTTACAATCTCCCCCACTTAAAACTTTTCGTCCCCGAAAAGGAACAAAGTCGAAAGTGGTTTGATAAATCTACAATCACACAACACAACAACCAATCCCATTGTTTTTAACCTTCAAAAATATACTAATCAAATTTTATACCCCTTCAAAATCATTCAGACCATATAAATCATTTCTGAAAAAGAAAGCTTCACATGCCCCAATACTTTATTCTGGTATTTCCTTTGAAGCCCGTGAATAAATCTCAGATTTTTCCTTTTCGGATTTTGAATTAGATGGGGAGCAATGTGAGCAAGTTCATTGAATTTCTTATGATATTCGGGAATTGTCATGTCACCTTGTATTAGATAAGAAAATTCGTCGCATAGGCGCTCAGTCGCTTCGGGAGGGGTAAATCATTCCAGGAAAATCACTTTGAATCTGTCCCAGGTGATATCACCTTATGGATTATCCTTAATTACAGAATCCCACCAAAACAAAGCTTCTTCTTTGAGTGCCCAAGACGCTAGTAACCTTTTCTGATCGTCTCTCAGCTTTACACCATCAAATATTTTCTCTGCAGAACGAATCCAAGCCTGTGTTTCCATAATGGACTCCTTGCCTAAGAATGGCGATCCACCAAGATTTCGAAATCACTTGTATAGAACTTCTATATTGGATTCTGGCTGCGGGAGCACAACTGGCTCATTAGCTGGTCGAGCCACACGATTATTTCTTCTGTTCCTGCCACTCATTTTCTAGTACTTCTGCAAATGGCAGATCAAGTGTCAGGTCAACAGAAAAGGTATTCCAAAATATAGAGACAAATACTTGAATGTAAATGTGTCTATCGATGTGTAATCATCCTGCTTTACTCATACTAGGATATTACTGATCCTATCTGTATGGAGTTACCCGTCCTAGAACACTATTGGTTCTATTTCTGACGAGTTCGTTCACATGTTATATTCCAGAACTAAGCTTAACCAAAGCTCTAATACCACGTTGAGACGACCCGAATTCCCGTTCTCACGGAAACAGGGCTATCTTTGGAATATAACACAGAAACAGATAATAGCAGAACAAAATTAAATAAATACACCAGATAATGAACAACAAAATATACTGGATAGAAGTAATCATCAGAGTTACACAGTATCCAGGATCTTACTTAGTACAAATACAGTTCAGCCATACATAAATGTCTACAGCGGAAATAAACAAAATATGTACAATAGGAGCTGAACAACATAAAAAGAAATAAATGACAGAATCCATCTTCAGCTCCAGCTATCCAGAAGAACCAGCTAAACCTGAATACAAGGCTGCCCGTGTAGAAAAAAGGGCACCCGAGTTTGAGAGTGAAACAAACTACGAGTCAGTCATGGGACTGGTATGAGAAATCCACTCAACACATATATAATTGGCTAATCACAGGACCACGCCACTTTCGTGGAACGGGTTTACTCCATTGGATTGCCAGTGCTTTAAAACAAATCTTTCTTTTAAACATCGCTATGCTTTTTATAAAAATGAAGCCGTTATAAGACTCAGTTCCCATCACACAATGCAACGCAAACCGGAGGATAGAGTTTTTACCTTATAACGGCCAAATATGCTTGATACGAATAAAACAAAGGCATTTGATATTATTGCTAGTGTTTATATGTTTTGAAAACAATTTCAAATCATAACTATCAATCATAGACGGCATTAATGCCCCATACCACTATGTCGCCATATATAGGTATACAATCAAAACCGCACAGTCACGTATTTGGAAATTGGTTTTCCGTCATGAACCAAGGCAAAAGATAGTCCTTACCGAATTCGAGACTGCCTAGCCCGAGCCTCAGGGTCAGAGCGCATCGACCCTTGGATCGTCAGGGCCGGTCCACCGATGTGGATTAAAATGCCTGAACACTGCGTTTCCCCGCCCTTTGGGGCGTAAATGAGCCAACGAATGACTCCATCGGACCCGGATGGTCCGATCAAACCGAGGCGCCTCGCAACAGCAACAACCACATAGGTGAAAAGTATATAAATGTCAGGGCTGGTAGGTCACTGACACCACCCTAGCTAGGAAGAAACGTAGGCCCTCCCTGATGTCCTCTCCCGTTTTAGGTTCATACCGGGGTGTGAGGCTCGCGAATTTACGTTATACACAAAGCTACGCCACACAGGCGGTGCTTTGATCATCACCACAAGACTTTGCTTTTCAACAGAAGTCCTGATCACTGCATCTTAGCATGCCACACAGGTAATTCACACCGTGCAACTGATGGCTATCAATCACACAGAACAAATTCCAATGTCGGACACACAGTCCATTTACAAGTCCATTCTGGGTCTGAACGAAACCGGAGGCACTAAATACCTCGCAAACCCTTCGATCACCACGTACGTCTGGACGATCACCACTCATTATCCATATTTCGGGATGCCTCCCAATCAGGACCTCGGTTACCATCCAAACGAGGTGAAGATCTCCGGTCTTCGACCACCGTCTTCATCTTCGACTTTCAATCGTCGGTCAATTATTTGAAATGAGAATTAACTCGGCCTTTTCAAATAATTCACGTATATTTAGAATTTCAATTCAATTTATTTCAATGGTTAAATTATTCGACAACACCAATTTCGTTCTATAATGTAATTTTCACACCAAACACATTCAACCATCAAATATCACATAAATCAAGCAAATTCCGTTTATTTCCATTCCATAACGTTTCTAATATTTTATAACGATTTATCACTATTTTTATTTATTTTAAAATAGCTATTTTATTCAAAACGACGCTTCGGGCCATAACGCGGCCGTGGCACTGTTTTTCTTCGGATTTGATTTACGCATATCTGAAAATCTAACCGTTGGATCTTCACAAAATTTACATCATTAGAAAGGTCTTTTCAAAACGAATCCAACGGTTCCAGTTTCGGGAAAATCCGACGGTCGGATCTCCCGGTGCAATCGTTTGAATTTTCGATTTCAAAATACGAACTGCAGCGTCGTTATTCGATTAAATATATAATTATATATATATATATATATATATATAATATAATCGCTTCTGGCGCTGTTTTTCTTCAGATTTGAATTAAACATTCCAGACAATCCAACCGTTGGATTTTTGCAAGGTTGGTGCCGTTGGGAAGATATTTCCAAGGCGAACCCGACGGTTGAGGTTTCGGGAAAATCTAATGGTCGGATTTCCCGTACTAGTCGTTTGAGATCACGGTTTCAAAATACGAACTGCACGGCTTCGTTTCGTTTTAATTTTATTTATATTTATATAGTTATATAAATATAGTTCATTCAATGATTTCCATATCGTTTTCACTTCAAATATTTTTCTAACACCTTAAAATTTGGAAAATTTCGCCATAACCTTCCCTGCACCGGGAGCATCGGGAAATCGCAAATAGCTTTCCCGGTCCTTCTAATCTCAAAAAGAAAAAGAAAAAGCCAAGCGGCTAGCCAACAGGCTCATAAAATCATCACCCAAACAAAGCAGTAAATGTGTACCTATTTGTCGGGCACAAAATTTTATTCCTCTTCTCTAGCCCCTTTGCTATAACCTGTTCAATGAATATGCATGTACATATATATACAGTTATTATCATTTATCATTTTCTGTTCAACTTCATATTTGATTTCTATTTGGTTTAAAAACACCATTCATTCTAATGTTACATAAATAGGTGCAAATCATTTCATTAGCTAATTAATGAATATTTCAACTCATATATGTTTATTTTGAACAAGTGGCTATTTTTAACACTTCACATTTCAATGGTTTATGCATACAATAAAAATGTGATTTTTATTGTAAAACAACTCATTTCAAAACACTATTTTTCTGTATAGTTCATGTAAGTGACAAAAATAGGATTTTATATATAGATAAAAAAGTGGTTTTTTTTTATTATCAAACAATTTATTTCAAAATATGAATACCATTCAACACATGAATTTCTAATCAACGAATGAATATCAATTCAACACATGAATTTCTAATCAATGAATAAATATAGTTTAAGCATATGAAAATAATTCAAACACACGAATATTATTCAAAATTTCGGCAGCATAACGGCAGGGTAGTTAAACCGGGACCGTCCCTAGTACGGCTCCTCGCTCTACCTTAAAACCTCGCGGTTTTTGACAATGGGGATCATGCATCTAGTTCGCACGCAGGCGGCATGTATATATTTATTTCATTTCCACAAACTAATCCTATGTGGTTTCAACCAAATATTTCTCAACCACAAATGGGTATTTTTCAACCACAATCAACCAATATCAATCACAAACAATCCCAAACAATCATTCGCTATCAATCAATTTTCACAACAATTTCAACCAATAAATATCGTCCATGGTTTGTGGACGAGGGGCGTATATATATATATATATATTTATATATAGCAATTCACTTTCATTTTCACACATATATAATATTTTTAAATCAGAAATCTCACCAATAGCTATCCAACTACGACTCTTCCTTTATAGAAATCTTCGCCTATTTCCTTTTTTTTTTGTCGCTGTCGCCCGTATTCTCTACACATGTAAAAATCGAATTTTTACGATGCTATTCAATATATAAAAATCTGATTTTTACTTCGACTTTCAATATATAAAAATCTGATTTTTCTTTCGACTTTCAATAAAAAAAAATCTGATTTTTTTTTCGACTTTCAATATATAAAAATCTGATTTTTTTCTTTTTAAATTTCTAATCTCCTTCTATTTTAAATCTTAAAATAAATTAGTTTATAAATCATTTTAAAAATCAGTTTTTAAATCATTTTAAAAATCAGTTTTCCTTTATATGCTTTTATTTTAAAAATCAGTTTTATTACCTTTAAAAATCAGATTTAAATTGCTTTTTAAAATCAAATTCGGTTTTTAAACCTTTATAAAATCAGTTTTACATTCTAATTAAAATCAGTTTTTAAATCATAATTAAAATCAATTTTTTTTTTTAAACATAAAAATCAGTTTTTATAACCTTTTATATAATTCAGTATTTACAGAATGAAAATAAAAATAAAATTAAAATTAAATAAAATGTTCACCGTAATCTGCGAAGGGGGGGGGGGCTGCTGCTGCGCTTGGCGGCGTCGGGGAGGCGTCGCGATGCTTCAGAAGGGGGGGCTGCTGCTGCGTCACTGGGGTTCGACGTACGAGGGGAGGGGGTCTTCGGGGGTTGCGCGATGGGAGGAGGAGGCTGGACGGAGAGGGCGGTCGTGGGTGGAGCTCGGTGGAGGCGTCGCCGATCGATTTAGATTTAGGGTTTTTTTTTTTCTGGTTGAAATCGAAATGAACGGGGGGAGGGGCAGAACGAAGGATAAGGGGAGGGAAATTAAAATTATTTTTATTATTTAATTATTTAATTTCGCTAAAAGGTTGACTTTTACATACGACCTCGAAACGAGGCCCACCGCCTGTCGCCCTTAGCGTTTCACCCCCATTCCGAACACAATGGGATATGTATCGTAAGCTGATTTGATCGTTACAATCAGTTTCCGTTGAATTTACATTTTAAATCACTATATTGAATTTAAACGTACATTTCAAATTACCGGGGTCACATACTAACTAGAAAAATTCCAGAAAAATATTTTCTAGCTTCGTATTGACGATACGGTCCTAACAAAACTAGTTTCGTTGAATTCTGAGACCGTTTGAAAAATGGCCAATTTCCAGTCGATTAAAATCAACTGAAACCGGTCAAACGCGTTTTCCTTTGCCACGCTCACATATTGATTCGAAAAATTATGAAATTTGAACCCTAGCAATAACTTGACACTGCGGATCCAACAAAAGTGGTTTCGTCGAAATCCGAGGTCATTTGCAAATTGTCCATTTTTAAGGGCCTGAATTCCATAGCGACTATTAAGAATTTTCAACTGGACATATCTTTTGATTCCCGCTATCAAATTTCGATTTGTCAGATTCGTTGGAAAGATATCATCAATTAGATCCTAATGTTTTTGGTTTCACTAAAATCCGGATTGTGTTGCATCCGGTATATTCAATTGAAGTTTGAAATCGAATTATCGAACTACCGCGCCATTTTCAATTCTATATATAATTATAATTAATTATATTCGTTTTCAAATGTCGATTCAAACTCAGTTTTCATCGCCATTATTTAAAATATTTATTTTAAATATTTAAAATCCATTATTTTAGCCAATTTAAAAATTTTAAATTGGTTCAGATTTTCTGGGTCGTTACAATTTGCATACATGTTGGACTCATGGTACTAAACATATTTTGCATTAAGAAGTTCAATCAGGCCTGTTAGATAAGGAACATACACACACACTTTCTGCATATGTTCATACAGCATTAGAAATCTCTTAAGGACAATGGATGCCTGTGATTGATGATTGAGTAGATGGATGATTGGATAGTAGGACACATTCTTATTAACTTGAAGATTTCGAGGACGAAATCCTTTAAGGAGGGGAGAATGTAACAACCCGTATTTTTATAACATGTTAAAACAAGAAATCAAGGCATAATTAAATTTTAAGGTCAGAATCAGGAGAAACGGGTTACGCCATTGCGTTCGTCTCAAAATTTTACATGAAATAGATCCGAGTTTTCGAAAATCGGAGTCCGGATGAAGAAGTTATGGCATGTACAAGTTTCAGCAGTTTTCAGGCAGCACTGGACCAGGGGGTCGACCATAGGGTCGACCTACCCCCCAGGTCGACCATAGTGTCGACCTCCCCCCCTTACAGGTCGACCTGGTCGGCCTGATTTGACCCAGAACTCATTTTTGAAGCCTGAGACGTGTTTTGACAGTCCGGATTGATTCTAGGGTTAATCTAAGGGCCTAAACTAGTTGCTACACCTATAAAAACACCCTTAGACCTAACCTAATTCATATTAAATCATTCTTACACTATTATGCTGCTGAACTCCCTCTTGAACCATGGCCGCCGCCCCCAAATTAAAGTGCAAACATTCGAAATCAAATCAATTCGAAGAACAAAACTTCAACAATGGTTCAAACAATAAATCAACACTACTATAAACGTTCTATGACAGTTTCAGTTCCTAATTCACTAGCCATGCTCTATAAATTCTAGTTGTTTTTAGATTTAAACATTTAATTATAATGTGGCCGTGGAATAAAGTGGAATTGGATTTAAGTATGTTTATCGATTCTGATCTATTTCTGTTGCTCCTTCAATCTTGTGTTTTGGGACTTGTCTATCTTTATGCTCATGACAAGTTTATGATCTATTCAGCAGTTTTCTTGATTCATAATGAAGTTATCATCAAGTTGTAATATTTATGCCTATGATGATGTTTTCCTATGATCTCATTTTTATTCAATTTCTATCTCCCCCAATTTATTTTCTTTCATGAACCTTGGTCAATTTCGGACCTTGGCCTGAAATCGCGATTTGCGTACGATATGTATATGGGGAAATTATGGGATTATTGCCTATATGAATATGATGTAATAATTGGCAACATGAAATTGGATATTATCATTGTATTTTCAAGTTTGGGCTTGATCTGTAAATTTTGATATAATCTTGTTATGAACAAATTTGCATAAGTATTATATACATGGAATTTGGCACAAATAGGATCTATGTAATGTAACATGAGATTTGGTATATATAACATGTATGTAATTTGGCATGTAAATTAAACCACGAGTTCGGGCCTATGTAGATTAAATCAAAATATTAGGCTTACGATTGGGCATATGTAGAATTGGGGATTTGAATATAAAAGCGATTGTAAATTTGATAATTGGCATAAATATGTATTATGAACTTGGGTAGTTGGCGTGTGTTGTAATAAAAAGATTACAGTTTGGGATAACTATATCATGAATCATGATTTGGGTTTATTTGGGCATGATACATGCAATTCTGGCTAGAACTCGATATGGGTGAAATAGCATAAACTTGGCGTACTTGTAAATAGGCAAGAATTGGACATATGTAATCTGAATAGAATTGGGTATATATATATCCATATATATATATATATAAATTGGCTTGTAATTTTGGAACTTGGGCATATGTTTTTTAGTATGTAAAGTTGGGAATTTGAAACATGAAAATGACTGGGTATTGGATAATTGACTTGAACACGAACATGAACATTTCTATATGTTAAACACATGAACTGATATTGGGGTTTTGGGTGGAATACG
This sequence comes from Allium sativum, assembly GCA_030737875.1. Classification (NCBI taxonomy): domain Eukaryota; kingdom Viridiplantae; phylum Streptophyta; class Magnoliopsida; order Asparagales; family Amaryllidaceae; genus Allium; species Allium sativum. Next base: position 964,483,955 of record CM060910.1, on the reverse strand, counting down.
ACCATTAATGAACCTTTGACACGAGGTTAGACTCAGTTTGTGGTGTAAATCTTCCCGGAACCACCCGGCAAATCCAGTAGCCACAAAGTGTCAGTCTAATGTGAGAGGTCGAAGGCCAAATTGTAGGCGTACCGATTTATGACACGAGGTTAGACCCAGTTTGTGGTGTAAATCTGCCCGGAACCGCCCAACAAATCCAATGGCCACAAAATGCATGGTCTAATGTGAGAGGTCATGATTCGTTCGTCATAATGAATGAATTAAGGAATACTAACCATAATAAGACATGGATATAGCTAGAGGGTTAGGTGGGATGACATGGAAATTTGACATGTAAATGTGGACCTAACCGGGAGTTAAGAACATGTAAAACTTACAAATGTAGGCTTAACCAACATAATAGTTAATCAGACCAATGGGTGGGTTAAGTAATATGACTAGATTAATGACACTTAACCAATATAACATGACACATGGCAGGGTTAAGTCAACTTGAACATATAGATAATACGTAACCAACTTAGCATGATACGTGGGCGGGTTAAGCCATGAATTATTTGAATATACTTAACCAATTTAACACGATGATTTGATAGGGTTAAGTCATGAACCGCTTGAATATACTTAACCAATTTAACCCGATGATTTGATAGGGTTAAGTCATGAACCGCTTGAATATACTTAACCAATTGGACATGATGATTTGATAGGGTTAAGTCATGAACCGCTTGAATATACTTAACCAATTTAACACGATGATTTGATAGGGTTAAGTCATGAACCGCTTAAATATACTTAACCAACTTGACAGATGATTCGTAGGGCTAAGTCATGAACTTGAACGACAACATTTAGCCAATTTGACATGACACGTAGGCGGGTTATGTCACGAACTTGAATGACAACACTTAACCAACTTAACATGCTAGACTGATGGGGTTAAGTCTCAAATTTAAATGACAACACTTAACCTACTGGACGGAAACCCTAGTTGCGCGGTCCTTTTCAGCAGTAACCCACTCGATCTATCACGGTACCCTGGAACTAGGCAGGGTGGGGCACGATTACTGGGCTGATTGTAAGCGACCATAACGACGGCTGAGTTGGTGCGCCATTGTAGGTTCAGGCGGACTATGGTCGTGCACGTAGTTCGGAGTTGAAATAGAAGGCATTGGGCACCAGTAGGTTTACACTGTGCGTGCTTGATTCGTGTAAGTGACAAGGTAGGCTATAGTTCATGATAAGGAAATCTAGACAGAACAAGGGTGGCAGTCCAAACGGTTTCAAAAATGGTGGCACTACGTTGAAGTAGTGTAGAAATACGTGATGAAACCCGTACGATATATGGCAAGGGACTGTACATATACATGGAAAGGATGATAGGGGTTGGGGTACTAGTACAGTTGGTGCAGAGAATATAGGAAATCAAAGAAAATAGTGGAATGGTGAAGCTTATAAATCTTGCGATATTATACTTGCAATGTTATACTTGATTCATCGTGCCTATAGCCTACCTTGTCATCATGCTTATGTTTACTTTCAGTTTATTCATGCCATATTATCTTCACCTGTTTTTATGCTGAAAGCCACTAGGACTTACTCAGTCTTTATGACTGACCCAGTTTGTTTCGCCTCTTTTTCTTTCGTCCCCCCCCCCCCCCCCCAGGTTCGCAGGATGGGAATACATCTTAGTTCGGATCTTACCAAGCTCCAAGGCTCTTTCATGTACTGCTTGGATCTCTCTTGGCTATGGCTTGCTTCGTTGTTTTACTTGGGGAATGATTTATGATTATGGTTTTAGGCTTCTTTACTATTCCAAGACAGATTTCGATGTAATGGATTTAGTAGCATTTTGATGTAACAAGGCTTTAGACCTTTTTAGATTTTAAAGCAATGAAATTTGGTTCTTCTTCCGCTGTTTTATATGTTCTGTCTTGTAATATTTCTGTGTATGTTTACCTAGATAATGCTCCACCAAAGCTAGTGCATTCCCTTTGTGAGTGACCCTAGCGGAGGTGGGGTGTTACAGGAATTGCCAAAGCAAGATAAATAGAATCTTCTTTACTAGAAGAAGTCTGACAACATTTATGGGATATCACCGGTAACATAACAAATTCCAAAGTAGGACATGCAAATCAGACAAGGAAAGAAAGAACATATGGTTTCAGATGGTGATTTACAAATGTTTACAAGAAATTTAAAACAGCAAGCTCTGGCCTTCTGTTTGAAATAGCAAGCCTAGGCAAGCTGGCTTGCTGTTTCAAATAGCAAGCCAGAACTTGCTGTTTCACAGCAAGCGGGTTTGTTGTTTGAAACGTCAAGCTTTTAGGTTTCTTATATGCTTATTATACTACAAAGATGTATTATAACAAATTTACCTTACATAAAGTTTCTATCAAAGCAGTTGAATGCAAATACACGTTTATAGATAGTGCATGTATTGAAGTAAGAAGAGTAAAAGGTAGGCAAAAATTTTAGAAACTCAATATCATCCCTTCCTAGTTTCACCTAAAATCCTTGGATCAAAAGACATGATTTGAACATTGCAAACTACCTGTAGGCATCGCACTAACCATTTTCATAACCTGATGATACAACATTGTTTTAATTTTTGAACAAAGATCACTTATGGTAACAGTAGTCTGTGTATTATTTCAAATCAAACTTAAGATTAATATGCATGAAATCTAAGTTAATATCATAGGGTACCAAAATGGATACAACAAATACTATCAAAAGGTATAAGAAAAAGAAATAAAAAGTAATAAAGTTAATGCATCTCAACTTTCAAGCACTGAAAATAATGACAAAAACAAGTGTAAGAACATCAACATACAAACTTTATATCTCAGATCAAATCATCGTAATGGTATAGAAAAGAAAATGGTTCAAGTACATGTATATCCCAAAATTTTCAATGCAAACGGTACTCATTATTGTCAATCTACACCCCCTTAACGCCACGTTTCATGCACTCCTACTTAAACAAGACTAGATTGAATATACAGAAAATGGCGCAAAATAGGATTAGAAAGGAAATAATGCATAATAGATTAAATCTACAAGGATTCAAATGCACCACCATTTTCGTACAAATGCACCATGCAGTGGTGCAGCAGAACCACTGAAAGGGTGCAGGTGCACCATGCATTGGTGCAGCAGCACTACTTTGGTGCAAATGCACCACTGCATGGTGCAGTTGCACACTTGTAGTGGTGTAGTTGCACCATTTTGGTACATTTGCACCACTGTAGTGGTTTTACAAAAATTTAGCCAAAAAAACTAAAAAAACGTACCTGAGAACTCAACCAACAATTAATCAAACGGAAACTGTTGTGTCATCGGCAAAATCAACTTTATAACCTGTTAAAAAAATTCAACATTATAACCTATTAAAAAATCACACAACAATTATTAAATGTTAAACATTAATTATTGAACGTTGACTATTAATTATTCGATACTGATTATTAACTACTTAATAATTAATATTTGTTATACCAGAATCAATGGTATTCATTAAATATAAATCTTAATTTCTAAATTCAAAATTTTAATTTTTTAAGTATTAAATATAATTATTAATTATGAGCATAATTATGTATTATTCTTAATTATTATATAATTGTTAATGATTACTTATTTAGTAGTAATTATTAATTAGTACTTACTAAAAATTAAATATTAAGTATTACTTATTTATAATTAAATATTACTTTTTCATTATTGAATATTACTTCATATTATTAATTATTTAATGGTAATTATTAATTTTAAGTTTTCATGTATTAACTATGTATTATTAAATATTATTGACGTCAAAAGTTGGTCACTATTGACAGTCAACCCGCGATTGTGTGTAGAACACACGAATAACAATCACAGAGTGCAGTAAAGTAAGTAAAACAGGGGACATACACGACTTTTTATAATGTTCGACAAGAGATGATGCCTACGTCCACTTTATATATTGATTTTTGTAGAACACACGAATAACAATCACAAAGTGCAGTAAAGTAAGTAAAACAAGGGACATACAAGACTTTTTATAATGTTCGACAAGAGATGATGCCTACGTCCACTTTATATATTGATTTGCTTGTTACAAGTACAATCAGTTTGCTTTTTGAAAAATAGGAGATGAACACAAAATCGTTGTGTTTCAAAGAAGAGAGTTGGCTATTTTGGAGTTAGCCATGGAATTTCTACTTAAGTGAAGAATTTCCAAAAGAAGTAGAAGTCCCCTTCCATTCTGTACATGGAGGTATTTATAGGTGACAAGGTGGGCTGAGCGTGATGCAACGTGGCCTGCCTCTTTTGTGGAGTTCGGACACGTGGAGCTCGATCCTTTGGAATAGTTGCGGTGGTGGGACCCGTCTACTACTGATTAACAGTATCCTCGAGAATTGTGGCTTACGTGGCACTCGAGATGAGGTATATCAAAAGTAGAGCTTTAGTCGGAAGTGTTTGACCGCATTTAATGCCTTGAGAATCGGGCTAAGAAATGAATGACTCATTTGGATATTTCCACGTAGATCCAAGGATATCTGATCGATCCGATCTTTAAGGGAATGATTGACTCGGTCGATCAGGGAGAGCAATTATGCTGGGGTACGAAATGTCGCTGCTCGGGAGGGGATGGCTCCAGCCAAACCTTTCCTAAACTTTCCGAAGTAGAGGCTGTTTGTTGGGATCGGTCGGTGTTGATTCATGGGTCTTAAGACATTAGGCTTCGATTCGTTGAACCATGATAGTTTTGCCAAAAAGTTGGCCAACACCTTGCCCCTTAGAATACATCTTTCTTGGTAAAAGAGGTGTGTTCTGAATATTATATCAGGGCCCAATATCTGGGTTGCAATGGTTGCGCCGAACGTATTAGGGCTAGAAATCCGACGATCTTGGTAGTTGTATTAAGGCCAGAAAACCGACAACCACCGAAGACCGTATTAAGGCCGGAAGTAGTCTTCGTTGCAATATCCAATGCCTGCAAAGATGGTGTAGGCCATTATTGGTTTAGAGATGTCTATGAGCTTCGTTGGGCGAGTATTAACCATGCCCGGCTTTAAAGAGTTAGCGAGCAGTAATAACACTTGGCTTAGAGAGGTGGCGAGTATTATCCATACTCGGCTTACGTTGTCGGCGAGTATTATCCATACTCGGCTAATGGGGGTAGCGAGTATCGTCCATACTCGGCTTACGGCTTATGGAGGTGGTGAGTATCATCCATACTCGGCTTATGGAGGTGGCGAGTATTATCTATACTCGGCTTTGGCAAGTGTTAACCATGCTCAGCTTAAATAAGCTTATCTATACTCGGCTAATGGAGTTGGTTGTACGTACTGATGGGTACTTTCATAAGTAATATTTGAGTATTTGCAAAGTTTAGCGAGTGAGAAGTGTACTTGTCTTAGAGAAGGGGCGATTATCATCCATACTCAGCTTATAGAGATTTGACCATACTTGGCTTATGGAATTGGTTTAATATGGTGGTAGGTATCGACCGTATCTTAGTAACGGTGGCTAACATTGACCAAGTTAGGGTCGGCGAGCGTCGGTCATGCTCGGATTAAATCATTTAAACACAATCTTTTTTTGAAAAAGAAGTTTACTAGTGCTAAAGAGCTATTACAAGTAAATAAATTCTAAGTGGGTGATAGCTGAATCCAGAGCACGCCTAGGAGCTAAATCCTAACCCGGTACATGTGTACATCAACGTATCCATGTTATTAAAAGAAATAAAAATACATTTGAAAGAATAAATCTAAATCTTATTCAATTGATGATGATGTAACAATTGCTGGGCTCAGGGTCCTTTCCATTTTTAGGAGCTCGAGGACTGGCCTAAGGAGCTTGGGTGGAAGATTGTGGCGGCAAGGCTTGTGTGGTCTTCTTGACATACTCGGGCTGTTCTCCACGCCTGAACCTATCCTCGATTAGATCGCGCAAGTGTATGCATTCACTGGTGCTATGACCTGCCATGTTGTGAAATATGTAGTGCTCTCAAGAGTCGAGCTCTTTTTTCATTAGCTCTCTTCGAGGAGGTTTCGGGAAGGGTAGAGATCCTCGTACATCAAGGTAGATGTCGAGCAGGGAGGAGTTGAGCTTGGTGTGTTGGACATACTTGTTCTCTCTCCGGAGTCGTACGTTGCTATCATTCTTCTCCAAGACCTTTCGTTTTCCTTTGTTCTGGCCATTGGTGTTGGATGGACCTCCATCTTTGGTGGGAAGCACCTTGAGGCTCTCTATCTCAATGTCGACATCTTCCTATTGGAGGAACCGCTCAGCCTTGACATGTAAATCTTATATATATCCTTGGGAGGGTCTTTAATCAAAGAGATCCTGAGCTCTGATTGGTTCTGAACACCTGCAATGGCGGTCATAAGCACCATCAGTGGCTCGAATCGATCGGCTGATGATACGATCGCGTTGAATCTTTAGAGGAAGGACCGTAGGGTCTCGCCGGGTCATTGCTTGATGGAGGTAAGGAACATGACGCTCTTTGGTGGGGAGATTGAACTCTGAACTACTCAACGAATTAGGTGACCAACATGTTCCCGCTGCTGATCGAATCAGTTGCTAGCTGACGAAACCATATGCTGTGTATGTCTATGAGGAAGAGAGGGAAGCATATGGCTATAACATTGGTCGATGTTGAGAGTACTTCCATGTGGCGCATGTATCGCATGGGTGAATGGTCGGGTTGGTCCTGCAGTTGTAGGGTTCTATAGCTGGGAACTTGAAGTCTGGAGGATTGCGGGAGTTACTAATTTTCTTGGTAAAGGGACTTCGGTGGATATCATCTTTATCCTGTTGAGAAGACGTTTGATAATGCTTGCAAGCCGGCTTCCATCTCCAAGGAGTCGTTGCCATGAATACAGGTCCGCGTTGGCGAGAATCCCCGTACTAGGTTCCAATGAAAGCATGCTCGGAAGGGTAGCCGTTGGTTGCGCTCGACCTCCGAGAGTTGAGTGAAAGTGAAGGCAAGGGTCCATTGCAGTTTCGAGGCCCAGTTCAGCCGCTATTGGGATTGCTTGGTCATTATCGGACTAAACCATACACATTCCTGTTAGGTTGGTCCGAGTTTGATTAGCATCGGCCATCCCGGAGCGATGATAGAAGGGTTTATAATAGCGTTTTCTTCTGCCATGCTGGGAACCGATACGGTAGAGTGGTCTTCCTGGTTCGAAGGTGTAACACCCCCACTCTGATATATTTATTCAGAAGTAGTGATGCTACATATAAAATGGTGCTAATAGAACAATATCACAACTTAACATAAACTTGTCCGAACATAAAATCATTCTTAGTACATGATTTTAAACGGAAGAGCTTTTATACAACCATCCCATCATAAAATATGGTTACAAAGGTTCACGAGTCTAATAATTAAACATAGGAGTACATAACGAGATAATCTACATAATGTAAGTCTTCACTTCAAAGCATCCAACTAACCATCTAAACCTGAAAGTTTTAAGTGTAGCATCATGAGCAACACAGACCCAGTGAGATAGCTATTTAAGCTTAGTTTTCGCATCATTTCTTAATTGGTTGTATTATAGTTTCATCATGACTCTTTACTTCGAAGGTTTCATCAATCCAAGTTTTAGAACAAAAATCAAGGAAGACTTCGAAATGCTAAATGAAACAAATATATGAAAACTTCCTTTCATCAAAACTCATAATTTATCCAATTTATAGTTATAAATCTGAACCACATCCTCAACTTGGTTAGATGTTAGAATATATTATCCCATTGCGGTCGGCATCCCGTCATCAAATAAGATGTACTCTACTCGGCTCGATACCAGCATAGAGTTATAATGCACTAGCCAAGATCTATTGTCTTATACCGCACCCCATCGAAGAAATATAATCAAGAAAGTGATTCTCAAAAGTAATCTTAAATTACTTTTCTTTAGTATTGAATAAAGTTCTAAATTATTTCTAAATTCAAATGATTTCAAATTAAGTTTGAATTAACATTCTCCTTCGTCGGATCAGTTAGGGAAAGCCAGGGAGAGTAGGAAACTATATGTTCCAAACTCAAGCCTAGACACTATCCTCTGTGTCACCTTAGAACGTTCCATTCATTCATTTTGAAAGATACTTGATAAATATATGTGTATTTGCGCAACAATTAGGGTGTTATATTGGTAATAGGCAAATCTCCTACTTTTAAATTCATGCTTTTAAAGGGTTTAAGACAAAACTAAACTATCTCAAATTATTCCAATCTATGTTAAGAAGAACCTCGAAACTACTTGAAACAAAGAAATGGTAACATTTAAAAAGTACTATAAAAGGTTTTAGCATCATAAAATAAAAACTGCAACATTTTAAAAGTGTTAGGACAAGTTTCGGATGGTTTTAGGCTCAAAACAACTATCTCCAGTGTTTCAGCCATGCTATGGAAAGTTCTGGTTAGTCTATAATGGTTTTAGACTAAATTCAGCTACTACAGCGTTTCTGCATGCTATAAAAAGAGTTCTGGTCATGTTCAAGGCTTTATAATCAATTCAGTGAAAAGATAGCGCTTCAGAAGTGCTATGGAAAGTTCTGTTTTGATACACTTCTGCGTTAGGAACATTCATAAATTGTTTCAAATTTCCAAAGTGTTTCATGTTTCGGAAAATCAGCTTTTTTCCAGTTTTTGGGTGAAATGTTTGACACTGATTCTCTATGATAAACATTGATTTTGACCCCAAATTTTTTTCAGAAAGAAGCCATCTTTGTCTACTTAATTATCATAAAAAGATACCATTAAAATTATTTATCTATTCAATAAATAAAATTCAACAATACAAGGCGTTTTTAACATGTCTGATTCGGGCTGATTTTTACATTACTTTGCATCCAGTTTTCGAGTATGAAAACGACCGAATTAGTAAAGGTAGCCGTAGAAAAATTTGTTGCCCTTTGAATTAGCTTTACAAATTGATAGAGAAGTCTAAATTTCATTAAGAACTGCAAAAGTTATGCCCAAAATACCGAACGTCATTTTCGGGGGTTCACATCCAAAAATTTGTTCATAAAATTCTCAACTTTTCTTCAAAATATGAAATGAATACATGAACTTAAATAGTTTTCTCACCTTAAACTTGTATCTTGATCTTGTACTTATCCTCTTGCCTTCTCCTAAGCTTCTTCTCTTTATCTTATTTTATTTTTGTTTTCAAAATATATGAAATGAAGTGAACCTTTACACCCTTTATATAGTAGTTTTCAAGGTTAATTTGGTAATTTAGTTTTGGACACTTGTCCACTACATCTTCATGCATTTTTTAGGATGTAGACACATGCCCTCTTATGTGTCTTAAGAGTTTTCTACGCATGAACACCTAATATGTGTATGTGTCTTAACCTTATTTACTTATGAGACATATGTTCCTTTCATTTGATGACACATGTCCCTATCACTTTAAGCCATTTTTCTTATTCTAAAATTTGTACACATACCATTTATAAACTATGTATTATGTATATATTTATTCATACATATATCATACATATACATATATATATGTATGTATGTATGTATGTATTTATCATACTTAAATATCTGTATTGGACTGAACTAACATATTCAAGAAAATTAGAAACTTTTACATACCGGGATTTTTGGGTTAGATTGTTACACTCTACCACCCTTAGAAAAAGATTTCGTCCTCGAAATCTAAGCTTCAAACAATTCTGGATAATCTTTACGAATTTCTGACTCCACTTCCCATGATGCTTCGTCTTCGTTATGATGGTTCCATTGAACTTTTACTAAGGGAATTTCTTTTGTTCTTTGTTTCTTAACTTTTCTGTCAAGAATTCGAACGGGTCTTTCAATGTACTTGGTCCCCCTTTTAACTTCAATGCCGCTTAAATCAATCACATGAGATGGGTCAGAAATATACTTTTGTAGTATTGATATGTGAAACACATTACGTTTATTTGATAATTTTTCAGGTAAATCGAGTTCGTATGCAACTTTCCTAATTTTCCTAGTAATACGAAATGGTCCGATAAATCTTGGTGATTGTTTTGCCCTCTTCTTTCCAAATAGCATTAGCCCTCGTACCGGAGAAACTTTAAGAAGGACTTGATCTCCTTCTTTGAATTCCAAATCCTTTTTTCTATGATCTACATAACTCTTTTGCCTACTTTGGGCTGCTTGCAATCTTTCTCTTTTAATGGAAATCTTCTCAGTTGTTTCTTTTACTAGATCTGGACAAAGAAGCTCACGATCTCCAACTTCTGCCCAACATACTGGCGAACGACAAGGCCTTCCATACAAAGCTTCATATAGGGCCATACCAATGCTTGCATGGTAACTGTTGTTATATGCAAATTAGATTAATGGTATGTGAGTTTCCCACGTGATTTCAAATTCCATTATACAAGATCTTAACATATCTTCTATGATACAGTTTACTCTTTCGGTTTGTCCATCTGTTTGAGGATGAAAGGCTGTGCTCAGGTTTAGTGATGTACCTAGGTGAATCTCTATCTGAAACTATGGTAACAGGTATACCATGTAGTCAAACAATTTCTTTCAAATAGTGTCTACTCAATTTCTCCATTGAGTAGGTCATGTTGTAAGGTATAAAATGTGCTGACTTTGTCAAGCGATCCACCACTACCCATATTGCACCTTGTTTTGTCATTGGTAAACCAGTGATAAAATCCATTGTTACATGCTCCCATTTCCATTCAGCAATAGGAAGTGGTTGCAGAAGTTCTGTCGGTCGTTGCTGCTCTGCTTTAATTTGTTGGCACGTAATACATTTTGCCAAAAATTCAGCAACGTCCTTCTTCATTCCGTTCCACCAAAATTTACGCTTAAGATCCTTAAACATTTTGTACTTCCTGGATGCACCGTTAGCCTTGAACGATGTGCTTCACTAAGAATTTCATTTTTCAATTCAGTTTGATTTGGAACACAAAGTCGATTCTTGAATCTATAACCGAATCTTTATCAGTGTTCCAATCCATGGGTTCCTTATCCTTCAATTTCATAAATAACTCTTTTAATTCCTCATCGTCTTCTTGAGCTTTCAATATTCTACTTATCAAAGTTGGTTGAATAATAAGATTACACAGAAGTGCTACTTCATTAATCATGGATCCTTTAACCATCCTTGTGCAAGCGTTCATCTCAGTAAGAGTCTCCAGAGCTCTCCATTCTCTTATCATTAAATGAGCTATTACGCCATAGCTTTTTTGGCTTAATGCATCAGCAAATATATTTGCCTTTCCTGGATGATAATGTAATGTAAAATCATAATCTTTTATGAATTCCATCCACCTTCTTTGTCTCATATTTAATTCTTTTTGAGAGAACAAATATTTTAAACTCTTATGGTCAGAGTAAACATGGAATTGTTCTCCATAAAGATAATGTCTCCAAATTTTTAAGGCAAACACAATTGCGGCCAATTCTAAGTCATGAGTTGGATAATTAGCTTCATGGGGCTTTAATTGACGAGAGCCATAAGCAATGACTTTGTCATCCTGCATTAGTACGCATCCTAATCCTTGTCCGCATGCATCAGAATATACTTTATATGGGACTCCACTCCTTGGCAAAGACAGATTTGTTGCCTCTGTCAATCTTTTCTTTAAGGTTTCAAATGCTATCTTACATTTTTCATCCCAAATGAACTTAGTTTCCTTACGAGTTAGTTTTGTTAATGGAGATGCTATCTTTGAGAAATCTTGAATAAATCTTCGGTAGTAACCAGCTAATCCTAGAAAACTTCGAACTTATGTTGGTGTTGTCGGAGGATTCCATTTCAACACTGCCTCAACCTTTGATGGGTCTACTCCTATTGTAACGACCCGGGGAAAAGAACAACAATCGGGTTCTCGACAACAATACATAAACTCGTATCACTTGCCAAAACCCAAGTATCGAACCCCCAGATTGTCATGAGAAAGAAGTTAGAAGGTGAGCATAGAAAGAAAGAAGTATTAGAATAGAAGAAAGAAGAAGGACACATCAGAATCTCACAGCGGAACAGATAAAATATAATATCAAATCTCTTTATACAAAGAACTATATAAAACATACCAATCATCAGAGTACACATACATTAGTCACAGCGGAATAATAACTTTGAATAACTAGCGGTGAAGCCGCCTGCTTCCAGCTCCTGAAACTCCAAGCGAAACCTAACCTGGAACATACTCGGTCTGACCCGAGCACATTTGATTTAAAACAAAATACACCGGGTCAGTCTGTAATACTTTCAGTGATAAATTCACAGAACACACACTTGTTTAACTTTGCAAAATCCTTTATGAAATCAAAGGATAATAGTAAGACCAGTCCACACATAAACACGGACGGTTTTTACCTTACTATAACCCAAACATTTTTGAAATCAATATCTTTCTCTGATATTACCATAATGTCTAAATACAAGTAAATAATAATCTAGAGGAACGCTCGCATCTCACGCTCCACATATATAGTATACAATCGAAAAATCGTGGGCGCTTATTGGATATTGGATTCCAACTTGACAAGGTATGGGTCCACCTTCCGCACGTGTATCTCTAGAGGCGAATACACTGGGTTCAACAAGAACGTCTTGCAACCCGGCCCACACATGACCGACCACTCATTTCGCTTGAGTGTATCGAATGTATATCACCGACGGTTGGGATCAGCAACCGCCACCCGAATAGGGTCAGCATCGAATAGATAAAGAAGCAATAGGAATTTCTCTAGATAGGTGATCATACATCCTAATGGGAGCGACCCACATAGCCATGCTGCCTGCCCGATTTTTGTCATTTCCTGGTTGATGAGGCTGGAGGCTAGAACTTTACCTTTTAATCATCTGGTCATCATACACTTTGGATGCCACATCATCAGATCCGCCAGATCACACTTGGTTGACGTTCACAAACATACTCTAGCTATCAGGCTAGAGAATAACCATTTCTCCGCCATCAACTATGGTACGTTTGGAGAAATCAACGCATGTAAATCCTTTTGGAAATACTCTGTCAAACATCTGTCCATACAGGTCACCCAGGAACAGGATGAACCGAAGGCACTCTCCTACTGCATCCAATATAGGAATCACCCCATGGATCAGTAGCGAGAAGTCCTTGCAACCCATAGATTCCCACAACGACTGAATCACTTCGGAATAACTCTGGTTGCAACACAGAGGATATTCATCAAGTAATCCCTCCGCTTAGGAAGATCCACGGTCTTCACTTGCTCCGTCTTTAACGACGTCTTCACGTATTGTTGGTCGGAATGGTATTCGAATATAATTCGATCCCGGACTTTCCATACCAACAAGCGTATTGGTCTGGTTTTTGATAGTCGGTGTTTTAACTATCAAATATCAATGTGTGAATTTAATCAGTTTGCTGACTCAGCACTAGTCATAACTCGGCCTCTTTAAATTAGATTTAACCAAATTTCCCTTTTTACTAACTCTGACTGATTTACTTTGATTGATTAACTCTAACTTGACTAACTCGACTTATTTAACTCAACTGGACTAACCTTACTCGATTACTACTATCGATTAACTAATTCTCGACTTAACTCCATTCGCTCGACTCTAGATCGCAGCGATCACAATGGTTACGCCTGATTCCCCCAGGAAACATCCGACCGCCGTAGGCTATCTGCAGCCCTGCGAATTACGCCAGCAGTCGTACGCAATGGAAACTTTCCTTGATTAACTAAGTTTGACTAACTCTGATTTCATTCGACCCATTCTAATCGAATAACAAATGTTTACTATGATTTGAAAACACATTCTTATCCCTTTTGAAACTAATATCGTAATATTATTAGATTTCCAAACCCTCGCATCATAGTTTGATATTCCTCGTATAGGATAAAACCAATCTCGACATTTCACTTATTCCCAACTAATACTATTCCTTGATAATAGGGAAGCAAACCAAGTTGGGGTATTTTAGTTACCTCTCAGACCTTAGTCGACAACTTTCTTACCTCAGAATAATATCAGCTTGAAACTTAACCACTTCTCAACTCTTATTTACTATCTGGGTTTCAAATTTGGTTTTAAAACTGCTTCTTACATTTGAAACCTCGCTCAAGACTTTCTCTACTAAATTTCTTATTAAGTAAATATTCACCAAAACACACTTTTACCATTCTCTCACTCATGGCCTTTTGATTCATAATATAAATCCTTGGTCAAATATTTTGGTTCCATCTAATTAGACATTTCTAAATACACCTTTATCGCCCTTTTTGGCTAAACCTCATCGTCATTTAATCACTTGTTAAATGAATTTCCATTTATCAAACCTTGTTTGAAACTAGTATTCGCAAGTCCTTTTAATCAAATTCTTACTTGGCATTAAATTGAATTCACTAATTTAAATTATTTAAATTAAGGAATAACTTTCTTTAACATCTACTATATTAAAATATAGTTAACTTTAACCTTAATCCAAAATAGCATTATTACCATGTTTACACGCTTACTCGTAATCCAGTTTATTAACAATAACCAATTCAACTATCTCTTTAGCTATAGTTAATCGAAGATTTACTAATATCCAACACTATTTGATACTTTAATAAATATTTAACCAACATTTATTTCCTTTGACCATTCTACTTGCAAATGGTGGATTTACCAACCATACACATCAGTTAACTATTAACTGAAATTCCAATTGTCATTTCCCTTTCTTAAATTAATTAATTAACTTAATTAATTTAAGTCGCATTTTTATTTGTTTGGAAACAATTATTCCCTTTTTACCATTCGTGGAAAATTCTTGATTTCTACTTCTCAACTGATATAAACCATTTTACTAAATTTTCTTAATAACTTGATATAGTCTATTTAATTTAAATTTCCAATTTAAATGCTCATATACAATCATTAAATAACTTTAATTCGGTTATAAATAAATTATAACCTTGAAACCCCATCAATTTCTCTGACGGTAGAAAAACGTTAAAACCCTACGACTGGACCCTTACTGCCCATTTACTTAGTCAACACAAACAGTTGATTTTAACCACAACACGCTGGGTATATATATTCAACCTATCAACATTTGAACCAGTTTTTATGTCAGTCAATGTGAACAATTTATATATGTACCCAACAACCAAAAATACAGTTTATTTGAGGAATCCGGTCGGATCCCTCCAACCTGTCCTTCTCTGCATCACAGATGTCAGTTGATAACAATATACGAGTTAAACAATTGGCAGAATAAAATTAACTGCAACCATCAACCAACAACAAGCAACTTGCATCCATCACATCCAATCAGCCAATTTAAACTGTTAACTGTAAATTATATTTAACTGTGACTTTACCACATCACAGTATTCCAGAAGGTGTGAGAATTAACTCACCAGAGTGTGTTCCGGTCGATGTTTGACGCGTTTGTCGCTTTTAACTTGGGTTGACCGTACAAAAATAGCTGATTTTTCAACGGTGTCGGATTGACTCCTAGTCAGTGCCATCGGAAAGGTCTCGTCCCTGCGATCCCAACGGATCTAGTTTTCGTCAGATTTCGTTCATGTATGTGAAAGTTACGTGTATTTAAAGATTTCTATATTATACGATTTATTCACTAACTAATATTTAATAAATAAATTGGCTAATCATCACCTTACTTAATGAATGGGCCCACGTCAGCACCCTTTGAATTAGATCACGCGTTTTCTCTACTCCTTTCTTCCTCCTTTGTTTACGTTGACCCAATACATTGTTCCGTTCAGCTCTTCCCTGTATTCAAATACCAATTTACTACTTGAGTTGATAGGATTCAACTGAAGAAATCCGTTATTTTTGAATTAATGAACTGATTACGGTAAAGGATAGGACCGACTATTTACTTCCTTGTCTCGTACTGCTCGCGTTTCCTCCCAGGCTCCCCTCGAAATGGTCTAAGTCCCCTGGAATTTCAAGTTTGATTGTCACTAATAAATTTACTAATTACATTACTTAATTAAAGTTTAGCCAAAAACTGTTACGTTCAAAAGGATTTGAGCCGATCCGTGTTCCCTTCCACTGTGACTGTATCGATCCCTTCTTCTTCATCCAGAAGACCATCACGCTGCCACGCTATGAGCCATCAGCCACCCCCCAACATCGCCAACGACCGCGTCAGAGTTCCAGCTTCCAACGCCCGAAGTATCAATCCTATAGGTCCTCCCATACTCCATTAAACATGCCTGTAGCTTACTAACGCTATTCCTCTTCACCTAAAATTCTCCTACATTATGCATAACCCTTCCAGTACACAGTCATGTAACTAACCCATTCCCATGAACATCATCCGCCCCTTGTACTATACCAACTCGCCTCCTACTTTCCAACGCAGCATCCTTTATATATATATATATATAAACATATATAATGCGGCCATCTGAACTCCATCACCCCACGGACTGTCAACACATCCACAAATTTTCGAACAGAAGTACAACGTCATATCTTCACCGTTACTTCACCAACCTTCCAACTTCCCTCTACAGATCGCCAACCCTGCTCCAGGCTTTCCATCCCTTTCACATTCTGCACTTGGCCCTTCCCACATACGCATGCACAGTTCATCCAAAACGCCTACAACCACACAGTATTACTCCTCGCCAGTCAGTTCTCTTTATTTTTATTTCGAGAGTGTGAGAGATGTAGGATTGATTTTAAATTTGAAGAAGAGCAGTAACGGCATGGAGAGAAACAGAAAATGGGGTGCTTCTGCTCTTGCTTTCCAACATAGAAAGAAGACTTCCATATGTTTATATAGACAGACTAATATATTTTATATCCAACTTTCAGCAGATGGGCACATGCACCCTGTATGCTTCTGAAAAGAAAGAACGAGCAGAATTCACATCGCTACAGCAGGAATTATATTGACAGAGATTTTTAAAGCATGGGCCAAAATTATATTTCGATATGCTCTAGTATTTTATTATTATTTCCTATACGAGGCTGTTGTGTTGATGGATGAGTACCCTTTTTATACATCATACATGCTTGTTGTTTTCGAAATTATAAAGGAAAGAACCCACGTGAGTGACTAAAATGTGCATGGCCTATGTCAAAAAAAAGATCAACGTAGGGGTGTGGTGTTCTCATAATTGTACATGGTGTCACAGTAAAGAAGAGGCATGTTCTTCATTTAATTTGATGTGAAGGTTTAGGCAAAGACTTTTTCCCCCATAGGCCATCATTTCACTTAATTAGATAGGACTACTCAATGGTACAACATGTAGATTAGGCGAGAAACGAGCTGCTGTGCGTGGAAAACTTGAGGCTGAAGGGATAGATTAGGATAGGCGTAAGGTTTTCTTACCTTAGGTACTGCACTGGGTTTAGAAATGTCTGGCGCCTTAACTAAATTTATTAGCAGTATGGGCTTTGAAGACTTTTAAAGAAAAGGCCAGCGTGATAGGGTATGTAGGAATGTGTTTATCTAATTTGTAGTGTGTACATTGTATAATTTACCTTGATATAGTATACATGCTCATATTTTTACTTAGCTGAGGGGATAAGTTTTCACAGATGTTTTATTTTATTTTAGTTCAATATTAAATTCCGCCGCATATTCTTTGTGTTATCATTACCCGTTAAATATATGTATTTACCGTCTATTATATATATATATATATATATATAAATAGTTATGAAGCAATAATCGGGCTTTATTGCAAATATTATTCATATTCCCTTTCGTTGGTTCGTCGCCCGGTTCACCCATCAACACCAATATTAATTCCTCAAATTTCCAATTAATGTTTTCAACCTATAAATACGAGAATCTGCCCGAGTGCGGAGCACGGGCCTCATCCCAGTTTAAAAATATACATAACAGAATTTTCGTTGAACGCTCTAAAGTCGCCCCGATATTCACGAACTCCATTTTTGATAAATATCTTCGATGTAAATTCCATTATATTTCAAATAGAATGGATAAAACATATTTAAATATTCTGGTTTAAATAGTAGAAAAATTTGGGATGTTACATTATTCCCCCCTTAAAAGAATTTCGTCCCCGAAATTACAAGGTAAAAAGAATGCTCCAAACCCAATTATTTTAAATAATTACTTTTTAATTATCATCAAAATGAATTTAAACTCTTTAAAAATTTCGAAAATTTCGCCAGTATCTTCTCTGCACGGCTCGATTGGTACAACTGCCACCCCGGGCTTCCAATATCCAAAAGAAAACCAAGGTCTAATGGCCCAACTCCGGGGAAAAGCAGTCACCAACTAATAATATTAAGATTTACCTATTTGTCAGGCAACTCAATTCCAATTCGAAGTAAATCAACCAACGACTCTTCATCTTCCAACCTGTTCATCAATCTCTGTAACCAAAATCAATTTCATAGTCTATTGGAATCAACACTTATCTCAATTTTCACCGCAAATAACAAATACAGGTTTGAATAATTAAACTTCATTTCATAACTGATTTTACTCCCGATTTGTTATACTGAAATTTATTTCCTTGCTTCTCATTCATTAAATTCCTTTCCAGATCCAATTAACTAATTGGTTCAACTTTATTTCATAATTCAACATCAGCTTTAACCATATCAGTTAAATTCAAACATTCAAGTCATTCATTCGGGTCATTTACATGCCATTCGATTAACATGGATTCTGTATATAATCGTTTCTTAGCAATCCATTTGGATTTATTATGAGTTCAACTCATTTATTCAAGATATCAAATTCATTCCTGAACCATAAAATCAATCATTCAATTAAACAAGGCACACTCAACATAACCAAGTCATTCTGATTCATATTTACTTTAATATTCACTTTGATACCAAATTAACTTTATATTGAAGTTCTTATTACCAATTTCATATTTCAAATTCCCCTTTGGTTAAATCATCTCAAACCATATAATCAACTTTGAATTCTAATTCAACTTAACATCAGTTGGTTAATATTATCATAATTTGAAGAAATAGTTACTTTTACAAAGTACACTTGTCAAAATAGTTTAAAAATAATTTTATATAAAATTACAAATACGCGCTCTCATATACATTCTCTGAACTCAATCTAGGGTATTACTAACCCCATCTCTATTGAGTTACGCCACAGAGCCAAGGTTATCACTAAACCAATAGCTCTGATACCACTGTAACGACCCGGGGAAAAGAACGACAATCGGGTTCTCGACAACAATACATAAACTCGTATCACTTGCCAAAACCCAAGTATCGAACCCCCAGATTGTCATGAGAAAGAAGTTAGAAGGTGAGCATAGAAAGAAAGAAGTATTAGAATAGAAGAAAGAAGAAGGACACATCAGAATCTCACAGCGGAACAGATAAAATATAATATCAAATCTCTTTATACAAAGAACTATATAAAACATACCAATCATCAGAGTACACATACATTAGTCACAGCGGAATAATAACTTTGAATAACTAGCGGTGAAGCCGCCTGCTTCCAGCTCCTGAAACTCCAAGCGAAACCTAACCTGGAACATACTCGGTCTGACCCGAGCACATTTGATTTAAAACAAAATACACCGGGTCAGTCTGTAATACTTTCAGTGATAAATTCACAGAACACACACTTGTTTAACTTTGCAAAATCCTTTATGAAATCAAAGGATAATAGTAAGACCAGTCCACACATAAACACGGACGGTTTTTACCTTACTATAACCCAAACATTTTTGAAATCAATATCTTTCTCTGATATTACCATAATGTCTAAATACAAGTAAATAATAATCTAGAGGAACGCTTGCATCTCACGCTCCACATATATAGTATACAATCGAAAAATCGTGGGCGCTTATTGGATATTGGATTCCAACTTGACAAGGTATGGGTCCACCTTCCGCACGTGTATCTCTAGAGGCGAATACACTGGGTTCAACAAGAACGTCTTGCAACCCGGCCCACACATGACCGACCACTCATTTCGCTTGAGTGTATCGAATGTATATCACCGACGGTTGGGATCAGCAACCGCCACCCGAATAGGGTCAGCATCGAATAGATAAAGAAGCAATAGGAATTTCTCTACATAGGTGATCATACATCCTAATGGGAGCGACCCACATAGCCATGCTGCCTGCCCGATTTTTGTCATTTCCCGGTTGATGAGGCTGGAGGCTAGAACTTTACCTTTTAATCATCTGGTCATCATACACTTTGGATGCCACATCATCAGATCCGCCAGATCACACTTGGTTGACGTTCACAAACATACTCTAGCTATCAGGCTAGAGAATAACCATTTCTCCGCCATCAACTATGGTACGTTTGGAGAAATCAACGCATGCAAATCCTTTTGGAAATACTCTGTCAAACATGTGTCCATACAGGTCACCCAGGAACAGGATGAACCGAAGGCACTCTCCTACTGCATCCAATATAGGAATCACCCCATGGATCAGTAGCGAGAAGTCCTTGCAACCCATAGATTCCCACAACGACTGAATCACTTCGGAATAACTCTGGTTGCAACACAGAGGATATTCATCAAGTAATCCCTCCGCTTAGGAAGATCCACGGTCTTCACTTGCTCCGTCTTTAACGACGTCTTCACGTATTGTTGGTCGGAATGGTATTCGAATATAATTCGATCCCGGACTTTCCATACCAACAAGCGTATTGGTCTGGTTTTTGATAGTCGGTGTTTTAACTATCAAATATCAATGTGTGAATTTAATCAGTTTGCTGACTCAGCACTAGTCATAACTCGGCCTCTTTAAATTAGATTTAACCAAATTTCCCTTTTTACTAACTCTGACTGATTTACTTTGATTGATTAACTCTAACTTGACTAACTCGACTTATTTAACTCAACTGGACTAACCTTACTCGATTACTACTATCGATTAACTAATTCTCGACTTAACTCCATTCGCTCGACTCTAGATCGCAGCGATCACAATGGTTACGCCTGATTCCCCCAGGAAACATCCGACCGCCGTAGGCTATCTGCAGCCCTGCGAATTACGCTAGCAGTCGTACGCAATGGAAACTTTCCTTGATTAACTAAGTTTGACTAACTCTGATTTCATTCGACCCATTCTAATCGAATAACAAATGTTTACTATGATTTGAAAACACATTATTATCCCTTTTGAAACTAATATCGTAATATTATTAGATTTCCAAAACCTCGCATCATAGTTTGATATTCCTCGTATAGGATAAAACCAATCTCGACATTTCACTTATTCCCAACTAATACTATTCCTTGATAATAGGGAAGCAAACCAAGTTGGGGTATTTTAGTTACCTCTCAGACCTTAGTCGACAACTTTCTTACCTCAGAATAATATCAGCTTGAAACTTAACCACTTCTCAACTCTTATTTACTATCTGGGTTTCAAATTTGGTTTTAAAACTGCTTCTTACATTTGAAACCTCGCTCAAGACTTTCTCTACTAAATTTCTTATTAAGTAAATATTCACCAAAACACACTTTTACCATTCTCTCACTCATGGCCTTTTGATTCATGATATAAATCCTTGGTCAAATATTTTGGTTCCATCTAATTAGACATTTCTAAATACACCTTTATCGCCCTTTTTGGCTAAACCTCATCGTCATTTAATCACTTGTTAAATGAATTTCCATTTATCAAACCTTGTTTGAAACTTGTATTCGCAAGTCCTTTTAATCAAATTCTTACTTGGCATTAAATTGAATTCACTAATTTAAATTATTTAAATTAAGGAATAACTTTCTTTAACATCTACTATATTAAAATATAGTTAACTTTAACCTTAATCCAAAATAGCATTATTACCATGTTTACACGCTTACTCGTAATCCAGTTTATTAACAATAACCAATTCAACTATCTCTTTAGCTATAGTTAATCGAAGATTTACTAATATCCAACACTATTTGATACTTTAATAAATATTTAACCAACATTTATTTCCTTTGACCATTCTACTTGCAAATGGTGGATTTACCAACCATACACATCAGTTAACTATTAACTGAAATTCCAATTGTCATTTCCCTTTCTTAAATTAATTAATTAACTTAATTAATTTAAGTCGCATTTTTATTTGTTTGGAAACAATTATTCCCTTTTTACCATTCGTGGAAAATTCTTGATTTCTACTTCTCAACTGATATAAACCATTTTACTAAATTTTCTTAATAACTTGATATAGTCTGTTTAATTTAAATTTCCAATTTAAATGCTCATATACAATCATTAAATAACTTTAATTCGGTTATAAATAAATTATAACCTTGAAACCCCATCAATTTCTCTGACGGTAGAAAAACGTTAAAACCCTACGACTGGACCCTTACTGCCCATTTACTTAGTCAACACAAACGGTTGATTTTAACCACAACACGCTGGGTATATATATTCAACCTATCAACATTTGAACCAGTTTTTATGTCAGTCAATGTGAACAATTTATATATGTACCCAACAACCAAAAATACAGTTTATTTGAGGAATCCGGTCGGATCCCTCCAACCTGTCCTTCTCTGCATCACAGATGTCAGTTGATAACAATATACGAGTTAAACAATTGGCAGAATAAAATTAACTGCAACCATCAACCAACAACAAGCAACTTGCATCCATCACATCCAATCAGCCAATTTAAACTGTTAACTGTAAATTATATTTAACTGTGACTTTACCACATCACAGTATTCCAGAAGGTGTGAGAATTAACTCACCAGAGTGTGTTCCGGTCGACGGTTGACGCGTTTGTCGCTTTTAACTTGGGTTGACCGTACAAAAATAGCTGATTTTTCAACGGTGTCGGATTGACTCCTAGTCAGTGCCATCGGAAAGGTCTCGTCCCTGCGATCCCAACGGATCTAGTTTTCGTCAGATTTCGTTCATGTATGTGAAAGTTACGTGTGTTTAAAGATTTCTATATTATACGATTTATTCACTAACTAATATTTAATAAATAAATTGGCTAATCATCACCTTACTTAATGAATGGGCCCACGTCAGCACCCTTTGAATTAGATCACGCGTTTTCTCTACTCCTTTCTTCCTCCTTTGTTTACGTTGACCCAATACATTGTTCCGTTCAGCTCTTCCCTGTATTCAAATACCAATTTACTACTTGAGTTGATAGGATTCAACTGAAGAAATCCGTTATTTTTGAATTAATGAACTGATTACGGTAAAGGATAGGACCGACTATTTACTTCCTTGTCTCGTACTGCTCGCGTTTCCTCCCAGGCTCCCCTCGAAATGGTCTAAGTCCCCTGGAATTTCAAGTTTGATTGTCACTAATAAATTTACTAATTACATTACTTAATTAAAGTTTAGCCAAAAACTGTTACGTTCAAAAGGATTTGAGCCGATCCGTGTTCCCTTCCACTGTGACTGTATCGATCCCTTCTTCTTCATCCAGAAGACCATCACGCTGCCACGCTATGAGCCATCAGCCACCCCCCAACATCGCCAACGACCGCGTCAGAGTTCCAGCTTCCAACGCCCGAAGTATCAATCCTATAGGTCCTCCCATACTCCATTAAACATGCCTGTAGCTTACTAACGCTATTCCTCTTCACCTAAAATTCTCCTACATTATGCATAACCCTTCCAGTACACAGTCATGTAACTAACCCATTCCCATGAACATCATCCGCCCCTTGTACTATACCAACTCGCCTCCTACTTTCCAACGCAGCATCCTTTATATATATATATAAACATATATAATGCGGCCATCTGAACTCCATCACCCCACGGACTGTCAACACATCCACAAATTTTCGAACAGAAGTACAACGTCATATCTTCACCGTTACTTCACCAACCTTCCGACTTCCCTCTACAGATCGCCAACCCTGCTCCAGGCTTTCCATCCCTTTCACATTCTGCACTTGGCCCTTCCCACATACGCATGCACAGTTCGTCCAAAACGCCTACAACCACACAGTATTACTCCTCGCCAGTCAGTTCTCTTTATTTTTATTTCGAGAGTGTGAGAGATGTAGGATTGATTTTAAATTTGAAGAAGAGCAGTAACGGCATGGAGAGAAACAGAAAATGGGGTGCTTCTGCTCTTGCTTTCCAACATAGAAAGAAGACTTCCATATGTTTATATAGACAGACTAATATATTTTATATCCAACTTTCAGCAGATGGGCACATGCACCCTGTATGCTTCTGAAAAGAAAGAACGAGCAGAATTCACATCGCTACAGCAGGAATTATATTGATAGAGATTTTTAAATCATGGGCCAAAATTATATTTCGATATGCTCTAGTATTTTATTATTATTTCCTATACGAGGCTGTTGTGTTGATGGATGAGTACCCTTTTTATATATCATACATGCTTGTTGTTTTCGAAATTATAAAGGAAAGAACCCACGTGAGTGACTAAAATGTGCATGGCCTATGTCAAAAAAAAGATCAACGTAGGGGTGTGGTGTTCTCATAATTGTACATGGTGTCACAGTAAAGAAGAGGCATGTTCTTCATTTAATTTGATGTGAAGGTTTAGGCAAAGACTTTTTCCCCCATAGGCCATCGTTTCACTTAATTAGATAGGACTACTCAATGGTACAACATGTAGATTAGGCGAGAAACGAGCTGCTGTGCGTGGAAAACTTGAGGCTGAAGGGATAGATTAGGATAGGCGTAAGGTTTTCTTACCTTAGGTACTGCACTGGGTTTAGAAATGTCTGGCGCCTTAACTAAATTTATTAGCAGTATGGGCTTTGAAGACTTTTAAAGAAAAGGCCAGCGTGATAGGGTATGTAGGAATGTGTTTATCTAATTTGTAGTGTGTACATTGTATAATTTACCTTGATATAGTATACATGCTCATATTTTTACTTAGCTGAGGGGATAAGTTTTCACAGATGTTTTATTTTATTTTAGTTCAATATTAAATTCCGCCGCATATTCTTTGTGTTATCATTACCCGTTAAATATATGTATTTACGGTCTATTATATATATATATATATATATAGTTATGAAGCAATAATCGGGCTTTATTGCAAATATTATTCATATTCCCTTTCGTTGGTTCGTCGCCCGGTTCACCCATCAACACCAATATTAATTCCTCAAATTTCCAATTAATGTTTTCAACCTATAAATACGAGAATCTACCCGTGTGCGGAGCACGGGCCTCATCCCAGTTTAAAAATATACATAACAGAATTTTCGTTGAACGCTCTAAAGTCGCCCCAATATTCACGAACTCCATTTTTGATAAATATCTTCGATGTAAATTCCATTATATTTCAAATAGAATGGATAAAACATATTTAAATATTTTGGTTTAAATAGTAGAAAAATTTGGGATGTTACACCTATTCCATTCTTTGAGATAACATGTCCAAGAAATTTTACTTCCTCCAACCAGAATTCACATTTCCTAAATTTTGCATATAGCTGATGCTCTCTTAGTGTTTGGAGACATAAACGCAAATGGCATTCATGTTCCTCCTTTGTCTTAGAATAGATAAGGATATCATCAATAAATACAATAACAAATGATCAAGATATTGATGGAACACACGATTCATTAGATCCATGAATACTGTTGGTGCGTTGGTAAGGCCAAAAGGCATCTCCAAGAATTCGTAGTGTCTGTATCGTGTTTGGAAACTGTCTTTGGAATATCTTCTTCTTTTATTCTTAATTGATGATACCCAGACCTTAAGTCAATTTTCAAAAATACAGTAGCTCCTTGGAGTTGATCAAATAATCATTGATCCGAGGTAATGGATATTTGTTCATAATTGTTACCTTATTAAGCTCTCGGTAATCTACGCATAAATGAAATGTCCCATCGTGCTTCTTTACAAACAACACTAGTGCTCCCCAAGGGGATTTACTAGGTCTAATAAACCCTTGATCCTCCATCTCCTTAATTTATCTCTTTAATTCTTTATTTTCCATAGGAGACATACGATATGCTGCTTTAGCAATAGGAGTTGTACCAGGGATTAAGTCGATGTAAAAATCGATTTCTCTTTTTTGGTGGTAACCCTGATATTTTTTGAAAAACTTCTTTAAATTCCCTTACTATCGGGATTTGATCCACATTGGACCCTTATCCTCAATATTGATATGAGCAATATATCCAGATATAAAAGCATCTTCAACTTTATCACATGAGTAAACAAAGGTTTCATTTTCCCGAATTGTCAAACTTATGGTTTTGCTGTGACAATTCAAGATAGCTTGATATTCTGTAAGCCAATACATCCCAAGGATGATGTCAAAATGTTCCATTGGAAAGATAATTAAATTATCCACCATATCCTTACCGTTAAAGTTAAGGATACAGTTCCTACATACTTTCTCAAGTTTAGTTCTCCCTCCTACTATGCTATATACTATTAAAGGATTTGATAGTTGTTCAATAAATAATCCTATCTTAGTAGAAAATATTTAGGATATTAGAGAATGTGTGGCACTAGTATCGAATAAAATTCTTGCTTGAAAGTCAAAAATAAACACAGTACCTTCTACTTGAGCTTGTTCAGAAACAACTGCATACACTCGTCCTTGTTGTCCCTTTTTGTCCTTCCTTGGCTTCTTGCAATTTTGAATAATGTGCCCAGGTTCATTGCAATTGTAACACACAATCGGCCTTGTGCAATTCGGAGAAATGTGTCCAGTCTCATTGCACCGGAAACATCTCTTTACTTTATCAGGCTCCTTTTCCTGTCCCTTTGGTCCTTTGCTTCCTTCATTTGGTTTCTTCTTTTTCTCATCTGGTTTCTTTTGATTGTCAGAAAGATTGTTTGGTTTCCTTTTATTTGAAACCTTCCTTTCTTGCTGGAACTGAAGATAGTCTTCTTCCAGATTTAAAGCTTCAGCTACTATCATCTCATAAGTTTTACGTCTATCTCCAATAACATGTCTTCTTATGGGAGGAATTAACTCCTTTGCAAATCGTCTAGCACGCTTTTCAGGTGTATTAATTAAGTGATTTCCGAATCGGGATAGTGCTTCAAACTTATTTTGATATTGGGCTACGGACATACCTTCTTGAGTAAGATTTTGAAATTTTGTCTCCATCTTCTCTCTCTCATTCTCTGGGAAATACTTATCCAAAAACTTCACCTTGAATTCTTCCTATGTCATCTGTTCCATCTCGACCGGACTAGTTGTTGTTTGAACTAGCTCCCACCAATTTCGAGCTTCCTCTGATAACTGAAAGACAGCTAACTTCCTCTTATCAACTTCATTGCATTCCAAAACTTCAAATATATCCTCTAGATGTTTAATCCATTGCTCTGCCTTAACTGGATCTGCACCTCCAACAAATTTGTCTAGTTTCAAACTTTTAGAACGGCTTAGAAGGTGATTTGTTGAAGATGTTGAAGTAACTTGCTCCATCTGCTTGATGAAAGATGCAAACAGTTCCGTAGCATTTGTTTGTGCGGAGGACTGAGCCTCTTGACTTTGAGTTGTTGAGTTATTTTGATTTGCCATGACCTTCAATAAAAATATCTTGTTATGGTCACAGGTGAAATACACCTTTAGTTATAAAGAATATCTAATAACATACTCAAATCATGAACACACATACACATTATATTACTTATAACCCTTATTTACAAACAAAATTTGGGTATTTGTCCACAACCTTCCCAAACTATAGATATTCATCCATATTACTTGATATACAATCTAATACTTAACTTCCTATTTCATTCTTAATATATCACTATTATTTCCTTTGATGAAGAAGGGCCAGTTTCCTCCTTTACTGCTCGAGAAGGTCCAGTGACTTCTTGAGACTAATCATTTGAGCCAACTGTCTCAGACTCCTCTTCATCATATTGTTCCACTATTTTATTTGGAAGTCGTTTACGTCTTATATTCCCTCCTTGTGGTGGTAATGCTCTTTCTTGCCTTAGAAATTCTAAAGCATCTCCAAAGTCAGTCCGTTCTGCCGGTTTAATCGCCATTGCAAAGGGTTTCAACTTCTGGCGCAGACGGTAAAGAACAAAATCTCTTTTTAGACCGTCTTCATAATCGTTAGCCCTATTATAAACTCCATATATCTCATCAAGGAGAATCGTCCTTGCTCTCCTCTTAAGAACATGCTTCTCTATTGTGCGACTTGCAGCAACTAGTCGTTCGTTTGGTGTGGTGGTGCACTTAACACCACCACATGTATCCCCCGTACACCAAGTTCTGTTGCTAGCCATAACTTATAGCAGTAAATTGTCATAAAGATGTCAACAATTACATAAACTTCTTATTCCGACAAATTAAATTGTGATACTATAAATTTTCCAAATGCACCCCATAAACCTTGGCTCTGATACCGACTTTGTAACACCCCCACTCTGATATATTTATTCAGAAGCGGTGATGCTATATATAAAATGGTGCTAATAGAACAATATCACAACTTAACATAAACCTTTCGGAACATAAAATCATTCTTAGTACATGATTTTAAATGGAAGAGCTATTATACAATCATCCCATCATAAAATAAGGTTACAAAGGTTCACGAGTCTAATAATTAAACATAGGAGTACATAACGAGATAATCTACATAATGTAAGTCTTCACTTCAAAGCATCCAACTAACCATCTAAACCTGAAAAGTTTTAAGTGTAGCATCATGAGCAACACAGACCAAGTGAGATAGCTATTTAATCTTAGTTTTTACATCATTTCTTAATGGGTTGTATTATAGTTTCATCATGACTCTTTACTTCGAAGGTTTCATCAATCCAAGTTTTAAAACAAACATCAAGGAAGACTTCGAAATGAAAAATCAAACAAATTTATGAAAACTTCCTTTCATCAAAACTCATAATTTATTCAATTTATAGTTATAAATATGAACCACATCCTCAACTTGGTTAGATGTTAGAATATATTATCCCATTGCGGTCGGCATCCTATCATCAAATAGGATGTACTCTACTCGGCTCGATACCAACATAGAGTAATAGTGCACTACCCAAGATCTATTGTCTTATACCGCACCCCATCGAAGAAATATAATCAAAAGTAATCTTAAATTACTTTTCTTTAGTATTGAATAAAGTTCTAAATTATTTCTAAATTCAAATGATTTCAAATTAAGTTTGAATTAACATTCCCGTTCGTCGGATCAGTTAGGGAAAGCCAGGGAGAGTAGGAAACTATATGTTCCAAACTCAAGCCTAGACACTATCCTCTGTGTCACCTTAGAACGTTCCATTCTTTCATTTTGAAAGATACTTGATAAATATATGTGTATTTGCGCAACAATTAGGGTGTTATATTGGTAATAGGCAAATCTCCTACTTTTAAATTCATGCTTTTAAAGGGTTTAAGACAAAACTAAACTATCTCAAATTATTCCAATCTATGTTAAGAAGAACCTCGAAACTACTTGAAACAAAGAAATGGTAACATTTAAAAAGTACTATAAAAAGTTTCAGCATCATAAAATAAAAACTGCAGCATTTTAAAAGTGTTAGGACAAGTTTCGGATGGTTTTAGGCTCAAAACAACTATCTCCAGTGTTTCAGCCATGTATGGAAAGTTCTGGTTAGTCTATAATGGTTTTAAACTAAATTTAGGTACTACAGCGTTTCTGCATGCTATAAAAAGAGTTCTGGTCATGTTCAAGGCTTTATAATTAATTCAGTGAAAAGATAGCGCTTCAGAAGTGCTATAGAAAGTTCTGTTTTGATACACTTCTACGTTAGGAACATTCATAAAGTGTTTCAAATTTCCAAAGTGTTTCATGTTTCGGAAAATCAGCTTTTTTCCAGTTTTTGGGTGAAATGTTTGACACTGATTCTCTATGATAAACATTGATTTTGACCCCAAATTTTTTTCAGAAAGAAGCCATCTTTGTCTACTTAATTATCATAAAAAGATACCATTAAAATTATTTATCTATTCAATAAATAAAATTCAACAATACAAGGCGTTTTTAACATGTCTGATTCGGGCTGATTTTTACATTACTTTGCATCCAGTTTTCGAGTATGAAAACGGCCGAATTAGTAAAGGTGGCCGTAGAAAAATTTGTAGCCCTTTGAATTAGCTTTCCAAATTGATAGAGAAGTCTAAATTTCATTAAGAACTGCAAAAGTTATGCCCAAAATACCGAACGTCATTTTCGGGGGTTCACATCCAAAAATTTGTTCATAAAATTCTCAACTTTTCTTCAAAATATGAAATGAATACATAAACTTAAATAAGTTTTATCACCTTAAACTTGTATCTTGATCTTGTATTTATCCTCTTGCCTTCTCCTAAGCTTCTCCTCTTTATCTTATTTTATTTTTGTTTTCAAAATGTATGAAATGAAGTGAACCTATACACCCTTTATATAGTAGTTTTCAAGGTTAATTTGGTAATTTAGTTTTGGACATTTGTCCACTTCATCTTCATGCATTCTTTAGGATGTAGAAACTTGCCCTCTTATGTGTCTTAAGAGGTTTCTAAACATGGACACCTAATGTGTGTATGTGTCTTAATCTTATTTACTTATGAGACATGTATTCCTTTCATTTGATGACACATGTCCCTATCACTTTAAGCCATTTTTCTTATTCTAGAATTTGTACACATACCATTTATAAACTATGTATTATGTATATATTTATGCATACATATATCATATATATATATATATGTACGTATTTATCATCTTAAATATTTGTATTGGACTGAACTAACATATTCAAAAAATTTAGAAACTTTTACATACCAGGATTTTTGGGTTAGGTTGTTACAGAAGGGAAGGCTCCACCAGCTCTTTGTTGGAGGAGAGGCGGCATAAGATGAGTCTGCTGTAAGATGCTGGATTGTAATGGAAATGGCATTGATCTCGGTTGACCTAGCTATTGTTCAGTCGATCTAGGAATCGAGTTGTTCCCTGCAGTGGAGGCAAATGGTCGAACGACCTTAGATCTTGATCGCGGGCCTCCTGAGATTCTGCAGCTATGGTAGCGTTGGTTGCAGGAAGTAACACCCCCGACAATGATCGGTCGGTGGATGGAGTCAAGCCAGGAGGAAGCAAAGGTATGGTCTGATCTGCAACTTGTATTTGTGCAGACTGAAGATCAGTTACTGCCCCAGTCCCGCTTGGTGTAGGAAATAATACTGAAATGTTAGCTTCCTTATCCATCCAAGCGAGAAGGCGATTCATCGCCTCTTGCTGTTGTTTGAGAAGTTCACCCTGGGATGTTATCTGACCCCTGAACTCGGCTAGAATCTTGCCCATGTCGTCCCTAGTAAAAAATAGGGACATGTCTTCATGAGTGCCTCTGCACCATGTGTTTCTAATGTGTCGGTGTTTGTAGGATGAGAAGATGTTGCATCTTTCTTCCGCTTGATCGCCGTTGATCGAAAATTGTTGAAGGTCGTGAGGTATGTCGGTGCGTGCCCCCTTCCTGGTGCACCAAAGTGTTGACGTCAAAAGTTTGTCACTAGTGACAGTCAACCCCCAATCGTGCGTAGAACACACGAACAAAAATCACAGAGTGCGGTAAAGTAAGTAAAACAAGGGATATACAAGACTTTTTATAGTGGTTCAGCAAGACATGATGCCTCCATCCACTTTATATATTAATTTGCTTTTTTATTACAAGTACAATCTGTTTGCTTTTGAAGAAATAGGAGATGAACACAAAATCGTTGTGTTTCTGAGAACAGAGTTGGCTATTTTGAAGTTAGCTATGAAATTTCCACTTAAGAGAAGATGTTCCAAAAGAAGTAGAAGTCCCTTTCCATTCTGGGCATGGAGGTATTTATAGGTGAAAAAATGGGCTGAGCGTGATGTAACGTGGCCTGCCTCTTTTGTGGAGCTCGAACACATGGAGCTCGATCCTTTGGAATAGTTGCAGCGGTGGGACCCGGTCTACTACTGGTTAATAGTATCCTCGAGAATTGTGGCTTGTGTGGCACTCAAGGTGCGGTGTATCAAAAGTAGAGGTTTAGCCAGAAGTGTTTGACTGCCTTTAATTCCTTGAGAATCGGGCTAAGCAATGAATATCTGATCGATCTGATCTTTAAGGGAATAATTGACTCGGTCGATCAGGGAGAACGATTATATCGGGATACGAAATGCCTCTGCTCGGGAGGGGCTGGCTCAGGCCAAACCTTGCTTGGGCTTTCCGATGTAGAGGCCATCCGTTGGGATCGGTCGGTGTTGATTCGTGAGTCTTGAGACATTGGGCTTCGATTCGTTGAACCGTGGTAGCTTTTTCCAAAAAGTTGGTTAACATATATAATTTATTAATTATATTTAAGTATTATTTCTTTAATAATCATTTAACAAGTTACTAATTATTAATTACTAACTAACTATATTTATTCGTTATTAAGTGTAACTAATAAATATTAACAATTATTTATTAATTATTAACAATTAATTATGTTAAATAATTAAATATAAAAAGTTATCATTTATTATAGATAATAATTATTAATTATAAGTTATTTATTAATAACCTTTAGTCATACATTATAAATAATTACCAATCTAACTATTCATAAAAAAATTATTAATTTTTAAACAACCATTATCATTTAATAATTATTCAAGATAAATTATTAAATACTATATATTACCTCATAAGTATTAAATTTTATTATTAATCATTAAATTTTAGTATAAATTGTTATATAATTATTAAAATTAATTATTTCACGCTAATTATTAATTGGTGATTATTGAAAATTTATTGCTGAATACTAAATATTACTTATTAATTATTAAATGTACATTATTTATTAAACATTAATTATTGAATATTGACTATTATTTATTCGATACTAATTATTAACTTCTACATAATTAATATTTGTTATAACATACTCAAAAGTATTAATTTAATATTAATCATTAAACATAAATTTTTATTTGTTAAATTTAAAATATTAATTTTTTAATATAAAATATTGAATATAATTATTAATAATAAGCATAATAAAATATTATTCTTAATTATTACATAATTATTAATAATTACTTATTTAATAGAAATCATTAATTAGCACTTACTAAAAATTAAATATTAGGTATTACTTCTTTATAATTAAATATTACTTCTTACTATTAATTATTTAATGGTAATTATTAATTTTAAGTTTTTCTTTAATTATTATTATAACTACTTAATTATTCAATATTATTTATTAAGAACTAAACATTAATATCTATTACTAATTATTATTAGCTATTTAATGGTTATTGGTTAATCATAATTTTTAAGCATTCAGTGAAATATTTTAAATTTTAATTATTTAATATCAGTATTAATTATTGACTAGTAAAAGTTAGTTTTTTTTAGCAATATTTATTAATTATTAAATAATCAATACTAAATTGTAAAGATAAATGGATATTTTTTATTTATAATTTTGTCTAAAATATAATTACTTGATCAAAATAGAAACTACTATTTTTTATTTTAAATTTGTTTAAATGTTAAATATAGTTATTACTTATAACTGTAAAACATTAAATGCTTAATATTCATTCTCAATCATCAAAATTTCTAATTAATTATGAATTATTAAATAATTTTCTTAATTATTGGTTATTTATTAATTATTTGTATAATAGCCATTATTAATTATTATTATTTAAATCTAGTTATAAATACTAATTATCACTTCATAAGTGTTAAATTATATTAATAATTTTTAGTATCACATACAAGCCTTAATTTTTATATCACAATACCAAAATGATCAATTTGAAACAATAACAAAATGTTGCTAAAAATTTTGAAATACTTTTTAGGTGTTGTAGATTAGTATGTTGTAGATTTTTGGAACACCTACAATATGTTTTAGATTGACAAATTGTTGGTGTTTTAAATTGACAACTTGAAACACTTAGTAGGCGTTTCAAGTTGATAAACTACAACACTTAGTGAGTGTTTCAAGTTAATAATCCGCAACAATTACTGAGTGTTTCAAATTAATAATCGGCAATAATAAGTGTTTCAAGATGATAACCAGCAATGCTCACAAGGTGTTTCAAATGACAACTGACAATATTACTAGATGTTTCAATGACAATTAGAAACACTTATTATATGTTTCAAATTGATAGTTTTTCACTTCACTGTTGTGTTGCAGATTCAAGATCTGAAAATTATTTTAAAATATGCATGTGATACCCTCTGTTAAATAAACAGATTCAACCACTCTCCAAATTTAAAGCTAAAAAAATATAAAAAGAAATTCCATAAGAAAATTTCCAATAAACAAATTACTATAAAACAAAGATATACTATATCCTCAAGGAAAAAAACAAATTTAACGCAATAAATCCAAGCTACACAATAAGTATAAGGTTGATAATATAATAAAATAACATACAAGGACAACCAAATTTGCTCGTAAACACTTTTTATGCACCCAGATTTATCATATTGTTTTTATTTTTGAAATCCATATTTGCAAAAAGAATGATAGAATATTAGATAGTGTAAGAGTATAGTAACTTGTTTACACAATCAATGAAAATGGAACATCAAATTTTAAGTAGAATTATTTGATTTTCCATTTTGGCAAGTTGTACTTTGGTTTTTATAAGACGTTAATAATAAGTAAGCAGTCTGGCAGACTTAATATTAAAATGTTAAATGTTGATCTGCCATTCAATATATTTGCTTCCAAAATCTTCTGATAACATACATCGATGATAAATCGCTACAACTATTGATCCAAAACCTATTGTAGATGTTTTTGATAGATTTATCTTCAAGGATCATAGATGTTGCCCACTTCACGCGATTTAATAAATTTTAACCTTCCACAAAATTATTTGAAATATTATTTCAACAATCACAAAAAATGTTTCATTTTTATCAATTGTCACTTGTTATTTGATGGTATTAATCAGGCCAATGCCTTTATTGCGTTACTGACTTTTAACAACATAAGCACATCTTATTATGGCGCCCAGTATTCTTTTCTATAATGATTGTGAAATTTAACTCTATTTCCAAATTAAAAAATTAATAGAAAAGTAAAGTTTATGCTACTAGGAAATATATGCAAAGTTCGAGCCTCTTTGGTACTAACTGTTAGTACATTACTGTTAAATATAGATTTAATTTGAGTTCTACTACCTTCGTGCCACTTTGAGAACTAAGGACTTACTTAAGTTGCATCTAGGCGCCTCTTAAAGTGAATGGCATATGTGCATTTTCATTTTTTTAACCTTCGTGCATCTTATTGAAGACAAATTTTACATTCTCACATATGTCAATATTATTCCCTATTTTATAATAATGCAACGCAGCATTTTAATAAGCATACAATATAAGATGGTTACTTGTTAAAGGTAGTTCATTTTTATTCTTCCCCGATATTTGTTGAAGCGAGCCAACTACTAACTTAGCTTTGTATTGTTCTCGTAGCATTCCACTTCTTTTTTTCTCATTGACGGCAGTAAATTAGTGACCCAGAACATGCCATATACAGAAAACGTGCAAAATGATACGGAGAACATATAAAACATGAAATATATATATAAATTATATTTTGTAAGAGACAGATGAAGATATGTACCTGAAAAGGGAAACGATGGAGTCCCCGAGCTGGTGCTGAATTGATCTGAATAGTACCCTGAATTTTGTGAAGACGCAACCCTAAATTATGCATAAGCAACAATGAAATATATATTTAATCATTAAATCAAAAAAATAGAAATGTTTGGAGGGTTAAGGTTTATATCTGCATCTAGTAATTTTCAAGAGAATATGGCATGTGATTCACCATTCGCTAGTAATAAGATATAAATAAAATTATTAGTAATTAATTATTTAGTTGTAGTAACTAATTATTGCATCTTAACGATTAAATAATTCTTAAATATTAAAAGTTAATTAACAAATATTGATTACTAATTGTTAATTGTTGATTACTAATTATTTAATATTAATTATCAATTGATTTATTAATTAATAAATGTAATTAATAAGTATTAACTATAATTTACTAGCTATTAATAATTGAATAATAAATTATTAAATATAAATAAAAATTATTGATTATTTATAATAGTAAGAAATTATACATTATTTATTAATAATCATTAATCATACATAATTATGAATAATGGCATTCGCATGTTACTGTTTGTGATTATCAATATGTGCATTTTCTTAGAGTAATATAACTAGTTATTACTTCGGTGCATTTGCTTCAGTTTTAAAAGAATCGATGCAAATAACACTATCTGCTTTGGTGCATTTGCTTTGGTTCTTAAGTTACTGATGCAAATAATATTATTTGCTCTGATTGTAAAGACAACCGAAGCAAATGACAATATCTACTTCAGTGCACTTTCTTCGGATGTTAACAAAACCAAAGCAATTGACACTATTTACCTCAATTGTAAGCTTAACCAAAGCAAACGAGATGAGGAAACATGCATAATATCATTTGCTCCAGCATGACTGCTTCATTTGTTAATACAACCAAAACAAACATTACCATTTGCTTCGGTTGTAAGCTAAACCAAAGCAAATGAGATGAAGCAATATGCATGCATTGTACTAGTGTTTATTAACGTAATTTATGTATTATTAATGCGTATTAAATGGGTTAAAATAGGAAACTAGAATTGTAAATGTCTTTATAGGAAATTTGTATGTATGTGAGTTTAATGGCTTTTATTAATGTTAATGACACATAAACATGAGGTTAATCTCTTCTTGTAGCGGAAGCCTGCCCGAAACTGACTGACATATTTAGCATCTACAAGTTTTTTGGATTAATGTGAGAGGTCTAGGTGCCATGGGCCATTATAATAATTACACAAAGGTGCGAGGTTAAGTCTGCCCAAAACCGTCCAGCAAATCCAACATTTACAAGTGGTCGTTAAATATGAGATGTCTTGTATGTGTGTGTATATGAAGAAGGCCTGCCTAGAAAAGGTATTAAGTGGATGACCTGCATTGTTTTGGTAATAAGTAGTTAGGACTAGATCCATTCTTAATGTTCACTCCTTGGTTTAGGGCCCAAGTCATCGGTCTTGCCCTTACGAAGGTTTCAAATGGTCACGAAGTCCGCCTTTCTCTTAAAAAGGTATTAAATGGTCTTAAATAACAATATATGTTGAGTGGGGTAGTTCTCAAAAAGTTTGTGTACTTCCTCTCTAGGGGATGTGTAAGGGTGTACCTAAAGAGATAGGCAGTATTAACGAAAATGAAAGCTTTCTAAAAAGACTACCTGCCTACAGGAAGTATCATATGGCTTGGAGTTTACCCATAACACCAGTTAAATAGTAACGGAGGGGTCCACTGGAAGGTCTTAAATGACAATGAGTGTCTGTCTAATCCGGTACTAAGTGGTTGGTTCCTATTTCTCGTATTACAAAAGAGAAAATATTTAATAACGGTAACGATTAGAACAAGAGGTCTTAAGTGACTAGGTTCTTTCATAAGGTCTTAAGTGATGTGATCCACCCTTAAATAAATATTTATCTAATGGCCTCAAATGACCAAGTAGTTGTCCTCCTATCAAGTGATAATATAATTCGCCCTTATATATGCATATTGGCCTTAAATGACTTTGGGATAGTCCGTCTAATTTATACATGAATTTGCATGTTAAGTTTGCATAGACATAACTTGATAAATGTACACACTACGCCCATATATAGGAAATAATGATTCCTTAAACTTATGTGATTTTCATTCACTAGAAACTTTGTTTTAACTTCCTACTCTTAATAAATAATTAGATTAGTACATGGGAATGCTTTGTTGATGCAACCATGGATGCTGAAGCCCGACGAAGAAAGATTCTTAGATATTATAATTATTATCATGATTTTTTTTGTTGTTTGGGACATTTATTACCATTATTATTGATGTACGTTATTGACATTTGATACTTTGATGTAATTAACATATATTGGTTTTTATTAATAGTACATCTTCTTCCTATTATTATATTTTATCCTTTCTGCTGTAAGATTCTGATGTCGTTATTAGTTTTGCTCTATGAATGTATTCTTTATAGGAACCAACGATACATTTAAAATGACTCTAAGTTTCGATGGGTCTTCTCTAAGTAAGAATTTAGGCCCATTCCGAGCGAATTGCTACAAATTTTGTAAAATAATATTAAAGTGATATATAAAATAGTATAAAGGTAATATTTTATAAAATAGAAGCTTTATAAAATAGTATAAAAGCTGACATTTAATAAAATAGATATTTTAGAAAACAATATGAATGAGATATTTTATAAAGTACGTAAATTTAATAAAATAATCTAAATAAGGTATTTTATACACTAGTTTTTTAGTTTTATAAAGTTCTAATTGAAGGAACACATGGAATAAAATGAAGTGATCCAATATTTTTAAAGTCTTAACTAGATTCATAAGCTAGCATTGTGCTTTTAAAAAGTATGAGAATTGGTAAATGATATAAAAATGTATTTAATCTTATTGAAAAATTATAGTCAAAAAGAGTTAGGCTTGATTTAGGCATAATTGACTTACTTGAATATATTTGTGCATGCATATGTCTGAGATGGGGTGTGTGTGTGTGTGTGTGTGTGTATATATATGTGTGTGTGTGTGTGTGTGTGTAATGTTGTATAACCATCAAGACAATTCTTGTGTTGCAAAAAGAATTGTCATATGTAGACATTGATTGTATATATTCATATAAGAGAATTGCATATACACACATATATGTGATATACATATACATACATATATATATATATATATATATATGCTCATTCCAACATTCGTAGAATAATATATTTGACGTTTAAATTTAACGGTTCGAATAAATGTCTAAACAATCAATAATTGAGATAAGATTTTGAAAATGTTACAAATATCGGAACGAGCTTTAATTTTGGATAGACGATAATATATGTGCATTGAACATCTACAAAACCATGTTGGATTTGGATTAGTGTAGCTCACAGTAGAGGCTAAAGGGGTGCATTGGATATATATTATATATGTGTGTGTGTGTATATATATATATATAGAGAGAGAGCTAGGTTCAATGGCACCCCAAAATTTGAGCACCATTATAACACCCCACTTTTAAACCACTCATTTATATTAAAAAATGTTAGTGGAGGGAGAGAGAGAGGTGAGAGAATGGGTGAAGAAGAGAGAAGAGGGATTATGTGGTAGAAAATAGGGGCTAAAGGGATGCTCAAATTTTGGGGTGCCATATATATATATATATATATATATATATATATATATATATATATATAGCGTTCTAGGGCACCTCTGTTTGTAGCACCCCTGTTAGTTTCCCTATGCGTCCGCGAGCTACGACAATCCAAATCGAACGAGAATTTGTAGATGTTCAATCCACACATATTTAAGGACCTATCCAAAATTTGAGCTCGTTCCGACATCCGTAGCTAATTCAAAATCTTAGCTCAATTTTTCACTATTCAGACATTTATTCAAACCATTATATTTGAACATCAAATATATTATTCTACGAATGTCTGAACGAACTCAAATTTTGGATAGGTCCTTAAATATACGTGAATTGAAAATCTACAAATTCTCATTCGATTTGGATCGTCGTAGCTCACGGACGGATAGGGGTGCTACAAACAGGGGTGCCCTGGAATGCTCTTATATATATATACACACACGGAAGTTTGACACAGATTGAGAAATACAAAATCTTGACCATTGGATTGCCCTTTGATTTCCACTGCTCATGTGAGGACAAAACAAACATGTGGTTGAGATTTTTTTGTTCTTTAATTTATTCAAATTCTTTTGTCAAAATAGCTTCTCTATATATATATGACATCAATGTTCCTTCATGGTCCTGATGTTATATTATATAGGACATGCTCATCATTCTCTTTTATACTGATGCTCTGCAAGTTTATTAAGAAATCAACCATGGATGAGGAGGAGATGATCACGGTAATCTACGTGTGAATCATATGTCACTTGCGCTCACTAAAGGAGATAACATGATTCTGTATTTCTAAGATGGGTTTTCTTTACTAGTTCGACATTTCGGATTACCGTTGAGCCACATTCATGTAGAAGACTGGTTGTGCCTTAGTAGTTCCTATTCATTTTTATATAGTTCCAATTTACAATATTTTGTATAATTCTAACTCTCAAATAACCCAATTAAGT
This sequence comes from Allium sativum, assembly GCA_030737875.1. NCBI lineage: Eukaryota > Viridiplantae > Streptophyta > Magnoliopsida > Asparagales > Amaryllidaceae > Allium > Allium sativum. The sequence continues at coordinate 964,443,868 of CM060910.1, read as the reverse complement.
AGTTTGGTAGTTACTTCTTTTATATACTTTCATGACAGCCGGAGCATTCTATAGAGGCGATGTAAATACTTCATATACAGTACTTGATATTATAGTAGTGAATGACATATATGTATTTATTTATGGATAAATTACTATGTTAGCCTTGTTTTTAAAGTTTATAACGCAAACAAACTTGTTTGAAAAGTAATTACAGAAATAGACCTATTTTGAAATAATGAAGGTGCCTTTTCAAAACGCGCACAAATGCATGTTTTCAAAAATCACCTGTATACTTTGTATTTTTAAGTTCCATAGCGACTTTCTTGAAATTTGATTTGGACATAACTCAATATATATGATATGAAATTTCCATTTTTCTGTTCCATTACTAAAATATAGTTCTATAGATTCGAACGTTTTGTGTTTTAATGAAATCTGACGTATAACGATTCCTTTATATTCAAAATGAAGCTGTAAACATTAAACTACAAACTACCACGACATTTAAATAGTACATATAGCTTAACCAAACAACATAAAACAACTACCAAATTCTAATATTCAAATACAAGAGAGATACATAGTCCGGTTAAGGGCGGATAATTTCGAAACATATGAAATACAGATGTTACCAAACTACATCTTGCGTTCATGCTCTTGGGATACAACAGATGCTATAGCGGAAAATAGTATGCCACCAAACTACATCTCACGTTCATGCTCTTAGGATGTGAAGTCACCTAATCCTTACGGTTAAACCGTAACTGTTTAATAACGTTTTGGAGACATCTAATTTCTTGTTCGAGTTCATTCGCATATGTTATTCCCATTGGGCATAGCGGTTCATCTAGCCATTCTACGTAGTACATCCATTCAGATAGAATGGACATTGCTGAATGCGACGCTAATATTGTTGCCATCTGCTCGAACCACTACTTCCACCGGACAACCGCAGTAGCAACAAACTTGATAAGATTCACCTTCCTGTTCATAAGAAATTGGAGCATGTGGTACTTGATAATTAGCAACTTCTTGCCATGGTATAACGACCGACTATTCATACATGTGTTGAACACTTGGTACTTGGGCTTGATATGGAGGTTGGACGTTCCGTTGTTCAGACGGTGGTTCAACCTGAGGTCTCAGTTCATTTAGAAACTGAAGTTCATCTGCAAGCTCCTGAAGTCGCATCTGTTCATACGCTTGTTCATCAGAGTCTGGAGATGATAGCCAAGACGACATAGTTGTGGTAAAGCATAGAGCAGTTGGAAACAAAGTTGTTGGAGTGAGGCAAGTTGTGAGTAATTCGACAGAGATATATAGTTGCGTAGTGTACAAGTGAAAACATGATAAAACAAAGGATGATGTGAATGGTCACTGGTACACTTTGCTTTACATGCTGCATGACACTGTTTCCTCTAACGTAGTACTGTATCGAATCTGCTTTATGTACTGCTTTAACCCTGCACTGGCTAGTCGTATCAGGAGAGACTCTTCACTCCTTGGTTTAAGGGGTCATCACATGTACAATGCTTAGTTTTCATCAAGGTTTACAGTTTTCATCAGCAATGTTCGTACTTCCAACAATTTTAATATTTTGCACTACATAACTTAGAAGTTTATAACACGGCGATTACAACATCAAGAAATGCAAACTACAATCATACGAACTACAACAAAGGAACACACGAACATCAAATTCGAAGTACAATAAAACACATTAAGGTAGTTTCCACATACACCTACCACGAGCGTGGGTGAAATCTAGCTCTAGGTGACTGAACTCCAAGTTTGCACATCGGAGGATCAATCCACTGCTTAAAGTAACAACAATCAATTTCATCAGGAAAAACCTTGTGGTCCTCGTAGGCTTCACAGCCGAAAAATTGACGACCAACATTTTTTTGGTTTTCGAAACAACCACGACCGATATTTCTCCACAACAACAAATAGGGTTGGATCCACCGGGATCTAGTGGCTCGACAACGCGCCCTTCAACTACCCTTTCTTTTCCAGGTCATTGATTTACTACCGATTCATCATCGTTTTCCCATTGTCCATGGTGGAGCCTACACTTTCTTTTTCCTGTTTCGACATGATGAAAGAGGAAGGAGGTGGCGGCTGGAAGAAAAGAAATTACGAATGAGGGTTTAGCCGGATTCATAGAAGCCGCTACATATGGCGAAAAACCGGGTCGTCCCCAACCACATATATTTTAAACTTTTCACTACACAAAAACAAGGTCATCCCCATCCACATGAGCATTATTGTTGATAAATGCCTAGGAACTCGCAGCATGTCAGGCCAAAATGTATATAGTATGGTTACAGTGACAATTGCATAGTGTATAGTGGAGATTCTGTATCATGGCTACAGTGGAGATTCTCTATCATGACTACTCTTATTAGGACAATTGTATCATGCTTCAGTCCCAAAATGTATATAGTATGGTTACAGTGTAGATTCTCTATCACGGCTGCAGTGGGTAATGACAATTGCATAGTGCACAGTGGAGATTCTCTATCATGGCTACAGTGGAGATTATCTATCATGGTCCCATGCTTCAGTCCCATACTGACTACTCTTATCAGGAGAGACGTCACTTCTTGATTTATGGGTCTTCACATGCTTCAAACCAGCCTCTCTTCCTCTCTCCCTTCTTAAAGACCAACCAACCTCTCTTCCTCTCTTCATCACTCCCTGGTTTTTTGTAGAGTAATTCACTGTCAAAATGGCTAACTGGGCATATGACGATGATACCATGGTTCAAATGTACGATGAGTACGAATGTGGTAAACAACCCACAGAAGATGTTGAATTTGTGCCTGAAATGCAAATGGGAGTCCAAGTAGATGCCATAAAGGTCGAGTCTAAACTTTTTAGTGCAATGCAACCAAATGTTGCAGTCCAGCGCATCGGGCTGGTTCAAAAATCCCTCAATGCTCAGTTGAGGGAAGTTCTTGCTCGACATAACCCCGATAGGTCAAGCTCCAGCATGACGGGTTGTTCAATCCTTTGCTATTGCGGAGTCGAATGTAGTGTGCTTGTTTCTAAAAGTCAAACAAATGCAGGTCGTTGCTTTTATGGTTGAAAAGCGTACATTCATGCACAGAACCACCAAGGGTTGCAGAGTTGTAATTTTTTCATGGTACGATCCACCTTTAATAGAGAGGTGTCCAGTACGCACTTGAGATGCAAGCTGAGGTTAATCGCTTGGAAAGAATGAATGTGGCAATTAAGAATGAAATACTTCATGGGTGCTATGGTTCATTCCGAAGCTATGTCTTGCAGTTATGTTGTATTAGGTCATGGTTATGTTGTATCGTTGGGTCTAGGTTCTGTTGTGTTGTTGGGTCTAAGTTATGTTGGGTCTAAGTTATGTTCGGTCTTATTTATATTGTACCGAGTCGTACTAATACGATTTTATTGAATTAGATGAACATGGTATGTATGATGTATGTTGTTCTTGTCTAAAATTGTTTGGTTTGCTTAAAATAGTTCTTAAAGAATTCAAAACTGAAGGCGAGTTTTCAAAACCCGCACAAAGACTTGTTTTCAAAACTCTCCTTCAGACTACCCCAGACCAAAACAGGTCTACATATGTAATTATGTTGGAAACATGACTAAATCTGTTATAAGTTTCAAAAACAGGTCTACACATGTGAATTTTCCTTTATTTATAGGATGGATGTATTAAATATTATATTCAGAACCCTATACCATGTGAAGTTTGATGTATTCTATCTTTCAATATTGATTTTCATCCATTAGTTATTTTGGCATGTGCAATCTCGAATACATACATTATTATCTTGTATTGCCCAATATTCTCGAATATATTATATATTATTATTCTGTTATTAAGTTCTATCTATATCCCTTCATATAGTATTTGTTTTAGATTTTCTTTCATTGATGGTTTATAATTTCTGATGTTTGGGAGTATGACATTTTTTATTCGTAGCTAACTTATGTTTTTATTAGCAGCAGTTAATCTTCGCTTTACCGTGCTATTAGATTGATGTGTTCATTAATTTGTAACTTAGAGAAACATTTTTTCATAACAAATTAGTTTTCCCTTCTAATTAAACTTCGTATAAACTTATTTATGTAAAATATGCATCCAACTAAATGGAATCCTTAAAATATACTTGCCGTCATAATTAGATATTAAATAGTAAACATAAATAAGAATTTACAACGCTGTTTAATTTTAAAGTATGCTTATTTCCTTAATTTTTTGATTGTATCTTCAAATTCTGTTGTTCAATGTATTTAACTCCATGGCTCTGAGAACCTGCAATTATAGTAGATTGAGATGACTCGAACTCACCCTTAAGGGAAAGCTTAGAATGAATTGAGAACACGACAAATAAGATCACAAACAGAAGAACATTTCATTGCTTATCACGATAATTTACATCAGAGTACAAGAATATATCAAAGTATGAATAAATATTACATAAAAAAATATTATAGATTAAAATACAAAGCAACGGAAATAAAATGTATAAAATACAATACATAGCGAAAAATACAATAACTAGCACAACTGAAAGAAATACATGGATACAAAGCTTTCCAAATATAGCTCCAGCTGAAATCCAGGATCCTGGGAAAAGAAATATCTGCAAAAACTAAAACTACTAGCTGCCCGTGTGGAAAATATGGGCACCCAGAGTTTAAGTTAAAACAATAAACTCCAGATTAGTCATGGAACTGGTGTGAGAACTAAAACAGTTATTTAAAACTTTACTTTTAAAATAAGGTAAATCAAGGGACCACGCCGTATAACACGTAACGGGTTTACCTCCAAGAATACCAGTGCCTAAAACAAACATCGCAATGTTAAATAAAGAAAAATGAAGCTATTATAAGACTCAGTTCCCATAACACAATGCAACGCAAGCCAGAGGATAGAGTTTTACCTTATAATAGCCAAATGTGCTTAGTACGTTTTAAAACAAATCTTTTATTATTACTATAAGAGAAGAAATCAATTTCAAATATAAATGTATCAATCATAGACGGCATGAGCTCCCCATCCCACTATGTAGCCATATATAGTATACAATGAAAACCGCAAAATGTCATAATGGAAGTTGGGATTTCCATCATGGTGGCTCCTGATCCGAAAGATCTATCGTATTGTGCAATTCCTAACGGTTTACGTCGCAAGCATGCGAAAACACCGTAATGCACATCCACATTATCCGGGAAACAAGTTATCGCGGCTTACGTCCAAGCATTGGAAAACACCTCTAACTCTATCCATCTAGGAATCGGGGGTGTGCCCTATCCCTACTGGTGTAGAGCGACCACAACCAGTATCACCTCGGTCGACCGTATCCATGACAACACATTAGATGTCTATCCTCATCTCTAATGATCTAACCATCAGTTTACCACCATACCGGTGTGTGAGGCTAGCGAATTAATGCTACATAAAGTTGTGCTATTTAAAGCTTTGCTTTGATCATCATCCACCAAGCTCTGATTTTCAACAACATCTTGGATCACTACATCTAATCATGTCACACTGTCAATCCATACCGTACCACTGATTTACGGCAACATATAACCTCTGAGCTCGTACGTCTCAGAGAAGGGTGTCAAGCAAGAGAATAAATTCTCCGTCACCAAACAGATATATATTTAGTAGAGATAAACGAATACAGTATAAAGAAATACAATGTCAGACACACCATCCATTTACAAGTCCGCTCTAGGTCTGAACGAAACCGGAGGCACCTTATCCTCGTCCCGTATGTCCAATCAGGAGAGATGCCCTTGCATATCCGTACAATCAACAAGTACGTCCAGACGGCTTCGATTGTAGCCCCTTCAAGGTAGCCACTCCAATCATGGGCATCATTAGCGCCCATCCATTCGATGTGAAGATCGTCGGTCTTGCACCATCTTCAATCTCTTCGACTTTTCGTCGTATCAATTATTCAGAATGGGTTAAACCAGGTCTTTACGAATAACTCGTGTATCTTATAATCAAGTGTTATAACAACACATCATATGCCTCATTCCAATCCAGAATATTCTTTTATTCAAATATTCTTTCTTTAAGGAAAGGTTCCCATTAATTTTATCAAAGATAAATTCTTTTAAATTTATTCTTTAATCTTTCTTTGGATATCATTACAAAAGATTTCATTATCTTTTCAATTCTAAACCAAATTAAGGTTTTCCAAACTAGTCGGGATTAGCGAACCTTACCGAAGTAATCATTTGTTTATTTTCCCAATCCTGGCCTATTCATCCCATGGAGAAAAACTGATAGTACTCCATATCTAACACCACAGTGTTATTGGTAAAAATTAATTACCATTTCACATTCAAATCTAATGAAAGATTAACTATCGCTTGGAGCAAAACTAGTGATACTCCATTCTCGATGATTTTCTTGAATTGTAATTTTAATTATCACATTCACTTTTCAATCTAATTAAAGGTTCATTAAGACTCCACTTAGTTTTAATCTTCCCAAAAATCAATATTAATGGTTATTTAACTTTGGGAAATCAAACATGTCACATCATTCATCTACACCGTACCACTAATTTCTGCCGATATATAACCTCTGAGCTCGTACGTCTCGGAGAAGGGTGTTAAGCAAGAGAATAAATTCTCTGCCACCAAACAGATATATATTTAGCAGAGATTAACAAATACAGTTCGAAATGCAATGTTAGACATGTACTCCTGTCTTTTACTAGGTTAAAGAACAAATGTCATTTAAAACACGGTTCGCGATAAACCCAAAATCACATTCCATTAACCATGGAATCTTTGCATAAAATAGATCAATATATATAATCGATATAAATTTCTGTATCCGACTAATAATATAAATGGAATAACGAAAAGCCTTTTAAATTCCATATATATTAACAGTCTTCCTCCGCAGAAACTCACTTCAATTATTACCAAATCGAATTCCATTCAATTCCAATTTAATATATTAAATTGGAAATCTTTACTTTGTAAAATTCCATTAAATCTTAATTAAAAGATTATAAATTCCAAATCATATTCCTCACTGTTAATTGGTTTAAAGAACAAATGTTATTTAAAACACCGTTCACGATAAACCCAAAAATCCAATTCTTTTATTCAATCCCAATTAAATATTAATTAATTGGAAAACTTCACTAAATCTTAGTTTAAAGATTTATTCTTTTTCTCAACTGCGTTTAAGAACAGTGTTAATGAAGACATCATTCATGACAAACCGAAAATTCAATTTCAATCTAATTAAATATTAATTAATTGGTAAAATTCCCTAAATCTTAATTAAAAGATTTATTATTTTCTCAACTAGGTTTAAGACCAGTGTTATTAAAGACACCATTCACAACAAACCCATAATCCAATTTGATATCAAATACAAGGCTCTGAATAGAAATTATATTGGCTTATATTCAATATCAAATTCTGAAACCAATCAGTATCATATTGGGAATAACGATATATATATCTTCCAAATTCCTCAACAATATCCGAATAATCACGAAATCCAATATCGAAATATTCCGAAGATTATTCCCAGTCCAAATCCATTCCAATTTAATCATTGGAAAATTCTGGTTGTTTTAAAACCATTTTCAAATCCGATTTATTTATTTAAAATAATTGGATTATTATTCTAGTTAATAACTAGTTCACTTTGATAAAAATATATTTTTATCTTTTCAAAACTGAATTTTTTCATCCAAAATCTTTCCAAATCATTTATTATGATTTTACATAATTTTTCCATATTTTTAATAATTTTAATATCGCCTGTACAGTCGATTTCCAATAACGGCCACCGAACTGCACTCATAACGACCTTTTCTGAAATTGATTTGGACATATCTTAAAATCCAATTGTTAGATTTCAAATCTCTAGTATTCATTGGAAAGCCCAATTCAATCCGAACCCAACGGGTTTGGTTTTAGGAGAATCCGAGGTCGGATCTCCTATAACATCAATTTGAAGTTAATGGTCGAAATTCGCGAACGGTCGCTGCGCGGCGCGTTCTATTCAGGCCATTATATATATATCATCGGTTTCCATTTAAAATGAATTTTATAAATTGTTTTAAATTCGTTTTAAAAACGATTTCCATTTCAATTTCAAATCAAAATTGAATATTCCATTATAAATTCATTTCAAATTCGTTTTAAAACGATTTCAATTTCATTTTCAAATATAAATCCATTATAAATTCATTTTAAATTCATTTTAAAACGATTTCAATTTCATTTTCATTTTTAAATCAAAATTCAATATTCCTATATAAATTCGTTTTAAATTTATTTCAAAATGATTTCCATTTCATTTTTAAATTTAAATCAAAATTGAATATTTCATTTCATTATAATATTAAAATGATATTATTATCGAAATATTTGATTTTGAATGACTTTTCGATATTCATTATAAAATGAATAAAATCGTTAGAAAATCCCGTTTGTGCTAAAATGACGTTTAACTACTTAACACGGTTTCACATTTCAATATTTACTGAATATTATTTTAAAATATTCGTTAATTCTAAACTGGAATAAGACTCAATCAATTACCATATAATTTCAGTTATATGGATTTAATACATCACATGTATACAATAACAACGATAAACAATCATTAAAAATTCATACAACATCTAGAGTGCATTTTACAACTGTATAAGCATTAAAATAAATAAATAACGCTTATACAGTCTGTCAACCCATCAATTGACATACGACTAATTATTGGGATCAGTGTATGTCAAATATTATCCAATACCCGTGTGGGGTTTTCAAACAACAAATACTGCTTATTATTTGTGCAGTTGGGCGATGTGTAAAAATTATCGTCCTAATTAATATCAGTAAAATGGGTGTATATAAACAAACCGTTCGATTTGTAAATGAATATTTATTTTATTTCATTTCATGATAATCTACATATATATATTTTATATAAATAAATTTTATATATAACAATATCAATACATGACAATCCAATCACAATCCAAACAAATAATCATCTGGTCTGTACAATAAATAGTGTCGGGGGCATCTAAACCCCGTCTGCATCCTAGTATATATTAACTGTAAAATAATTTGAGTGTGAGATAGATCTCACTTTCGTTTCCCCTCTTTCGTTCTTTTATTTCTGAATTGTATCGCTTGGATTTGAATTTGCCTGAAATTGTGATTAGCTCCGTTTTGGACCCGGTCAATTTGTTGTGAAGCTCTAGTTGTCACGGTTCCAATGCAATGAAAATCATTCAATTCTGATAAGAATTGAATAAGATATAATGTTTTGTACATTTTAATACATTAACTAACTAATTAACATCATTAATTATATAATTAATTTAAATAACACCTTTTTTATAACGTTTTAAACGCTGCCCTTTTTCCCCTTCATAGTCTTCTTCTTTAGACTAAAACCTGTAACCTCTTTCGATTCCATCTCTCCACTCACGCACCACCTATAGCCCATCGGACCCTAATCGAACAACCTCACACCAACCGCCTACCAATGCTCAACCTTCCACCAGAGTTCAGATGAACTCGGTGCCCTCCGACAGCGTATAATCTCGTGCGAACGTGGCTAGTTTGAGGGCTGATTTTGGCCTTCTCGAAGCACTACGAACAATCACGACCGTTGAGATCCTCCAGCTCAGAGAGACGAAAATTTTCCCCATTATGAGTCCTTCGTGAAAGTGAAAGGATCGAGAGATAAAGAGGGAGTAAGGAGGTGAAGCTACTGCCATTGATTTCGTAATAGGGGCGCAAGAAGAAGGGTTGACCACGGTGGATAATCTTGACCTATGTTTAGAGATATTTTAGTGTGTGTGTGTGTATATATATACATATATATATTTAATAATAATTAATTCTCTTATTGAATCTAACTAGTCCGAACACCAAATCAAACCCAATGACTGTCGCCCCCTAGCTAAATACCCCCATTCCTGACACAATGGGATATGTTTCATAACCCAATTCGTCTGATACGATTAGGTTTTCTTTAAATTAAAATATAAATCAATATATATTGAATTTAAACGTACATTTTAATTTACTGGGCCACATACTGACTCCAAAAATTCCAAAAAATAAATCTAGCTATGTTTTGATGATACAGTCCTAACATAACTAATTTCATCGAATTTTGGAGACCGTTTGAAAAATGGCCATTTTCTGGTCGATCCAATTCAAATTTAAATTACCAAACACATCTAAATTTACTGCGCTCACATATTAAATCCAAAAGTTGTGAAATTTGAAACCCAACAGTAATTTGACATTCCGGATCCAACAAAAGTGGTTTCGTCGAAAACAGAGGTCGTTTGCAAAATGGCTATTTATCATATTATATTAAATTCCATAGCGACTATTTTAAAATTTCAACTGGACATAACTTTTTATTCCCGTTATGAAATATGGATTTTTCGTATTCCTTGGAAAGATATTTTTAAACAGATTCAAATATTTCTTGTTTTACTGAAATGCGATTTATTTTGAATTCGGTACATTCATTTGAAATTTAAAATCGAATTTTTAAACTACTGCGCCATTTTAAACTCTATTTATAATTAAATTAAATTTATTCATTCTAACTTCGATTTAAATAAATTTTTTCATCATTATTATTTAAAATAAATCTTTTTAAATATTCAAAATCCATTAAAATTGCTAAAATAAATTTTTTAAATTGGTTCTGAAAATCCAGGTTGTTACAATCTCCCCCACTTAAAATCTTTTCATCCTCGAGAAGGAACAGAGCTGAAAGTTGTTTAACTAACCAACTCAATTTTCATTCTTCAACTTTTCAATTTCTTAGAATTTTCAAGTTTCTCAAAAAATTGGCGAACACCCTAAATTTTCGAAAAATTTCTCCATAATCTCCTTTGTATGGGGTGATATTTAAAACCGCAACTTGCCTCACAGGGCCCTCACCAATCCAAAAGAAAAAGAAAAAGCCAAGCGGCTAGCCAATCGGCTCATAAATTCACCAAAACCAAATAAATACAATAAACATGTACCTATTTTTCGGACATACAATTTTATTCCTCTTCTTAGCTTCCATGCTATGACCTGTTCATTATATACACATGTACATATATGCAATTCTAATCAATTTTCAATTCAGTTCAATATTTTGATTTGATTTGGCTTTTCATGTTCTCTTATTGGTTTTAATTTGGTTCAATTCAACTTTTCATTCTCATATTGGATTTATTATTCCAATATTTTTATTTCAAATAATCAAACAACGCAACCAACAATCAATTTGTGAATTAAATTCCAAAACATATAACTTTTGTATATATATTCAAAAATCATATTCTCAGTGTCAAGTCACAAACAATAAACCATATCTAAGTTTTGGTTCTCACACCAGTCGATCGGAAATATATAGATATCTCACTTTCGAAACTCCAACATAAATATTGATGATATAGCTATCATCATCAGCATCATCTCCGAGCGACTAGAGTGTGATTCTATATCTACCCAGTATATTTGAGGCTTCGAATACACGTCGACTAGTCAGGCGTATATTCAAAATCTCCATATACTCGATGGTCCAAATGCAATATAAAATAAAATACTCAATTACGTATGATAAGGTTTAAATTTTCAAAAATAAATTCGTTTTCATTTTTCTTTTAAAAAATAACACTCTTTACACTCGTTCCAGGATATTACTGATCCTATCTCTAACGAGTCATTCAAATTGGATAGTACTAATCCAATCTCTAATGAATTCTTTCATTCGGTTCTAATATGTCTTGCTCTCGAGCTCTGTAAACCAAAGCTCTGATACCACGCTGAGACGACCCAAGCTCACCCTTACGGGAAAGCCCGGATTGAATTGAGAGCACAACAAATCACATCACGAATAGAAGAACATTTCATTGCTTATTACTAAAATTTACATTAGATTACAAGAATATATTAGAGTATGAATAAATATTACACAGAAAAATATCAGAGATTAAAATACAAAGCAGCGGAAATAAAATGTATAAATACAATACATCGCGGAAAATACAATAACTAGCACAACTGAAAGAAATACACAGATACAATGCTTTCTGAATATAGCTCCAGCTGAAATCCAGGATCTTGGGAAAAGAAATATCTACGAAAACCAAAACTACTAGCTGCCCGTTTGGAAAATATGGGCACCCAGAGTTTAGGTTAAAACAATAAACTCCAGGTCAGCCATGGGATCAGTGTGATAACTAAAACAGTTATTTAAAACTTTACTTTTAAAATAAAGTAAATCAAGGGACCATGCCGTATAACATGGAATGGGTTTACCCCCAAGAATACCAGTGCCTAAAACAAACATCGCAATGCCAAATAAAGAAAAATGAAGCTATTATAACACTCACGTCCCATCACACAATGCAACACAAGCCGGAGGATAGAGTTTTACCTTATAATAGCCAAATATGCTTGGTACGTTTTACAACAAATATTTTATTATTACTATAAGTGAAAAAATCAACTTCAAATATAAATGTATCAATCATAGACGACATGAGCGCCCCATCCCGCTATGTCTCCATATACAGTATACAATGAAAACCGCAAAATGTCGTATTGGAAGTTTGGATTTCCATCATGGTGTCTCCTGATCCGAAAGATCTAACGCGTAGTGCAATTCCCAATGGTTTACGTCGCAGGAATGCAAAAACACCATAATGCACATCCGCACTATTCAGGAAACAAGTTGCCATGGCTTACATCCAAACATTGGAAAACACCACTAACTCTATCCATTTGGGAATAGAGGGGTGTGCCCTATCCCTACTGGTGTGCAGCGACCACTCCCAGTATCACCTCAATCAACCGAATCCATGACAACCTGTAGGATGTCTATCCTCATATCTAAAGTATACTGATCTAACCATATGTTTACCACCATACCGGTGTGTGAGACTCGCGAATTAACGCTACACAAAGCTGCGCTATTTAAAGATTGTGCTTTGATCATCATCCACCAAGCTCTGCTTTTCAACAACAGCTTGGATCAATGCATCTCAGCATGTCACACTGTCAATCCATACCGTACCACTGATTTCTACCAATATATAACCTCTGAGCTCGTATGTCTCAGAGAAGGGTGTTAAGCAAGAGAATAAATTCTCCTCCACCAAATAGATATATATTTAGAAGAGATCAACGAATACAATATAAAAGAATACAATGTCATACACACCATCCATTTACAAGTCCGTTCCAGGTCTGAATGTAACCGGAGGCACTTTATTCCTCGTCCCATATGTCCAATATAGGATAGAGGCCCTCGCATATTCGTACAATCAACAAGTACGTCCGGATAGCTTCCACTGTAGCCCCTTCAAGGTAGCTACTCCAATCACGGGCATCAGTAGCGCCCATCCATTCGATGTGAAGATCATCGGTCTTGCACCGTCTTAAGTCTCTTCAACTTTTTGTCATATAAATTATTCAGAATGGGTTAAACCCTGTCTTTCCGAATAACTCGCGTATCTTATAATCAAGTGTTGTAACAACACATCATACGCCTCATTCCAATCCAGAATATTCTTTTACTCAAATATTCTTTATTTAGGGAAAGGTTCCCATTAATTTTATCAAAGATAAATTCTTTTATATTTATTCTTTAATCTTTCTTTGGATATCATTACAATGGATTTCATTATCTTTTCAATTCCGAACCAAATTAAGGTTTTCCAAACTAGTGGGGATCAGCGAACCTTACCGAAGTAATCATTTGTTTATTTTCTCAATCCCAACCTATTCATCCCATGGAGAAAAACTGGTAGTACTCCATATCTAACACCACAGTGTTATCGGTAAAAATTAATTACCATTTCACATTCAAATCTAATTAAAGATTTAACTATCGCTTGAAGCAAAATTGGTGGTACTCCATTCTCGATCATTTTCTTGAATTGATAATTTTAATGATCACATCCACTTTTCAATCTAATTAAAGATTCATTAAGAATCCACTTAGTTCTAATCTTCCTAAAAATCAATATTAATGATTATTTAACTTTGGGAAATCAAGCATGTCACATCGACCATCTACACTGTGCCACTGATTTCTGCCGATATATAACTCTGAGCTCGTACGTCTCAGAGAAGGGTGTTAAGCAAGAGAATAAATTCTCCGCCACCAAACATATATATATTTAGTAGAGATTAACCAATACAGTTCGAAATACAATGTTAGACATGTAATCCTGTCTTTAACTAGGATAAAGAACAAATGTCATTTAAAATATGGTTCACGATAAACCCAAAATCACATTCCATTAACCATGGAATCTTCATGGAAAATAGATTAATATATATAATCGTTATAAATTTCTGTATCCGACTAATAATATAAATGGAATAATGACAAAGCCTTTTAAATTCCATATATATTAACTGTCTTCCTCCACAGAAACTCACTTCGATTATTACCAAATCGAATTCCATTCAATTCCAATTTAATATATTAAACTGGAAATCTTTACTTTGGAAAATTCCATTAAATCTTAATTAAAATATTATAAATTCCAAATTATATTCCTCATTCACTACAAGAAAACACTGATTTAGCGTCAAAAATTTAGAAGCGGAAATTTCCATCGTTAATTTGCGACGGATTTCCATGCGATCTGCAAGGGATAGCTTTTTGTTTTTTCAACTTTTTTTTCTTTTATTTATCACCATCATCTTTTGTCATCCCTCACTAAGCCATTGCAAATTGCGTCAAATCACCGATGGAAAATTTCTGCCGCTATTTTCTACTGCAAATCCAGGCAGAATACCGACGAAGATTTATAGAAGGTATTTTGCAGCAAATTTCTGACAGATTTGCAAGTGATGTTTACATTATTTTTTTAAGATATAGAGAGGGAAATCCACATCCTCACACCACTGTTAATTTGAGCCATTGAGATCGAACTATCTAACGGTTGTAATTGGTAATCCGCGTGCATTAAACATCTTCAAATTGGAAAAACAACAAATGTAAAACGTGAAATTTTAATTCTCCCCCTATAGATCAAATCACGCGTTCCCCTTTTCTCCTTCTCCGTCATTCTTTAACCTAGAACAAAAGGTTTTCCCCAAATTTTAAAAACCTAGCACCAAACGAAGCTTACAAGTCTGCTTCAGTTCATCTATCGGCAAATTGTGATTGGACCCGATCAACTCTATCGATTATTTGGTATTTTACTCAATCTATCTCTATCATTATTGGTGTATGTATATGACGCCACCCTTTATCGTTATCTAAAGTTGTCTTCTCATATTTGTAAAAGATCTATTTTTTCCTTTTCCAGAGAACTATATGAATTTCAATATATGGATTTTGGATGAATGTAAAGATTGGAGGAATCGTTCCAAAATGAATGGGTATTCATGCAAACTGCAAATTCAAATTGTTTGACCATGTTTATGGAAGAATATATGGTATGTCTTTTGTTTTCATACGAGCCGTTCTTTTTTATTGTTTCTGCTGATGCTTTCATACTTTAATTCTTTACAAATAACGTTTGAGTTCTCGAGTATATTATTTATTTTACTTCAGTTAGTGGAGTATCCATTGTATTCAATAGATAAAGATTGAATTTATAAAATTATATTATCTGGATGTCTTATAATCTGTCCAAATTACTACATAAGCAGTAGCTTATTATAAATCACCATATGTCCACCTCTTTTTAGAAATTATAAAACTAAAGTAATCCCTGTTTAATTATAATGAATTATTATTTACCTTTTAATTTTCTTTACCTCCATTGCATTGACTTCCAAAAATTCAAGCAGTTTAATATTCTGCTATTTTGTTATGCCAAAAGTAGTATATTTGATTTTATAATTTTGGTATTCTAAAATCTAGTAATGATATTCTCTAAATTTAGAAAGCAATAATTTTCACCATCATGCCAAAGAGGATGATAACTTGTACACTAAACTGAAGTACTGATGGGGTTCAAAGGCCATTGTCAGCATTTCCTAATATTGAACGATGTCCTCTTTAGCTTTTTATGCACTATTCCAAATTTATTTGAACATAAAGAGTAAAATATAATTCTTTCTTCTACTGACATAAGCACTGCTCAATATTTCAATTTTGGACTGAATTCTATGGAATATATTTTTAGCAAGATGAAATGTTTTGTGCATATAAAATGGTTTGGAGTGTTGAATTATAAGCAGAAGATATAAAAGAAGAAAGGTGTGAAGAAAAAAATATCATGAAAAGAGAAGTTTTCAAACCAGCCCTGCTTTTTCTTCCTTGGTAACACATTTTAATATTGTAAATTTATTCAATTATCCCTCTGAATTCCTTATATCCACAACCAGGTTAAGTGCTAACAAACAAGGTTTAAGAACAAGCTTCTTCTTTGAACATAAACACACATATTGAGACCGGTGTATAAGGAAGTAGATATCGATTAGTGATATGTCATAGAATATTTAATGATATATAATAATGCTTTAGCTTTTTTTAAAAAAATATGTTGAAAACACTTGTTTTTATAAAATAATGATGCGACTGTTAATTATAACCTAGCTTTTAAATCTCTAGAAGAAATGTTGTTTTGTATATATTTTTCTTTATGAAATGCTAGCTTTTAAAAAAGACAATTTACATAGCCTATGACCTTTTTTCTTTCCGATCCATCTTAGTCTCCTTTCTTGGTACCATTGTCCAGAAAAGAAGCTTTACTAATTTTTAAGATTCATTATTATTCCATAGAATTTTGTATCAATAAGATGTTATTCCACGTAAGTAAGCTGCACAACTTTCACCCAACCACAAATGATAACCATTGATGAGATGGTATTGTACATATAATTAAGCATTTATAAGTGCTCAGCTATTGAATAAAATTTCAGTGATTATGCTTGATTGTGTGATAAGTACCACAAATCAAATCAAATTAATTAAAATAACCATTGATGATAGAAAGAAAATGAAAATAACAGGCGGTTTATCTCGTAAAAACTTGAAAGAAACACAAACTCTCATAAATTTTTAAGGGCCTATTGGTTTACCGGAGTGATAACACCTCCAGTGGATATTGGCTGATAAAGCCCTAAAGCATAAGTTGTGTCCAAGTTCTGTACATTTTTGTATTCAATGCACACTATACAGTAATTTTAAAAAGAGTGCAACGCATGCATGCGACCATAGGTTAAGGTAGCATGCTGATGGTAGTTCAAAGTGTCATCTAATTCAACTAGAATTCTCTTTACAAACACTTGCAAGTTTTTTTCCTCTTTCTCACTAGTTTGTAGCTTTATTAACTTTTTTTTTACTTCTTATTGCATAAGAAGCAAAAAGGAAACACCTGCAAATAATTGTGTGACATTTGTTTTAAAAGAATGAGAATGGGATTGGCTTTGCCTTTTATAATTAGATTACTGTTGGAATGGCTAAATAAAACGCTTGTTGTTTACATGGATGACAACCTTCGTTTATATATTTATGATCGAATCTTTAATTATTCGAGTATCAACTTTGCATTCTTTATGACGATACAATTTGTACATATCCTTCTTCTACCTTTATATCAATTCATACATATTTCGAATTTTGTTGCCACTAGCAACCGACATACACAAAATAAAGCATTGTTGGCCACAAATGGCAATATCCTTTAATCCTCAATTATTTTTAGTGCGTAAGAAATTTACAGTGTGAATTTCTACTCTAGTTTTGTCTTATTTATAAAAAAGTATACATATAAACTTAAAGCCAAAGGATGTCATATTCTTGCACGAGTGTTCTAATCAGTATCTAATTAAATGAGGTGCGAGTAAACTGTTTGGCATTCAAAATGCATTGAGTCGAGCGAAAAAAAAGATGCAAAAGAAAACAAATTAATTTGGAAATATTTTAATGAAATTTAATTTTACTTTCTAAATTTTGGTGAAACATTCTAGCTAACCATTTTCTTCAAAATATTTAAACATGCCCAGGAAAATGGAATTTTAAATAATAAAATAGTTCTTCAAAAAAGGAGCAGGATTTAAAAAAAAGGAGCAGGATAAAATTTAAAAGAGTTGCTATGTGAACAACACACAAGGGACACTAGATCACTACCAGTATGCTTGCATAATTTGACTTTTACCGAAAACTAAATAAACTATACTGTTTCTTTTGATATCTCGTTTATGTTGTAACTTTCTATCCATGCATTATTCTAAAACACAGTATTTAATATCTAAGTTCTCTTACTAAACATTAATCTCAGTTTAATATAATAATATTTGGTTAAACCATAAATGAATATGATCTAGCATCATTTCAGGATTGAATAATCTAATCCAAATTTCTTGAACAAATTTCTCCCTTAGCTTTCACTGTAAGTATTTATGGTAGAAAAAACTAATATTTATTTGCAAATAATATAAACTCCCTTCGTTTTCGATAATGTTTTTTGTATATATTTTATTTTAGTCCAGTTAACAAAGAGCGCACACTCATACAAAAACATATGTATATATAAACAGAAACACGAATTGAAGAGGCTTGTGACATCAGAAGTTGATTTCTGATATCTTGTACCGTTCTCGATGAGTTTACAATATATGAAATGAATTTTTCTAATTGACATTTGAAAGATTGTTTTATTAGTATTAAAACTTCTTAAAAAGCAAATTCAAAGCTCCCTTTTTTTAATGCATTATTTGCCCAGATATTTGTTTCTACCACCTTTTTAATCTACCTAATGGCATAGTGATAGTGTGATACCTGTTTTGCTCACCTCGGTTCATTGAAAAAAATATGTTTTTATCTTAATCTATGATCATGTACGAACAATGTGTTGGATTTAGTTTTGCAATTTCAATGTTAGATTGCACCTTTATGGAAGTAGAAAATAGGCATTTATAGTTTTCTATTTTTGGGTCATTTATCCCAGGTCAATCATTGCTGACATGTGCATCTGGCACATGATAATAAAATGCTTTTAAAAGGTCCTACATAACCATAACTGAAGACTTTGTTGACGTATTTTTCTTCAATACAATAGATTTAATGGTTCATGCTATTTTTGTTCAATTAAAAGACTAGTTGACTGCTTTACCTGCATAAAAATTAAAAAGAAGCAGGATAAATGACCCAAAAAAATGTACAAAAAACTAAGAATCACAAATATATAGATATGTAAATAACTAATCCTTTTTAGGAATGCATTGTATATTGCTATCATGTGAAAGTTGTGGACATGATGTTTTGCTATTTGAATCATATTACTACAGCATCCTTTTTTTTCTGTACTAATTTTTTGGTTGTACGAATGTTGACATTTCAAAAATGTGTATTTGTTGTATTTTTTTGTAGCACACAAATGAAATTTTATTGGTAAGATATTATTCATCTCAATTTAGGATAATGGAATCAGTGGTCAAATAAATACTAAACAAATCAAATAATCTATAAAATAATACGTAAAACATAATAGTCGACAATCGCCTATATTCATGGAACAAACAATATCAATAACAAAGTAACATCCTATGCAATATTGTTATTTTAACGATCAGAATTCACATAACAGATACTTCACGTCAATCACAAATAAAAACTAATTTTTCATCTACCTTTTGAAGTATTACATTCTTGATGCACACATAAAACAAATTCAGATGATCAAAGTTCTACAAATGTACATTGTCTTAAAATGTTTTCTAAATAACAACAAACACTACCCAGTCTGTAATTCTCAGTAACTTTGTAAAACAGACACCTTGAATGTTGTCTATTTATTATTATCAGTTTGACAGTGAGTTACAGACTAAATATTTGATGCAAGTGATAAAATAAAACATATTAATGTTGTGATTGTTGACGTAGCTATCAACTTGCAATTTTGTAGAAGGAAGAGAAATGTGAGAGTGGTGTGAGTGTCATGATGTGTTTTTTACCTTGATTGTATAAACAAAATCATCACATCCAATTGCATTCATGACTACAACTTTCATTTATCTAATAGCCCAACCAATCTTATTTTTACAGGAAATGCTTTCGTTTAGAGCATTGATGAAACAAATTCTGTCCGCCAACTGGATTTCCATAGTTATCTTCATTTATAATTTGATCATTTCACAACTTTTAGCTCCTGATTGATTTTAGAAAACATTTTTTTTCAACTTTGCAGTAAACAGTTTGTCAATTTTGGAAGCAGTGGAAGGGGATTTTAGTTAAAATAATTAAACAGTTTGTGTGGTAATATTTTTTGTCACTGTAAGTACGAATCAATTATATTTGTTTTGTCATATAAGTTCACTATTTGCTCTAAAATTGCTCTGTGAAGAGCATTAACATATATTGTTTAGAATATGGTTGTTTAATATAATTGTCATATGCAAAATAAAATAGTTTTATTCCACAGGTTAGGAAATAATTCGTACAAGATAATACCTCATTTCCTACTTTATACTTATTTATGATTCTAACAAGTTTGTCTTACCGATACGAATCGGTTTTTTAGACTATCCAAATATTCCTCCGGTTTGTGATGATTAATTCATGGTATGATATTTAACTTGCTTTTCTTGGGAGGATTTTGTATAATATTTGTAGTTAATTATTCTATGCAGGAATTCATCAGTTCCACTCTATGTTTAGTTGCTAAGTTGGGCACCCTAATCAAAAAGGTTCATTCTGTCATTGTCAATTACTATTACTTGATTCTAGCTGAACCCTGCCAACTGCCTTGCATACCCCAGTTTTTCTGTAAATTTTGTAAATTTACTTGGCCAAAAAAATTCCAACTTTTCTTTTAGCTATTCCATTCTTTATGCCAATTCACCATTGTTCAGTGTAGTTTATCAACAATGTATATAGTGCAGTATTCCCAATTCACTAATTTTAACACGATGATTAATCGATGTGGAGGGAATTGGTAACAAGTGAAAAGGTTAGCTTTCCCAAGTTGGCATACATATATTCATAAACTTGCTTAGGTTAATTTTTTTTTATTTACATTGCATAATCATGATAAAATTTATAATTTGGTGTTAGTCTGGTCCATTAAATTCATGAAATATGGTGATTGTGCATCAAGTCAACTGCTAACATGAAACAAAAAGAATTCATAAGATGTTATGTATTTACTAGTTGTTATTTTTCCAAAGGAACACATAAAAAAGCTGGATAGCAAATGGGGACACAAGAACAGAGCAAAGAAAAGAGGTTTAGAAATTTTTTGTATCCATTTACACATCTCCTAAGTAAGTGTGTTTTTATTAGTTTGTTTTGATTGTGTCATTGTGGTATTCTTATTTTGTGATTTGGGTATTGTGACATCTTGGTAACTTGGATTATAGATTGTATTTTGGAATTATTTGTGAATGTTAGCTAGCAGTTATAATTATAAATGTGCTTGTTATGTATAGTATACTACTTTTTATTCTTGAAACCTATTTTGGAGTTATGTTACAAATTTATAGTTTCAAGATCAAGGAGCAAATTGGAGGACAAGCATCTGAGCCATGTCAGGATAGATCTAGCAGAAAATGAGAAGTTTTTTTATATAAATGTGCAAGTTCTTTTTTTTTTTTTTTTTTTTTTTTGAACTTTAGACATATTGAAGCATAGATCCATTAACTATGTAAATATAATTTTTGTTTATGTGACATTAGTTTTTAGTTGTATCAGATAATGTTATGAATGTTGGGTGTTATGTGAATATTTTATTAATTATTATACCATTTTTTATGGTTATATAATGTCTTGTGACATTAATTTTTCTATATGATATATATGTATATATGTTTCATTGCATGATGAGTATTGAATGTTGAGTTTTGTTGAAATGAATGTATTTGATGTCTAGATTGATGATTAGAAATGCTGCAAAATGTTTGCTATATATTTCTATCGGTAATCCATCGCTATATAGCTAGGATTTACCGACGAATAACTGGAATGTAAAATGTTTGCTATATATTTCTGTCGGTAATCCCTTGCTAAGTAGCGTGCATTTAGCGATGGAAATATTTACTAATTTTATTATATTATATATATCCGTCGGTAAAACGACGGTGAAATATTTTACAATGAAATGATAATATATCATAAAACGATGGTAAAGTGATGGAGAATCAACATTAATTTCCGTCGCAAAATTGTGTATAGAATACCAACATGTTTTTTTAGCGACAGCCGTATTCTGCTGCAAATCCGTCGCTAACAGGCCTTTAGCGATGGAGTTTTCCACTGCAAAATCAGTGTTTTCTTGTAGTGACTGTTAATTGGGTTAATGAACAAATGTTATTTAAAACACTGTTCACGATAAACCCAAAACTCCAATTCTTTTATTCAGTTCCAATTAAATATTAATTAATTGGAAAACTTCGCTAAGTTTTAGTTTAAAGATTCATTCTTTTTCTCAACTGGGTTTAAGAACAGTGTTAATAAAGACACCATTCATGACAAACACAAAATCCAATTTCAATCCAATTAAATATTAATTAATTGCTAAAATTCCCTAAATCTTAATTAAAAGATTTATTCTTTTCTCAACTGTGTTTAAGAACGGTGTTATTAAAGACACTGTTGTATATAGCGGAGTTATATGATTTTTGTTTGATGATAACAACCAAATATATATATAATTATAAATGTGTTATACTGTACTGTTTCATATATCACACCTCAGACAAGAATATAATATTTCTGTTTAAATAAAATACGAATGTACAAAATTCCAAATATTCACATAGTATTTTATTTGAATAGAATATTTTATTTCAAAATTTAAACGGTACAAATTTTATACTCCACTATTTGTACATCACTGATATATTTTTTCAACACACTCAATTTAACATACAGTTTCTTTCTATATCACTCACACTTGGTTATGCAGACTCATATTCATATACAGACACTTGTACTGACATTCACTGACACTGTTCTTGTTCTAAATTTTCTGTCTTCTGTCTTCTTGTCTTCTGTCTTCACAGCTTACAAGTCAGTCCAGTCTTCACAGTCAGTCCAGTCTTCATACCTGTCATACAAATGAACACACACACAGTACGCTGCAATAGAAATAATACTGAATACATGTGAATATAAATTTTACTTTTAAAATTTTATTTGCCTCAGTTTTCTGGTGTGTTTCTCATCATTTTTCTGACTTGATCTGATTTGTTAATCCGACTGTGTCTAGACAGTATATATTTAGTACAGGGACAGAAAAATTTGTCTGATGGCTGCAAATGCACACGTGTATACACGTGTGCACTGCCTCGCCAATTAGCATGCAACTGAGGAGTAGCCACAAGAACCGTCTCGACTCAGTGCAACAGACAAGTCAAACATGGATGAACATCTCAAAAGCAAAAAAGGTTCAAGAATTCATGAATGCACAAAGCAAAGTCAACAACAAAATATGCAGCAGTAACTAATATAAGGAATGTAGTGCAAGACTGGAATCCTTCATATCAGCATTAAAACATGTGTGTAGAAATGTGGTCGAGCCATGTACAAATGCAAGAACAACAAGCCTCAAAACATATGTGGATGGTATTCAAATTTGTCAAGCACACAAGCAGGATTACACAAATATGCCAGCAAACATTCAAGTGAGATGGGCCGAGCTGCATGTTGAACATGCACAAACACAGCCATGATACATGTATGGTGAAAGCAAGCATGACAAAGTGCTCCAGACCCACAAGTGAAAGTGTTCAAGTATAAAATGGTCAAAGCAACTCAAATATGAAGCATCAAGGACCCAGCTTTGAAGTTCAAGGAAGTGCAACAATAATTTCGAGCTTATTCAGTTTTAGCATACATGTACAAGTGAGTTTAGTTGCAAATGTCATGGTCAAGACAGTGGAGTCTTCAAGTGTATACAGTCTCAGCAAAATATTCGGCAAGCAATGTATTAGAAAATCAATTTAGAGTTGATTCCAGTTTTTAAAGCAAATATGCATATCTACAATATTCAGGGTCGAGCACAAGTCCATTTTGGTGCATAAAGCAGATCAGCACACAAATTAGCTTGCTACATCAAGACTCAATGTCATGGTGCATAGGTCAGTACACGTGTAACAACAAATGAAGATTTCAACAAGTAACTTGTTATAGGTACAAGATTCATGCATATGAATGTACACATTAATAGGACATGAAATCTGGAAGCATAGTTGGCATGAAACAATTTTTGGAAAAATCAGTTTTTGGCAAATTATCAATTTCCTGATATGCACAATTTAGTTTTGGGTTAAATGCATTCAAGGCAACTCTTAATTTGGCAAGTTCTTTTTTAAACAATTCCATATGCACATGCAAGTCATTTCACTTGAGGCAATAGAAGGAATCAAAGAATTCACAGCACCAATGTATCTCGAGCCAAATAGGATTATTTTTTGGGTTTCCATAATTCACAGAAATGAATATCCTTTTGCGCAAGAATTCAGGAAAGTTTTCAATACAAATTTTCTCTCCAGAAAATCAGAGTGTTCATATCATTTTTGGGAAAGAAACATTTTGAGCAAGTGTTTTTAAGGTGTCCAGAAATCATTCGGAGAACAATTTTTGTCTGGATTCAAATGCAGAAATCAGTAAATCAAGAAAGCTATCAAAGCCGAATCAAATCCGCACAAATTCATGTCAAAATACACGCAAGGGCCAAAAACAATTTCCAGAAATGATTCATTTCTTTTTAAGGGACACAAATGTTTTTTTTTTTGTGTTTTTTTTTATTCCAGAAATATGGAATTTCGAACAAGGAAAGAAATCATTTTTAGATTTCAAATTTGTTTTCCAGAGTGACTTACAGCAGTTTCAATCAAGCAAAACAGATTTGGGAATTTTTTTTAAATGGGGCAAGCAAGTTTCTAGGAAGAAATAAATTCAAAATCAATTGTTTCCAGTTTTTTATCATCACACATTCAAAGTAGAGCAAAATCAGGCAACAAATCAGAAGAGGAAACACGCAGCAATCAGATCGAGCCATATATTGAAATCAGAGCAATTTAAGGATTTGAAATCCTATTTCTAACACCAATCATCACTGGCAAAATAAGCATTGAAAACCCACAAAATAAACTCAAGCAAACTCAAAGAAAAATCGAGAGAACTCACTGTTTTTCGATCGCAAATCATTCACAAATCAAAGTCTTCCAAGTCGAGAAGCAAGCCTCGAGATCCTGAAGCATCAGAGAAACAAATTCGATCAAATCAAAGCATCGGAAGGCATTCAGTTTTTTGAAGAATCAACAGAGAAGCAATCGATTGATCTGGAGCAGATTTGAGTAAACCCTAGGTTTTCTTCCAGCCGCCATTTTTAGAGACAAAAGGATCGGGCTTATCAAATGAAAAAGGGTCGGTCTAATTCTTTGAAGTGTGGAAAGGGGATGACCCTTTAATCTTTATCTCCTTGGGTTTATTTGTTTTAGTTTTATTTTTGTTGTATTTTTATTTTCTTTCAAAAACATTTTGAACAGTTTCTAGTGCCTGTAAAATACTAGGGGAATTTCAGTCAGGGTGTTGACTGACAGTTCACAAAGACTGTAAAATCTGATTTACTGGTTACGGGGTGGTAATCAAGGAGAATCTGATCTAGGGGTTTAGATCAGTCTACGGTTTTGAGCGTAGGGTTAGAATAGGAGCAGGGATTGCAAGTGTACAAGGTCTTGTATGCGGGAACTGTTCTATCACCTAGTAGAAACCTTAGAAATGCAGCAGTAGGCAGGGTTTTGCCGAAGCTGGGTATATCTGTGTGTGATTTATTTTCTACATTTTAGTTTCTGCTATATTCTGTGATCTGATTATTATTTTAATATCCTGTCAGATTTTTTTTTCATTTCAGTTAAAAACTGTGATAAACCCTATTCACCCCCCCTCTAGGGTTAATCTAGATCCAACAAGTGGTATCAGAGCAGGTATTCTGTTAACTCTAGAGTAATGGTGATTCCTAGTTGTCAACCGATAGAGAGTCAGTCCAGTTCATCTCCAACTATTTTCACTGGAACGGATTTTTTAAACTGGAAATCCAAAATGGAATTTTATTTAAAATCTGTTAATATTAAATGTTGGGATGTTATTATCAATGGGTTTGATAGCGTAGATATTAATTTCAATGCTCGTGCTATGAAAATTATATTTGACTATCTTAGCACTGAACATTTTAATCTTACCTGTCATTGTTCATCTGCACAGGAAGTTTGGAGAACCCTCAACAAGTTGTATGGAAAATCTGACAACAGCTCAAAACCCCAGAATGTCAACTCTGATTCAGATCTATGCTTAACAAGTCATGTAGATGAAACTTCAGATGAATTAGATGAAGGAGAATCAACAAATACTGAAACAGAAAATCTCTCATATGAAGATTTGGTTTACATGTGTCTTGACTTAACGAAATCTGTTGATAAACTCCAATTGAAAAATAAGTCTCTGAAATCTAAGAATTATGAGTTGACCAGCAAAATTGATAATTTGGAATCACAACTAGAATATGTTAAAAATTCTTCAAATTCAGTTTGCAAAAATTGTTTGAAATTGAAAACCAATCTTGTTCATTTCAATAAAAATATTCAAAAGTTTGAAAATGAAATTCTGATCTTAAATGAGAACAAGACTGAGTTATCAAATTTGAATAACCTTCTGCAAAAAGAATTTGAAAATAGATATAAATTCCAAATTTGAAATTGCTGAAAAGGAGAATTTGTTGAAATCAAATTTGATTTTAGAAGAACTTGAATATGAAATTGAAAAATCCAAGAAATTTGAGTCTGAAAAGCAAAAACGATTTGAACTTGGAATTTCTGAATCCCAAGCCAAAATTAAATTGCTTGAAAATGAGAATTTGGTTTTGAAACAGTCCAATGCTGAACAGAAGATCGCTATAAGTAATTGCTCAAATTTACTAAAAGAAAATAGCGATCTAAAATCCAAAATTCAACGATTAGAATCAACTTTGGGTAAATTTTCTAATGGGGAAAAATCGTTGAATATGCTGTTACAAAACCAAGTTTCTATTGGAAATAAATCTGGTCTTGGCTTCGGGAAAAATGATGTTTTTGGAAAACAAAATTCAAATGATTTGAAAAATCCCTCAAACAGCTTTGGAAATAACTGCTTAGAAAATTTGAACACTGAGAATTTCAAAGGTTTTTTGAGTCAAAATTGTGATGAGATATCGTTTTATAATAAACCATTTAAACATTCTTGGATCCCAAAAAATAAAACGGCCTTCGTCAATTTCAAACAGATTTGGGTTCCTAAGGGAACAAAAGTTAATTCTAATGGTTTGTTATACAAACAAGTCTGGGTACCAAAACATATGAATACAACTGTGAGTGGTTTTACTAATTTTGTTAGACCACTCGATTCTATGAACTGTTAGGTACCGAAGGAGACCGAGGAACTGCTGTACAAAAAGAAATTTGAAATCAAGCTAGCTATTCTGTATCATTCACAGTTCCTCCAGCCAAGATTGATGAGTTAGAGATTCTGATTTACACTGGATTCTGGTATGATCTCTAAACTCACCTCTGTAAATATTTTCTGTTTTTGATTTTTTTTTCTTTTGTTTATTTCTTCTTCTTCTCCCTTCTATCTCTTTCTTCTGTCTATTCTGATTTAATTTATCACTGCCATATTTTTTTGTGCTTCTTGAATTGAAACATTCATGATATTCTGGAAATTTGTTTTGTGTGTATAGAACTCTGATACTTTTAATCATGTCCAGATACTGAATTATTTTTCTGCAATTGTTTTGAAGTTCAATTTTTTTGTTTTCTGAATTCCTAACGGTGTTGACGTATTCTTGTTATATCTTGAACACTGTTAAACTGAATTCTAAATTGTTTTGAAGATCTGAAAATTATATGGAAATTCACACACCTTGGCTGTTCTAAGTTTATTCTAATTCATTTTAGAAAAGCTCAAGATATTATACTCATTACAGCACACTGCTATTTATCAGTTGTGACAATTCTAGTAATTTTCAGATTGGCTAGAATATTTTTTTTTGAAATGTATTGTCTTAGTGATACATATTAAAATTCATTTTTATTCATGATCAAGTTGAAATTAGTTTGTTTGAAATCATCTGAAATTCCTGATATTTTGAATCTCACACACTTCCTAAATTTGAAATTATCAACCTTGTGTGACTGATTCATTATATCCCAGAACTTGACATTGATTCAAGTGATTTCAAATAAATTACTTTAATTTTCTAGTTCATGAATACCTATCTAATTTGATGTAAATGATCTGAATTTAATCTCACACTTGTCAGAGATACTTCTGTAAATTTCTTTTGTAAAACTGGTCTTAAAATTCTCTGTTATTTCATGATTATTTGATTTAAATATTTGTTTGTTTTAAAAATCATTTGAAATTATTGATTTATTGAATCACACACATATCTTGAATCTGAAACAAATATTTTGGTGTGATTGATTCATTGAATCTAGAGTTTTTCATATTCCTCAAATGATTTTAAATAAACGTTTTTGTTAATCATTGGATCATGAATCATCTTGTGTGAGCAACATCTTCACAAGTCTGATTTGAAATTATTTCTGCTGTGCTGCTCTGATACTGTTTTCAAATAACTGCCTGCTTTAATCTGACTGCTGCTTTGTTGATTATGCCAAATGTGTAATCTTGTCTGTTTGGGCTTTGTGTTTGAAATTTCTGTAATCAGAGATATCTAAGGTGTGAATAAATTCCTCGATAAGGGAGACTACAATTGGTATCAGCTTTTTCATCCATCTGTTTTGATTTTTCACCTTGTATAGACACCATACACATTTTTTTCCCTGGTATAAATATGTATAAATTCGTCTTGTAATTGTTTTTCAATTTTAAAATTATTTATTGATTATTCTTTCAGAAATTGAAATCAATATCCAAATTGAACTGTATTTATAACCCAACAAAATTATTATCAGTTTTTGAAATTGTGATGAATTGTGACTGCAGTATATTTCACAACAAGAGGAGATTTTATTTGGATTTTCATGATAGTTGAATATTTATTATAATATCTTTGAACTGGCAATTATTTCACGACCATCTCCTTTATCTATCACCCGTCTGCCATCCATCATGATTTTATATTAATGCGGAGAGTTTATTTAAAAAAAAGGGAAAATCATCTTGTGTTTAAAACAGTGAAAATTATTTGTGATAGAAATGGGACTATATTATTATTCAGAATTAGTGATAATTGAAAATTTATCAATAATCCCGGTACAGTCGAGCTTATTTCATAATATAATTAATTTAGAAATTTATTTCACAGTCCATTTCTGTACCTACCACATTTCTATCATTCATATTGGTTTCATATACCGAGGAGTTTTTCCTTTATAGTGATGAAAATGATAAAAATGTAATTAATATATAAGAGTGTCTCTAACCTCATTTAAAAATCCAAGCTCTGGTTATGCATGGTTATGAGACGTCTTATAATTTAAGCTGCGACTGATCCCATTTAAAAATCCAAGCTCTGGTTATGCGTGGTCAGTGTGCTCTTAAATAAAAAAAATGAAAAGGAAAATGTGCTATAAATTTGAAATTCTCCTCTGAGTATAAAAGCCAGCCTATCAATCCATCTTTTATTCTGTGAAATATGTTGAAATTTCATGACGTATTATGATTTGTTGATTGATAGATATTGGGGATTTGAGATTATTCTAGTTTGTCACTTAATTATTTATTATAGTCCAAATCCATCACTGTTTTTGTGCTTCTTTTTATAAAAATCCTTTGAAAATAATTGGAAATGAATTATTATTTTTAAACTCTCGCCATTTTATATAAAATTCATCATATATCCATCAATCTCTAAAATGTGAAATATGCCACCTGTTCTTAGAATATTATGATTTTTGTTTGACTGATTGAAATTTATGATGATCGTTCTTCCTCTTATGCTGAATTATATTTTTAGTCAATTTTCATCTATATTTTAATTTTTGTATCCTTTTGATGATAACAAAAGGGGGAGAATGGGTTGTGATTTTGATTTATGAGTGAATATTTTATAAATATTATTAATTTTGAAAACTTCATAATGTTTCATATCATACAGTTCACTCATGCACAGTTATAGGGGGAGTTTCTGTTGTGGGGGGAGCATTCAAGTAGGGGAGTTTCTGTTGTTCACCGTAAAACACATTTATTATATTCAAAATCTTAATATTTGTTTGTCATCATCAAAAGGGGGAGATTGTTGTATATAACGGTGTTATATAACGGTGTTATATGAATTTTGTTTGATGATAACAACCAAATATATATATAATTATAAATGTGTTATACTGTACTGTTTCATATATCACACCTCAGACAAGAATATAATATTTCTGTTTAAATAAAATACGAATGTACAAAATTCCAAATATTCACACAGTATTTTATTTGAATAGAATATTTTACTTCAAAATTTAAACGGTACAAATTTTATACTCCACTATTTGTACATCACTGATATATTTTTCAACACACTCAATTTACCATACAGTTTCTTTCTATATCACTCACACTTGGTTATACAGACTCATATTCATATACAGACACTTGTACTGACATTCACTGACACTGTTCTTGTTCTAAATTTTCTGTCTTCTGTCTTCTTGTCTTCTGTCTTCACAGCTTACAAGCCAGTCCAGTCTTCACAGTCAGTCCAGTCTTCATACCTGTCATACAAATGAACACACACACAGTACACTTCAATAGAAATAATACTGAATACATGTGAATATAAATTTTACTTTTAAAATTTTATTTGCCTCAGTTTTCTGGTGTGTTTCTCATCATTTTTCTGACTTGATCTGATTTGTTAATCCGACTGTGTCTAGACAGTATATATTTAGTACAGGGACAGAAAAATTTGTCTGATGGCTGCAAATGCACACGTGTATACACGTGTGCACTGCCTCGCCAATCAGCATGCAACTGAGGAGTAGCCACAAGGACCGTCTCGACTCAGTGCAAAAGACAAGTCAAACATGGACGAATAGCTCAAAAGCAAAAAAGGTTCAAGAATTCATGAATGCACAAACTAAAGTCAACAACAAAATATGCAGCAGCAACTAATATAATGAATGTAGTGCAAGACTGGAATCCTTCATATCAGCATTAAAACATGTGTGTAGAAATGTGGTCGAGCCATGTACAAATGCAAGAACAGCAAGCCTCAAAACATATGTGGATGGTATTCAAATTTCTCAAGCACACAAGCAGGATTACACAAATATGCCAGCAAACATTCAAGTGAGATGGGCCGAGCTGCATGTTGAACATGCACAAACACAGCCATGATACATGTATGGTGAAAGCAAGCATGACAAAGTGCTCCAGACCCACAAGTGAAAGTGTTCAAGTATAAAATGGTCAAAGCAACTCAAATATGAAGCATCAAGGACCCAGCTTTGAAGTTCAAGGAAGTGCAACAATAATTTCGAGCTTATTCAGTTTCAGCATACATGTACAAGTGAGTTCAGTTGCAAATGTCATGGTCAAGACAGTGGAGTCTTCAAGTGTATACAGTCTCAGCAAAATATTCGGCAAGCAATGTATTAGAAAATCAATTTAGAGTTGATTCCAGTTTTTAAAGCAAATATGCATATCTACAATATTCAGGGTCGAGCACAAGTCCATTTTGGTGCATAAAGCAGATCAGCACACAAATTAGCTTGCTACATCAAGACTCAATGTCATGGTGCATAGGTCAGTACACGTGTAACAACAAATGAAGATTTCAACAAGTAACTTGTTATAGGTACAAGATTCATGCATATGAATGTACACATTAATAGGACATGAAATATGGAAGCATAGTTGGCATGAAACAATTTTTGGAAAAATCAGTTTTTGGCAAATTATCAATTTCCTGATATGCAAAATTTAGTTTCGGGTTAAATGCATTCAAGGCAACTCTTAATTTGGCAAGTTCTTTTTTAAACAATTCCATATTCACATGCAAGTCATTTCACTTGAGGCAATAGAAGGAATCAAAGAATTCACAGCATCAATGTATCTCGAGCCAAATAGGATTATTTTTTGGGTTTCCATAATTCACAGAAATGAATATCCTTTTGCGCAAGAATTCAGGAAAGTTTTCAATACAAATTTTCTCTCCAGAAAATCTGAGTGTTCATATCATTTTTGGGAATGAAACATTTTGAGCAAGTGTTTTTAAAGTGTCCAGAAATCATTCGGAGAACAATTTTTGTCTGGATTCAAATGCAGAAATCAGTAAATCAAGAAAGCTATCAAAGCCGAATCAAATCCGCACAAATTCATGTCAAAATACACGCAAGGGCCAAAAACAATTTCCAGAAATGATTCATTTCTTTTTA
Organism: Allium sativum; assembly: GCA_030737875.1. Taxonomy (NCBI): domain Eukaryota; kingdom Viridiplantae; phylum Streptophyta; class Magnoliopsida; order Asparagales; family Amaryllidaceae; genus Allium; species Allium sativum. The sequence goes on along the minus strand of CM060910.1, from coordinate 964,411,537 downwards.
AGGGACACAAATGTTTTTTTTTTGTGTTTTTTTTATTCCAGAAATATGGAATTTCGAACAAGGAAAGAAATCATTTTTAGATTTCAAATTTGTTTTCCAGAGTGACTTACAGCAGTTTCAATCAAGCAAAACAGATTTGGGAATTTTTTTTAAATGGGGCAAGCAAGTTTCTAGGAAGAAATAAATTCGAAATCAATTGTTTCCAGTTTTTTATCATCACACATTCAAAGTAGAGCAAAATCAGGCAACAAATCAGAAGAGGAAACACGCAGCAATCAGATCGAGCCATATATTGAAATCAGGGCAATTTAAGGATTTGAAATCCTATTTCTAACACCAATCATCACTGGCAAAATAAGCATCGAAAACCCACAAAATAGACTCAAGCAAACTCAGAGAAAAATCGAGATAACTCACTGTTTTTCGATCGCAATCATTCACAAATCAAAGTCTTCCAAGTCGAGAAGCAAGCCTCGAGATCCTGAAGCATCAGAGAAACAAATTCGATCAAATCAAAGCATCGGAAGGCATTCAGTGTTTTGAAGAATCAACAGAGAAGCAATCAATTGATCTGGAGCAGATTTGAGTAAACCCTAGGTTTTCTTCCAGCCGCCATTTTTAGAGACAAAAGGATCGGGCTTATCAAATGAAAAAGGGCCGGTCTAATTCTTTGAAGTGTGGAAAGGGGATGACCCTTTAATCTTTATCTCCTTGGGTTTATTTGTTTTAGTTTTATTTTTGTTGTATTTTTATTTTCTTTCAAAAACATTCTAAACAGTTTCTAGTGTCTGTAAAATACTAGGGGAATTTCAGTCAGGGTGTTGACTGACAGTTCACAGAGACTGTAAAATCTGATTTACTGGTTACGGGGTGGTAATCAAGGAGAATCTGATCTAGGGGTTTAGATCAGTCTACGGTTTTGAGCGTAGGGTTAGAATAGGAGCAGGGATTGCAAGTGTACAAGGTCTTGTATGCGGGAACTGTTCTATCACCTAGTAGAAACCTTAGAAATGCAGCAGTAGGCAGGGTTTTGCCGAAGCTGGGTATATCTGTGTGTGATTTATTTTCTACATTTCAGTTTCTGCTATATTCTGTGATCTGATTATTATTTTAATATCCTATCGGTTTTTATTTTCATTTCAGTTAAAAACTGTGATAAACCCTATTCACCCCCCCCTCTAGGGTTAATCTAGATCCAACAGACACCATTTACGACAAACCCAAAATCCAATTTAATATCAAATACAAGGCTCTAAAGAGAAATTATATCGGCTTATATTCAATATCAAATTCTGAAACCAACCAATATCATATTGGGAATAATGATATATATATATATATATATATATATATATATATATCTTCCAAATTCCTTAACAATATCTGTATAATCATGAAATCCAATATCGAAATATTCCAAAGATTATTTCCATTTCAAATCCATTCCAATTTAATCATTGGAAAAATCTGGTTATTTTAAAACCATTTTCAAATCCAGTTTATTTATTTAAAAATAACTGGATTGTTATTCTTCTTAATAACTAGTTCACTTCGATAAAAATATTTTTTTATCTTTTCAAAACTAGAATTTTTCATCCAAAATCTTTCGAAATCATTTATTATGATTTTACATAATTTTTCCATATTTTTAATAATTTTAATATCGCCCGTACAGTTAGTTTCCAATAACGGCCAACGAACTGCATTCATCGCGACCTTTTCTGAAATTGATTACATCTTTAAATCGAACCGTTAGATTTCAAATCTCTAGTATTCATTCGAAAACTCTTTTCGATACGAACCTAACGGTTCCGGTTTCAGATCTCCCTTAACATCAATTTGAATTTAATGGTCGAAATTCGTGAATGGTCGCTGCGTGGCGCATTCTATTCAGGCCATTATATATATATATATATCATCGATTTCCATTTAAAACAAATTTTATATATCATTTTAAAAACGATTTCCACTTCCATTTCAATTTCAAGTCAAAATTTAATATTCCATTATAAATTCATTTTAAAACGATTCAATTTCATTTTCAAATTTAAATCAAAATTGAATATTCCATTATAAATTCTTTTTTATATTCATTTTAAAATGATTTCAATTTCATTTTCGTTTTTAAATCAAAATTGAATATTCCTATATAAATTCATTTTAAATTCATTTCAAAACGATTTCCATTTCATTTTCAAATTTAAATCAAAATTGAATATTTCATTTCATTATAATATTAAAATGATAATATTTTCAAAATATCTTATTTTGAAATCACTTTTCGATATTCATTATAAAATGAATAAAATCGACAAAAAATCCCGTTCGTGTTAAAATGGCGTTTAACTACTTAACACGGCTTCACATTTCAATATTTACTGAATATTATTTTAAAATATTCGTTAATTCTGAACTGGGTTCAGATTCAATCAATTACCATATAATTTCAGTTATACGGATTTCATACATCGCATGTATACAATAATAACGATAAACAATCATTAAAAATTCATACAACATCCAGAGTGCATTTTACAACTGTATAAGCATTAAAATAAATAACACATACAGTCTTTCAACCCATCTATTGACATACCACTAATTATTGGGATCAGTGTATGTCAAATATTATCCTAATACCCGTGTGGGGTTTTCAAACAACAAATACTGTTTATTATTTGTGCAGTTGGGCGATGTGTAAAAATTATTGTACCAATCAATATCAGTAAAATGGGTGTACATAAACAAGCCATTCAGTTTGTAAATGAATATTTATTTTATTTCATTATAATCTATATATATATATGTATATTGTATAAATAATTTTTACATATAACAATATCAATACATGACAATCCAGTCACAATCCAAATAAACAATCAACTCGTCTGTACAATAAATAGTGTCGGGGGCTTCTAAGCCCCGTCTACATCCTAGTATATATTAACTGTAAAATAATTTGAGTTTGAGAGAGATCTCACTTTCGTTTCCACTCTTTCATTCTTTTATTTCTGAATTTCTGTATCGCTTGGATTTGAATTAGCTGGAAATTCTTGTTAGCTACGTTTTGGACTTAGTCAGTTTTGTTGTGAAGCTCTAGTTGTCACGGTTCCAATGCAATGAAAATTATTCTGATAAGAATTGAATAAGATATAATGGTTTGTACATTTTAATACATTAATTAACTAATTAACATCATTAATTATATAATTAATTTAAATAACGCCTTTTTATAACGTTTTAAACACTTCCCTTTTCCCCTTCACCGTCTTCTTCTTTAGACTAAAACCGGTAACCTCTTTCGATTCCATCTCTCCACTCATGCACCACCAACAGCCCATCGGACCCCAATCGAGCAACCTCACGCTAACCACCTACCAATGCGCAACCTTCTACCAGAGTTCAGATGACCTCGGCGCCCTCCGGCAACATATAATGTAATGACCCGGGTTTTTGATGATCTTGGTTATCCGATATACAACACATATCGAATATCCAAGGATCGTCAAAAACCCAGGTCATTACAGTTGGTACCAGAGCTTAAGTTAAGTGAATTACCTTGGCTTTGTGGCGTGACTCAGTAGAGATGGGGTTAGCAATACCCTAGATTGAGTTTGAGTGTATGTATACGAGTGAACGTATTTGTTATTCAATATAAAAAAAATGTTTTATATTGTGGAGATTTGTTGGTTGAGTCGTTTATGAGTTCTGGTCGATCAGTTTGATCCACTGTATCGGTAGGGATTTTGTAAACACTCGAATACAATGATCCGTCATGGTATGTTTTGAAAAGAGGGCAAACGAAATAATTTTACCCAAATTATATTTTGATATAAAGAATTTATATTGGAATAATTATAATATTGGATATATTGGTTGTTATTATAATCGAGTAAGATTATAAATTAAATGGTTATGTAAATAACCAATCAGAATTCATATAAGTGAAATACGTGAAATCAAATGAGTTAAATCTGAAATCTAAACCAGAAATTGAATTTAAAATTCGGGAAAATTGGATAAGTGTTTGTAAATGGATTTGGATTAAAAGTAAGGGAAATTTAAGATCCTGGGAGAATTTAAATTGTTTTACAAGCAGTGTGAATTATATTTTGAAATGAATTTCAATGTGGAAATGTTTAGAAATGGTTTTATAGTGTTGAACTCACTTCAATCGCTGGGAAATAGATTCTGATGATGACAGCCGCATCATTAGTATTCATTTTCAAGTTGTAAGTGACGAATTACTACCAAAGATACTGTTTTGAATTTGTTTTGGGAAAGACAAGTTGTGTTGAATTTTAAAATGCGATTTATAATATAGAATTTGAATAGAATTTGATAAATAGAATTTGATATATAGATTTGAATAACAGAAGTGATATAAAATTTGAATAGAAATTGAATAGAATTAACTAAGTCGTAGAGGAATTAGTTAATCGAGTTTTGAATTTGAAGTTGAACTTTGAAAGGTGAATTGGATTTGTAAATGGATATTCAAAATCGAATATAGAACTTAAATTTGAAATTTGGATTCAAATTAGTTAATAAGCAAGTTGAAATATATTTGAACATGTCATGTTCAAATATAAAAGTGAAATAGACTAAAGACTTAATTAACAAATTAATTAACGAATTGAGTTAAAACGATCAGGTATAGTTAAAATAGATTAGGCAGGTATAAATATATATGAGATAGGTATGGATAAGGTATGAAGGTATATAAATAGAATGCTCGACGAAAAGGTATGTATTTAATTCATATATGAGATTTTATGTGCCATATCGGCTAGCCGCTTGGCTTTTTCTTTTTCTTTTGGATTGGTGAGGGCCATGGGAGGCTATTTGAAATATACCGATGCTCCTGGTACAAAGGAGGTTATGGCGAATTTTTCCGGGAATTTAAGGAGTTTGAATATTTTTAAGATAATTTGATAGTTAGAAATCAATGTATCGATATATATATATATATATAAGTCGATAAGGAAACAAACTTAGAAATAGAATAGTAAAATCAAAAAGGAAGACGAAGAATAAAATCTAGTAAGAATAGAAAGAGGAAGCATATACGTGTTTAAAAGTGAATAAGTAGTTGTATGGTATTGATTATACGAGTAAGTAGTCATATCTGTTTTGACGTTATAAATGTTATTCAGTCAAGGTCTGAGAGGTAGTTATACCCCAACTTGATTAATTTCATTATTAACAAATAAATAGTAAGATTTCAGGCTCGAAGATCAATGTTGAATAAGAGTTAGTTGAATATAGTATTTGGGTTGTCGTAACGATGTTTTACACAACATCCGTTTTAACCCAAATAAGTGTAAGCTTGGAAATATAATAAAGAACATTTTCCTAAGTATAGAAATAAACGAGATCGGAAAAGAGATAAGTAATTGGAATATTTTCCAATTATAAATAGCATATATTTTCTAAAGTTTAGAAAATAAAGGAAGGCGATATTCAGAAATGTTTTCCAAATAACATAAAAGGCCAATATGGTTATTGAAAATATTTGGTTAACGAATATTGATAAAGAAATAAAGAAGTGATTTAACTAATGGAATATTAATTAAGGGCTCAGTGACATGTTCAAAAGGAAAGTTTGATTTTGAAAAGAGTAAGCTGTTTAAAAACTCCCAGGGAAAGACTGTTTGAATTAAAAACAAATTTAACAGAAATTTGTGAAAGCTAATTTGAATTAAAGTAAAGCCAGTAAAGTGGTAACTGAGATTGAATTAGAATGATATCAAGACAAATTGGATTGTGAGATTCAAATTTGAAGTGTAATGTGATAATCAAGTTAAGAGTTGGGAATCGAGAAGAAACTCGAGTTGAAATGATATTTGGCTCGGATATAAGCAAATGGTTGTGTTGTGGATAAAAGCAGATTGGAATTTGATTGGGATGACCCTTATATCTGCTGAATTGATAACAGGTGGAAAGGATAAAATGATATGCCGACAAAAGGTACAAGTTTATATTTCTATTGGATATAAGATTTATGAGCCGAATTGGCAAGCCGCTTGGCTGTTTGATTTTCCTTTGGGTTGGAGGTGGCCCAGAGAGGCGAGTTGGAGTTTGAATTATTGACCAGTACAAAGGAGGTGCTGGCGAAATTTTTTGAAGATTTAAGGCATTAGAAAATTTTCAGGATTTTTGGAAATTTTCGTTGATAAGAATTAATTAATAATTTAATTGAAATTATATTGGTTCAGTTGAAACTGAAGTTAAGAAGTGAATAAATATGTTCTAACCAGTCGATAGGGTCATCCTATACCTTTTAGCAATTTCGAGTACGAAATTATTTTAAGTAGAGAAGAATGTAATGACTCGCATTGTTACAGTGTTATAATTAATTTATTTAATTATATAAATAGTGATATAGTGAATTAAATGGTCGTGGAATTAAATAATGATGAATATTTAATTAAAATAATAAATTAAATAATATATTTAATTCTGAAATAATCAGAATTGGTTGAAATGGCGATATAGTGTGAACTGGATCGTCTGTGATATTTAATTCAGCTTAGAATTGAAGTAGAATAACGAATATATTATTTGAACGACAGTTTGAACGTATAACTATATTATAATTAAAATCGATCTTGAAATGGCGCTGCAGTTCGTTAATTGGCGATTTGAACTTCAACTGAATGTACAGGATTCGTTTTAAGCTGGATTTCTGTGAAACAAGAAACATGTGGAGCAAGTGGAGTATATCTTTCTAGTGGAAGAGAAAAATCGAGATTTCGTCGTGTAGATTTTGATCTATGTCCAAATCAAATGTTAGAAAAGTCGTTGTGGAATTCCTTTATAATTTATAAAGGAATTATTTATATTTTAAAAAGGAATTTCAATATAAATCGAATATTGTGTTGACCCAAATTTGAAATATCAAGTTAGAAATTCATATAGGAATATAATAGAGTTGTATGGTATTCCACTGTGAATATAGACGATAATATTTAATTTTTAATATTAAATTTAATTATATTTAAATATATTTATATATTTAAATGGGTCATCCAGAGCTTTAAAAATAGCCACTTTTGCAAACGAAGTCGGAATTCGACGAAACTAATTTTGTTAGATCCGCAATGTCAAATAGTTGCTAGATGTCAATTTCCGTGATTTTTAGAGTCACTGTGTGGTCGTACGGATTTTTAGAGTGAGAAACAGTCAGTATTTTGACAGTTAAAAATACGTTGTGTGAGCATACGGAGTCGGAATTCGACGAAACCAGTTTTGTTGGGACCGTAATGTCAGACACTAACTGCATGTCCAGTTTCGTGATTTGTGGGTATCGTGTGTGACCGCACGGATTTTAAAAGGACAAAAACGGATAAAGAAAGAGGAAAATAAATATCTAAAATCTCTATAAATACCCCACAAAATTCCTTAACCTAATTTCTAACATTCCAAAGTCAAACAAAAGTGAGCCGCCAGTCTTTTGGTTCCAACGTGAAATAAATCCTCAATCAAAAATCAAGATCAATTCATAGAAAAATATATTAATCATATAATAAGTATATTTGGATTTGTGAGATGTTTATCTACATTTCTATATGGGTTTTCTCCTGTTCGACTTCACTGTGTCACGCCCAAAAGTTCCAGCGGTATCTAGGGTTTAATAAATTGTGAATATGAAGCATTAAATCGAGTTTTTGAGTTTGGATTTGGGTTCAGGAAGTCAAGTGGAAGTGGTTGTGAGTTTCTTTGGAATTCTGATCAACATTTCTGTCGCTCGAAGTGGTTCGTTGGTCGAAGTCGGATTTAGAAAGGGTAGTGCGAGTTTGATTCAGATGGCGAGAGGAGGTATAGATTTGAAATGGAAATCGAATGGTGTTTGGTTGAGGTGATTCCATGGAGTAATGGTAGAGAACGGAGCATCAGAAGTGGTGAATTGGTTTGCGTTCATTTCCTGGAGCAGCTGTTTTGGTGGCAGGTGATGTCGACGAAGGGGATGAGCTCGAGAAGAGGACGGGATGAGAATTCGGTTGGTATATTTTGTTTGTGAATTCATAAAAGATACGAGGAACTGAAATTGTGGTTAATTGGCAAGTCAACGGTTTGAAATGTATTGAAGGAAATTGTATTTAAATTGGGGAAGATGGAGTGGGGTGTAGCGCACGTGAGAGGGAGTGGGTAAGGAGTTTAATTATTTTACCTAAGTGTTAAAGTTTAATATAGTTTAATCTCTTATTAACTTGCGAATACGATATCTAGCTCATATGAAGGTGGATTTACGAACCGTAAGTTGCGTTAGGATCGTATGGAAGAGGGCTACCCAATGGAACCAACCGAGAGCGAATCTGGGCCTGTTACAATTTATAGAGAAATAAATTGTCCAATCTGAATCAACGACAACTATCGTTATTAACGATGATAGTCCAATGTGAGTAAATCTCACTAACTTTGAACAGTTTAAAATTTCATGTTGTATTTTTAGAACTGTTAAATATTGGCTGATTGACTGTGTGTTGACTGTTTGATTGAACTGCTAGTCAGTTAGTTGAATTTCTATATTGATTATGTTTAACAGAATATATCATACGGAACTGAAAGTGATGTTGATTTTATTGTGTAACATCTGTGGATGCAGGGAGATAGGTTGGAGGAATCCGACTGGATTCCTCAATATTTATTTTACTGTTTTTCATATATTGTGATATATGATGTGTTATATAATCTGGTATGGATTATGTGTGTTAGAATGATATCGATCCTTGTTATTCGATATTTTAAATATCATAAAAGACCCTGGGATGTAAAAGAATTTATTTCAATGTAAATTGGAATAAAGGGATTTTATAAAATCAACAAATTTTATAAAAGGATATATTTCGAAAGTAAATAAAAAGGAAAATTTTTATAAAACGAATAAAGTTTTATAAAAGGGAAAATGTTGACAAAACGAATAGAATTATAAAGGGATATTTATTTAGAAAATAAATAGATTAAATGGAAATATTTATTTAGGAAATAAATAGAGAAGATAAAAGGAGATATTTATTTGTTAAGATAAATAGAAATCAAAGGAGATATTTATTTGTTTAAAATAAATAGAGATAAAAGGAGATATTTACTTATTAGAATAAATAGAGTTCAAAGAGCTAATCAGTTAGAGTTAATCGATAGAGTTAAATCGAACTAGAGTTATTTAAATAGAGTTATCGATTATTAGTTAATCGAAGGAGTTATCGATTATAGTTTAATCGAAAAGAGTTATCGATTATTAGTTAATTGAAGTGAGTAATCGAATATAGTTTATTCGAAAGGAATTATCGAATTTGGTTATTCGAAGGAGTTATCGAATCTAGTTATTCGATGGGGTTAATCGATTTGAGTTAAATCATATGAGTTAATCGAATATAGTTTATTCGAATAGAAATAAAAGTGTTAATCGGATATAGTTTATTCGAATAGAATCAATTGAGTTATTAGAATATAGTTTATTCGAATAGAGTTAAAGGAGTTATCGAATATAGTTTATTCAAAAGGAGTTAAGTGAAACGAGTTAATCCAATAGCGTTAGTCCGATAGAGTTAATTTAACAGCGTTAGTCCAATAGAGTTAATCCAATAGCGCTAGTCCAATAGAGTTAATTGATAAGGGTTAATCGAATAGAGTAAATTGAATAGAGTTATCGAATATACCTTATTCGAAAGAAAGAATTATCGAATAGAGATTTATTCGAACGAGAGTTATGTAAGGAAGTGTTAAAGGGTTAAAAGATGAACTTACCCTATTTCGAGATTTGAAATGTTGTTCAGTTAAGGTCTGAGAGGTAGTTATACCCCAACTTGATTGACTTCGTTTTTAATTTAGAAATGGTTAAGGTTCGATAGTGAAGTGGTTAAGTGATTTAGTAAATAAGTATAGTGGTTTGATTTGTCGTCGCGATGTTGATTTAAACTTCTATTTAAATCCAAGTAAAGAAGATTTGGAAATGTTTTCCAAATAGAATCAGAAACGTAATCAAATATTGAAATAGGAAATATGAGTGTGTGTGTATATATATATATATATATGATTGATGATTGATTGATATAATTTCCTCCTGGAAATAATATCGTTGTTTGCACACGTGTTTTTCTTTGATAGTTAAATCACAGACTATCGAAGTTTTGACCATTTAACGTTGTTAATATGGAGAGACCGGTTGGATTATTATCCAAAGAACCACTCTGTATTGGCATAAGCGTTGCGAATCATATATGCCAAAGATAATTGAAGACGAAGTAAAGTGCAAGGGATATTGTATAAGTCTTAGATAACAGTGCCTAAGATGGATGTACTGAATAGTGCCTTCGATTCATCATGTTCCTGGATGACTTGTATGGATGAATGTCTGATAGAGTATTTCCAGACGATCACGTATATTTATTTCTCCAACCGTACCAAGAGTGGAAGCGGAGAAGGAAACTTCTTTTAGCTAACACATAATGTATTGTTGAGGACGTCAATCGGTGATTTGATGGATTTGACAATGTGACATTCGAAGTGAATCTGGTGTGATGATGAAGCGTAACCTCAAGCCTCATCAACCGGTAAATGACATAAATCAGGCAGGCAGCATGGCTAAGTCGGTCGCTCCGAAGTAAGGTGTATAATCACTTGATCTAGAGTTTCATTTACTTCTAAAAATCTATTGTTGATGCTGTCCCATTCGGGAAACGGTTGCTGATCCCAACCGTTGGTGATATACATTCGATACACTCAAGCGAAATGAGTGGTCGGTCATGTGTGGCCGGGTTGCAAGATGTTCTTGTTGAACCCAGTGTATTCCTTTCTAGAGGTACACTAGCGAAAGGTGGTTCCATACCTTGTCATAGTTGGAAATCCATTACCCAATACGTGCTTGCGGTTTTGATTGTATACTATATATGTAGCACGTGAGATGAAAGCGTTTCTGCTAGATGATATTATATTGTGGTTGATAGACATTATTATAATATCAAAAGGGTTTTGATATAAAGATAATTTGGATTCTCATAAGGGAAAAACCCGTTCCGTTATACGGCGTGGTCTTATGAGATATCGTTTAATGGCTCAAACTGTTTTTAAACTGTTTTACTCATACCAGCCCCATGACTGACCTGGAGTTTATTTTGTTGTTTTCCCTAAAATCTTGGGTGCCCAATTTTGTACGGGCAGTCAAGTAGTCAGGATTTACAGATATACTGGAAGAGCTTGGAGCGGGAGGCTTTAGGATTATATAGCTATAGTTATTTCCGCTATGTTGTAAGTGTTGTACTTTGATTATGATGTATATTCAAGTACAGATGTATATTTCAAGTTATGTTATATATATTATATGTTATTCATTCCGCTGTGAGGTTCGTGTTACTCTGATTTTGTCTTCTTCTTCTTCTGTTCTAAGTTTCTATCTTATCTATTCTCACCCTCTAATTTCTTTCATTAATGACTGGTATTTTCGATCCTTGGATGTTCGATATGTGTTGTATATCGGATAACCAAGATCGTCAAAAACCCGGGTCATTACTTATAATCTCATGCGAACTTGGCTAGGTTGAGGGTTGATTTTGGCCTTCTCGAAGCACTACGAACAATCACGACCGTTGAGATCCTCCAGCTCTGAGAGATGAAGATTTTCCGCATTATGACTCCTTCGTGAAAGTGAAAGGATCGAGAGATAAAGAGGGAGTAAGGAGGTGAAGCTGCTGCCAATGATTTCGTAATAGGGACGCAGGAAGAAGGGTTGGCCACGGTGGATAATCTTTACCTAGGTTTAGAGATATTTTAGTATATATATTTATTTAGTAATAATTAATTCTCTTATTGAATCTAACTAGTCCGAACTCCGAATCAAACACAACGATTGTCACCCCAAACTAAATACCCCCATCCCGGACACAATAGGATATGTTTCGTAACTCAATTCGGCTGTTACAATTAGTTTTTCTTTAAATTAAAATATAAATCAATATATATTGAATTTAAACGTTCATTTTAATTTACCGGGGCCGCATACTGACTTCAAAAATTCCAAAAAAGTAAATCTAGCTATGTTTTGACGATACGGTCCTAACAAAACTAATTTCGTCGAATTTGGAGACCGTTTGAAAAATGGCCATTTTTTGGTCGATCCAATTCAAATATAAATTGCCAAGCACATTTTAATTTACTACGCTCACATATTAAATCCAAAAATTATGAAATTTGAAACCTAGCAATAATTTGACATTCTGGATCCAACAATAGTGGTTTCGTTGAAAACAGAGGTCGTTTACAAAATGGCTATTTATCATATTATATTAAATTCCATAACGACTATTTTAATTTTTCAATTGGACATAACTTTTTATTCCTGTTATGAAATCTGGATTTTTCACATTCGTTGGAAAGATATTTTTAAACGGATTAAATTATTTCTTGTTTCATTGAAATCCGATTTATTTTGAATCCTGTACATTCATTTGAAATTTGAAATCGAATTTTCAAAATACTACACAATTTTAAACTATATTTTTAATTAAATTAAATTTATTCGTTCTAACTTCGATTTAAATAAAAAATTTTGTCGTTATTATTTAAAATAAATCATTTTAAATATTCAAATTCCATTAAAATAGCTAAAATTAAAATTTTAAATTGGTTCTGAAAATTCGGGTTGTTACATAGATAATTGTGCTTAAATATCATCACTTCCCTATATTCAGGGACTCATTACTTTAGAGCATCTCCAACAGAATTAAAGGAATAAATATTAAAATTATGGGGAAAAAGATGAATTTTCCCCAACGGTGACGAGCCGGTTTTATCGGCGCGGGAGAACTCCAATTATTTCTCAATTTTCTTATTACGTGACGAGCCAATTTTTTCGACACGTGCCTTTTTTTGTGGGATAAATTGTTGCAAGCCGATAAAATCGGCTCGCGGGCCAATTCTTAACTCTGAATTGAACCCGTAATATTTTACTGAATATTACTGATTATAATATTCATTGGGGATGATTTCTCCTTTGATTCATGATTCAAGAGGAGAATCAATGCTCTATTGGAGATGCTCTTAGGAACACTATTAAAAATTATGACAAATAAGAATTCATTGTTTGATATGGAGTATCATATTATGAAATTTATTTATTTTATGTTCTTTCGCTAAGCTCTTTTTCTTGACCTATTTGGGGATGAATATTTTGAGATTCGTGCAAGATTGTTTATATTTTATTTTAAAATGTCAAAAAAAAATAGTTGTAGAATATTTTCCTTAAGAAATACTAATACCTAAGTTGTGTTATATAATTCCCAATAATAATCAGGAGTTCCAAACACAATGGTGAAAATATAAGCTGGTCTTTAAATAAATAATCAAATAAAACGTGACATTTCCACTTTCAAATTCATTTTGGGCTTAAAAAGTACACATAAAGACCTAATCTTACGTTAAAAATTGAATTAAACACTAGTAAAGTTGTATTCACTAATTAAAAATATTTTAATTTTTGGTTTTTATGACTAACATAATATGAATGGTGATTGATATATAATGGATTAATGAAAGAGGTATTTTGGTGAAAAATGTTTAGATATCTATTTTAGGGATGATTTAAAAATTGGCACATGCAAGGGAACATTCTTATTAACCTTCCAAAGAGGTTTTGAATGTTAATGATCTCTTGATTAAATTATATGAATACATCGTTAAGATTGCGTTAATCACTTCTTACAAATTAAAATGGTAGAAACAACTTAATGTAATTCATTTCTATGTGTACTAATCAATCTCTAACTGGAACACGTCATCTCCAAAATTCTCTGAACTCAAGTTTAAGGTTCAGTGCAGCATGGAAACAAGGAAAAGAATCTTGAAGAAAAGGAGAAAACCATCCTACCTATGGTTAAGTCATGGAAAATTAAGGAGTGAGGGGGAATGAATTAGCGTATAAGTGAGCTAAATGTGTAAGAACCTACATTTTTAACTGTTGGTATTTGAATGTCAACTGTTATTTAATGATGACCTCGAAATATGATTTTTCATTAAAAATCGAATAAGGACTCAAGATCACATTCATTATGTCTGGATCAAGGTAACCAATTTAATTGAGTATAAAGATCACAATATTTGGATATCAGATGATTTGATGGTGAAAATGTTGCAAAATTAGATAAAAATTATTATTTTGTTAACGTTTTTTTTGTCAACACCCGGATTAAGTTGTATAAGACATGTGTTCAAGAAACTTGATGCAGTCATGATCCAGGGTTACTGAAGGATGTTTAAAAGTTAATGATGCTTAACTAAATTTACCTTCCCTTGAGCTTCAGAATCCCCGTTCTGAAGATGAGTTATCCTTCCTTAAGGAGTGAATATCACACTTACTGTACAGGGGAGTTCCGAAATGATCTAAACAAAAAAGGTATACTTATCTTGACACAACTAAGGCCCTATGAAATCATTTATTCCCTAGATCACGAGCGCAATGGCATATATTGTGAGAAGAAGAAAATAGGCTAATGCTTCTTCACATTCGGGGAAGAGGATATCGCCATGCTTATTGACTCTAAGATTAAGTTATAAGCCTGCAGATAACCCCCTTTCTAAAGTTAGGAAACATTAGGCTCGTTGTGAGGGCGTTGATCAATGTTGCTGAACCCTCAAGATAAAAGGAGGAGGACTTTGAATTTCTACGAAGCCTTTCCACTTTAACGAGGGTGTCATGATCAGCTTTCTCATACGAAAGGTTATTGTTAACTCCCTGTTTCATCATAGTGGCATAAAAAAATTATCAAATCACAAGATTTTTATGTCTCGGAATTCTTCATTCATAAATTGTAGATGTATTACAAGAATTGAAGGAATCCCCAATCCAATTCGGAAAGTAGGATTTTCTTCTTGAAGAAGAAGGAACGAGGTTGGTAAACGAAAGGTTCATCCCCCTCCAATGTGACCCCTGAGACCTTATTTATAGAGAACTCAGGGCCCCTACTGCTGTTAGGCTATTGGGCCTGTAAGGGTTTCGGTCAGCCGCTCTTTTCCTTTGTCTCGGATGTTTGGCTCCAGGCCGCCTTCGTGGTGTTAATTGTAGTCTTCAAAGTGAGGGT
The DNA here is from genome assembly GCA_030737875.1 of Allium sativum. Taxonomy (NCBI): domain Eukaryota; kingdom Viridiplantae; phylum Streptophyta; class Magnoliopsida; order Asparagales; family Amaryllidaceae; genus Allium; species Allium sativum. Next base: position 964,396,463 of record CM060910.1, on the reverse strand, counting down.
CCCGGTCGGTTGAGGACTCTTTTGAAATTGATGTGAGCTTGTCGATGCGGCGGCTTTCGAATGGCATTTGAGCTTCTGGTAGTGGCTCACGGGTGTAGGCTCTCAGACGTAAGTTTTCGGATGTATGCTTTTGGCTTTCTCGTGAATACTTAGAGGAGCTTGCCCTCATAATGTATGTAAATAGCTGCCAGCTTGAAACCGTTATTGGTCTCTGTACTAGCTGGATTAGTACGGATAGCCTGCATTTCGCTAGGGTTCCGGTTAGCCTTCCAGTGGAGCTTTTGGGATAGTATGATCTTCCGGAAGGTAGCTTCCAGTGATATTTCTGTTATCTAACGATGTGACCTTTCGTCATTTATGTAGTAGATGTTTTGGAAGCTGGTTCCAGATAATCATTATGCACCTCTGGCTTGAGGCCCTTGTTATCTTCGCCTTCCGATGTGTTGGTACTAAATAGGTTAATATCGGTGGCCCTTCCGGGTTTCAATAAGCGGAGCTCATGTCTTCTTCTTTCTTGTTTTCTAACTTCGGTGTCCTTTCGCTGTAGAATTTCCCTCTAGGTAGACCCTATCGGATGGACTTTGCTGGAATTCCATAGATTTTGAACTACTTTCTTCCTAGGAGGTGCCGGTTAATGCTGCTCCCAGATCATTCTTTTCTGCTTTCGGTTCTTTCTATTGTTTGAACTTTTGCTTTCGAAAGGTTCTCATATGCTTGTGTTCCTTCGATACCCCTTCATTGTCAATCTATATTAGGGGTTAATTTTAGTAGTAACATTTGCCCCCCCTTAGTGAATGGGTGTTTTCGAATTTTCAAGTCAAACTTTTCCTTTTCAAGTTCTTTTCCATTCATTTATGAGTTGTTTCTTAATGCTGGATACGTCATGAAACCTACAAGGTACTGCTTTTGGGCTAGCTCTTTTTCCTTAGACCGTTAAAGATTGAGGGCCAATGATCGATTTTCTACTCTGATAGAAACCTTAAACCAACCCTAACCTGGATAACCTAAGGATTGAAGACTAGGATCCCTTTGCGGTATTTGTGAAGGGTCGAATCAACCCAGATTCAGGTATTAAGATAGATAGAAGATCTCGAAAACCCCTTTCGGCATTTGTGAATGGCCAAATCCACCCAGATTCGGGTATTAATATAGAGAGAAGACCGGTAACCCCTTCCGACATTCGTGAAGGGCCGAATCCATCCAGATTCGAGTATTAATATAGATATAAGATCGGAAACCCCTTCCGACATTCATGAAGATCCAAATCAACCCAGATTCGGGTATCAATATAGGTAGAAGACCGGAAACCTCTTCCGGCATTTGTGAAGGACCGAATCCACCCAGATTCGAGTATTAATATAAAAAGAAGACCGGAAACCCTTACGGCATTTATGAAGGGCCGAATCAACCCAGAATCAGGTATTAATATAGACAAAAGACTATAAACCCCTTCCAGCATTTGTGAAGGGCTGAATCCACCCAGATTCGAGTATTAATATAGAAAAAAGACTGGAAACCCCTTCCGGCATCTGTAAAGGGCCATATCAACCTAGACTCGGGTATTAATATAAACAGGAGACCGGAAACCCCTTCCGGCATTTGTGAACGGCTGAATCCACTCAGATTCGGGTATTTACATAAATAGAAGACCGAAAACCCCTTCTGGCATTTGATTTGTGAAACAGAGGTTGTACGTGCTTCTTGAGCACCCTCTGGGCTTATGATGTCAAAGCAGAGGATGTACGTGCTTTGTTGGCGACTCTCTGGGCCTTTGTGTTCGGTGTTCTTGGCTAGCTTATCCACAAGTAGGACCCAAGGACTTACCCGACCTCCCTCCAGGAGGCGTGTTATCCTGACCATCGTAGGTGATGATAAGGTCTTAGAAACTTAGACGGGGCCATCGTAGGCAAAGAACTAAGGTTTAATCTTTTGACACTCTATACTGACTATTGTAGGTACTGATAGAGGCTTGCACGCCACCCCTTCCGAGGGATACCCTATCTTGACCATCATAAGTGACTATATGGGTTTGTGTTCTCTTCTGTGGGTAACGTGGAACATAAGCAGAGGTAGGACGTGATCTTCTACGAGCAGAAGTAGGACATGCTTAGTTCTAGGTGAGGCAGGGCGTACTCTCTATGAGCAGAGGCAGGGTGTGCTAATTTTAGATGCATTGCCATGACCATTTATGGTGTGAAACGGAGGCTTATGCTTTTGATTATTTAACATATCCCCCTTTGATTTAGGCATGGAGAAAGAATAACACACCATCCCCCTTCGGGGAATGCCTCATCTTGACCAATTTTGGTGATGACAAGGGATTTGATCCTTCTTCAACTTGACCCCTTTTGGGTTTATTTTAAGTTATTGGAAGGGTTTCTGTGCCCCTGGTTACGTGATCACCTTTGAATGAAAGTCCTTTTTCCTAATTTCCTTATCATTGAGAAGTACGGTCTTAAATATTCGAAGTTCCATGTTCTTGGAACAAGATCTCCGTTAGATCTGCATAGCCGATATGTTCTGGGCATAACTTCTTGATGGATGACCAAAGGTCCTTCCCAATTTGGGCCGAGAGGTCCATCCGCTGGGTTCTTTATGTTAGCCATGACTCTTCGTAACGCTAATTCTCCTTTTGTGAAGCTTCTAGTCTTGACTTTTGTATTGTAGTATTTCGTAATCCTTCTTTGATATTCAGCTGTCCTAATCGCATCCTTATCTCTTAAACCTTGTATTAAGTCTAGAGACTACTTTCTTTACTCCTGAGGGATCAAACACATAAGCTATCCTTCTATACGATGGGGTTTCGACCTCAACCGTAAGCATAGCCTTGCGTCCTTATGTTAAGGAGAAAGGGGTGTGTCTTGTTGTTGTTTTCGCAGAGGTTCTATATGCCCAAAGCACAAAAGGCAACTCTTCGGCCCAATCTCCTTTGGCTTGGTTTAGGCGTTTCTTAAGAATTGTCTTTATGGTTTTGCTGGCAGCTTCCACATCTTCGTTAGCCTTTGGGTATGCCACTGAGGAAAAACTTTTATTGATTCCATTTTTCTCAGGAAACCGAGTGGATTCTTCGCTCTCGACTTGTGTTCCATTATGTAATACGATTTTGTGAGGGATTCCAAAGCGGGAAACAATATTCTTTACTACGAATCTTAGCTCCTTTTTAGATGTGATTGTCGGAAGGGGTTCTGCTTCCACCCATTTGGTGAAGTAGTCAATGGCTACTACAAAATATTTAGCTCCTCCTTTGGAAATTGTTAAGGGTCCGATTAAATCTGTTCCCCATACATCGAAAGGCCAGGGGCTTGAGATAGTAGTTAGCTCGCTAGGAGGGAGCTGGGGCACCCTAGAGTACTTTTGACACCTTACACATTTTTTGACATACTCAACTGCTTGATTAATCATCTGTGGCCAATAATAACCCTGTTGTATGAACCTCTTGGTCAGCTTAATTCCATTGGAATGGTCTCCACGCCATCCTTCATGAGCTTCTTTCAATAGGTTAAGCCCATCTTCGGGGCTTGTACATCTTAAGTAAAGAAATGAATGCTCCTTTTTATAGAGTATATTATCCGTAATCACAAATGTAGGTGCTTGGTGTTTTATCCTTCTCGCATCTTACTTACTAAGGGGCAAGGTTCCATTCAGGAGATAGTCTATTATGGGAGTCATCCACGTGTTTTCGTTTTGGCAGTTTGTTTCCATTAAGGGAGTTTCCCCATTGGAGTTTCCCTCTTTATTTCCTTCGTATCCCTTTCTCAAAGCTTGGGACTTGGTCAGAACTAATAATTCTTTCCCCGTTCCCGATTCTCCATGCTCGACACTAGGCCATCGTAGGTGATGAAGTATATTCTTGTTATTATTAGTATGTAGATAGGCAACAAATATCATACTATGGTGAATGCCATTTATCTAATTAAAGGAAGATGTGTACAAATATTCCTTTGTCATTAATACATGTCCAGGTCCTTGGATCAAATCATATTCACACTCCATATGTCATCGATATATAGAAATTATGTAAATCAACAACCTACAACCTTCACTAAATAATGACTACCTAAACTGAATGTAAAATTAAGCCCATAAATTAAGAGCTAGTAGCCATATAAATCATCACATGATGTGGTACAATTATAGTATTCATCTTTGTATAGTAAAATAAATAGTTTAATAACCAATATAAATAATCACATACCTACTCAAATCGTTCCGTTTAACATACGTCCATTTTAACTATTTTAATCAATAGAAAAATCATCACTGGCAGACCCTATATCATATGTTAATAGATATCTCTTATTCAAACTTGTGAAATATTTAGAATTAAATATAAATGAATATGGCTGAATCGGAAAACAATTGTACATTATATTTTATGGATATGGATATTTATATGCATGTACATTATATTTTATGTTATTTACATGCATGTATATTATATTTTATGTATATGGATCAAACCACCATCGTACATGATTAATTTTTTTTAATAATTATTACAATCCACCAGTCAGCAGGCATAGAGTTGACAGAGTAGAGCTGCTACCGCAGAGATTGAGGAGCTGAGAGCTAGGGTGAACAACATAAGGAGAAAAATCATCGTCAACCCATTAAGATGACTCAGCTGCTAAATCGACGCTTAGCGGAGTTTGCGCGATAGTATGGGCGCTTCCCCTCATCAGCCGGATTTGCTGAAGATGATGATGAAGAAGGCGACAATCAGTGATGGTTGGATAGGTATGTTTTTTGTTGTTGGGGGCATATGTACAAATATGACTAGTTTGGATAGGTATGTTTTGGTACGGTTGATGTTGTAGACTTGCTGTATGTTTTTTTGATGTGATGGCAACTTATGTATTTTGTACGTATTTACGTTGTTTTTTATTTTTTATGATTTTTTTGGTAGATATGATGTGTTTTGCATGAATTTTTGATTTCTGGGTTCTGATGGTCTAGTATGATGATTTGAGATGAATGTGTGCTGAAAGGCTAAATAAAAGCAGAAATATAAAAAAATGCAGATTTTCCGACGGCTTCTGGGTACATGAATATACAAGGCTTTCCGATGGCTTAGGACGGTGTATTGGTTAGTTATAGTAACGGTTTCCGATGGCTCTCGACGGCCGTCGGAAGCCATCAAAAAACGACACCAATGGATTCAAGTCGTAGGAAAATTGAATGACGAGTTGTGTCGATAGCCGTCGGAAACCCTGCTTACCGACGCCTTGATTTGCGACGGGAATTTCAGACTGCTGTCATCGGCTCCCAACGGCTGACAGCCATCGGAAATCTGTATGATTCTTGTAGTGCACCCACTAAAGGAAAAGTAATTTCTGAAGAAATGCAAGTGACTGCAATGGAGAATATTGCAGGTTATGTTCATGAGACAATAGTAGAGATCAAAGAAAAAATTAATTTCAAAACTGGACAGGACAGTCCTAAAACTATAACGGAGGAAATAAGTCTCTTAGTTGGTGCAAAACATAATACAATGTCATGGAAAATAATGGATGCTTGGAAAAATGAAAAAATAAATTGGGAAGACATAGTAATATCTCTGATGCGTAGCTCTACCCGGTTCTTGTATGTACCAGGTATAGCTAGAAAATGTACAGTGCATAAACTTGCGCTGGATAGTAAGTTGATGTCCCCACAAAAGAAGAAGAAAAAAAAAAGAAAATCCGGATAGTATCTATATTTTTACCAAAACATGTAAAATATAAAGATTGGATAGCAACATGAAAGAGCACAAGTACTGCGTGACAAAAGTTCATGTTGCAGGCATCTTCACAAAGCATTGCCAAGAGCAAGATTTGAGCAACTTCGAACTATGCTTGGAGTTTCCGAAATTTGCATCAAGGAGGAGTGTTGAAGGTGTTGCAAATTTCTAGTGAATTCTAAAGTATGAAGATAATATAAATTTCTAGAATTCTCAAGTGATTAACAAATTGCTTTATGTGTTATTAAATAAGCATTTCTTGTTTTATCTAGAGTGTTTGTATCTAGAATATTCTAATAATAAGTAATTAGTTTGATATGCCTATAAATATGAGAAGAGATACATTATATCCATGTACTACAACAAGTATTGCAACTTGTACTACAATTACAAGCAATAAAGTTGTTGCATTGTTAAAACTTTACTTCCACTATTTCAACTACTCAACTATTTTCCACTATTACAACTAATGGTATGTTTGTTTTTGTGTCTGACATGTCCAGTGTGGAAAAAACGAAGGACCATTTTTTTATTGCAGATGCTACTTGAATACAATCTCAGTGTAGCTGTAACGAGTGGAAGTAGCAAAAAAAAGTAGGGAAAGGAAGGAAAAATCCTCAGTCCATCTGCACTGAGTCGAATGAGCGCTGCATCAAGTCAAATGCATGAGTGAATGGATATTTAGTCTACGTTATTTAATTTTTCAAAATTTGTTTTGTATGTTGCTTTTTTGACTCGTCGTGCTTTATTCACAAGACTGTAATAGTTGATTTGTATCTTGTATCACATATCATATAAAAATTAGAGGCTCTCAGGTATGGACTGAAGCTTAAACAGGTCGATAACTGTTAGAAGTTATATTTATTGTAATATTTATGAAATATCAAGTATACAATTCTAATTTTTATAATTTATATTTAAGGGAGAGGTTTGGTTCATCGATCACATACAAAATAATGTCATCAAAAAGGATGATAGGAACAAAATTCGTGGGAGGTAAATTGGCAGTGAGGAAAGTTGGCTGCTCAAAAAAGACTGTTTGAAAAAGGATAAATTAGGCATGGCATTAAAAGATTGTTGGTTGCTCAACTGATCTTTGCCTTTAGAAAAACCATCATTCTCTACTTTCCTCTGACACCCAGCTCCTACGCCTTGTGTTTTAACCATTGTTGCTAATTTTTCATAGATATTGATAATACTGTAGTGAGAATGACAAGTTAGTTTGTAATAGTTCCAAATGAAATATTAGCTTAATTTTCAAAGCGTTCCTCGGTATGGGATTTATCTGTGACATGCACTCAAGTAATAACAATGAAAAGACACAATGAATCAGTGGTGATTCAAGTTAGCCCCTACTGCTGCCAAGAAACCTAGCTCCCAGTGCTCCCAATTAGAAATGATATGAAAATCATAAAGTTTTGAAGTTCTTTGAACTCCCTCTTTTATGCTTATTATTGTTTGGAAAGTTTTTTATACACAACCTATAGAATATATGTAGGCAATGAAAAAAAAAACTTAAATTACTATGTCAACATGGAAATCTTTTCGTGTTATAAACACAAAAGATGAAATTTGGAATGAAATGCCAATGTATAAATGTCTTACATCAAAAATAGCTAGGATTGTTTTAATAATAAAAAAATCCAAAAAGGAAGGGCCTCGCTACTAAATCATTTATAGGAATCATATACCATTTGCTTATTTTGTTTAGCACTTAAATTGTTTGATATACCGAAGTGCAGTGGAATCTTTCTTTTGATTTTCTTTGTACAACTTCTCTTGTGCAGCTGTCCATCTTGTAGAATCTCCATCTGCAGGTGGCTCCGGATAATCTTTTTCGATGACATCCCATAAATCATGAGAGATGAAGAAGTCCATGGCAATCTCCTCTTGCTAATCAATTCTCGGATAAAATGATAATGTATCTCAATATGCTTTGTGCGAGCATGAAACACTGAATTTTTGGTCATTGCCACAACCGACATACTGTCACAGTAGATTTTTGTTGGCTTATCTTGAGTTGTAATAACTTCGTTTCTTTTCTGAAAAACTAAGATTTGATTGGAATTCTTGCTCCAGTAGTTCGAATGGAAACCATTAGAACAGCTCTTGCAGTTGTCGCACAATTAGAGCTTAATGTTTTCCAACTCGATGTCAAGTCTTCTTTTCTTAATAGTGAGCTTAAGGAAGAGGTATATGTTGAGCAGCCAGAAGGTTTTATGATAAGAGGAAAAGAAAATAAAGTCTATAAGCTTCAAAAGGAGCTGTATGGACTAAAGTAGGCGCCCTGAGCATGGAATTGCAAGATCGATAACTACTTCATTCAAAATGGTTTTCAAAGAAGCAAGAACGGACCTGCCCTTTATGTGAAAAATCAAGGAGTAGAATTTCTGGTTGTATGTCTATATGTTGACGATCTAATCTATTTCGGTACCAGCAACAATCTTGTTAAGGAATTTAAGGAAAGAATGATGATGGACTTTGAGATGACGGACCTCGGTCTGATGAAGTATTTTCTAGGCATGCAAGTCAAACAAGCAAGGGGCAAAATCTTCATTTCATAAGAGAAATACATTGAAGACATTCTTAAAACAATTCACATGGCAGATTGCAAACCAGTTAACACACCAATGATGCTAAATGAAAAATTAAAGCAAGAAGATGGCGCAAAGAAGGCGGATGGAAAGATATTTAGAAGCTTGGTTGGTTCGCTAATTTTTCTCACTCATACAAGGCATGATATTTGTCATGCAGTAAGTATACTTTCAAGATTCATGCAAAATCCAAGTAACAATCACTTGATTGCAGCGAAAAGAATTTTACGATATTTGAAAGGGACAAAAGAATGTGGGCTTCAATATGTCAAAGAGGACGAATGCAAGTTAGTCGGATTCACTGATAGTGACTATGCAGGAGCATTGGATGATTGGAAGAGCACATCAGGCTATGTATTTTGTCTCGGTTCCAAAGTAATCTCATGGAGTTCGAGGAAGCAAAAGACCGTAGCTTTATCTTCAGCTGAAGCTGAGTACATGGCAGCTTACTGTGTGATATACACCGCAGCAAAACGACATCGCAAAAAGGAAAAATCGAACAATTGTTGAAATGGCTCGAAGTATGCTGGAAGAAAAATCCATGCCAAAGAAGTTATGGGCTGAAGCTGTTAACAGGGCTGTCTATATATTGAATCGTTCGCCAACTAAAGCTGTTAGAAATATGACACCATTTGAAGCCTGGCATAAAAGAAAGCCCCAAGTAGACCAGATGAAAGTATTTGGAAGTGTAGCGTATGCATTGAACCAGGGCCCCAACAAAGATAAATATGAGAAGAAAGGAGAGAAATGTGTCATTGTTGGTTATAGCGATGAGTCGAAGGGATATCAGTTATTAAATCCCAAAAATGATCAACTCATTATCTCAAGAGATGTTGTCTTTGATGAAATGGCAGCATGGCAATGGGATCATGATGGCCACCAAAAAACAAATTCTATGGAGCCTAAAAGATCTCAAAATAATGGCTCACAATCTGACGGTTCTCAGCAAAGTATCCATGTAGATACTGCTCCTAGTTACGGCTCAAATGATGAAAATGAATATGAAGACTTGGACTCTCCTATTCGAAAGGTACGTTCATTACAAGATATTTATGACTCATGCAATGTTGTTCTTTTTTCTTGCAAATCGCAATTATTTGAAGATGCAAGCAGAGAAGATGTGTGGACTGAAGCAATGAATGAAGAAATAATAGCCATTGAGAAAAATAAAACATGGCAGTTAGTTGACTTGCCAAAAGATAAAGAAGTCATTGGCCTGAAATGGGTTTATAAGACAAAATATGGGGAAGATGGTTCTATAACAAGGCACAAAGCACGACTGGTTGCAAAGGGATATTCGCAACAGCCCGGAATTGACTAGAAGGTTGAGAAATTCAAGCAGCGATAGAAAATTACAAATTAAGGATGAGTGTTAAAAGTTAATTTGTAATTTTCAAGATTAAGCTATTGGAAATAATCTTGTTATTAGGCAACAATTTATCGCATTTACAAATTAGCCTTTGTATTAATGTAAGGAATAATTTAAGAATAAAGAATTCCTATACATGACATATTAGAGAATTCTAGATAAGGCATTGTCAGGAATGTTCCAGAGAATGTATTTCATTATATAATACAGTTGTGTCTCATTTACTAAAAAAATGAAATAAAGTGTCAAAGAAAAATTAAATCTTTTATCTATCTCTCCACATATTACTCTGCTGTGCCTAACATAAATTGCATTGCGGAAGACGTACAAAGAATAATGAATGTGATTCCAGAAAGTGTTAGATCCAACAAGTATTCAACTGATATTTTACATTCTGACTTTGGTCAACTGATCTCAAGGATCGATGATTTATAATATAAGTTTTGTATGTTCATGGATTTTCCTCTCGTTGTAAGTAAGCTGAAGATTGGTTGTGAGTATTGTAAGAATTGACGGAACAACTGACTTGATAACCAGTGAGAGACTTTCCTGGGTGATGCTCTGTTCTACACATGTTTTACATTTCTTATGTACTCAAGTAAATTTTATTAGACATTATAAATGCTAAAACTTAAAAAAAAATACTAAGGTGGCACTCTGAAACTGAAGGTAAAAAGAATTGCAGATGTTGAAAATTTTATGAAAGTGATGGTATCACTATGTTATATTAGCAAGTACTTAACTCATCTTTGGTAAATCTGTTAAGCCGAATTCATTTTAGTATTACTTGTGAGTTTGTTTACTATAGTGTGGTTGAAATATTGAAAGTTATGTCATATATCTTTTGCAGGAGATAGAGATAAACAGGTGTGCTGACAATACACCGAGCTCTATATCTGGGTTTAATAATCTATAGGTGTTAAAGCTTGTTGGGTTCATGGAAGGGTTGTACGAAAGGAATGGAGTATACGACATTGGGTTGACTATACTCGCTCATGGGTATAAGAGGCTGGTGAAGTAGGAGCTTAGTGGATGTGAGGGAAGTTATGATGGGATTAGTGCGATCGAGAGGTGTTGTTCAATGTTGGAGGAGTTGATTATTTGCGATCACAAGACGGATGGTGGTGGGTAGGGTGAAAGGTTTGAGAATTGGGAGTTGTAGGAAGATTGATGTGGATACGGTAGATTTGGAGCATTTGGGTTCATGTGCGAAGATTAAGTGGTTGTATTTGGAGAAGTGTAAAGTGAGAGATAAAAAGAGCCTGCAGGCATTGTTTGTGGTTTGTTAGTCGGTTAAGGAGCTTTTCTTTCAAAAAAATTGGAGTTGGACAATAGTATATTTGGAATTGCTAGCATTTACAAGAATGTGAAGAGTCTCTCATTAAAAGGATGTTCTCAAAATAACAACAGAAGGCCTGAGTCAGTAGTTCTACCATTAACCGATCTAAAAATCCTTACAGTAGTCTCATGCAACAAAATACGCAACAATGTTGTCACTCCCACTTTATCAAACTTAGTCACCGCTTTAAAGGAATTCAAATGGCAACCGGATTCAATCTATTCTTTTAATGAGCTTGTAAGTAACTTGAATCGGTAGAAAAGGTTGTAGATCTTTTAGACAGTTGTGAACATAACACTCTCTTTCATTTTGCTGATCTTGTGGCTCTCTAGGTAATTATTGTCGATCTTAAATTTGAAAGTATGGCAAAAAATAATTTCTTTCAGCTTATTGGTTAGAAAGTTGGTTTTATAAGACTAATTTCCACTTATTTCTGCTTGTCCAAATGAACTTTTTGACTTATGCTCTTTGATAGAAAGAAAGAAAGGTATTATTAGTTTTATTAAAAAAAATTGTGAAAATTTACAAAAGTTAACCAAATATTACAAGGAAGATAGTTATCAATAAATTTATTTTAAAAAGATTAAATTTTACGTGAATTTACAAAAGTTAACCAAATATTACAAAAAACTAACTATGCTATATAAAATGTAAATAAGTTCATAAAAATTAACCAAGTACTGTAAAATTTAGCTAAGTAAACTAATTTATGCAAAAGTTAGCAAGTTTATACTAATAATAGTAATAATAATTAACTAAACTTATAGCAATAATAAATTATAAAACATTAACAAAGTTAACTAAGTTTTATAAAAAATAACAAACTTATAATATTAATATTAATAATAATTATTATTAATTAAGTTTATAATAATAATAATGTATTATAGATATTAACCAAGTTTAGCTAAGTTATATAAAAATTAATTAAAATTATAATATTAATAATTTAACCAAGTTAACAAGTTATTAAGGATATGTACGAGGGGGTTGTGACTAGTGTAAGGGCATGCGATGGTGAGACCAATGACTTTCCCATTAACATAGGGTTACATCAAGGTTCGTCTTTGAGCCCCTATATTTTTTTCTTAGTGATGGATGAAATTACAAAAGATATACAAGGCGAGATTCCTTAGTGTATGCTCTTTGCTGATGATGTTGTGCTGATTGATGAAAGTAAAATAGGGGTTAATAGGCAACTGGAGTTGTGGAGGGAGACCTTAGAATCGAAGGGTTTCAGGATTAGTAGAACTAAAATGGAGTATATGAAGTGTGAGTTCAGCGGTATCAGGTTAGATGATGGAGATGTCAGCCTGGCCGGTCAAGTAGCACCCAAGAAAGAATCCTTTTGATATTTAGGATTTATGTTGCAGTTTGACGGGGAGATTGATAGGGGTGTTAATTTTAGAGTTCAAGCAGGATGGGTGAAATGGAGGCTTGCATCTGGCATTCTCTGTGATAGGAAGATCCCTTAAAGCTTAAAGGAAAGTTCTATAGAACAACAATCAGGCTGGCGATGTTATATGACGCAGAATGTCGGCCTACTAAATGGCAACACGTCCAAAAGATATGTGTATCAGAGATGCGTATGTTGTGTTGGAGCTGTGGGCATACCAGACGAGATCGGATTAGGAATGATGATATTCAGGACAAACTTGGAGTTGCACCTGTTGAAGAGAAGTTAGTCCAACACCGCTTGAGATGGTTTGGGCATCTCCAACGACGGCCGCATGATGCACCAGTGCACGTTGGAATTATAGGCCGCGCCGAAGGCCCAAGGAGAGGTAGGGGCCGACCTAAAGTGACATGGGAGGAGATAGTAAAATGAGACTTAAGGAATTGGAATATATCTGAAAAGTTGGTTTCGGATAGGAGTGCATGGAAGCTAGCAATCCATGTACCAGAACCTTAGGGTCTTCTTCTTTTTTCTTTTATTTATTATTTTTTTACGAAACTTTTTAATCTTCGTTTTTGTTTTTTTAAACTTTTATTTTACTTTCACGAAAGATTTTTACCTTTTTTTTAGGGGGTGGGGGGGTCCATGTCTAGCCAACCCCAACTTGTTTGGGATTTATGGCTTAGTTGTTGTTGTAACAAGTTTTTTAAATAATAGTTGTAATAAATTAAATATGATTTACAAATAAATTAACTAAGTATTATAATAACAATAGAAGCAGTAATTGTAATAATAATTTATCTAAGTTAACTAAATTTTATTAAAAAAAAGATAAGATTTATGAAAACTAAATAAGTTTATAAATATTTAACTGAGTTTATAAAAAGTAATAAGTATAATAATGATAATTAGCTAATCTTATAGTAATAATAAGTGACTATAAATTATAAAATGTTAACCATGTTAATTAAATTTTATAAAAATTAACAACTTTACAGTGATAGTAATATAATCTAGGTTTATAATAAACATAGTAATATTAAATTATAAAATATTAACAAGTTAACTAATTTTATAGTAATGATAATTTAACTAAGTTAACTAAGTATTGTAAAAAATAATAACTAATTAATAAAAAATTAACTAGATATTATAAAACTATAATAACAATAATAATAAATTAACCATGTTAATTAAATTTTGTAAAAATTAATCGAGAGTTGTAAAAATTAAACAAGCTTAAAAAAATTGACTACCTAAGTAAAGTTTTATTATAAATAAGGGGTCATCAATAAGATTATTAAATCGTCGATGGTAAATTAAATAAATTGTATGTTTTTCACTCAGTATGTTATTTACAACCAAAATTAAAATGTGTCATGTGTTGCTGGCGAAATCCCGGCTTATGAATTTCTTTATTGTAGGTAATTAAATACCGTCAAAGCAAAAATATAACACTTTCTTCTTTTGTTATAAGCACACGAAACTTTTCGTTGTCCATTTTGTTGGTATTTGGTGCAAACTTGCTTTATGGATATTGTGTTTTTATTTATAGATATTGTGATTTTGTTCAGCGGATAATATGTAAACTTAGTTTATGGTGTTACATTTGTTTATGAAAATGATGTAAATTTGGTTTATATATGGTATATTTTTTTATGGATATTGTGTTATATAGTTTATGTAAATAATTAATAGTTATATGTTTATATGATAGTTTTTGTATTTGATTTGGACATGTTGTTGATTTTAGTTGCTTGATATATATTTAAATGTTGTTGATATGTATGTGCATATACATACATACATACATACATATAAATGAGCCGAACTACCAATTGGATTTGAGACAATAATGGGATCTTCTATTATACAAGTACTAAGGTGCAGAGACTCAACTATGGAAGCAAATATAAAAGAATGTGAAGCACCAGAATCAAATAAGGTTCTAACAGGATGATTGAAAAGAAAAACTAAACTTTCAGCAGAAACGTTCCTACCTCTCTTAGATACACTAGTAGTGAGAGCATGCAATTGCCCTCTAGAAGATTATGTCCTTTGCCCTTGTCCTTGTCCTTCGGGCATTCCTTGATAAGATGCGCTGCCTCACCGTACTGAAAACAACCACCTGTCTTCTTCTTCCTACAATTAAATGACCCACTATACCATAGAAAAGACACTTCTTCTTATCGCGGTATCTATTATTTCTTCCACCCTTCTTATATTCCAATCCCTTGTTTGTGATTCTTCTACTTTGGCCTCTTTCTTTTCATCTTTCTCCTTCTGCGTGGATTAAGCCATATCAACAAGCTTCTTATACTTGGACTTGTGCTTCTTAGCCCAAACTCCCTTATTCTCATCCTTACTATCCTTGTATAGCTTGTTGACAAGTTTCTCGAAACTACCTCCATCGCACGACAACCTACAAAGCTTGAAAAGAAGATTAGCCGCAGGTGAAACTACTACGGCTACAGATGCAGGTTGGGCACTACTCCGCCCTCAACGTGTGCCGTATGCCTTCGAAATTTTGGCAAAAAGAAAGGAAGAAGAGATTCAAATAGATAATTGAAAGATAGTGCTCATGGCTTTGGGGAATATGCCTTTTAAAAACAGTACATTTCTCTTGAAAAACGCTTCTTTAAAACATGTTTTAGAAAATACTTCTTTATAAAAATGCTTTTGAAAAATCTTTTATCTGTTCTGGTAACCTTCAGCTCTGATACCACGTGTAACACCACACCTCCGTTAAGGTTACTCACAAAGGGAATGCATTAACTTCAGTGGAGCATCATAAGTGTATAGAACAGATAAATTACAAAACAGACAAAATTTAAACAGCGGAAAATGAATAAAACTTTACTTTATTGATAAAACAACAGCTTGGTAAAACAGCTTGTACAAAGATTGTTTTCCAACACCAAAACACCCTTACCCATTACAACAAAGCATCTGTCTTGTTTAACAAAATAAAGAAGCACAAAATGACAATGATATTCCCCAATAAAGCATGAGCCAGCCATAGCAGTGGAAAAGAGAGTCCAAAGCAATACATCGTCTATCTTCGAGTTTGAAAAAAAAACTGAGCTAAGTGGTGATATTCCCTCCCTATGAACCGGGGGGAACGGAAGAAAAGAAGGCAAAAGAAAACGGGTCAGACATAAGTCTGGTAAGTCCAGTGATTATTCAGCATGTAAATAGGTAAAAGGATCTTGACATGAATAAACTGAATACCATACATAACCATGATAATAAGCATAGTAAGACAAGAAATGATGATCGTTAGATATGACAAGGTAGGATACACGAATGCGCTTCGGTTCTTTTTCCGATTTCCTAATTTCTCTGCACCACCCAACTAGCATCCCAACTAGTGTCTTTTATAGAACAATTCGTATTCCCTACTAGTGTCCCCACTAGTATCCTGTAAAAAAGGATTCGTATCCCCTACTAGTGTCCCAACTAGTATCTTGTGTTATAAATTAAGGCGATCCCAACCCCGCAATTGTGATAGCCATTAGGTATACATCTAGTATGAGGATCTTACCTCAATCGGCCTAATTGCCATGAAAATGTAGACGTACCCTTACTACCCTATCGATCGACTCCCTACTTGTATTAATTTTTCCTTGTGTCTATGTCAATCAGCCATCTCTTGCGTGTAGATACCCTGTGTTGGTCCCACCGTAAGGTGTATCATCCCTATGATAGTGACCCGACACGATTCAAGATGCACAGTGTATACTACTGATGCCCAGTGCCTGCTTTTCCACTCCGGAGCATGTCCATACTCCGTCGGAACTACACTGTTTCTCCCCCTGCCGCTATTTTGACCGCTTTTAATCAGCCCGGTAATTGTGCCCCACCCTGCCTAGTTTCAGGGTACCGTGATACATCTATGTGGGTTACTGCTGAAATGGGTCCCCATTACTAGGGTTTCCTAGGGTCTATTCGTATACCCCCCAAATTGGTTAAGTGTTATCCATCCATTCAAGTTAACTTAACACATCCACACGTCATGCCAAGTTGGTTAAGTGTTTATTATTAACTTAACCCTTCTCATTCATCATGTTGTAATCGGTTAAGTGTTTTCTATTAACTTAACTCTTTTCATTCATCATATGATATTGGTTAAATGTTTCTCTTTAGCTTAACCTCATTCGTTCAGCATGCTATGTTGGTTAAGTGTTTCCCATTAACTTAACCCCACTTGTTCATTGGTTAAGTGTTAACTTAACCCTACCACTTGTCATGTTACATTGGTTAAGGGTTGCCATCTTGTGCTACTTAACCCTACCACTTGTCATGTTACATTAGTTAAGAGTTGCCCTCCTGTGTTACTTAACCCTACCACTTGTCATGTTATATTGGTTAAGTGTTGCCCTCTTGTGTTACTTAAACCTACCACTTGTCATGTTATATTGGTTAAGTGTTGCCTTGATTAACTTAACTCTACCACTTGTCTTGTTACATTGGTTAAGTGTTGCCCTGTTGTGTTAACTTAACCCTACCATTCTTAGCCTGTCTGTTTCTTAGCTTTAATTCATTCATTAAAGCACAAACCTCTCACATTAGATCTATATTGCTGCGGTCGTTGGATATGTCGAGCGGTTCCGGGCAGTACACCACAACTCAATCTAACCTCGGGTTTTTGGGCTTAATGTGCTAACCTCTCACATTAGATCTATATTGTTACGGTTGCTGGATGTGCAGGGCAGTTCCAGGCAGTCTTACACCGTAACTCAATCTAACCTCGGGTTAGGCATATTCTTTTTTTCATTAATTTACATATTTAAAATTTATGTTCATATGTTAATTATCCACAAGTGTGGTCAATTCAAGTCATGCCCCATTTACCCTCTAAATTATGTCCATAATTCTAGGTGTACAAATTCTACCATTTCATGCTACTAATCATTTACATGATTATGAGCAAATCTATGCCAATAACATGTAGTTTAATATTTTCCCCCAACGTCTCCCCCATTATTCATTCGCATAATTCACATAGAACGTTAGGCTCGCAAATTAACCTAACTTATAAACAAAGGGGAAAAGAAAGGGACATGTAACATTCCAACAGGCGTAAACAATATAGCTCAACATGTGTTGTAACGGCCCGCAAATTCATACTATTTGAGTTGTAACACCACACGTCCAACCCAAATTGCACAGAAATACGAATCATTATTAGAAAGAAGTTAGAGGATTAGAAATAGAAAGAAAGAAATGTTAGAATAGAAGAAAACAAAGAAGACAAATCTCACAGCGAAATGAATAAAATATATTATATAACATAACTTTTGAAATACAAATCAGTAATTTTATATACATACCATCATCAAAGCACAAAAGTTATTGCTGGAACAGTTATAAACACCTGTTTCCAAATACAAACATGGTTCATAGCGGAATATATGATAGTCTATAGCCAACTGGTGAATCCTCCTGCTTCCAGCTCTTTCAAGTGAATCTGAAAAATCCTGACTAATTGACCGCCCGTACAAATTTGGGCACCCAAGAGTTTAGGGAAAACAAAACAAAATAAACTCTGGGTCGGTCATGGGACTGGTGTGAGTAAACTCCAACCATTTATTTAACTTTCAAAATCTTTTAGAAAGAAAGGATAATAGTAAGACCAGCCCACACATAAACATGGACGGTTTTTTACCTTACTATAACCCAAAACACTTTGATACAAAAATCCAGTGACATTATAATAGTGTCTAAATCAAATAAATAGAATTTAGTGGAACGCTTGCATCTCACGCTCCACATACATAGTATAAAATCAAAAACAGCAGGGCGCTTATTGGAGACTGGATTTCCAACATGACAAGGTATGGAACCACCTTCCGATAGTGTATCTCTAGAGAGGAATACACTGGGTTCAACAAGAACATCTTGCAACCCGGCCCACACATGACCGACCACTCATTTCGCTTGAGCAGATCAAATGTATATCACCAACGGTTAGGATCAGCAACCGTTTCCCGAATGGGACAGCATCGAAAAGAATAAGGAATTAAATGAATCCATAGATAGGTGATTATACACCCTAATGGGAGCGACCCACATAGCCATGCTGCCTGCCCGATTTTTGTCATTTCCCAGTTATTGAGGCCTGAGGCTACGATTACTTTCCATTCATTGATAGCACAATCACTTTGAATGCCACATTGTCAGATCCGTGGATCACTAATTGATTTGCACAAATATATTCCGGATATTATGCTAAGGGAAAAAATCCGTTGCCACCATGTATATTTATACAGACCAATATATTCGATCATTGGAAATACTCTGTCATACATTCGTCCATTTACGTTCGTTCTGGGATTGAATGGAACCGAAGGAACAATTTCTATAAATAGAAAAGGCCCTTGCACTTTACTCCGTCTACGATTATCTTCATATAATCTGATTCGCAATGCTACTGCCAATACAGAGTGGTTCTCGGATAATAATCCAACTGGTATCTCCATATTGACAACGATATTGGCAAACACTTCGATAGTCGGTTATTTAACTATCGAAGAAAAATAAATAAACATCCGTTCAAAACATCAAACAATCACTGGGCCTATTAATTAATATTTCATTAATTAATTCACTTCTTCATTTCCTTATCAAATATTTGTTAACCAAATATTTTTTTAGTAATCTTATTGATCTCTTACGCTAGTTGGAAAACAAACATTTCCCTATATCACCTTCTTTTATTTTCTATATTTATAAATTATATTCTATTCGCAAGTGAAAACATTTTCAATCACTTATCTCTTTCACGGCTCGGTTATTTTTATACTTAGGAAATATTTATGATATATTTCCAAAATTCCACTTACCTAGGTTAAAACAACTGTTGTGTAAAACATCGTTACAAACAACCCAAAATACCGCATTCGACTAACCCTTATTCAAACGTTTCTCTTCGATATTGAATCTTATCATTTATCAGCTAATAATGAAATCAATCAAGTTGGGGTATAATTAACTCTCAGACCTTGACTGAAAATATTATTAACTTCAAAATAGACAAGACTGCTAATTCGAATAATCAACACTATATTAAACCAATTTTCCATTTCTAAAACATATATACTTTCCTCTTTCTATCCTTACTCGATTTAAATTCACATATTTTTCTTTTTGTTAATAATATACTATTTTTAGTTGTTTCCTCATGGAATTCTATTTATATCGATACATTGATTTCTAACTATCAAAATTTCTTTAAAATATTCTAACTCCCTAAATTTTCGGAAAATTTTGCCATAACCTCCTTTGTATCGATAGCATCGGGAAAATTCCCAAAACGCCACACAGGCCTCTCTAATCAAAAAGAAAAAGAACAAGCCAAGCGGCTAGCCGATACGCCGCATAAAACCTCATATGGAATTTAAACGTGTACTTTTTTGTCGGGCACTTATACTATAATCTTCATGCACTTCATTCCATACACGTCTAACACATATTCACCTGTTTCCAATTTATCCCAACTAGGTCCAGTCATTTCTAACTCAAGTCGCTAATTTATTCTTTTAATTAGCTCTTTTGCCAACTCTCTTTAGTTTGAACATATCATGTTCAAATAAATTTTATTTCACTTGTAATCACGTCGAGTTTCATTTCTAACTATATTCGATTTTGAATATATATACTCAACTCATTTACCTTTCAAAGTTCAATTCCGATTTAAAATTTTCATTGACTAATTATTCTTTAAATTAGTTAATTTTATTTGATACTTAAAAATCTGATTTTTGTTTCAAAAATCAATTCATTACTCCACTTGAGTTCAAATATATTTATAACTCAAGTCTGGATTTTTCCAATGCAAATTCGGATTTTTATTAACTTAAAATCCTTTTATTTATTTAAATAAACCATTATGGTTTTATAGTGGTTCTGGCGCTGTTTTTCTGAAAATTTGATTTTGATATAACTCAAAATCTATTCGACGAAATCCAAATTTTTCTCCTCCATTAGAAAACTATTATCAAATTGGTCCTGACGTTTCTTGTTTCAAAGAATTCCGACTTCAATTGAGTTCTGTATACTCAATTGAAGTTCGAAACGCCAATTTACAAACTACCGCGCTGTGGCGAGTTCGTTTTAATTATATATATATATATATATATAAAAACGTTTTAAACTTCGTTTATATATATTCCAACTCTATTCTAATATATTTTAATATATATTAAACAAAATTTCCAATTTCAATTTGATACTTCTGATTATTTATAATCGTCGATTTTTCCTTACTCGGCAATAAATTTAATTATACTCAATCTTCTATATTTAATTCCAATTCCTTTGACAATTTATAAATCCTCTGGATTTTTTTTTTAAATCCACATTCTGAAATATATTTTGTCGTTCTCATTTCGAAATGATTTCAGCTTTCTATTTTCAAATTCTCTTTGAAATTTCTATTTTCAAATTCTATTTTCAATTCTATTCAAATTTTATTCAATTTTATTCAGTTCTATTCAAATTTTTGTATATTCAAATTCTATTCAAATTTTATAAATTCAAATTCTATTCAAATTTTATATTCAAATTCTATTCAAATTCTATATTCAAATTCTATTCAGATTCTATATTCAGATTCTATTCAAATTCTATATTCAAATTCCATTCAAATTCTATTTAAATTTTCTTTATTCATTCTTAAACAACTCTCGATTTCAATTTCTTTTGAAATCGATATTTCTACTTTTGGAAAATAGATTTCCCTTTTCAATTTCACACTCGTATTTTTATTTCTGAATTATCCAATGATAATTCTTTTCACTTCATTTATAAACTTCGTTTAAGAGAATAAAAACAAGTAGTTCTTTTATAAAGTAGAAATAAAAATAGAAATATCGATTTCAAAAGAAATAAAAATAGAAATATCATTTCAGAAATAAAAATATGAGTGTGAAATTGAAAAGGGAAATCTATTTTCCGAAAGTAGAAATATCGATTTCAAAAGAAATTGAAATCGAGACTTGTTTAAGAATGAATAAAGAAAATTTAAATAGGATTTGAATAGAATCTTAATATAGAATTTGAATAGAATTTGAATATAGAATTTGAATAAAATTTGAATATAGAATTTGAATTTATAAAATTTGAATAGAATTTGAATATATAGAAATTTGAATAGAATTGAATAAAATTTGAATAGAATTGAATAAAATTTGAATAGAATTGAATAAAATTTGAATAGAATTTGAAAATAGAAAATTCAAAGAGAATTTGAAAATAGAAAGCTGAAATCATTTTGAAATGGGAACAACAAAATATATTTCAGAATGCGGATTTTAAAATAAATCCAAAGGATTTATAAATTGTCAAAGGAATTGGAATTAAATATAGAAGATTGAGTATAATTAAATGTATTACCGAGTAAGGAAAAATTGACGATTATAAATAATCAGAAGTATCAAATTGAAATTGGAAAATTTGTTTAATATATATTAAAATATATTAGAATAGAGTTGGAATATATATATAAACGAAGTTTAAAACGTTTATATATATAAAAATATAATTAAAACGAACTCGCCGCAGCGCGGTAGTCCGTAAATTGGCATTTCGATCTTCAATTGAGTATACAGAACTCAATTGAAGTCGGAATTCTTTGAAACAAGAAACGCCAGGACCGATTTGATAATAGTTCTAATGGAAGAGAAAAATCTGGATTTCGTCGAATAGATTTTGAGTTATATCAAAATCAAATTTTCAGAAAAACAGCGCCAGAACCACTATAAAACCATAATGGTTTATTTAAATAAATAAAAGGATTTTAAGTTAATAAAAATCCGAATTTGCATTGGAAAAATCCACACTTGAGTTATAAATATATTTGAACTCAAGTGGAGTAATGAATTGATTTTTGAAACAAAAATCAGATTTTTAACTATCGAATAAAATTAACTGATTTGAAGAATAATTAGTTAATGAAAATTTTAAATCGAAAATTGAACTTTGAAATGTAAATGAGTTGTGTATATATATTTGAAATCGAATATAGTTAGAAATGAAACTCGACGTGATTATAAGCGAAATAAAATATATTTGAACATGATATGTTCAAACTAAAGAGAGTTGGTAAAAGAGCTAATTAAAAGAATAAATTAGCGACTTGAGTTAGAAATGACTGGACCTAGTTGGGATAAATTGGAAACAGGTGAATATGTGTTAGACAGGTATGGAATGAAGTGTATGAAGATTATAGTATAAGTGCCCGACAAAAAGGTACACGTTTAAATTCCATATGAGGTTTTATGCGCTGTATCGGCTAGCCGCTTGGCTTTTTCTTTTTGATTGGAAAGGCCTGTGTGGCGGTTTAGGAATTTTCCCGATGCTCCCAGTACAAAGGAGGTTATGGCGAAATTTTCCAAAAATTTAGGTAGTTAGAATATTTTAAAGAAATTTTGATAGTTAGAAATCAATGTATCGATATAAATAGAATTCCATAAGGAAACGAACTAAAAATAGTATATTATTAACAAAAAGAAAATCTGTGAATTTAAATCGAGTAAGGATAGAAAGAGGAAAGTATATATGTTTTAGAAATGGAAAATTGGTTTAATATAGTGTCGATTATTCGAATTAGCAGTCTTGTCTGTTTTGAAGTTAATAATATTTTCAGTCAAGGTCTGAGAGGTAATTATACCCCAACTTGATTGATTTCATTATTAGCTGACAAATGGTAAGATTCAATATCGAAAAGAAACGTTTGAATAAGGGTTAGTCGAATGCGGTATTTTGGGTTGTTTGTAACGATGTTTTACACAACAGTCGTTTCAACCCAGGTAAGTGGAATTTTGGAAATATATCATGAATATTTCCTAAGTATAAAAATAATCGAGCCGTGAAAGAGATAAGTGATTGAAAATGTTTTCACTTGCGAATAGAATATATTTTCTAAATATAGAAAATAAAAGAAGGTGATATAGGGAAATGTTTTTTTTTCAACTAGCGTAAGAGATCAATAAGATTACTAAAAAATTATTTGGTTAACAAATATTTGATAGGGAAATGAAGAAGTGAATTAATTAATGAAATATTAATTAACAGGCCCAGTGGTTGTTTGATGTTTTGAATGGATGTTTGTTTATTTTTCTTCGATAGTTAAATAACCGACTATCGAAGTGTTTGCCAATATCGTTGTCAATATGGAGAGACCGGTTGGATTATTTTCCGAGAACCGCTCTGTATTGGCAGTAGCGTTGCAAATCAGATTATATGAAGATAATCGAAGATGGAGTAAAGTGCAAGGGCTTTTTCTATTTATAGAAATTGTGCCTTCGGTTCCGTTCAATCCCAGAACGAACGTATATGGACGAATGTCTAACAGAGTATTTCCAATGATCGAATATATTGGTCTATATAAATATACATGGTGGCAACGAATTTATTCCCTTAGCATAATATCCAGAATATATTTGTGCAAATCAATTAGTGATCCACGGATCTGACAATGTGGCATTCAAAGTGATTGTGCTATCAATAAATGGAAAGTAATCGTAGCCTCAGGCCTCAATAACTGGGAAATGACAAAAATCGGGCAGGCAACATGGCTTTGTGGGTTTCTCCCATTAGGGTGTATAATCACCTATCTAGAGATTCATTTAATTCCTTATTCTATTCGATGATGTCCCATTCAGGAAACGGTTGCTGATCCCAACCGTTGGTGATATACATTCGATCTACTCAAGCGAAATGAGTGGTCGATCATGTGTGGGCCGGGTTGCAAGATGTTCTTGTTGAACCCAGTGTATTCCTTTCTAGAGATACACTATCGGAAGGTGGTTCCATACCTTGTCATGTTGGAAATCCAGTCTCCAGTTAGCGCCCTGCGGTTTTTGATTTTATACTATGTATGTGGAGCGTGAGATGCAAGCGTTCCACTAAATTCTATTTATTTGATTTAGACACTATTATAATATCACTGGATTTTTGTTTCAAAGTGTTTTGGGTTATAGTAAGGTAAAAACCGTCCATGTTTATGTGTGGGCTAGTCTTACTATTATCCTTTCTTTCGAAAAGATTTTGAAAGTTAAACAAATGGTTGGAGTTTACTCACACCAGTCCTATGACTGACCCAGAGTTTATTTTGTTTTGTTTTCCTAAACTCTTGGGTGCCCAAATTTGTACGGGCAGTCAAGTAGTCGGGATTTTTCAGATTCACTTGGAAGAGCTGGAAGCAGGAGGCTTCACCAGTTAGCTATAGACTATCATATATTCCTCTTTGAACCATGTTTGTATCTGGAAACAGGTGTTTATAACTGTTCCAGGAATAACTGTTGCGCTCTGATGATGGTATGTATATAAAGTTACTGATTTGTATTTCAAAAGTTATTTTATATAATATATTTTATTCGTTCCGCTGTGAGATTTGTCTTCTTTGTTTTCTTCTATTCTAACATTTCTTTCTTTCTATTTCTCATCCTCTAACTTCTTTCTAATAATGATTCGTATTTCTGTGCAATTTGGGTTGGACGTGTGGTGTTATTAGTCAACTCAGATAGTACGGATTTGCGGGCCGTTACATGTGTAGTATAAATTTGGGATAGAACGACATAAACTTAATTAAGCATATGAACGTGATCTTACATTTAAATTAGATCCAATTAATATGCGAACTAGCATAGATCTAATTGTATAAGCATGAACTTATATAGATCTTAAGCATGGGTACTAGCTTGGATCTAAACATGTAAGCATGTATGATCATAACTTATCATGTAATTTGCATATACAGCATAGTAGGTTCAATTGTGTTAGTCCAATAGTCTCATAGGCATAGGATTACAACATGATAAATCAATCACAATAGTTCCATAGGCATGATAGGTTCCATTTTGTCAATCCAACAGTCTTATAAGCATGTTAGGTTTCATTATGTCAATCACAATAGTCGCATAGGAACGATAGGTGTCATTACATTAATCACAATAGTCTCATAGGCAATTTAGAATTGACTAAAGGATAAGCACAAATAGAATTAGGCATAGTTCTAGATCTAGTTATTACAGTCGTGATTTTTTATTAGGTGTTCACATCTAAACAATAACTGTACTTATAGAAAAAGGACGGATCTTGATTTCTGGGATCTGATTTCTGAATTTGAAAAGCTATCATTTGATGTAGACGTTTGATTCTCTAGTTCTTCTAATTGATTCCTAGTTTGAATTTGATTCTCTAGTTTGGGGTAGATGAATGGAGGCTAGACCAGTTTGTAGACGAACAACATGACGGCTTCATAGAATGAGTTCCAGGGTTGAGGTTTGGGGTGATTATATAGGAGTCTAGGTTCAATTCTAGCCTTTAGATTAGTCTACGGGAACCAGAGCCATCAAATCAAAGAGATGTGTCATCCAACCAACCATAGCATGACACATATGCCTTAATACCTCAGAAATCAGTCATTGGCCAATCAGAGAAGGCCACATCATCACATGACTGTAAAAATTCGTCACATGAGCTGGATCTGGGAGGGGTCAACTCCCCACATGGGGGGTCGATACCTATGTCGACTCCCCTTGGGGAGAGGGGATGGGTGACACCCCTTAGCGGGAAATTTCCGCTCAGGCCGCTCTTGTCAGATTTTGAAATTTGAACTGTTTTCTGATCTGATTTATTATTATATTTAATTACTGTTTAAAATTGGAAACTTCTGAACTCCATAACTTCTTCATACGGAGTCCGATTCACACAAACTCGGACTCTATCTCAAGCAGAATTCCGAGACGAACGCAATGGCATAACCCGTTTCACTCGATTCCTCGTTTAAAAATTAAGTGTTCTTAGATTCGTTAATTTTAATATTTAAAATTACGGGGTGTTACAAATTACATCAAGATTGAGTAATAATTCATGATCGAAAAATAATGGTTTATTCGAAATCACTTGAACAAATGTAAATCATAAGATGAATCATTTATAAGGATTAACAATTTCAGATCTGAGAGGTGTGTAAGATTCAAAATATCAGAAATTTCAAATGGTCTCAAACAAACAAAAATCTAAACCAGATGATCATGAATAACAATGAATTTCAAGATGTAAACAATGAGTTTCAAGTCAAAAAAAATTCAAGCCAATCTGAAAGTTATTGAACTTATCACAACTGAGAAGTAGCTGTGTGTTGTAATGAGTATAAATTTTCAAGCCTTTCTAAACTGAATAAGAAGAAACTTAGAACAACAGAGATGTGTGATATTTCAATTGTTTTTCAGATCTTCAAAAATTTAAAATTCAAATTAATAGTGTTCGAGATATGATATGAATTCATCAACACCGTTATGAATTAAGAAAATTAGAAAATAAACCTCAAAACAATTGCAGAAATTTACAAGTTTAAATTTAAGATCTGGAAATGATTAAAACATTAGAGTATTATACAAATGAAGTGAATTTCCAGAAAATATGA
Organism: Allium sativum; assembly: GCA_030737875.1. Classification (NCBI taxonomy): domain Eukaryota; kingdom Viridiplantae; phylum Streptophyta; class Magnoliopsida; order Asparagales; family Amaryllidaceae; genus Allium; species Allium sativum. The sequence goes on along the minus strand of CM060910.1, from coordinate 964,369,612 downwards.
ATTCTACATTTGGAAGTTTAAGGAAGCCCAGAATAAAAGTAAATAATATGGCAGTGTCAAATCAAAAATAGAAAAAGAAGGGGTAGAAGAAGGAATACACAAAGGAAATAAAAACAGAGAATATTTACAAAGATGAGTTTAGAGATCATATCTGAAATCGATGTAAGAAAATGAATCTCTAACTCAATTCATCTTGACTAAGGAACTGTGGATGATCCAAATATATGAAGCAGTTTGAATTCAATTTCTCTTTCGCAAAGCAGATCCTCAACCATCCTACGATACCTAGGCATTTAGAGGATCGAGTGGTCTAACAAAGTTAGTGAAACCACTCACAGTTGTGTGTCAGACATTTGGTACCCAAACTTATTTGAACAACAACCCATCAGAATTAACCATGGTGCCTTTAGGAATCCATATCTGTCTGAATTTAGATGAATTCATTTTATTTCTTTTTGAGGTTCAAACAGAGTTATTTCTAAACAAGTTTACATTTTGCTTTCGATTCAAAAATCCTTTGAAATTGTCACTGTTCAAATTATCAAGTAGATTCTTTTCAAAGACGGTTTGAAGGATTTTTAAAATCGTTTGAATTCCGTTTTTTGAAGCACTTATTTTTCTCAAAACCAAGACCGTTTTTATTTCCTAAAGAAAATTGGTTTTTCAACAACATATTCTATGATTTTTCACTATTAGAGAATTTTTCCTGAAGAAAATCAAGCCTGTCAAATAACAAATTGATTTCCCCAAAACCACGGGTAAAAAGCTAAGAGAAACGAGTTCCTCTACCACCAAACATAGTTTTGAAGAGATCAACTTACGCGATCTGTTAGGTATACTCTGTCAGACATTCTTCCATACAAATTGCCCTGGGACTGGACAAACCTAAGGCACTACTCTGTAACAGAACAACCCTTGCATAAACTCCATCTTCAATAATCTATGACTTGAAACTTATGAATCGAATCGAAGTGGAATTAAATTCTGGACTCTTCGAGTTGACAACGTAAAAGGTCCAGATTTGATAGTTGGTGATTTAACTATCAAATATAAAATAAAATGTGTGGATTTATTTCCATTGGATTTGCTAGACTTTATTTACATAATCTTCAGTTATCTAAATTCGAATATTAACTTTGTTTTATTTATCAGAAAACATAAGTATTCCTTTTTAACTTTGGAAATTTCTAAGATAATTCTTACGCGATAATCTCACTCCTGAATGTACGTTTCATAACTTAAAACGATATTCAACTCTAACACTCATTTCGAACACAAACCAATACTATTTATCGGATAATGGTGAAGTCGTTCAAGTTGGGGTATTTTAATTACCTCTCAGACGTTGAATCGAAATCATTCTTATCGTTAAGGTTTGTAAAAGTTTAATATTCATAATATTCAACAGAGCATAATTTGTAACTCCATTTGATTTTCAAATCTTAAACCATTTCATAACAGTGTTGTTGTTATATTTATCAAGTAACCTTTTTAACTTGAATATTAAAACCAAGGAATTTGATCAAATAGATCAATTTAATTCCCATTCCTTTAATAATTTAATTATCCATAAAACTTACTTAACTAACAGGTTAATTAAGTTAAAATATTATCTCGAATAATTTATCAAATTTCAACTTATGTATTTAACTGTACCATTACCAACAATATTAACTGAAATATTAATTAACTCTATAAAAAACATTTATATGTTTAACAACTATTTGTTATTTACACTAAGTGAATTAAAACCCAGTTATTTAAATCAACCAAGAACAATTTGATTAATTGGTTACAGTTAATCTGCCCCCTTTTTTTAAAAGAAAAAAATTAATTAATAATATAACTAACTTAAAATATTCACCTTTAATTGTTTTCTTAAAAACAATTATTCAAACTACCAACAACTTAAGTAAATTTCTGATTTACTTTAAAAAATTATAGCTTAGCAATTTCAACGGTATATAGCAGTTTAGGAGACATTCAAGTTGTTAACTAAAATTTGCACAAACATTCATGTAAACGCCATTCAGTATAATCGATTGATAATATAATAACTACAAAATATGTCAAACTAGTATAATAGCAGAACAGTGTTTATTTCTGCTAACAGGTTGTCCAAACATTTCAATCAATCAAACATATAATGGAACGGTGTTTATTTCCACTAACAGATGACAATATAATATGTATAATTACGATCAACGTAATTATAAACAACTAAATTTATTTATTTATTTATTGAACAATCAATTTAGTATTTATTAGTTTACATATCACTATCAATTTATTTTAACAACTTACGTGTTAATTTATTTTGACGTTTGCTTTATATTCAATTAATTTCAAATGATATTCAGTATTAACAATTTTAATTCCTAAATAAATTAATTTAGTTTAAATCGAATTGTTTAAAACTTGATAATTTCGTTGGGTTACTTACATACATCATCGACCGACTTAACTAGACATACACATACCTTCTTGGTCTACATATATGTATACACATACCTATATATATAATTTAAATATCTAATTATGTTTTATTTATAGTTTAATTTCTTTCTTCCCTATACTTATCGTAATGGGTTGAAGTCCACTTAAAACAGCCTACCTCATCAAGAATACATATTTACTAAAATATATAGCTATATAAACTATTTAATCTGAAATTTTATTAAGACGTTTTTTTATTATCAGGCCCCCCCGCAGCCTAGAGACCCATGCATTAACTATAAACCCACACGCCCATCCTTCCGGTTAAACGCTTCAGATAAAAATATACCCTGACCAAACTACTTTACTTTATTTCCTCAAATTTCCACGTGACCCAAACACAAGCCCACGTACGCACCCATACATATTGAGCAGTGCTACGGGACCGAGGAACTACCGGTCAAACAGTGCGAATGGTACAAAATCAAGCAATTCACGGGGGTAAAAATGTCATTTTCAGTGGATCCACCGAAAATTATGTTACTTGTGTAGTTTTTGACCGAGATTGTTTCGGTGTGTTTAGCATTTTTGATACATATTTACTTAATTTGATACCTGCTATTGCCTCCTTCCATCCGTTTTCTCTTCCTTTCTCTTTCTGTTTTACTATGGCTTCTCATTACATTCTTTAATCTGGTTCCAACCGATCCCTTCTCTGATCATCATCACCGATCATCAAAACAATCCTTATTTTTCCTGACCTCTTTCTCTTACTCTCCACTCTTTTTCTTATCTCTTTGTTTCTGCTTCCTTCTTATTTACCATGTTTGCCTACATCGGTGCCTTACGTGCACTGTGCACGTGCATGCCTACTCCAACAGCCTGACAGCCCCCAGAACCCCATCCACACGTCACATCAGCCTCCACGATCGCCAACAAACAACCACCTGAGCTTCTGTGTTCCTCCTTCGCAAAAACATTCTTCAACCCCCATTAAAACATGAAAACGTTCCCAAGTCAGCACCAAAATCTCTTTACCACGGCCGACTCTGACTATAAACTCACCTGAAACCACCACCCATCGATTCTCCGGCCCCACGAGCTCCTCCATGCTGAACCCCGCCCCACTCGATCCATTCTTCAAGGCGTAGTTCATTCTCAAACTTCATGTAAAAAAAATCAACCCAAAACCCCAAATCCAACTTAAACTTTAAATTTCATTCGAAAATTTTTGTTGTATTTTTCCCTGATTATCTATACCTCCCAGTAGCTCCACGCCAAAACCTATGACCTTCCCTCTCCACGACTGTCGAAAATCACTCAAAATCGGTTTTCCAATTATCCCATTAGTCCCATTGGATTACACAACTAAAAATCACCATTCCACTCCCGAAATCTTGGTTCGAGCTTCTTAACATCACTATAAAGTCAGATTTACCATTTACCATATTTGAGTTTTTATGATATTTTTCCCACTTACTATAAATCCATAATCTCTTAAAATACAGATTATGGTTTAAGTCCAAACTATTTTCAAAGTAAACTCGAGGATTAAACGACCAACTTTGACATTGGAATTAAACTGTAAAACAAACTAGAAATTTAGTTACTGATTAGTAAAGTTAAGTGGAGATGCAAATTTTCCCTGGGTTTACATCTACGGGCTTTTTTTGCACATACTTAACAGTGATCATATCTTAGCCATAACGTCCTCTGACTTGTACATAACACAACATAACTTGCAAATGTATATAGAAGTTGAATCATAATATATAAATAAAAATAAACAGGTTCAAAAAGGAACATATGAGGTGTTTGCTCATTTAGCAAGTGTTCATTGTTCTTAGCTTTGTTGGTTTTTCCCAGAGTTTAACATGGTTGACTCATTTATTTATAAACATATGAGTATATATGTATCTAGATATGCATGGCTTTACCATATATAATAGTCAGTATGTAAATGTGAAAAGGTTTACTCGCAGTTTCTAAGTTTTAGACTATCCCATTCTTTGCTTTCCAGTTTGGTTTGCCACTGCCATTTTTATTTTTGTTTCCAGATATTTATTTCATTCCAAAGTTTAACATCAAGATTCAATCTACTGGTATGACACATTCAGAAATAGATGTATCTCTATATATAATTACATCATAGCAATACCAGGAATAGATTTTAAACAGGATTGTTTACTCACCAAAAATGTTCTCTATTTTTCAGTTTTCCCATGCTCACTGGTTTTCAATCTTCTATGCTTAATGCTTTAAGATTTGGTCTACCATTCTTATTCCAGATTCTAGTTCTCTGGTTTTGTTTGCTATATATTTCTCTCGGGTTTGTTTCTTTCTACTTTGTTCTTCCATGTTTTGTTTTTCGAATGAACTATGAATGCAAGGCAACTTCTAGTGTGTATTTATAGTTGAAATGAATGAATAAATTAATGGCATCACATGGGGATTGGAATGCAGTGGAAATGACTACTGCTTCCATGTGGTTGAAAGGAATGAAAAGAGTGAGCCTATGGTTTGTAGTTGTTTATGCATAGTTTGATCGTAAAACGTAGAACTGTTCTAGCTGTGCATTTTGATTGAAATGATACCTCAATGCCATTTAGCTGTGCACGTGGGTAATTTCGAAAAGATTATGCTTTGGTTTGATTTAAATGGATAGCCATACATATAGTTGTGCAGGGTGGTTGAAAAGATTGTTTTAGCAGTAAAATTCTTTGATGTCTCTACATTTAGTCCCCAAGCAGACAGCCCATGTTCAAACATTTACATGTCCATGCTTTAATCGATTGGAAAGGACCATGTGTTAGGGTATATGAGTTTGCAACCTAACTATTTACCTATCCAAGTGTACAACCATGGCGATTTCTTTCTTGAAAACTTGCTTAGCAGTGGGTTATCTCGGTAACTTTATGGTGATGACTGTACCAAGGTTCTTGAGTTAAGTATTTGTTTTCAATCCTATGGATCTTAGTGATTGAGCATATTTTATTGCTAGACAATGTTGTGATTTGTTTAAATGAAACTCTTCTTGAAGGCATAATAACTTTTGGTTTGGCATCCTGATTTTTATATTACTTGCATGCATATAAAATACCCCTACATGCTTAAATGTGAAGCAACCAAATATTCATATTTGTTATTATGTATAAGCTTATTATTTATATGAAGTTTGAAACAAACAAGTTTCAATTCAAATGTTAAACCCACATTTATAAATGTAACAAGTTAAAAACATACACATATGATTTTTAAATAGATATTATTCTAATTTACAAAAATATTCAAATCCCGTATTGTTTATATTTTGTTTACAAGAGTTAAAAAAATATATAACAAAACATTTCTTACTTGATTTACAAACATATATACAATGATTAAAATATTTTAAACCATCTATATCTATATATTCTTGAAATTTTCCGATATTTATTATTCATAGTTAAGATAAATTACTGAATTAATTCATAATAAACTGTATTAATAACTTAGTCAAAAACCGTTACATTACAAATTGAATAGGTACGCATCGCATTTTGCTTGGATCTTAGGTTTTAGTTTTGATTTAATTTATGTTTCACTGCCAATTTGATTGATCAAACCTATCAGTTTGGTCTTTGTTGGTGCAATTTTTTGTGTTCAATCGTCTGTAACCCTTTGGGTGTCATCTTGAATGCGATGAGTTGAAGGCTATGAGTTCTTTTGGGTTTTTGGTTATTGTATCTTTGTGTGGTTTAGTTTGGGGAAATGGATAGTGGTGATACTCTGCTAGGTATGTTGGTCGCTTTGGTGGTAGCAGGTTAGGAGTTGGTTTTGGTACGCTGGTGGATCGTGTGGTGTAGTTTCTTACTGTGTGCATTTTTTTGTTTCTACATTTCGTGTTGATGATTCTAACTTTCGCCGGAGTTTTGTTATTGTTGCTGGCATTGTAACATTGTTAGATAATTCTTAATAGGTTGTCACTCCCTGTATGGAGTACGTTATGTTGTCTAGATAATCTATCTAGGCCCGGTTTTGTGAACATATGAATTTTTAGTGGACGATCCACTATATAAACCGTTAGATAGTAGGTTGGCAATTTGCCAATCATATGTACTCTTTTTGTAATTATTATTTGTTATAATAATAAGTGTTACAGATCAATATAAAACCTGGTCGGCCATGCCAAAAAAAGAGGAAGAATAACAAAATTTGACATAAGAACAGAAATATATATTATATCATAATATTTACATAAAAGAAAACTGAATTATATATGTGTGTATATATATATATATATATATATATATATATATATATATATATATATATATATATATATATATTCACACACGCAAATCATAGTACTAATTGATAAATTAACTTAATAGTTATAACAATCCGTCCTTACAAATTTGAGAAATACAATAACAAACACACACAAGGAAATAATACAAAATATACGATAATACATTTTTGACCTCCTGCGCGTCTCCTGAAGCTCAAAAGTAATCCGAACATAATCTGGAAATATGCTCAATTTGACCCGAACATTACAGTAAAATAAAGATCATGTAAGTTTGGAATACTAGCGTGAGAAAAATCAAATCACAATGAATTTATTCTTTTTAACTTGTTAAATCTTTTAAGATAAGACGTACCTCGTAAGACTACACTGCACATAAACATGGACGAGTTTTTACCTTACGATATCCAAAACATTTTATATCAGAATTCATTGATATTATACTAATATGTCTAGAATACAAATACTTATTAATCATAACTAAAATCATTACATTTATTAAATTCTAGCATTATAAGTTTACAACTAAAACCGTAAAATCACATGCTCAAGATTAGATTTCTAATAATGACTGAAATACATGGGTACCGCCCGTAATAATCTACTTTTAGAGGAAGCGTATTGAGAGTCTTGCATGGACTCCATACGAATCAGGATCGATCAACCCCTTTTTGGATTGTACTGAATATTTCATCATCAGGTTGTCGACTAACGCAACCTAACCAAATTCCTAGCATACAAAGAAGGACAATACCAAATCTTGATTAGGTGATGAAAATACCCTAATAGATGTGATCCACGTAGCTTTTAAGCATATCCCCTTTTTAGTCATTATTGATCGATGAAGCTTGAGGCTATGTTTTACCCTTCATATGGTAATGACCGGTAAATTGGCCATTTGATTATAGATATATAAATTATTTTAAATATTAAAATGATGATTATTTCCAACTAATAATTTAGTTTTAAGTGGTAAATAATAGCAATGTTCCCAAAAATATTTCTTATAGGGAAATATTAATAAAGTGACTGAATATCTTTTTATTAATAAAACTTCTTTTAAATAATGAACATCGCGAATGGCTTTGCATACTTACACTTATTTTTATAACTGAACAAAAATATAAAATAAAATTATTATTTTTATTTTTGGGAATTAAATGTATTTATGGCATAATAAATAAAGTCATCATATTTAATAATTGATTTATGGATTTAAATAGAGATCTAATAAGTTATTATATTCAAATAATCATTTTGAAATGATTATAATTCATTTTAATTAATTGTATAATGATAATAAATCATTTATAATATTTATATAAAGATGTTTATTTGATTTGGAATTATGAGGAAAATTAATATCGCTTTATCAGTTTAATATCAATTTTTGTAAACAATTATTTTGTATGGTTTTATTTATCAAATAATCTTATTTTGATTATTTAAAAATGATAAGAATTTTATTTTTAAAATTTGTTTACTTAAATAACTAGTTTGATTGAAAACTGAAAATATGTGCAAAAATTGAATTTCATATTATCAACGATTTGATGAGTAGAAGTTCTACAGCGTTGTATGCTACAAGTGACATACATATACATGAACACATTAATAAGAGATAAAATACTCTCTTATATTAGAAAAGGATTAATTAAACTAAGTGGAATTAATAAAAAGTATGGATTAGTTAAACAAAGCGGAATTAGTAAATAGTAAGCACAAAAAGACAAAACTGATTTACTATGAAATAAAAACAAAGCCTCACTTCTCTCTCTTACACAATACCACCCTCTTATACACCATCACTGTAAACACATAGGGTAATATTTGCTGGGAATGAGGAGAGAGGGATGGATGTGGGAAAGGGGTAAAAAGGTAATTTAATGCTAAGATTTTTTTTCCCAATTTTTCAAAAATACCTACCTATTTGCTTCAATTTTTCTTTACAACTTTCTTTTGTCATTTTGTAAGCTTCTTTACCATCTTCGTCCTATTTATCAATGACTTCCATGCCTTCTTAAAATAATTTAAAGAAGTAGCGAAGCTCTACGGAAAATTATACTTCCATATCAAGAGAAATATCACTTTAGCTTGGAATTTAAAGTAGGCGATCATCCCTTCTTCTTCTCTTTGCTTTGGCCAAGCTTATCTAAAGACACCATTATCTTTCCACCTCTTACAGGCCCAGGTCATGAGCACATTAGCCTCAAAGATCGAGGCCGAACACTGTTATGAATTTTAGTACAAGTGTCTTAGGCTTTGATTTCAAAATATCAGAGCTATAGTTAGTTTAAAGTTTGAAACTAATGAAGGTAAGAAAAATCCATAAAAAAATGTGATAAATTATATGATGTTTTATGATATGATTTTTATATGTGATTGTATATGATGATTGTTTATCTGCTTTGGTTGTTGAAATTATTGTTGTATGGATGATTAAACAAATTATATTTAATACACGTTGAAAGTTTCGAAGGAAATCATTTTTCTTTTATAAATGAAATGATGTAAACAGAATTTTTAAACCAATTTAAAATGGTAGAAAATATTTTATATACATTCAAAAGGGTTTTAATGAAGTTCGTAAAGAATATGAAATTGAGTTAAAGTTAAGTAATGGTAGTTCGCGATTTCACGCCACAGTAAGTTATATCCATGTGTAGGATGGATTTGGACTAGGAATTCTTTGAAATATTATTTTTCTAGCACTTATAGTTATAGTTTTTTTTAAAGATCAAAATTTTGTTAAGTATATTTCAAAATATAAGCGAACCAAGTTTTGGAAATAATCGTAGTTTTACAGTTTGAAATCCTAGAAATGAATTTCTTTCGAATTAATATTTATTTTTCTTTGAAAATATAGAATAGGTTTTATAAAATTTTAAAAAGATTTAGGTTATATAAATGAATTTCCAAATGATAGAAAAGTCGTTTAGATCAATTGAGCATTTAAAATACTTTTTGTCATGCTTTTTGCGATAGTTTTAATAACATCAAAAATATAGATTTTAACATAACAAATCTTTTTCAAATCTTTTATAAAATTTCTAAATTATAAATTAGATGTTTATAAAGGTTTAATAATTTATTTAAAAGAGTTTAAATATTTGAATTAAACAAAAACGATTACTAGCAATTGTTTCAATCTTGGCACTAAAAGCCGCTCAAGAGGCCTAATTTTCCAATTCAAGAGGTTCAGATGTGAGATGTTTTAACCAAGAAAATGTTCAGAAGCAACCGATTCCCTAGCTCATCCAGACTTTTTCCTCCGTAAGAGATTAATTAAGTAGAGATATCAGAAACGAGTTAAGCATAAACTATTAACTTTCCAAATTCGAAAAGATTGGATTTGCGTAGGATTAATCTTCTTGTACTTAGTACTAAGTTCAGAGGAGAGAATTCAACGTATGAGTTCAAAAGTAGATTTCACCATTATCCGATAGATAATAAATGTTGAACACAGAGGTTGATGCTATGTAAAATTAGTATAAACTTTTTTAGATTTGCCTTATTTAGTTTCTAGTTAGTTTGTATTTACTATCTTAAATAACATGGTTTCAAATTATAAAAGATTTTTTTTTAAAAAAAATAAACCTTTACTAAGATTTAAATAGAAGAGTTGGAATCAATTATAAAAGAATTATTTTAAAAAATAACGAACCTTCATTAAGGTTTAAATAGAAGAGCTGGAATGACTCCAAGCTTTACAAAGGCTTTTAAATACAATATTATTTTACATTTTCCAATATACCCTTTATAGGGTTATAGCTGGCAATTGGATCCGTGGTTATTGGGATAGAACTATGTATGTCTAGCATTCCCAATAAGAGTTCAATGAATAGAATTCAACCGTATCATTTTGAATTAGAAACTCTTTCTAAGGTTAAAAATGGTAAGTGGAGAAAAATATATCTTTTCAATATTACCCCCTCTACAGCTTTGTAGGTGGCTATTGGATCCCTAATAAACCCGTCATGAGGATGCCAAAAAGTAGTAGACTTAGTGCATGTGGCAAAGCCGCAGATGGCTATAGAGCACAGTATTGATTTTGTTAAATGTTACTAGTACTGCTCCCTTTCACCTCTCAGATTATATACAACAATTTTTTTTAGAAAACTTGTAATAATGTCATAAAAATGATATTTGCAGCGTAATAAGAGAATTTGTATTAAATCGATGATATGTTGTAAAAACTAGTAATGTGCAAAAGAGTGTAATCGGTTATATAGATCCTCTGCATGATATAACAGGTAACAGCTAAATGGGTTGGCCCAAATACAAACCGAGGATAAATAAAATAGTTACATCTGCATTCTTATTCTTTCAATTCTCTCCCTCAACTAAACTAGGGTTTCGGCCCGTCTTTCATTTGTGAAGAAATTCCATTCCACATCTCTTCAATTTTTGACTGGATTTTTGGTATTTTGATTCTTAAGAGGTTACCGTGGCGTGATTTCGTTTGATTCGAGAGACAGATGGAAAGAATGATCATCGATATATCAGATCCGACAAGATGTGTCGGATCTCATGAACTCTTTCATTGATTAGGTTGGAATCAATATTATTTGAAGGAGAAGAGCCATTAGAGGACTACACACCACAATATAAATGTAATTGTGCAACGTCTTTTAGACTTTGCGGAATGTTTTCGCAACGGATTTAAGCCCTTGCGAAACAAGTAGTAAATTTTCTAGCAATGGGTCATGCCTGTTGCTATTTTTGTAATGCGTGACGACCGTTGCTAAATTTGTTTTTGTAATGGCCATAATCCATTGCTATTTTTTATTTAGCAACGTATTAAAGCCATTGCTAATTAACATAATTTCAAAAAAAAGTACTGCATTTTTTTTCGATCTCCTTTTTTAATTCATATTCAGTACAAGTCTTTGTAGATTTGACATATTACCACAAAAGAAAGATCAGTAAAACAAATATTTCCATAAATTCAACATAAAGACCAAACTTCACACAAATTAAGTTCAATAATATATACCATTACAAACTTTAAAATTTCTAATAGTTTTTAGTAGCAAAAATAATATTACCGTGCATTACAAATTCAAAAGCAGTAGCCAGAATAGAATTATAGTACATTACAACTTGTCCAAAATAGTATTATGTTCCATGCATACTAAGGCAAATAACGAACACCACATGTATGGCTAAAGCGGTAGAAGCAAGAGAACCAAGCAAGAGTTCATGCACTGAAGACGTGAAAAATTCCAAGAGAAGGTGGCCATTAATGCAAATTAGAAATGCTGCAATGATCCATGTTAATATCCGCATTTAAACATACTTAAGAAGTCAACACTCGTTAAACTCAGAAACATAATTCATATTAGTCAAATACAAAGAATCACAACATAAATTTGTCTCTATGAAGTGAGTGAGTGTAAATATTTCTTGGAATTTTATGAAGTGAGTGAGTGTAAATATTCCTGGGTATTTCATGAAGTGAGTGTATTTGAACACGCCATGTCAACCTATGAAACATTTAGCATAGGAAAAACAACATCACATGTGACTCGTTTCAAATGATACATATGAGCAAACTAAAGACCTTTTAATTCTTCTACATCATCACATGTGCATGATGATAATTTTTTTATGCATGGTAATATCTGTAGACATGCAAATCAAGCAACTGATATAAGGATTACATCAGACAATGATGAATTAATTCAAATAGATGCTAGAAGATTTTAGTACTTAAAGATCATAAATATGGGGAATTGGATTCCAATAATGCACATCTCATTTGAAAATGACTCTGTTAATCATGATTGAACTTTAAGTCAAATTATTCATGAAAACACTCCAAACTTTTCTAATATAATTCAAGATCTTTCATGCACAAACAATAGCAATCTTCTAGGGTAGAATATGACAACCCTTCGATTGCATCTGGTATGTGCAGCATCCCATGAATTTCAACTCTGGAATCTAGACACTAACACAGCCCTGTCCAAAATCAAGTATCGAAAACCCAGAAAGCTAATGGAAATAAGAAGAACCAGCACAACACAACCCAGAGTCTCACATCGCAGCGGAACAAAATATAATATGTAAATAAATCTTTATTGGGAGCTTGTAATAAAACTTACAATCATCACACCAACACATCTGGACAGATATATTAATCTATCCTCATATACAACACACGGCGGAATAATAACTAGATGTCATACGTCTGAACACCTTCACCTCATCTCCGGACTTCACAGCATCTGATACCCTGAACCTGTAAAACTTGGTCTAACTCTAGCATTGCAAACGCCAAGATTGGTCTGGTGAACCAGCGTGAGAAAACTCATGAGGTTTAAGGGATCATCCAACTTGATTTTAAAGTAAATATCTTTTCGAAAGCAAAGAATAATCGTAAGACCAAATCCACACATAAATACGGACAGTTTTTACATTACGATAACCTAAAACATTTTGAAATCATATCTTTTGTGATATTATAATTATGTCTAAATACAAATAAATAACAATCTAACGGAACACTTGCATCTCATGCTCCACATACATAGTATACAATCAAAACCACGGGCGCATATTGGAGATTGGATTCCGACTATGACAAGGTATGGAACCACCTTACGATAGTATATCTCTAGAGGGGAATACACTGGCTTCAACAAGAATATCTTGCAACCCGGCCATACATGATCGACCACTCATTTTGGTTGAGTGTATCAAATGTATATCACCAACGGTTGGGCTCAAACCACCGTTTCTCGAAAAGGACAACATCGAATAAAATAAAGAAGGAAATGATTTTTTCTAGATATGTGATTATACATCCTAATTGGGAGCGATTCACTTAGCCATGCTGCCTGCCCGATTTTTTTTCATTTCGCGGTTGATGAGGCTTGAGGTTTAAGTCTTCTTTTAGAACATCTAGCCACCATTCACTTTGAATGCCACAGCGTCAGATCCATCAAATCACTAATTGATGTCTACAAAAATACTCTGGGTGTCTAAGTAGTAAGAACAAATTCCTCTGACACCAACAGAAGTACATTTGTAGGAAACAATGTACGCAATCCTTTGGAAATACTTTGTCGTCGTCCATACAAGTCACCAACGAACAGGATAAACCGAAGGCACCCTCCTACCACATTCTGTATCAGTAGCGAGTAGTCCTTGCAATCCATAGATTTCATCATGACAGAATCACTGTCGAAATATCTCCACGGATCAGCCAGAGAATTTCAACAATATTTCTCCCGCTCCCAAGGATTTACGGTCTTCAATTGGTCCGTCTCGATTAGCATCAGATATCTTCTTCGTTCACATATTCGTTGGTTCAGAATGGTTTCCGAATCTAAATTCGATCTCAGTCTTTCCATACCAACAACGTTAGGACAGATTTTGATAGTCGGTTATTTAACTATCAAAATAGATAACCATAAAAATAAAACAGATCCATTGGTTTATTACATAGCCTACTTGTCTATTTTTAAATTTCCATTTGTTAATCAAATCTTTTAAATTTTTGTATACTTGGAAACACAGCTTATTACTTCTTATTTCAAACAAATAAGACTATACCCAAACTCAAGTCTATTCAATTTATAACTTTATATATTAACTTTAGTCTCCTTTTAAAACATTATAAATCACCCTTGATCCTACTACAAATAGAATCTTTTATAAAACTTCTGATAAGTTTATTACCAAAATCCATTACAATTATATCTAGAAAAACTTCATTCCTCGTTTGATAAAACGAATTTAGTTCGCGTCTTTATTACTTAAATTGCCTAACCACTTTAACTCGAATTTGACTTTCCATCTCGATTTCCATTTCATACCTCCATCAATCCCTAACTGTAAATCAGTTAAGAAAATAATTCCCCAAATATCAACCCCAAAGGCCGAAACCAACATCATATCAATATTCAGATCATTTAACTCAATCGATTTCCAGCTAGATTCCAATTCTTTAATTCCATTTCTTGTTCTTTTTAAACCATTTCTAGTAACTCGTCCCAATAACATATTCAATAAAACTCGGGTTTTATAACATCATCAACCTTGGATTTTACAAAATAATTTAACTTAACTTGTACTATTATTAATATAAAATCGCTTAAAAATATCATTAAACTATGAAGATGCTTTAGACTTCATAATCCTCCATTAATAATTCTTATATTCCAATACTACCACTTTGATTATATTAAATAAATAATAATCAGCTTTCAAAATTTGTTAAAAAAATGGTTTACTTCACCATTAATCATCTCTATTAAATTAATAAACTAATTTAATAAAACATTTCAGTTAACGCGGTTGACTTGGTCAACTCTAACATTATTAACTCGTTAATCAATTCCATTTAGTCTATTCATTTAAATTAATTAATAATATAATTAATTTAAATAATTCCATTTACTTTGACTATTATTAGATAAATAATAATCACCTTCAATTTAATCCCATTTTAATTTTTCTTAAAACAATTAACCTCGGTTATCACTCGTTAGGTTGATTGCTACTTACTTGCTTCCAAAATTTATTAATACTGGAATCTCCTTTGTAAAAACCATTTAATAATTACTTAAAACTTAAATAAATAAATAATAAATATTTATTTCCCTTTATAACTTTTTTTCAAAATAATATATTACGAAATCCTTCTTCAGTTATAAAATAATTTTATAACTTTATATCTATCGATTTACCTGATGGTAAATCAATCTGTATAAAATAGTGTATTTTTGTAGGTCATCTGCTATTAATTCCTCAGACAATACTGGCCATTGGTTAATAATAAACAAACGTTGAAATCATATTCAACCATCAATAACCAAATCAATAATTCATTCATATTCGTTAAACAACTCATATAATGATAATATGAAGAAAAAAAACATTAAATTTGAGGAATCCAATTGGATCCCTCCAACCTGATTTTCCCTACATCCAAATAGGTTAGCTCAAATAAAATAATTCATTTAATATGATAATATAAAATAAACATGAATAATTACTTCAACTAATAACAGTCAACGAGAATTCAAGCATCCATTTTAGTTTAATACATTTATATTGTTATAAACATTACCAACAAGGTAAGTTACCTTGATTGGAAATAATCGTTAAAAATAACGATTTGTTTTCAATTAAATTAAACGAACGTTTAATTTAAATCGGTTATATAAAAAAATTAAACATATATTCAAACAATTGACAAATCATCCAATAATTAGCAAAATTAGCACATGAACATTAAACCCGACTTATAATAATTATAAGTGGGAGAGCTGAGTGAGTTAAACTCACCTTGGTTTGATTCGAACATTAAAATGCTTGCTTTTAATTGAATTGAAAAGAATAAAATTTCCTTCTTCCTGTTCTCGCAAAACATGTTCCTCCCTATAGTTATCCTTTCCCAAACATTCCTTTTTTAGTTTTTTTTAAGGCCCATAGCCCAGTATCCCCTTCATGCCCACATCAAAAATCCTCCTTCCCCATACTCTTTTTCTCCTCGCTACAGTTTCCAGAAACATCCCTCTTTTCTTACACCAACTACACCGCAAGTTCCAATAGCCTACATCAGATCACTCCACATTTTTTATTTGTTAATAACCAACGAAAGCCCAAACTGGCCAATCCCCATTACCTTCACCTTCCCCCCACTGCAAAAAACAACCTCCCCATGCTCCCAACCCAACCCCAATACCTTTCTACCCACCAAACCCAACTCCACGTCATGCAAAACAGTATGCCGGAGGACCCCCTGACACCGCACCTGCCACCTCACTGCTGCGCTACCATTGACGTCACCATTAGCAACCCTCGCTGATCCTCTCTCTTAGTGTTTGTTGAAGACCCTTCAGTTTAAATGCTTTGAAAAAAGGTGCCATGATTTAAAATGGAGCGGAGGTTCCTATATATTGATGGTTAGTTTCATATTTGTTTACTGGGAAGGCTATGGGTTTGTTTATGCTGCTGAGACCAAAAAAGAAACGATGCACATATTTATAGCTGAAGGAGGAAGGGGATAAGAACGAAGTCGCTTTCGAAATGTACGAGGTATGGTGCTGCACGTTATATGTTAGGTCGGCCATTTTTAGAAATCTATATGCACGTAGGCATGAGGATAAGCAACCTGTAGTCTGCATGATGGTAAGAACATGTACAAATAAAATTGTACGTTGGGTGGGTAGTATGCAGGGTTGGTTTAGTCTGCTGTACGTGAAGGAAGGTTAGACATGTATTCTCACTTTCCTTTTAATTCGATTGAACTGGATGCTCTGTACAACAGGGTGGATATGCAGAGACGTAGAGTAGCAATTCGATAGGGATTAAACAATGAAAACAGTTTAGGGTAGCTTTGCCATTTTGTACTTATTCTTTACTTAGGCACGTGCCTTAATTTGGTTGCTTACTGTTTAAGTATGCAGGCATGTATAAGGTAGGCTTATATATATTATTTTATATGGTTACCGATATTTAACGCTGAGCGTTAAATTCGCACCGACGTACACGAACTTCGAGCACAATGTAAATGAGCGCACTGCTATATCTTGAGATTCCGGATCCAATGAAATTAATTTCGTTGAAAACCGACTCCATTTGCACAATGACATTATTTAAATTTTAATTATTCATCGACTCACTTTCAAAATATCGCACACTCACAAAACAACTCTAATTGGCTCCAAACTGAAAATCTCGCAATAACTAGCCGTACATATTCCAATAAAATTTGTTTCGTCGAAAACAGAGATTGCTTGAAAGACAACTATTTTTTATGCTTAAATAATACTGATATAATATAAATTTAATTCCAAAAACAATTTAATTAAATAATAATAAATTATTACTGTCAAATATATTCGAATGAAATAATATATCATTTCAAATTAACCAATATGGATTTATAACTCAATATTAACGTTTTGGAGTTAAACGATATCCAAATATATAAAAATTCTTATTCAAAAATATTAAACAAACGTTATAATTTATCAACGATTTCCATAGCGACCATTTTAAAATTTGATTTGGACTAACTTACAATATATAAGCAAAAATCTCGATTTTTCTCTTTCGTTAGAAAATTATAATATCAAATAGATTTAAATGTTTCTTATTTCACAGAATTCCAACTTCAAAAGGATTCTGTATATTCAATTGAAGTACAAAACTCAATACTACGAATTGTCGCGCCTTTACGAGTTCATTTTAAATTAAATATAAGTATAAACGTTCATTCATCGTTTAATTAACGAATTATATATATTAATAATCCATTAATATTCCAAATACAATATTTAAAACAAGTCTAAATAATCAAACTAAAATGATCAAAAAATCCAGGTCGTTACAGTATGCATCAACACATTACCCCTGACCTTGAACATTCAAACTCAATGCACTATGGAGAATAACAATCAACAAACTCTAAATTATACCCCTTGTCATTTTGATGGTTCAAGGATAATGTTAGGGTTTGTATAGGTCTAAAATACACACAATTTTGGCTTGGATGATATGTGAAGATTGTTTGAAGGGTGAGGAAAGATTGAAGTGATTATGTTGGGAGTTTGTAACAAAGAGGAGTTGGTGTAACAAGTTACAATGAGTAAGTAGTGAAAACTGCAAGTTGCTTTTATAAAATGTATCAATATGATGCTAATATAATGTACGAAAAATTTATCAAATGCTTTTGGTTGCTCAATTATTTATGTCAAAATAAAAATAAATGTACACATGAAAGCAGCTTCTAAAAATCCACTAGAAATGCAAACACCAAGTTCAAATGAACCAAAAAAAGAGATCTAAAGACTAAGATAAACTTTGTAGCAGAAAGGCAGTGGGTGGAAACAAATGAGATGTGAAAAAAAACTAGAATAGTGAAATGTGAAAAACAAAACAAATTAATGATATGAATACAGTACACCAAACGATTACCATTTTTTTATAATTGAAAACAGAGAAGAAGAAGAATCAAGGTAAAGAAAGCACAAATGTAAACCCAAAATCACATGCATAGTAGAGAACAACACAAACAATCATACGAAATGACGAAATGTAGTCTAAATCAGAAATGATTTTTTTAAATATGAAAACGCAATTGATTTTTTTTTCTTTTAATGAAGAAAATTTCAAGTGAACTAAGAATAGTAGCATTCCTCAAAATCCTCCCTTCAACTAAGCACACTGATTACATTCCTTAACCTGATTTGAATTATCTTTCCATTTAGAATTAACAAAACCACTCGTACGAACTTATTAACAATAGCACCCCTTACCTTCTTCATGTTGAAATTGAATCTTTCAATCTAAACCCTTCTTCCACCTCTAAATCGTTCATCCCCTATGCAAATACATGTAATAATCTTTCGTTTAATCATGATTTGAGTGAGTGGGCATTTCATGAAGTGATCTGATAATTAATTCAGAGCAGCACTCACTCCTACACCACAACCTTTAGTGTAAGTTCAAATACCACTAACCAGCCCAAATTTCATCAATCTATCATCATCTACCCACTCAATCAAAACTGCAATAGCCACTCTACCGTCACCTTACTCTTCATGCGCTAGACTGAACCACAAATCCACCTTCAACTTTCCATAACACAGCTGCAACTTTAAAGTACTTGCCACATATCTTCAAGTTATTTGGTGTAGAACTATTATTTCCACTTATCACTATTTACATCAACTGGAGTAGCTTAAACTAAGAGCATAGATTGTTTTTTTTTTTGGATTGCTAATGTATTCAACCTTTGGTTAGAGAGTATTGTTCAATCTCACACTTATCGTTGTGGTGCGCACTTTTACCAATTGCTTCCAACGGTTTTTCAATCATTCATTTTCGACAATCAGATCACAAGTTTTTTTATAAATTCTTGTTTATCCATCAAGGTGATTAATATTTTATTTATTTAAAACTACGTAATTCACAAATATAAGCTTAAAGAGGAACCAAAGTGTTATCAACTTCTCTACATAACTCACAAATATTTTATTTATTTATTTATAAACCGCCATTCTAAAGCGATGAAATGAAGGGGTGTTTACATCTCTATTTACAATTTTATTGTCTTTTACAAGTTCTGGTTTACATTCACTATACACAGTTCTATGCATCTCTGTTATTTTGCTTATGTCCATTTGTTTTGCATTATGTTAGTACGAATTGTGATAGTTTGTAGTTGGCTTGAATTCTATTAGTTCAAAAAAACAATACTCACTGCAATTGCAAATTCATTCCTGTTTACATTTTTATTTAAGTTTCATTGCATTTTACATTTCTGATTTCTCAATCTGCTCAATTTATATTTCAACCATAAGTGCATCATGGCCTTCAAACAATTAATAACCATCTTGAACCCTAACATCCAACACCATCCCTCATCCTTCAACTCTTAAAACTCTGACATGCTGGTCAGCAACTTCACTACAACTACAAACTACTTCAACTCCAACGTGCACATCAGTATGTGCCTTACTATTTATAAAATTCAACTCTAGTTCTCCAGCAAACTATTGTGCACCTTCATCGCCAAACCACACGTTCATACACATAGTTGAATCAGTTTCAAATCATCATCATAAGCTTACGAGTCTTCTCTTCCAATACTGTGACACCCCACGTCCGTTAATGTCACTTATTAAGAGAATGCATTAAGTTTCGTGAAGCGTAATAGGCAAACATTAACAGAAACATTACAAGATAGATATAAAATAGCAGCGGAATTTAAAATTTTATTAAGCAGAAAATATCGTAGTTCAAAACATAGTTACATCATATGTCTGAAATGCATAAAACCCGATACATGATTAAAATTTCTTTCTTGTACTTAAAACATTAGAGTACAATAATAAAAGAAGCATAATCCCCAAGACATAGCCATAGTAGAGAGATATGAAATCAAGCAGCAAATCTAAGCAGCTCCAACCAGGATGAATTCCCACCCCCAAGAACCTTGGTGGGGAAGGGGGTGGGGGGACAAAAGAGAAAGAAGAGGAAACTAAATGGGTCAGACATTAAGTCTGGCGAGTCCAGTTACTTTTAACATATAAACAAGTAAAAGTATCGTGACTGACATATAAAGTGGATAAGAGAGATAACATTATAAAAAGGCAGGTATGACAAGGTAAACAGGATAAACATGATAGAATGTATTGCGCTTCTCTAGTACTTTCTCTTTCTCTACACCAATACTAGTATAACCAAAATGAGATGATCCCGACAACTATAAGATGGTAGACTTAGACATACTTCTAATGAGAGGTTTAACCCCATACAATCAACAAGCAACCCAACATACTGGAGTTACCCCTAAGGATAATAATGGGTTCCTAAACATACCATAGTCTAGATATACCCTAATTACTACCCCAATCGATTGACTCCCTACTCCGTAAATACTCTGTGTTGGCCCCACAGTAGGATGTATCACTTCCTAAAGTGGCAACTCTTCATTTTCTGGATGTACACAACCATATCTACTGATGTCACGACATCTAAACCTCCTCTGCCGGATCCATGAATGCACATGGCCCCGTCGGAATGCGCCGCCTAGACCACCCCTTCGTTTGGATCTCTTACAATCAACCCAGTAAGTGTGCCCCGACTCCGACCTAATTCAGAGTACTCGTTTGATACCTATATATGGGTTATTGACTGAAACGGGTCCTACGCACAAGACGATTCAAGCTTCCCCTACGCTTGCATCCCCACTAGGTTTTCCATAGGTTATGTCATACCAGAGTAAAAGATTGCAAAACCCCACAGGTTAAGTTTGTGGGTTTATATATGAATATTACCCACCAATCCAAAATATACTTAACCCTCCCACTATTTCATATAATTTTACTTAACCCCTACTCAAGTTAACGTATACAATCCCTATGGATTCAACTAGGTTAAGTATTCAAGTTTATTACCATATTAATTTATAGTTATAATGTACTAGGCCTCCCACATTAAGTCCACAATTTGTGGATGTTGGATATGCCGGGTGGGTCCGGGCAGACTTCTTCCACAAGTCGGACATAACCTCGTGTCTTAGCACATCACATGTTTATGCACTTAGACCGCTCACATTAGATTCACCACTTTTGGTCGCTGGATATGCCGGTTGGTTCTGGGCAGACTTCCACCACAAGTGTAATCTAACCTCGTGCCTAAGCGCGGTTACAGTTTCTGATTACTGTAATTCTAGGCATTTCCATTATTAACCAATTATTCCTATGTCATTATTGGTTTTCATGCTCCTTTCTCAAGTCATGTTCATAACGAACCATATGCCCCAAATTACGGTCTTTAATCAAAATTTGGTTTATGCCTCAAATCCACATTCATATATTTCATTCAAGTTATGCCCAAATTTCCCAATACAAATTATGCCCCAATTTTAATGTTTTCCCCTCGTTCCCAATTTAATGCATTCACATATTTTAGCGGTATGCCTAGGCTCGAAGGTAGCCTAGCTATAAAATAAAAAGGGAAAGAAGGAGGGAAGATAAGAAAAGTAATCACAATAACATGATTGACATATGACGGTAAAATAGGCACAGCAACTAATAAATATACAGCGAAAAGTTGGGCATAATGATAAGATAAGCATAAAGGAACAGATCTGGTGAATATGTGATAACAAAACTGTTTAGGCATAGTGTCATGGTCATAAACAGGCATGATGAGATCTAATTAGTGAATTAGATATACAAATAATGGCAGATCTGACATGATAAATAGGCATAGGCTTAGATCTAGTTCATAGTCATGTCAGAATAACTTAAATACATAGGTTATAGCAAATCTGATATGATTCAAATATTCAAAGGCTTAGATCCAAGTCATAGTCATGTCAAGATTAACTTTTAAGTATTTAGATCTAAAACTAACATCGACTCACCATGACTGGATCTAAGAAATAGAAGAGGGATAGCAGATATTGAATCACAGATCTCTAAACTTGAATGACTTGATTGCTGAAGAAGAAAAGGCTTAATTTAATCTGGGCAAAGACAACATCAATTTCTCCATTATTTTTTGTATGTAAAAACAAGAGAAATGGGGTCTTATTTATAGCCTAAAGCCAACGAATCAAGCCAAAAAAGGAGTCCACATTCAAACAGAAGAATCTTTCCAGATCTGTGGTGAGGGGGTCGACCCCTCTTGGCGTGTCAACCCAGGGGTTGACACCTCCTTGATTGGGTCGACACCACCTTGATGGAGTCGACACCCATGCGCGGGATTTTTCCTGCTCCCTCTTGCTGCTCCGTTTTTGAACTATTCTGAATTCTGGAACTTATTTTATTCATATATAACTAGCTTATATGTATACAAACTTTAAACCTTAATAACTCCTTCATACAGTGTCTGTTTTATGCAAACCAGGTGTCTATTTCGACCAGAATTTCGAGACGAAAGCAATGGCCGTGTCCGTTTCACTTAATTCTGAATATTTAATTAATTATTCTTTAATTTATCATCTTTAGCATTGTTAAAATTATGGGGTGTTACATTCTCCCCTACTCGAAGGATTTCGTCCCCGAAATCTCTGAGTTAAGAAGAATGTATATCCTAACATCCACATCCATCTACTGATCCACCAATCATAGGCATCCATTGTCCTTAAAAGATTTCTAATGATTATAACATATGCAAAGGTGTGTGTACATGCCCTTATACTAATGCAAAAGATCAGGCGATCTACTGATTCAGTCGACCTCCTTAATGCAATCTATGTTAGGGCCATGAATCCATCATGTATGCAGATAATCCTATTATAACATGTAAGTTCTACATGTGTGTGAAATCATTCGTACAAATGCAACATCCATATGATGATACATCCATTTCCATCGATTAAAAGAGAAAATAATAATAATGCACACACATCCATATGCAGTATGAGAGTGATTGAGCCGATCTAGTGCCTAATGTGTGTATATGCATCGACGAGCAACTACTAGCAAACACTTGCATCCACATGTATCCATCAAACATAATATGTCTTAAACACATGTTTACATTCATGGGATTCCTACCTAAAGGTCGAAGATTTGATTGATAAGATATACTTTAAATGATAAAAACAAGCGTGAATAAAAGTTTTGGAAAGGAAGTTAAGAATGTACCCTTGGAAAGAAAAGGGTACAAAGTGCGAATCTTGTCTTCGGTCTCCAAAGTTGCATCCTCTTGGTTATCTCCCCATAGAACTTTCATCAACTTGACTTCTATGTTGCGTGGCTTCTCAACTTCTGGTCCAAGAATACGGGTAGGAACTCGTCTAACTGTCGCCTCCCGTTCCACCTTTACTTCCTCCAATATACTCGGCTCAGCTACTTCTGCGGTATCATCCAAGCACTTTCGCAAATGAGAAACATGGAAAACATCATGAACGCTGGATAGTCTCTCTGGTAGCTTTACTCTATAGGCCATTTGGCCAATCCTTTCTGTTATGGGAAATGGCCCTACAAATCGTGGTGCCAGTTTACCTACAGATCCAAAGTGAACCACATGCCTTAATGGTGATACCTTAATGAAAACTATGTCTCCCATCTCAAACTCAATGTCAGTCCTTCTCTTATTTGCGTAGGACTTCTGCCTATCCTGAGCTGTTTTCATTCGCCATCTAATTAGATCAATCTTTTCGGAAGTTTTTCTAACCATATCTGGTCCAAGTAGAAGTCTTTTGGTAGATTCCCACCAACAATTTGGTGATCTACAAGGTCGTCCGTACAATGCTTCGAAGGGTGCCATGCCAACGCTAGCTTGATAACTGTTGTTGTAGGCAAACTCTACTAAAGGAAGATGCTCTTCCCAAGTCCCTCCGAAGACTAGAATACATAGTCTTAAAAGATCCTCAAGAACTCTGTTCACCCTTTCCGTCTATCCATCGGTCTGAAGGTGATAAGCGGTGCTCAAATACAACTGTGTACCTAATGCTTCTTGCAAACTTCTCCAAAATTCACTAGTAAAAATGGAGTCACGATCAATTACGATACTGGAAGGTACTCCATGAAGACAGATTATCTCATGAACGTAAGTTGCTGCTAACCATGATGCCGTCCTCTTACACTTAACTAGAATGAAATGAGTGCTCTTAGTAAGTCTGTCTGCTACAACCTAAATACCAGTGTTGCCTTTTCTTGATCTAGGCAAACCATCTACAAAATCCATAGAGACACTTTGCCACTTCCAATTTGGGAACTCCAAAGGATGAAGTAAACCACCGAGGTTCTTTTGCTTAGATTTGACTTGTTGATAAATCAAACATTGGGAAACAAACTCCGCCACACCTTTCTTCATCCCAGCCCAAAAGAAAACCCTCTTCATATCTCTATACATCTTATCACTGCCTGGATGAATAGTCATCTTAGAATGGTGGGCTTCCTCTAGGATTGTCTTCAACAAACTCCCAACTTGGGGAACACAAAGCCTTCCATCTCGTTGCAACCACCCTCTATCGTTCGTGGAATATCTACTGAGGTGACTGGAAGTCTCCCGTTTATTGAGCCTATCCAAGATGTCTAAGATCTATGGATCCTCTGGCTGCGAACCTCCTATTTAATCCATAAGAGTAGGTCGCACCTCCAGTGATTCTAATAAGCCAGGCAAAAACTCGGTGGAGGGTCTAAAGTCAATAGTTGATATAAACTCCAAGCTTTTCCTCTCCACAAACAGAGGACTTAAGGCCACCCTCTGCCTACTTAATGCATCAGCCACCACGTTACCCTTGCCAGGGGTATAAGAAATCGCGATGTCATAAGATGTTAGGAACTCCATCCACCTTTGTTACCTTAAATTAATATCCATCCATGAGAACAAGTACTTGAGAGATTTATGATCGGTGTACAACTTGAACTTCTCTCCAAGCAAATAATGGCACGACGTCTTAAGCGTGAATACTATGGCAGCTAGCTCTAAATCATGGGTAGGGTAGTTCTTCTCATGAACTCTTAGCTGTCTACCCCCATAACATACTACCCTTCCCTTTTGCATCAGAACCGCACCAAGCCATGTACCACATGCATTAGTGTATGCTGTAAGCACTTTCCCATCGGGCAAGTTCAAGACTAAGGCTGTTGTCAGAGCCCTCTTCAATCGTTGGAAAGCAACATCACAATCTATATCCCACGAAAATGTCAGATTCTTCTTCATCGGCCCAGTGAGTGGGGCTGATATCTTTGCGAAGTCCTTAATGAACTTCCTATAATAGCCTGCCAATCCAAGAAAGCTTCTCACCTTCATTGCATTCTTTGGGATTTTCCAATCTTAAACTGCAACTACCTTTGCAATATCTACATCTATCCCATATTTCGAAACCATATGCCCTAGAAATCTCACCTCGTTTCCTCAAAAGTGGCATTTGGAGAATTTCGCTTTAAGATGATGCGCACACAGAGTTTTCAAAACCTCTCTCAAATGTTGGGCATGTTCTTCCTCGCTCTTCGAGAAAATTAAGATGTCATCAACAAAGACCACAACAAACTTATTTAGAAACTCCCGAAACACCCTACTCATCAGATCAACAAAATAGGACGGTGCATTTGTCAACCCAAAAGGCATAACGAGCCATTTAAAGAAACCATCTGGAGTCCTAAAAGTGGTTTTGTCTATACTGTCCTCGACCACTGTCAACTGATGAAACCCCATGGCCAAGTCTAACTGAGAGAAAACATAGGCACCAACAAGCTGGTCAAATAGATCATCTATCCTCGAGAGTGGGTGCCTCTTCTTCTTGGTGAGTTTATTCAACTCTCTGTACTCTACACATAAGCGAAGAGAACCATCCGCCTTAGTTGCAAATACCACCGAAGCACCCCATTCAGATATGCTTCGCCTAATAAACCCTTTCTTAAGTAGCTCCCCTACTTTCTTGCCAAGCTCCCTCCTTTCCCTTGGACCCATATGGTGCATAGGCAATGCAACTGGCTTTGCATTGTCCACCAAGTATATACGAAAATCAATCTCGTGCCTCGAAGGTAATCCCCGAACCTCATCAAAAACATCAGGATACTCACGGACTACTAGTACAGGTCGCTGATCATTGACAAATGCATCAAGTGACTCTAGGAAACTAAGCATGATAGGCCCCTTTTGGGTCACAAGAAATCTCGAGGGTCCTCCCATGGTAACTTAAAAGTCTAACAACCCTCCTCTTACAATCCAGAATGGCACCATAAGTGGCTAGCCAATCCATCCCTAGAATCAATCCATAGCCCATAAAACCAAGCACATATGCGTCGCATTCAAATTCGACGCCTAACACCTGTATTCTCATACCCCGACAAATCATAGATAAATGAGTCATACCACTAATGGGATTTGAGACAACAACGAGATCCACTACCATAATAGTAGTAAGGTGCAGAGACTCAACCACAGAATCAGATATAAAAGAACGTGAAGCGCCCGAATCAAAAAGAGTTCTAACTGGATGATTGGAAAGAGAAATCAAACTTTCCATGGAAACTTTCCTACCCCTGTTGGGAGCACTGGTCACGAGAGCATGCACCTGCCCTCCAGAAGCTCCTGCCCTTTGAACTTGTCCTTGCTTCTTCGGGCACTCCTTAGAAAAGTGGCCGACCTCTCTACAACTGAAACAAGCATTCTTCCTTCTTTTGCAATCCTTGATTAAATGACCCTCGCGTCCGCAATTATGGCACTTCCTCTTATCCTTAGCCTTGTTGTTCTTTCCATCCTTCTTTTGTTGTTATTGTTGTTCCTTCTTGGACCATACTTTCTTATTTTGTGTTTCCTCCTCCTTAGTTTCTTTCTTGTTGCCATTATCTTCCTCATGCATCAATGCCATATTAACGAGCCTCCTAAAAGTTGCCCCCATCGGAATATGAGACATAGCTAACCCATGAAGGGGTTCATTCAATCCTCTAGCAAACTGCAAAGCTTTCTTATGCAGAGTATCCACTAGCTCCAACCCCAAACCTCGCTAGTTGATTGAATTTGTTAACATACTCTTTGACAGTCATGCCTCCTTGCTTGAGTGCCAGAAACCTTTCCATTTGCATACTTTTCTCAACTTAAGAAAGAAACTTCATTTCAAACCTCTGCCAAAAATCATCCCAAATCTCCATTGGATGCTCTGCTTGCGTCACTTTCCACTAGAATGAAGCCTCATCTTTTAGCAGCCAAGCGGCTAATTGAATCTTACTACGATCGTCAACTTCGAAAATTCCAAACAAGTCCTCCGTCTCTTTAAGCGAATTCCTTGCCTCTACAAAAGTTTCGGTTCCTCGGAATGCCTTTCCGCCTATAGCATAGAAATCTTTGCAGATCTTAGAGAAATTATCTGATCGCGGAGGAGGAGGATGAGGAACAACGGGTGCAGCTGGGGGAGGAACGTTTTCTGGACCACCGGCAGGTGCCATGGTCTTTAGATACCAATGGAACCGGCTAGGTATTGTAACACCCTCAGGAATATTTGGTTACCCAGACATGCTGAAAAAAAGGAAAAGGGATTTAGACAAAGAATTGAAAGATATTACATGTGGCTTTGAGGAATATGTTTTTCAAAATAGACTTTTTCTTTTGAAAATGCTTTCTTTTAAAACTTTTTTGAAAATAGTTTTCAACATCTTTTATCCAATCTGGTAATCTTCAGCTCTGATACCAAGTGTGACACCCCACATCTGTTAATGTCACTTATTAAGATAATGCATTAAGTTTCGTGAAGCGTTATAGGTAAATAGGAATAGAAATATTATAAGAAATATATAAAATAGTAGCGGAATTTAAAATTTTATTAAGCAGAAAACATCGTAGTTCAAAACATGGTTACATCATATGTCTGAAATGCATAAAACCCAGTACATGATTAAAATTACTGTCTTGTACTTAAAACATCAGAGTACAATAATGAAAGAAGCATAATCCCCGAAACATAGCCATAGTAGATAGATATGAAATCAAGCAGTACATATAAGCAGCTCCAAGCATGATGAAAGCAGAATCCTGATCAAGCTTGAGTATTCCCACCCTGAGAACCTGGAGGGGAACGAAAGAGAAAGAAGAGGAAACTAAATGGGTCAGACATTAAGTCTGGCGAGTCCAGTTACTTTTAACATATAAACAAGTAAAAGTATCGTGACTGACATATAAAGTGGATAAGAGAGATAACATTATAAAAAGGCAGGTATGACAAGGTAAACAGGATAAACATGATAGAATGTATTGCGCTTCTCTAGTACTTTCTCTTTCTCTACACCAATACTAGTATAACCAAAATGAGATGATCCCGACAACTATAAGATGGTAGACTTAGACATACTTCTAATGAGAGGTTTAACCCCATACAATCAACAGGCAGCCCAACATACCAGAGATACCCCGAAGGATAACAACGGGCTCCTAAACATACCAAAGAATAAATGTACCCTAATTACTACCCCAATCGATCGACTCCCTACTCCATATATACCCTATGTTAGCCCCACAGTAGGATGTATCACTTTCTAAAGTGACAACCCATCGTTTTCATGATGTGCACAACCATATCTACTAATGTCACAGTGTCTATACCACCTCTACCGGACCCATGCATGCACATGACCCTGTCGGAATGCGCTGCCCACACCACCCTTTCGTTTGCATCTCTTAAAATCATCCCAGTAAGCATGCCCCGACTTCGACCTAGTTCGGACTTCTCGTTTGATATCTATATATGGGTTACTAACTAAAAAGGGTCCTATACACAAGATGATGTAAGCTTCCCCCTACGCTTGCATCCCCACTAGGTTTTCCACAGGTTATGCCATACTAGAGCAAAATATTGCATAACTCCACAGGTTAAGTTTGTGGGTCTATATATAAATATTACCCACCAAGCCAACATATACTTAACCCTCCCACTTTTTCATAATATTTTACTTTACCCCTACTCAAGTTAACATATACAATCCCTATGGATTCAACTAGGTTAAGTATTCAAGATTATTGCCATATTCATTTATAGTTATGATGTACTAGACCCCCCACATTAAGCCCACAAGTTGTGGATTCTGGATATGCCGGGCGGGTCCGGGCAGACTTCTTCCACAAGTAGGACCTAACCTTATGTCTTAGTGTGTCACGTGTTTGTGCACTTAGACCCCTCACATTAGATTCACCACTTGTGGTCGTTGGATATGCCAGTTGGTTCCGGGTAGACTTCCACCTTAAGTGTAATCTAACCTCGTGTCTAAGCGCGGTTACAGTTTCTGATAACTATAATTCTAGGCATTTCCATTATTAACCAATTATTCCTATGTCATTATAAGTTTTCATGCTCCCTTCCCGAGTCATGTTCATAATGAACCATATGCCCCAAATTAAGGTCTTTAATCAAAATTTTGGTTTATGCCCCAAACCCACATTCATATATTTCATTCAAGTTATGCCCAAATTTCCCAATACAAATTATGCCCCAATTTTAACGTTTTCCCCTCATTCCAAATTTAACGCATTCGCATATTTTGGCAATACGCCTAGGCTTGAAGGTAGCCTGGCTATAAAGTAAAAAGGGAAAGAAGGAGGGAAGAGAATAGAACTAACAACAATAACATGATTGGCATATGACGGTAAAATAGGAATAGCAAGTAATAAACATACAGTGACAAAGTTGGGAATAATGATAAGATAGGCATAAAGGAATAGATCTGATGAATATGTGATAATGGAACTGTTTAGGCATAGTGTGCTGGCCATAAACATGCATGATGAGATCTAATTAGTGAATTAGATATACAAATAATGGCAAATCTGACATGATAAATAGGCATAGGCTTAGATATGGTTCATAGTCATGTCAGAATAACTTAGATACATAGTTTATAGCAGATCTGATATGATTCAAATAGTCATAGGCTTAGATCCAAGTTATAGTCATGTCAAGATTAACTTTTAAGTATTTAGATCTTAAATTAACGTAGACTCACCGTGATTGGATCTAAGAAATAGAAGAGGGATTGCAGATATTGAATCACATATCTCTAAACTTGAATGACTTTATTATTGAAGAAGAAAAGGCTTAATTTAATCTGGGCAGAGGCAGCATTAGTTCTCCATTCTTTTTGGTGTGTAAAAATAAGATAAATGGGGTCTTATTTATAGCCTAAAGCCAACGAATCAAGCCAAGAAAGGAATCCGCATTCAAACAGAAGAATCTGCCCAGATCAACGGTGAAGGGGTCGACCCCCCTTGGTGTGTCAACCCAAGGTTCGAGACCCCTTGATGGGGTCGACCTATGGGTCGACACCCCCTTGATGGGGTTGACACCCATGGACGGGATTTTTCCTGCTCCCTCCTACTGCTCGGTTTTTGAATTGTTTTGTGTTCTAGAACTTATTTTATTCATATATAACTGGATTATATGTATACAAACTTTAAACCTTAATAACTTCTTCATACAGTATCTGTTTTACGCAAACCAGGTGTCTATTTTGACCAGAATTATGAGGTGAATGCAATGGCTGTATCCGTTTCACTTTTCTGAATATTTAATTAATTATTCTTTAATTTATCATTTTTAGTGTTATTAAAATTACGGGGTGTTACAAATACTTGAAACCACGCCGCAACCACAATCATACTTCAAACCAGCAAAATTCGATCGCTACCACTCAAAAAACTGCAAACATAGCCTGAAATTCCCTACAACATTCTCTAATCAACAACTTAATTCCTCCACCATTATCAACTATACACAAACACCTTCCATAAGCATAAAATCACCTAACCAATCCTATAGCCTTTTGTAATACTTAATTTTTTATAGGTAAATAACATACATTGGTTGCATGATGTTTGATAAGAAAGATCCAACTCACTCATTTATTCTTGAATTATTCCATTTTTATCCATTTATCATTTATGAAACTTCTTTCTTTCCTCTATTAATGATCGAATATCGTTCATTATAACATTTAGGCTTCTTAAATAATGAGCCTATGGTATACCTTTTTTGAGATATTAGCTAGTTATTTATACTATTATTACTTTTGTTTGTTATATTCAATACTACATTATTGCTTTTTTTTTTTGATTTACGTGTGGAACCTAAGACTTCACTCAAGCCATTGCTCGTCGGTCTTAGTAAACCCCACGGGTAGTGATATACCCCGATTTTTCAACGCCTTCACACTACCTAGGTAGTCACCCCTAGAAATTGGCAGAGGTGGCCCTCGAACCTGAGACCTATGTCTCATCCCAATTCGCCCACCTCTAACCAACTGAGCTAGGAGTGTCGGGTACATTATTGCTTATTTTAATTCTTATAATTTAATTACAATTTTATGAAGATAATGTGGGACAAATTCGTATGAGATGTCTGCAACAGTAGCCAAATGGTTAAGGGCTTTGCGTCGTGGTAACAGTGGCGTGGGTTCGAAACCAAGAATGGCATGTTAACAACATACCATGTGCATACCCTAAGATCAACCACTTATGTGGTGCTCGCGGACCAAGCTTGGTGCACTAGGGTGGGTTTTATGATTCCGGTCGGTTTCTCTTTTGAACAAAATCCAAAAAAAAATCGTATGAGATCTTTTATTGCTATTTGTAGTAAATAAGAATGAAATTTTTTATTGCCATTACAGTCATGTCCGTATGACCATGAATCACTATCCTTTTTTTAACTTATCGTATCAGTGACGTTTACAAACTATGACATGTTATGATAATCACTACAACACTTACAGAGATAGTTATTGCTTGAAAGTAAAGGTAATTCTCCTTTAGAACAGTAATTCTCATGTCTCAATATCAATGAACTATGTTTGCATTATGGGTGGTTATGGCAGTTATGATAATGCATATACATTAATAAAAAATGCCTTATGAATAAATCTAAAAATATAAAAATAAATCTAAAAACTATAACAGCTCATACCTGCTCCTCCCTCTAAAAATATTGAGTTGAACTCTTTAGATGACATACAAAACTATTGATTCCAACATCACCAAAGGTCATAGCAAGAGGATGATTTTGTTTGGCAATGGTCTCATCCGGTAAAAGTATACTGTCCTTAATCAACATCTTATGTGTTGGAGGCACAGGTTTCCCATGTATAATGGATGTCGTTAAATCTATGCATACCAAACCTGTTGCAACGACCTCTAGATCAAATTTCATCACTTCACATTTTTTATTTGTCAGAACATGTGAAATCAACGGATTAGCAACAACGTGGTTGTTCGACGTTCTTCCAACATTTTCCTGATGTGTCCCACCACTTCCTCCTTCATTGGAAGCAACATTTGGCATCTGGTTTTCTCTATTCACAAATTCTTTTAACATGCCAAAAATTGACTTCAGTGTCCCCTCTACGTTCTCCAATGTCCCTATTACCTTCTCCATCCTTGCTGTCAAATAATCCGAGTCTCCTTTACACCTTTGGGTTGTTTACGTGGAACAGTAGAAGCATTAAGTTGTGACTTTGATATCATAGTTCCAACACTTCGAGTCCGACCCATTTTATCCTTTCCAAACTCTTGTGACAAGATGCTTTCATCCAGTGTCAAATTTTATTCCTCGTCTTCATTTGTTGTTTCCATCGCTTTGCAATTTTGTACTAAAATATGATAGTACTTGATATATTACGTGCATTAATTAGTTACTGAACAAAAACAATAGGCAGATAAATCATGTGAACATGTATGTCATAGTAATAAATCATTATTAACTTATCATCTAAAACAACATATTGTTTTAACTTACAAGGTACGAAGAATTTGAATCTGATATGGTGTCATCCTTTTTGGTATGAGCTTTATCCCATACTTGACAACATGTTATTTCTTTTTCTGGATTTTCACTTGCCTGAAAGGGTGAATGATAGGGTAACTTAAAACTTTTGATACTTTGTCCATGATTACAAAACTAAAATCAAATGAAAGAGATGTTTATACACAAAATAACGAAAACTAAGAATTTACCATTTTATGTTCCACTACGTCTTGACTTGTATGACCACTGTGATGACTATAATTGTACATTGATCTATTTTTCCCTAGCTCTCTTCTTTCGCTTGCACCGGGTTTTTCTTTGTTTTCAAAAATTCGTCCCAATCTTCTAGGCTAACTTTTGGAGGATAGTTTTTCCTTCTTTCTTCATCATTATTAAATTTGTCATAACATTCTGTCCGTAGTTTTCCTTTGTATCTCCTAAATGACTTGCACATTTTTTTAAACAAAACCATTTTGCATATGACACCACCTAAAAAAATGCTGTATATAATGAAGATAATTTTTTTTGAATTCAAATCACCATAGGAACTAAATTAATAAGATTATAGCGGTTAAATTCATGTGTTTATGCAAGTTAGATCCATTTTTTGATTTGTTCATAAATTTATCATGATTTAGTGAATTCTATATGATTGTATGATGATTATTGATTGCTTGAGTGAAATTGGTCGATTTGGATGAGCTGATTGCATAGATATTCTTCATGAGGTGTTAGATCATATGGACTGGAAGGTTTAATGGACTGGAAGATTTGATGGACCGGAAGGTTTGATGGACGGGAAGGTTTAATGGACCGGAAGGATTGATGGACTGGAAGGATTGATGGAATGGTAAGTTTGATCGACTGGAAGGTTTGATGGACTTGCAGTGATGGACCTACACTGATGGACCTATAGTGATGGACCTGTAGTAATGGATCGGTGAATGATCCATCAAATATATGATCAAGAGGAGTTCATTTTTGGCTCAATGCTAGATGTAGCTATGACGTGAATTCAAGGAGGAATGTTCGAAGTGTTCATTGATCGTCAATGCAACGAATGTGAAGACGATTCAAGGGTATTTGAGCTCGTGGATAATGGTTGCTCAAGGTGATTTGAGCTTATGGATAGTTGTCGGTGATGACGACTAGAGTTGTGAAGGGTGAGGGATTCTCGTTAGTCGTAGGTTCTAGCAGACTCAAAGCAGGGGTATCATGGAAACGCCTATTAGGATCTTATTTGATAAAGATAGTGTACCCTGGGCAGTCATGATCGGCCTAGTTGTCTTCGTGAGTAAGACAAACATATATTTACGATGACGTATGGAGTTTAGCTAGAATTGGGTTTACCATTAGCCCTTGATAGATGGCATGTCGTTGTCAGTCATACGATTAACGATGGTTTCAAGGCAAGGTTGGAGGTGATAGCCAGAATCATGGATGTTGTTGTTTCATTTGTATCGTCTTGTGTATGTCCGAGGTCGAGGGAGATATCTCTTGGGTGCTTGTCTAATGTTGGTTTAGCCTTCGGGTCTTGTGTTGCAGGATGTCGAACTCGAGTAGGATGGTGCACACTTGGTTATTGGTTGCTATGAATGCTACTATTTGTTTCTTTGCCGATTGTTGTAAAGGCTATCACTGTCAGATGTGGAGGATACGTGTTCAGGTTCTTCTCTATTGATGTATTGGTGGATTAGAAGACTAATCTGCCTATTCTTATATTCTTTATTGATGATGTTAGATAGATGTTTTATCGCTCATTAAGACCGTTGTATGACTCAAGGTTTTATGTTTTCTCTTATTACCTTAGGATGTTCATCCATTGTGTTTTGGATGGGTAGAATGAGTAGCATGTGACAGGTGATAGATCTTGATGATGACGAAGCTGCTGAGCGACAACGAGCAGAAGGCTTACGAATTATTTGCTGCTATCTACTATTAGTTGTTTCCGCTATTATGGTTGCTGGTAATCTGAGTGACCCTGTAGTGAGGCATTTTGTACAAACTCTTATGATGTATTCCAGTTTGATGTATGGATATTTCATGATGATATGGAAGTTTAAGATTCTGCTCATTTCTACTTCACTATTATTGCCTGTTGTATATGTTCTATTATATTTTACCCTTAGCTGTGAGTTATGCGACAGGTTCCGCTTGTATTATCATACTACGATGTTCATCCATAGCTGCCTAGCACACCTTTTCAATGCATTACTCCTCTTGTTAAGTGCAGAAGCTATTGGCGGTCGTCACATTT
Organism: Allium sativum; assembly: GCA_030737875.1. NCBI lineage: Eukaryota > Viridiplantae > Streptophyta > Magnoliopsida > Asparagales > Amaryllidaceae > Allium > Allium sativum. The sequence goes on along the minus strand of CM060910.1, from coordinate 964,333,921 downwards.
GGTATCAGAGCTCTGGTTAATCGATATTATCCAAAGTTCGTAGACATAATGACGTATGAGAGACGTACTTGTATTTTTTTGATGGATGTATACTATATTACTATGTATAATATAGTAGTGCTTGAACTCCATTGCAGTTTTTCTCATGTGCGTGGACTAATCATTCTATTTTCAGATTTAGAATAAGCCATCGATCTTCGAGACATACTGCTAAGGAGGGGACTGCTCTTGGAGGGGGATCGGGAGGAGATCAACCCGATTACCTAGCTATGTCTGAGGCCATGGTAGTAGCGATCATGAGGAGGGTACCCGCTCCAGAGGCAGCCACGGTTGATGTTGGTGTTCCTATGCAGGTACCTGGGGATGGTTTGACTTTGCGATTAAGGATTATTCATTATACGATAAAAGAGGATGAGTTAACAAGAAGTATATCTTTAGAGCAACTTTGACATCGAGTTAAGGAGAGAGAAGAAAAGATCAGTGATGCTTGGAAGGAGGCTTTTAGAAGCAGGAATGAACCTCTTGAAGAGACTTTTACTTGCACCAATGCTATAAAGAAGCTGAATCGGAAAAATAAAAGATAACAGAAAGGGAATGATGGCCAAAAGAATAAACCTAGAAAGGATTTCATATGCTTTAACTATCAACATAAGAGCCATATCCCAAGGATTGTAAGAATCCGAAAGCCGAGACGAAGTTTTATAACTGTGGCAAGCCTGGGCATGAGAAGAAGGATTGTCCATATTTTGTGAAGAATAAGCAGCTGGTGAAAGCATGTGTTCTGGAAGCTATTCTGATTTCCTATTGCATTCCTCATAAGAATTAGGAGAGGGTGTTGTTGTTTTAAGTATGCTTTCTGCCAGAAGTGTTTGGTTTTGGTTCTATTTGATATTAGGGCCTCGCTCTCTTTTACTTGTAATAAGCTTGTGTGCTTATTGGCTTTGGAACCCAAACCTTGTTGTTAGACTTTAAAATATGACTAATCCAGTAAGAGGCTCATCTAATCTTTGTATGTCTTATCATGGTCTAGTTTATTTAGTCATGGTTGCCACTTTGTGTGTGATTGCTTTGTTTTGAACTTCGTTGGGTTTGGGATCATTTTGGGTATGGATTGGCTCAAGAGGTATGCGGTTAAACTGGAATGTGAGAAGCTCGAGGTGGCAATCAGGAATGTGGAAGGGCGAATGGTTATGATCCGATGTAAGCCATAAGATGGTGTCTTCGTAAGCTTTTAATATTCTCTTGTGATTCCACGAGAAGACTTGTCATCTGTGTCGATCGCGAGTGAGTTTGATGATGTCTTTGAAGAGGTCAAAGGTTTGAGGCCGCATCGTTAGATTGAATTTAGGATCAATTTGGTCGAAGGTTCTAGACCTATCGTTATACCCCTTAAGAAGATGACGCGTAGAGAACAGCGAGAGTTAGAGGTGTAAGTTTGTGACCTTCTGAGAAAAGGATTCATTCGAAGAAGTATGTCCGAATGCGGGGCGCCAGTTGTGTTTGCAACCAAGGCTGATGGATCTTTGAGATTGTGTGTGGATTATCATGTGTTGAACAAGGTGACCAAGAAGAACAAGTATCCATTGCCAAGGATTGATGGCTTGTTTGACCAGCTTCATGAAGTCAAGGTGTTTTCTCAAATGGATTTGGCAACGAGATTTCACCAGTTGAGAGTGGCAAAGGATAGTGTGCTAAATATAGCTTTCAAAACACCATCCGGTTTCTTTGAGTAACTGGTGATGGCATTTGGATTGACCAATGCAGCAGCATATTTCGTGGATCTTATGGATAGAGTTTTCGGAGATCAGTTGAACATGTTCATGCTTGTGTTCGTGGACGATGTTCTGGTTTACTTCCGGAATGAGGTAGAGCATAAGACACGCTTGTAGTTGTTTTGGAAATCTTGAGAAAGCATCAGTTGAGAGTTGAACCAGAAAATGATAAGGAATTCGAAGTCGATCGAAAAGGTTGGCTTCGTATGAAATAACGACTGGTTGTTCCAGATATCAATGGATTGAGAGATAAGGTTCTGCGGGAATATCATCACTCAAAGTTAACGATTCATTCTGGTGGTAATAAGATGTATCAGGACATGAAGCAAGCTTACTACTTGGAAGGGATGAAGAGGGATGTTGGAAATTTTATTTCCAAGTGTATGAAATGTTAGTAGGTGAAAGCTGATCAGAAGAAGCCAAGTGGTTTGCTTCAGTCATTGGAAGTTCTTACGTGCAAATGAGAGAAAGTATAGATGGATTTTATTGATGGACTACCCAGAACCATGGTAGGAAATGAAGAAATCTAGGTCATCATGGATCTCTTGACTAAAAGTGCAATGTTTTTTCTTGTCAAATCGACTAGGACAACATCGAAGTTGGCTGAGTAATATATAAACGGATAGTTAGATTCCATGGTATCCCGAAGATCATGGTGAGTAATCGAGATCCATTGTTCACAAGTGTATTTTGAAAGAGTTTGCAAGAGACTTTGGGAACCGAGTTGTGTTTGAGTACGGCCTATCATCCCCGATTGATGGTCAAACCAAGAGAGTTAACTGAGTTTTGGAAGATCTCCTTAGAGCTTATGTATTGAACTTCAGCGGGTCGTGGGAAGACCATCTACATTTAGTTGAGTTTGCATATAATAAGACCTACCAGTCGAGCATTGGAATGGCACATATGAGGCGCTATATGGTAGATCGTGTAATTCTCCGGCATGTTGGTTAGAAACTGGAGATAAGTTGATATTTGGGCCAGAGAAGATAAGAGAAACATTGGATTATATCGCAATCATTCAGCAATGAATGAAGGCAGCCCAAGATCATCACAAAATCTACGAAGATAAGCGTAGAAAGGATTTAGAGTTCAACGTTGGTGAAATTGTTTTCTTGAAGATTTCTTCTTTGAAAATGTTGTAAAGTTCGGGAATAAGGGAAAGTTGTTCCCAAGATTTGTTGGACCGTTTCTAATAGTCGAGCAAATTGGAAAGCTCGCATATAGATTCATGTATCTTTTCTACGGAAGTGTGTGATTCGAATATGGTGGTATCTCCGGATAAGTATGAAACCTAGAAGTCGAGTCCATAATTTCGAAACCTCATAAGCTGCTTCACGTTGTCAGTAATATGACACGAAACAGCTTAAGAGGAAGACAGTTAAGCTAGTCAAGGTACAATGGAGTGAGGATTATGATGATTGTACATGGGAAACGGAAGAGAGAATGAAGACGATCCATCCAAAACTCTTCGTTGGTATGACCTAGTAATATCGTGTCACCCTTACATCATTGTAACTTGTACTATTCGTTTGAATTCTGCATGCTAGGTTAAGGCTGTGAACACATGGCTTGATGGTTGCTAATTTGGACGATAGATTGGTTGCTCATGGATGTTAGGCATGCAGAATTATTTCTAATTGCTTGTGTTTGCTCGGAATTCGGGTGCGAAATTCCTTAAGGGGGAAGAATGTAACGACCCGCATTTTATGTAATGGAGGATCTTAAGACATCTTTACTTAATTCCCTGAGGGACGGATCATTCTCATATTTTTATATGTTGTTTATGGGGATGTGTGACATGTCCATAATTTTTATCAATTTTATTTGCGACCATTTTCCCCTGTTAGTTTTTTACAGGGCATAACTTTTGACTGGAATCGAATCAGATGCTGAGATTGATTTCTTTGGAAAGGAAATGATGTTTCTAATTTCTTAGAGTGGTTACATTAAAGATTTGGTTCAGCGGTTTGGGATAAATCACTGTTTTAGTGCTACACAGTTTCTGGACAGACTAATTAGTCATTAGTGGGTCGATTATGAGGCCCATTAAGGCTAGGGGCTGTTGGCTAAAAATAGGAGGGTACATGCAAAGAGAATTGTTTAGTTTCTTTCTTTCTCTATTTGGTTGGGGTTTGTAATACTCCCTACTCCAATCAAATACCTCTCCACTTCATTTAAATCCTAGAACTACATTAAAAGATTGATGATCAACATCGAAGAAAGGTAAATCACATCAAAGTGATTAATTCGGAGGTCGTTCTTCGCTGCCTGGATAGAGATTCACCGTTTTCAAGCTATTTTGTAGATTTGTGAGTGATAACCTTCTCTCATACGGATTCAATCAAGTATATTGGTTGCTTGATCTTAGTTTCATCGTTTTAAGTTATTTTCACCTATATCTAATCGATGTAAGTATATTTTGAATTCAAATCACCATAGGATCTAAATTAGTAAGATTATAACTGTTAAATTCATGTATTTATGCAAATTAGATCCATTTATTGGTTTATTCATAATTTTATCATGATTTGGTGAATTCTATATGATTGTATAATGATTATTGATTGCTTGAGTGAAATTGGTCAATTTGGATGAGTTGATTGCATAGATATTCTTCGTGAGGTGATTGTATGGACTGGAAGGTTTGATGGATGGGAAGGTTTGATGGACTGGGAGGATTAATTGACTTGAAGGTTTGATGGATCAGAAGGATTGATGGACCAGAAGGTTTGATGGACAGGAAGGCTTAATGCACTGGAAGGTTTCATGGATGGGAAGGTTTGATGGACAGGAAGGTTTGGTGGACGGAAAGGTTTATGGACCTACGGTGATGGATCTGCAGTGATGGACCGACTGGCAGTGATGGATCGGTGAATGATCCATCGAATATATGATCAAGCATAGCCTATATTTGGCTCAGTGCTGGATGTAGCTTCGACGTGAATTCAAAGAGGAATGTTTGAAGTGCTATGACGTGCTCATTGATCGTTGAAATGCAACGAATGTGAATACGACACAAGGGTGTTTGAGCTCGTGGATAATGGTTTCTCAAGGTAATTTGGGCTTATGGATAGTCATTGATGATGACGACTAGAGTTATGAAGGCCGAGGGATTAGCATTAGTCGGAGGTCCCAGCGGACTCAAAACAGGGGTATCATGGGGACACCCATTAGGATCCGATTCGATAAATATCGTATACCCTAGGCAGTCATGATGGGCCTAGTTGTCTTCGTGAGTAAGACAAACATACGTGTCACGATGGTGTATGGAGTTTAGCTAGAACCGGGGTTACCATTAACCCTTGATAGATGCATGTCGTGGTCAGTCATATGATTAACTATGGTTTCAAGGCAAGGTTGGTGGTGATAACTAGATTCCTAGATGCTGTGTTTTTCTTATATCATCTTGTATAGATTGTCCGACATCGAGGGAGATATCATCTCTTGGGTGCTTATCTGATGTTGGTTTAGGCCTTCGGGGCTTGTGCTTGGGGGATGTTGAACTCAATTAGGAATGTTTACGCTTGATTATTGGTTGCTATGAATGACATTGTTTGTTTCTTTGCTGATTATTGAAAAGTCTATCACTGTCGGATTTGGAGGAGACGGGTTGGGGTTCTTCTCTGTTGATGTGTCGGTGGATTGGATGACTAATATGCCTATTTTTCAGATACTTTATTGATGATGTTAGATAGTTGTTTTATCTCTTATTAAGACTGTTGTCTGACTCAAGGTTTGAAATTTCCTTTTATTACCTTGGGTTGTTCATCCATTGTATTTTTGATGGGCAGACTGAGTAGTAGGTGACAGGTGATAGATCTTGATGATGACGATGATTGTAACACCCCGCATTTTTAATATAATTAAAAATATGTGTATATGCATAGATAGGTAAATAATGGTGATGTATACTGAAAATTAATTAATATATGGAAGAGAAGGAAAAATTGATTCGATAACAGTGTGCATAACGGAAAAGATAATAAAATAAGGATACTTAATTTAAATATCAGGAATTAAGTAAAACGGACATCACCATTGCGTTCGTCTCGAAATTCTGCTTGAAATAGAGTCCAAGTTTGCGTAAATCGGATTCCGTATGAAGGAGTTATGGCCTTTAGAAGATTCAACAAAAATTCAAAACAGTTCGAAATTCGACCCAGGCAGCTGGGCGGGAAATTTCCCGCCAAAAAAAGGCAGGTCGACCTGGGGGTCAGGTCGACCAGGGGGTCAACCTATCCCTAGGGAGGTCAACCTAGGGGTCGACCTATCCTCAGATCTGGGCGATTTCAACTCCTGTTATGTGTTTTGATGTGTTGTACGGGTCGGATGGCTTGTAGGTCAATCTAAGGGCTCTAAATCACTCTATACACCTATAAATACATAGCAAGACCTAACCCTAATTCATAACAATTCCTTAAGACGCCTCCATGCCACCAAACTTCAACCAAACATGGCCACCGCCCCAAAACTCTAAATTATATTGCAAGTTCTTCATCAACTTTGGAGTTTAATCAAATCATGTAGCAAAGTTTTTCATCAACAATTCATGCTCTTCACCAACAATCAAATAAGAAGATTAAATCAGCATTCTACACCAACAAATCGTTTATTTTCCCCAATCCAGTCAAGGTGAGTGGAATTATAATAAACTTGTTGTATAATAGTATTATTATCGTTCATCATTGCCCAGTTATAAATTCAATTGAACATTCGTGTTATAATAATTGTTCTTTTATTCTCCTTCCCCTTTTTATTTTTGGATCTAGGTTATCTCAAACCTAGACGAAATCTTATTATACATACGTATGGTTGGAATATAGGAATGTTGGGCATAATCTATTTTATGCAATCGAGGAATATAATCTGAAATCTGGGGAATTGTGGCATAACAATTATTATTACAAATATTGGGACAATTGGCGGAATTTGTTTGTGACTTGAAAAGGTGAATTAGATTATATGTATAAACGTGGGGAAATATATTGGGAAAATACTGATTTTATGAAATTGGGTAAAATGGAATTTTGGAAATTGGCATGTTTGGATATGAAAAACATGGAATTGGTGAATTTGGCTATAATTGAGTAATTTGGGTAAAAATATTATTTCACGAATGGTTGTATAAGCAAAGTAGAAATGGGTTAAGTAGCACTTGACATATGAATAAACTTAACCAACATATGAGGAATGATAGTAACCTGTTAGGAACACATGTATGGAAAAATTGGAATAATAGGTATAGCCTATTAATGGGATTATAAGCATGAACATAAATTGGGGTTTTTGGGTAAAGCTTGAATTTGAGACTTGGAAATTGGATATGCCGTTAATATCCTAGAAACATAATTAAAAACGGAATATGTTGGACAAACCATGTTTTTAAGTAATTATGGAACTCGACACATGACATGAAATTGATAATTGACATATGACATCTAGAATAAACACGAACATGCTTGGGAATTGATAATTGACATATGACATCTAGAATGGACATGAACTAAACATGAAATATGGCTAACTCGAAGTTAGAATGAGTTTGCGGTGTAATCCTGCTCAGAACTGCCCGGCACATCCAGTGACCGCAAACAATAGGTTCTAATGTGAGAAGTTAGTCATAACGTGCTTGAAACCCGAGGTTAGAATGAGTTGTGGTGTAATCCTGCCCGGAACCAACCGGCACATCTAGTGACCCAACAATAGGTCTAATGTGAGAGATTGGGCATTAATAATTAATTAATGCTAATGACACATGCCAGTATGGTAGGGTTAAGTCAACGCGAACCACTAGATAACCCTTAACCAATTTGACATGATATATAGGTAGGTTAAGTCAATACGAACATATAGACAACACTTAACCAATTTACCGTGACATATGGGTGGGTTAAGTCAACGTGAACCGCTAGATAACACTTAACCAATTTGACTCAATATATGGGTGGGTTAAGTCAACATGAACTGCTGGATAACACTTAACCAATTGGACATGACGCGTGGGTTGAATTGAACACGTGATTGAGGGTTAAGTCAACTTGGACACATGGGCAAAATTAACCAATATAACAGTATCAAAGCAAGGAAAAGTGGGGAATAATAAGATTAAATAATAGATAAACTTATCCTAGGGATAAGCAATGAATATGACTTAAGATGCAATACAAGACTCGAAGGGTGGGACGACTTATACCATGAAATAAGTTAATCTAAGCTAGAAATGTGAGAGAACACCCGGACGCTATCATCTGATAAAGAGAACTTAAGTCATGCTTGAATTCATAAGTAAACCTTAGTTAAAAGGAACTAAGTAACAAACCTTAGTAAAGAGGATTAGGTTGTAAACCTTAGTTAAGAAAATGAATGATTAAGAGAAACTAAGTAGTAAACCTTAGTTAACAGGACTAAGTAGTAAACCTTAGTTAAGAAAACGAACGACTCGGGAAACTAAGTAGTAAACCTTAGTTAAGCGAACTAAGTAGTAAAACTTAGTCAAGAAAACCAAGTAGAACACGAGGAGGAGAGAACATCCATATGATCTTGAAGAAGGCTCCAACGGTCTGGGTTATGAAGCACACAGCTTCGAGGGGACGTGAGGGTACTCTTGGTATCCCTCTGTGAGGTTGTAGATGATCCTCCTGGGCTTACAGAGGTTAAGGTCTGCGTTAGAAGAGCCAAGAGCATGCCTTGGTTGCAATATAAGCAACCTATAGACTACGATAGACCTGCGTGAGGTGGCGATATCTTGTTTAGCCCTGTGATAGCACGTCGTCGTCTACCTACCATCTTGAGTCAATCGAGTACGTGAAGTGGAAAGGCGGAAAACTCCAACAGACTATATACTTGCTATCTAGTTATGGGTGAGGTTTGGCCAATAGGTTTGTGGGGGCATATGGGGATTGCGTATAGTTCTAATTCTTGATTTTCTTGGGTGCCTTTCATTAGTTGAGGGAGGGGTCAAGTGGGACCATAACCACACACAGATAAAACAGACCTTAGCATCTGCGTCGGCAGATAACTTAAAGCTCCCGACCGAGTTTCGTGTTTCTTGATTAGCCCTGCCATGGGACTCGGGCCGCACATATAGTGGACATGTGAAACTAGACATCGATAACGATTCACGACACGTACGTGGGGAAAATCTAGGAACATATATCGCTCTAGGTAGTGTGTCCTAGACTAGGGGGCATCGTTCGATAGGTAGCATAATCCCTAGTTGGACCTAGGTCGCATAAACCTTGAATCCGAGAAGCGTTAATTAGGTAGCATAAAACCCAGTGGCCTTGGGAAGCGTAAACCCTGGTTGAATCTAGGAAGCGCTCGATAGTAAACCTTAGATTAGATCTAAATGATACACAGAATCTAGCAAGATCGAGAGTGGCAGTCCAAACGATTTCGAGAATGGTGGCACTACACTAAAGTAGTATAGATTTACATGATGAAGCCCGTACGACATACGACAAAGGACTGTATAAATACATGGAAAGGATTAGACGGGTTGGGGGTATCTATATATACGTTGTATTAGGTTAACCTACTAGTGGGACATGAGTATAGCCTAGAGAGCTAATATCACGAATAACCTAATAAGCAAGAAAATATAACTGAACGGTATATGTAGGATTATACAGAAGCTTATTCTAAGTCCACTCACACAGAACTTATGTTCTGACCCCCTCCTCGTTACATACTTCCAGGTTAGGTTCATGACAGAGATTGTATAGCTTTGGATACTAGTTTAGCAGTATTGTTAATAAGGTAAAGCAATATTTTAATATTATACTTTATTTCCTTCCGCTGTGAGATGCTTTACGAGTTCTGACATGTTTCTTTATCTCTGTCTTTTTCTGTAGGATACCAGAGCACCCAACTCGGGTTTCAATAGATTGGATTTTGGAGAAAAAAATCGGTCTGTCGGAATCCGGGTTGTCACAATGATGCTGAGCGACGACGAGTGGGCGGCTTGCATATTATTTGCTACTATCTACTATTAGTTGTTTCCGCTGTTATGATTGCTGGTACTCTTGAGTGACCCTGTTGTGAGGCATTTTGTACAGACTCTTATGATGCATTCCAGTTTGATGTATGTATATTCCGTGATGATATGAAAGTTTAAGATTTTGCTCATTTCTACTTCGCTACTATTGCCTATTGTATATGTTCTATTATATTTTATCTTTACGCTGTGAGTTTTCGCTTGTGTTTATCATACTTTGATGATCGTGGTATATACCATATAAGCTTTAAACTATTAACACTTATATGGGTTTGTCAATCAGTAGATTAACCGCAATATCAATCAATGAGGTATATTTCAACCATCAACATCTAACCAATCATCATTCAATTACCCAAATAGGGTTCACAACAATATCCATTAACCAACACTTTGTTAATTTCTTTCTCTTGACCATTTCAGATTCAACCAATTCCCATGGAAACACTATTAATTTTAAGTGTTACATACCCAAGTAACTACATGTATATTACTTAAAAATCATGCCTTTATTGTACTAAACATCATTAAACCCTATCATGAACTTATAACATTAATCAGAAGTCATTCTAAAACTCATACAAGTTCACAATCAATAGTTAATATTTAACTATACCTTTTTGGTTTATAGTTTCTCAACTAGGTTTCCACTTTACAAATCTTTAATCGGAGGATGGCTTAGTGTTCTCAGATGACTTCAAAAGCCTTCCGGTGTCACTAAATATTTCTAAAAATGAAATAGGTAGGGATTCAAAGCTGTAGTATTCACAAACAAATAGGCGAACAAGGGGATGTATATTTTGGCTTGAGGAGCAAACAGGAAAGGGGTTTTGGCTTATTGGAGTTTGGCCTTGAGGGGAGTGGGACCTAGGGTTACTGACTAGGCTGTGATGTGGCTAGGTGGGCAAGGGAGGTGTTGATGTGGGCTGTTTGGGCTAAGGGGCTAGGGTTTAGGTCGTTTAAAGACGGAGAGCTTGGAGTTTAGGGTTTTCAAAAAGGGGTTAGGGCCATGGCTTGAGGAGGAGGGGCTGGAGTGGGGTCCGCCAGAGGGGAGGAGGTGGCTGGGCAGGCACGGAAGTGGGATGGGCAGTGGTAGGCCATGAAGGAGCTTAAGTGAGCAAGGAACAAGGGAGGAGAAAAAAGAAATGAGGAGAATTCAAAAGAAAGAAGGAGAAAGGAGGTTTGATTTTATAGAAATGGGAGTGGAGTGGATTGATGAATTGTCGGCGTATGGAGGAAGAGAAGAAAGCACATGGTTATGGCTTGGATAAAGGACACATCAAAAGAAACACAAGTTCTTTTGAACTTGTTAAAGATAAAGGCTTATTTAAGTATCTGCATGCGTTTATTACTCGTATGACAAAACAGTAAGTCTGATCAACATGAAATCTGGAACATCATTATATTTTATAATTACGGATCCAATGAAACAGGTCTCGTCGAATTCAAAGTCCGTTTGAGCATTGGTTTTTTACGTTATTATTTAATTTCGACTGATTTTCCCATAAGCATTTATATTTCGTATGCTCACACACTAACTCCGAAAATTATGAAATTTGAAATCTTACCATATTTTAACGTTTCGGATCCGATGAAACTAGTTTTGTCAAATTCCAAGATTGTTTGCAAAGATGTTTATTTTTAAGCTATTGAAATAATATTAAATTAATCGACTGTAAATCTTTATATAATTAATTTAAGCTTGAAAATTTTCAAATTGGTTCTAAAATTTCAAATCATTACAATCAACCCTATTTAAAAGAAATTTGTCCTCGAAATTTGATGGAAGTAAAGCTTAAATAGAAATGATACTAAGAAATAAGTTTACCTCTCAAACAAGCTATTTCGAGATATCCACTCTGCAATTAGGATAGGACTTTCTAATACTGTCCTTTGTTTCCTGTGTACAGTCTCTTGGATCTCCTCCCCACTGCACTTTGACTAGCTTCACCATCTTGTTTCTCAGTTCCTTTATTTTCTTATTAATTATCTTCAAAGGCTCTCTTGGAACTGCTAAACTTGGTGTGTTTTCCAAGTCCCGTTGAGCCACATCCTCAACAATTAAATCAAGATCATGTATATATTTCCAAAGATGAGAAATGTGAAAAACATTACGCACTCTGAATAACCATTCTGGTTGCTAAACCCTGTAAGCTAGGTTCCAATCCTTTCCAATATCGGAAATGGACCAATATACTTGTGCGATAACTTCCCAGTTTTCCTGAATCGGATAACTCTCGTTAATGGAGAAACTTCCAAAATCACCTGATCTCTAATTGAAAATTCAAAATCCCTTCTTCTATAATATACATAACTTTTTTTGTCTGCTTTGCGTTGTCTTCAACTTCTTCAAAATGAAGTCCACTTTATATGCTGCTTCACGGATCACGTCAAGACATAATATAAGTCGATTTCCAAACTTTATCCAACATGCAGAAGATCTACAAGGTCGACCATACAACGCTTCAAATTGTGACATCTTCAGACTTGCTTGGAAGCCATTGTTATAAGAGAACTCCACAAGATGCAAGTAATTGTAACGACCCGCATTTTTCAGCGATATAAATAATTTATTTAATTATTTGAACAATGGTTTGGTTATTTAAAATGACCAAAATCAGATAATATTGAATATTTAATTAAAATAAATAATATAATAATATATTTAATTTCTGAAATAGTCAGAAATAGTGGAATTCACAAAATAGTGTGAATTGGATCATCTGTGATATTTAATTCAGTTTAGAATTGAATTAGAATAATGAATATATTATTTGAACGGCAGTTTGAATGTATATTATAATATAATTGTAATCGAGCTTGAAATGGCGCGGCAGTTCACTATTTGGTGATTTGAACTTAAACTGAATATACAGGATTCGTTTTAATTCGGATTTCTGTGAAATAAGAAACGTCAGGAGATGGTAAAGTATATTTTTCAAGTGGAAGAGAAAAATTGAGGTTTTGTCATGTAGATTTTTAGTTATGTCCAAATCAAATTTTAGACAAGTCGCTATGGAATTCCTTTACAATTTATATCGATTTATTTATATTTTAAAATGGATTTTTAAATATAAATCGAATATTGATGTAACACTGGATTTGAAATATCGAGTTATAAATCCTAGTGGAGCAATATGATATTCTATTATGAATATATACGATAATATTTATTTTTAAATATTAAATTTAAATGTTTTTAAATATATTTATATATTTAAATGGGTTATTTAGAGCTTTAAAAATAGCCAGTTTTTCAAATGACCTCAGAATTCGACTAAACTAATTTTGTTGGATCCGCAATATTAAAATATTATTAGATTTCAATTTTCGTGATTTTTGAAGTCAGTATGTGGCCGTACGAATTTTTAAAGTGAAAAATAGTCAGTATTTCGACGGTTAAAAATACGCTGTGTGAGCATACGAAGTCGGAATTCGACGAAACTAATTTCGTTGGGTCCGCAATGTCGAACTGTAGCTGCATGTCCATTTTCGTGATTTTTGGGGGTCATGTGTGATCACAGGAATTTTAGAGGACACAGAAAAATAGCGTTTGCTTAAAATAAAATAAAATAATCAAATATAAAAATATTATTTCTATCTTATATAATATCTTCTACCTCCCTAAACCTAAATCACAATTCTCTGGTCAAGAACAAAATCGCGCCACCATTCTTCATTGTCCAAGAAAGCAATCCTCTGTGAAAAATCCAAATCAATTCATAGAAAATATATAAAATCGAAATAGGGGTATATTTGAATTTGTATGGGGTTCTCTTCCTTGCTGTGTCCATTGGGTAGTGTTCGACGCTATGTTTGTCGCACCAGAGTTTGACAGTGCGTGTTAGGGCTCGGGTTTTAGGGCGATTGAGGGAGTGATTCATGAATGCGAGTTGATCTTTGGAGGGAGTGAGAAAAACCGCACTTGGCAAGGCTTTTGTGAAATTCTGTGGAGGTAGATGTCTAATGGAATTTTTTTTACAACGAGGAAACCCTGTTGCGATGCGATGGGTGATGGATGTCCGAGTCTGGCGTGGAGGTTGTAACACCCCACGCCCGCTATGGTCACTCACTAAGGGAATGCCATAGCATCGGTGGAGTATTTTAGTGAATATAGAACAGAAAAATTACAATAGGATAGATATAAGTAGTACTTGAAATTTTAAAACATCATCTCATAACAGCGGAAATGAACATGTCTGGTTACATCATAAAACCACAATAAAAGTCAAGTACAATATCCATCAAAATAAAGAAGTACATAATCCCACTCTCTCATACAATAGCCAGGACAAAAGAAAAGATAACTGGATAACTGGAGCTTGCTTTACATCTATCCAAGCTCCTAAAGACTGGAACAGCAATCCGATCAAGCTCCACTACTGCTAGGATCCACCGTAGGACCTGAGGGTTGGAAAAAGATAAAAGCAACGGGGTCAGACATAAGTCTGAGTGAGTCCTATAACTTTAACAATACAACCCTTAAAGTAACCAGAGAAGACATAAACTTGTCCTACGGTAATATCTAGGGATGAGTGGCTACACTAAGCAGCTTGGTAGACTTAGGATAAACTAAGATAACCGTAAGGACGCATCTACCCACCCAAGGATAATTACTAACTGCACCACACCAGTCATTCCTACTTAAAGGTTGATCCCTCCAAGGACTTAGAAAAATTTCCCTTGTAGTTTCGTGTACTCCTAGCCCACTACATAGGTGCCGTCTGCCCCTATCTCCACTAGGTGTACTCAGTAATTCTTACCCAGTAGTTTCGTGTACCCCTACATAGGTGCCGTCTGCCCCTATCTTTATTAGGTGTACCCACTACTCCCCATCGATCGGCTCCCTACCGTAGATACCCGTGCTGGTCCCACAGTGGGGTGTATCACTCCCCTAAAGTGGCTACCCAATACTATCAACGGTGCACGGCTTTATATCTACACGATGCAACAACGACTTATCTACCAGCCCGGGCCCACACACGCATATGAAACCCGTTGGACTTGCGTTGCCACCGCTAACCCGTTTTGGCCTCTTATAATCAAGCCCAATATGCGTGTCCCGTCACTCGACATGGGTCGAGCCCATAAAGATACGTTTGGGATATTGGTTGAAATGGGCCCCCACAAGCTACCCACCTAAGCTTGTCACATATCTAGTGTATCCCACTTAACCCTTTAATCATGTTTAATTACATGTTTCCACTTGGTTAAGTATTCTAATCGTATTTTCTATTGCCACCCAAGGCAACCCACTAGATTTCCACATGCCACCCAAGGCACCCACTTAACCCCTCATGTCCCACTACATGCTAATATGGTTAAGTGTTTCTTAATTAATTAAGACCGTGATCTCCCATAAAGACCTCCCACATTAGACTGTCTGTTATGACCGCCTGGTTAAGCCGGTAGAGTCCGGGCAGTCTTACGTCATAACAGAGCCTAACCTCGTGTCTTTACTTTAATCACGTATTTAATTTATGGCTAAGACCTCTCACATTGGGCTGACATTTGTAGCAACTGGTTAAGCCGGTCGGGTCCGGGCAGTTTTACACTACAAATGAGTCCAACCTCGTGTCTTAGTCGATTAATTACACCTAATTAATCACCCCCATATTAATTATCCCTAATTAATATCAAGTTTTCCATAACATGGGTAGACCTAACTCAATAGGTAAATTCCCATGGGGTAGACCTAACTAAATAGGTAAATTCCCGCTTATGGTAATTTATTTTTATGGTATGCTTAATCATACCCAATCATACATTTATTAACATATTTACCAACCCCATCGTTCCCCACGTAAATCGTTCTCATTTCATGCCAAAATAAAGGGGAAGATCCATCACAAATATCATGGGTTTAGCATATAACTTTGTCATGGGTTAAGAGGATGTCAACTTGCATATATGAGCACATATTAACCCAACTACATTTAACCCAAACTTGCATATTATCATACACATGATTTGCATAACATGTTGCATATGAGCTTGCATATTATCATACACATATCTTGCATAACATGTTGAACTTGCATATAGGCATTCTCATAACTTGCATAACATGTTAAACATGCATTTAAGCATACACATAACTTGCATAAGCATTCACATACTTGCATAAGCATTCACATACTTGCATAAACATGCATAACTTCCATATCATGTCATTTAAGCATATACCTATCTTGCATAAGCATTCATATACTCGCATAAGCATGCATAACTTGCATATCATGTTAAACTTGCATTTAAACATATACTTAACTTGCATATGAACTTGCATAACTCACTTTGTTAAACATGCATAAATCCACTTATTAAATATGCATAAACCTACTTATTAAGCATGCATAAGCCAACTTATCAAACATGCATAAACCCACTTATTAATTATGCATAATCATAGTAAAACATAGAATAGCATATCATTACAAATGATTCAAACTCACTAATCCGCATTTAAGACCATAAGTCTCATTACACCCAATCTACTTACTTTAACAATTGATGTTAAAGTGATAGAAACTCACCAAACCCAAAATTAACCCACTTATGAAGTGGAATTAGTTGCTAAATATGAAGATGGTGATGATTAGAGAATGATTTGAGAGGGATTAGCTTGCAACTTCCTTCTTAAATTAGTGGAGACTCCTTCTAGGATTTAATTTGGCGGCATGAGGCCTTCATTTCTATTTTTAGTATGGATTAGGGTAGGTTTAGGGTGTATTTATAGATTAGGAGAGTGTTTTAGGCCCTTAGATTAACCGTAGATTAGATTAGGTCCGTTAGATTTAGGAAATCTCTAGAACCCAGCCCAGCCCTAGCCAGAAAACCAGATCTGGTGCACCCAAGCACCCTGGTTCGACACGCCGTGTCGACATGCAAGTCGACAGGCAAGTCGACACCCCTGTCGACAGGCCTGTCGACAGCCCTGTCGACATGCTTAGGGCGGGAATCTTCCCGCCTGGCCCCGCTGGTTCTAATTTAAAATCTAAATTTAAATTTCTAAATCTGTTTTTAGCTTTAAATTTTCTGCAAACTTCTTTGGGCCATAACCGGGCCATACGGACTCCGATTCTCGAAAACTCGAACTCTATTTCGCGTATTTTTCCGAGACGAACGCAATAACGCAGCCCGTTACCCCCAATTCCCACGTCTGATATTATTTATCCTGTAATTAGTGAATTTTAGTATTAACTAAAATTCGGGGTGTTACATTCTCCCCTCCTTAAAGGATTTCGTCCCCGAAATCTCTAAGCTAAGGAGAATGCATATCCTACCATCCAAACAACCATCTACTCAAATCATCAACCACGGGCATCCATTGTCCTTAAACAGTTTCTAATGATGTATGAGCATATGAAAAAAGTGTGTGTATATGTTCCCTATCTAATGTATGAACATATGCAAACCATGATAGTGCCATGCATCCATTATGTATGCGAGAGAACCCTATCGACACATACAATATCTACATGAGTGCACAGTCATTCACCAAAATGCATCATCCATGTGATAACACAACCATTATACATCCATAAATATATCTTTCTACACACAATTTTATGCAATATGCAATATGAAGTGACTGAGCCGATCTAGTGCCCAGAGTGTGTGTATATGCATCCACGAGCAACCACTAGCAAACACTTGCATCCACTTGCATCCATCAACCATAACATGTCTCAAACACATGTTTCAACCATAGGTTTACCCTATCTAAAGGTCAAAGGTACTAACGAGAGGACATACCGAAGATAAGATAAGTACTAGACAAGCGATAAAGGAGAAAGTAAAGACATACCCTCAAAAAGAAATGGGTACAATGAACGCATCTTCGCTTCCGTCTCCCAAGTTGCGTTGCTCTCATCTTCTCCCCACTGCACTTTGACTAGTCGAACCTCTCTATTTCTCAACTTCCTAGTCACTGACCCAAGGATGTGAGTAGGAGCTCGTCGGATAGTCACATCACGCTCTATCTCTACATCTCTAAGCAAGCTCGGCTCTACCACCTCTGCGGTCTCATGTAAGCATTTCCTCAGATGTGATACATGGAATACATCATGAACACCACTAAGTCTGTCGGGCAACTCCACCCTATATGCCATCCGTCCAATCCTTTCCTTAATAGGAAACGACCCAACAAACCTCGGTGCTAACTTCCCAACGGATCCAAAGCGAACAACATTTCTCAACGGAGATATTTTGACAAAAACCATGTCCCCAACCTCAAAATCAAGATCCGTCCTTCTCTTGTCCGCATAAGATTTTTGCCTATCCTGCGCTGCTTTCATCCTTCTTCGAATCAAGTCAATCTTCTCAGAAGTCTCCCTAATCATATCAGGCCCAAGCAAGATCTTATCCGTAGACTCCCACCAACATGTAGGTGATCGACAAGGCCTTCCATAGAGAGCTTCAAAAGGAGCCATACCAATACTGGACTGAAAGCTGTTATTATATGCGAACTCCACCAATGGAAGATGCTCTTCCCATGTACCTCCAAAATCTAAGATACAAAGCCTCAAAAGGTCTTCTAGAACACGATTCACCCTCTCAGTCTGGCCGTCTGTCTGAGGATGATATGCGGTGCTCAGACACAATTGAGTCCCCACTGCTTCTTGCAAACTTTTCCAGAACTCGCTAGTGAAGATAGGATCTCGATCACTCACTATGCTAGAGGGTACCCCATGTAATCGAACTATCTCTCGAAGATATACTGAAGCTAGCCATGGAGCAGTCCTCTTGCTCTTCACAGGTATGAAATGGGCGCTCTTAGTAAGTCTGTCTACCACCACCCAAATTCCTGTATTACCCTTCCTCGACCTGGGTAACCCGTCAATAAAATCCATCGAGATGCTATCCCACTTCCATTGCGGAACCTCCAATGGGTGAAGCAACCCACCTGGTTTCCTTTGCTCCGCCTTCACTTGCTGGCACACCAAACATCGAGCGACATACTCGGCCACATCTTTCTTCATACCGGCCCAGAAGAAAACCCTCTTCATGTCTTGATACATCTTGTCCCCACCGAGATGAATGGTCATCCTAGAACGGTGTGCGTCATCAAGAATAGCCTTCCTCAAACCCTCGTCTTGCGGTACACAAAGTCTACCGTCTCTACGCAAACACCCCCTATCGTCTAGGGTGTACCTACTCAAATGGCTGGACGACTCCCCCCTTATGAGCTTCTCTACCAACTCAACCAACTGTGGGTCGTCCCTCTGTGCATCTCCAATCCGCCCCAGAAGAGTAGGTCTGACCTCTAAGGATGCTAGCAAACCGGGTACATAATCAATGGAAGGTCTGAAATCAAACATCGAGATAAATTCCAAGCTTCGTTGTTCCACGAACAATGGACTCAAGGACAACCTCTTCCTACTCAAGGCGTCCGCCACCACGTTACCCTTGCCAGGGGTATACGCTATCTCGAAATCATAGGATGCTAAGAACTCCATCCACCTTTGCTGTCTCAGATTCAAGTCCTTCTGAGAAAACAAGTACTTCAATGATTTGTGGTCAGTGAACAACTCGAATCTCTCACCAAGAAGATAATGGCGCCAAATCTTAAGCGCAAAAACAATAGCAGCCAGCTCTAGATCATGGGTAGGGTAATTTTTCTCATGTGCCCGCAACTGCCTTCCACCATAGGCTATTACCCTTCCCTCTTGCATTAAGACTGCGCCAAGTCCTGTCCCACAGGCATCGGTATAGACAACAAATGGCTTGCTCCCATCTGGCAATACTAAAACTGGAGCCGTGGTTAAAGCTCTCTTTAACCGTCGGAACGCATCATCACAATCTACGTCCCATGTGAAAACAAGATTCTTCTTTGTTAAGCGGGTTAATGGGGCTGATATCTTCGCGAAGTCTTTAATAAACTTCCTATAATAACCCGCCAACCCCAGGAAACTTCTTACTTCGGTAGCATTCTTCGGAACCTTCCAATCCTGAATTGATACTACCTTCGCGGGATCCACAGCTATCCCTTCCTTGGAGACCACGTGCCCTAAGAACCGCACTTCCTTCCTCCAGAAGTGACATTTAGAGAATTTAGCCTTAAGGCTATGTGCTCGAAGAGTCTTCAATACCTCCCCAAGATGTAGGGCATGCTCTTCTTCACTCTTAGAAAATACTAAGATATCATCCACAAAGACCACCACAAATTTATTAAGGAACTCCCTGAACACCCTACTCATCAAATCAACAAAGTATGCAAGGGCGTTCGTCAACCCAAATGGCATCACCAGCCACTCATAGAAACCATCCGGAGTTCTAAAGGCAGTCTTGTTTATGCTATCCTCAGCCACCCTCAACTGATGAAACCCCGTGGCTAAGTCCAACTGAGAAAATACTGAAGCGCCAACCAACTGATCGAAAAGATCATCAATCCTCGGCAATGGGTGTCTATTCTTCTTTGTGAGCTTGTTGAGTTCTCTATAGTCTACACAAAGTCTGAGGGACCCATCCGCCTTTGTAGCAAATACTACTGGAGCACCCCACTCCGATATACTCCGTCTTATGAACCCCTTCTCAAGCAACTCCCCTACTTGCTTATGGAGTTCCCTCCGCTCACGAGGAGCCATGTGGCGCACTGGTAAAGATACCGGTTTAGCATTATCCACCAAATATATTCGGAAGTCAATCTCCCGCTTCGGAGGTAAGCCCTTCACCTCCTCAAACACATCCGGATATTCCCGGACCACTCTAACAGATTGCAAACTCTCGACCGAAGCGTCAAGCGATTCAAGATAACTTAGCATAACAGAGTCCATGGGATTACAAGAAATCTCGAGAGTGTTACCCAAGCGGGTCATGAGCCTAACAACTCTCCTTTCGCAATCAAGAACGGCACCATTACTGGATAACCAGTCCATGCCCAAAATCAACCCATAGCCCGTGAAGCCCAATACAAAAGCATCACATCTAAACTCAATGCTAAGTATAGAAATCTTCAAACCCAAACATATCATGGACAAATAAGCGGAGCCCCCAATTGGGTTTGAAACAACCAAGGGATCATCTACCAGACTGGTGTCTAAGTGCAGTAACACAACTAATGATGATGAAATAAATGAATGCGATGCGCCTGAATCAAACAATGTACGGACAGGATGATCAAATAGAAAAACCAGACTTTCAACGGAGATAGTTCTACCTCTTTCCTGAATTGGTGGAACCACGAGAGCCTGTACTTGCCCCCTAGCCTGACTCGGTGCCATAAGAGCTTGCACCTGTCCTCCTGAGGTAGACCCCGTCTTTTTCCCCTTCTTAGGGCAATCCTTCACTAAATGCCCTGCTTCGCCACAGTGGAAGCAGCCAGTCTTCTTCTTCTTGCGACAATCCTTGCTTAGGTGGCCAGGTGTCCCACAATTGAAACACTTCTTCTTCTTGCCCTTGCCACCGTTGCCTTTCCCACCTTTGCTTTGTTGTTGTTGCTGAGGTCTCTTTTGATCTCCCTTCTTCTCGGGTGCCCTATTAGCATTGGGACCCTTCTCTTCTTCATACATGAGTGCCATGTCAACTAGCATCTCAAAGGTGGCCCCCATAGGGATATGAGTCATAGCCAACCCATGCATCGGTTCATTCAAGCCCTTCACGAACCTCAAAGCCTTCTTCTCCGGTGTATTCACCATGTCTAGGCCAAACCTTGCCAATTGATTAAACTTGTTGACATATTCCTTCACCGAGAGATTTCCTTGCTTTAGAGTCAAGAATCTTTCCATGTACAAGTTTTCCTCCGCCCTTGAGAGAAACTTGGCCACAAATCTTTGCCTAAAATCCGCCAAAGAGTCAACGGGGCGTTCCCCATTAGTGACCTCCCACCAGAATGAGGCCTCTCCCTTCATTAACCAAGCAGCCAACTTGACTTTCTTCCCTTCTTCCATCTCAAAGATATCTATCAACTCTTCCACCTCCTTAAGCCAATCTCTAGCCTCCACAAAAGTTTCAGATCCTTGAAAAGGTTTCCCTCCCATAGCTTTAAATTCCTTGCAAGTCTTAGCAAAAGTATCCGTGCGAGGAGGAGGGGGAGGAGGAAGATCGGGTGCTACGGTTGGTGGAGGAACATTTGCTGGACCCGCAGTGGTGGCCCTAGCCTCCATCAATCTCCTATACCATACTGGTACCGTCACACCCTCCGGAAAGTTAAGATTCTCGGCCATGCTGAAACGAAAAAGGAAAGATTCAAAACGGAGAATTCGAAGGATATAGATATGGCTATTGGGGATTATGCTTTCCTTTCAAAAAACTTTTCTCTTAAAAGACATGTTTTTGAAAATATTTCTTCCAAAAATGTTTTAGAAAAATAGTTTCCTAAAAATTTTATCTGTTCTGGTAACCTTTGCTCTGATACCACGTGTAACACCCCACGCCCGCTATGGTCACTCACTAAGGGAATGCCATAGCATCGGTGGAGTATTTTAGTGAATATAGAACAGAAAAATTACAACAGGACAGATATAAGTAGTACTTGAAATTTTAAAACATCATCTCATAACAGCGGAAATGAACATGTCTGGTTACATCATAAAACCACAATAAAAGTCAAGTACAATATCCATCAAAATAAAGAAGTACATAATCCCACTCTCTCATACAATAGCCAGGACAAAAGAAAAGATAACTGGATAACTGGAGCTTTACATCTATCCAAGCTCCTAAAGACTGGAACAGCAATCCGATCAAGCTCCACTACTGCTAGGATCCACCGTAGGACCTGAGGGTTGGAAAAAGATAAAAGCAACGGGGTCAGATATAAGTCTGAGTGAGTCCTATAACTTTAACAATACAACCCTTAAAGTAACCAGAGAAGACATAAACTTGTCCTACGGTAATATCTGGGGATGAGTGGCTACACTAAGCAGCTTGGTAGACTTAGGATAAACTAAGATAACCGTAAGGACGCATCTACCCACCCAAGGATAATTACTAACTGCACCACACCAGTCATTCCTACTTAAAGGTTGATCCCTCCAAGGACTTAGAAAAATTTCCCTTGTAGTTTCGTGTACTCCTAGCCCACTACATAGGTGTCGTCTGCCCCTATCTCCACTAGGTGTACTCAGTAATTCTTACCCAGTAGTTTCGTGTACCCCTACATAGGCGCCGTCTGCCCCTATCTTTATTAGGTGTACCCACTACTCCCCATCGATCGGCTCCCTACCGTAGATACCCGTGCTGGTCCCACAGTGGGGTGTATCACTCCCCTAAAGTGGCTACCCAATACTATCAACGGTGCACGGCTTTATATCTACACGATGCAACAACAGCTTATCTACCAGCCCGGGCCCACACACGCATATGAAACCCGTTGGACTTGCGTTGCCACCGCTAACCCGTTTTGGCCTCTTATAATCAAGCCCAATATGCGTGTCCCGTCACTCGACATGGGTCGAGCCCACAAAGATACGTTTGGGATATTGGTTGAAATGGGCCCCCACAAGCTACCCACCTAAGCTTGTCACATATCTAGTGTATCCCACTTAACCCTTTAATCATGTTTAATTACATGTTTCCACTTGGTTAAGTATTCTAATCGTATTTTCTATTGCCACCCAAGGCAACCCACTAGATTTCCACATGCCACCCAAGGCACCCACTTAACCCCTCATGTCCCACTACATGCTAATATGGTTAAGTGTTTCTTAATTAATTAAGGCCGTGATCTCCCATAAAGACCTCCCACATTAGACTGTCTGTTATGACCTCCTGGTTAAGCCGGTAGAGTCCGGGCAGTCTTACGTCATAACAGAGCCTAACCTCGTGTCTTTACTTTAATCACGTATTTAATTTATAGCTAAGACCTCTCACATTGGGCTGACATTTGTAGCAACTGGTTAAGCCGGTCGGGTCCGGGCAGTTTTACACTACAAATGAGTCCAACCTCGTGTCTTAGTCGATTAATTACACCTAATTAATCACCCCCATATTAATTATCCCTAATTAATATCAAGTTTTCCATAACATGGGTAGACCTAACTCAATAGGTAAATTCCCATGGGGTAGACCTAACTAAATAGGTAAATTCCCACTTATGGTAATTTATTTTTATGGTATGCTTAATCATACCCAATCATACATTTATTAACATATTTACCAACCCCATCGTTCCCCACGTAAATCGTTCTCATTTCATGCCAAAATAAAGGGGAAGATCCATCACAAATATCATGGGTTTAGCATATAACTTTGTCATGGGTTAAGAGGATGTCAACTTGCATATATGAGCACATATTAACCCAACTACATTTAACCCAAACTTGCATATTATCATACACATGATTTGCATAACATGTTGCATATGAGCTTGCATATTATCATACACATATCTTGCATAACATGTTGAACTTGCATATAGGCATTCTCATAACTTGCATAACATGTTAAACATGCATTTAAGCATACACATAACTTGCATAAGCATTCACATACTTGCATAAGCATTCACATACTTGCATAAACATGCATAACTTGCATATCATGTCATTTAAGCATATACGTGATTAAAGTAAATATGTTAATAAACGTATGATTGGGTATGATTAAGCATACCATAAAAATAAATTACCATAAGTGGGAATTTACCTATTTAGTTAGGTCTACCCCATGGGAATTTACCTATTGAGTTAGGTCTACCCATGTTATGGAAAACTTGATATTAATTAGGGATAATTAATATGGGGGTGATTAATTAGGTGTAATTAATCGACTAAGACACGAGGTTGGACTCATTTGTAGTGTAAAACTGCCCGGACCCGACCGGCTTAACCAGTTGCTACAAATGTCAGCCCAATGTGAGAGGTCTTAGCCATAAATTAAATACGTGATTAAAGTAAAGACACGAGGTTAGGCTCTGTTATGACGTAAGACTGCCCGGACTCTACCGGCTTAACCAGGCGGTCATAACAGACAGTCTAATATGGCAGACGGCACCTATGTAGGGGTACACGAAACTACTGGGTAAGAATTACTGAGTACACCTAGTGGAGATAGGGGCAGACGGCACCTATGTAGTGGGCTAGGAGCACACGAAACTACAAGGGAAATTTTTCTAAGTCCTTGGAGGGATCAACCTTTAAGTAGGAATGACTGGTGTGGTGCAGTTAGTAATTATCCTTGGGTGGGTAGATGCGTCCTTACGGTTATCTTAGTTTATCCTAAGTCTACCAAGCTGCTTAGTGTAGCCACTCATCTCCAGATATTACCGTAGGACAAGTTTATGTCTTCTCTGGTTACTTTAAGGGTTGTATTGTTAAAGTTATAGGACTCACTCAGACTTATGTCTGACCCCGTTGCTTTTATCTTTTTCCAACCCTCAGGTCCTACGGTGGATCCTAGCAGTAGTGGAGCTTGATCGGATTGCTGTTCCAGTCTTTAGGAGCTTGGATAGATGTAAAGCTCCAGTTATCCAGTTATCTTTTCTTTTGTCCTGGCTATTGTATGAGAGAGTGGGATTATGTACTTCTTTATTTTGATGGATATTGTACTTGACTTTTATTGTGGTTTTATGATGTAACCAGACATGTTCATTTCCGCTGTTATGAGATGATGTTTTAAAATTTCAAGTACTACTTATTTCTGTCCTGTTGTAATTTTTCTGTTCTATATTCACTAAAATACTCCACCGATGCTATGGCATTCCCTTAGTGAGTGACCATAGCGGGCGTGGGGTGTTACAGAGGTGGTGGAAGAATGGAGATCGAGGAAGAGAAGTCGGATGGTGGTTTTCGTTTTAATTTCATGGTGAAATAGTGGAGTTTGATGAAGGATTTGCATGGCATAAGGAGGTATCTCAGGCGGGTGCATATATCAGCAAGTGGGGAAGAGAGATTAGCGGGCCAGATTAATTTAAAACAAGGTTAATTAAGATTAACTAATTATCAATTAATTATATATATACATCGTTTATATTCGTTATACTAAAAATCTTAACGTTATCATACGATACCAGAACTTGACAAAACAAGATCCGTTAGGATCGTATTGACGAGGGCTATGTGCTGGAATTGATTGGGAGTGGATTGGAGCTCGTTTGGATTTATGGTGAAATTTAACGCCTGAATCAAATCAATGACCAATTATCGTTATTTAACTATAACCATCCAACGTGAGTAACCTCACTAACTCTGCTCAGTTTATATTTTTATAAAATATTTTTAGAATCTATAAATAATGGTTGTTTGCTGTGTGTTGGCTGTTTGGTTGAACTGCT
Organism: Allium sativum; assembly: GCA_030737875.1. Taxonomy (NCBI): domain Eukaryota; kingdom Viridiplantae; phylum Streptophyta; class Magnoliopsida; order Asparagales; family Amaryllidaceae; genus Allium; species Allium sativum. Next base: position 964,307,937 of record CM060910.1, on the reverse strand, counting down.
AGTCAGTTGATTTAAAATATAGATAACGATATATATAGAAATCGTTAATCGAATACTGATTCTGTTCATCAGAATATTTTATATTCATGTTATTTATGTTGACTGACATCTGTGGATGCAGGGAAACAGGTCGGAGGGACCCAACTGGGTTCCTAAACATTTATTTTACTGTTTTTCATATATTGTGTTATATGATGTGATATGGAATCTGTTGTTGATTTTGTATGGTTGAATGATGCTGGTCATTGTTGTATGGTATGTTAAATACCATAGGGAATACTGGAATGTTAAAAAAGGAAATTTTCAATGTTATATTGGAGAAAGAAATATTTATAAAATCAAAAAAAATTATAAAAAGAAAACTATTTATTTAGAAATAAATAGATTAAAAAGGGAATACTTATTTGTTAATCAAATAGATAGAATTGAAAAAGAAATATTTGTAAACTATTTACAAATAGAATTATCAAAAGGGATATGTATTTGAAAGTGAATAGAATAGAAAGGGAAATATGTGTAAAGGAAATAGTTAGATTATCAAAAGGGATTACCTATAAAATCAATAGATTTTATAAAAAGAAAATATTTTACAAAATAAATAGAATTAACAAAAAGGTGTTTATTTTGTAAATAAACTGATTTTAAAAGGAATACTCGAAAAGTGACGAGTATTGTAGAAAAGGAGAATTTTACATTTGAAGGATTTAGACCCGTGCTTCGCACACGGGTATAACATGTTATGGATTGGTTCGCCGCAGTGCTAGGATCAGATCTAGCTCCTCTCCATTCAGAGGTAAGTCCCTGGGTTCAGACGCTAGTAGTAGCAGTTCGACTTGGGGCTCAGGTATGACTCCGACTCTTGGTAGTGATTATACTCCTTTTGCTTTGGGTAGTCTTACTACTAGGCAGTTATTTCAGCTAGCCAATGATACTGCTTTTATTTTTTCTGATATTGAGGTTGATGCGGAGTACATTAGGAATAGGGAATTAGAGCGAGTTTCGTCTTTGAGGAGATGAGGATAGTTAGTTGGAATGTTAGGGGATTAAACGAACCTAAAAAATGTGATAAAGTTAGAACTTTTTTTAGAGATAATCACATTGATATCATTCTGTTACAAGAGACAAAAATTGAGTGTCCTAATTTTAGTTTATATATGAGGTTAGGAGGGTCCATTTTTCGTAATTGGGTTTGTCTACCGGCAATAGGTACTGCCGGTGGACTTATGATTGGGTGGAAAGAGAACCAATATAAACTTGTACAAGAATCTATAAAGATACATTCCTTACATGTTGTTTTAACTACTCTTTCTGATAATTCAGCCTTATGCATTTCTAATGTGTATGGTCCTCACACAAAGTTAGAGAGGAGAATTTTGTGGGATGAAGTTTCAAATTTCAGAAATCATACCCCTAATCTTTGGATTGTTGGGGGGGATTTCAATGTTACTAGGTTTCTAGGGGAGAGATCACCCCGTGAAGGGGATTTCTCTGATATGGAGGAATTTAATGACTTTATTTTAAATAATAATTTGATAGAGATTCCGATGAATAATAGATTGTTTACTTGGTCGAATGTTCGTGATAATCCTTCTTTTGCTTTATTAGATAGATTCTTTATTAGCTCTGAGGTAGAGGATAAATTTTCAATTTGTAAAGTTAAGGGCTTACCTTTTTTACATTCTGATCACTGTCCTATCATCCTCACGTGTGACTCGAATATCGTTATTAGTAGCAGTTTTAAATTTGAGGAGATGTGGTTACTTGATCCTAGTTTTATCAAACTTGTTTCTGTTAAGTGGAAATCATTGTTTTATTTTAATAGTATGTATAGTGGTAATAATGCGAAGATTTTTGTTGCTAAGTTAGGTAAACTAAGATTTTTCCTTAAGTGTTGGAATAAATTTGTATTTGGTAGTGTAAGAATTAAGAAGGATAGGATTATGTGTGGGTTGTTAGATTTAGAAAAGATTAGTGAGTCTAGAATTCTTAATTCCACTGAGAAGGATAAATATTGTAACCTTAGACAAGATCTCAAACAGATCTTAGAAAAAGAAGAGGTTATGTGGAGGCAAAGGTCTCGTATACAATGGATTAAGGAAGGAGATAACAACACGAAATTTTTTCATAGTATGGCGAATAAAAGGAGACATGATAATTTAATTCATTCTATTATTATTAATGAGGTGGAATTAACTCTACAAAAGGATTTAAATGAAGCTTTCACCAATTACTATAAACAGATTTTTGGTTCAAAGATTAAGAGAAGAACAAATGTAAGATGGAATGAATTATATCCTTATGAAACTAGGATTAATCTTGACAGTTTAGATGAACCCTTTTATGAACAGGATATTTGGAAGGCAATTTGTGACATGCCTAGTGACAAAGCTCCTGGACCTGATGCCTTTTTAGTTAATTTTTATAAGCAATTCTGGGAAGTCTTAAAGTTTGACATTATTGATTTATTTAATGAATTTTATAATGGGAAACTTCGCTTAGGTAGTTTTAACATTGCGAACGTTATCCTTATTCATAAGAGAGAGGGGGCTAATTCTCTTAAGGATTTTAGACCCATCTCTCTTATTAATGTTTCTGTCAAGATAATATCAAAGGTCCTAGCAAATAGGCTGAGTAGTAAGATGAATGACCTAATTGACTGTTCCCAAACCGCTTTTATTAAAGGTAGAAATATAGTGGATGGAGTGGCAGCGGTATAGGAATACATTAATGCCTGTTGTAAGAATAATATATCATGTGCCATTTTGAAGTTAGACTTTGAGAAGGCATTTGATTCAATAGATTGGGATTTTATATGTGAATTATGTCTCGCTAGGGGTTTTAGTGTTAGATGGACTAACTGGATCTTGTTATTGCTCAAGTCGGGTTGTTCCAATATTGTTGTGAATGGGGTAGTGGGTAAGAAGAAACAATCTAAAAGGGGACTTAGACAAGGAGATCCCTTATCGCCTTTTCTGTTTAATTTTGCGGCCGATGTATTCTCTAGAATAATTAAGAGAGCGGAGAGATTAGGTGTCCTTGGTAGAGTAGGAAATGAGGAATTTAATAATGAACTATCGATACTTCAATTTGCAGATGATACACTATTATTTTCTTCCCATTTGCCTGAGCATATCATTGTTCTCAAGTTTATTCTTTACTGTTTTGAAATGTTATCCGGTCTTAGAATTAATTTTGATAAAAGTGCAGCAATGGTCCTTAATGATTTTAACAATGTTGAGTCTTTAGTAGCTAGTACTTTGAACTGTTCGACTATGAAATTTCCTTTTGATTATTTAGGTTTTAAGATAAGACCTTCGAAGCTTAAGAAGGAAGATTGGATAGTCATCATTGATAAGATTAGTAATAGATTATTGAGTTGGAACAATAGATTCCTGTCTAGAGCAGATAGATTAGTTTTAGTTAATTCAGTCCTATCAGCTATTCCCTCTTACTGGATGGCTGTTCATCAATTTCCTAAATGGGTCATTGAGAAGATCGATAGGGTTAGACGAAATTTTCTTTGGAATGGTGATTATAGTTGTAGTGGCTATAAATGTCTAGTTAACTGGGATATGTGTTGTAAATCTAAGATAGAGGGGGGCCTGGGGATCATAAATCTTCATAATTTTAATTCTGCTTTACTTGCTAAATGGTTATGGAAATATAGATGTCCAGAAGTGAAGGCTTCCTGGAAGTCTATCGTTTCCAAATCCTATTATTCACGAGGAGAGTTTTTTTATAGAAAATAGGGGTGGTTGGGATAATAGGTTATCTCACTTTTGGAAATCAGTTTTGAATTGTTTTGACTTTTTTAAATTAGGGTGCAAAGTGGTAGTACATTCAGGAAATCTAACTTATTTCTGGCACGATGCCTGGATATCTATAGTGCCGCTTAAAATAGAATTTAGCAAGTTGTTTAACATTAGTAGTTTTAAGAATGCTCTAATTATGGATGTTTACAAAGCAGATTTAGATCCTCCATGGGAGTTTTCATTTGATAATATTCTAGAGGAAGATTCATTAAGACAATTGGCCTTACTTAAAGCTAAGTTAGCATTGTACCACTTGGACGAGAATAGTGACTCTTTTAGCTAGGGTATAGGAAAAAATTTAGTTTACACTGTTAATTCTATGTATAGTTTTATTAATTTTTCTGGTGTTTCATTATATCCCTTTAAATTTATATGGAAATCTAATTCTACACCTAAAGCAAATTTTTTAATGTGGTTGATCATTCATAAGAAGCTTAATACGATTGAGATGTTAAAAAGAAAAAATGTTATTTTTGATGTAAAATGTTGTTTTTGTAATACTGATGAGGAGGATGTAGATCACTTATTTTTCTCTTGTAATTTTACCTTTTTTATTTTGAATACGATTAGTAGGATTTTTTCCTTTGAATGTTTTAATTCTTTTAATAGCTGTATTGATTATTGGAATTATCATAGACTACGATACAATTCTAAACAGAATTACATATTAGATACATTAGTAATTTTCATATGTTGGTTCATTTGGGTTGAGAGGAATCAGAGAATCTTTCATTCAACTTATGTTTCTAAGGATAATTTAATAATCAACATAGTAAATTTTTGTTTGTTTTGGATGTCTAATTCGCGCTATAAACTTTTTGGTGAAGTGCAATTTGAGAGTTTTCTGTTCAAGGTTAGATTAAATCTGAGATTATTCATTCGTATTAATAGTTATTTTAGATGTACTAGATATCGTTTGGGTTGCTGATTTCTTTTTCCTTGGGATGATAATTATCTCTTGATTATTAGTTTTTTATTCCTTCTTCTTTATACATGTATATATGGATATATGTACATATATATATATATGTATACGTATATGTATATATATATAAATAGTCTTATATTCATATATAGATGTAAGTTACTGATATTTTTGTCTTAGTTTTTCAGATTACAGGTTGTAGATGTGATGGTAGAGCTCTTGGAGATGCTATTTGGATTGATCATTATTGACTTGCTTTGGATGTATTAGTGTATGAGGAGTTGAGTTGTTTGTATTTTTTGGTGATTTGTTACATCACCTTTTTGCACATAGTTGGTTATATGTTTGGGAATAGATATACTTCTTATCGGGTGGTGGCCTTGCCAGAATTCGATAACGAAGTATGATGGGTGGTGACCTTGCCGGAACTCATCTATCTGTTTTCCCTTACATTACTGAGCGAGACTTCCATTTTGGTTTGTATTTGGATATTTGTATCACTTCATTTCCTTTTCTTATATATATATGTGTGTGCTCTCTTCCTTTTGGAAGATCACACATCTTTTGCACAAAAAAAAGAATCGATTTCAACATCGATATTTGAAACTGAATAAACGTAGAGTTAATCAAAAAAGTTAATTAGTTAGATAGAGTTAATTAAATTAGAATTAATTGAATATCAGTTATTCGATTAGAGTTGATCGAATATAGTTAATTGAAATAGAGTTAGTTGAACATAGTTATTTAGGATGTGTTGCCATTTCGTACGACTGCTAGCGTAATTCGTAAGGCTGCAGATAGCCTATGGCGGTCGGATGTTTCCTGAGGGAATCAGGCATAACCATTGTGATCGCTGCGATCTAGAGTCAAGCGAATGGTGTTAAATTGAATATTAGCCATTCGAAATAAAGTTAAAACAGACATAGTTATTTGAATATAAGTTAATCGAATATTAGTTATTCGATAGAAATTAAATAAGTTGGGTTAATCAAATAAGTTAGTTAGGTTGAGTTAATCGAGTTGAGTTAGGCAAGAGGAGTTAACCAAACTGAGTTAATCCAAAGGAGTTATTCGAAATAGATTATTCGAATAAAATTAAAGGAGTAATCGAATATAGTTTATTCGAAAGGAGATTAATCGAATGTAAATCATTCGTAGAAAGTTAATCGAATGTGAATCATTCGAAGAGAGATTATCGAATGTAGTAATTCGAAGGAAGAGTTACCGAATATAGTATTCGAAAAAGTTATCGAATATAGTTTATTCGGAAGAGAAATTATCGAATATAGTTATTTGAAGAAGGAATTATCGAATATAGTTTATTCGAAAAAGATATCGAATAGTGATTATTCGAGAGTGAATTATACAGTGGGATTCGATTATATCGAATTCGGGAAAGTAGTATTTACTTTCCAGTTTAATCAAGATTTACTTATTTATGAATAAATTAGTGGTTTAGTTAAATTAAGTATAAAAGCTATATTTTGAAAGTAGATAATTAGGAAGAAGGGGTTATAACGTTATAGTTATAATCAAATGTTTTAAAATAAAGAAGAGGATTCATAAATAGAATCCAAATTACATAAGGTAGTTGTTAAAGGTTTAAAAGGGTGAACTTTGTCTATTTCGAGGTTATAAAGGTTGTTCAGTTAAGGTCTGAGAGGTAATTATACACCAACTTGACTGACTTCGTTTTTAACTAAGGGATGGGTAAGGTTCGATAGTGAAGGTGGATTAAGTGAATTTAATTATGGAGTGTAATGGTTTAAATTGGCTTAGTGATGTTTTATGTAAACATCTGTTTAAATCAAATGAATAAATTTTGGAAACATTTTCCAAATATAATCAGAGATATTTTCTAATCATAGAAAATGAAATGTTGATGAGAAAGAATATTGGAATGACAGTGATACGTGAAACAGAGATGGAAATGTTTTCCAATGATTGATGACGTATATTTCCTGAAATTAGAAATTTAGAATTTACAAATATATAGAAAGGGAAAATGGATAAATTAATGATAATTTAATTTTAAAGAAATAAACCTTTGGATGATGATTGATCGATAGAATTTCCATCTGGAAATAATATCGTTGGTTGCACACCTGTTTCTCTTTGATAGTTAAATCACCGACTATCGAAGTTTTTGACCATTTATCGTCGTCAATATAGAGAGACCGGGATCAAATATATTATCTGAAAACCACTCTGTATGGACATTAGCGTTGCGATCAAATATTGAAGACGGAGTTATGCATGGACTATCTTGTTACAGAATAGTGCCTTCAGTCTGTCCAATCACAGGACAACATGAATGGACGAATGTCTGACGGAGTATATCTAACGGATCCCGTAAGTTGATCTCTTCAAACGTACTTACGTTTGGTGGCAGAGGAATTCGTTTCTCTTAGCTTTATACCCATGGTATTTTTGAGGAAATCAATTTATGATTTGACGGGTATGACGATGTGGCATTCAAAGTGAATGGTGGTCAAGTGTTTCAAAAGATACGTAATGGCCTCCAGCCTCATCAACCGAGAAATGACAGAAATCGGGCAGACAACATGGCTAAGTGGGTCGCTCCTATTAGGGTGTATATCACCTATCTAGAGAAAATCCAATTCATTCTTTTATCTATTCGATGTTGTCCCTTTTCGGGAAGACGGTGGGTAGCTCCCAACCGTTGGTGATATACATTCGATACACTCAAGCGAAATGAGTGGTCGGTCATGTGTGGGCCGGGTTGCAAGATGTTCTTGTTGAACCCAGTGTATTCGTCTCTAGAGATACACTATCGGGAGGTGATCTCATACCTTGTCATAGTTGGAATCCAATCTCCAATAAGCGCCCGCGGTTTTGTTTGTATACTATATATGTGGAACGTGAGATGCAAGCGTTCCGCTAGATTGCTAATTACTTGTGATTAGACATTATTATAATATCAGAGAAATGTTGATTTCCAAAAACTGTTTTGGGTTATCGTAAGGTAAAAACTATCCGTGTTTATGTGTGGACTGGTCTTACAATTATCTTTTCTTTTGAAAAGTATTTTGAAAAATTAAACCAAATGATTTGAGTTTACTCACACCAGTCCCATGACTGACCCAAAGTTTATTTTGTTTTGTTTTCCGTAAACTCTTGGGTGCCCAAAATTGTACGTGCAGTCAAGTAGTTCAGGTCTTCACAAATATACTCGGAGGAGTTTGAAGCAGGAGGCTTCAGGATTGTATAGATATTATTATTTCCGCTGTGTGTAAGTGTTGTACTTTGATAATTTTATTGTATATATATACTGTTTTATTTCAAAGTTATGTTATAATATATTTCATTTGTTCCGCTGTGAGATTCGTGTTTACTCTGATTGTGTTCTTCTTCTTCTATTCTAATTTTCTATCTTATCTATTCTCACTGTCTAACTTCTTTCTATTAATGAATCAGGTATTTCTGATGTCTGAATAGTCAACATGGTAGTTTTGTGTTGATTTTCGGAGTCGAAAATCCCAGTTCGTTATAGTAATCTTCCCATGATCCACCGAAACAAGGATACAGGCTCACAACAAATCTTCCAAAACTCGATTCACTCTTTTAGTCTGCCTATCCATTTGAGGGTGATAAGCATTGCTAAGACTCAATGTTGTCCCTAATACCGACGGAAATGCTTCCCAGAACTTACTGGTAAAGAACGAATCTCGATTACTAACAATACTGCTAGGTATTCCATCCAGTCGAACCACTTCCTTCATATACAACTGAGCAATACTACCAACTGTTCGTGTTGGTTTTACCGAAATAAAATGGGTTCTCTTTGTCAAGCGATCAACAATAATCCAAATTCCTTCATTACCTTTCTTGGTATGAGGTAAACCATCAATAAACTCCATTGATATTTGGTCCTACTTCCACTTAGGGATTTCCAGTGGTTGAAGTAAATCATTGACCTTCTACTGATCACTTTTAACCAGTTGGCAAGTTGGACACCTACTTATGTATATCAAGATATCTCTCTTCATTGATTTACACCAAAACGTGCATTTCAGATCTCGATACATCTTATGAACTCCGGGATGGATACTGAGTTTGGACTTATGGAACTCATCTAGTACCTCTCTTTTAAGCTCCGGAACATATGGAGTGCAAATTCGACATTTCAATCTCAGATACCCTTTATTATCAGTCTTGAAGTTAGAGACTTCAACCTCTTCAATTCTCTTGCAAATATTCTGAACAAATTCATTATCCTTCTGTTCGACAGAAATCTTTTCAATCAGGGTGGGTGTAATAACTAGATTGGAAATAACATGCTTCCTGCTGAGCACTTCTGCTACAACATTGGCTATTCTCGAAGTACAAAGAATATCTAGATCGTATTCCGCTAGAAATTCCAACCAGCATTGCTGCTTCATGTTTAAGTCCTTTTGCGTAAAAAGAAACTTTAGTGATTTATGATCAATAAAGAGCTTAAACTTCTCACTCAGCAAGTAGTGCCTCCAAAACTTTAAGGCAAATACCAAAGCAAACAACTCCATATCATGAGTGGTGTATTTCTTCCCATGTGGTTTCAACTGCCTACTTGCATAAGCAATCACTTTATCTCTTTGCATCAATACTACATCAACTCCTTCTCCAGAAGCATCCGTATGTATGGCTAGATCTTGGTTTCCATCCATAGTCGTTAATATTGGAGGCAGGGGATAACCTTTCCTTCAATTCTCGAAAAGCTTCTTCACACTTAGGAGTCCAAACAAACTTGATGTGCTTCTTGGTCAACTTCGTCAAAGGACTAGATAACTTTGATAAATCCATTACGAACTTTCGATAGTAACTAGCCATCCCAAGAAAACTTTTGATTTATGTTGCGGTCCTTGGTTGCTTCCAATCTTGGATGGAAACATTCTGCAGCACCCCACCTCCGTTAAGGTCACTCATAAAGGGAATGCCTTAACTTCGGTGGAGCATTTTTAGTACAAGATGCAGAAAAATTACAAGACAGACAAATAAAGCAGCGAAAAATAAATAACCTTTATTGATTAAAACAGCTTATACAAAGATTGTTTTACAACACCAATACTTATTACAAGAAAGCATCTGTCTTGTTTAATAAATAAGAAGCACAAACTGACAATGATATTCCCCAATAAAGCATGAGCCAACCATAGCAGTAGAAAATGGAGATGCGAGGCAATGCGCCAAAAAATCTTCAAGCTCGGAAAGAGTAACGGCCCCAAAATGAGCTGAGCTTTTCCCTCCCTGACTACCTGGGGGGGGGAACGGAAGAAAAGAGGAAAAAGCAAACTAGGTCAGACATAAAGTCTGGTAAGTCCAGTGATTCTTAGTATTTAAACAAGGAAAAGGGTCATGACATGAATAAACTAAATATAAGACTAAACCATAGTAACAAGATAACATGGGGGTAAGCATGGGATATGGCAAGATAAACTGAATGCTCTTCTACTCCTTCTTTGCTTCGCAACTACCCTGTTATACTGATTTCTATATCTCTGCACTACCTACTAGTGTCCAAACTAGTAATCTATGATCATATGATAATGTGATCCCAATCCCTGTATTTGCGGTTGCCTTTAGGTGTACATCTATTATGGGGATTCCATTTATTACCTAGATCTAATATAGGGTTTTCTATCAAGCGCTTCCTACATTCAACCAGGGTTTACGCTACCCAGGGACACTGGGGTTTATGCTGCCTATTGAACGCTTCTCGGATTCAGGGTTTATGCAACCTAGGTCCAACTAGGGATTATGCTACCAACTATGTATTAATTTTCCATGTGTTCGTGTCAGCCGGCCCTCTCTTTCATGTAGATACTCTGTGATGGCCCCACCATAAGGTGTATCAAGCCTTATGATAGCGACCCAACACGATTCAAGATGCACAGTGTATAACTACTGGTACCCAGTGCCTGCTTTTTCCACTCTGGAGTACATGCACGCCCGTAAACCGTCGGAACCTACACTGACATACCCTCTACCGCTATTTTTGACCGCTTATAATCAGCCCAGTAATCGTGGCCCACCCTGCCGAGTTTCAGGGTACCATGACACATTTATGTGGGTTACTGCTGAAATGGGTCCCCATTACTAGGGTTTCCTGCTAGTTAAGTTTGTGGGCCTATATATACAAATATTACCCACCTATACGAGATGTACTTAACCCTCCCACCGATCCTAGCATGTTTTCTTAACGGTTAAGTTTGTGGGCCTATATGTACTAATATTACCCACCCACCCGACGTGTACTTAACCTCCTACTCGTCAAGTCGTGTTGGTTAAGTGGTTCTTATTAACTTAACCTCTCTTGCTCATCATGTTGGATTGGTTAAGTGTGATTTATTAACTTAACCCTGTTCATTCATCAGGTTATATTGGTTAAGTATTTCCCATTTAACTTAACCCCATTCGCTCATCAAGTTATATTGGTCAAGTGCCAATAATCAATTCAAGTTAACTTAACCCATCCACCCGTCACGTCATGTTGGTTAAGTGTTTCCTTCTGGTGTTGAATTGACCCTACCTCAAATCATATTATATTGGTTAAGTGTTGTTCTCGTGTTAACTTAACCCTTCCCATACATCATGTTATATAATTGGTTAAGTGTTTTCCTCTTGTATTACTTAACTCCACCACATGTCATTATATATTTTGGTTAAGTGTTACCTTAGTTAACTTAACCTTATCATCTACTTAATTAACATGTTACAACGGTTAAGTGTTCTAAATTTACTTAACCTCACCCACTTGTCTAATTAACATGTTGTAAAGGTTAAGTGTTCCAATTTTACTTAACCTCACCCACTTGTCTAGTTAACATGTTATTATGGTTAAGTGTTTCCCTAATTACTTAACCTCACCATTTCTAGCTTGATTTATTCATGAGCCTTAATTAATTAATTAATTAATTAAAGCACCAACCACTCACATTAGACATATATTTTTGAGGTTACTGGATGTGCCGGTTGGTTCCGGGCAGGTTTACACCACAACTCAGTCTAACCTCGGGTCTTTCTGGGCTTGATGCACTAACCACCCACATTAGGCAGGTATTGTTGTGGTCACTGGATGTGCCGGTCGGTTCCGGGCAGTTTTACACCACAACTCAGTCTAACCTCAGGTTAGACATATTCGTCTTTTACTAAATTTACATATTTATTATTTATGTAAATTTTCCGTAAATCAATTTAGCCTAGATCATATTCATCTGTCATGCAAATTAACATACTTATATTTTATGCCCAAAACTTGATTTACCCATCAATTAGCCCAACTTGCAGTTTATACCAATTTAGATTTAATATTCCCCTTTTACAATTCATTCCCATTCTAGATTAATATTCCAATTTACGGTTCATGTTAAAACTAGATTTAATATTCTAGTTTACCGTTTATGTCCAAAACTTGGTTTACACGCCAATTACACACTTTGCGACCAATTAAATTTTGTCAACTTACGCCCAAGTCTAATATGCATGTAAATCGTTCACTATTATAGCCAATTTAAATTATGCCAACATATTTATTATGCCAAAATAACTAAATTAAGCTATGCCCAATCCCTGCATCATAATCGTACGTATAACATGATTTCACAAGTTTTCTATGTACTCATGAAATGGCACTTATCAAAAGGAATAGGGGATAAGCACAAGAATTGATATAAAAGACTAGGCATGCAAAAATAATGGCTCCAACAGGTTCGATGTACATAATAGTGAATAGGAATAAACTAGCCAAGTTACACACTAAATATGAGATCCACATAATCAAGGGAATAGGCATAGGTGATTTGGTCCAACATAATGCCAGTTCAAGGTACAACATGATCGGTTAATTATAACAATGGGAATAGTCATAAGCAAATAACCACAATAGTCATAGGCAATTAACCACAATAGTCATGGGCAACTAATCACAATAATTTCTTAATCAATGTCCTAGGCAATAGTCTCATAGTTATGGTTCATAGTCGTAGGCAATAATTTTATAGGCGACAGTTCATGGACATAGTCTTAGACAAAGGTCTCATATTCATAGTCATAGGCAATAGCTTCATAGGCAGTAGTTTCATGGTCGTAGGCAATAGCTTCATAGGCAATAGTTTCATAGTCATAGTCTTAGGCAAAAGTCTCATAGTCATAGTTGTAAATCAGATCCAAAGGCATAGATAACTTTCGATTTGACATAAGCACGAATAAAAGATAATTAACTTGCAAATTGGTATAGTTCTATATTATGATTCATTACATTCACAATTCCAATTACACGTTCAAATCTAAGGAATAACCAAACTTACAGTGACCGGTTTAGAAAAGGCGATTTGTTATGATTCGAGTGACGTTGCTTGAAGCGGAATGCCTATGGTCCAACTTGAAGCTTTATCTTGATTTGAACCTACAATTTAAAGAAGAACTATAACTTGTTTTAATGGAGAATATGATTTATTTTAATTAGGATTGAGGCAGAGTATAGGCGTAATAAAGTTGTGTGGAGAAAGTGAAGTTTGGGGGTATTTATATAGCATAGAACTCATGAATTTGGTCCAGAAATCAGCCCGAATACATAAAAATGAATTCTGTCTCGGATCTGGAAAAACAAGGCAGGTCGACCTATAGGGGGGAGGTCGACCCCCTGGTCGACCTGGGTCCTGGGCGGGAAATTTCCCGCACAGCCTGCTTCTGGGTTCTGTTTTGAATTTTGAATTCAGTTTCGAGCTGTTTTTAAATTTGAGCTGAAACTTCCGAAGGCCATAACTTCTTCATACGAAGTCCGATTCATGCAAACTCGGACTCTATCTCAAGCAGAATTCCGAGATGAATGCAATGGCATAACCCGTTTCCCTTAATTCTTCTCTTAAAAAGTAAGTATACTTTGATTTGTTACATTAATGTTTATAGAAAATACGGGGTGTTACACGTTCTTACTCAGATCTACTGAGATTTCTTCCATTGACACCACATAGCCAAGAAGTTTTACTTCTTCCTTCCAGAATTGACATTTGGAAAATTTGGCTTTCAATACATTCTTTCTTAGAGTCTCCAGTAACTTTTCCAAACGCTTAGGGTGCTCTTCTTCTGTCTTAGAGAAGATAAGAATGTCATCAATAAAGACTAGCATGAACTTGTTTATTACCTCTTGAAACACCGAATTCATCAAGTCACAAAGTAAGTAGGGGCATTGCATAATCCAAAGGGCATTAATAACCTTTCGTAAAACAAGTATGTTCCCCTAAAAGTTGCTAAAGGAACACACTCTTCTGCAATTCTTAGCTAACGAAACCCTGTAGCTTGGTCCATCTTTGAGAATACTCGAGCTCCACTCAAGCGATCCAGCAAATCATCAATACAACGAAGAGGGTACTTACTCTTGAGAGTTTTCTTATTGAGGTCTCGGTAGTCCACACATTGTCTAAAGAAACCGCCGGACTTCAGAACAAATAACACTGCTGCATCCCAGTTTGAGAAACTAGGCCTGATCAGACCTTTCCACAAAAACTGCCGAGTCTGATTATTTAACTCTTCATTTTCCTTCATCGCCATCCTACTAATTGCATGCACAACTAGCCTCACATTCAGATCAAATCAAGCCTAAAGTCAATCACCCTTCATGGAGAAAGACTTGCTACATCCTCAAACACATCCGCAGATTCTTTAATAATCGGGATGGTTTCTAGGGGAGTGAGGGAAACATCTAGAGCATAACAGAAGTCATTCCTATCTAAACTTGGACCTTCACATGGTATAATTATAAAATTTTCAAATGTGGTTCTCACTCTAACGATTCTTTGTGCACATTTAACATCGGCTTCATATTGGGTCAGCAAATCATCTCATGTATAATATCAAAATCAGTGAAATCTAAGACAATTAATTTGAACGAAATTTGGTAATAGGAATAAGAGATAGGCATCTTATAGTATAAACAAAGGTTGATGGAGCCTCCTATTGGATTCCTAATGCAAATGGGTTCTTCCATATAATTAAATTCTAGGTTTAATTTCTTAGCCATCTCGTTTGAAATAAAACTATGTGATGCACCTGTATTAAACAATACTTTAACTGAAATATTTTTAACGGTAAGTGTACCTTTTGGAATTTCATACCTGTCCCACCAGTTGATGTTGTTAGAGAATCTTCCACTTATAGACATAACCCACTTCATACTTCTTCAACATTGGGAATTTTGGTTTTAAATCGTCAATTTTGTGGCGGTTGTAGCATTCCTTGTTATCTTGAGACTTCTTGCCAGGTTCAGATTCATTCTTCTTCTGTTTCTTCAGAGATCTACAGTCTGTTGATAAGTGTCACTTTTTGTTGCAATTGTAGCATGTGGCTTTCTTTACTCGATCCTCTTTATATTTATTCCCTTTTTTACTTGCTTCTAGTCTCTTACTTCCAAACTTTCTCTTCTTTCCAGAATTTCCTTTCTCTTTGTCTTCCAAAGCATTTTGTTTGTCTATAGGTTCGTAGCTGCAATCCATTTCCGCTATTTCTACAAATGGAAACTTTACATGGGTGATCACCCTGTTCTTTTACTTTCTTTAAAAACCATTAATAAACCTTACGTTCTTCTTCATCGGATCTTGAATCAACTCTGAGCCGAAGCGAGAAAGCACATTGAACTTATTTATATATTCCTGTATAGTCATGTCCCCTTGTTTCAGATTAGAGAATTCATAATATAAGTGGGATGTTGCTTCATATGGCATGAATCTTTCTATAAAGACTGCTTTAAAATGATCCGAAGTGAAATTTCCTTTTGAATTTTACATCGTAATCGTCTCCCACCAAATCAAGGCTTCATGTTTCAGTCACCAAGAGGCCAAATTACTTTTCTACTCCCTATTTAGCCTTAAGCTTATGAAAATTCTTTTGCAAGAACATATCCATGCTTGTGCTTCTACCACTGATTCCTTTCCTAAGAACGGCTGCTCTTCCATATTTTTGTATTTCTTTGCTTGAACTTCCAAATCTGGTTCTGTTTACAGTTGCAAGCTACTGCATTTGCTGCTCTTATAGGGTTTGGTTGCTGATTCAGCTTTAGCATTACCCCTTCCTCTTTCTATATCTCTTCCTCTTCTACCATTCATTTTCCACTATATCTGCATAGCAAGAAAAAAGTTAGGAAAAAAGGAAAGATATCTTAAGGAAATTGTAAGAGCATGGAGGCATATATGAATAGAAATGTGTCTACCAGGTGTGCGTTATTCTGGTGTACTCATTCTAGGGTATTCCTAATTCTATCTCTAATGAGTCACTCCTCCTAAAAATACTACTTATTCTATCTCTGATGAGTCCTTTAATGTGCTACATTCCAGAATCAAGGTTAACCCTAATCTCTGAAACCACATGTGACGAACCATTCTCCCGGTTTCTAGAAGAATAGATGGCCTTTAGAATATAGCACATTAATATAAGAATGGAAGATAAAACTTTACATTATGACATCATAATGTACATAAAATTACATTATAGGTTGTCATCATAGTTTATTACATCACATAGGATCTTAATATTATACCCAGCATTTGCAATAAGCAAATAGATACACAGTGGAAATAATGGTAAATTGACACAACAGAGTCTTAGAGAGTTCAAAAGAACATCCAAATCCTGCTCCAACTCCATATCCAAAACTGGCTTCTATAGGTAGCTTCCATACACAAATCCAAAATAATCCTAGCTAATAACCTAGATATTTGGATGCCCGTGTGGAAATAAGGGCACCCGAGTTTGCAAGGGAAAAACAAACTATGAGTCAGTCATGGGACTAGTATTTGAAACTCTAAGCAGTTATTCTTAACTTATTCAAAAGTGAGGTATATCACTGGACCACACCGTATAACATAGAATGGGTTTCCTTCACATGAATACCAGTGCATCAGACATTGCAAAGCTTTTTAGAAAAATTAAGCTATTATATGAATCAAGTCCCATCAAACAATGCAACACAAACAGAAGGATAGAGTTTTATCTTATAATAGCCAAAAATGCTTGATACGAGAAAATCATTTGATATTATCATTAGTGTCTTAGTGCGGAAATCATATTCATAAATAAATGTATCCATCTTAGACGACATAATGCCCCATCCCATTATGTCACCATATAGGTTTACAACTGAAAACGCAAAGCTCATATTGGAAATTGGATCCGATCAATGAACTAAGAAAAAGGATCTTCCTTATCCGTTCATATCTTCTCTAGCAAGAAATCTAAGACTCGCACGCGTGTGATCCATTGGAGCGGTAGAACCGACTCACCAATTCTCGGTGAATTCGGGTTTCTCCTAAACATAACGTTCCCCGATCGTATCTGACCGTCATCCTGGTCGTCTTTGACCATCATCTGAGGCCCCTCGATCCATTATCCGAGGCACCTCGATCCATCATCCGAGGCGCCTCAATCCATCATCCACATAGGTAAATTTTCCTGGGCTTTATACCATGGAATCACTTTTAGTTAGAAGGAAACATTAGCCTTACCCGGATGTCCATCATCCTATTTACGGATCATTTCGAGGTTACGTTTCAACAAAAGCTTTGATCTATCTGCCTAAAGCACTCTACATGCCACATTGTCAATTCACAATGTAACGACCCGGAAAATCTGAACCAATTTAAAAAATTTTAATTGGCTAAAATAGTGGATTTTAAATATTTAAAATAAATATTTTAAATAATAGTAATGTAAAGTGAGTTTGAATCGACGTTTGAAAATGAATATAATTAATTCTAATTATAAACAAGGCCTGAAATGGCGCTGCAGTTTCAAAAATTGAATTCAAACTTTGTCGGACTGTACCGGGTGCAAAACAAAACGGATTTGAGTGAAACCAAAAATATTTAAATCTCTTAGTGAATACCTTTCTAACGAATCTGAAAAATCGAAGTTTCATAGCGGAAAGCAAAAGTTATGGCCAAATGAATTTTCAGAAAGGTCACTATGGAGTTTATATAGCCCGTGAAATTGGCCATTTTGCAAACGACCTCGGAATTCGACGAAACCACTTTTGTTGGATCTGGGATGTGAAGTTATTGCTAGGTTTCAAATTTCATAATTTTTGAATCTAGTATGTGAGCGTGGCAAAGGAAAACGTGTTTTGGTCAATTAAATTTAAATTGGATCGACCAGAAATGGGCCTTTTTACAAACGGTCTCAGAATTCAACGAAACTAGTTTTGTTGGGACCGTATCGTCAAAACATAGCTAGATTTATTTTTCTGGAATTTCTCGAATCAGTTTGTGGCCCTGGCAAATTGAAATGTACGTTCAAATTTAATATTGAATGTTTTATATTTTAATTGAAGAAAAACTGACTGAAATAGTCGAATGGGCCTTCAAAACATATCCCATTGTGTTCGGAATGGGGGTAAAACGCTAGGGACGACAGTCGTTGGGTTTGGATTGGTGTTCGTGGGTGGAAGAGGGTATTTTAGAGATTTTAAAATATATAAATAAAATAAAAAAATCTCATTGGTCAGCCTCACTTTCTCTCTCCCCGTTCTTTCTTCTGAAACCTCCCTGAACGATGGCTGACGCGCTTTCCCCTTCCCGTCCACTTTGCCGCCGCCACAGCCATCACCAGCGACCGCCACCACATCCCCTCGACGCGCCTCCTCTTCCTCTTCAAATCCGACCCAACCACCACCCCCCTCGTCGCCTCTATCGCCTGAATCGAGCCCGCCAAGTTCGCCACTTCCTAGCGCCGCCACGACCAGATCTGGCCACCAATCATCACCAAACCACCCTGCGCCGACTCCCCTCTCCTACCTCTTCCACGTCACACCCTCCGATCGTCACCACATCGCTCGGATTTCGCGAAAAATTCAAACCCTTGTTTGAACCAACGATGAAGGTGATTCCTTTATATGATTTTAACACTTTTAAGTGTTACAAAACTTTGAAAAATCATATCTTTTTAGTGTGTTGACGAAATTCGATGAAACAGGAGGCACCGGGACCGTGAGGACGTCTTCTACATTTTAGAAGAGACCGCATATTTTTCTGAGCCTTCTGCAATTTTTGGTGGAGTGGAACCCAATGTGAGATATCTAATTTATAAACGATATGGAAAAACAACGATGTATAAATTATATAGTTGATGTATGAGTTATATAAGCGTTGTACATCTCATGTATAAGCGTTGTATAAGTTGTATGGTCGATGTATAAGTTATATATGCGTTGTAAAAATTATATATACAATGAAATGATATTGAATTGTGTTGAAGTGAATTGAAATATATTTATAATATATATATATATATATATATATATATATATATATATATATATATATATATATATACTCCCCTCGTCCACAGACCATGGACGATATTTATTAGTTGTGTTGTTGTTTGGATTATTTGGTTGATGTGAAATTTGGTGAATGATGTGAATGATTGATTGTGGTTGAAAAATACCCGTTTGTGGTTGAAATATTTGGTTGAAACCACATAGGATTAGTTTGTGGAAATGAAAAATAAATACATGCCGCCTGCGTGCGAACTAGATGCATGATTCCCCATTGTCAAAAGCTGCGAGGCTTTAAGGTAGAGCGAGGAGCCGTACTAGGGACGGTCCCGGTTTTAACTACCCTGCCATTATGCTGCCGAAATTTTGAATAATATTCATGCATTAGAATTATTTCCATTTGTTGAAACTATATTTATTCGTTGAATAGAAAACCTTCATGTGTTGAATCAATATTCATTCGTTGAATTGAAATTCATGTGTTGAATGTTATTCGTGTTTTAAATATAAAAATAACCTTTTTATCGATATATACAAACTATAGAAAACCTTCATGTGTTGAATCGAAATTCATTCGTTGAATTGAAATTCATGTGTTGAATGGTATTCGTGTTTTAAATATAAAAAATCACCTTTTTATCGATATATACAAACTATAGAAAACCTTCATGTGTTGAATCGAAATTCATTCGTTGAATTGAAATTCATGTGTTGAATGGTATTCGTGTTTTAAATATAAGAATTACCTTTTTATCGATATATACAAATATAGAAAACCTTCATGTGTTGAATCAAAATTCATTCGTTGAATTGAAATTCATGTGTTGAATGGTATTCGTGTTTTAAATATAAAAATCACCTTTTTATCGATATATACAAACTATAGAAAACCTTCATGTGTTGAATCGAAATTCATTCGTTGAATTGAAATTCATGTGTTGAATGGTATTCGTGTTTTAAATATAAAAATCACCTTTTTATCTATATATATAAACTATAGAAAACCTTCACGTGTTGAATCGAAATTCATTTGTTGAATTGAAATTCATGTGTTGAATGGTATTCATATTTTGAAAGAAATTGTTTTATAATAAAAATCACATTTTTATCATCTATATAAACTATATAAAATAATCTTATTTTGAAAGAAATTGTTTTATAATAAAAATCCTATTTTTATTACCTATATGAACTATATAAAATAATTGTGTTTTGAAATGAATAGTTTTATAACAAAAATCACATTTTTATTATATACATGAATTGTTAAATATAGTGAAGTGTTGAAATAGAAGACAGTTAGATAAAAATATCATTTTTATCAAATGTATGAAATTCATATAGTTTTGAAATCGAAGAATCGATATATATATATAAATAGAATTGAAATATATCGAATAACGAAGCTGCAGTTCGTATTTTGAAACCGTGATTTCAAACGATTAGTACGGGAGATCCGATCATCGGATTTTCCCGAAACCGCAACCGTTGGGTTCGCTTTGGAAATATCTTTCCAACGGCACCAACTTTGTAAAGATCCAACGGTTGGATTGTCTAGAATGTTTAATTCAAATCTAAAGAAAAACAGCGCCAGAATCGATTATATTTATATATATAAATATAATTATATTTATCGAATAACGACGCTGTAGTTCGTATTTTGAAATCGAAACTTCAAACGATTATACCGGGAGATCCGACTGTCGGATTTTCCCGAAACTAGAACCGTTGGATTCGTTTTGAAAAGATATTTCTAATGATGTAAATTTTGTGAAGATCCAACGGTTAGATTTTCAGATATGTGTAAATCAAATCTGAAGAAAAACAGCGCCACGCCCGCGTTATGGCCCGAAGCGTTGTTTTGAATAAATTGGCTATTTTAAAATAAATAAAAATAGCGATAAATCGTTATAAAATATTATAAACGATATGGATGTGAAATATAGAAACTAACTGAAGGTTGGCTAAGTCGAATGGTTTCTTGGGTATTGATCTGATGTTGGTTTCGGCCTTCGGGGTTAATATTTGGGAAATCGTTCTCTTACTGATTGACGGTTAGTGACTAATGAATTAAAATGATGCGTATGTATGTTAGTGTTGCACTTGTTCATTATATACGCGAGTTGCTTAGAAAGACCGGGTTTATCCCATTCTGAATAACTGAATCGACGATAAGTAATCGAAGATGAAGACGGTTGTCGAAGACCGGAGATCTTCACCTCGTTTGGATGGTAACCGAGGTCCTGATTGGGAAGCATCCCGAAATATGGATAATGAGTGGTGATCGTCCAGACGTACGTGGTGATCGATGGGTTTGCGAGGTATATAGTGCCTCCGGTTTCGTTCAGACCCAGAACGGACTTGCAAATGGACAGTGTGTCTGACATTGGAATTTATTCTGTGTGATTGATAGCTATCAGTTGCATGGTGTGAATTTCCTGTGTTGCATGCTAAGATGCAGTGATCAGGGCTTCTGTTGAAAAGCAAAGTCTTTTGGTGATGATCAAAGCACCGCCTGTGTAGCGTAGCTTTGTGTATAACGTGAAATCGCGAGCCTCACACCCCGGTATGAACCAGAAACGGGAGCAGGACCTCAGGGAGGGCATGCGTTTCCTTCTAGCTAGGAGTGGCGTCAGTGGTTTTACACGCCCTGACGAGTTTGACTTATGTGGTTGTTGTTGTTGCGAGGCGCCTCGGTTAGATCGGACGATCCGGGTCCGATGGAGTCATTCGTTGGCTCATTTACGCCCCAAAGGGCGGGGAAACGTATTGTTCAGGCATAATAATCCACCTCGGTGGACCGGCCCTGACGATCCAAGGCTTGCCTGCGCGCTCGCCTGAGACATGGGCTAGATTGTCTCGAATTCGGTAAGGACTATCTTTTTCCTTGGTTCATGACGGAAATCCAATTTCCACTTACGTAACTGTGCGGTTTTGATTGTATATATATATGGCGACATGATATATGGTACCCATGCCATCTATGATTGATAGTTATGATTGAAATTGTTTTTGAAACATATAAACACTAGTAATAATATCAAATGCTTTTGTTTTATTCGTATCAATCATATTTTGGCCATTATAAGGTAAAACTCTATCCTTCGGTTTGCGTTGCATTGTGTGATGGGAACTGAGTGTTATAATGGCTTCATTTTTATAAAAAGCATTGCGATGTTTACAAGAATGATTTGTTTTAAAGTACTGGCAATCCAATGGAGTAAACCCGTTCCACGAAAGTGGCGTGGTCCTGTGATTAGCCATATTTTGAATGTGTTGAGTAGATTTCTCATACCAGTCCCATGGCTGACTCGTAGTTTGTTTTACTTTCAAACTCGGGTGCCCCTTTTTCTACACGGGCAGCCTTGTATTCAGGTTTAGCTGGCTTTCTCTGGATAGCTGGAGCTGAAGATGGATTCTATTTTTTATCTCTTTTTATGCTGTTCAGCTCCTATTGTACATATTTTGTTTGTTTTCCGCTGTAGACATTTATGTATAGCTGAACTGTATTTGTACTAAGTATGATCCTGTATACTGTGTAACTCTGATGATTACGTTTATCCAGTATATTCTATTGTGCATTATCTGGTGTATTTATTTATTTATGTTCTGCTATTATCTGTTTCTGTGTTATATTCCAAGGATTACCCTTGCCGCCGTCAGTACGGGGTTTGGGGTCATCTCACACAACATATAATTGGTTTCTGTTAATATATAATGCTTTGAGTACATAAGTCTCAAAGGAGGGTATTAAGCTAAGAGAAAAAAAATTCTCCGCCACCAATTGATATAACATCATTAGAAACCAATCGGTTATATTGTAAAGTACAACGTCAGAAACACATCCATTTACAAGTTCATTCTGGGTATGAAGGAAACCGAAGGTACCTTATTCCTCGTCCAATTAAGGAGAGAGACCCTTGTACATCCAGATAATCAACAAGTACATCCGGATTACTGCCACTTTAACCTCATAATGGGAACTACCCAAGACATCAGCAAGCAATTCATTTGATGTGAAGATTTTTGGTCTTCTGCCATCTTCAATGTCTTTGACTTTTAATTCGTCGTATAATTATTTGAAATGGGTTGAACTCGGTCTTTTCAAAATAATTACTGTCAAAACAAAATCCTTATTGTATTATCAACCCACCAATTAAGTCTCCTTTAATTGGAAATCATTTCATAAGAATTACGTCTCATTCTTGAACTTGTTTAAGCTATTCAGCTTCCCAAAATCCTTTTTACAATTATTTTTAACCTTATAAAAGGGTTTACCAAGGATTAGATTCGATTTACAAATTAAAATCATTTATTTCAAAACATTTCTCAAATCCCGTTATAAAAGTCGTTGCAAAAATAGCCAATTTTCAACTAACCAGTTCTTAACATTCAAAACCATATATATCTAGTTCAAATCTATTTCAAATCATTTATTATAATTTATAATGATTTTTTCCTATTTTTATTTATATAAGTATAGTTCATTTTCACAAATCTCAATTTCAGGTCACTAATGATCATGGTGCTGTTTTTATTCAAATTTGATTTGAACTTTTCTCAAGATCTAACCATTGATTTTCGAAAATCTACTTAATGTTTGAGAGCTCTTTTCATTACGAACCCAACGATTCCTATTTCGGGGAAATCCGATAGTTGGATCTCCCGGTACATCATTCGAAGTTACAAGTCGGAATTCGCGAACTACTACTGTGCCACGAGTTCTATTCTGACCATATTTCGACGTATATAATAAACTATGCCGAATAGCTTCAAAAATAGTTTATTTGTTATAGAAAATAAATGTAATAATTTTCGAAAGCTATATTTTAATTTTCAACTTGAAAGTCAATTATTTTAATATTTAAGTTTTACAATATTATTTAAATCACTAAAATAATATTATTTTTCAAACTTTATTATATTGAATCCATATTTTTCTGACATCTATTATAAAAATAAATAAGATAGCTTTGTAAAGAAAATCTTTTTGAAATTTTCCTATATACCCTAACTGAACTTCGCTTTTACCCATTAATATTCATTTTAAAATAAAAACTTGAACATGCCTTAACTACCTGAAAATTATTTCAAATCAATTTCTTTCTTTTACGAATATTCATCGTAATGACATAAATCTTTCTGTCTATCCAAAATTGGACGTCAAATTCGAACTTTCTGTCCATCCAAAATTGGAGTGGTGGGATTGATGAGTTTTTGGCGTAGGGAGGAAGATAAGAAAGCAAAGGTTATAGCTTGGAAGAAGGACATGTCAAAAGAAACACAAGTTCTTTTGAACTTGTTAAAGGTGAAGGCTTATTTAAGTCTTTTCATGCGTTTATTACTCGTACGACCGAACGGTTAGTTCGATCGATACAAAATTTGGAACACTACTATATTTAATAATTATGGATCCAATGAAACTAGTATCGTCGAATTCAGAGTCTGTTTGAATATTAGTTTTATTTTTACATTTTTATCCAATTTCAACTGATTTTCCCATATGCGTTTATATTTCGTACACTCACACAATAACTACTAAAATTATGAAATTTGAAATATTACCATATTTTAACGTTTCGGATCCAATGAAACTAGTTTCGTTGAATTCCGAGATCATTTGCAAAAATGTTGCTTTTTAAGCTAGTAAAACAATAATAAATTATCGAATTTTTAAATCAACTATAAACCTTATATAATTAATTTAAACTTGATTTATTTTTAAATTGGTCTCAAAATTTCATGTTGTTACACGTTTGAAAGGCAGGCAAAATTCATTACTCTACAAAAGTTTACAATAGTACAACTCACACTACTAGTATACTCACTACTGTTCAAATAATTCCTTAAAAAACTATACACGTCACTTAATCATCAAATGCTACAAGCTTGTATACAATAAATAACACCCTCTAGAAAACAATCATGAAGGAAAACCTACATCGAAACACAACAAACAACATTATATCAAAAGGAAACTCAGGCTTTAAGATCGCGCAGAATTTTTTTGTGTATCAGTGCATACAACTGATTGGCATTAAGAT
Source organism: Allium sativum (assembly GCA_030737875.1). Taxonomy (NCBI): domain Eukaryota; kingdom Viridiplantae; phylum Streptophyta; class Magnoliopsida; order Asparagales; family Amaryllidaceae; genus Allium; species Allium sativum. The sequence goes on along the minus strand of CM060910.1, from coordinate 964,282,893 downwards.
AGCCAACTCCAAATACTCTATTGTTTCTTTCAGACCAAATTTCATAAATGAAACACATTAGAATTTTCAGCAGTGGTCTTGTTTGATCATTCCTCCACTTTGTGGCCTTAAAAATGTTATACCATTTGACTGCACTAGTATTTGAAGGCCTGTAGAAATATTCATTTGCAAGAATTCTTTTCCATATCAAAAACACCAATGGATACTCGAAAAAAAGATGTACATTAGTCTCTTCACCACTATTACAAAAAGTACATCTACTATCATCGATCAACCAAAATAAATGAAGTTACTTCTTGGTATTTAGAGCGTTGATCATTATTTTCCAAAGCAAGAAGTTCTTCTTCGCTGAACTTCCTAAGTTCCAAATACTTGATGACCAAGCAAAAATATACTTATCATTTTGCGATAAACCATAGACATGCTTTATAGAATGATACTTACCATCCCAAAGGACAGAACTATCACCATGCAAATAAACAGAATTAGAAATGTCTCTCCAAAGTTGCCTCAATGAAGCTGAACTGGAGTGAGGCAGTGTCAATTCATTATCCTGAATATAGTCTTCAACCAAATTCGAATTTGGAATACCAGAATTCTACTTAATATTATACTCAACTACCTTACTTAAGATCAAGCCTTTCATCGACCAAGGTGAATGCCAAAATGTAAAGGTCGTTACGCATTACATCTGAATTAGACTTGGCACGACAATGCCAAGTCATAACATCTGTTATCCATGGTATAATATACAATCTCCTCAACTAAGGAATTAGAGGGAAATGTCTCAACGTCTTTTTGAGGTACTTTTGCAGCACTTTTCTCTTCGTTGAATGTTGTCTTATATCTTGGATCTTTGCAAACTAGACAAAAAACTCCATTTGTATCATCTTTCCAATATAAAATGCAGTCATTAGTGCATGCATTATAAGTTTTGTAATTCATTCCAACTTGTTTTAATCATCTTCTTCATGTCGGGATACTTTGTTGGTATTGTGTTACCTTCAGGGAGTAATTCTTTTATAAATTCCAGGAGTGCAGTCACACAATTATCGGAAAAGCCGTACTGGTTTTCAAGCTATTCAGCTTGATGATAAAATATAATTTTGTTACCCCTTTTAGATATGAAGGATACTATAGCTCTTTTGCATTATAAAGGTGATTTATTCTTCTTTTTGATTTGTGTGGAAGCTAAGAAAAAGTGATTTATACTTCTTATTCTGTTTGGCCTGCCACTCAACATCAATCATAGGTGATTCCCCAATATTATCTGGCAACGAACTTGTAGTTGAAAATAATGAAATCTATTAGCATCATTGACCAGATCTTAAATCCTAGGAAGTTCAGACTCATTGGTACTTATGGCTTTACTAACGGGTTGTTTTTGCTTCCTCACCGACTCTTCCCCATGAAAACACTAAACGGTATATGATCGAACAATTTCCCATCTAAGCAGATGATAACGAAAATACATCTAGTTTAATCTTCATTTTCATATCGTTGCACTGCGTATAAGGATAAGAATAGATTTCTTATTACTTCCAATTGCTACAACAAAATCAATAAGATTCTACACTCCTTCCACATATCGTGTAGTTCTTCGACCACATTCTTTCATTCACACGTTTTCCATTCTGAAAGACATATTGAATTGTTATACACATGATATGTCGTCATTATTTTACTACCGGCTTAAAATTAATCATACTGCTCTAGCCAATTAATTTGGCTATGAGTTAATTATAATCGACCATGATACTAACCCCGAATAGTTAGGGGATGGATTCTCTATTGAATTTTTTTGAACTCCCAGTGTTTTAACCTAACCCGCTATATTCGTTTAATGAATGTCATACAATGATACTATAATAATAGTGATGCATCCACATCAAAGTTCAACATCATTCTCAAGTAAGATAACTATATAAAACCTCACCTTAAGTTTTCCTATTTGATCTTAGTTATTTTTTCCTGATAAAAAATCTTTTAACTGTGAGAATAATTCTAAAGTTTGTTTGTTAAAATATTTTCTTTCTTTGAAATATAAAACAAATGGAAAATTCAAATATAAGGCTTCTAATTATGAGCAATAGATTACATCTAATTAAGATGGTGATCTACCTAATGATTACGATTTTACTTCAAACTGGCTAAATGCATCCAAACATTATTACAAAGATAAACTCAATGTACGCCAGTTTCTATGGGTGGGAGGCATCATAAAATCAGCTGAGATTTTGTTTATAGGATACGGCATGAAGAAGGTCTAGACTGCGAAGATTCAGGATATGCAAAATGCATTTCCATCTAAATTGCTAGACAATAATAGCATACGGGTTAATTCAAAAAAGAATATATCTTGTTCAAATAAGAATTATTTAACTAAAGATCTCAATGCATTTATAACATGGATTTTTTCAAATGCACGAGAAACCGATTGGGGTCACATAAACAGGAACATTGTTAATGTCACAGGTTCTAAAATGTGCTTTGACCGATGGCTACATGGTAAAACATTAGTTCATAAATTTGGATGGCTATATCTAAGTGGCGCAAGATGCTACACTAAAAAGGTGTTTAACACTACTATGAATGATGTATAATATCTAAATATGGCTAACCTACCTATAATTATATGCAGCTCTATTAAACATATCAACATAGGAAAATATAAAGATCAAGATAACTGGTGGTGAATAACCACTTATAATGATAAATTTTCAATTAAATTAGTTTGAGAGAGTACCATAACAAAAACTCCACTGTGCATTAGCATCATCATTCATTGAATCGAATTTTCTCTTTAAAATGTCCTTTTGTAGTTATTTTGCAATTCTTAATAAACTCAACAGTTTATATATGGTTTCAAAGTGGGAAAATCTAGACCAACAAATTATGTGCCTTGTACATATGGGGATGAGACTCGTAATCATTTATTTTTTTGAATGTGCATATACAAAGATATTACAATCATAGGTCAGCTGGATTTACAATATTGCTTGTCTCCACTCTACACGATCACTACAAACTATAGTATTGCTCTCACGGTTTCAAGGAATAAACATACATCTAAAGAAAGAATGGATGCATGTCTAATCCTCATTTTTTAATATGACTAATTACTTACCATTGCAACTATTTGCGGATACAATTACATAACTTTTCATTCAAATATTTTCTCATTTATATACTTAAATTTAATTACAACTACATAAAAACCACTAAAAGGGTTATTATAAACAAGATTACTTATAGGTTTATATATGTGTAGATAACTATATAATTACACAGGGCATAACTCTAACTCTTGGAATTAATTTTTTTTCGAATTTCAATTTCAATATTATATCTGATTTTTGAATACATGCATGTTCCGGATTCCATAATTTTGATTGAATATATAAATTATCTTCTCCACCTAAGTAAAAAGGGAATAATTCGATATATAAGATTTCAATATAGGTGAAGATTCAAATGAGATCATCAGGCAGGTGACCTCTAATTTGAGAATGAACCTTTTGAAAATGATGGCATGCCAAACAATTGATTAGTAGGAACCAAATCTTTAAAAGTAAAAGGAAACACTATGCGTTCTCATGAGGAGAGACATAAACCTTAATTGATTAATAAATAATAACAAACAATCTATCTATTATATTATATGAAAGCACAATCTTTCTCCAAAGACCTTGCGGTTCCATTTTTTTCCAAAAAATCAATATGCTAACATGCGTCCAAAGAAATTAATTAATGATGGAAAATGATTTTAAACATATTCGTCTCTTGGTTTTCTACAGTAATGTTTTTCTTCCACTGTTGGACATTCACAATTTGAAATTTCACCTTTTAATGTTAAAACTTACAATCCCAAAAAAATTCACATACTTGCTAAAATTATTATCAATTGAATGTTTCTTTATCGTTCTTATTATTAATTTTATTATATAAATAAAGTTCAATAGAATTGATTGCAATTCGTTCAAATCTAAGCATTATTTCTTCATAGTTTGCCTCCTTGCTCCATTCAAATATAAATTAAGTATTTAATATTCAAAAGTTTTCACCATTATATTTTTAACTAGAATTAATATTCAAATTTACACACTTTGTATTCATATTTTTGCTCCTCATTTTTTTCCTTCCACACTACTCCTTTCTAATATAAATTCAACAATTAATATTCAAATATTTTCACACCAATATTTTTAACATCTACAAATTCGGATTGTTCTTTCATATAATATAATAGATGAAAGCACAATATTCATCTGGAGGCTTTTCAGTTCCAGTTTTCTCAAAACCTCATGTGGTGCCATGTGTTATCGAATTTTAGTTGCCTTAAATTTTTCATTAATTTTTCTTATTGCAGGTATTTCTTACAAGAATTCTAATGGACTTTGTTGATTATCTTCCTATTATATACTTATTCTATGTAATATATCTATTATATAAACAAAGTTTAATTGTCTCAAATTTGTCATTATCTGTTATATTATATGAAAGCACAATCTTCCTCCAAAGACCTTTTGGTTCCATTTCTGCCAAAAAATCAATACGCTGACATGTGTCCAAAGAAATTAATCAATGGTGGAAAATGAGTTTAAACATATGTGTCTCTTGGTTTCTACAGTAATATTTTTCTTCCACTGTTACACGTTCACAATTTGAAACTTCCCCTATTAATTTTAAAACTTACTATCCCAATTTCTTTTCACATACTTGCTAAAATTATTGCTAATTGAATGCTTTTTTATTACTCTTATTATTAATTTTATTATATAAATAAATTTTAATAGAATTGATTGTAATTCTTTCAAATCTAAGCATTCTTTCTTCATAATTTGCCTCGTTGCTGCATTCAAATATAAATTAAGCAATTAATATTCAATAGTTTTCAATACTATATTTATAACTAGAATTAATATTCAAATCAATACACTTTGTACGTGTTCATATTTTTGCTCCTCATTTTTTTCTTCCACACTACTCCTTTCTAATGTAAATTCAACAATTAATATTCGAATATTTTCACGCCAATATTTTTAACATCTACAAAATCGGATTGTACTTTCATATAATATAACAAATGAAAGCACAATATTCATTTGGAGGCTTTTTAGTTCCAGTTTTCTTAAAACCTCACGTGGTGCCATGTGTTATCGAAGTTTAATTATCCTAAATTTTTCATTAATTTTGCTTATTGTAGGTATTTCTTAAAAGAATTCTAATGGACTCATGAATGTTTTGTTGATTATCTTCATATTATATACTTATTACATTTATTATATCTATTATATAAACAAAGTTTAACTGTCTTAAATTTGTCATTATTTTTGCTTATCACATGTATTTCTTAAAAGAATTCTAATGGAGTCACGGTTTTTTTTATTATCTTCCTATTATGTCTATATATAACATTTATTCTATTATATAAGAAAGTAAATATGATATTAACTTTTCTTGCACCACATTTGCTCTTAACTCAAATCCTCCACTCTCATTCATTTGGATAGAAGTTTACAATCAGCCCAGCAAAAATAAAAAATATATTTCTAAAGCATTCCCTACATAATAAATTGTAATTAATGACACCTTATAAATTTCCGTTCCAAACATTCATTTTGTATTTAAAATCTTTATGTTTTCCCAAATATATTAATTTACTATTATATAAGAAAGTGAATATAGCACTTTTAGAATTATCTCTAATTCACTATCAAGCTAAATATTATATTCTATAAGATTTGTAGTACATTATTCACTTCGAACTAAAATTTCAATATTTTACCACAATTGACTTAGCTACTAATGGTATCTCATTAATTTTGTCTCAAAACTGGAAACTCATTACTAAAACCAAAACTAGAAACTCATTTCATCTCAAAGCTGTTAGTAAAACATCCTTTATATACATATAGAAAATCTAGTTCAAAAGTAGTGCATGTTTAAGAAATCTCATCAAAAATCATCATCAAAACTCAACAAATAGCCCATCAAAATTCACACATAAATTATGTAATCTGAAACTCAAATCCACAACCAATGATGGTTTGTGTGTGTGTGTGTATATATATATATGAGTGTATCAAGACACAAAGTTTTAACATGAATTAGTACTTGGAAAACAAGTAACAGATGAGCCAAATCATCAAAATCAAGTCCAGGGACCAAAACTACATAAACCAAGGTCAAAATGCATCAAAATATGACTTGGCCTAGATATACAAGGGCTAGGTTGACGTCTTCTCACCTCTAGGTTAACCTGGGGGTCGACTTGGGGAGAATAACGGTCGACTTGGGGCATAGAATTTGCCATAGGTTGCAATGCTTTCCAGATTGGCACTTTGAAATGATATTTAATTGATCGAATGAACTCGAAATAGGATGAAAATTGAAATGCAACAACTAGAAAACATTTTGAACATATAGAAAAGAATTTCTTCCTTTCGTTAAGAATTGGAGATGTTATTCGCCTCTAAATATGAGGTTTCATCTAGATTTGCACTCGGAATCATGACGAACTACCAACTTTGAGGTCGATTTCTGGCAACCAAAACAACTCGGGTTTTCATGAAAATTTGCATATAGAGTCTCCAAGGATTCTACTTCAATATGTAAAAGGATTTTCTAAAAAAATCAAAGGCCAGGAAGATATGATAGCCCAGAGTTGAACTTTGGCTGTGATTTCAACACATCAACAACAAGATGAACAAACCCAAAGAGCTACGTATTTTTATACGTAAAGCTTCAAATATCTCAATTTACTACTGTTAAGTAGAAAGTTATGAGGTTCACTCTCCTTAGCAACAAACACAATGAATTTGGCAAAAGAATTGATGCAAATTGGAGCTCTATATTTGAAGAGAACACATCTTCTTCCCTATAGATGCTTGAACAAAAGCATGCAAAGAACAATTTACTGTAAAAGTGAAACCCTCAACAAAATCAAATGAAAAATTGGATTAGATTAGATATTTGTGTGTATTACCCGCTTTTAGGGAATCTAAACACTAAAATATTGGGTTTTCTTGTAGATTTGAAGCACTAGAAAGCGAAAGAAAGAAGGTTTTTTTCACTCTTCTTATTTTCTTAGTTAAATGTCACTGTAGAAGGAGAAGTTAGGAGGAAAGTTTATGCAGTCTCTCCTTCATCCATTTGTTTCTTATGTTTAAGAAGTAATTAGGCCCATTAATCGCTCATTAAGCCCTTATGTGATAATTAAGGCCCTTAAATACACATATATTTTTGGCAAAGCCAGCGGAGTTGAATGGCCCCTACCATTTATTCATATTATAAGAGTAACTTACAACATAAACATAGAAAATGATATAAGGAGAGAACTAAATAAAGAATGGGCGGGGGGGTTAGGACAATTTTCTTTTGACATGTACATCAAAACTAAAGGATGAATGTATTATCTCTTGGCAGTTTCCATTACAAATAACATAATACACTTGTGAACTGTTGCACTTCTTGCTATTGAAAATGCGTTGAATTATTTCTTTCCAAAATTTTCTTACCATCACCTTGACCATAATCAGTCGCTCATATGTTGTTTGTTGCTTCCATCTCGTAGATTTGAAGATATTTAACCATTCTTCTTTGTTGTCCGTCAAGGGAGAAGCATATCCACCTCTTAATTTTATCTTCCACCATAAGAATTGAGTGTAAAAGCATCTAAAATAAAGGTGATGTATGTCTTACTCTCTAGACCTGCAGAAAACACATACCTTCGAGACATCTATACCTTCACATGCGAGATTCGACAGAGTCTATAGACCATTTTGATATACTTTCCATAAGATGAATTTAAGTATTTAATCACTCCTGTCATTCTATATTCTTCTATACCATGGAATTTTTTGTAATTGATTCTCATTAGTTAGAACAACATATGCTATATATGTAGCATGACCATGCCTTCCATCAGTTCATACATAATCATCATGCGGGCCAAAATTGTAGGTTTTGTCATTGTATTGTTGCCATATTCCTTGAACCGGGTTGTTGCTGGTCCTTGGAAAGATGAGCTTACCATCAATTACATAAGAGATTGCTCTAGCATTTAATGGAATGCCACTTTGTATAATTTCATCTTGATTTAATCTCTTTGTAAATACCAGATTTTTTTGTAACCAATGAGTGCTCCAAAACTTTGCTTTGCTATCATATGAAAGTTGTATTAGGGAATGGGGTTTCATCTTTCCTCTAATTTTAAGTAATGTCTTCCAAACCTAGCTATGTAATTATTTGGGTACTGATGTCAATATATCATCATTTTCAGGGTATGCTTAAGGCACTAATCAACCCATGAGGACTTATTTCTCAATACCTGATTTTGGAAATGTTTAGGAAAAGCTGTTATGCTAGCTACATTGTCTTAAAATTTTAATTCCTAATCCTCCTTAACTCTTAGAGCATTCCCAGCAGTGAGCGTCCATTTGAGTGTTGATAAACCATTTTGAGCGTGAATTCCCCCCACCCAACCAGCAGCCGGTGGGGGGACACTCAGTTGTTTTTTTTTTTACTTTTATTTTTAACCGTAAATGGTTTTCAAAAAACCATTTATGGGTTAGACGGTTTTCAGGAAACCGTTTAACCTGAAAGGGTTTTCAGAAAACCGTTTTCAATTATTTTTTTTAAATTTTTTGAAATATGGTCGAAAGGCCAAAATATAGTTAACGGGTATAAAAATTAAATAAAAATTCAATAAAAATTATAATATATTGTATATATATAGCCGTTTTGAAATATTAGAATAAAATATGTCTAAATAACGTCTGTGCCGAATATTAAAATATAGTTTAAACAAATAACCGTTGCTGAATTGTAAAATACAGTTCAGGAATATAGCCATTGTAGAATATTATAATTCTGTTTGAATTTATAGCCGTTAATGAATATATTTTAATACATTATTCTTTATATAGCCGTTGCAACTGCAGATTGAAGAAGCTATAAAACCACTTCTGGTGTGCACATTTAGCTTCACAACACAAAATATCTCATAATGTCTACAACGACGATGATGTTTACGAATCAGATGCGCAAACCGAAGATTCAATATACTATAGCCAGAATGGTCTGGATGATACTGATTCCGATTCCGACTCCGACGAAGGCGATGATTTGTTGGGGCATACAAAATTTCTTCAGTTTTCTTTGGATTGCTCGATCGATAGCGATACTTTATAGATTATAATGCAAGCTGTTGTCGTGCAACAATTAAGGATTAACCAACATTTCCTAACGGAAGGATCATTTAGGGGTACTCGAGGAGGCAGCATGTACGGTCGTGTAGACAAACGGAAGATGCGGGATCATAAAGGAGGTACTGCACGATTACTTAAAGATTATTTCAACACCCCCTGTACGTAGGGTCATGATGACTTTAGAAGTCATTTTCGTATAAGCAAGATATGTTTATGCGCATTTTCAATGGAGTTGTTGAACACGATAATTATTTTGTTCAAAAACGTAATAGTGCTGGTACCTTAGGATGTTCGCCGTACCAAAAAATTATAGGCGCATTACATGTAATGACTTACGGAATAGCTACGGATGCGTTTGATGAGGTTGTCCGAATGGGCGAGAGTACTATTACCTTAAGCCTTGAAAGGTTTTGTGTAGCCATAATTGAAATATATGGTGAGGAGTACCTACGTGCTCCGACGCAAAGCGATGTCAACAAATTGAAAAGGTTAGGAGCCAAAAGAGGATTTCCCGGCATGTTAGGCAGTCTAGACTATATGCATTGGGAATGGAAAAACTGTCCTACAGCATGGCACGGTCAATTTATTAGACATTACCCTAAAGCGACAATGATACTTGAAGCTGTTGCTTCACACGATCTATGGTTTTGGCATGCATTTTTCGGATGTCCTGGCTTAATGAACGATATTAATGTACTTCACCAATCACATTTGTTTAAGAGCCTTGCACATGGAAAAGCACCTGCATGTGATTTTAATATTGCAGGAAGTACGTACGACATGGGGTATTATTTAGTAGATGGCATCTACCTTCTTGGGGTACGCTTGTCAAAACAATTTCAGCTCCTAAAACAGAGAAAGAAAAATACTTTGCTAAAAGGCAAGAGGCAGCAAGGAAAGACATAGAACGTGCATTTGGGGTTCTCCAAGCATGTGCAGTAAATGCGCTCTGTCGCTCCATAGCGGTTAAGTCGCAAAAAGTTGTAGCGAGGATATATCGGTGATATATCAGGATATAGCGGATGACTTTAAAATGAGGAATGATAAACATTTGACATTAAGAAGTGGAAAAAGTATTATTTATTATTTCCCAATAAGGAAAACATGTTATAATAAAGTAAAGATAAATAAAGTTGAGACGTAAAAAGATAGAACTAGTTATAATAACCTACAACATATTTCATTATTGCACTAACCCTAAATTTATCATAAAATTTAAGTGCAAGGCTAGAGTAAAATGCTTATTTATAGGTATAAGGGATATAGTGAAGCAACAAAATCAGAGATATAGAGGATTATTACTGAAATATCGGGGATAATAGCGGGAAGGATATATTTTGGGAATTGATGGGAATATCGTTGCGGCAAAAGTAGGATACGGGATATATTGGAGATATATCAGGGCAATATCGAGGAATTGACTGCACAGCTCTAAGCAAGGTTTGCCATTGTAAAAAACCCTGTTAAATTATTTAAGCCACAGATTTTGAGCAACATTATGCGTGCCTATATTATAATGCATAACATGATCACTGAACAAGAAAGAGGAAAATTTCCGTCTTATTTGGGATATGATCCAGATAACACCCAAACTGTTGTTGCTGATAGAAATCCAACGACTCTTAAGGTATTTCTTAGGCGACTGCGTAAAATTAGGTCTAGGGAGGTCCATAGTAAACTGCAGGACGACCTGGTTGAGCATTTATGGCATACGAAAGGTAATGCTTAGATATAGTTTATGCGGTTGTTGAGCTATTGTAACGTTGTAGTATCTAATTATTATTTTATGTACTTTAAATATATCGCATTTCTATTTTATAGTGTAACTATTGTAACGTTTGATGAGGACGACCCAAACTGTATGTAACTCCTTAAACGCCTTAACTCTTTATTTTCACAATTCAAAAGAGGACGACCCAAACTGTACGTAACTCCTTAACTCCTTAAACGCCTTAACTATTTATTTTCACAATTCAAAAGAGGACGACCCAAACTGTACGTAACTCCTTAACTCCTTAAACGCCTTAACTCTTTATTTTCACAATTCAAAAGAGGACGACCCAAACTGTACGTAACTCCTTAACTCCTTAAACGCCTTAACTCTTTATTTTCACAATTCAAAAGAGGACGACCCAAATCTTTAACTTCTTGACTCTTTCTGTCCAGCACGACTTTTGATGTGAATGGAGCATGACTTTTAATGTTAGTGGTGCATGACTTTTAATGTGAGTGGAGCACGACTTTTAATGTTTGTGTAGCATGCCTTGTAGTGTCCATAGACTAGTCATTTCAGTTGAATAACACACATAATATAGTTATGAATTGAAATTGAAGTCTACGGATACATCCACACTTTTCTACTACATAAACCAAACGATACATATTGAATACGACACATAATATAACGATATACTACTCAAACTGTATAATATGATTGTACCATAACCCGTACGCTTCGTGGCCGACAAAGTTTGAACGGTACTTGAAAAGATAGAGTGAGTCATACGTCGATCGTTTCTCCTGGAAGACGCCATCCTTTTTATCTCATATTTACTTTGCGGTAATTCATACAGTCGGTACTAAATAAGCAGAAAGCGCTTCTGGTTTCTAAGTTGGGCCTCTGTATTCTACAACTAGTATGATTGTTGTAAAAATCATTGAGGGTTGCCCAGAAATCTTGATCTACGTCTTCTTCCATATGTTGTAACAACCTGTAAAATGCGGGCCAGTTTGAAATTTTTATTTCGGCAATTTTAGCGAATTTTGATTATTTAAAATGAATTATTTTAAATAATATCGACGAGAAATTTATTTTGAATATAATTCGAACGTATATATTTATACGCGTCGTCGTTAGAATATAAATATTTATATATAATTATAAATAGAACTTAAAATGGCGCGGTAGTTCGATAATCCGATTTCAAATTTCAATTGAATGTACCGGGTGCAAAACAATCCGGATTTTAGTGAAACCAAAAACATTAGGATCTAATAGTGAATATCTTTCCAACGAATCCGACAAATCCAGATTTCATAGCGGGAATCAAAAGATATGTCCAGTTGAAAATTCTGAATAGTCGCTATGGAATTCAGGCCCTTAAAAATGGACATTTTGCAAATGACCTCGGATTTTGACGAAACCACTTTTGTTGGGTCCGTGATGTCAGGTTATTGCTAGGTTTCAAATTTCATAATTTTTCGAATCAATATGTGAGCGTGGCAAAGGAAAATGTGTTTTGACCATTTCAGTTGATTTTAATCGACTGGAAAAGGGCCATTTTTCCAACGGTCTCAGAATTCGACGAAACTAGTTTTGTTAGGACCGTATCGTCAATACGAAGCTAGAAAATATTTTTCGGGAATTTTTCTAGTTAGTATGTGACCCCGGTAATTTGAAATGTACGTTTAAAATTCAATATAGCAATTTAAATGTAAATTCAACGGAAACTGATCGAAACAGTCGAATCAGCCTACGATACATATCCCATTGTGTTCGGAAGGGGGGTAATTAGCTAGGGGCGACAGTCGTTGGGCCTCGATAGGTGTTCAAATAAAAAGTCAACATTTAGGGTTTGGAAAAATAATTAAATTAATAAAAAAAAATTCCCTTCCTCCTTAACCTGGCCCCCCCTTCCAATCGTTTTCATTCTAGAGAAAGGAAAAAAAAACCCGCGATCGAATTGATCGCCGCCGCTCGTCGGAGACCCGGCGCCACCACGACGTCCAACCCCCTCCCCATCCGTTCCCTCTCTCTCCTGCTTTCCTCCCCCTCTCTTGAGTGACGCGCACGAGCATCTGGCCGTCCCCCTACCTCGAGCGACGCGCCCAAGCCCCTCCGACATCATACGCAGCACCGCGCCGAACCCCCCCACCCAGGCGACAGCCCCCTTCTGACCTAGAAAAAGGTGAGTTTTTAAATATTTTGTTTTAATTTAAAAACTATATTTTGTTATAATTTAAAAACTGTATTTGGTTATAATTTAAAAACTGTATTTTGGTTATATTTAAAAAGAAAGAATACTTTTTTTTTAGGAAATAAAAACTGGTTTTTAAAGAGGTTAAAACTGTTTTTTTGTAAAGGAAAAACTGATTTTGGTAAAGAAATAAAACTGATTTTTTTTAAAAGAAGTAAAAACTGATTTTGAAAAAGCATTTAAAAACTGATTTTATTTTTAGATTTTAAAAGGAAAAAGATTTAGATTTTTAAATAGAAAAGATTTAAACTTTAAAATAGAAAAGATTTAAACTTGAAAAGTAAAAGAGTTAAACTTTGAAAAGTAAAAGAAAAGATTTGATCTTTAAAATGGAAAAGGCGGAATCTATATTTTTGAAAAATAGAATTTTTATATATTGAACTTCGAAATAAAAATAGAATTTTTAAATATTGAACTTCGAAATAAAAATAGAATTTTTATATATTGAACTTCGAAATAAAAATAGAATTTTTATATATTGAACATCGAAATAAAAATATGCTTTTTATATATTGAATAACGAAGTAAAAATTCGATTTTTACATATGTAGAGAATACGGGCGAAAGCGACAAAAAGGCGAGTTGGCGAAGATTTCCTGCATTAGAAGTGCCGTGGAGCTAGGATAGCTATATGTGAGAATTTCTCACCTTTCAATTTATTTTTCTGGTTATATATATATATACTAGGATGCAGACGGTGTTTAGTAGCACCCGACACAATCGTCCACAGACCATGGACTTGTTTGTTTGGTTGCATAGATTAGTTGGATATTTGAATTGAAATTGAGTTGTTTGGGTGAATTGAATGAATTTGATTGATGTGTGAATGGCGTGGGCCTTCACTAGACCGGGGATAAGGCGAGGCCTTGTCCCGTTTCTAGTATCGTGCCGTTATGCCGCAGAAATTTTCTAAAATATGTTAGAAAAATAAAAATATCATTTTATTTAAAGAATGAACTGAATAGAAATTCATATGTTGGAATAAAATGTTTTTATCGTTAAAAATATAATTTTTAACGTGAATGTGAATAAATAAATATTCATTTACAAACCAGACGGTTTGTTTATGTACACCTATTTGAAGGACATTGATTGGGACGATAAATTTTACACATCGCCCAACTGCACGAATAAAATATTTGTTTGATTGTTTAAAACCCCACACGGGTGTTGGGATGAAACTTGAAGTTCACTCATCCTGATTGATTAAATATGTCGATCGATTGATTGACAGGCTGCTATAAGCGTTAAATGTCTATATTTGGTGCTTATACAGTGTAGTGTACTTTGGTTGATGGTTGATTATTTTTCAATGCTATTATATACATGTGTTGTATGAAAATCCATATAATTAACGTGATATGGTGATTGATTGGGCCTCATTCCAATTTAGAAAATAAAGAATATTATAAAATAAAAGTTCATGTGTTGACAGTACTCATCCATTGAGATTGGTCATGTGTTGAACGAAATATTTTAATAATAAAATTTACATCTTTATCGATATAAAATAAAGGTTCATGTGTTGACAGTACTCATCCATTGAGATTGGTCATGTGTTGAACGAAATATTTTGATAATAACAACTATTTTGAAAAAGAAATATTTGAAATAGAATATTTGAAAATAGAAATTTATGAAGCCGTGTTGATTAGATTGACGACATTTTGGCGTGAACGATATTTATATCGATTTTATTCATTTCGAAATGAATTGAATTGAAAACGATTTCGAAATGAATTGAATTGAAAACGATTTCGAAATGAATTGAATTGAAAACGATTTCGAAATGAATTGAATTGAAAACGATTTCGAAATGAATTGAATATATAACGATTTCGAAATAAATTGAATTGAAAAAGATTTCGAAATGAATTGAATTGAAAACGATTTCGAAATGAATTGAATTGAAAACGATTTCGAAATGAATTGAATTGAAAACGATTTCGAAATGAAATGAATTGAAAACGATTTCAAATTGAATTGAAAGCGAATTGAAATGAATTCAAATTGAATTGAAATTTGAATTGAATAGAAATGAATTTTAAAACGAATTTATAAAGAAGAATTCAATTTTGATTTGAATTGAAATGGAAGTTGAAATTGCTTTTGAAACGGATTTAAAACTATTTATATAATTCGTTTTAAATAGAAATCGACGAAGTATATATTATATATATTATATATATAATATAATGGCCTGAATAGAACGCGCCGCGCCGCGGCAGTTCGTGAATTTCGACCATTTATTTCAAACGGACATTACGGGAGATCCGACCGTCGGATTCTCCTAAAACCGGAACCGTTGGGTTCGTATCGAAAAGAGCTTTCTAACGGATATTAGAAATTAGAAATCTAATGGTTGGATTTGGAATTATGTCCAAATCAAATTTGAAAAAGGTCGCTATAAGTGCAGTTCGATGGCCATTGATGGAAATCGACTGTACGGGCCTTGATAAAATTATTAAAAATAGTAATAATTTGTGTAAAATCATAAGAAATGATTTAGAAAGAATTGGGATGAAAAACTCCATATTTGAAAAGATAAAAATAGATTTTTATCGAAATGAACTAGTTTTGAACTAGAAGTATAATTCTATTTATTTTTAAATAAATAAATTGAATTTGAAAAGGGTTTTAAAAATAACCATAATTTCCAATGATTGCATTGGAGTAGATTTGAATCGAAATTGTCTTCGGAATATTTCGATGTTGGAATTCGTGATTATACGGATGTTGTTACGGAAATTTGAAAGATATATATTTATATCGTTATTTCCAATACGACATTTGTTAATCGTAGAATTTGATATTGAATATAAGCCGATATATTTTCTATTCAGAGCCTTATATTGAATATCAAATGTGATTTGGGTTTGTCGTGAATGGTGTCTTCACTAACACTGTTCTTGAACCCAGTTGAGAAAGGATTAAATCTTTTTATTTAGATTTAATGAAGTGTACCAATTAAATAATATTTAATTGGAATTGAATTGATATTGATTTTTGGGTTTATCGTGAACAGTGTTTTAAATAACACTTGTTCTTTAACCCGATAATTAATGAATGTGATTTTGGGTTTATCGTGAACCGTGTTTTAAATGACACTGATTCTTTAACCCAGTTAACGATTAAAACTAAGTGGAGTTTTAATGAATCTTTAATTAGATTGAAATAATCGAGAATGGAGTATCACCAGTTTTGCTCCAGGCGATAGTTAAATCTTTAATTAGATTTGAACGTGAAATGGTAATTGAATTTACCGATAACACTGTGGTGTTAGATATGAAGTATTACCAGTTTTACTTCATGGGATAAATAGGTTGGGATTGGGAAATTAAAACAAATGATTACTTCGGTAAGTCTCGTTAATCCCGGCTAGTTGAATCGAAATTCAAAAGAATAGAATAAAGAATAAATTCAAGGAATTTATCTTGGATAAAATTAATGGGAACATTTCCCTATGAATGTGAAATTTAGAAACTAACTGTCGGTTGGCCAAGCAGAATGGTTTTCTGGATATTGATCTGATGTTGGTTTCGGCCTTCGGGGTTAATATTTGGGGAATTATTCTCTTGATTAATTTACGGTTAGTGACTGATGAATTGGAATGAGGCGTATGTTGTGTTTGTGTAACACTTATTTAAAATATACGCGAGTTATTCGGAAAGACCGGGTTTATCCCATTCTGAATAACTGATACGACGATAAGTCGAAGATGAAGACGATGGTCGAAGACCGGAGGTCTTCACGTCGTTTGGGTAATTACTGATGATCTTGATTGGGCTGTACACCCAAGAAGATGGAAACAGTTGGTGATCGTCCAGACGTACTTGGAGATCAATGGACATGCGGGGTACTAGGTGCCTCCTGTTTCGTTCAGCCCCAGAACGGACTTGTAAATGGACTGTGTGTCTGACATTGGATTTTAGTCTATGTGTTTGATTTCTATTAAATATATATCTGTTTGGCGGCGGAGAATTTATTCTCTTGCTTAACGCCCTTCTCTGAGACGTACGAGCTCAGGGGTTATATATTGATGGATATCAAACGCATGGAGTGAATTGCCTGTGTGGCATGCCTAAGTGGCAATTGATCGAGGCTTCTGTTGAAAAGCAAAGTCTTGTGGTGATGATCAAAGCAAGGCCTTTGTGGCGTAGCTTTGTGTAACGTTTACTTCGCGTGTTTCACACCCGGTATGAACCAAAAACGGGAGAGGACGTCAGGGAGGGCATGCGTTTCTTTCTAGCTAGAAGTGGCGTCAGTGGTTTTACACGCCCTGACGAGTTTGACTTATGTGGTTGTTGCTGTTGCGAGGCGCCTCGGATTGATCGGTCGTTCTCGAACCGATGGAGTCATTTAGTTGGCTCGTTTACGCCCCATAGGGCGGAGGAACGCATGTTCAGGGTTTAAGTTTAATCCACATCGGTGGACTGGCCCTGAGGATCCAAGGGCCCACCTGAGTCTGGGTCCTGTGGCTCGGGCTAGAGAGTCACGAATCGGTTGAGGACTATCTTTTGCCTCGGTTCATAGACGGAAATCCAATTTCCAAATACGTGACATTTGCGGTTTTAATTGTAGAACTAGTACGGCGACATGATATATGGTACCCATGCCGCCTATGATTGATACTTATGATTTGAAGTTGTTTTTATACACTATGCACTTATAATAGTATCAAATGATTTGTTTTAAACGTATCAAGCATTCTTTGGCTGTTATAAGGGAAAACCCTATCCCCCGGCTTGCGTTGCATTGTGTGATAGGACCTGGGTCTTATAACAGCTTCATTTTTCTTTATTTAGCATTGCGCTGTTTGTTTTATGCACTGGTATTCTTGGGAGGAAACCCGTTCCGTGTTATACGACGTGGTCCCTTGATTTACCTAACTTTTAAAATAAAGATCAATAACTGTTTTAGTTCTCACACCAGTCACATGACTGACCTGGAGTTTATTGTTTTAACCTAAACTCTGGGTGCCCTTATTTTGACACGGGCAGCTAGTAGTTTTGGTTTTGCAGATTTATATTCACAGGGTCCTGGTTTACAGCTGGAACGATATCCGGAAAGCTTTGTATCCGTATATCTCTTCTAGTTGTGTAATGTATTATTTTCCGCTGCTATGTATTTAAATGTAATTTAAATCTCTGATATTTCTGTGAAATATTCATTTATACTCTGTATATTCTTGTAATCTGATGCATTGTTGTAATATACAATGAAATGTTCTTCTGGATGCGTTCTGTTGTGGCTTGTTCTCGAACTATCCGCCGCTTTCCTTTACGGGGAAGTTACGGGTTTTCACAGTTGGTATCAGAGCTTTGGTTTACAAAGCTAGAGAACAAGGCACATTAGAACCATACGAAAGAATTCATCAAATATTGGATTAGCAATATCCAATTAGAATGACTCGTTAGAGATAGGATCAGTAGTATCCTAGAACGAGTGTGAAGAGTATATTTTTCAAATAAAAACAATTTTGTTTTTAGAATTTAAATCAACTATTCGTATTTGATTATTTGTTTATATTGATTTTTGGACAATTCAGTATATAAAGAATTTGCATATACGCCTTGCAAACGTATATTCAAAATTTTAATATACTGGATAGATATAGAATTACACTCTGATCGCCCGAAGATGATTTTGATGATGGAGCTCCACCATTAGAATTTATGTTCGTGTGACGAAGGTGGACTTTCTATATATTTCCTATTGACTGGTGTGAGAACCAAAATTAGATAGGGCCTATTGTTGTGAATTGCCATCAAAACATGATTTTTGTATATATATCAAATTTATGGATTTGAAACTCTAATTCACTAATTGATTGATGTTTGTGTTGTTTGTTCATTTGTTTGCCAATTTTGAACCATTATGCCTAATTGAACCAAATATTGATCATTATTGAAAATTGGTCGCATTTGCTTGCATATACATATATATCATTGAACAGGTCATAGCAAGGAGGCTAGAGCAGAGAATAAAATTTGTTTGCCCGACAAATAGGTACATGTTTACTACGTAATTTCCTGTTTTGTTTGGGTGATGATGATTTTATGAGCCTGTTGGCTAGCCGCTTGGCTTTTTCTTTTTCTTTTTGAGATCTGAAGGACCGGGGAAGCTATTTGAAATTCCCCGATGCTCTCGGTGCAGGGGAGGTTATGGCGAAATTTTTCAAAAATTTAGGGTGTTAGCCAAATTTTTGAAAATTTGAAAATTCTCAGAAACTGAAAAGTTGGAGAATGGAAGCCGGATCGAACGTAGAGTTGAATTATCAAACCACTTTCGACTTTGTTCCTTTTCGGGGACGAAAAGTTTTAAGTGGGGGAGATTGTAACAACCCGTAAAATGCGGGCCAGTTTGAAATTTTTATTTCGGCAATTTTAGAGAATTTTGATTATTTAAAATGAATTATTTTAAATAATATCGATGAGAAATTTATTTTGAATATAATTCGAACGTATATATTTATACGCGTCATCGTTAGAATATAAATATTTATATATAATTATAAATAGAACTTAAAATGGCGCGGTAGTTCGATAATTCGATTTCAAATTTCAATTGAATGTACCGGGTGCAAAACAATCCGGATTTTAGTGAAACCAAAAACATTAGGATCTAATAGTGAATATCTTTCCAACGAATCCGACAAATCCAGATTTCATAGCGGGAATCAAAAGATATGTCCAGTTGAAAATTCTGAATAGTCGCTATGAAATTCAGGCCCTTAAAAATGGACATTTTGCAAATGACCTCGGATTTCGACGAAACCACTTTTGTTGGGTCCGTGATGTCAGGTTATTGCTAGGTTTCAAATTTCATAATTTTTCGAATCAATATGTGAGCGTGGCAAAGGAAAACGTGTTTTGACCATTTCAGTTGATTTTAATCGACTGGAAAAGGGCCATTTTTCCAACGGTCTCAGAATTCGACGAAACTAGTTTTGTTAGGACCGTATCGTCAATACGAAGTTAGAAAATATTTTTCGGGAATTTTTCTAGTTAGTATGTGACCCCGGTAATTTGAAATGTACGTTTAAAATTCAATATAGCAATTTAAATGTAAATTCAACGGAAACTGATCGAAACTATCGAATCAGCCTACGATACATATCCCATTGTGTTCGGAAGGGGGGTAATTAGCTAGGGGCGACAGTCATCGGGCCTCGATAGGTGTTCGAATAAAAAGTCAACATTTAGGGTTTGGAAAAATAATTAAATTAATAATAAAAAAAAAATTCCCTTCCTCCTTAACCTGGAACCCCCCCTTCCAATCGTTTTCATTCCAAAGAAAGGAAAAAAGAAAAAAAAACCCGCGATCGAATTGATCGCCGCCGCTCGTCGGAGACCCGGCGCCACCACGACGTCCAACCCCCTCCCCATCCGTTCCCTCTCTCTCCTGCTTTCCTCCCCCTCTCTTGAGTGACGCACGCGAGCATCTGGCCGTCCCCCTACCTCGAGCGACGCGCCCAAGCCCCTCCGACATCAGACGCAGCACCGCGCCGAACCCCCCCCCCCCCCCCAGGCGACAGCCCCCTTCTGACCTAGAAAAAGGTGAGTTTTTAAATATTTTGTTTTAATTTAAAAACTATATTTGGTTATAATTTAAAAACTGTATTTGGTTATAATTTAAAAACTGTATTTTGGTTATATTTAAAAAGAAAGAATACTTTTTTTTTTAGGAAATAAAAACTGGTTTTTAAAGAGGTTAAAACTGTTTTTTTGTAAAGGAAAAACTGATTTTTGTAAAGAAATAAAACTGATTTTTTTTAAAAGAAGTAAAAACTGATTTTGAAAAAGCATTTAAAAACTGATTTTATTTTTAGATTTTAAAAGGAAAAAGATTTAGATTTTTAAATAGAAAAGATTTAAACTTTAAAATAGAAAAGATTTAAACTTGAAAAGTAAAAGAGTTAAACTTTGAAAAGTAAAAGAAAAGATTTGATCTTTAAAATGGAAAAGGCGGAATCTATGTTTTTGAAAAATAGAATTTTTATATATTGAACTTCGAAATAAAAATAGAATTTTTATATATTGAACTTCGAAATAAAAACAGAATTTTTATATATTGAACATCGAAATAAAAATATGCTTTTTATATATTGAATAACGAAGTAAAAATTCGATTTTTACATATGTAGAGAATACGGGCGAAAGCGACAAAAAGGCGAGTTGGCAAAGATTTCCTGCATTAGAAGTGTCGTGGAGCTAGGATAGCTATATGTGAGAATTTCTGACCTTTCAATTTATTTTTCTAGTTATATATATATATACTAGGATGCAGACGGTGTTTAGTAGCACCCGACACAATCGTCCACAGACCATGGACTTGTTTGTTTGGTTGCATAGATTAGTTGGATATTTGAATTGAAATTGAGTTGTTTGGGTGAATTGAATGAATTTGATTGATGTGTGAATGGCGTGGGCCTTCACTAGACCGGGGATAAGGCGAGGCCTTGTCCCGTTTCTAGTATCGTGCTGTTATGCCGCCGAAATTTTCTAAAATATGTTAGAAAAATAAAAATATCATTTTATTTAAAGAATGAACTGAATAGAAATTCATATGTTGGAATAAAATGTTTTTATCGTTAAAAATATAATTTTTAACGTGAATGTGAATAAATAAATATTCATTTACAAACCAGACGGTTTGTTTATGTACACCTATTTGAAGGACATTGATTGGGACGATAAATTTTACACATCGCCCAACTGCACGAATAAAATATTTGTTTGATTGTTTGAAACCCCACACGGGTGTTGGGATGAAACTTGAAGTTCACTCATCCTGATTGATTAAATATGTCG
Source organism: Allium sativum (assembly GCA_030737875.1). Lineage (NCBI taxonomy): Eukaryota > Viridiplantae > Streptophyta > Magnoliopsida > Asparagales > Amaryllidaceae > Allium > Allium sativum. The sequence continues at coordinate 964,260,891 of CM060910.1, read as the reverse complement.
ATCGATTGATTGACAGGCTGCTATAAGCGTTAAATGTCTATATTTGATGCTTATACAGTGTAGTGTACTTTGGTTGATGGTTGATTATTTTTCAATGCTATTATATACATGTGTTGTATGAAAATCCATATAATTAACGTGATATGGTGATTGATTGGGCCTCATTCCAATTTAGAAAATAAAGAATATTATAAAATAAAAGTTCATGTGTTGACAGTACTCATCCATTGAGATTGGTCATGTGTTGAACGAAATATTTTAATAATAAAATTTACATCTTTATCGATATAAAATAAAGGTTCATGTGTTGACAGTACTCATCCATTGAGATTGGTCATGTGTTGAACGAAATATTTTGATAATAACAACTATTTTGAAAAAGAAATATTTGAAATAGAATATTTGAAAATAGAAATTTATGAAGCCGTGTTGATTAGATTGACGCCATTTTGGCGTGAACGATATTTATATCGATTTTATTCATTTCGAAATGAATTGAATTGAAAACGATTTCGAAATGAATTGAATATATAACGATTTCGAAATAAATTGAATTGAAAACGATTTCGAAATGAATTGAATTGAAAACGATTTCGAAATGAATCGAATTGAAAACGATTTCGAAATGAATTGAATTGAAAACGATTTCGAAATGAAATGAATTGAAAACGATTTCAAATTGGATTGAAATGAATTCAAATTGAATTGAAATTTGAATTGAATAGAAATGAATTTTAAAACGAATTTATAATGAAGAATTCAATTTTGATTTGAATTGAAATGGAAGTTGAAATTGCTTTTGAAACTGATTTAAAACTATTTATATAATTCGTTTTAAATAGAAATCGACGAAGTATATATTATATATATAATATAATGGCCTGAATAGAATGCGCCGCGCCGCGGCAGTTCGCGAATTTCGACCATTTATTTCAAACGGACATTACGGGAGATCCGACCGTCAGATTCTCCTAAAACCGGAACCGTTGGATTCGTATCGAAAAGAGCTTTCTAACGGATATTAGAAATTAGAAATCTAACGGTTGGATTTGGAATTATGTCCAAATCAAATTTGAAAAAGGTCGCTATAAGTGCAGTTTGATAGCCATTGATGGAAATCGATTGTACGGGCCTTGATAAAATTATTAAAAATAGTAATAATTTGTGTAAAATCATAAGAAATGATTTAGAAAGAATTGGGATGAAAAACTCCATATTTGAAAAGATAAAAATAGATTTTTATCGAAATGAACTAGTTTTGAACTAGAAGTATAATTCTATTTATTTTTAAATAAATAAATTGAATTTGAAAAGGGTTTTAAAAATAACCATAATTTCCAATGATTGCATTGGAGTGGATTTGAATCGAAATTGTCTTCGGAATATTTCGATGTTGGAATTCGTGATTATACGGATGTTGTTACGGAAATTTGAAAGATATATATTTATATCGTTATTTCCAATACGACATTTGTTAATCGTAGAATTTGATATTGAATATAAGCCGATATATTTTCTATTCAGAGCCTTATATTGAATATCAAATGTGATTTGGGTTTGTCGTGAATGGTGTCTTCACTAACACTGTTCTTGAACCCAGTTGAGAAAGGATTAAATCTTTTTATTTAGATTTAATGAAGTGTACCAATTAAATAATATTTAATTGGAATTGAATTGATATTGATTTTTGGGTTTATCATGAACAGTGTTTTAAATAACACTTGTTCTTTAACCCGATAATTAATGAATGTGATTTTGGGTTTATCGTGAACCGTGTTTTAAATGACACTGATTCTTTAACCCAGTTAACGATTAAAACTAAGTGGAGTTTTAATGAATCTTTAATTAGATTGAAATAATCGAGAATGGAGTATCACCAGTTTTGCTCCAGGCGATAGTTAAATCTTTAATTAGATTTGAACGTGAAATGGTAATTGAATTTACCGATAACACTGTGGTATTAGATATGAAGTATTACCAGTTTTACTTCATGGGATAAATAGGTTGGGATTGGGAAATTAAAACAAATGATTACTTCGGTAAGTCTCGTTAATCCCGGCTAGTTGAATCGAAATTCAAAAGAATAGAATAAAGAATAAATTCAAGGAATTTATCTTGGATAAAATTAATGGGAACATTTCCCTATGAATGTGAAATTTAGAAACTAACTGTCGGTTGGCCAAGCAGAATGGTTTTCTGGATATTGATCTGATGTTGGTTTCGGCCTTCGGGGTTAATATTTGGGGAATTATTCTCTTGATTAATTTACGGTTAGTGACTGATGAATTGGAATGAGGCGTATGTTGTGTTTGTGTAACACTTATTTAAAATATACGCGAGTTATTCGGAAAGACCGGGTTTATCCCATTCTGAATAACTGATACGACGATAAGTCGAAGATGAAGACGATGGTCGAAGACCGGAGGTCTTCACGTCGTTTGGGTAATTACTGATGATCTTGATTGGGCTGTACACCCAAGAAGATGGAAACAGTTGGTGATCGTCCAGACGTACTTGGAGATCAATGGACATGCGGGGTACTAGGTGCCTCCGGTTTCGTTCAGCCCCAGAACGGACTTGTAAATGGACTGTGTGTCTGACATTGGATTTTAGTCTGTGTGTTTGATTTCTATTAAATATATATCTGTTTGGCGGCGGAGAATTTATTCTCTTGCTTAACGCCCTTCTCTGAGACGTACGAGCTCAGGGGTTATATATTGATGGATATCAAACGCATGGAGTGAATTGCCTGTGTGGCATGCCTAAGTGGCAATTGATCGAGGCTTCTGTTGAAAAGCAAAGTCTTGTGGTGATGATCAAAGCAAGGCCTTTGTGGCGTAGCTTTGTGTAACGTTTACTTCGCGTGTTTCACACCCGGTATGAACCAAAAACGGGAGAGGACGTCAGGGAGGGCATGCGTTTCTTTCTAGCTAGAAGTGGCGTCAGTGGTTTTACACGCCCTGACGAGTTTGACTTATGTGGTTGTTGCTGTTGCGAGGCGCCTCGGATTGATCGGTCGTTCTCGAACCGATGGAGTCATTTAGTTGGCTCGTTTACGCCCCATAGGGCGGAGGAACGCATGTTCAGGGTTTAAGTTTAATCCACATCGGTGGACTGGCCCTGAGGATCCAAGGGCCCACCTGAGTCTGGGTCCTGTGGCTCGGGCTAGAGAGTCACGAATCGGTTGAGGACTATCTTTTGCCTCGGTTCATAGACGGAAATCCAATTTCCAAATACGTGACATTTGCGGTTTTAATTGTAGAACTAGTACGGCGACATGATATATGGTACCCATGTCGCCTATGATTGATACTTATGATTTGAAGTTGTTTTTATACACTACGCACTTATAATAGTATCAAATGATTTGTTTTAAACGTATCAAGCATTCTTTGGCTGTTATAAGGGAAAACCCTATCCCCCGGCTTGCGTTGCATTGTGTGATAGGACCTGGGTCTTATAACAGCTTCATTTTTCTTTATTTAGCATTGCGCTGTTTGTTTTATGCACTGGTATTCTTGGGAGGAAACCCGTTCCGTGTTATACGACGTGGTCCCTTGATTTACCTAACTTTTAAAATAAAGATCAATAACTGTTTTAGTTCTCACACCAGTCACATGACTGACCTGGAGTTTATTGTTTTAACCTAAACTCTGGGTGCCCTTATTTTGACACGGGCAGCTAGTAGTTTTGGTTTTGCAGATTTATATTCACAGGGTCCTGGTTTACAGCTGGAACGATATCCGGAAAGCTTTGTATCCGTATATCTCTTCTAGTTGTGTAATGTATTATTTTCCGCTGCTATGTATTTAAATGTAATTTAAATCTCTGATATTTCTGTGTAATATTCATTTATACTCTGTATATTCTTGTAATCTGATGCATTGTTGTAATATACAATGAAATGTTCTTCTGGATGCGTTCTATTGTGGCTTGTTCTCGAACTATCCGCCGCTTTCCTTTACGGGGAAGTTACGGGTTTTCACATATGTAGTACGTCTGCTTCAATGTACGCCTTTATCAAAACAACGTAGTCTGAAGCAGTCCAATTTTCGTTTGCCATTTCAAAATGTGTAGTTAAACTACAATTCAGACGTTTAATATAGGAAAAGCAAAGCAAAGCAAAGCAAAATAAAGTAAAGTGAAGTAAAGTAAAGCATCACACCATTCAAGGGAATCATTAAAGTTGATTTGATTAAACAACTTGACATGGTCAGAGCAATTAAACTTACCCCGTTTTCTACAGTTGATTGGAAAACACATTGCAGAACATTGAATGGCTTAATGTAATTATCAATCCTACTAGCATTCTTTGTCTTCATAAATACGGGGGTATGGTAGTTTTCCTCATACTCACAAACAATTCCAATTCTAAGCAAACAACAATGTCTGATCCCAACAACAACAATTTCTCTACCTATACCAATGATAACATTGGTAATTTTACTAGTTTATTATCTCAAGCCGAAGGCCCGTCAATGATTCCATCCCCTTTCCTAACTCCAGAACAAAGTCAATTTCTCCACCAAATAAACCTCACTCAGCAGTACGGTAACATGTATAGCCAACTTCATAATCAAAACGTACACCAAGAGATGGTTGCTCCGACCCCGGTACCTGACAAAGGACAAACCAAGGCTAAATGGTCATATACCAAGTGAAAAACAAAAGAAACTCCCGTTCAAAGTAGCATGGAAAAAACTTTAGCTACTGGTAAAATATGGAGACCAGCTGACTATAAAGTGCTAGCTAACGCATTGGTAAGCGCATCTGTCGTTGCTGATGGCCGTTCTGGTGGTAAGTTTTTCTATCAGAGGGTTAATGATTTGTACAATGGAGATCCTGAATGTGTCACATGAAGATCAATTGAGAGCACAAAGACTGCATGGTATAATTTGAATGCCTTGTGTACCAAGTACAAAGGGATAAAATTACTAAGGGGAGATTCACTTAGAAGCGGTCAAACTTTCAGAGATTTGATGGACGATTATGATAGCATCTATCATGACACCTATAAAACTGTATTCACTGCTCATGAAGCATTGAAAATTCTTTCTTCTCGTCCACATTGGGCCAATATATTCGAACCAGATGATGTATATCTTGTAGACACTGAAGAATCTAACTTAAGAAATGTAGCTTCTAGACTTTCGGTGGATTCATCCCCCCGAAATACAGCTGAACGTCCTATAGCTACAGACGATGATGGAAATAACAGTACACCTGTGACTCCTAATTCGGGAATGATGTATGGTGGGGTTGAAACAAGGCCAGAAGGAATAAAATCAAGCAAGAGAGCACTATTGAAAAATAAGGAAACAAAAGATTTGGCAGCGTCTAGTGATAAACTAACTTCGTTGTTAAGTGATATATCACTTGCATCCATCTCCATCACCGAAGACAGTGAAAAGCATAAAGAGAAGAAGCTGCAGATCATGGAGATGCAACTGCAGCAAGATGCCGCTAGAACTACAGCTCTCATACAAAGAACTACTTATAAAGAAAAACGTAAAAGACATTTGAAGGAGAAGGAAGAGGAGGAGTATCTATTAAGAGATATATCTCATTTGACTGGACAGGCTCTTCAGTATGCTATAGCAAAAAAAGATCGTATATTGCGGGCTCAACAGAAATGATATCAGAAAGAAGAAGGAAGTTCCGAGATGTAGACACAGTCTATGTTGCTATTTCGAGTGTGTTGTATCCTAGGTTTAGTTTTCTAAGTTGGCTATAATGTTGTTATTTCTAGGTTGCTATTTCTGGCTTGTTGTATCCTAGTTTTAGTTTTCTATGTTGGGTATATTGTTGTGTGGGGTATTAAAAAAAATTAACTAGTTTTAAGTAATTTATATTAAAATCCATGTTTTAAATTAACTTGAAAACTTAAAGTTAGATAAATTTACAAATTAATTCCGACATATTAAATTAAAACATTGAAAATTGGATTATTTAAAAAAAAACAAGTTTTATACGGTTCTCATAAAACTGTATAAAACCAAAAGGGTTTTATGAAATCAAAAAAGACACTAAACGGTTTTAAAAAAACCGTTTATATCTAAAATGGTTTTATGAAAATTATTTAGGGCTTATTCGGTTTTTATGAAACCGTTTAGGTCTCGCCGCTCTAATTTGTGAAATGGCGAGCGTCGCCATTTGGAATTGCTCCCCACCCTCCTCGCGCCACTGCTTGACAACGTCCACACCCATTTCCCCCCATTTCACCTCCCCCTTACACTGCTGGGAATGCTCTTAGGCCTTTCAAGCTTATGGAATGTTATTGGAGACAGCTTGGTTGTATGGATAAAGCCAGTTCATAAGACGTTCCACATAGTAGTTTTTATCATGGAGAGCAGTTTAGATGGGAGTATAAAGGTTCTGCATCAATATACAGTCATGGATAAAACAACAACATTAATTATCGCAAGTCTACTACGTTGTGCAAGAAATATGTTTTCCCATCTGGTAAAATCCACGGTGACTTTCTCATATAAAGGTAGGCACTAATGTATTGTTACTCTCTTGGTAGCCAAAGGAATGCAAAGATAAGGCATGTTGTCAACATCAAGGAAATTTTAGTTATAGATAGACATTCAAGAATTTTATCCTGAGGAAGGCCAACAAGTAGTACTTAGGATTTATTACAGTTCATTTGAAGGCCAACGAAGGTATGAAAGGAGGATAGGGTGTTAATGATGGTTAGAATAGAGGTAGGGGTTAGCTTAGTGAAAATAAGTAAGTCCTTTAGAAAAAGCTAAAGTTGTGATGAGTGGAGCTTTACATTTGGGGTGCAACACAAAAATCTGAAGATAGTCTTGTCTTTCAAACTCAATGGACAAGGTTTCCATTATGATTATGAATACGTACACTGATATAGGGTCACCTTGCAGTAAACCATTCTTACCTTTGAAATACCCTACTGTGAGCATTAGAAATATGGGAATACCTGACTGTAGAGATACATAAATATATCCAGTGGATGAACTTGGCTGGAAATCTCATTTTCTCCATGATACAAGTGAGGGCAGACCAAGTAACAGAATCAAAGGCCTTTTTGATGTCTATTTTATGCATGTCTCTGGGGGATATATTTTTAGTAATATAACCATAGAGAATCTCATGTGTCAGGAGAACATTATCAAGTATGTTGCGGTTTGGGAGGAAAGCTACTTGGCTTGGTGAGACTGTGTATTGTAGTACTTCCTTGATTCTCTTGGCCAAAATTTTGGAAATAGCTTTATATATCACATTGCACTAGGCTACTGGTTTAAATTAAGAGACATCTAGGGGATGCAGAGTTTTTGGTATAAGGCTAGGTTTGTGGAGTTAATGGAGCTTAGTAATTTTCTTTTATCAAAGAAACTATGTACTGCTTTTAGCACTTCAGAGGATATGATGGTGCATCAGCTAGTATAGAAGGAGATAGAAAATCCATTAGGACCTGGAGAAGCTAATTTCCTCATTTTGAAGTCTTGTTATGTTCACTTGCATTTTAGATGTTAGCGTGGCGAAAGGAAGATTGGAGATAAAGGATATGCTTGATTCAGGAGGCCAACTGCCTAGCAGGTCAGTGAAGTAGGTTAAGAAGGCTTCATTAGTTGTAGGAGGAGAAGAATGAGTTTGACCATGTAAGGCATTCATCTGATGTATGTTTTCTCTAGCTTGCTTAATCTTCAAGGAAGCATGATAATGCTTGATATTTTTGTCATCATATTTTGTCTAATTCTGATTGTTCTTCTGCTGTATCATGTTTACCTTAGACTGTAATGCTTCTTCTAGTTGTTGTATTGAATCCTTCTCTATTTGGTAGTTACTAAGATCAACATTTGGTTGAAAGTTGAGCAGTTGTACATATTCAAGTTTTTTTATAATTTCATATGATTGTTTATTACTTTCCCATAGTTATTTCTTAACCATATCCTCGAAGCTTCCATTGTTTTTTTAGTTTCTTCTACAAGTTTAGCATGGAATTTCCTAAGGTTCGAATCTTCCATGTTCCATCTACTATCTATTTCAAAGTTATATTTTTTGTTCGTTCGTCAAATAATTTGAAATTTACCTTCTTAAAATACAGAGCTGAGCCAAATGATAGAATCAAAGGGTAATCATATACGAGGATAGAAATAGATATATTTATGTGTATTAAAGGCCATGAAGCAAGAGAGGAAAGATCCATCAACCCATGGTCTATCTTTGTAAGAGTATATGGCCTGTTATGCTTTTATTTGACCATGTAAAGGGGAGCCTGAAGAGGATATGTCTATCAAAGATGCATTATGCATTGCACAGTTTAGAGGAGAGAGATCAGTTAAATTTAAAGGAATTCCACCAGACTTATGTGTAGAGAGATAATAGCAGTTGAAATCACATATCTCAATCCATGAGTGAGGTATTTGGCTAAAATAAGGGACGTAATCTAGCATTTTTTTTCCTAATAGAAGGAGTGTTCCTGACATAGATAAAACTGAGGTATAAGGTGGTAGAAGAGGGAGTGTGATAGGATTTGGAGTGGATGAATTGGTTGTCATAATGTATGGAAGTGAGGATAATGATGAAAGTAATAGTCCCACATCGAAAAATATACAACTATGATTCTGGATATAAACTAAGATGTTCCTCATCACATTGCCAATTGGTTTTGTGATAATAAGGGGATTAATAAATTTCAACATGGTATCAGAACTCAGGATTAGAGCCAATGCAAAAAAATACATATGTGCTTAACCGCTATACGTTCCCCACTCCATCCAAAATACTATGTTCACGTAGATGGCTCAAATACGCCACACGTGAAGCGGAAGTGATGAAAATAATAGTCCCACATCGGAAAAAATGCAACTATGATCCTGGATATAATAACTAAGATGTTCCTCATCACAATAGCCAATTGGTTTTGTGATAACAAGGGGATTAATAAAAAAACTAACATGGTATCAGAGCTCAGGATTAGAGCCAATGCGAAAAATACGTATGTGCTTAACCGCCATACGTTCCCCACTCCATCCAAAATACTATGTACACGTAGATGGCTTAAATACGCCACACGTGAAGGGGGAGTGATGAAAATAATAGTCCCACATCGGAAAATATACAACTATGATCCTGGATATAAACTAAGATGTTCCTCATCACATTGCTAATTGGTTTTGTGATAATAAGGGGATTAATAAATTTCAACATGGTATCAGAGCTCGGGATTAGAGCCAATGCAAAAAAATACGTATGTGCTTAACCCCTATACGTTCCCCACTCCATCCAAAATACTATGTTCACATAGATGGCTCAAATACGCCACACGTGAAGGGGGAGTGATGAAAATAATAGTCCCACATCGGAAAAAATGCAACTATGACCCTAGATATAAAAACTAAGATGTTCCTCATCATAATAGCCAATTGGTTTTGTGATAACAAGGGGATTAATAAATTACAACAGATAAAGGATGAGAGGTCATATAATATAAGAAGTTGGTCATAGGGGGTTTGAGTGTAGTTGGTTAGCTTGGGTTGACGTAGGTAGAGGCTTTAGTAGAATGCAAAGGGTTGAGTTTTGTTTCAGATAAGGAGATAAGGGAAAGTTGGTGATCATGAATAATAGATTTTATTTGATCAAGCTTGGCTTTTTTGTGTGCACCCATTATGTTTCATGCTGCAATGTTTTTCAGCATTAATTAAACTATCCGGGTTTTTTTTGAAGCACTTCTTGTTCTTCTGGAAGAAGATGAGGGACAGTTACATGGGAAATCCTAAAGAGTAGTTTCAGTTTCACAGTCAAATTGGGGATAGGTCAATAGCAACTGACTCACTTTTCTCTTTCCCTTTTTTCCTTTTCTTCTTGTTTAGGGATGGAACAGGATCCATGATTTGTCTCACTATCTTTGGTTTTTCTCTCTTCTTTTGAAATAGGTCAGAGAGAGTAAGTGATTTTTTTAGTAGGGATGGAAGAAATAGGAGAGGAAATGCTATGGGTTACAATCTTGAGTGTTGATGTTTTAGATGAAGGTTTGGTTGGTGAGATGTTTATGGATGTGTTGGTAGGGAGGGGCAGGACAGTTTGATGAAGAACATGGGAGAAAGACAGGACATTTGGAGCAGATATCAGAGGAGGTAGTTTGAGGGAGGGGCAGGACAATTTGATGAAGAACGTGGGAGAAAGACATGACATTTGGAGCAGAAATCAGAGGAGGTAGTTTGATGGAATTTGTGAATTTGTGAGTGGTAGAGCTTTGGTTAGACGGTAAGAAAGATTTGTTTTGGGACATCACATGGTTGGTTGAAAGATGGTTGGGAGGCATGACTTTATTGTTACCGACATGTGCATTTACTCTTCCATGCAATAAGGCAATTGAACATGCACGTGTTACTGGATTTACCATCTTTTTATGACTCTCTTCTTCATTGCTCTTATATGTTTCTTTTCCTTTTCTTTTCTCATTTTCTTGTAGCATATTATCTGGAGCAAATGCTAAATTTTGCAATGCATACTTTTCATTTTGCTCGGTGGATCTTATCTCCCCTTCTTCAGTTTCAACTTTTTCATTATTATCTCCTTTCCTCCTCAAGTCTTTATTCTCATTTCTGTCCTCTTTTTAAGAAACCTCTTCCTCAGATTCATCCAAGGCAGAAAAGATGTTGAAAACATTTGTACCTTGAGTTGTATCAGTGTGTATTGCTTTATTTGACCCTACATTGTTTGTTTCAGGATTTCCTTTGGGCATTCCTTCATATTGTCTTACATTTACATTCTCTCTTCTTGCTGGTGGATAAACAAATGATCTATTTCTGTTTGCTGATACTTTTATCCATGTTCTCTTTTTTGTTTCTGATGTATTTTTCCTTACTGTTTGTTCCTCTTTTTCCTTTTTTTTGGTATTTTGCACTACTCTTCTTCTTTCTTTTTCTAAACTACTTTTATACATTCAGTTTCCTTACATTCCTTAATTTTGTGACCAAATAGCTTTTGGTGAACACAAATATCTAGCTACCAAAGTTAGTAACTTAGATTGTCTTGCTAGATCCATATGGATTCAGAACTAAGAATGAATCAACCAATTCATTTTCAGGAGAAATTTCTATTAAGCACTTAGCATCCTGTATTCTTGTCATTGCTTCAGTGGCATTATCTAAGCATATAGGATTTCCCAATCGATTTGCTAGCCAATTTATTCCCAAAGGTGATCATAAGTATATCGGGATATTGGATAGTTTCACCCATACTAGCACTGCCTTTATAGAACCGCACACATTACATACATTGGGATCCCAATTTTTAGTGGTGAAGAGTTTTTTCTTCATTATAATCGGGTCTCCCTCTTTATTCTCTCTCTAACAGTATCATCTGAGAAAAGGAACAAGAAAAGGGAGCCATCATATTTGATTTTAACATTACCTTTCCACTTCCATCGTACTTTTAGTGTTTGAATCAACGTAGTATACGATAGGGGTTTATCTAGGGAAAAACCAACAATACAGTTTTTCAAAATATCTTCACCAACGGTGATTATCATTGGGGACGAGACCATTTTTTTCCATTATAGGATATATATAGTTGAACATGCATGTACGTGCCAGCATTACGAGGGAGATGCTGAAAAAGGAGAGGGGAAGTTCAGGCATGTTCAAGCTGGGTATTAGAAACAGATTGATTATTAGCAATTGGAAGGTTGTCGGAAGGTTGGAAGTGGAAGGAATGTTAACCCAGCTGGATGATGGAGGAAGGATTTATGTAGCTAGGGATGGGTTAGAGGTAGGGTCAGAAAGTCGATTGGGGGGGTGGGTCAGGTTTTAGGATGGGAGGTACAAAGGAGGGGAGAGATAGAGAGGGAAGGGTCGGGATTGGATGGGACAAGAATTGTCTCAACTGCCATGAAATTAAAATAAAGATGTTTTTTTCTTTTATTAGATGTAAAAAAATTGTTTTACATCAAAATCTCATGCAACAATCATGGTTCAACATCAAACAATGTTAAATTAATTTGTTAACATCATTTCCAAACATTTCAAAGCTTATCTTTAAAATTCTCGTTTTACAACAAAATTTACAACTTGCTACATTTTTACACAATTTACACAAATATGAACATTTTATTTACATTTATGCTACTTTTACTATATAATCAAATTATATATTCTAATTGACTTATTTTTAACACAATAAATTATTAAAACTTTATAAACACATATTACACAAATATAAGCATTTTCCTATATTCGTGTAACATTTACAATTTGTGATACTTAAATGTTTTAATTACCTAGTTTTTAAAAATATTTTGTTAAATTTTGCAGAAACACATTTTTCCCATATCTAATGCAAACTCAATAAATTTTACAAGTATATGTACATTTCATACCCTTGCTTATAATTTCATTATTAACCCAACTATTCAATACTTGAATTTTTAATCTCAAAAATCACAATATTAACACAGGATATCCTTCCTATGGTTTGAAACTATTAATTTTCCATAAGAGAATATTTTAACCTTTTTTTATTTTATAACATATATTAACAGTTGTTAATATTTTAAGTTGTCAAAGTATCAAATTTCGCCTAAAACCAACATTTCACAATTTATCACTAAATCAACCCTTAATTAACCGAAACCTCAAATTTAATCACTAAAACGTGATTAAACTCCACAATCAAACCTCAAATCATCAATTAATTATTTCCACGAATAATTAAGTCAAACAATTAGGTTAATGATATATTCAACTTTATTATTACCCAATTATTCATATTTTAAAGATTACTAAATATAGTAGGTAATCACCAAAACCCGGGTTATTACAGACTTCTCAGCTTACAAAAATTGCGTCCTCACAATTTTCTTGGGGATAATTCTTGTACAACCTAACCCGTCACAACGAATAAGATGGGCTCATATTGGACTTCTTACCTCAAAGATCAGAAAAGAGGGGAAACTAACATTAAATACACTCGATAGACTAGAAAATGGATACAAGCACGAGCATCAATCTGACCAGATCACCAAATATTTACTTTGAATGCATTTATCCTTTGAAGCCAAACGTTGAAGGGCATACTAAAGATTCAATTCAACGGACGACTCAAAGTATAATGACGAACATAAGCACCAAACAGAAATACGGTAAACAATTTCTTATGAAAGACGTAGTGCATATTGTGCACTTTTGAAGTAAATAAGGATGGATTTTGACGAAAGCACTAAGATTGATATTCGAAATAAAGATGATGGTCTTTACAGGACCTATAATCAACAATGAAGCAACGATTAAGCTTATCACAACAAGTCACGAAACGGCTAACCCAGAGAGAGAGAGGTTAAATAAAATCAATCCTCTGCATCTAATGTTGATAACAAGATTTTAATCGATGCCAACGAATGAAGCTACTATGGGAATCGAATCACAAAGATAAGGTTTTATATATGTGTATACATTGAGTCGTGTTAGAATTATGTTAAAATCTATCCTCAAGTATACACGAATGTGCTAAACAAAGTTACATATATATACATATACATATATATATATATATATATGTATGTATAATTATAAACCTTTATAAAAGCCAGATATATGCAAAAACTGACCTAGAAGTCGACTGGTAGGAAATGGATCAGTCGACTGGTCAAGTTTTTTTTTGCATATAACGGCTAGTTTTGATAAAAAATTATTTAGACGATTTAATTCTACCAGTCAACTGATGATTTTTAACAAGTCGACTGATTCGACCCAGAAACTATTTTGTAAAGAGTCACCATCCTTCAAGTTCATAAAGGATTGCTACTCTTATACTATTATATAAACAACTTCAAACATGTTTTACAATCACCAAATTTTAACCGAATTTTACCGATTTTTATCATCATCATTCTATTCTCTCCATTTACATTCTTTGCAAATAAAAGCTCCCAAATTCAAATACTTGTTGAATCCTTGAATCAATTTAATATCATTTGATTCAACAAGCAAACTTCTTCCTTAAATCTTCGCGTTCAAATCGTATACTCGAGGATCAGATTATAGGAAGGTTGTACTTAAAATATTGGCTATCTATGTTGATTCAAAAACACAAATCGGAAGTCAAACACTTGTAATTGTTGAAGACCTGTGTAGTTGCCCAGGCGAGAGGCATCCTTGTTGGGGTTCGTGCACTGACCTATTCCTCCAGGTTAACAGAGGGCATTGTTAGTGAATTCCGAAGAGGATCTTCAGCACTGAACGTAGGGTGGGAAGTCCGAACTAGTATAAAAACTCCTGGTGTCACTTTACTTTATTTTCTGCATTTACTCTGTTTGTGATATATCTCAGTAACTTAGATTTTATTTGCATAACTATTGTATATTATTAAGTTAGAATATCATATTAACTTCCGCATAATCCATATAGAAAGATCCTATCTTTAAGTCATACACAACTTTTCAATTGGTCTCAGAGCAAGGCTATCATATAACCGTAAAATCGTTATTTCATATTTAGATAATATGGATAATAACACTAGCACTAGCAATAACACCGGATATTTTGAAGGCCAATCAACTGCTAGACCACCCTTCTTTAATGGCATGAATTATAGTTACTAGGCTACACGAATGAGAATATACATGCAAGCAAATAGTTATGATGCATGGAATATTATTCAAAAAGATTATACATCACCTACTACTGCATATAATGAATGGTCAAATATTGAGAAAAATGAAGCTACTGGAAATGCTAAGGCCATGAACATGTTACATTATGCTCTAGATAGAAATGAGTTCAATCGGATTTGTATGTGCAACACTGCATACGAAATCTGGTGAACACTTAAAATTACTTATGAAGGCGCTAACAAAGTTAAACAAAGTAAAATATTTACGCTCAAAAATCAGTTTCAAAATATTAAGATGAATGAAAATGAATCCATAAATGATATGTATTCATGTTTTCAAAATATTTATCATTCTTTATTAGGACTAGGAGAAAAGTATTTCGACTTTGACATAGTTTCAAAAATTTTGAATTCTTTAACGGATGAATGGGAGAGAAAAGTATTAGTGATTGAAGAAGCTAATGATCTCTCTGCCATGAAACCTGAAGAATTGATCGGTAATCTAATGTCTTATGAAGTGAATTTGCAGGCAAAGAAAGCACAGGTACAAGATAAGAAAAATTTAGCTTTCCATGCAGAAAAAGAGATTCCGATTCAGATGAAGAAGATATAGAAATTACTGCTAAGAATTTTAGAAAATTTCTAAAATACAGAAAAAGTCAAAGCAAAAATATAAAGAAGAATTCATCAAAATAACCTGATCCTGCTCTAGTAGAAAGCTTCAACTGTCACAAAACCGTACACTATCAAAAGAGTTGTCCAGAGCTAAAGAGAAATCGCAAAAATGAAAAATCAAAGAAACGAGCTTTTTCAGTCACTTGGGACAAATCAGACTCATCTCTTGAAAGTGGTAGCAACAGTGATAGTGAGCAAGCAAACGTGTGCTTCATGGCTAAGGACAATGATGTAAGTGATTTTACTTTTGATGAATTAGTAGAAATTAATACTGAAATCTTAGAATCTAGGAAAATGTTTAAGAAAAAATTTAAACAAGCTAATGAAGATAAAAATAAAGCCGAATTTGAGAGAGACCTTTTGAAAGATGAAAAAGAAATCTTTGAAGAATAAATTAGAAAATTACAAGATTCTATTTTAATTGCAAATTCTCAAATTTATTTGTTGAGTCAAGAAATCGAGACTCAAAATAATAAAAATGATTGTTAAATTCTGAAAATCATGATTTAAATACTAAAATTAAACTTATAGAGTTAGAAAATATGTCTAAAAACTAAGTTAGAAAGCATTTCTGAAAATGTAAATAATTTTAACAAAGGTAGAGAGAATTTATCTAAAATTTTAGAAAATTCTCAATCAGTTTTTAATAAAAAGGGACTCGGATATGATAATAAAATAAATTCAAAAAGGAAATCCAATTAAAAAAATTGTAATATTAAACCGAAAAATTCTAGTAGTAAAATAAATATTTCTACTAAGAAAAAATATTCAGATAATATTAGTATATGGATTCCTAGGACAAACAATATTCTTATTAGGAAGAAATATATTAAAAACTTTTTAGATTTTGTTCATTATAATAGTGATTATTTTTTCAAAAAGGAACCTAAGCCCTCTTGGGTTTGGCTTCCTAAGATTTAACCCTTAGGACCCTAACAGAGGAAATGGGTACCAATGAAAATTTTGATTTATTTTTTGCAGGTCCCACTTGACAAAAACAAAGGAAAATGGATAATAGACAGTGATTTCTCAAAACATATGATATGAGACAAAGAATTGCTATCAAATATCACTTACTCAAAAGGAGGTACTGTTACATTTAGAGATAATTCCAAAGGATACATGATCGGCAAAGGCGATGTGAGCAATTACGGTATATCTAATTCACCTCTTATTTCAGATGTTTTATTAGGTAAGAACTTAAAACACAATTTATTAAGTATAAGTCAATTATGTGATAAAGGTTTTAAAATAACATTTTCTTAAAATAAATGTAGTATTTTTTAATTCAAATCAAAATCTTATTTTTTTAAAGGAAATCGAGACAAAAATATTTATATTTTAAATATGGCAATTAATATTAATCCAAGCATGTGTTTATTAGCCAAAGATAATGATCCTTAGTTATGGCACAAACGATTTTGTCATTTAACTTTAAAACAATAAACAAATTATCTAAAAATGATCTTGTAAGAGGATTACCCAAAATAAAATTCAATACTGAAAATTTATGTGATGCTTGTGAATTCGGAAAGTTATCCAAATCCTCTTTTAAATCTAAAAAGGTCATATCAACATTACAACCACTTGAGTTACTTCACATGGATTTATTCGGATCAACTCAAGTTCAGTCCATAAATCATAGTAGATATATGTTTGTAATCGTTGATGATTTTTCAAGATACATTTGGACTTTGTTTTTAAAGAATAAAAGGGATATTTTTGATATTTTTAAGAATTTCGTCAAACAAATTCAAAATTTAACTGATTTAAAAATAAAAAATATACGAAGTGATCATGGAGGAGAATTTGAAAATGAAAATTTTGATTTATTCTGACAAAAGAAAGGAATCTTTCATTTCCTAGAACTCCACAACAAAATGGAGTTGTAGATCGTAAGAATAGAACTTTACAAGAATGTGCGAGAACACTATTAAATGGAAGTACACTACCAAAACATTTTTGGGCTGAAGCAGTCGCAACAGCTTGTTATGTTTTGAATCATGTTTCCATTCGACCTCTTACTAAAAATACTCCATACGAGCTTTTTACTGGTAGAAAACCAGATAGATCTTATTTTAAAATTTTTGGTTCAAAATGCTTCATTTTAAATACAAAAGACCAACTTGGAAAATTTGATTCGAAATCTGATGAAGGAGTATTCTTGGGATATTCTGAGCGTAGCAAAGCTTATCGTATTTTCAATAAAAGAACTAGTAAAATAGAAGAATCACTTCATGTTTTGTTTGACAAAAACTTTATTCAAAATTCCTTAAAAACAGATATTATAACAAATAACTCTTCTCATGATGATGGTCTAATAATATATAGAGAAGATGAAAACATTGTTCATAACAACATAGAGAATAATACTACAAAAACACAAGATAATATCAATAATATAAATATTCCTGTTAATGAAGTCAGGTCTCCACCACGAATATTACCAGATCATCCAACACAAAATATTATTGGAGAAATAACTTCAAACTTTAGAATAATAAGTCAACATAATTTAGTAAGTAATGTAGCCTTCTTGTCAAAAATAACCCAAAAATCCTAAAGAAGCATCCACAGACGAAAGTTGGATAATTGCCATGCAAGGTGAATTTAACCAATTTGAACGTAATGAAGTCTGAGAATTAGTTCCAAGACCAAGTGATCAAACTGTTATTGGAACAAAATGGGTTTACAAAAATAAAGAAGATGAATTGGGAAATATCACTAGAAATAAAGCTCGACTTGTTGCAAAAGTTTACAATCAAGAAGAAGGCATACATTATGAAGAAAACTTTTCTTCAGTTGCACGATTAGAAGCAATTCGAATATTATTAGCATACGCTTGTCATCATAACTTCAAATTATATCAGATGGACGTTAAAAGTGCTTTCTTAAATGGTTACATTAAAGAACGAGTATATGTTGAACAACCTCCACTATTCTCTCATGAAAAATATCCTGATCATGTTTATAAACTGAAAAAGGAATTATATGGTTTGAAACAAGCACCTCGTGCTTGGTATGAACATCTCAAAACTTACCTGTTAGATTCAAGATTTCAAATTGGAAAGGTTGATCAAACACTATTTATTAAGAAAGTCCATAAAGATATTCTAATAGTTCAAATATATGTAGATGACATTATCTTTGGATCAACAAACGATCAATTATGTCAAGAATTTTCAAAAATAATGACCAATGAATTTTAAATGTCACATATGGGAGAACTTTCTTACTTTTTGAGATTACAAATTAAGCAATTTCCAGATGGAATTTTCATTAATCAAGAAAAATATTGTACTAATTTAATAAAATGTTTTGGAATGGAAAGCACGTCAAGTAAACCTACACCAATGAGTACATCGACACATTTAGATAAAGATGAAAATGGTAAAAAAGTCAATCAAAAGTTATATCAAAGTATGATAGGTTCACTTCTGTATTTAACTACAAGTAGACTAGATATTATGTCGAGTGTCTGCTTATGTGCTCGATTTTAAGCTAATCCAAAAGAGTGGCATTTAAGAGCGATTAAACAAATATTACAATATCTAAGTAGTACCAAAGATTTTGGATCTTCTATCCGAAAAACTGTTCCATTGAATTAGTGTCATATAAAGATGCTGATTTTGGAGGATCATGAACGAATCATAAGAGTACAAGTGGATCATGTCACTTTATTGGTAAATCACTTATATCTTTGTTTAGCAAGAAACAAAATTGTGTTTCATTACCAATTTGCGAAGCTGAATACATATCTACCGCATTAGCTTGTGCTCAGGTATTATATATGCAGCAAACACTAAAACATTTCATTGTAAATTTGTCAAATTCCATAATCTATTGTGACAATACAAGCGCAATAAATTTATCTAAGAATCCGGTAAACCATTCCAGAACTAAATAATTGACATCAGACATCACTTCTTGAGAGATAATATTGAAAAACAAACAATTAATTTAGAATTTGTTAACTCAGAAAATCAAATTGCTGATATCTTTACAAAACCCCTTTTAGAGAATTCTTTCATTAAACTCCGACGAGAGTTAGGAATTGTATCATTCAAAGATCTAAAAAGTTATACGGTTATTATGTGCTTATAATGTCTTAATTCCTTTTTAATCTGTGACAAAGGGGGAGAAATATCTCTCATGCTTATACCATTTTTATGTTTCCATGCTATTATACTCTTATATTTTCCATACTATGGGAAAATTGTGCTAAGATTTGTGATATGCAGGAATAAAATGGTAGGGTTATAAAATTATGAACTAACATATTTGTGCAGAAATTCAGGGGTAGCTATACATTCAGGGGGAGAAAATCCAAAGTGTTGTCACAATCGAAAAGGGGGAGAATGTTGATAACAAGATTTTGATCGATGCCAACGAATGAAGCTACTTTGGGAATCGAATCATAAAGATAAGGTTTATATATATATATATATATATATATATATATACATTGAGTCATGTTAGAATTATGTTAAATTCTATCCTCAAGTATACATGAATGTGCTAAACAAAGTTACACATATATAATTATAAACCCTTATAAAAGCCAGATATATGTAAAAGCTGACCTACCAGTCGATTGGTAGGAAATGGATCAATTGACTGGTCAAGCTGTTTTTGCATATAATGGCTAGTTTTGATTAAAAAAATTATTTATACGATTTAATTCTACTAGTCAACTGATGATTTTTAACCAGTCCACTGATTCGACCCAGAAACTATTTTGTGAAGAGTCACCATCCTTCATGAAGAGATTCCTCTTCATTAATCAATGAAAAAGGACATAACTTTTTATAGAAACTATTCATGAAGGATTGCTACTCTTATGCTATTATATAAACAACTTCAAACATGTTTTACAATCACTAAATTTTAACCGAATTTTACCGATTTTTCTGATCATCATTCTATTCTCTTCATTTACATTCTTTACAAATAAAAGCTCCCAAATTCAAATACTTGTTGAATCCTTGAATCAATTTAATAACATTTGATTCAACAAGCAAACTTCTTCCTTAAATATTCACATTCAAATCATATACTCGAGGATCATATTATAGGAAGGTTGTACTTAAAATATTGGATATCCGTGTTGATTCAAGAACACAAATCAGAAGTAAAACACTTGTAATTGTTGAAGACCTGTGTAGTTGCTCAGGCGAGAGGCATCCTTGTTCGGGCTTAGTTGTACTAACCTATTCCTCCGGGTTAAGAGAGGGCATAGTTAGTGAATTCTGAAGAGGAGCTTCGGGACTGGACGTAAGGGAGGGAAGTCCGAACCAGTATAAAAACTCTTGGTGTCACTTTACTTTTTTTCCGCATTTACTCTTTTTGTGATATATCTCGGTAACTTAGATTTTATTTGCGTAACTATTGCATATTATTAATTTAGAATATCATATTCACTTCCGCATAATCCGTATAGAGAGATCATATCTTTAAGTCATACATCACTTTTCATCTAAAACTTCTAGAGATTATGCCATTATTCCCATAAGACTAGCCTATCTCAATATAATCTCACAAGGTCGGATAAATCACTTGCTCTAGGCATAATCCCAAAGCATCAACACAACGAATGAGAGAACATAGTGGAGCCTCCAACTGTGAGTATTATTAATTCAACTCTTTATTTGTCAAAATTCTACTGGATTTAATTCATAATCGCTACTTAAAAGCATTTTATATTTTCATGTTTGTTAAGATACGCATTTTAGTTTAAATATCCCGACGATTATTTATCCACATTTATAAGACGTAACCAAGTTATTAAAACTTCAATTTACATATCTTTTTACATCCTCATTCAGTTATATCTTTTTACATCCTGATTTAGTTGGGTCTTTCTTCTACTTTAATACATATATTTTAAAAGAAACTCAATTATTCCCAAAATTCACCGAGTTAGGTTGATATGTAGAAAGTTTTGAAATTTAACTATTATCTTTCTCCGTTCTAACATCATACACATACATATATACTTAAGGAAATCATAATAAAAGAAAGCTTATTTTCAAAATTACATCCTTTTCACCCTAAGTTTTTAACTTATGGTTAGATATATGTATATTTATTTATTTGAAGATGGGTTCAATTTATTAACTATAAAAATATAAGTACATATGAGAGCAAAACGAAATACAAGCAAGTCAAAAAAAGAGAAAGCAATTACAAAATGAAAAACAATGTAACTAAAACTATAACTATCTTCAAAACGTGCTCCAAACATCTCCTGATATTTTGCAATAACGCTCCATGATCCAAAGACTATAATACCATCGTGTATCACGCATGAATAACTTCCCCATCTTGCTGAGCAACTAATCATCATCATCTTCAAGTGACTGTTTAACGACAGAAGCCAAATCATTCATTTTTAGCACTTTGTCAGCAATTATATCTATGTTGTCAAAGTTGTACTATAGTGACAAATAGAGCAGTGCTTGCGCTATTGCACTTATAATAGCGCAAGGGTTCCCTATAGCGCAAAAATAGCGTGCTATTTTATCATAGCACAAAATAGCGCATAGCTATAAATAGCACGCTATTTTTTTGTCACTTTTTATAAATGTTTAGACAATGAATCAAGCCCAAAAATTGCATGCTATTATACTTGTAATGACTTAGAGGAAAAATGTCATAGAGTATGATTCGGAAGAAGAAGAAATTGGTGATTGTTTAAATAATGATTAATGGTTTTGATCTAGATGAAACTAGTGATTAGGATTGAAAAAATTTAGAAGCATAATATAATTTCTTTGTTTTGCTATTGTACACTTGAATCACGTTTGACTTATATTTATTTAAATCTTGTTATTGTAGGCTTTATTTATTATTTTCATTTGATCTTATTCCTACTTTACAACTTTTCTTATTTATAAATTTTTTCTTAGTACTTATCATTAGATTTTTTTTAAATATTTTGTGCAAAAAAGTGTATTTTCATGCATTTTTTTAGAGTTTTTATCATCACAATTAATACATAGTAATAAATTTCATTATAACTCACAATTATAAGAATAAATTTCAAATTTGTAAGACATGAATATATCATATCCACAATTATTTTGAATGTACAATATGAACTTATCAAATTTTCTGTAATATAATCATATTTTGCATCAAAAAATATTTAATACATGCATAAAATATGGTAATGTTTGTATTTGGAGTCTTGAACGGTTTGAATATGATGCAAAATATACAAAAAAAATTCATTTAGGCAAAATACACTTGATTACCTTTTTTAAAATGAACGTAATAGCACGCGCTATAGCACATAGCGCAAGCCTTGTGCTATTCGTTGTTGACTACATTGAATTGTATTGGTCTGATTTCGATTGTAGAACATCGTGTGGACCATCAAACCAGATCTGAACATTCTTGTCAAATATTTTCCAACTTGATACTTAACAATTAAAAGAAACTATGAGATTGGTTTTAATTTACCAGGATCGTAACTAAATCCTTCAGTAAAACTTAAAAGTTCGAAAAAACCCATATGAAATTCAACATCAGATCCGCAGTGGGCTATAAAGTATATGGTTCGTTTTACATCTCAAGGAGTAAAACAATTATCAAACTTGGTTCTCTAGTAACCAACGGTTTTCAATGAAACTAAATCTCCAGAAATTGTAGCAAACCCAAAACCATGAGTAGTCGAATATCATAAAATCATTCCAAACTGCAAAACACCTAAGAATCATTATTACCTTTCATAGATCGAATCTGAGTTTAAATTGGCTTGAGTTAAAGAAGATCAGTTGTGAGGACTTAGGAGACGTGGTTTATGATGTAACGGTTAGAATGGTTTCACCAACTCTCACTTATCCGTTAATGGCTTGATCTTCAGTGATTATTGTCAGAAGTGATTCGAAGGAATAACATTGATGAGTTTTTCGTTTTTTCGAGGTTACTTGCTCAGAAACCTCGATTTTTGAGTTTGCCAAAATTAGATTTTCGGGATAAAAATTAGGTTGGAGGTTTAAAAATGAGGCTTATTTAACATTAAGGGATGTGAGAATCTCTATAATCGAAGAAATTTATTGATTTATGGCTCGAAACCAACACGGTTTCAGTTTTTTAGGGGATCGCCATTTCCTCTCTCCGTTGGATATATATATGTATATATAATTTTCAAAAGTTCATAATTCAACTATAAATTTTAAATTCAAGTTCTACCAACCTAGTAATAAAAATTATAACAGTCTACAACCCCACTTTCAAAATTTTATTAAAGCTTGAAGATTACTCAATTTATTATAATCTTAAAATCACTTAACTAAAAGGTTATAAATGTTATTATGCAACTGTTAAACTTTTATATCGATTATTTTTTATGTTATTAATGTCTCATACATTATTTTGGAATCCTTGTCGACCTAAAGTGTCCTTTGTCTCGGCTAGAATTCTTAAACCATGGCTAGACATCTCAGCACAATCAATAACAACTAAAAGCTTAAATATTTCCATCTTTAAATAAATCCACTTTATTGTCCTTACATTAAGTACCCCTAAAATTTAAGAAAATATTTCTCGATAGTCCCCAAAATATATTAGTTACAGTGCTCAGCCAAAACAATCATCTAATTTCTACTGCGTACTCTGAAAAATTGGATTATCTACTCTTTGATATTCAACTAATGTTTAAATCATATTTTAGCTCCCACAAAAGCATACGAGGGATAAGGTTGGGACACAACGGCTCAATTATAGGATTCGAGTGTTTTGGTTTCACTACACAAGCGGACGTGGTATAGAAAGAAGTTATAATTATTCTAATTAGGCCAAGGCTAATGGTCTCACCATGCCTTTCCAAGTTTGATAGGAATATAAAGGTGGTTCAAAATCCTTACTCAAAGCTCAAGGTACATAATACTCCAAGTCAGACCGAATGAAATTTCAACAACATATATACACATAGAATCAGTTAATGGTAAGACATGTAGTTCAAATGATAGGCAATCACATGGAAAGTTCCACACTTATCCATGTCACACAAATCAATACAACATTCACGGGTACAATATCAACATGGAAAACCCCTTTTTCCAATCAACACAAATGCCCAATCACAAGCAACATCAACAATCTTATAAGTATCCCCTGACCCAACAACAGGGTTTCCTCTAGTATGGAGGAGTACCACCCCCCTCCAACCAAGGTGAACACAAATAATGATAATTACCATAAATATAAAATATACCTGGAGGATGAGATACCACTAAAAACACTTGCCACCCAAAGATTTCCCGAATCAGACCCCTTGGGCCTTTTAGGACACGAAGATTTCTCGTGACCTTCCTCCCTACAATATCTACAGATGCAAGGTCTAGGACAAGCACATGCGAAATAACCAGTTGATCCACAATTGAAACATCCCTTTGCAAAAGCCAAAGGAGGTGCTACACGAGGTTGAGAACTATAACCATTGAGTTCCTTCTTATTATGAGGAAAACACCTAGAATTAGAGAAAGGGAAGTGCCTCTTGTCCGGATACCCTGAACACTGGCCTCGCTACCGCTGTCTTTTTCCTTCTCGACTGTCTCGAGATGGAAAACTACTTCAATAAGATATTTAAAGGTCCTCTTAAGCTGCAACAGAAGGGCTCTCTTAAGATACTTCTTAAGTCCGTTCACGAACTTAAGATTTTTCTTATAAGGCATGGAAATATACTTCAAGCCATACTTCAATGAGGCCTTGAAAGATGCGACATATTCAGAAAAAGTCATCTTCTCTTGCTTAAGCTCTAGTAAGCAACAATCAAGACTCTCCTATTCTGACTCTAGAATGAACTTAAGCGGGAAACGCTCATGAAACTGCTTCATTCCAAGGACGCCTCCTCAACTTCAGCAACTAACAACTCATACCAGTCCAAAGCATGCCCTTGCAATATACTAGATGCAACATGGACACGATGATGATATGAAATCTCCATACATGTAAGTATACGCTCACACATATGGATCTAAGCCTGGATCTTAAGGTCAGGATCTGAAACTACAAACGATTTCCCTCCAAGGCGAGAGAAATCATTACATAGGAGAGCTAATATTGATTTGTGGGGAGGTGAGCAATGAGGTGGAGCAGGAGACCGAGTTCTCTTAAGAAGCTCAAACAACTGATCAGTGGGTAAGGTAATAGCCTCATGACGGGAATCACTAACATGTCTAGCACTCTCTTTGGATTGTGGGCCACTAGATGACTCAACCCTAACTTCAGGGTCTGAACAACTGGTCGATCCAGAACCCGAAGTTCGTTCTTTACCATGACCAGCCATCAACTATAAAAGAAAATAAGACAAGATCATTCCTTGAGATGAAATATCATTAACGAAATTAAACACGAAAGGAATACAATATATTTGGAAGTAATGTTCTTAGATATACCTCCTTAGCTTCAATCCTGAAACAAGAAAGAAGTTAAGGTTGTTAGGGACTATGGAATGGATCGTTCAAGCAAAGCAAACGCTACAGGGGGGGTGAAAGTGTTTGTAAGAATTAAAAAAAACTAAAAAATAGAGAGAACTAGGGATGAATCAAACACCACAAACCCAATCACAAACACTGATTCAAACACAGATGCAAAATAAACAGAAATAAAAGTGCAGAAAAGGAAAGAACATACCGGATTTTACACTAGTTCATATCACTCCTACGTCTAGTCCCGCACAACGCTGGATTGTGCAGAGTTTTCTTACTATTTTCAAATAGTCAAATACAACCTCCTTGATGTCATGGCTCAACAAGGAGACACCGACTCCTATCCCTTGATTCACGGCTCAACAAGGGCACACCGGGTCCTATTCCTTGATTTCACGGCTACAAGGATACACCGACTACTCTTTGACTTATAAACAAGGTTTATTCAACGCAAGCAATTACAAAACAACCCTATAACTCTTCAATAGTGCTTGATTTAGAGAGTAGAGAGTGGAGAGTGTAGAGAGAAGAAGTTTGATCAAATTAGAAGTGAATTAGGCAGAGTATAAGTGTAAAAACCATAAGAATGATTAAGAATAATGGTAGGATGAAAGAGGATGAAGATGGAGAAGAAGAGATGTTAAAAAAAAATTAGTTTTAACCTCTTTTTATAGAGTATGAAGGGTTGCAACGATTATGAAGTGTTTTAAATAGTGAAAAGTCACTTCCCTTCAAAATTAGAAAAATAGTTGTTATATGTCGATATATATATTTTGCTATGTCGACATAGTCATATGTAATTTTCATTTTCAAAGCATTTTTCAAGTATTTTGATATAAAATTAATTCTGAAAATTCTTGAGTAAAATTCTAGTGTTGTAAATCAATATCATATGATAGAAAAGCATATGAAAACATATTTTTAAACTATATAATTATAAAGTTTTAAATTATATAAAATATAAATAAAGTATATATAAAAACTTAAGTTTGAAAAGCAAAGAAGAATAATAATAGAAACTAATATAAAAACAAAATAGAGAGGATTGAGAATAAAATAGAAAAACAAAATAGAGACGATTGAGAAAAGAATTGAAAAATCAGAATTTGAATTTGAATTTGGATTTGAACCTGGAGTGTTATTTTGTGTCTTACAAAATCTAGACTCTGTAATTATATAAATCTTAAACTTTTGAACTCTTGAAATCCTGATTACTCTTAAGTCTTGAATCTACTCTGAATTCTGAATCTCTAAAAGATGTCAAACTGTACAGTCTTCAGTATTAATTCCTATATACAAATCCTTCATATGTGTGTTTTTATATATATATATATATATATATATATTCTAGACAAAGATGTTGGTATATATTTTATAATCAATGATAATTGAAATATTGTTGTTGTCATCAAAACTCCATTCTCCAACAATCTTCCCCTTTTTGGTGATGACAACCTTAGTTTATAAAAAATCACACCTGTATATACCTGTTTGATGATGATCCTCTTATACTCGTCCTGTCTATTAGAATTCTATAAAACTATGCCTATATTTTATAATTTCTCCACCTTTGGCATTATCAAAAAGAAAGATTAAAGATACTCGCCCTAAGTTAAGCAACTGTAGAATCTAAGTAATATTCCTAAAAATACTCTGAATAGAACATAAAAAATACTCCCCCTTAATTTATTAACTAATTCTAAGTAGAACATTCCTAATCTATTAAACTAAAGAGAATAATACTTAATATGATAAATAAACACAAACCAAATCAAGTATCATTATTACATATGTTTGTTAAACCAATCCAAACTAAACCACACCATATATCTTAATATTTACAAGTTCCAATCAATATAGTCTAAATCAAACCACACCATAGGTTTTTAGAGTAATTAAACAAATCAATTAAATCGTACCAAGCAACTAAACGTCTCTTGGAACTTCAACCCAACCATCTTCTCCAAAGATAGGATCCTTCTTAATTACTTCCCAATCTTCAATTGGTTGGTGGAGACTTTTTGAGATTATTTTCTTCATCTTTGAAAAGAGAAGAGATTAGTCATCGCATTGCGTCAAAGTGCTTTTCTTGTTGTTCAAACATCTATATTTGACTCAATTCAAGATGACGCTGATTTTGTAGAATGATAGAGAGAATGATTTTGAATGAATTGAGAGTTTCTTCTAGATTTTCACTTAGATTATGGATAGGATTTGCCATGGATTTGATGATAAATGATTAAAGAAGAAGGAGTAATGAAATAATGAAGTTTTCTAGAAGAAATGGACTTAAATAGGTCTGGAATTTATTGGATTTTGAAAGGATACGAGTAGTTATTTTAATTTTAAAATTTGAAAAAAATTTGAAAAAAAATCTGTTATATGTCGACATACATGTTTTGTTATGTCGACGTACTATAGTATGTTTTTTGAAAATTTTGAATTTTTGAATTGTTTTAAACTCTTGTAATATCATAATATATTTTATGATTTTTCTGAAACATAAAGATGGTTTAACAGAAATAAAACTCCATTCATTACTTAATAGAAAGCAAATATATCCAACTAAAGAAGATACAATTAAATACGAGATTCGAAAGCAAATTGTAATGACCCGCATTTTCAACAGTATAATAATTAATTAATTTAATTATTTAAAAGGTGACAAAAAGGATTTCATGGTCGTTGAATTAAATAATGGTGAATATCTAATTAAAATAATAAATTAAGTAATATATTTAATTCTGAAATAATCTGAATGGGCCGAAATGGCGATATGATGTGAACTGGATCATCTGTGATATTTAATTCAGTTTAGAATTGAAGTAGAATAACAAATATATTATTTAAAGGACAGTTTGAACGTATAATTATATTATAATTAAAATCGAGCTCGAAATGACGCTGCAGTTCGTAAATTGGCGATTCGAACTTCAACTGAATGTACAGGATTCATTTTAAGACGGATTTCTGTGAAATAAGAAACGTGTGGAGCTGGTGGAGTATATCTTTCTAGTGGAAGAGAAAATTCGGGATTTCATCGTGTAGATTTCGATTTACGTCCAAATCAAATTTTAGAAAAGTCACTGTGGGACCCTTTTTAATTTATCAAGGAATTATTTATATTTTAAAAAAGGATTTCAATATAAATCGAATATCGGGATGACCCAGATTTGAAATATCGAGTTAGAAATCCATACAGGATTATTCTGGAACTGTATGGTATTCCATTATGAATATAGACGTTAATATTTATTTATAAATATTTATTTAATTATATTTAAATATATTTATATATTTAAATGGGTTATTTAGGACTTTAAAAATTGCCACTTCTGCATACGAAGTCGAAATTCGACAAAAACTAATTTTGTTGGATCCGCAATGTCAAATAGTTGTTAGATTTCCAGTTTCGTGATTTTTAGAGTCACTGTGTGGTCGTACGAATTTTTAATGTGAGAAACATTCAGTATTTTGACGGTTAAAAATACGCTGTGTGAGCATACGAAGTCGGAATTAGACAAAACCAGTTTCATTGGGACCGTAATGTCGAACTCTAGCAGTATGTCCAGTTTCGTGATTTTTAGATGTCATGTGTGATTACAGGAATTTTAAAGGACAAATAAACACAGCGGTTGATATTAAATTTATATAATATTATAAAAATAAAATATCTAGGTTGCCTATAAATACCCCTGTAATTTTTCTAAACCCTAATTACATTTTCCCACCGATCAAATTTCATCGCCGCCACCATTTTTCTTTTAAAATGTGAAAATCTTGGCTTCAAAAATCAAAATCAAATTCAATAAAATTCCAAAAATCAAAGTACTTGTATATTGTGTTGTTAGGGAAGTGCTCCTCGTTCTAGTGTAGGAATTTTGGAGCTCGATGAAGTTTCCCGTGTTTGAAAGTCAACACAACGAAGTAGGGTTCAAATCGATGGTGAGATTCAAGGAGTTTTAAATGATTTTGAGTTTGTATTTGTGTTTGTGGGATCGAATGGCTTCGGTTACCGAAGTTTGGTGAGAATATGGCAGGATTAATGTCAATCGTTTTATGGGTTTGGGGGCCGAAGTCGGATCCGGAGACTGGCGTGCGAGTTCAGGGTTTTGGGTAGGGATAGATGCGGAACTTGTAGAGGAAGCTGGTGGTAATCTCGGTTGGAGGAAGTGGTGGAGAACGGGGCTGAAATGGCCATAGGATTGCGGGTTGTTTTCTGGAGTTTGGGATTTCAGAAATGAGGAAGACGGGGAGGGATTAAGCGGGTTGGGCCTGATTCTAAAAGTGAGCACAAAAAGTTATTAAATTAGTTTATTTATTTTTGTCTTAAAATGGGTATTAAATTATAATGTCAATATCTAATCCATACGAAGTCAAAATTTCGAACCGTTGGATCCATTGGGATCGTATGGATGGGAGCAACACAATGAAACTAACTGGGAGTGGATTGGTGCTCGTTTGAATTTATGGCGAAATAAATTGTTTGATTCAAATCAAATAAACAGTTTATCGTTCTTTAACGGTGAACTGCAAATGTGAGTAAATCTCACTAACTCTGAACAGTTTATAATTTCATGTTGTCTTTTTAGAACTGTTAAATATTGGCTGATTGACTGTGTGTTGACTATTTGTTTGAATTGCTAGTCAGTTAGTTGAATTTCTATATTGATTCTGTTTATCAGAATATATCATACGGAACTGAAAGGAATGTTGATTTTATTGTATAACATCTGTGGATGCAGGGAAACAGGTTGGAGGAATCCGACTGGATTCCTCAACATTTATTTTATTGTTTTTCATATATTTTGATATATGATGTGAATTATAACCTGTTGTTGATTGTGTGTGTTTAACGATATTGGCCAACGTGATTTGATATGTTAAATACCATAACATACTGGAATGTGGATAAAGGGAATTTTCAAAATGAATATTAAAAAAAGATTATTTATAAAATCAAAGGATTTTATAAAAGAGATAATATTTTTAAAATCAAAGAAGAATTTATAAAAGGAATTATTTATAGAATCGAATATTTATAAATAGAAATTTATTTATAAATGGATTATTTATAAATAGGAAATACTTAGAAATAAAACCCTAAAGGAATTATTTGCAAACCATTTGTAACTAGATTATAAAGGAAATATTTGCAAATCATTTGCAAATAGAATAAATAGAAGTATAAGAGGATTATTATATAGAAAATAAATAGACAAATATAGGAAGAGAAATATTTGTAAAAAGGCATTTACAAATAAAGGTTATAAAAGGAATTATTTATTTATGAAATAAATAGAGTTATAAAAGGGAATTTTAAATAAGACTTAAAGTTTTAGAAACGTAATGGAGTTATATCGAAATTAGAATTAATCGAAATAGAGTTTAGCGAATATTAGTTATTCGAAATAGAGTAAATCAAATAAAGTTAAACAAGATTAGAAACTGACTAGAGATTAGTTAAGTTGAATAGTTTTCTGAGTATCGATCTGATGTTGGTTTCGGCCTTCGGGGTTTATACTTAGAGAATTTGTTCTCCTACTAGTTTACAGTCAGGGACTGATAGTTGTGAAATGATAGTGATATGTAAATAACAATGGAAATGTTTTCCAGTGTTTAAAACATAGAAAATAAGGAAATGTGAATATATATACATAAATATATATATATATATATATGATTGATGATTGATTGATAGTATTTCCATTTGGAAATAATATCGTTGTTTGCACATGTGTTTTCGTTTGATAGTTAACGCACCGACTATCCAAGTTTTGACCATTTTAACGTTGTTGATATGGAGAGACCGGTTGGATTACAATCCAAAGAACCACTCTGTATTAGCATAAGCGTTGCGAATCATATATGCCAAAGATAATTGAAGACGGAGTAAAGTGCAAGGGCTATTGTATAAGTCTTAGATAACAGTGCCTAAGATGGATGTACTGAATAGTGCCTTTGGTTCATCCTGTTCCTGGATGACTTGTATGGACGGATGTCTGACAGAGTATTTCCAGACGATCACGTATATTGATTTCTCCAACCGTACCAAGAGTGGAAGCGGAGAAGGAACTTCTTTTAGCTAACACATTGTTAGATCAAAATTTGGACCTAACACCCAAATTGTTCTGATTCTTATATAGTTTTAGCTGGAGAATCAAGAAAAAGCAGAAAACACACAGAATTTATAGTGGTTCGGCGTTAACGAGCCTACGTCCACTTTATAATTTTATCAATTATACTTTGAATGCTAATACAATCAATGATTTCTCTCTAGCTCACTTTTACAACTGTGATTTTTCTCAGTAATCTAGTAAGAAATAGTAGTTTGACAATAATGGCGGATTCAGTACTCAATATTGCCAAAAAGCTCTCAAAAAATGCCAAGCTCCGGGCTATTTATAGCTGATTTTGTCAGGCGGATCGTGGTAACATGTGGCACGAATCCCGAGAACATCGGATCGCATCGCAGCCGATGAAGAAATAGTCAAATTAGCCGTTGTGGACAGGTGTCGCGATCCCCTTGAAAATCGGATCGAGCAAATGGGGAGAATCAGTCAAAATGACGGTTGGGGACACATGTCGCTGGATCCGTGCATCTCGGATCGTTGAAGACTAGCTCGTGCGTGAACGGGTCAGAGGCTTCGCCGTGCTTCAGGGGATCGGATCGGTCTATACTGGGCAGTAATGTATGTACGGATCGAGTCGCATAGAGGTGTCGTTTCGCTGATGAA
The DNA here is from genome assembly GCA_030737875.1 of Allium sativum. NCBI lineage: Eukaryota > Viridiplantae > Streptophyta > Magnoliopsida > Asparagales > Amaryllidaceae > Allium > Allium sativum. The sequence goes on along the minus strand of CM060910.1, from coordinate 964,228,463 downwards.
ACGGGGGCGATCCGATGAGGTGCGATCCGATGAGGGGCGATCCGATGGTGCGATCCGTTCATTCATGTACTTAGGGAACGCAGTTTCATACTTTCTTCTTGCGAGTGAACCTGGGTGGCTTGGTCAAAAAGCTAGTCAATATTTTGCCCCCTCGAAGTATGTTTTATCGATTATGGAACATGCTTCGAAACTATAAAAACGTCTTTCCATAAAGAGATGCGAATCAGTGAACAATTCCTTATCTAGGAACTTTCAGAGTCCTCATCATCGAATCTGTCGGTCGTTTACCGATTCGGATCGCATGCGCATGTCGCGGTCCGTTAGCGAGTCATTCGCCTCGTTCTTTGGTGAGCACTTGGGCTTCTTCACAGGACGGAACGAGGTGGGCTTTTCTTCAAAACATGGTGGGCTTTTGGTTCGCGGCCCGTCTATTTTCGCGGATCGAATAAGACAAAAAAGGGGAGACGAACGGTCGCCCTTTTGCCTATATAAATCAACCCTCCTCTTCACTTTCTTCCTTCTTCTCGCTTTCGAATCGTACCGCCAGCTCCATCGAGGAAAAACTTTAATTTCGATTTCCAAATTCTTGCTCAATTTCGAACTTTAAAAAGGTAACTAGACGATTTCTCTTGAGTTTCTACCGTGTTCACACTAGTTTAGAGAGTATGGACAGCAGGATTTTATAGGATTTGGTGAGAATAAACGTGAGCGTACCAAGTGTGAAGAGGAGAGTTGAGGAAGGAGAAGGAAGGGATGACCAGGTCGGTTCGTGGGCGAGGTCCGAGTTCGGAGTGGTGGCGAGACGAGGGGAGAGGGTACTGAACTGGAAAGCTGATTTGGGCAGCGGATTGGATCGCGGAAATGACAAGACTGTGATTCATGTGAGTGTCGGATCGCAGAGATACCAGAGCTTTGGATCGTGGAGGATGGGGGCGATGCGGATCGCTAAGAAGCCATCGCGATCCGTTCAGGATGAGTTGGTGCGCCTCACGGTTCGAAGCTTTTCCATAACCTAATACCCTTCCGCGTATTGAGCCCTTCACCACGATCCGTCCTCACTTCGCGATCTGAACCTGTCTTGCGATCCGATTGCTGATTAAATAATATGATGATGCAACTTTAACAAATCGATGAACAGTTAGGTTAGAGCCCTTGTTACGAACATTCCAGATCGAACAACTGCATAATCTATCAATCGAACGATGACCAATGTCTGGATGATTTTATTGACCCTTGTACTTTTCTTTAATGCATGCACAAGCACACACACCGGCACTTGCACACACGGGGGATGGGTAGTTTTAATCTCATTTTTCATGTTTTCTCGCCTAACAGTAATGTCGGATAATCAATCTTCTTCAAGATTCGTTACAGAAACGGAGTCCGAGGTTCCTGAGCAATACAACCCTGAGGTCCCTCCAATTAACCCAAGAGGTGAAGATTCTGGATCTGAGTACGAGGCAACGGAATCGGATCCGTCTGAAAGTACTTCATCTAGTGAAGAGTCTGAGATAGACAGGCGAGCTCCCGACGAGATTCCTGGCGCGCTCGGGATAGAGAAATTTTCTGATTCTTTAGCATATAAACTCAATGATATAAAGCTTCAAAGAATCTGCCTGAGACATGAGATTCCTTGGGATGATGTGAGGACACCCGATAGCGAAGATAGACCCCACTTAGCTCCGGAAGAGTATATGGCGGTCAGCCGAACTATGTGCTTGGTAGGAGCTATTCCTCCGTTTCCTCCAATCGTCATCGAGACTTTAAAACGACTGGGTATCGCTCCGATGCAGCTTCATCCTAACGCCTATGCATCTCTGTACACCTTATATATTACATACGTAGAGATCCTACGTACCGAACTCACATTTAGAGATTTAACATTCTTCTTTCTTTTCAAGCATCGCTCCTCGGCAACCCCAAATTTCTCTTTCTTTGAATCGGTGGCGAATAGGAAGGTTCTATATGATGGATACAGCAATATAGGGGATCCTAAGTCTGATTGGTTCCATATAAAGAAACAGGTCGGGTGCTTAAGAAGATGGCTTAAATCAAGTAAACTTTAATCTTTTGACTGAATATCTTGTTCAAGAAGCCGAAGCATTAACATTCTCCCCCCTTTTTCTTTGTTTTAAACAGATCACGTCTTCCCGAAGACGGAAGGCCCGTTATACAATAATCGATTGTCTATTCTTCTACAAAGCAGATCCGACTTTCTAAGGATCAAGAAGTGCATCACTGACGAGAATCTTCATAAGCATCGTCTTCTAGATATAAGATTTGGACTAGGCGCTGGCGGCAAACCCTATAGATACGTGCCCCCAACGGAGGGAGGGGGAACCTCGCAGGCAGTAGAAACGACAAAATTTCGCAAGAGTCCTTCCCCGATAATCATTCAAGATGATGAGGACCTGAACATATATAGAGGGGATGAGGCCCGTGATGACAAGTCCAAGAAAATCCCAGTTTCTCCTCCGATCGAACCCGCTGCTTCCGATGATTTGACAGAAGAACAGTTATTCGACGAGTTGAGCAAAATTCCTCTGCCCGATGATGTATACACAGAGAGGGACTTTTAAGGGGAGCCATTTTTCCCTGCTTCTGAGGAGACCATCGCTCCAATTAGAGAGCAAGAAACTACTCAGATGAGCCTGACTCCAGGCCCGGGTCTGTTAGGGGGAATTATATGGGATGCACAAATCACACACACTGCCTGACCCCGCACTTTTATATCAGCAGTATTCAAAGTTTTAATATGCTCTTATCTCCTTTGCAGGAAAGATGTCTCGCAAGCGGTCTTATTCCTATCGCTCTCTTCGTGAAGGCACACCCAGTCTTCATCCGAGTTCCAAGCGCTCTCGCGGCCTTTCTCACAGGCCTACTTCTTCGCAACCCCGGTCTCTACCGAAATCGACGTCTGGCAAGCTTCCCAGTTATCCGGTAGCTCCTGCAGGGGGAAAGAAACTTCCTAAAGAGTTAACTCCTCCGAAAAGTGCACCCTCACACAGCAGGTCGTCAAAAAGGCACTACGAATCTAAGGATAAGAGCAAGGATCTGAACAAAGATTATGAGAAGGAGAGGAGTGACATTGTCCCCTCCAGCCAGCCAGAGTTAGCTGCCCCCGGGTCACGAGATTACATCCATGGTCCCGAGAATCAAGGCAGGCTGGAAAAGTTGCGGGAACAATTCCCCGACATCTTCTTTGAAAGGATGACGTTTGTTCCAGCCTTGGAACCGGTCCCTAAGAACTGGGATAATGAAGTTGTCGGGCACATTCGCCATGTAGCCAGACAGTATGAGATGATGAAGAAACATGCGGTTAATCTTTCAGAAGTCATTCGAATGCTTGAAATGGAAGCCCATAGGTCTAAAGCAAAACTTGATAACAACGAAAGGGCCAGGACAAAGATGGAGAAGGACTTGGAAGACGCTCAATCCCAACTCGCCTTAGCGTGGAGAGATGCTGAAAATTATAAGATCGAGTTGGAGAATGCTAAGAAGCGCTTTCATTTGGAACTTGACTCCAATAGCCAAGAGAAGATGGCTTTAAAGAAGGAAGTAGAAGATCTCAAAATGGCCAACATTGAGTTGAAGACAGCACAAGGCCATTTTGAAGCTGAGACAGCTGCTTGGGAGGCAGAAAAAGCAAGTTTGAAAGAAAGTTTAGCTTTGGCTGAAGCGGAAAAGGTGATTTGAATGATCAAGTCGCGGATGCGGAGAGACGGGCGGCTCTCGCCGAAAAGAATGTTGAAAGTGCCATCGAAATTGCCACTGCTTCTAACAACAAGCTCCTCGAGAGAGAGAAGGATATCGAGGGGTTTGAAGAGATGATTTTTGACTTCCTGGGCCAAGTCCTCAAAACCCGCAACATCTCGTGGATCCCGGATTACCACGTTACTTTAGCCAATTTATGGGATGCCATCGTTGAGGGTGAGAAGCAGAGATTGGGAGTCGAAGAAATAGATGAAGATGAGTTGATGAAGAGCATCTTGAGGGATAACGAGCCCGAGGACCTGGCAGAAGGTCGTCGTCTGATTCAAGGGGAAATGGAAAAGGAGAGGGCCCTGGCTAAGGGTAAAGGCAAAGCTGACGAAGGTTCGAGTTCAGCCGTGGAGCCCAAGACCTCCGAAGTTGAGGAATACCATCCTGATGATCCACTAATCCCTTTGGGCCTAACTCCTGTGGTTGTTGGATCTCCTGTAGCTACCCAAGAAGGAGGATCTGCGGAAGGTATCTCCCTTTTTTCGCCACAATTTGTCAAAGCAATTGTGAATTGTCGTCGTCTGGTAGAACGACCAATTGAATTAGTAACGTGTGTCCCCCATAATACAGGTGGCGAGCCCGTCGACAAGGGTGTTGAAAAAGGAAAAGAGGCGGAGAAGGAGGTCGTCTTGCCAGGTGCCGGTGTTGATATATCGAAGCAGACTGAGGATACAACAACAGAGAAAAGCGTCCTGGCACCTAGTGCTGATGTTCCCAAGGATGCTGAAACCATCGAGGCCTTGAAGGACATGGATGGGCGCCATGTAGAGGATGAGGAGGATATCATTGGCGCCAAAGAGACCGAAGACGATGACGACGAAACTTTGGCCAGCAGAAAAGCTAGGCAGGAAAAGGAAATGGCTTTGAAGATGGCGGGACAAGAGCCTCTGAACATAGTCCCTATCGCGGAACTTGATCCCAAAACTGGGATGATTTTGAAAATCTAGCCCAAATCCATCAGCAGACAACTTCATTTTGCGAATCCTGATGATTTCCCAGCTTCCCTTACTGATAAAAGGAAGAGAAAGGAGGCGGAAGAGGAATCTTCTGAAGAGTCGGATGTTCCTCTCATAGACAAAAGGAAGAGAAAGAAAGGAGATCAATCCGACGCTGACAAGGCGAAGCTGGAGAAGAGGTCGAAGCGTAAATAGGATGTTGTCGCTGGTTTATACTTTGTCTTTAGGTTTTCCACTGGCCAGGAAGTGTAATTGTGAGACTGGCCCTCACTTTTTTTTTCTAGGTTGTTTTTTACTTTGTAGGCTTGCAGTATATAAAGGAAAGTTTATCTCTTTTTGCATCATTGTGTACCTGTATTCAAATAAACTTTCCATGTTTAGTCATAGACCATCTAATTATAACTACAAATCAGTCAAACAACAGAAAGAAAAATTAAAAAATTTCGTGCTGCATTAAAGTTCATGTGTATATGCATATGGCCCCCAATTAATCATTAATGTAGCGCTTAACTAGGGCTTATTAAAGATTGATTGGCATTACTCGCATGTTGCCCCCTATTTCTGAATATAGGGGACTTAGAAAATTTCATAAGATAACTGCTCTTGTGGTACTGAATTTCTGGCACCTTTCTCAGTGCTTAATCATAGACTCCTTTATACACTCCTGGCGGTCTCCGAGGTTAGAGTTCAAATTCAATAGTTCAGTTGGTCTCTATTCCTTCAGCAGGGAAGGAGTTCTTTCTCAGCGCTTACTCGGAGACACTTTTATACTCTCCCTCTCTCTGGAGAGTTAGAGTTCGAGCTCAGCAATTCAATCGCTCCCCGATCCTTCAGTGGGGAAGGAGCTCTTTCTCAACGCTCAATCGGAGACGCTTTTATACTCTCTCTCTCTCTCTGGAGAGTTAGAGTTCGAGCTCAGCAATTCATTCGCTCCCCGATCCTTCAGCGGGGAAGGAGCTCTTTCTCAATGCTCAATCGGAGACGCTTTTATACTCTCCTGGCGGTCGCCGAGGTTAGAGTTCCATCAAGGCGGTTCCGATCATGGTACACCGCCATGACTTACGGACATCGGCTTCATGTCTGTTATGCTCTCTCTCGGCTCTGGAGAGTTAGAGCGCTATCAACGATATAATTTACTTTATTTCATCCTCAGAATTTTGACTAGTGATTGCATTCCATTCTGATGGAAGGCATATATAATTATATGCTTCTGTGATCGTTGCATGATTCGCGGTAATTTTCATAAAAATAGAAAGACAGATAAATAATGCAATAAAAGTAAATGACACACAATATTTTTATAGTGGTTCGGTCGAATCATGACCTACGTCCACTTTATAATTTTTTGCTTTAAGAAATCAGACTATTCTAGGCAAGTCGTGCCTTGTACATGGTTTTCAACAAAGCAAAAGAACAGATTTGAAACTTTTATGTTAAGTATGGCCGTAAATGTTGGGCATTCCACACTCTGGGGATTTCCTTTCCATCTACGGTTGCCAGATTAAAGGTTCCATTATCAAGCTTGCTCAGAATGGAGTACGGTCCTTCCCACTTCGCTCCCATATGAGATGGGGGTGGAAAGACACGTTTCAGAACCAAGTCTCCGGGTTTCAAGGTTCGGGCTCGAACCTTTTTGTTGTAGTATCGAGCGACCTGTTGTTTGCATCTCAAGGCATGCAGGTCTGCTTCATCCCTCTTTTCTTCGATCATATCCAGGGACTCAAGGAGCAATTCATTATTGGTCATCGGATCATAATAAGTCACTCGGTGAGAAGGTACCTTTATCTCAACCGGGATGACTGCTTCCGCTCCAAAAGCAAGGGAGAAGGGGGTATGCCCTGTCGCCGATTTATACGTTGTCCTGTAGGCCCATAGTGCCAGGGGCAATTCATCAGCCCACATGGCTCTGGCCCGCTTCAGTCTTTTTTTTAGAATGGACTTAATCACTTTATTTGCCGCTTCAACTTGTCCGTTCGATTGCGGGTGCGCCACAGAGGTGTATCGTTTCTCAATGTGGTATTTCTGGCAGAAGTGTCTGAATTCAGTGCTATCGAACTGAGTTCCGTTATCCGTTATCACGATCTTTGGAATCCCGAATCGGCAGATGATGTTTCTAACGATAAAATTGATCACCCGTTTGGTTGTGATTGTAGTCAGTGGTTCAGCCTCGACCCATTTAGTGAAATAATCCACGGCCACAATAGCGAACTTTGCTCCGCCTCTAGCTATGGGGAGACTTCCAATGATATCAATTCCCCACATAGCGAAAGGCCATGGGCTCGTCATTGTTTTTAACTGATTAGGAGGTGCTCTAGGTATTTTTGAAAATCTCTGGCACGCATCACACCGTCGTGCGTATTTTGCCGCATCCTTGTTTATGGTAGGCCAGAAATAACCATGCCACAACACCTTTTTCGCCAATGTTTGCCCTCCGGTGTGATCGCCGCATTCACCTTCGTGTACCTCTTGCAGCACGCGCTTGATGTCATCACGGGCTATACACCGGAGAAGGGGCATCGAGAATCCTTGTCTGTAAAGAACTCCGCCTTGCAGAACGTATCGGGCAGCTTTATGAATTACTTTACGCCTCTCGCTTTTCTTGGTCGGAAGCGCTCCATTCATCAAGTAATTCTTTAGAGGGGTCATCCACGACTCCCTTTCTGGTTCCGTCTCTAGTATTGGATCGATTTCCATTTGATCTATACTAGGGGACCGAAGTACTTCAACGGGGGCTAGACCGGTCTCTTCAGGATCGTCGGAACTAGCCGTCTTTGCCAACTTATCCGCCTGCCGATTCTCTGACCGCGGAATGTGAGATATGCTGTAGTGATCAAAGTCGTTCAGCAACTCCTTCACTTTCTTCAAGTATAAAATCAATCTTGCACTTTTGGCTTGGAATTTTCCAGTAACCTGGTTCACAACTAACTTGGAGTCGCAAAAGATGTCCAGCTTTGTGACTTCTAACTCCTTTGCGATCCTTAGTCCGGCTATCAGGGCTTCATATTCGGAGTCGTTGTTAGTGGCGTGAAACTCCATCCGGATAGCATAGGATATCAATCGTTTCTCGGGAGTTTCAAGCACTATTCCAGCGCCAGATCTCTTGTCATTCCTAGCGCCATCAGTATACAATCTCCAGGCACTGGGATCGAGAAGTAATTTTGAGGGGTCAACTTCTTCGTTTGCTATATCCTCCTCCGGGACGGTAAACTCTGCTATGAAGTCGGCTATCACTTGCCCCCGAATTGACCGTCGGGGCTGAAAGTTCAGATCAAATTGACTTAACTCAATGTTCCATTTGAGTAATCTTCCAGACGCCTCTGATCTCTGTAGAACTTGCTTGAGTGGATGATCAGTGTATACGGTAATGGGATGCGCCTGAAAATAATGTCGAAGCTTTCTAGAGGCAATCAGTAAACTATACGCCAACTTTTCTATCCTTGGATAATTACGCTCTGCTGCCGTCAATTTTTCGCTCACGCAATATACAGGTCTTTGGACCTTATCTTCTTCTCTTACCAACGCTGAGCTGATCGCGTGGGATGACACTGCCAAGTACACGAATAAGTCCTTGTGATCCATCGGCTTAGATAATATCGGAGGTTTCTCCAGGTGTCTCAGCAAGTTCTGAAATGCTTCTACGCAGTCGGGTGTCCATTTGAAGTGGCGTTTTCCTCGCTTTATCAATTCGAAGAATGGGATGCATTTGTCCGTAGCCCTGGAGATAAATCTGCCTAGTGCGGCTACTTTTCCTGCAAGGCTTTGCACATCCTTAATTTGCATAGGTTCCTGAATGTCTCTGATTGCCGCGATCTGGTCTGGATTAATCTCAATCCCACGAGAACTGACGATGAACCCCAAGAATTTTACGGAGGCGACACCGAATGAACATTTTGTTGGGTTGAGTTTCATCCCGTACTTTCGAAGAATACCGAACATTTCTGCCAAGTCCGTAGTGTGATTGGAGGATTGTTTGGACTTAACCAACATGTCGTCAACGTATACCTCCATTGTCTTTCCAATTTGGTTATAGAACATTCTGTTCACTAACCGTTGATATGTAGCGCCTGCGTTCTTCAAGCCAAAGGGCATTACTACATAGCAATATAATCCCAGATCCGTAATAAAACTAGTGTGTTCTTGATCTGAAACGTGCATTGGAATCTGGTTATATCCTGAATAAGCATCCATAAAGGATACAAGTTCATGACCCGCCGTTGAGTCCACCAACTGATCGATCCTGGGTAACGGAAAGCTGTCTTTCGGGCAGGCTTTATTCAAATCCGAGAAATCGATACACGTTCGCCACTTCCCGTTGGCCTTCTTTACTAGGACTGGATTTGAAATCCAGTCCGGGTAGATCGAGTCTCTGATAAATCCATTACTTTTTAACCTTCCAACTTCTTCTTTCAAGGCAGCGGACCTCTTTGGGCCCAGCATTCGCCTTTTTTGTTTTACCGGAGGATGTTTAGGGTTAATGCTTAATGAATGGCTCATGATTGATGGAGATATCCCGCACATGTCTGCGTGGGTCCAAGCAAATACATCCAAGTTATTTTTAAGAAATTCGTCAGTTCTTTAGCGAGATTCAAATTTAACTGGGATCCAATCATAAGGACCTTCTCTGGGTCACTATCATCAATCGGTACATCCACAGTTGTCTCGTTGGGAGTCGCCATTCTACCCCAGGTTCTTGGTCCTCTCTGGGATCTATATCCTCGGGCCACTCTCTGGGCGACTCTCCTTGTAGGGGGAGAAGCGCCCTTGGTTTCTATGTCCCCTCCATTGCGGAGTAGTTTTAGCTCTGCAACATAACACGCTCGTGCGACAACCCGATCTCCTATGACAATACCAATGCCAGCTTCCGTAGGAAATTTCAATAATAAGCACCAGGGGGCTATACAGACTCTAAACTTTGCGAGGGCCGGTCGGCCTAGGAAGGCATTGTAGGGTGATTCAACATCCAAAACCACGAAGGGAAGGATTCTCACTCTCTGGCGTTCTCCTTCCCCAAGCGTAACTGGTAACTCTACATAACCCATTGGAGCGGTGGATGCTCCGTTAAATCCACGGATCCATCCCTGACAGGGCTTCAAGTCTTTTATCTCGAGGTTCATCTGGTCGAATGTCCTTTTGAAAAGAATGTTGACGGAACTCCCGTTGTCCACCAAAACCTTATGAATAGTGGCCGGGTCAATAGATACTGTGATTACAAATGGATCTTCAGTCGGAGCATGGACTCCAATACTTTCTCGTTCTCGGAAAACGACATCGTCGGACATCATCTTTTGTTGCTTTATCGGGACGTTGACCTCGGGGTCGCTACACTCCCCTACCTCGAGGTGTTGCTTGGCTGCATAGACATACTGATCCAACGCCTTGGAACTGTGTCCGGCGAGATAAAGCCCTCTAATCACGGTATTGATGACAATGTCCTTTCCCTTTTGCTGGGCAGTTGGCCTGACAGCAGGTTGATTCTGGTTCTGATTTGGGGCATGTCCGGCTTGTCCCCTGTCTCCGGGCGTTACTCTATATTCATCTAATTTTCCTTCTCGAAGAAGCCTCTCGACTACATCTCTTAGGTGACGGCATTCATTTGTCGAATGGCCATGTATCTGATGAAAGAGACAAAACTTCCCGGTTTCGCGTTCTTTCTCCGACGACTCTCTGGGAGGTGGCCTCTTATTCTGGAGGACGTTGTACGAATCCATGAAGATATTTTCCAAAGTATCATTTATTGGCGTATAACTCTCAAAAGCCCTGTGACGAGTCCTTTTCTGGGAGTCGTTCCCTCGATTCCTCTTCCGGTTGTTGCCATTACTGTTATTATCATTGTTTCCTGACTGACGGCCACCCTGATTTCGATTTCCGACATTAACCTCGACCTTCCCTGAGCTGTCTCATGTCTGCTTAATGGCGACATTGCTCTGGATTTCCTCTTTATCGGCCGTTTTTGCCTTTTGGTTAGCATATACTTCTTCCCGGCGTAAATGTACGTTAGCTTTTTCGTAGAATAACTCTCTAGTATGGGGTGGCTTGTCGGCCAGGTATCTCCCAAATTCAGTGTCTTTATCTACTCCGTCAATCAGAGCTGCGACAATGGTTGGCTCATGAGGATCTTTAACTTCAGTAGTGGCCAGGTTGAAACGGTCTAGGTACACCCTCAAACTCTCGCCTGGTCGTTACTTAACAAGGAACAAGTCAATCACACTCTTTGTCTTTTGTGCGTAGATGCGGAACTGTTCCACGAACCTTTCACTCAACTCCCTGAAGCTGGAAATTGATCTTGCTGGTAAGCGAGTAAACCATAACAATGCTACATCCTCCAAGAATATGGGAAATGCTTTGCACTTGACAGCGTCAGAAGCTGCGGCAGCGGTCGTTGACCAAGAATATCTCATCAGATGCTGGACGGGATCAGATCTACCCGCGTAGCGGTTCATCTGTGGCATGTTGAAACGCCTCGGGAAAGTCGCATCCAAAATATTATCAGTGAAAGGGGTATGACTGCGGTCAATTCCCCAATCTTCATTTCGTTGTCCACGGCTATCTGCCAGAATTTGATGAATCATAGCTGCAACGTTTGCACTGGTCAGCGGAGGTTCGGGGTCAGTGCCTCTTGCTCGGTGGGGTTCTCTAGTCTCTCTTCCGGGAGCAGTCACGAAATCCGAGGCTCGAATTGGGCTTCGTTGCCCCCTGTTACCATGAGCATTTGCACGACGACGGGGCTGAGGCCATCTGTCCTGTACAGGGTTGTCCACACCCCAAGCTCTGGGAGTTGCGGCGTGATCATTCACATTACGGTTTGAGGGCCCTGCACCCAGCGCCTCTTCTTCCAGTGACGGCAGGGTTCCAAATCGAAGCTGCTCTATGTTTTCGGGTCTCTCATATGGTCGCCGCGGAGGTCTCGGCGATTCCTCTAACGAAGAAGAGTATCCTGGGGTTGGCGAACGGACTGGTGGCGTCCTTTGCCTTGCGAGATCATCAAGCCTTCTATCCATAGCGGTCAAATTTTGTCGCAGAACGGAGCTTTCCTGCCTTTGAGCAGCCAATTCATCAAACAGTCTCTCCCACATTTCGGAGAAGCGAGAGAGATCCCCCTCAGTAACGGGAGCAGAAGGGTCATATTGATCATCATCAATTTCTCTTATGCGCAAAGAGCTTGAGCCAGGTTGAGCGGAGGGGCCAGGACGATTGGGGCGAGCCATAGGCTCCTTTCAAGGTCTAGTTGTAGTCCGATCATCAATTCGGATCGCTGTGGATCGAGGATGGTGGCTCGCAGCGCCCCCCTGGGATCGGTTCGTGGTCACGGTACGCGGAGGATTCGAAGCGTTATCGCGGGATCGAGTAACAACCCCTTCAGCAGTCCGGATCGCCTCGTCCTCGTCGACTCGGAGCGTGGCATCTTCATCGGATCTGTTCGCCCTCGGCGCTCCGCGATCCAAAGTTCCCTCATTGCCTAGCTCGTGCACACAATCTACAGCTGCTTCATTCGCGATTTCATTGGTTCGTGAAGCGCGTACTTCCTTAGATCTCTTTCCAGCCATGATATCAGATGTCGCTGGAATCTTCAAAGAATTGAATAGTGAAGCTTTAGGACTGTTTTCTCAGTGAAAGCACCAAAAATGTTAGATCAAAATTTGGACCTAACACCCAAATTGTTCTGATTCTTATAGAGTTTTAGCTGGAGAATCAACAAAAAGCAGAAAACACACAGAATTTATAGTGGTTCGGCGTTAACGAGCCTACGTCCACTTTATAATTTTATCAATTATACTTTGAATGCTAATACAATCAATGATTTCTCTCTAGCTCACTTTTACAACTGTGATTTTTCTCAGTAATCTAGTAAGAAATAGTAGTTTGACAATAATGGCGGATTCAGTACTCAATATTGCCAAAAAGCTCTCGAAAAATGCCAAGCTCCGGGCTATTTATAGCTGATTTTGTCAGGCGGATCGTGGTAACACGTGGCACGAATCCCGAGAACATCGGATCGCATCGCAGCCGATGAAGAAATAGTCAAATTAGCCTTTGTGGATAGGTGTCGCGATCCCCTTGAAAATCGGATCGAGCAAATGGGGAGAATCAGTCAAAATGACGGTTGGGGACACGTGTCGCTGGATCCGAGCATCTCGGATCGCTGAAGACTAGCTCGTGCTTGAACGGGTCAGAGGCTTCGCCGTGCTTCAGGGGATCGGATCGGTCTATACTGGGCAGTAATGTATGTACGGATCGAGTCGCATAGAGGTGTCGTTTTGCTGATGAAACGGGGGCGATCCGATGAGGTGCGATCCGATGAGGGGCGATCCGATGGTGCGATCCGTTCATTCATGTACTTAGGGAACGCAGTTTCATACTTTCTTCTTGCGAGTGAACCTGGGTGGCTTGGTTAAAAAGCTAGCCAACACACATAATGTATTGTTGAGGATGTCAATCGGTGATTTGATGGATTTGACGATGTGGCATTCGAAGTGAATCTGGTGTGATGATAAATCGTAGCTTCTAGCCTCACATCCGGTAAATGACAGAAATCGGGCAGGCAGCATGGCTAAGTCGATCGCTCCGAAGTAGGTTGTATAATCACCTGATCTAGAGTTTCATTTACTTCTAAAAATCTATTGTTGATGCTGTCCCATTCGGGAAACGGTTGCTGATCCCAACCGTTGGTGATATACATTCGATACACTCAAGCGAAAAGAGTGGTCGGTCATGTGTGGCCGGGTTGCAAGATGTTATTGTTGAACCCAGTGTATTCCTTTCTAGAGGTACACTAGCGAAAGGTGGTTCCATACCTTGTCATAGTTGGAAATCCATTACCCAATACGTGCTTGCGGTTTTGATTGTATACTATATATGTAGAACGTGAGATGAAAGCGTTTCTGCTAGATGATTATTATATTGTGGTTGATAGACATTATTATAATATCAAAAGGTTTTTGATATAAAGATATTTTGGATTCTCATAAGGGAAAAACCCGTTCCATTATACAGCGTGGTCTTATGAGATATTTTTTAATGGCTCAAGCTGTTTTTAAACTGTTTTACTCATACCAGTCCCATGACTGACCCGAAGTTTATTTTGTTTTGTTTTCCCTAAACTCTTGGGTGCCCAATTTTGTACGGGCAGTCAAGTAGTCGGGATTTACAGATACTTGAAGAGCTGGAGCAGGAGGCTTCAAGATCATATAGCTATAGTTTATTTCCGCTGTGTTGTAGGTGTTGTACTCTGATATTGTTATTGTATATATATACTGATTTTATTTCAAAGATATGTTATCTATTATATGTTATTCGTTCCGCTGTGAGATTCGAGTTACTCTGATATTGTGTTCTTCTTCTTCTATTCTAAGTTTCTATCTTATCTTTCCTCACCCTCTAATTTCTTTCGTTAACTATTCGGTTATTTTCGATCCTTGGATGTTCGATATGTGTTGTATATCGGATAACCAAGATCGTCAAAATCCGGGTTGTTACAGTTGGTATCAGAGCTTAAGTTAAGTGAATTACCTTGGCTCTGTGGCGTGACTCAGTAGGGATGGGGTTAGTAATACTCTAGATTGTTGAGTGTATATATACGAGTGAACGTATTTGTATTTGATATAAAAATAATTTTATATTGCGGAGATTTATTGGTTGAGTAGTTTATGAGTTCTGGTCGATCAGTTTGATCCACTGTATCGGTAGGAGTTTATAAACACTCGAATACGATGGATCGACACGGTATGTTTTGAAAAGAGGGTAAATTAAAATAAGTTTACCCAAGGTATATCTTGATATAGAGAAGATATATACATCAAAATTATAATATAGTGGATATATTGGTTGTTATTATAATCGAGTAAGATTATAAATTAAATGGTTATGTAAATAACCAATCAGAATTCATATAAGTGAAATACGTGAAATCAGATGAGTTAAATCTGAAATTTAAACTAGGAATTGAATTAAAATTCTGGAAAAATTGGATAAGTGTTTGTAAATGGATTTGGATTAAAAATAAGGAAAATTTAAGATTCTGGGAGATTTTAAATTGTTTTACAAGTAGTATGAATTATATTTTGAAATGAATTTCAAAGTGGAATTGTTTAGAAATGGTTTTATAGTATTGAACTCACTTCGATCGCTGGAAAATAGATTCTGATGATGACAACTGCATCATCAGTATTCATTTTCGAGTTGTAAGTGACGAATTACTACCAGAGATACCGTTTTGAATTTGTTTTGGGAAAGACAAGTTGTGTTGAATTTCAAAAAGGAAAATTTGATTTTTGAAAAGAGTAAACTGTTTAAAACTCCCAGGGAAAGACCGTTTGAATTAAAAACAAATTTAACAGAAATTTGTGAAAGAAAATTTGAATTAAAGTAAAGCCAGTATAGTGGTAACTGAGATTGAATTAGAATGATATCAAGACAAATTGGATTGTGAGATTCAAATTTGAAGTGTAATGTGATAATCAAGTTAAGAGTTGAGAATCGAGAAGAAACTCGAGTTGAAATGATATTTGGCTCGGATATAAGCGAATGGTTTTGTGTGGATAAAAGCAGATTGGAATTTGATTGGGATGACCCTTGTATCCGCTGAATTTATAACAAGTGGAAAGGATATAATGATATGCCGACAAAAGGTACAAGTTTATATTTCTATTGAATATAAGATTTATGAGCCGAATTGGAAAGCCGCTCGGCTATTTGATTTTCTTTTGGGATGGAGATGGCCCAGAGAGGCGAATTGGAGTTTGACCTATTGACCAGTACAAAGGAGGTGCTGGCGAAAATTTTCAGAAAGTTAGGGAGTTAGAAAATTTTCAGGATTTTTGAAAATTTTCGTTGATAAGAATTAATTAATATTTAATTGAAATTAAATTGGTTCAGTTGAAACTGAAGTAAAAGAAGTGAACAATTAAGTTATAACCAGTTAATAGAGTTGTTTTCTACCTTAGCAATTTCGAGGACGAAATTATTTTAAGTGGGGAAGAATGTAATGATCCGCATTTTCAGCGGTATAATAATTAATTTATTTAATTATTTAAATGGTGATAAAAAGGATTTCATGGTCATTGAATAAAATAATGGTGAATATTTAATTAAAATAATAAATTAAATAATATATTTAATTCTGAAATAATCTGAATTGGCTGAAATGGCGATATGATGTGAACTGAATCATCTATGATATTTAATTCAGTTTAGAATTGAAGTAGAATAACGAATATATTATTTGAACGACAGTTTGAACGTATAATTATATTATAATTAAAATCGAGCTCGAAATGACGCTGCAGTTCGTAAATTGGCGATTCGAACTTCAACTGAATGTACAGGATTCGTTTTAAGCCGGATTTCTATGAAATAAGAAATATGTGGAGCTGGTGGAGTATATCTTTCTAGTGGAAGAGAAAAATCGGGATTTCATCGTGTAGATTTCGATTTACGTCCAAATCAAATTTTAGAAAAGTCATTGTGGGATTCCTTTTTAATTTATAAAGGAATTATTTATATTTTAAAAAGGGATTTCAATATAAATCGAATATTGGGATGACCCAGATTTGAAATATCGAGTTAGAAATCCATACAGGATTATTCTGGAACTGTATGGTATTCCACTGTGAATATAGACGTTAATATTTATTTATAAATATTTATTTAATTATATTTAAATATATTTAAATATTTAAATGGGTTATTTAGGACTTTAAAAATAGCCACTTTTGCATACGAAGTCGGAATTCGACAAAAACTAATTTTGTTGGATCCGCAGTGTCAAATAGTTGTTAGATTTCCATTTTCGTGATTTTTAGAGTCACTGTGTGGTCATACGGATTTTTAATGTGAGAAACAGTCAGTATTTTGACGGTTAAAAATACGCTGTGTGAGCATATGAAGTCGGAATTAGACGAAACCAGTTTCATTGGGACCGTAACATCGAACTCTAGCAATATGTCCAGTTTCGTGATTTTTAGATGTCATGTGTGATTACAGGAATTTTAAAGGAAACATAAACACAGCGGTTGATATTAAATTTATATAATATTATAAAAATAAAATATCTAGGTTGCCTATAAATACCCCTATAATTTTTCTAAACCCTAATTACATTTTTCCTCCAATCAAATTTCAGCGCCGCCACCATTTTTCTGTTAAAACGTGAAAATCTTGGCTTCAAAAATCAAAATCAAATTCAATAAAATTCCACAAATCAAAGTACTTGTATATTTAGTTGTTAGGGAAGTGCTCCTCGTTCTGGTGTAGGAATTTTGGAGCTCGATGAAGTTTCCCGTGTTCGAAAGTCAACACAGCGAAGTAGGGTTCAAATCAATGGTGAGATTCAAGGAGTTTTAAATGATTTCGAGTTTGTATTTGTGTTTGTGGGATCGAATGGCTTCAGTTGTCGAAGTTTGGTGAGAATCTGGGAGGATTAATGTCAATTGTTTTATGGGTTTGGGGGCCGAAGTCGGATCCGAAGACTGGCGTGCAAGTTCAGGGTTTTGGGTAGGGATGGATGCGGAATTTGTAGAGGAAGCTGGTGGTAATCTCGGTTGGAGGAAGTGGTGGAGAACGGGGCTGAAATGGCCATGGGATTGCGGGTTGTTTTCTGGAGTTTGGGATTTCAGAAATGAGGAAGATGGGGAGGGATTAAGCGGGTTGGGCCTGATTCTAAAAGTGAGCCCAAAAAGTTATTAAATTAGTCTATTTATTTTTGTCTTAAAATGGGTATTAACTTATAATGTCAATATCTAATCCATACGAAGTCAGAATTTTGAACCGTCGGATCCATTGGGATCGTATGGACGGGAGCAACACAATGGAACTGACTGGGAGTGGATTGGTGCTCGTTTGAATTTATGGCGAAATAAATTGTTTGATTCAAATCAAACAAACCGTTTATCGTTCTTTAACGGTGAACTGCAAATGTGAGTAAATCTCACTAACTCTGAACAGTTTATAATTTCATGATGTATTTTTAGAACTGTTAAATATTGGTTGATTGACTATGTGTTGACTGTTTGATTGAACTGCTAGTCAGTTAGTTGAATTTCTATATTGATTCTGTTTATCAGAATATATCATACGGAACTGAAAGGAATGTTGATTTTATTGTATAACATCTGCGGATGCAGGGAAACAGGTTGGAGGAATCCGACTGGATTCCTCAATAGTTATTTTATTGTTTTTCATATATTTTGATATATGATGTGAATTATAACCTGTTGTTGATTGTGTGTGTTTGAACGATATTGGCTAATGTGATTTGATATGTTAAATACCATGACATACCGGAATGTGGAAAAAGGGAATTTTCAAAATGAATATTAAAAATAGATTATTTATAAAATCAAAGGATTTTATAAAAGAGATAATATTTTTAAAATCAAGGAATATTTTATAAAAGGAATTATTTATAGAATGGAATATTTATAAATAGAAATTTATTTATAAATGGATTATTTATAAATAGGAAATACTTAGAAATAAAACCCTAAAGGAATTATTTGCAAACCATTTGCAACTAGATTATAAAGGAAATATTTGCAAATCATTTGCAAATCGAATAAATAGAAGTATAAGAGGATTATTTATTTAGAAAATAAATAGACAAATATAGGAAGAGAAATATTTGTAAAAAAACATTTACAAATAAAGGTTATAAAAGGAATTATTTATTTACGAAATAAATAGAGTTATAAAAGGGAATTTTAATTAAGACTTAAAGTGCTAGAAATGTAATGGAGTTATATCGAAATTAGAATTAATCAAAATAGAGTTTATCGAATATTAGTTATTCGAAATAGAGTAAATCAAATAAAGTTAAACAAGATTAGAAACTGACTAGAGATTAGTTAAGTTGAATAGTTTTCTGAGTATCGATCTGATGTTGGTTTCAACCTTCGGGGTTTATACTTAGAGAATTTGTTCTCCTACTAGTTTACAGTCAGGGACTGATAGTTGTGAAATGATAGTGATATGTAAATAACAATGGAAATGCTTTCCAGTGTTAATAACGTATATTTTCTAAAACATAGAAAATACAGAAATGTGAATATATATACATAAATATATATATATATATATGATTGATGATTGATTGATAGTATTTCCATTTGGAAATAATATCGTTGTTTGCACACGTGTTTTCATTTGATAGTTAACGCACCGACTATCAAAGTTTTGACCATTTTAACGTTGTTAATATGGAGAGACCGGTTAGATTATTATCCAAAGAACCACTCTATATTGGCATAAACGTTGCGAATCATATATGCCAAAGATAATTGAAGACGAAGTAAAGTGCAAGGGCTATTGTATAAGTCTTAGATAACAGTGCCTAAGATGGATGTACTGAATAGTGCCTTCGGTTCATCCTGTTCCTGGATGACTTGTATGGATGGATGTCTGACAGAGTATTTCCAAACGATCACGTATATTGATTTCTCCAACCGTACCAAGAGTGGAAGCGGAGAAGGAACTTCTTTTAGCTAACACATAATGTATTGTTGAGGACGTCAATCGGTGATTTGATGGATTTGACGATGTGGCACTCGAAGTGAATATGGTGTGATGATAAAGCGTAGCTTCTAGCCTCACATCCGGTAAATGACAGAAATCGGGCATGCAACATGGCTAAGTCGGTCGCTCTGAAGTAGGGTGTATAATAACCTGATCTAGAGTTTCATTTACTTATAAAAATCTATTGTTGATGTTGTCCCACTCGGGAAACGGTTGCTGATCCCAACCGTTGGTGATATACATTCGATACACTCAAGCGAAATGAGTGGTCGGTCATGTGTGGTCGGGTTGCAAGATGTTCTTGTCGAACCCAGTGTATTCCTTTCCAGAGGTACACTAGCGAAAGGTGGTTCCATACCTTGTCATAGATGGAAATCCATTACCCAATACGTGCTTGCGATTTTGATTGTATACTATATATGTAGAACATGAGATGAAAGCGTTTCTGCTAGATGATTATTATATTGTGGTTGATAGACATTATTTAATATCAAAAGGTTTTTGATATAAAGATATTTTGGATTCTCATAAGGGAAAAACCAATTCCGTTATACGGCGTGGTCTTATGAGATATCTTTTAATGGCTCAAACTGTTTTTAAACTGTTTTACTCATACCAGTCCCATGACTGACCTGGAGTTTATTTTGTTTTGTTTTCCCTAAACTCTTGGGTGCCCAATTTTGTACGGGCAGTCAAGTAGTCAGGATTTACAGATACTTGAAGAGATGGAGCAGGAGGCTTCAGGATCATATAGCTATAGTTTATTTCCGCTGTGTTGTAAGTGTTGTACTCTGATATTGTTATTGTATACATATACTGATTTTATTTTAAAGATATGTTATCTATTATATGTTATTTGTTCCGCTGTGAGATTCGTGTTACTCTGATATTGTGTTCTTCTTCTTCTATTCTAAGTTTCTATCTTATCTTTCCTCACCCTCTAGTTTTTTTCGTTAACTATTCGGTTATTTTCGATCCTTGGATGTTCGATATGTGTTGTATATCGGATAACCAAGATCGCAAATTTCCGGGTCGTTACACAAATACAAGGAAATATATAAAGATAAATTAAACTAGATGGCCTAGTTTTCGGATGATGATGACGAAGATGAAATTCCAAGCTTTCTTCCTATCTTGACCACGAATTTGGTCATTTTGGGAAGCTTCTTGTTAAGCTTCTTTTGTTTTTTGACGATTTTCGCTTGATTTTGAATAATCGTGTTTTTGAGATTATGATTTGAGGTTGGATACTCGATACTTTCCATATAAGTCTCTTCTTCTTCAACTTTCATTAGGTCTTGCTCTTGTTGCAAGTGAGCTTATTTGGCCTCATATGTCTCATAAGGTTTGAAAGTGATAGGAATTTGCATGAGATGAATGTTTGATGCGTCAAACACTTTCCTAAGGACAAATTCTTCTCCATGACGATCAACTCCAAAGTATTTGAAAATGCGAGTGAGATAAAGACCATAGTAGAGAGTGTTTTCTCTTGAAGATACATCTATGGGCTTAAATTCATTTAGAATCATATCAGTCCAATTGATATGGTAATTACCCATAATGGCAAAGAGAGCCTTTTAGACTTTAAGAGTTGGATTATTGTAATTTCCGGAACGAGGAGTGAAGGTATGTTGAAAGAGGAGGTTGAGATTCTTGTTTTTGGAAGAAAGAAACAAATTTTGAAATCCATTGGAGCACTATCTTCGAAGATATCATGATAGGATTCATATCGGTTTCATCGATAGCGAAAGTTGATAAATCCGTTCCCTCGCTTCTACAGTTTAGAATTTCTCCTAAAAGATCGGCGTCGAGAATAATTTGAATTCCCTTGACACTACTCCAAATTTGATTTTCGTTGCCTTAATAAAATCCGCGGTTGAGATTTGCGTAGAACATCTACACGAGTTTGGGACAACATATTTCGTCGTTGTCACGAGAGTCAATTAGACTCAAGATTTCGTTGTGTTGGAAGAGAGAGACGAGATCATAAGATGGAAAATCGCTAAAGACGGCGAAAGCACCTGTGTTAACTCTAGCATTTGCTAAATAGACACCATAGGTTTTAATGGCCTCTTTGTCATTCTAAAAATAACCTTTTATGGTTTTGGTTATCTTCAATTTCTGAGATGAACTTGAGGTAGCCATTGATATGATAGTTTTGAGAAGGATAGATATGAAGAATGTTATTTTGAGCTGTAAACGAAAGGTAGAAAGGATGGATATATATATATATAGAGAGAGAGAGAGAGAGAAAATGAATAGATATGAATTGAATAGGCACAACTTTTCATATTGAAAGGACACATTTTCAGACCTTGGGAGTTGGTGAAAAGATTGGAGGGAAGTTTGAAAGTTTAAACTTTTGAAATTCAAAATTTAAATTACAAATCTGTTTGATATGTCAACATGTATATTTCCGTATGTCAACATATAAGGCTCATTTCAAAAGAAAATTGGATTTTCAAGTTTTGAATTAAATTATCGATTTATATTTCAGGTTTAACGATTTCCTGGAATACTTCTAATCCTCTTGAACATACGAACAATTTATTTTATTAATTTATTGGTTATTTAATATTATATTATTATTTTAAATTTCAAAACTTAGAATTTCAAATTTGAATTCAAATTTCAAATAGTTTATTAAATTTTAAATTCAAACCAAAGAAAATAAACAAAGCAACCACTCAACCAAATAAAATTAAAATGTATTAATGCGTACTCGGTTTTTTGATCCTTTTCTTCATGATCTTCTGAACTCTGAATTGCTGTAAAGCATATATTTGTATTTCCATTTTTTGGTTCTTTATCACTTGATGACGAATCTGAATCATCTAACGTTGCTGCATATGCTTTCCTTCTTTTCCTTGATGAATTTGAGTTGTCCGATTGTTGAGTAGATTTGTTTGGATATGGACACATTTTCTTTACATGCCCTGGTTTGTTGCAGTGAAAGCATCACCCATCATTTAAATTTGAATTTGCTTTATTATAACCCTCCCTTCTATATTTTAGGAATCTTCTAAACTGATTTGTCATGAGTGATGTTTCTTCACCATCTTCACTACTCGAGTCAGAATCATTTGTTGTGGCTTTCAGTGCAATAGACTTCTTTTCAGTTGATCTATTTTCTTTTCTTTTCTGTAATTGAACTTCATATGACATTAGATTCCCAATTAGCTCTTCAATCTTCATTTCATTGACATCATTGGCTTCTTTTATAGCCAAAGACTTCTGATCCCATTCTTGAGTTAAGGAATTTAATATTTTTCTGACTTGATCTGCTTCGGAATAAGTTTTTCCAAGTGCTATTAGTGAATGCACTATCTCTTGAAATATGCAATACAAATATGAAATAGACTCATTCTCATTCATTTTAAATAATTCAAATTGATTGACCAACATGACTATCTTAGTCTGTTTAACTTTACTAGTTCCTTCATGAGTAACTTGTAAAGTTCTCCAGATTTCATGAGCAGCTATACATATGGATGCTCTATTAAACTCATTTCTATCTAATGAACAAAATAACATATTCATGGCTTTAGAATTGGTCTGTGTAGCAGCCTTTTTTCATTTGTCCATTGTGCAAATGCAGTTATGAATTCAACATATTCATTTTGTGTACTATTCCATGTGTCTAATCCTACAGACTGCAAATAGATTTTCATTCTACATGCCCAATATGAATAATTACTACCATTAAATAGTGGTGGTATAACAGTGGATTGACCCTCTATAAAAGAACTATTATTGCTACCAGTGTTGGTTTCCATTTTACCAAATTTTCAAAAATCAAATTATGAACTTTTTGAAAGACCTTGCTGTGATACCAATTGTTAGGGACTGCAGAGTGGATCGTTCAGGAAAAACAAAACACTAGAGGGGGGGTGAATAGTGCTTGTAAGAATTTAAACAAGAACTAAAAACTAGAGAGAACCAAGGGATAAATCAAACACCACAAACATAATCTTTGACATAGATTCAAACACAGATGCAAAATAAACAGAAATAAAAGTGCAGAAAAGGAAAGAACACACCGGATTATATACTGGTTCGGATCACTCCTACGTCCAGTCCCGCACAACGCTGGATGGTGCAGAGTTTTATTACTATTTTCAAATAGCCAAATACAACCTCCTTGATTTCACGGCTCAACAAGGAGGCACGGACTCCTATCCCTTGATTCATGGCTCAACAAGGGCACACTGACTCCTATTCCTTGATTTCACGGCTACAAGGATACACTGATTACACTTTGACTTACAAGCAGGGTTTATTCAACCCAAGCAATTGCAAAACAGCCCTATAACTCTTCAGTGGCGCTTGATTCGGAGAGTAGAGAGTGTAGAGAGAAGAAGTTTAATTAAATCAGAAGTGAATTCGGTAGAGTATAAGTGTAAAAACCATAAAAATGATTAAGAATAATGGTGGGATGAAAGGAGATGAAGATGGAGAAGAAGAGATGTTAAAAAATTCGGTTTTAACCTCTTTTTATAGTGTATGAAGGGTTGCAACGGTTCTGAGCGTTTCAAATAGTGAAAAGACACTTCCCTTCTAAATTAGAAAAATAGCTGTTATATGTCGACATACATATTTTGCTATGTCGACATAGTCATATGTAATTTTCATTTTCCAAGCATTTTTCAAGTATTATGAAATAAAATTAATTCTAAAAATTCATAAGTAAAATTCTAATGTTGTAAATCAATATTATATGATAGAAAAACATACGAAAACATATTTTTAAACTATATATATTTATAAAATTATAATGTTTTAAACTATATAAAATATAAATAAAGTATATATAAGAACTTAAGTTTGAAAAACAAAGAAGAAGAATAATAGAAACGAATATAAAAACAAAATAGAGAGGATTGCGAATAAAATAGAAAAAAAAAATAGAGAGGATTGAGAAAAGAATTGAAAAATCAGAATCTGAATTTGGATTTGAACCTATAGTGCTATTTAGAGTCTTACAAAATCTAGACTCTACAATTATATTAATCTTGAACTCTTGAAATCCTGATTACTCATGAGTCTTGAATTTACTCTGAATTTTGAATCTCTAAAAGCTCTTAAACTGTATATTCTTCAGTATTAATTCCTATATACAAATCCTGCATATGTGTATATATACATATATTCTAGATAAAGATGTTAGTATATATTTTATAATTAATGATAATTGAAATAAGGTTGTTATCATCAAAACTCCATTCTCGAACAATGGTATTCAACTAGGCACGATTCAAACTTAGGTAAAAGGCACAAGGATTCGATTTTAACACTTATATCGTATGCTAATGTTATGTACTTACTTGCATTCTATTTCGTTGTAATCACTTTTAGTTTTGAACCTCGCTCTGATACCAAGTTATAACCCCCTACCCTGAGGCCCACCCTAATAAAGAGTATTACTAAAAATATTGTCTATTAGAATGGAGAATAGGGCTGGTCAAGAGCGACCACCCATAAGTCTTGCATCAACTAAACATTAAGAGAATCAATAAGTACCATATTTTTTTCCAAGTGGATCGACTCTCTTAATCTTTACTCAATCCAATATTATGGTGGATATACATTTATATTTCATAACAAAGCCGATTAATTTAAACATAATAGATATCAGAACATATAACTTAGCAATGTGATACAAATACAATTAACATACCTCATACAGTGTCTCAAACAGTGGTATATAACCACAATATAGATACAACATGTTAATACAGTAGAGTACAATGCCAAAATACATAGATATAATACATATGTCTGTAACAAACGTCTAAACTACAAGCCTAAAAGCAGTGTAAAGAGGGATCCATAGCAGAAGCAATCCTGTCAACAACAGCCCGAGAGTACGTGAAAAGCTCTGTCTGACTCGAGCATTAACACACACAGGTCGGTCTAATTAACATTGATTAATAGCGTAAATAATGATACATGAGAACATGATGAGCAACTCTTTATCAAAAGAGTTGAGGAAGTGATAACTACTAGAAGCAAGGTTATGGCTCACACGACATGCATAAGAGGTATTTCATTAAGTGAATTACATAGCGTTAAGCTAAGTACATCATAAAATCTCCAATAACAAAGGTGTTCATAACACTCACAGTCATCAAATCCCCGGAAAATACTTGAGATATGGATATAAAATCCTAGTGCACCAATTATAATGTATGATCATTAAGATCAAGTCAACACTCAATTGTCAACGATCAACAATTTGGATCCATCATCAATAATACATAAAAGGCCCAAAATCAACAAGTCTTTGACGTGAGACCCTATGGTCTAAAATCATCAAAGTAATAAGTCAACAACCCACTACTACTAAAACCACACAATTTGGATTCGTCTAAGAATAGTGACATGTGTGTCTATAATATTCACAACACTTGAATCTTCCCAGAAAACACACATTTGGTCTACCCAAAGTTTCACATTAGATCTGCCCAGAGTTTTGCACATGCAACAACATGATGACACGAGGCCATATCTTGTGCTTATAGTGATATAGGAGTCCCTTGAACACAGATTTGGATTTACCCAAGCACAAAATATGGATCTACCCTTATTCACAACACGATTTCGATTTACCTAGATTGACCTAAAGGTCCAGTACTAGCTTAAACACAGAATGTGTCACACACCCACCGATAGTAACCTAAAAAGTGGTAGCAGCGCATGCCATACCACACATTTCCACTTAATAGTTAACACACTATATGTCGCCTTCACATTAGAAAACACAGAAATTCACAAGAAAACACTGAACATTATAGAGAATCACCGAAGATCACTAAATCACTAAGGATCACTGAGATTCTTTACTTCGATTAGATGGATTAAGGATTAAATAAAACTGTATACTGCTACATCCCATACAGCGGGGTATATGATATTACTCGATCACTAACACGCCTTCTCAAAGGGTGCAAATATGTATGGCTTTAATATTTAGAAAATATACTTTGTTTATGAAAATGGTTTGTAAAACGATTCAAAAATCCTTTCTTTCATTTTTCGAAAACTTTATAATTTTCTAAAATATAGTTATACTATTGCTTTGAGATAATTCATTACTAAACCAAAACTAGAAATTTGTTTCATCTCAAAGCTCTAAATAAAACGATATTTATATACATATAAAAAATCTAGTTTAAAAATCGAGCATGTATATGAAGCCTCATCAAGAATCATCGCCAAACTCAATAAATAGCCCATCAAAACTCATACAAAAACTATGAAATTCGAAACTCGGATTCACAACAAATGATGGCTAGTATGTGTGTGTGTATATATATGTGTATATATATATATATATATATATATATGTATATGAATGTTTCAAGCCATAAAGTTTTAATATGAATTAGTACTTGAAAAACAAGTATTTTTTGGCAAAGCCAATCAGTTTTTATTGTGGACCGTACCGCATTTTTATTATAACAAATAATGAGTATGGTATACAGACAGGAGATATGTTGATTACATATCTGCTATAGACATGATAGCCCTAACTACTTCCTAAAGTATTATCTATCACCATGCAGGGTGAGATTAGTTACAAAAAAATAGAAATAAGGCATAACTAATATATTACAATAAATAACACTTAAGATTCAATTTTGTTGCAGGCTGCGAGCTCTATGATTGATACCAAAGCAAGTAGATCAACACTAAATTCAACTATGACAAGTAAAACGAGGAGCAGAGGATTGAAGTACTCAAAAACACTGAACAAAACAACGCTTATCACAACACGAAAATCAGTAGCTACACGCTACGCTCATGTAGTTCAAGGTGTTATCCATTATAGATCTTTAAGCCAATGATTTGAATAAAAGCCTAGAAAATGTGTAGCACAAGATACCGAGGTAGAGGATTGAAGCGGCATGTAGAAGAAGAAGTTGGCGAAGTGTCGCAGCATACAACAGATTATAGAACAACATCATTAGTACATTCAGTTTAATTCTTCTATGCCAGAACCAAAATACACCATAAGGAAACAACCAAAAGATTTCCAAACACAAGGGTGCTCACTCCAAAAACCAGAGATACACAAAAAGACGGCACACACTCATATAGATCTCGACTACTCTCAGGGAACCAAAGACAACAGCAACACAACAGACTCAAACACAGCTCACGAAACACAAAGCAGTATCCCAAAATAACCTTACCATAATAGAAGTACCAACATCCCGCTAGTCATTAGCAACTGGTCCGGACTGAGGGGAAGGGGACTGCCAGAGACAGAGGCATCATAAAGCACTATCTCTTATCATATCAACACTATCATCGATATAGTCTACGAAGAGGAAACAGCCTAAGGTATTGCAATAGCTACAAACAGAAGGCAGAATAGGACATTTCTTGTGTAAATAGAGAAGTGAAATCAAGGGTGTAACGACTTGGAATTTAATCAATTTAAAATATTGATTTAAATATATTTAAAAGGGTTTTTAAATAAATAAAACGTGTTGAATTTCAAATTTCATTGAATATTGAATTTAGACTTGAAAAATTATGGAAAATGAATTCTAACTTGGTTTTATATCTTAATGAAGTAAAAATAAGGTTAGTGAACTTTTTAATTGATTTTAAAGTAAATATACAAAAGTTCGAAAATTTACTATTATTTTAATAGCTTAAAAATAGCCATTTGGCAAACAAACTCAAAATTCAATGAAATCAATTTTATCGGATCCACAACATTAAGCTACTGTAAGGTTCCAAATTTTATATCAATCAGAGTTAGTATGTGAGCATGCGTAATATAAACGTAGGTCAAAAAGCCAAATAAAATCAAATAATAAAATAGAGAAGAAGGCCAATTTGCAAATGGATTCGTAATTCAATGAAACCAGAACCATTAGAAGTGTATCTATGAAACATAGTAGAGTCCCAAATTTCAAACCAATTGGAGTTAGTATGTGGCCATACGTGTAGAAACAAGAAGAAGTAGTAACACCCCGTATTTTCTATGAACGTATAAGTAACAAATCAGAGAATAATTAATTTTTAAAATAAGAATCAAGGGAAACAGGTTGCGCCATCGCATTCGTCTCGAAATTCTGCTTGAAAACGAGTCCGAGTTTTCGAAAAACGGAGTCCGTATGACCAAGTTATGACCCTCCGAAGTTTCAGGAATTTAAATAAAATAAAACAGCTCGAAAATAAAGCCAGAAATTCAAAATTCAAACCCAGAGAAGGCCGGCGGGAAAATTTCCGCCCATGTACCCAGGTCGACTGGGGAGTCGACCCCCCCCCCCAACCAGGTCGACTGGGAAGTCGACTGGGGTGTCGACCTCCCCATGACCAGGTCGACTGGGGAGTCGACCTGGGGGTCGACCTACTCCTGAAACCCAGTTTTTGAACCTGGTTCATTCTGATGTATCCGGTCTCATTTCTGTCTAGATTCGTCCACCTAATCCTATATAAACAGCCCCCTAGCCTCATTTTCTCTACACAATTTCATTTTGTCTATATTCTGCCTCTGTTCTAATTAAAAATAAAAATGGTTTCGCTACCCTGCTGGAATCAAAACTTGGACTGATGCATCTTCTTCCAACCTGAATAGAATTAAAAGCTAAATCAAATCTCAAATCCAAGTTTAGAGCTATGACAACAATTAAAGAGGAATAATTCAGCATTTCTGCATCAACAACAGTTTATTATCCTTTCTTAAAACCACGAAAGGCAAGTACAGTTATTTTCTGCTATAAACTGTAATTATAATTGTGACATGATTGTAAATCTGAATTTGAGGTTGTGTACGTTCTGTTCTGATATATTTTACTATGTATCTTTTTCTTCTTTCTGTTCTATAGCCAGGCTACCACGAACCTGTGCCTCATCTCATAAGAGATTAACACACGAACGCTAAATTTTGGACAAATAATAATGCATAATTGGACATGAAACTGTTGCCTATGAGACTATTGCCTATGACTATGATTCATGACTATGAGACTATTGCCTATGACATTGAATAAGAAACTATTGTGATTAGTCGCCCATGACTATTGTGGTAAGTTGCCTATAACTATGGTAGTTAGTTTCTTATGCCTATTCCCTTAATGATGTTAGATCTCATATTTAGTATGTAACTTTGCTAGTTTATTCCCATTCACTGTTGTGTACATCGAGCTTATAGGGCCATTTCATGAGTATTTAGAGAACTTGTGGAAACATGTTATACGGGGATTGGGCGTAGCTTAATTAAGTAAATCTGGCATAGCAAATATGTTGGCATAATCTGAGTTGGCTATAATAGAGAATGATTTACATGTGTATTAGTCTTGGACATAAAGGGTGAACTAGAATATTAAATCTAGTCTTGACATGAACTGTAAATGTGAATATTAAGGCTAAAATTTGGGGCATATATTGTATTATGAATTATGACCTTGATTTAGGCATGTAAGTTTAGGCTAAATTTATGATTAGGCAAGATATGTAAATAGAGTTTTAGATATATATAATCTGCTAAATCTGTTATCTGCTAAATCTGTTAAATTGCCTAATCCGTTATCTGCTAAAACTGTTGAATTGCCTAAACTGCAAAATCTGTCATCTACTAAATCTGTTGAATCACTTAAACCGCTAGATTTGCTACCTGTTGAATTGTCTGATCTGTTGAAACTAGATAATGGTAATCTGGGTATGGAAATCCGTAGGCTCGACATAAGATTTAGTAGAACATGGAAATTTGATTAATCTGTTATATCCTATGAAGAAGTTTAATCTGTTAAATAAACAGAATTAGTCTGATATCTGAAAAATCGATATTGGAATGAATTGGCTATGACATGAGGTTAGGCTCTGTTTGCGGTAGAAGCCTGCCCGGAACCAACCGGTTTAACCAGCGACCGCAAACTGTCAGTCTAATGTGAGAGGTCGTAGGCATAACTAAAAATATGCTTAGACACGAGGTTAGGTCTGGCTTATGGCAGAAGTCTGCCCGGAACCGCCCGGCATATCCAGCGGCCATAAGCTACCGACTTAATGTGAGAGATCTGTGCATTAATATTTAATTAATGCAAATCTGGGATAAATATGATGTCTAAAACGTGTTGGGTGGATAGGGTTAAACCAATTGGACTAATGAATTTAGCAAACCCGTTTCGTGAATCTGTAGGCCCAATTACAAAGTTAGACAAATCTGTTAAATCAGTATATCTAATCCGTTAGTCTGAAAACTTGTATGATCTGTGAACTAGTTGATCTGAACTCTGTATGTCTGAACTTGTAAACAAGTCAATCTGAAATCTGTTAGTTTGGGGACACAAGGTTAGGAGGGAAATTATTTGTGTCATCTGTTGTTTGGGACCCATATTAGTCAGTAACCCTTTCTGGTATCAAAACTTTGACCCAACAGTAGGTAGGGTCCGGGCACGCTTACTAAACTAATTATAAGCGGTTCATTCTGATAATGGCGAGTGGTGTTGATGGTGCGTTCCAACCGGGTCATGTGCGTAAATGGATCCCGGTCTGCCTCTGACGATGTAAGACGCCGTGACATCTGTAAATAGGTCTGTGCCAATTAGTTGTCACTTTACGGAGTGATACACCCTATTGTGGGGCCGACACAGGGTATTTATGTATTAGGGAGCCAATCGCTTGGGGTAGGGTTTTAGGATACACTTAGTTCTATCTGTTTCTATTGGTACCGTATGTTTCTGTTGGGTGGGAACACCTGTCTGTTTCTGCGTGGTACCGTATGTTCGGGTGGTAAAGGCCCATTTACTAGTGTACACCTAATTCTACATTCCGTTTCCGTAGGGATTAATCTGTTTCTGTCTGTTTCTTTCGGGTGGTAAAGGCCCATTATTAGCATTCTGTTTCTGTCTGTTTCTGTTGGGGTGGTAAAGGCCCATTACTAGCATTCTCTTCTGTGGAAATTATTCTGTTCCTGTTTCTGGTTCAGTTTAGACATTGGGGTGACACCTAATCCTGTTATACTAGTATTAGTGCAGAGAAATGAAAAGTAATATTATTCTGTTTCTTCTGTTTAACCTAAGTACATCTGCTGCTCCTGTTACTGTTATCTCTTATCCAACTTATTTTCATTTCATGATTATTATTATTTGTTCATATGCTGAAAGTCACTGGACTTGCCAGACTTTATGTCTGACCTTGCTTGTTTTTGCCCCTTTTTCTTTCGTCCCCCCCCCCCCCCCGAGGTTTTCCAAGGAAGGAACACTTTAGCTTGATCCGGGTTTCTTCTGCTAGAAGTACTTAGAGTGCTTAAAGTATGGCTTGACTCCTTATGGCAGCTTCTGTGGGGATTATGATTTTAAAGTTTTGTACTCTGATGATTTTCTGAACAAGGCTGATATTTATGTACCTGAGTTTTCGGGAAAGATGTAACCAAACTGATTTCTATTTTCCGCTGTAATAAAGTTATAATTTCTCAAGTATTGTCTATCTGTCTTGAAATTTTTTGTTCTGTTTACTAAAACGCTCCACCAAAGTTAAGGCATTCCCTTTGTGAGTGACCTTAATGGAGGTAGGGTGTTACACTTGGTACCAGAGCTGAAGGTTACCAGATTAGATAAAAAGTTTTTGAAAACTATTTTCAAAAAGGTTTAAAAGGAAGTATTTTCAAAAATAAAGTTTATTTTGAAAAACATAATCCCCAAAAAGCCACATATCTATCTTTTCCGTTCTCCGTTTTAAATCTTTTTCTTTCATTCCAGCATGTCTGGGAATCTTAACTTTCCAGAGGGCGTGCCAATACCTGGCTGGTTCAGGAGGTACTTAGAGGCTAGGGCCAACGATGCAGGCCCAGCAGATATTCCTCCTCCAGCTGCAGCGATTCCTCCTCCTCCGCCCCCTCCTCGTGCAATTACTTTTTCAAAAATCTGTAAAGATTTTAGGGCCATGGGTGGAAAGGATTTCAAGGGAACGGAATCATTCGTAGAAGCAAGGAACTGGCTCAAAGAAACTGAGGATCTGTTCGTTATCTTCGAGGTGGACGATAGGCAGAAGGTACAATTGGCGGTGTGGTTGCTCAAGGACGAAGCTTCCTATTGGTGGCAAGTCACTAACGCCGAGAGACCGGTTGAAACATGGATGGATTTCAGAATAAGGTTTGAGACGAAATTCCTCTCACAAGCTGAACGAAGTCTACAACTGGAAAAGTTCTTATCTCTTAAGCAAGGAAGTATGAGGGTCAAGGAATACGTCAACCAGTTCAACCAATTAGCCAGGTTCGGGCTAGATTTAGTCAACACCCAGGATAAAAAGGCTCTCCGCTTTGTTAAAGGATTGAACGAGCCACTGCACAGCCTAGCCATGACCCATGTACCCATGGGAGCGACTTACGAGAGATTGGTGAATATGGCACTACTGCACGAGGAAGACAACGGCAAGAAAGAGGCAAAGAAGGAAGAACCACAGAACAAGAAAGAATGGACCAAAAAGGAAACACAAAAGAAGGGTGAAAAGTCTGAAGATAAGAAGGAGGAAAAAGTGCTTTGCTTGTGGAAGCTCGACTCATCTGAACAAGGATTGCAGAAAAAGAAAAGGCACTTGCTTCAACTGTGGTGAGATGGGACACTTCACTAGGGAATGTTCGAAGAAACGAGGGCAAGGGCAGAGGGCAGGACCAACTTCTGGAAGGCAGGCAAACACTCTCGAGGCTAGTGGATAGGATAGAAATAGGAAAACTTTCTGTAGGAGGTTTAATTTCTTTATCTGATTTTTGGGTTAAAACTCTTTTCTAATTCTGGCATTTCGATTCTGTAATCGATACTCTGCACTTGAATACTAGTATTGTTTCTGATTCCGCTGTAGACTCGGACCCATAGGGTTGTGAATCATCTAAGCGTGGTAAGTTGGGTATCTGTGTTGAGCGTTAAGTTGACTATGACGCATACATTCTGGGTTTTTTATCATGCTTAGTTTCCTAAGAATCATTTAGTAATCTGCTTTGTACCGGTAATCTGTAAATATCTTAATATTTCTGGTAAGGTTGAGATTCCCAGTTTTGGCATTGTCTAAAGAGGGTAATCCTCTGGGTGTCAATCTGATGTTGATTTCGGTCTTCGGGGTTGATACTTAGGGGAATTTGTCTCTCAATCAAGGTCTAACGGAAACCAAGTTTTTGTTTATCTGCACTCGCTCCCATCACTCGACTGTATCCTATCAATCGAGTCTTCGACCTATAGATAGGAATCCTATGGATGTAAACATGTGTTTGAGACATGTTATGTTTGATGGTTGCAAGTGGATGCAAGTGGTTGCTAGTGATTGCTCGTGGATGCATATACACACACTAGGCACTAGATCGGCTCGAAAACACTCTCATACTGCATATGGATGTGTGAGCATTTTCAATTTCTGTGGATGCAAAATGATTGACTCATCACATGGATGTTGCATATGAATGAATGGTTGTCACTCATATAAGAATAATATGTATCAAATAGGAAAATTGCATACATGTTGGACTCATGACACTGACATAGTTTGCATTAAGGAGGTCAACTGAATCAGTGGACCGCCTGATCTTTGCATTAGATAAGGAACATATACACACACTTTTGCATATGTTCATACAACATTAGAAGTTTTCTAAGGACAATGGATGCTTGTGGATGATGGTTGAGTAGATGGATGACTGGATGGTAGGACACATTCTTCTTAACTTGAAGATTTCGGGGACGAAATCCTTTAAGGAGGGGAGAATGTAACACCCCGTATTTTCTGTGAACGTATAAGTAACAAATCAGAGAATAATTGATTTTTAAAATAAGAATCAAGGGAAACAGGTTGCTCCATTGCGTTTATCTCGAAATTCTACTTAAAACGAGTCCGAGTTTTCGAAAAACGGAGTCCGTATGACCAAGTTATGACCCTCCGAAGTTTCAGGAATTTTAATAAAATAAAACAGCTCGAAAATAAAGCCAGAAATTCGAAATTCAAACCCAGAGAAGGCTGGCGGGAAAATTCCCGCCCATGTACCCAGGTCGACTGGGGAGTCGACCCCCCCCCCCCCCCCCCGAACCAGGTCGACTGGGGAGTCACTGGGGTGTCGACCTCCCCATGACCAGGTCGACTGGGGAGTCGACCTAGGGGTCGACCTGCTCCCGAAACCCAGTTTTTGAACCTGGTTCATTCTGATGTGTCCGGTCTCGTTTCTGTCTAGATTCGTCCACTGAATCCTATATAAACAACCCCCTAGCCTCATTTTCTCTATACAATTTCATTCTGTCTATATTCTGCCTCTGTTCTAATTAAAAATTAAAATGGCGTCGCTACCCTGCTGGAATCAAAACTTGGACTGATGCATCTTCTTCCAACCTGAATAGAATTAAAAGCTAAATCAAATCTCAAATCCAAGTTTAGAGCTACGACAACAATTAAAGAGGAATAATTCAGCATTTCTGCATCAACAACAGTTTATTATCCTTTATTAAAACCACGAAAGGCAAGTACAGTTATTTTCCGCTATAAACTGTAATTATAATTGTGACATGATTGTAAATCTAAATTTGAGGTTGTGTACGTTCTATTTTGATATATTTTATTCTATATCTTTTTCTTCTTTCTGTTCTATAGCCAGGCTACCACGAACCTGCGCCTCATCTCATAAGAGATTAACACACGAAAGCTAAATTTTGGACAAATAATAATGCATAATTGGACATGAGACTGTTGCCTATGAGACTATTGCCTATGACTATGATTCATGAATATGAGACTATTGCCTATGACATTGAATAAGAAACTATTGTGATTAGTCGCCCATGACTATTGTGGTTAGTTGCCTATAACTATGTTAGTTAGTTTCTTATGCCTATTCCCTTAATGATGTTAGATCTCATATTTAGTATGTAACTTTGCTAGTTTATTCCCATTCACTGTTATGTACATCGAGCCTATAGGGCCATTTCATGAGTATTTAGAGAACTTGTGGAAACATGTTATACAGGGATTGGGCGTAGCTTAATTAAGTAAATCTGGCATAGCAAATATGTTGGCATAATTTGAGTTGGCTATAATAGAGAATGATTTACATGTGTATTAGTCTTGGACATAAAGGGTGAACTAGAATATTAAATCTAGTTTTGACATGAACTGTAAATGGGAATATTAAGGCTAAAATTTGGGGCATATATTGTATTATGAATTATGACCTTGATTTAGGCATGTAAGTTTAGGCTAAATTTATGATTAGGCAAGATATGTAAATAGAGTTTTAGATATATATAATCTGTTAAATCTGTTATCTGCTAAATTTGTTAAATTGCCTAATCCGTTATCTGCTAAAACTGTTGAATTGCCTAAACTGCTAAATCTGTTGAATCGCTTAAACTGCTAGATCTGCTACCTGTTGAATTGTCTGATCTGTTGAAACTAGATAATGGTAATCCGGGTATGGAAATCCGTAGACTCGACCTAAGATTTAGTAGAACATGGAAATTTGATTAATTTGTTATATCCTATGAAGAAGTTTAATCTGTTAAATAAACAGAATTAGTCTGATATCTGAAAAAACTGTATTGGAATGAATTGGCTATGACACGAGTTAGGCTCTGTTTGCGGTAGAAGCCTGCCCGGAACCAACCGGCTTAACCAGCGACCGCAAACTGTCAGTCTAATGTGAGAGGTCGTAGGCATAACTAAAAATATGCTTAGACACGAGGTTAGGTCTGGCTTGTGGCAGAAGTCTGCCCGGAACCGCCCGGCATATCCAGCGGCCACAAGCTACCGACATAATGTGAGAGGTCTGTGCATTAATATTTAATTAATGCAAATCTGGGATAAATATGATGTCTAAAACGTGTTGGGTGGATAAGGTTAAACCAATTGGACTAATGAATTTAACAAACCCGTTTCGTGAATCTGTAGGCCCGATTACAAAGTTAGACAAATCTGTTAAATCCGTATATCTAATTTGTTAGTCTGAAAACTTGTCTGATCTGTGAACTAGTTGATCTGAACTCTGTATGTCTGAACTTGTAAACAATTTAATCTGAAATCTGTTAGTCTGGGGACACAAGGTTAGGAGGGAAATTACTTATGTCATATGTTGTTTGGGACCCATATTGGTCAGTAACCCTTTCTGGTATCAAAACTTTGACCCAACAGTAGGTAGGGTCCGGGCACGCTTACTGAACTAATTATAAGCGGTTCATTCTGATAATGGCGAGGGGTGATGATAGTGCGTTCCAACCGGGTCATGTGCGTGCATGGATCCCGGTCTGCCTCTAACGATGTAAGACGCCGTGACATCTGTAAATAGGTCCGTGCCAATTGGTTGTCACTTTAGGGAGTGATACACCCTATTGTGGGGCCGACACAGGGTATTTATGTATTAGGGAGCCGATCGCTTGGGGTAGGGTTTTAGGGTACACTTAGTTCTATCTGTTTCTATTGGTACTGTATGTTTCTGTTGGGTGGCAACACCTGTCTGTTTCTGCGTGGTACCGTCTGTTCGGGTGGTAAAGGCTCATTTACTAGTGTACACCTAATTCTACATTCTGTTTCCATAGGGATTAATCTGTTTCCGTCTGTTTCTGTTCGGGTGGTAAAGGCCCATTATTAGCATTCTGTTTCTGTCTGTTTCTGTTGGGGTGGTGAAGGCCCATTATTAGCATTCTCTTTTGTGGAAATTATTCTGTTCCCGTTTCTGGTTCAGTTTAGACATTGGGGTGACATCTAATCCTGTTATACTAGTATTAGTGCAGAGAAATGAAAAGTAATATTATTCTGTTTCTTTTGTTTAACCTAAGTACATCTGCTGCTCCTGTTACTGTTATCTCTTATCCAGCTTACTTTCATTTCATGATTATTATTATCTGTTCATATGCTGAAAGTCACTGGACTTGTCAGACTTTATGTCTGACCTTGCTTGTTTTCGCCCCTTTTTCTTCCGTCCCCCCCCCCCCCCAGGTTTTCCAAGGAGGGAACACTTTAGCTTGATCCGGATTTCTTCTGGTTGAAGTACTTAGAGTGCTTAAAGTATGGATTGACTCCTTATGACAGCTTCTGTGGGGATTATGATTTTAAAGTTTTGTACTCTGATGATTTTCTGAACAAGACTGATATTTATGTACTTGAGTTTTCGGGAAAGATGTAACCAAACTGATTTCTGTTTTCCGCTGTAATAAAATTATAATTTCTCAAGTATTGTTTATTTGTCTTGAAATTTTCTGTTCTGTTTACTAAAACGCTCCACCAAAGTTAAGGCATTCCCTTTGTGAGTGACCTTAATGGAGGTGGGGTGTTACAGAAGTAGTGTAGTTCAATTAACAAAAACAATACATATAAAGGGAAGTGTGCTTGCTATGAGGTGTCACCCCCTAACATAACAATGTGTGCTTTCTTTGGGTTTTAAGCCACCTCCCTAGGATGCCGACACCTCATCAATCCATGTGCCTCCCCATTTCCTATAAAAAGAACCCTCCCCTCCCACTTTTCTCTCATTTCTTCACTTCTCTTCTTACAATCCCCTTGCTTCCAATGGCCTCCTGCCCCTTCCACCACCTCTTCCCCACTAGTCACTACCCCCTCTATTAACCAACCACTACCATCTCAGCCTCCACCTCCAAGCCATGGACCCCACCACCTTAAAACACCCACCCAACGCCACCATTTCCATATTCTTCTCAGCCTTCATTACACGCCCAGATCCGCCCCCTTATAGAAGCCATAACTCTCTTAAAACCATCCCAAATTAGGGAATTCTTTTTCTCAGATCTTGTATTTTTCACTAGCTACAACTTTAGAGTTGATTACTTTTTCCATTCCCATGTGTAGCAAGCCCAAAAA
The DNA here is from genome assembly GCA_030737875.1 of Allium sativum. Taxonomy (NCBI): domain Eukaryota; kingdom Viridiplantae; phylum Streptophyta; class Magnoliopsida; order Asparagales; family Amaryllidaceae; genus Allium; species Allium sativum. The sequence goes on along the minus strand of CM060910.1, from coordinate 964,190,442 downwards.
CATTATTTTCTCCACAACTTTTTTTGAGCTCAAAATGTAACTCGAAAATACTTGTTTTCTAACTATCATAACTGTGTCCAAAGAAAAATAAATTTAAAAAAAAACCATGTAATATTTTAGTGGATACAACTTTTATGTCGAAAACTTCACCCAGTTCGAAGCTTAAGTTGTTCAAAAATCTAGTTCTTTGAACATCATTTTCTGGTTTGAATTTTCTATTCAATCAGAAAATGCTCTCTATTCTTTTGGCCATATCTTCCCGAAAACAAATCCAAATTTAGAAATTATTATTTTTAAACAGTAGAGAAAAGAAAGATCTAAAACTTGTTATATATCACCTTTTCAAATTCTAAGTGTAGAATATCCAAAAATCCAAGTTAAATTGAGTTACTTTTTCAAGCAAATTTTTTGTGTTCAAAATCCCACTCAAACCCGTATCCTTCTATACCCAATCGAGGTATTCTTCCTCTAAAACAATAAAAGTGTGAAATTTAAAGTCGTAAGGAAGCTAAAGGTCCTACCTTTAAAAGAATGGAGAAGTGGATCCCTCGGTGAGAAATCTAAATTTTAAATATAGTTATGTGAAACTATGCAAGTAACTAGTTAAGTAGTTACAGTTATTTAACATTGATTCACATTCGATTTAATGAAGAATAGTGAAGTAAAGATGTGATATTTATGTGATAATGATATGACTATGATGAATGCATATGTTGATTGATGATTGTGTATACTGCGGTTAATCTGTTGGTTGAAAAAAAAACATATTAGCATTAATGGTTTAAGGCTTATATGGTATGAACTATGCCACGATATGTGTGGATGAATGTTCGAATGATTGTAAATGATGTGGTATAGATTACCATAATGAATTATACCCAAAAAGTTGAATTATTGGGTATTGGATAAGTTTGAATAATTTAAATGAATATTTTACTCATTTAAAATAATAAGTGAAAAATAAAAGTTGGGTTTTTAATTTCAAAATTATTTGGTAATGAAGTAAATTTGTTTATGATAAAATTTAAAAGAATGAAGATTTATTTCAAATATAAATAGTATATTCACATCTGAATTTGAAAATGAATAGTAAATTTAAAAAGTGAATTTCTGTTTTGTTATATAGAAAGTATTCAACTCGATTTTATTTCATAAACTATCTTATTTATTTTTATAATGGATTTCAGGAAAGTACGAGTTTAAACATATAAAGTTTTGAAAAATAATATTATTCTAATATTAAAATAATATTATTATATTCATATTGAATTTTGAAGTTAAATATTGAAAATTTGTTTTCAGACAAGTTTAAATATGGTTTATAATCATATTTAAAGTTAATTGGATCGGTTTTGAATTTAATTCAGTTATGATCTGAATAGGACTCATTGCGCAGCGACAGTTTGCGAATTTCGACCGCTGACTTCAAATTGTCGTATCGGAAGATCCAACCATCGGATTTTCCCGAAATGGAAAACGTTTGGTTTGTAATGAAAAGAGTTTTCTAAGGCAAAATAAAATTTTATAATCCAATGATTGGATCTTGAAATAAGTCCAAAACAAAATTTGAAAAAAGTCGTTATGAATGTAGTTCGTTGACCATAACGGGAAAACGACTATTTTAATTAAATAGAAATATGATAAAAATGTAAATTCATTTTAGCGATTTGAATTGGAAAAGTGAAGTCTGACTTAACTAGTTAATATAAGCCTATTCGCAGCGCTTTTGTAACGCTGCTACAATATTTTTCGAAAGGGTTTATTTAAAGGTTTTAAACTCATTTGTTTTCACCTATGACTTAAGTAATTAGTATAGAATGATAGATAAAATGTTTTTAGAAAGTTAAAATAAAATAAATTTTTAGATATCCGATATCTGAACTCGTAGTTCAAATTTTACTATTCGAGAAATTTGGAAGGTACTTCACACCATTATTCCATATATAGTAATAATTGATTTGAGGATGAGTATTGAATATAAGCATATATAAATTATATTCAATTGGTGTTGGGCTTATTGTGAATGGTGTTTTAAACGACATCATTCTTTAACCGAAGATCAAGTATGATTTGGAATTGAAGAAAATATATGTTGGATAAATTTTTTTGATTAATGTAAAGTTTTCCAAATTTAAGTAAATTGGATTTAGATGGGAAGAATCCCCAGATATTGGATATGGAATTCCATTATTTAAATGGGTACTATTTGAGTAATTTGGAAGATATTTATATCGTTATTTCACTTATAGTATTTGTTGGTTATGAGAATATGTATTGAATATAAGTTGATATAATTTATATTTACAATCTTATATTTAATGTGAATTGATTTTGGGCTTGTTGTGAATGATACCTTAAATAATATTATTCTTTAACCTGCTAAGATTAAGTTATGGTTTGGAACTTTTAAAGGATTATGATCTTTTAAAGGCTAATCAAGATTGGCGCTTAATAATTTGATTTAGAAATGGGTTTTAGAAAGAAGCAAAGAAATAATGAGTTAATAAAGAGTTAACGAATGATTTAAATAATTTAAAACCTGAACTATCTTTGATTTAAAAAGATGAGTTTTAAAGAGAAGTTATGAAATGAATTATGATCTTTTAAAAAGCTAATGGGGAAATGCTTAGTGATCTTATTTTGGAAATGAAAGGAAATTGGAGAGCTAATGAATCCTGATTTAAAATTTTAATTGTCTTTGATTTGAAAAAATATGTTTTGTGAATGATTTATGAAGTGAATGATTTCCACAATAAAGTTATAATCGACTAATCGAAATGGAAAAGAGACTTAGTGAATCCTGTATTTTCATGTAGTTTTAAATTAGTGATTGTTATTTGGAAAGATCGAGATCAGGCATAGGCTCGAAGACCATTCCAAATAAGAATAAGACATGATGAAAAATATTTGAAGACGGTGTTGAAGATCGGGAACTATTACACCGAAAGGACTACTTGCTGAATGTTTCAAATGGATTGCTTCTATTTGAAGGTGGATTTTATATCAGTTAAGTGGTAGTGGTCCAGATGTATTTAAAGGAATCATAGACTGCAAGGACCTCTCTCCTTTATTGGACGAGGAATAAAGTGCTTTGGTTTCGTCCACACCCAAAACGAGCTTGTATGTATATGCATCTGACGTTTTATCTTGTAGTATGTTATTGAGTTTTGCTAAACATATTTTTATTGGTAGCGAAGAATTAATTCTCTTAGCTTAACACTCTTCTTTAAGACCTACGAGCTCAAAGGTGATACAATTAGCGATTATCGATTATATGTTATGAGATGACAATGTGGTATGCTAAATGATGTGCTAGCGTTTATCAAAGCATGGCTTAGTGTAGCATAGCTTCGTGTAACGAGACTTTGGAAAGCCTCACACCGTTAAATGACCGAAACAGGAAAGATGAGGCAAGGTTTGGGTTATCATCTCTTTTTAGATAGAAATGTGTACCATGGTATAAACCCCAGGTATTACCTTAGCGGCGACTTCTACGTTTTGTGGTTATTGATGTTGCGGAGCCACGGTTTATTGGTTGGTAACAACCGGGAGACGATATACCCAGGGTTGATCCAGGTAAGGAGATCCCACCTTATATTGGCAAAGAACAGATCTGGTGTTCCAGAGTTCTCGGGGTATCCCTCTAGAGATGTGCACTTCGGTAGGGAAGTTCCTTAGCCCGATCATTTGTTAGAAATCCATTCTCCACTACGAGTTTGTATGGTTTTAGTTGTAAACCTATATGGCAATATAATATATAGTACCTATGTCGTCTAAGACTGATATATTTATTTATGAAAATGATTTCAACACTATGCACTAATAATAATAAAAGACAATTGTATGTATCAAGCATGTTATCTATCATAAGGTTGCAACCTCTCCTAATTTGTGTTGCATGTGTGTGATGAGAGACCTTATGGTAACTTCATTTTCCCAAAAGCATTGCGAGTTTTATGAACCGGTATTCATATGGGGGCACCCGTTCCTTTGATTTACCTAACTTTAAAATAAATGTGAATAATTGTCTTGTTTTTCATACCAGTCTCATGACTGACCTATAGCTTATTGTTTTTCCCTAAACTCTGGATGCCAATAATTTTTTACGTGGGCAGCTAGTAGTTTGGTTTTTGCATATTTTTGGAGCAGGATTCTGGATTGTGGTTGGAGCTATACACTGGATCATTTCTTAGTCTTCCACTGACACTTTATGTTATTTCTGTTGTGTATTTATTTTATCGTGTACCCTAATATATGTATATTATGATATAATCTCATACTTTGATGTAATATTGTAATGATATTAATGAAAAAGTTCTTTTCTTTTTCTCTGATGTGTTGGAACTCCAAGCGATGCAGATTCTGATGTTTGAATCTCCGACATTAGATGCTTGAGTTGCGTCGAGTGCTAATTTTCAAGCTCCAAAAATCCGGGTCATCACATTTGGTATCAGAGCTTTGGTTTATACAAAGCTTTGGGGTACGACTCATTAGACCAGAAGGAAAAAAACTCATCAGAGCTAGGATTAGTAATATCATAAAAGAGAAACTCATTAGAGATACGGTTAGTAATACCCAAGAATGAGTTAAGAGTATTAGGCATACAAGAGAGCGTATTCGCAATATGAAACTGATCTTAAAAATCGGTTTTGAAAAGATATATTTTGAATATAAATGAATTAATTATAAAGAATGTGGATTGGAAATTGAAATTATCGACGATCTTGGACAGTCGATAAGGTATAAACCTGTTAGGAAAGAAAATAAAATGAGTAAGTAAATACGAGTACCTTGTGAATTGAGTTTCACAATTTTGAATAAAAAGTGTTGGGTAAAAAACTAGAAAAGGTTATAAAAAAGGATTATAGATAAATTTGCTTACGTCTTCTTTCCTTTTCGAGGATGAAAAGTTTTTAAGTGGGTGAGTATGTAACGACCTGGAATTTTAGTCAATTTAAAATATTGATTAAAATATATTTAGAAGGGGTTTTAAATAAATAATACTGGCTAAATTTCAAATTTCATTATATATTGAATCTAGACCTGAAAAATTATGGAAAATGAATTCTAACTTGGTTTTATATCTTGATGCAGTTAAAATAAGGTTAGTGAAGTTTTAAATTTGATTTAAAAGCATATGTATTAAAATTCGTTAATTTAATACTATTTATAGCTTAAAAATAGCCATTTTGCAAATTGTCTCGGAATACGATGAGGCCAATTATATCGGATCCGTAATGTTAAATTACTATATGGTTTCAAATTTCATATCAATCGAAGTTAGTCTGTGAGTTGCGTAATATAAACATAGGTCAAAAAACCCAGTTAAAATCAAATAACAATACAGAGAAAAGGGCCATTTTCAATCAGAATTCGATGAAACCAGGATCATTAGAACCATATCTGTGAAACATAACAGAGTTCCAAATTTCGTAGCAATTGGAGTTAGTATGTGGTCATACTTGTAGAAACAAGAAGATGTAGTGTAGAAAATAAACAAAAACAATACATATAAAGGGATGCGTGCTTTCTATGAGGTGTCACCCCCTAACATAACAATGTGTGCTTCCTTTGAATTGTCAAGCCATCTCCGTAGGATGCCGACACCTCACTAATCCATGTTACCCTCCATTTCATATAAAAAGAACACTCCCCTCTCACTTTTCTCTCATTTCTTCACTTCTCTTCTTCCTCTCCCCTTGCTTCCATGGCCTCCTACCCTTCCACCATCGCTACTCCACCAACCAACACCCTCTCAACTGACCAAACACCACCAGACTAGCCTCCCCCTCTAAGCGGTGGACCCTACCACCTCAAAACACCCACCCAACGCCACCATTTCCATATTCTTTTCAGCCTCCATAACTCGCCTTGATCTGCCCCATTGCAAAGGCCATAACTCCCTCAAAACTAACTCAAATTAATAAATTAATTTCATCAAACCGTTTATTTTTCCTATGGCTAGAACTTTCTAGTTGATAACTTTTTCCAGGTCCAAGCATAGCTAGCCAAAAACACCATTTTCTCCATTGCATTTTTTAGCCCGAAATGCAACCGAAAATACCCTGTATTATAACCGTCATAAATCTGTCCAAACAAAGCCAAGTTTCAAAATTCATTTTTTTAACCACGTAAAATTTCGGTGGCTACAACTTTCATGTTGAGAACTTCACACAGTTCGGAACTTATATTGTTCAAAAATCTAGTTCTTTGAACATCATTTTCTGGTTTGAATTTTCTATTCAACCAGAAAATGCTCTCTGTTCTTTTCGCCATAACTTCCTTAAAACAGATACAAATTTAGGGGAAAAAATCTAAATACTAGAGAAAAGAAAAGTCTAAAATTTTCTATTGCTCACATTTTCATATTCTAAGTGTAGAATGTCCAAAAATCCAAGTTAAGTTGACTTACTTTTTGGGCGAATTTTTGTGCTAAAAATCTCACTCAAATCCCTATCCTTCTACAGCCAATCAAGTTATACTTTCTCTAAAAAAAATAAAAGAGAGAAATTTAAAGCCGTAAGAAAGCTAAAGGTCTACCTTCAAAAGAATGGAGGAGTGGATCCCTCGGTGAGAAATCTAAATTTTTATATATAGTTATGTGAAACTATGCAAGTAACAAGTTATTAACCCTGTTTGAAAAGGCATCAATCAAAAAAGTAACATACATGTAGATCATATTGAGCACACTTGCATGAATTAGATTGTGGTAAGCATAATGGTTTGGTCCAATGTTGTATGTCATGATGCATATGCAAGCATGGATCAGGATCAGTGTAAATAATAGATCGGTGGTACAACGCAACGTATGGTTGATGCAGTGGATCATTAATGCAATGGGTCGCTCATGACCCATATAAACAATTTACGTCAATTCAGCTATGTAAACGTGGATCAGGCCGCCTATATGGATCATTTATGTGTAAACTGTTCATGCCCTCATGCAATTTAAGGCATTTGGATGTTATCTGGCAAGTGATGGAGCGTAGATTATAGCAGGAGCGTAGGTTGCTTGTATTAATAGATCACATGCGATCCATACAAATGAAGATGTATTAACCTTTTATTTCAAAGTCATGGAATGTGGGCCGCCGATGGATCATTGGCCAATATGAATGGACCGCCTACATATTGATCGCTTATATCAGGATCGCAAACGATCCTTGCATAAAAAGAGTTGGGTCGTTTGCTTCAGGGCATGGATCGCAAGTCGACATATATGGACTGTGCACATTTCAATGCAATATTTCGAGCACTCCTACATCCATCTATAAATACCCGATCACTTGCCATATAAAAGGGGTTAGATTTTCTCCTGTCGAAGCTCTTCCATTATTGATCTCAAGCACCATTCTTCTCTAGAAACTAACAAACATCTTCACCGAGCTTGATTATCGAGATTGAGTCTGATAATCATCGATATTCATGAAATTCGAGTGTGTTTCTACTATGGAATTGGGAGGTCATTTGTAAATCATTGAGAATCGTTGTAATTAATGAACAATCTTGTAAATCGATATGGATAAATCAATGAAATGCATATTCAAAGTGGACGTAGGCCTAATCAACGGCTAAACCACTATAAACTTCATTCTCTGCTTTACTTTTGTTGTTAATTACTGCTCCTAATCTTGTTTTTCTGCAACTGAAAGGTGTTTCCACACCTCACTGGGTGTTGTCCCATTTTTAGTGTTAAGATTTTAGCGCCCACCGTGGGACTCGAACCCATGAACACAAGGTTAAGAGCCTTGACTTGGAAGCTTTAAAGGCAGTTCTTTCACTATAAATTTGCAAGGTCTAAAAGTCAGGCTCGTTGAAGGGATTTCTGTGAAGACTAGAAGGTTACCGAACATTATGGCACCTTCGAAGAAGAACAATAAATCAATAAGACTTTCTGGGAATATTGGTGATGATGTCACAGCTTCTCCTCTAACAAACAATCTAACTATTGATCAAACTCTGGGAGGTGGTGTAACTCGGGGATAATTTGATGCGTTTGTAGCCGGTTTGAACCAGCAAATGGAAACTACGAATAAAATGTTGATGGACAAGTTGGATGCTCTCCTAACCGCTCAAACCAATCCTATAAATCACATAGTTGAGATTGAATTGAAGGAAAATACACATTCCTCTGCTTTGGATCACCACAGTAGTAATCTTGGACCCAGTTATAGAAGGAATTTGAGAGAAGAAGAAAATTGTGGTTTTCATGTCGAGGAAGTGGATGAGTCAGAAAAAATGTCAATGTCGCGTGGTAGAAATGGCACTGATATTGAAGACTCCAAAATGAATGCTAATGGGCTTAAACAATCCCGATCAAGAGAAAAACATTCCAAAAAGCATACTTCTCAAAAAGTTGCAAGTCCCACTGAAGGGGCACCTCCCCAAGCTGGAGGTACAGGGCCTCAGTTCGCTAACCGTGATCACTTGCCAAGACAAGCATTCGAGAAAAGGAATGTGTCCTCCTCATGAAATGACACAGTGACAAGGAGTATATTTCAGAAATGATTAAGCAAATCATGAAAGAAAGTTTGGTAAGAAATGAAGATGAAAGTGAATGGCACTTTTCCCAAGCAAGGCTCCTTTCACTGAAAGGATTTGACATGCTGAATTTCCAAAGAAGTTTGTTCCTCCAGCCATGCCCACATATAATGGAACCAATGATCCCAGTATGTTTTTATTTAAATATGAATGGCATATGAATGGTGCAGGGGTGACAGACAAGATCATGTGTCTTTACTTCCCCATCTATCTAGAAGGAATGGCCTCATTATGGTTCACTAAGCTACCGCTGAAATCCGTTGATCAATTATCCGATTTGGCAAGGAAGTTTAGGGAGCAATTTAGAGTATATACCACAAAGGCCAAAGATATCATGTTGCTGTCTGGATTGGATCAAAACCCAGGAGAATCAGTGAAGGCTTTTCTAAATCACTTCAATACTATTGTGACATAGGATGGAAACCCGGAGCCTAGGATGATACAAATGGCATTGGTTCGAGCTGTGGATAAAAGAACTGAATTTGGAAAGTGGGTAAAGATGAAAGAGCGCAACACACTTGAAAAATTCTACTAAAAGGCTGAATAGTTTATTAGGTTGGAAGATGTCCCTTCTACCACCAAAAATATAGTTAGAAGCAATACTATGGAAGACAAAGAAGGTGAAGATACTCAAGGAAACAAGAAGGATGCCAGGAGGTAGAAAAGGGAAAATAAAGCGAAAGAAAAGAAGAATGGCAAGAGGCTTCATTTATTTCAGATCCGAAGAGTTGACCCCTTTAAGTGATACCCCAGAGAATAATCTTCTTTGCCACTAAAAATGCGGGATATTATCTGAAACCACCACCGATAAAAGTAGGAGATTAGGAAGCGAATTATGGAAGATTCTGCTGCTTCCACAACCAGCCTGGTCACAAACCAATGAATGACGACTTTTGAAGAGCTTGATTGAGGAATTCATTAGGCAGAATAAGTTCCAACAGTATCCGCAGGCAACAAAACCTTCTCCAGCTTCTCAGGGGCAAAGTGCGCCTGCCAATCAACCAAGGCAGAGTGATAGAGCTCCAGTATAGAATAATGTGAGACCAGTTATTAATACCATATCGGTGGTCCTCATCCAGTGGACATGAGTTAGGGGTGATGGAGAGATATACCAATGCTCTAAAGTACATTTCGAGAGAGGAAATAGAGGAAAGATTCTTAATCCTTAACCAGTACAAAGGCACGCCCGATGGGCGTGTGCATAAAAGAATTTGACCAAAGTTGAAATTAAAGTTAAAAATGGGTAATCACTGCAGCGGTTTGTCTATAGTTGTAGGATATTGCAATTTGAACATAGCAGAACATAAAAGTCGTAATCTTATGGATAGTAAAGGTATTAGATGATGCGCGGTATCAAGTAAGAGGCATGGATGTTAATGGGAACACATACATCCAGAAAGTAAAGAACCAACAACTGATCTGAAGCAACTGCAACATGATTACAGCATGTATACATCATAAAAGAAGTTAAAAAAGAGTATAAGAAAAAGGAGCATAAATGACATCATTGTTCGATTAGGAATAGATGGAGAAAGGTACAACAATTATTACCCAAAAAACAAACATATAATTTGCAGACAAATTTTATTGAAAGTAAAGAAACCACAGGAAACTAAGATTGGAAGGTGCAATCAGCAGCAATAGTTTCAGCATGGACGATTTGCTTCTAAATCAACAAAAATCCTTTGAATTTCTTCAATCTGAAAGAAGAATGAGAAACGTGATGGAAATAAGATAAGGTTATGATAAAGAAACAACGTGTATGTGTGTATACATGTACATATGTATAAACATACATATGTAAATATATATAAAAGAAATGTTTAATTGAAAGCATACCACTTCAGGTTTGTTATAAAAAGCATCGTTACTCGAAGTCGTCCTCGTTCTCAAAGTTTTCATTGGTATCAGCCGAATTGTGTAGTAAAATATTTTTTCTAAATGTTACTTATTTATTGGTAAATAAAGTTATTGTAGACATTAAATATCAACCAAACTTAGTGATATCACACACATATGGTGAAAAAATGCCAAACTGGCTGTTAACATATACATATACATATATATACATATATATATATATCTATGTATGTATATATTTATATGCATGTGTGTAAATATGTGGTATATCGTAAATTGAGACAGTGAAAAGTTGATTACAATATAATTGTAGCAACAGTAGAAGATGATACTTCCTGGTTACATGCTTCGGTCTTTTCCATTTGTGAGTGAATGGTCGAGTGACCTGGGAAGAGAAACATAGGTGAGATATTAGTAGGTTTTTTGAAAAAGTAGGAGCAAATATAAGGTACGCAGTGTAAATGTAGGAACATGATATTTAACAATAGTAGGCCAAAATTAGTTAAGGGTGGTTCAATAAAAGGGATTGTTATTGACACTCCAAATATTGTTAAGGGGAGGTCAATTCTTTAAAAAGGGTAAGAAGGGAACATAAAAAATTAAGTACGTGATCCCCCTTAACATTTCTTGTATGATTGGGTTATTTTTAAAATTTGACCTCCCTTAACAATAATTGGAGTGTCAATAACAACGCCCCAGTAAAATTATGAACATTACATCCAAACATGGACATGGACAAAATGACATAAGATATTATGCACAAATGAATATACCATATTCTTACAAAAATTCATCAGTGCAAATATATAGGTTAGTAAATAAAATAAATACAGTCATTATTCCTTTTTTTGAAATCTTAAACACTAATATTTCAGATATAAAATTGGAAGTCAGCATTAAAAGGCGGGTAAATTGTTCTTTGGCATATTCTCTTCTCCATCAATTATTCAGTAATTTTATGCCAAAAAATTCAAAAGATAGTGTATCAATGACGATAAAAAAATTCCATAAATAATTTGAAATCATTAACAATCCCATTCCACATATCAAGTTTGCATATATTCGGGTAGTAATAAATATTCGCGTTGGATTGATAAAATAGAATTCTTCAAGCTCCTAAGCACATGTGATGTTATGAATAAGAACATCACCTGTGTTGTTACGCTAAGTCATGGAAGGTGGATTTTTTTTTCCAATTTATTGCCTACAAACCTAACATATTTTATGGCATAATGACAGTCAATATATATGCATTATGTGTTCTTGTTTATCCTCCTAAAAATTTAGTAACAAAGTTGTCAGTGGAGTAGAAGGAATGAGCATGAATTAAACCAAGCATCCATAAAAGTGGCCTAAAGATGCAAGCAGTCGAAATGTGTATTTATAAGTCTTTTTTGCCATAATTGCGTACCTATTCAAAATAATCAAATTAGATTTTCAAATAATGTGGCATGGTGTCTAAATTACATGTATGTGTGCATGAGTTATATCATGTTAATTTTCTATAGGTTTTCACCCTTTTAAATTTTATAGTGTAGAAATGTAGATCTTCTACGTAGTAGCATAATACGGTGCATTCAGGTGAAATAAGTAGTTAGTGATAAGGATAATCATTAAAAAAATGTTGCTACGGTGAGTTTTACCATCAATATGATTTGTTGTAAAAAAAATTGTCAAGTCGCAAAAATTACACAATTTAAATCTAGCATAAATCGAAAAATGATACCAATAAAATTAAAACAGCCTCATTAATTTAATACTTAAAACAGGTAAATTAAAACTACCAAGATTTAGCAAATAAATAAAATGAAACAAATCAATGAATACCAACCTTGATAACTAACAAAGTCATAACAAATACACAATTTAATCTTATATGAAATCCATAAGTAATATCAGTCAATTAAAAGTATCTGACTAATTATCAAAAAGCTGCATACGTAGCATAACTAAAAAATTAAAACAGCCAAGATGATAAAAAAATATCTAGTATGCATATCAGAAAAGATATTTATTAAGTGCATATGCATGTCCACAATCCAAATTAAAACGTGCCATGTTGCCTTAAAACGTGCATCTATTGGTCAATCTCCAAATTGACTGACTTCCATTTGTGTAAATTTTGATGATTGTAACTATTTTTTAGGCATATAAAATGTGTAGCTTCTGCTGTATTTTTAAGATTGAACATGTGCTTTCTTCTAATAGTAAGTAGACATCAACTAAATGTATCACTAAGTTATTTACAAACATTAAGCGTTTCCATCATATTTTCTCATATTATCAGGGCTGCAAAAATTTCAAGGAAATAGAAACAGTATATTGAATAATAATAGTACTAATGCTTACAAAATTATCACAGTTTTAATACATTATTTTTATTTTCAGTTTCTGCTTAATTTTTTTTTTTGGGCAAGGCCATTCTGCTTAAAACTATTATAAACATTAAAAGTGTATATGTCAAAGAAGTTTCGGAGCTATACATGTAGAAGGAAGAAAAATTGAAATATCATACTTTTGTTTCCTATAGCTTACTTATTTTTATCAATCATAGATATACATACAGGTTGGTTTAGCTGTTATGGCTGTCCACGTTGAATTCAGCTCAGTGATCTAAACCATAAAAAAAAATCATGTAATGTTTACAATAAATCAAGGACAATAAAATAGTAAATGGATATAAATAGTGTTTAAAAATAGAAAAACTCAATAGGAAATATACCAATATAATTTAATCAATGAGCATAAGTTTAAGGTTGGAGAAAATACGCGATACTTAATGCAGGTTATGATAAGTATCAACCAAGGAATTTTAAATAGAAAACGTAATCAATAAAAGGAAAAGGAATTTTATTCAATGGAAATTTTATTAATTGTGGAAGAAAACGAAACTGTATTTAAATGTAGGCAATATTTGCACAAAAGGAAGGTTAGCTAATGAGTATGAAACTGATATTATATGCATAGCAGTGGCATGTGAAATATATGTTAAAAAGTATCAGTTGTGTAAATGTAGATGAAAATAGGTAAATATTAGGTATTGAACAGAAAAAGTGATTGTAAAGGATATAAATTCTTAGAAAACTTTGTAAATATTTGGTAATTATCCATCATCAGAAGATGAAACTTCAATCACTCAATATAATTAAACATGATGGTTGGATTATCAATCTTCATGATATTTGGTAGGTATCAAATGGCACAAAAAATATTAGTTAATGCAATATAATTAACTGTACCACAAAATCATTAGGGATAAAAACGTGGAAAAGTAAAAAGCAGTAAGCATAACAGTTGAAAGTTGAGAAGAACGTCATGATATCTAATAACTTTGAAAGCGTATTCATGCTGCCCAATAATATGTCATTTCCTAAAAATGCGAAGGTAATTTCAGACTGTTTAAAAAGTCGGTAAGTACTAATTATCATAAAACAAGATTTTAACCAAACGCAAAATAATTAACTGTCATATAACAAACCAAAAAATTAAAATAATGACAACAAAAGTAGAAGCATTTAACATTTGATTAACGGATTACGTATAACATCAACTATATCAATTTTTTGTTCTTTCACTATATAATTATAAATTGATTCCTATAAATTTAAGACTGCAAAATAATGGGAGAACATCTCTAAACATACCGGGAAGGTTGAGCGCAACACTGTGATATAAAACAATCCTAGTTAGATATTAATGCTGCCTAATAATATGTTTCATGCAAAATGCCGAGAATGTATGAGACTCTGTAAATAATTGCAATATAACTAACTGTATCACAAAACAATTTTAGAAATCAAAACAGTGGGGAAAAATAAGCAAAAAGCGGGTGCAAACATATCAATTGAAGGTTTTGCATCACACTGAGACAATTTTGGCAATGTGTCCATGTTGCCGAATAATATGTCGTATCTTGCAATTTGTCGAGATTGTTTAAAAATGTCTAAATAGTTGGTAAGTATCAATTATCACAAAACAAAAATCTAACAAATACAAAACAATAAACTGTATCATAAACCAAATTAAAAGATCACAACAATGACAACAAAAGTAGAAACATTTGAGCATTTCATTAAAAGGCTAACTATAACATCCAGCTGTATCAATCTTTCTGCATTTTCATTTTGTAATTTTAAATTGGTTCTTGCAAGTTCAAATATCGCAAAGCAATAAAAAGAAGAGTAAAAACATTTGTAAACATACCATTTGAAGGTTGAACATAACATTGAAATACAAAACAAATTTTGTTATGTGTTCATGCTACCCAATAATATATTGTTTCCGGCAAAATGTTGAGGATGTTTGAAACTATTAAATAGTTGGTAAGTAGTTATCATAAAATAAAAACATAACTAATGTTAAATAATTAGCTATATCATATAACAAATTAAAAATCAAAACAATGGTAACAAAATAGAAACAACTAAACATTTAATTATGGGTAAGCACATAATTCGGCTGTCATTCTATTTGATTTTCCATTGTGTAATCATATATTGATTCCTGCAAATTCAAGATTATATGGTAAAGAAATTTTTATGGAAACTTCTGAAATAAGTGGGTAGCATAAATTGTCAATTAGTTGGCTAATTATCAGTGTAGCCAATCAATTACAGTAAACAATTTTGTCCATAATCAAATCATGAATGAATAGAAGAAACATGAATGAAGTAAATGTAAAATAAGAATATAATGGTAGTACCAAGTTACCTAACTCACAATCATTCATTTACGTATCCTCAATTCATTAATCGAACACCAAACTTGGAAACCAACCAATAAAGCAACTATTTGTGGAGGGGAACACACATCTGTTTGATTCCAATGGGAACCTTCTCGAGCTGGAAGACAAAAAGAGAATATTCCAAACACCGAAGCTACTCAGTCTTTGTCTTCAACCACCTAATGTCTAACAGCCACATTTTGGATCTGAGATGAAAGGACAACCTTCAGCCAGCCAATCTCCCTGCAAGCTAGGTAAATACAGTTTATAGAAATACAATATCTCATGACTATCTAGAAGAAGAGATAACATATGAAAAGCAGTTAAGTCAAGCACCTTCAGTAAAGCAAATTAACTGAATCAGAGTACAAATACTGAATCAATGACAACTTACGTACTTTAGTTTAATTGATGAAACGCCCCCTTTAAGCTGCTGAGTCTGCCTATTCCACCAACAAATAGTCGTAATATCTTCAAACGCCAACCCAGTTTATGTCTTTGGCGGCACAATCGGCAATAGATAGAATGAACCAATTTAGAGGTTGTAGTGTACGCCGATTAAACAACCTACAGGGGTAACATCAAATAAATTAGAGGACTTAGTATCGACGACAGAAGTAAAAACCGATTTTACCTCAGATGTCCTCATCGAGGAGGAAAAACAGTTCCTCAAGTGGAAAATCTGGAGAAGTGTGCCAGGTCTGAAGGGAATTTCAAAAATAAACTGAATGAAAGTCAGTTTGCAGATCGTCATGGATCTGGAAAGCCAAAAGGAGTAAGAGGTGAGAAGAGAAGCAATAAAAGTTTGAAACTATTATGAAAGTTTGATGTAGTTTGGAGTTGAGGTTGGGTGAGAAGGAAGAAGAAAATGAGGATATCGTTTAATTGAACAATAGTAGTGGGCTGGGCAAAGTGGTGGGTGGGAAGACGTTTTTGACCCGTGTTGCAATTTTGTACACGGTAAGAGTGCAAGGATTTTTTTGGAAGTTCAAAAAAGCTTCGCCACACTTAAAAGATTTTCTTTATTAGTAGAGATAATATCATTCTCGTAAAGCAGTAGAGAACATCTCATGATAACATCGTGTTCAGAGAGAAAGATTCAGAAGACCTGCTAGTTCCAACCCTTGACCCAATGGTGGTCAGTCGGAATTGGTCTAGCAACGGTTAAAAGGGTGCTATTCGATTGTGGTGCTTCTATCAATGTCATTTTTCGAAAGACATTCAATCTAAAGAATCTTTCAACGACCGACGTGCAAGCTTGTCAAATGAAAATCCAAGGGTTCACGGGGGAACCAAAGCAGACGAATAGGACAATTGACTTGCTTGTGGAGTTAGGAGAAGGAGAGAAGAAAGCCATTTTGAAACAAATTTGTATGCTTGTGGATGAAGTTTCAAATTATAATGCATTTCTAGGAAGGCTTGCTTTAGCCAATTTCAAAATCACACTAGCACCGTGGTGTTTAACAATGTAGTTTCCCATAGAGAACGGTGTCGGTGTGATAAGAGGAGATCAGAATACTGCTAGGGAATGTTACATCAATTAATGAAGGGAAGCTAAGAAGAAGGATAAAGGCAAGAGTGTGAAGGCCCCCTCACCCTCCTCCCCCCCGGCATTCACATACCCATCTTATAGCAACTAAAGCATAGCCCCTACACTGGCGAGCATAGCGGGGATCAAAAGGAAATGGATCCTCGAAAAAATAGTGATGGGGGATGATCGACCAGTGCCCGCGGAGATCAGGATACCTATCATAGTCCATCTAAAGGATCCTAAAGCAAGTCTTGAATATCGGGTCTCAATTGGGCCAAAAGTTGCAAAAGAAATTGATTATTTATCTAAAAGGTAAGTTGGACGTGTTCGCTTGGAGTCATGCCAGCATATGTGGCATATCTTCAGAAATGATAGTTCATGTCAATAATATGCTTATTAAATCAAAGAAAGTTATTAAGTTTTTGTTGAAGAATATTATTTGTAGGTTTGGTGCACTGCAAAAAGTAATAACGGACAATGGAACTCAGTTTGAGAGTGAGTAATTCAAGAATTTCTATGCAAAGTAAAAAATTCAGAAGAGCTTCGCAGCCATGGCTTTTCCATAGGCAAACGGGTAAGTGGAAGCTGTGAACAAAATTATCAAATCAACCGTCAAAAAGCGACTGGAAAAGGCAAAAGTGGTTGGGTAGATGAAATGCCGCTTACACTATGGGCATACCAAGCGACCCAAAAATTTGGAACTGGGCATACACCATTCTCTTTGGCATTTGGCTCTGAAGCAATGACCCCTGTAGAATTGGAAGTTACCACTCATCAAAGAATTCACTTCAATAAAGCAAAAAACGAGCAGCTAGAATTGGAAGCTCTTGATCATCTTGAAGAGAAAAGAGATGAAGCCGAGCTACGGATTGCAGCACACCAGAAAAGGATAGCCAGACACTTCAACACCAAAGTTCTATAAAGAACCTTTGAAGTTGGAGACCTCGTGCTAAAACGGGTGATGACTGGCACTAGAGCATATGGGTCTAACTG
The DNA here is from genome assembly GCA_030737875.1 of Allium sativum. Classification (NCBI taxonomy): domain Eukaryota; kingdom Viridiplantae; phylum Streptophyta; class Magnoliopsida; order Asparagales; family Amaryllidaceae; genus Allium; species Allium sativum. The sequence continues at coordinate 964,172,794 of CM060910.1, read as the reverse complement.
GGAAGCACCTTATATCATCAGCTAAAAGCTCTTGGATAGCATACTCAATTTTAAGACGGTTGATGGAATTCAAATAGCGAGAGCCTGGAATAGTGACCATTTGCGTTAGTACTTTACTAAAAGCATTATTCAATTCAATAAACCATCCATGCTTAAGGGGGTGTTGTAATTGAATATTTGTTGCATCATCATTAATAAAAGTATGTGTCTGCTTATCTCGATCAAATATTTGCAATTTTTTTTTTAAATAATTCAAAAATTGCTAAAAGCCGGTGTAACATTGCAGGCTATCTAAAGAGGCTTACTTGCTCATGACCCGAAAGACCTGGTGACCCCTACATGACATTCAGACACAAATTGTAACACCTGCACTTTACGTATCGAAGGATCGTAAAATATTTTTATTTAATTCCCTAAGGGTTGGATCATTCTCATATTTTAATATGTTGTTTATAGGGATGTGAGGCATGTCCATAATTTTTATTAATTTTTTATGTGACCATTTTGCCCCTATCAGCCTTGTATAGGGTATAACTTTTGACTAAGATCGAATCAAGTGTTGAAATTTGTGCCTTGGAAAGGAAATGATGTTTCCCTTTCCGTAGAGTGGTTACATTAAAGATTTGGCTCAGCAGTTTGGAAGGAATCGTTGTTTTAAGGTTTAACAGTTGGTTGTTCAGGTTTGGTAAGCCATAATAGGCTGATTTGGGGAGGCCTGTTGGTGGGCTAGTGGAGGCTATAAATAGGGGGTATGAGGCATGGAGAATATTTTACTTTCTCTATTCTCTCATTTGGAAGAGCTAGAGTTCCTTCATTTCTCCATTCTCTTCACCTTTCCACTAGTAAATCTTAGAGAATCGAAGATCTACAACATTTGAGGCTAGATCTACGCAAATCAAAGAGAGAGAACATCAAATAGAAGAGTTTAGAGCAAATTCTTTGCTGTTCGGATCTGGATCTAAGTGTTTTTGGGTTATTTTGGAGAATTGGTGAGTGATATGCATCTCTCACGTGGATTCAATCAAGTATATGAGTTGTATGATCTTAATTTCATCATTTTCAAGTGTTTTCTCTTAGATCAAAATCACGGTAAGTCTATTTTCATATGAATCACTATAGGATCTAATTTAGCAAATCAAAACCGGTAATTTTCATAGATTTATATGTTTATGCAAGTTAGATCCATAATTTAGTTCATATGTTCATTTATCATGATTTTGGTGAATTCTTCATAACTGTTGATGAAAATTTTCATTTCCAAGTTATTTGTAGTTTCATAACATGCTTATAGTTGTATTAGATGAGTTGGTTTCGTCGGATTTGTCGTTTGGCGAAGTTTTGCTCGAATTTTGAGTTGAAAGCTTGCTGGATCATCTCTAAATTGGGATGGATTAGTTGGCATGTGCATTGATAGGTCGATCGGTCCAAAAGGGGATGGATCAGTCTGTGTTGCATGGATGGGTCGGTCGGTCTTTGCTTTTGATAGCGGGTCGGTCGCACAGGGTCGGTTCTGAAAAAAATATTCGGGGGAAATGCCCCCGAACCCGTTTCGTAGCGCAGTGCGCTCTAGACGCTGTGGCTGATGGCATGAACGTTGTTGATTATTTCATAGCAAATGGGCGTAACGCTATGAATTGTGTTGAACCATATATCGATGTTATTTGGTTCAGTGATGTTGTGACTTCGAGGAGTATTCAAGTGAGAATATTCGAAGTGTTGAATGTGTTCGTTGATCGGTTTAGAACAACGAATGTGGTGGCCACTCAAAGGTTGTGAGTTGGAGATGGTGGAAAATGGTTACTCGAGAAGGTTGTCGTCAAGGTTGGATGACTAGAGATACGAAGGCCGAGGAGTTATCATTGTCGTAAGTTCTGGCAGGCTCAAAGCAGAGGTAAAATAGGGGCACCTAAAAGACCGGAAGGTTGCTGGTCGAGTACCCTGGGTATCGTTGAAAGACCTAGTTGTCAAGGTTGGACAAACATACGTATCGTTGTAAGGCGTATGGAGTTTATGATAAGACTGGGGTTACCATTATCCCTTGACATATGGCAAGGTTGGATGTCATGGGGTTAACGATAGTTTCGAAGCAGGATTGGCGGTGATAGCCAGAGTCTGTCATGGATGATTAGTTACCGCGTTTGTACCGTCTCACGTAGATTGTCCAACGTCAAAGGAGATGTTTCTTGGGTGCTTTTCTAATATTGGTTTAGGCCTCTAGGTCTTGTGCTTTAGGGATGTTGAACCCTATCAGGATGATTTACGTGAGATATATATAATTTGGATGCCATGAATGCTAGTGGTGTTTACTTTTGATTGCCACAAATGAGTGATTATTATGATTACCGTGGATGTATGGTTGAAGTATTAGATGTAAAGGCTATCACTGTCCGATGTGGGGAAAACAAGCTTAAGGGGGGGTGTTGTGGGTAGATTAGTTCGTTTATTTACCCATTCTCATATACTTTATTGACGATGTTAGATAGTTGTTTTATCGCTCACTAAGACTGTTGTCTGACTTAAGGTTTTATTTTTTCTTCTTATTACCTTAGGGTGTTCATTCGATTGTGGATGGGTGGACTGAGCAGCAGGCGACAGGTGATAGTTTAGTGAGACGACGATGCTGATCGATTGCGAGCTGGAGGCTTATGTACCAGTTTTATTATTATCTAGTATTTGTTTCCATTATTTGTTATTTCTACTCTGAGTGTTGTAGTGAGGAAAATTTGTACAAATTTATGTTGAAACCCTGGTGTTGGATGTACTTTCTAGTTGTTATGAAAGTATGGCTAAAATATTCTTCACCAATACTACCTACTGTATATGTTCAATTATATTTTATCTTTGCGCTATGAGTTGTACGACATGTTTCGATGGTGTTATCATACCTTGATGATTGTCCACATCTGCTTGGCACGCCTTTCAACGCATTATTCCTCATGTTTAGTGCAGGGGTTGTGGGCAGTCATCACACATATGTCCCAAGTGTCGAGTGCCATAAACATCACTTTGCATATATGCAAGGATGTAGCACATCGCCTTGCGGATCAAAGAGGGAGTCACCAATAAACATGTGCATATTATCCCTTTTACCAAAACACCTTAGCTAAATAGTCATCAATTTAATAATATGCCTGAATTCCCCTTTTTATGCCATTTCTTATTATCCAAATTTTATTATACGCAAACTCTAATCAGGCATGGAATAGGCTTCCAAAGGCTTGGCGTAACAAAAAGGAAATAAAGGAAGGAGAATAGAATCACATAGGCATATAGGCAAGACTGGAAATAAACAAAAACAGTAGAGAATATGGAAAAGGAAGATATATACACATAACTGATTAATTGTCCAACAGTAAAGGCATGTGTTTTACTTATAACAATGACATAGGTGAATAACAGTACAAAACAGGTATATCAATTATCTTATAAACACTGTATATCCTAAACCCAATTTTATTTAATTGTCATGATATAGTCCAGGAATCAAATCTGAAAATAACAGGGAACTCATAGTGGGTCTTGGTGAAGAAGAGATTAAATCTCATATATATATATATATATATATATATATATATATATATATGCCATTGTAGAAAAAGTCCAATCCTATACCTTTTGTTGTTGTATGCAAATCTTGTATTTTGAGTTTTCTCTGTAGATCAAGGCTTCTGTAGCATTCCCCCATTGTATATATTTTTGGAATAGATTTATAGAGGCAAAAGGTATGAAGAAATTGTGTGTATTAGAACAGGAGAAGCCACCAATTTATATATTTATAGAGTCAACCTCAGCCTTAAGATTCTAGGGTTTTAATCTAAACCGTACACGTAGCGTTGAGTCAGCAATGAACCTAGCTAGAAAAACAGTCCAGATACAGAGATATGAACTAACCCAAATAGTCTCTAGGTCAACCCATCCATGCTAGGGTCGACCCAGGCCGAACGTGGGTCGTCCCACAATGGTCTGGAATCCCACTTTATTTTCCCGCTTTGTCTCTTTTTAATATTTTGAATGTTTTTGAATTATATTTATATATAAGCCCTATATATGTGTACAAACTTCTAATGCTCAAAACTTCTTCATACGTTGTCTTTTTTACGCAAACTTGGGATCTATCTAAACCAGAATTCTGAGGCGAACGCAACGATAAAGCCAATTTTACTTAATTTTGAATATTTGATTAAGTAATTCCCATTTTAATTGTCTTTAATGTACGGTTATAGTGTATTAAATTTTGAGGTGTTACAATCTCCCCTACTTAATTCTGAACATTTAATTAAGTAATTCCCATTTTAAATATCTTGGAAGTATCTCGAATCATCTAAGGTCCAAGCAGATGTCTATCTAAAGACTCCCACCAGCAAGTCAGCGATCTACATGGTCGTCCATATAGCGCTTTGAAGGGTGCCATGTCTATGCTCGATTGGTAACTATTGTTGTAGGCGAACTCAACCAATGGGAGATGCTCCTCCCAAGTCCCTCCAAAGTCTAGGATACAAAGTCTTAGAAGATCCTCAAGAACTCTATTCACTCTCTCGGTATGTCCATCTATCCGAGGGTGATACACCATGCTCAAACGTAGTTGTGTGCCTATTGCCTCCTGTAAGCTCTTCCAAAACTCATTAGTAAAGATGAGGTCACGGTCGCTTACTATATTGGAAGGAACCCCATGAAGTCGGACTATCTCTTGAAGATATATTGACGCCATCCAAGTAGTCGTCCTCTTTCTCTTGAAAGGAATAAAGTGAGCGCTCTTCATCAATATATCCACTATCACCAATGTGCTCGTATTGCCCTTCCTTTATCGGGGCAATCCATCGATGAAATCCATAGAGACGCTCTCCCACTTTCATTGTGATACATCTAAGGGTTGAAGCAATCCGTCAGGTTTCCTTTGTTCAACATTTACTCGCTGGCACGTCAAGCATCGAGCTACAAATTCCACCACATTCTTCTTCATGCCAGTCCAAAAGAAAATTCTCTTCATGTCTCGATACATCTTGATGCCCGGATGGATAGTCATCCGGGAATGTTGGGCTTCCTCAAGCAATGTCTTTAGCAATTCCCCAATCATAGGGACACATAGCCTTCTATCTCGTCTTAGTCACCCTTTCTCGTTCACGGTATATCTAGCAAGGTGACTGGAAGTCTCTCCTCTACCAAGCTTATCCAAGACGTTTGCTATCTGCGGGTCCTCCCGTTGCTTAGATCCAATACTCTTCAGTAGACTAGGTCGCACCTCCAATGATGCCAACAATCTCAATGTGAAATCCATTGATGGCTTAAAATCAAAGGTCGAGATGTACTCCAAGGTCTGCCATTCTACGAATAGAGGACTCAGAGTCATCTCTTGCCTACTCAACGCGTCTGCTAGTACATTACCCTTGCCCGGGGTATAAGTTATCTCAAAATCATAGGATGCAAGGAACTCCATCCATCGTTGCTGCCTTAGGTTTAGATCCTTCTGTGAAAATAAGTACTTGAGCAACTTATGCTCCGTGTATAGCTCAAATGTTTCTCCAAGTAGATAGTGTCGCCAAGACTTCAATGCGAACACTATTGTAGCCAACTCTAGATCATGGGTAGAGTAGTTCTTTTCATGAACTCTCAGTTGTCTGCTACCATAACATACTACCCTTCCCTCTTGCATTAGAATGACACCAAGCTCTGTGCTATAAGCATCTGTGTAGACCATGAACATCTTGGTTGCATCAGGAAGAGTTAGAACTGGAGCTGTTGTCAGAGCCCTCTTCAACATCTGAAGGGCATCTTCACAATCAATGCTCCATGAAAAAGCCAAGTTCTTCTACGTTAATTAGGTAAGCGAGGATGATACCCTTGTGTAGTCCTTCATAAACTTCTTATAATAGCTTACTAAACCTAGAAAATTTCTCACCTCCGTCACATTCTTTGGAGCCTTTCTAACTTGAACTGCGACGACTTTAGCGGGGTCCACTGCCATCCCGTCCTTGGAGACGATTGATGCCATCCAAGCAGTCGTTCTCTTCCTCTTGAAAGGAATAAAGTGAGCGCTCTTCGTCAGTCTATCCACTATCACCAATATGCTCGTATTGCCCTTCCTTTATCGGGGCAACCATCGATGAAATCCATAGAGACGCTCTCCCACTTCCATTATGGTACATCTATGGGATGAAGTAATCCGTCAGGTTTCCTTTGTTCAACATTTACTCGCTCGCACGTCAAGCATTGAGCTACAAATTCCACCACATTCTTCTTCATGCCAATCCAAAAGAAAATTCTCTTCATGTCTCGATACATCTTGTTGTCGCCCAGATGGATAGTCATCCGGGAATGTTGGGCTTCCTCAAGCAATGTCTTTAGCAATTCCCCAATCTTAGGGACACATAGCCTTCCATCTCGTCTTAGCCACCCTTTCTAGTCCATGGTATATTTAGCAAGGTGACTAGAAGTCTCTCCTCTACCAAGCTTATCCAAGACGTCTGCTATCTGCGGGTCCTCCCGTTGCCTAGATCCAATACTCTTCAGTAAAGTAGGTCACACCTCCAACGATGCCAACAATCTCAATGTGAAATCCGTAGATGGCTTAAAATCAAAGGTAAAGATGTACTCCAAGCTCTGCCATTCTACGAATAGAGGACTCAAAGTCATCCCTTGCCTACTCAACTCATCCGCTAGTACATTACCCTTGCTCGAGGTAAAAGCTATCTCAAAGTCATAGGACGCTAGGAACTCCATCCATTGTTGCTGCCTTAGGTTGAGATCCTTCTATGAAAATAAGTACTTGAGCAACTTATGATCCGTGTATAGCTCAAATGTTTCTCCAAGTAGATAGTGTCACCAAGACTTCAATGCGAACACTATTGTAGCCAACTCTAGATCATGGGTAGAGTAGTTATTCTCATGAACTCTCAGTTGTCTGCTACCATAACATACTACCCTTCCCTCTTGCATCAGAACGACCCCAAGCTCCGTGCCATAAGCATCTATGCGGACCGTGAACATCTTGGTTCCATCAGGGAGAGTCAGAACTGGAGCTGTTGTCAGAGCCCTCTTCAACATCTGAAGGGCATCTTCGCAATCAATGCTCCATGAAAAAGCCAAGTTCTTCTACGTCATTCGGGTAAGAGAGGATGATACCCTTGTGAAGTACTTGATAAACTTCTTATAATAGCCAGCTAAACTTAGAAAACTTCTCACCTCCGTCACATTCTTTTGAGCCATTCAATCTTGAACTGTGATGACTTTAGCGGGGTCCACTGCTATCCCGTCCTTGGAGACCATGCCCTAGGAACCTTACTTCCTTTCTCCAAAAGTGACATTTAGAAAATTTTGCCTTGAGCTGATGCGATCTGAGAGTGCATAGAACCTCTCCTAAATGTTGGGAATGCTCCTCCTCATTCTTTGAGAAGATCAAAATGTCATCCACAAACTTGTTCAGAAACTCTCTAAACACCCTACTCATCAAGTCCATAAAATAGGCTGGTGAATTGGTTTGCCCAAAAGGCATAAATAGCCACTCGAAGAAAACGTTTGGAGTTCTGAATGCAGTCTTATCAATGATGTCCTCTGCCACTCTCAGCTGATGAAATCCTATGGCCAAATCCATCTGTGAGAAAACTGATGTGCCTACTAGCTGATCAAACAGGTCGTCAATTCTCGGTAGCGGGTGCCTATTATTCTTGGTGAGCTTATTCAGCTCCCTATAATCCACACATAGATGAAGTGAGCCATCCGCCTTAGTTGTTAAGACGATTGGAGCTCCCCACTCTGATATGCTCCATCTAATAAAACCTTTCTCGAATAGCTCCCCTACTTGATTGTTAAGCTCCCTCCTCTCTTTAGGAGCCATGTGGCGCACTGTCAGAGCAAGTAGCTTCGCATTCTCAACCAAGTAAATCCAAAATTCTATCTCATGCCTTGGAGGTAGTCCCTTAACTTCGTCAAACACATCCAGGTAATCTCTGACTATGGGTACATATCGCAAATCATCAATAGAAAAATCATCCGGTTCTAGAAAACTGGCATCACCGACCCCTGTGGGTCGTAGGAAATTTTAAGAGTCCTAGCATGACAAGTAATAAGTCTAATCACTCTCTTTTCACAATCAAGAATGACACTATACATGGCTAGCCAATCCATGCCTAGAATAAAACCATAGCCTATAAAGCCCAACACGTATGCATTGCATTCAAACTCGATGCCCAAGATAAAAATTCTCAAACCCCTACATATCATGGATAAATGAGTCATGCCTCCTACGGGGTTTGAGATCGCTACAGGATCAGAGACTATACTGGTATTAAGGTGCATACTATCTACTAAAGAACTGGATATAAATGAATGTGAAGCGCCAGATTCAAACAGGGTCTTAACAGGATAGTCAAAAAGGAAAAATCAAACCTTCAACCGTGACTTTCCTACCTCGATCAGGTCTACCAGCCTATAAAGCATGTACTTGTCCATAAGTTCATGCCCCTTGTCCTTGCTTGCTAGGGCATTGCTTAGTGAAGTGTCATACTTGTCCACAATTAAAGCCGACTTTCTTTGCCTTTCTACAGTCCTTCACAAAATGACCCTTAGCTCCTCATCCATAACACTTGATATCTTTCTTGATCTGAGCCTTGTCAGGCTTTTCTCCTTTCTTTTGCTTTCCTTTTTTGGGCCGCCATTTCTGTTTCTCGTCCTTAGCTTGTGTCTTTTCAGTCTTACTGTCTTTCTTCTCATCCTTGCCATCTTCGTGCATAAGATCCATGTCAACCAGCCTTTCAAAAGCCGCCCACATCGGTATATGAGATAATGCAAGTCCTTGGAGAGGTTGATTCAATTATCTGGCAAATCTAAGCGCCTTCTTATGGGTTGTATTTGCTAAGTCCAGACCAAATCTTTCCAACTAATTGAACTTATTCACATAATCCTTAACAAACATGTCCCCTTGTTTCAAAGCCAATAATCTTTCCATCTGTAGTCCTTCTTTCGCTTGAGATAAAAACTTCATCTCGAATCTCTGTCTGAAATCATCCAAAATAACTACTGTAGTTGTGCCTGCATTAGCTCCCACCAGTAAAAATCTTCAGCCTTTAGTTGCCATGCAGCCAACTATATCTTCATCCTATAATTGATCTCAGAAAGACCAAACAAGTTCTCTATTTCTCTTATCCAACTCCATACCCCGACATAGCTATCGGTACCGTAAAATGGTTTTCCTCCTATAGCGCAAAAGTAGTTACATAACTTAGAAAAGTTATCTACTCATGGAGGTGGAGCTACTACGGCTTATTTGGGGGTGAGGCATCACCTTAACCTCCGGTAGGTGCCGTAGCCTTAAGATACCTTCGGAACAATGTCGGTAGCGGAATGCCCTCAGGTAGATTGGGTGCCCCAGACTTGCTGAAATGAAAAGAAAAAAAGGATTCTACAAGAGATCGAGAGAATATTGAATATGGCTTGAAGGGATATGTTTTTCAAAAAAAAAAATTTATTTAAAAATACTTTGCTTTTGAAAACTATTTTAAAAACCTTTTCTCCAATCTTGTAACCTTCGGCTCTGATACCAAATGTGACGACCCACATCCGTTAACGTCACTCATAAGAGAATGCATTAAGTTTTGCGCAGCGCAATAGGTAAAAGTACAGAAATTCATAAGATAGATATAAAATAAGCAGCAAAAAATTTCAACTTCATTATTAAAAATAAAACATAGTCTTAAACAGGTTACATCAAAACCAAGCATCTAAAATCTGTCTCATGAAACAAAATAACAAAGTGCGGTAATATAAAGCCATATCCCTCATAGTAAGTTGTAACAGAGTAGAAAGCAAGTCAAAACGATACATCTCAGAAAGTCCAGATCTGAGCTGAAAGAGAAAGTCCTAATCACCGAGGAGTGCTACCACTCTGAGGACCCGGGAGGAAAGGAAGAAAGAAGCGAAAACAAAAGGGTCAGACATAAAGTCTGGCGAGTTCAAGTGATTTTCAAATATGCATAAAATAGGAATACCAAGAAAGGTAAAAAAGACTGGAAGAGAAAGTACAATACCATACAAGATAACAGATAAACTAAATAGAACAGTAGGATAGACAGGAATAACAGGAATAAACTATGATTGAGTAATGCTTCACATTTATATCCCTAAAACAGGTTATGTCTACCCCAATACTTGTATAAGAGGTAAACAGGATTAGGTTTTTAACCTAACTACATAACAGAAAAATTAGGCATACCCTGATTACATAACAGGATTAGGAGATCCTAATTACATAACAGCAGGATTAGGTATACCATAATTACTGCCCATGCGATCGGCTCCCTAATATGTAAATACCATGTGTCAGCTCCGACAGTAGGGTGTATCACTACCTAACCCAACAATTTATATAACACAAACCTATTTACTGGTGTTACAATGGCGTAGTTTCCATAATCAGACTCATGCATGCTCATGACTCTGCTTGAACGCGCCTATACCCACCTTCCCCATGTGAATCTCTAACTATATTGTTCAGTAAAGTGTGCCCTGGCCCCTACGTACTGTGAGGCCCTCTATCAAAATACCAACAGGGATACTGACTAATATGGGTTCCAAACAGCAGATTGGCACATGCCAAACCCCCTAAGCTTGTGCCCCCAAGTAACTAGGATTTAAGAATCCCCAAAACCCGATACAACAGTAGAACGAGGGACCTCTTAGCTTATTAATAATCATGTTTAACCTAGCAGGTTTAGGTTTACTAATAAGCATGGTTGTAAAATTACATGTCTTTATATGTGTACAACCCTTCCTGAAAACACCTGCCCAGACGTATACAATTTCTATAGTGGTTCAGTTTATTAACCTACATCTGGTACTTATAATATTCTAACTTGTCATTTAATGTCTATATTAAATCAAATCTAACTTGTTTATACATATGCATACTATTCATTCAATTATGCCCGCAAATTACAGCATGTACAGGTTCATGCCTATAATCCATTTTTATCAATTTACAACAAGTATATGCATATTACCTTTTTTAATCAAATATACAACAAATATAATCATGTGCATATTATCCCTTTCCCAAAACACCTTAGTTAAACAATCCTCAATTTAATAATATGCCTAAATTCCTCTTTTTGTGCCATTTCTTATTATCCAAATTTTAAAATGGGAATGGTCTAGGCTTCTAAAGGCCTAGGCTCGGCATAAACAAAAAGGAAAATAGAGGAAGGGGAATAGAATCAAATCACATAGGCATATAGGCAAGACTGGAAATAAACTAAAACAGTAGAGAATAGGGATAAGGAATATAGATACACATAACTGATTAATTATCCAACAGTAAAGGCATGTGTTTTACTTATAACAACGACATATGTGAATAACAGTGAAAATATGTATAACAATCATCTATAAAAACAGTATATCTTAAACCCATTTTTTTTAACTGTCATGATATAGTCTAAGAATTAAATCTGAAAATAACAGGGAACTCACAATGGGTCTTGGTAAAGAAGAGATTAAATCTCATATATATATGCCATTGCAAAAAAAGTCGAATCCTATCCCTTTTGTTGTTATATGCAAATCTTGTATTTTGAGTTTTCTCTATAGATCTAGGATTCAGTAGCATTCCTCTATTGTATATGTTTTTAGAATAGATTTATAGAGGCAAAAGGTATGAAGAAATTGTGCGTATTGGAATGGGAGAAGCCACCTATTTATAGATTCACAAAGTTAACCTCAGCCTTTATATTCTAGGGTTTTAATATAATCAGTACACGTAGTGCTGAGTCAGCAACGAATCTAGTCAGAAAAAAAATCCAGATATAGAGAAACGAACCAGCCCAGATCGTCGCTGGGTCGACCCATCCATGCTAGGTCGACCCATAGATCGACCCAAGCCGAACGTGGGTCGTCCCACAACAGTCTGGAATCTCGGTATATTTTCCCACTTCGTCTCATTTTAATATTTTGAATGTTTTTGAATTATATTTATATATAAACCCCTTATATGTATACAAACTTCTAATGCTTATAACTTCTACATACATTGTCCGTTTTACACAAACTTGGGGTCTAGATGAACAAAATTCCAAGATGAATGCAAAGGTTATGCTGGTTTTACTTAATTTGAATATTTAATTGAGTAATTCCCATTTCAATTGTCTTTAAAGTATGATTATAGTGTATTAAATTTTGGGGTGTTACAACAACCATATTGGGATGAAAGAATGCTTAGAAAATATACCACAAGCTCATCACGACATTGCAATAAATAAAAGATTTGCACTCGATAAAGAAGCTAATACATTGGAAATACATCAGGTGAAGTACAATAAACAAATAGCATTTTAATTTCATTGAGCAAGTTTTTACAAAGTTCAAAAGCGAGGACCGACACTCGCACTAAATCCGATCAAAAGAAACTATAGATAATAACACTAAACAAGCGGAATAAGCAGTCTAACGTCTCAATCCTTCTTCCCGGCTTTAGAAGAGCTTCCGGACTTTAATGGGATTTTTCCAGGTCTGGTCGAAGGTGTTTTGATGATGGGTTGGCTCACATCTCTATCTTCTTCATCATCTTATGGAATGTCAAGAGAAGGCGAAACATGTGTCTTCTTAAGGGCACTGCATTTTCTCCTGCGTCTTTTCGATGGAGACTCGATACCTGAAGATGGAATTTCTGAATGGTCCTTAACATCTTTCTCCAGTCTCTCTTCTAGATCTTCGACATTTTCTACTCCCCTTCCAGATAAGACAGTCGGGTCGTTTAAACTGTGAAGTGCGGTAATCTTCTCTAATTGTGATCCAGGCTGGGAAGCGGAGGTTGACTCGATAGATAAAGAAGGATCGCATGGCGGAGGGGTGACAGTCAAAGTGCTTCTCGTCACTTGTATAGAAGGAGTAAAGATAACTTCGATTGCCTTCCCTACAGGCACGATAGGAGAAGGCTTCAGGGTGTCTAGGTCTAATTCAAGTGAATAATAAGCAAGGATTCATAAAACCCATATGGAGTGAATAAGAAGTCCGACTGGACTGGATTAGTATCGGTTTTACCTGAGATGAGAGGGCTTCCGACGTTTATTTCATAAGAGTTTGGGTCATCACCATTGCCATCATTGTCGATGAATGTTCCTCAAGAACCTCTTTCTTTTTGCCAAAAGTGGTAGTGGGCTCAGTGGAAGGCACCGCATGAGGTGGTAGCATTCTTCTAGGCCGAGTGAGCATCCTTAAGCTGGGTGCTTAACATGGTTTCCCTTTGCTTATGGGAAGAGAAAACATCAGTGAACTCTTCCTTAATCCTCTGATTTTCAGCCTCTAGCACCTAATTCCTCTTTGCAAGAAATTCAATGTCAGTATCGCGTGCCTTGAGTGTTCTGTCCCATTCGGCCTTGTCATTCTCTATAGTCAGCAGGGCCTCACAATTAAGTTGTTGACTCTTTGGAGTTCATCAACTAGATTTTGCCAATCAGCCAACCTATTGGGATCATCCTTCATTGTCTCCAGATTCTTAAGAATTACCTCTCTATCCATTGGATTTATATTCAAGTCGAAGCGAACTCCTTTTAAGAACAAATGGGGAAATCATGTAGAGAGTGTATCAGGTGTTGTTGGGAGAGAGTAATGGGGCCTTCAAATGATTTGGTGGATGTCAATAGAAGGGAAAGTAACAACCGGAGGTGCAATTGGGTTAAGGATTGTAGAAGTCTAAATAATAGTAATAGGATCCTTGTCTGCTCAAGCACGTTTGTGTGAATCATCCCCACCATAATCCTTTTCCCAGTCATCACTTTCCTTCCTTTTATTCCGGTCATCTTCCTCCAGTCTATCTCGGTCATGATGACCATCACGAGCTTTCCTACTCCGCTCATCCATTACCTGTCGATCCCATGCCGCTTAGGCCTTTATCGCCCTTCTTTCTTCATTAGTCTCCTTATGATAATAAGATGGTGCATAGTGTCGCTGATCGTAAGAACCTTTGTATCTGTTGAAGTCATTTAGATGTGAATGGATCATTGCTTGACTTGAAATAAAGGGAAGAAGAAGTTGAGTGTTTAAAACATGAAACACTAGAGCAAGACAGAAAGATACGCATGCAAGATATCAAAAGCCCTATGTATGTGTTATGTGTAATCTAATGCACGTCAAGCAACGAACCACTCGTCGTTTTTGGAGTCAAAGAGGCCATAATCTTAGAGATGGATTTTCGTGATGGAGGAGTAGGGGCAAAGTCAGAAGATGTCTTTGAGACTGACGTGGTAAGTTTGGACGTTTCAATATCACTTGTAAAAAGATCGTCTGAGGTTACAACGAGGTTGCTTAAACCCCCATATATGTCAAATAATTCGCTTTCAATTGTGATTAGAAACATAGGGTTGGTGTTGCCTCTTTTAACATTAAAATCGCATTTACTCGCGATCTCTCCCTCTTCAAGCTGCTCACCAATCTTTATAGGAGTTTTTCCCTCACGATGAGTAATTTCTCCTTCCTCGGTGACGGAAGGTAGTTTAGACTGGGCAGGCGATCCAGCTTTGCCAGCCGGGTCCGAACACTTCTTTATACGGTCTCCTCGACAAAGTTTTTTGATGCAACATATTATCCAGAGGTTGGGGCATCCGATGCCTCGGTCATAGAACGAGATGCAGAAGAAATCTCTCGAGGAAGAAAGGATTGAGAGGAGTCGAGCAACCCAACCGGTGAAGAAATCCTTCCTCGATCAAGTACTTTTTAGTCCTCTCCTTATCCTAACGGCCTTTAGAGTTTCTAAAGTGGATTGACCGCTAGAATATTTGAAAGGAGATGGCAGTTCTAAAAAAGGAATGGAAAATTTAGTGTGTGATGATTGGGACGTAGAAAAACCAGATGAAGATCTTTAAATAGATATGCTCACCTTCTTCCATCCAAAATCCATAAAAGCTTTCCAGGCATCGAACAAAAAAAATTGGTTCACAAATCCTGAAGCACTATCTTGTAAATCAAGAATAAGCCGATGATTTCGAGCTCCTTAAACAAATACAATAGAAGGATGTTCTTTTCTCCTTTTGAATACGCATAAGTAGCAGATGTCCTAAAAAGTAGGCATACAATGAATTGTCCTCATTAAAAGCACGAATATCCCCATTAATATGGCATAACCATACAGATGCAGCTGGCGCAATCGCAAAGCGCCAAAGGACCATCTAACAGAATGGATTAAAAGGAGGAATGGCTCCACTCATGCACATATGTCTGCTAAGTAGAACAAAGCCAAAAGGCAGACGATCTGCAAACTCCTCTTTCCCCGATAATCTTGCGTCAGTTTCGGGAATACCAAATTGAGCGCATACTTGATTAAAAGCACGCTGAGATAACTTTGAGGAGCATCTCTCAGGCGGATTGTCAAGAGGACGGAGAACAGGAAAATCTGGCCTGCTTCCGACCCTAAAGCTATAGTCGCTCTAATCTCAGAAACTTGAATAGAAGCTCCAATTTGAGCAAAAGTGGCCACTTCTTTAGAATGACGACGAGTCATCTGTCGAGTGTCTATCTTACACAAGGAATCTCATTCTTAAGTAATTTACAGGTGTGTATTTCCTAAAAGTGTGAAGTGTTGTGTAAATTATATAAGTTATCAAAAGACGAAGCTTGAAATCTGTAGTTGGCGTGTGTCAATTAGCGGATCTCAAACATCATCGCAATTTTAATTAGGGTGTTGTATCTATGTGAGCAATGTTCTACAAGTCATAAACAGTTGAAAGAAACAACTTCGCATAGATGCTTCACTCAAATCAATAGAGATTCTTTGTACTTCATTTTTATTGAATAAACTAATCCGTCGTCGACATGGGAAATCGACGATGAAATAATTGCCCAACAACCCATTGTCAACTTGTTCGGTCATTTTCAATTCGAGTCATCTTCAACAAACCCATTTTCAACTTGAAAACTCGGTTCTGTGGATCACATACTAATAAAGTTCAACCAATGTATCAAGATTAGCCGTCCCTGATCAAAACAATATAAATGATTGGAGGTCCCTGATTCCAATCCCATTTTTGTCTAAAGTGCACGATGTGTAGAGGATCGCAATCAAATTTGTTCAACTTCAAAAGCTCCAACCATTAAGTAAAAGACCAACAAATTAAAAGATGATCAATGCACATAGGATCGGGCTCAGCAGTCTCTGACCGGAGCAAGCTCAACGGTCGAAGGCTCCGAAGCTCCGATCCATCACTTAATCAAGATGCACGATCTACCAAAAAACCTGACCGAGTTCCATTGCCAAAATTCACACCATGTTCAACTCGAAGCGCGGTCTATTAAAAGATCATCATGCCAAATTCGATTCATTTTGAACTATAGCCTAATGGGACAAGCAATTGAAAAAAATTACACATCACTCAAAAATTCTAACGACCAGCGTGTTAAATCGGTTCAACATGAACTTTTATTGAAATTCACGCATCGTCCTCAAATCATGAACAATCGACATACCGAAGACACAAGTCATTACACAAAAATACGAAGCACAATTCATCGGAGCATGCAGTTAACACATGAAATCACACGATGCTCTAAGAACCCTAAATAATCGACATGACAAAACCAATTCAACGAAAACTTTAAGAAGGCTGACACCTACGATGGTTGTCGATGATCGGAATCGGTCAGAAATCGAAACCGCTCAGAAATCGGAATCGATCAAGAAGTCAAGGTAATTTTGGGGTTTAATGAAACCGTGGTGGTCCAGATCTAACAAAGCAGTCACAAACGGTTTCGGATAGGGTGGAACTGTGTTGATGGATGAACTAGAGTAAGGCCTGAGATGTTTTGATGATCAGTAGCGGTGATCAGTCTACAGCAACGAGAGTTGATCAACGAGAATCTTCACTTTTAGGTTAAAGTGGTTTCTCAAAAACCTAGGTTTCTGAAATGCTATTTTTGGCAAATGAAAAAGTAAAAGAAGCGATAGTTCTAAAATAGGATACAAAGCTGATTTGAAGGAGCGCTTGGGATCTATCAAAACCGGGTCGCCCATGATCCATGTGGAGACATTTGCGGTCCATCAGCATGGGTAGCCTATGATCCATTCAAAATGGGTTACTTATGATCCACTATTATCCATATGAATTATTCATTTCGAAGCACACATTTTCTCCGATAATATATGCTTCGAGGGGAAAATATTAACCCCGTTTGAAAAGGCTTCGATCTAAAAAAATAACGTACACGTAGATTAGGTTGAGCACACTTGCATGAATCAAATCATGGTAAGCATAATGGGCTGGTTCAATTTGTATGTCGTTATGAATATGATAGATCGTGATGCAAGCATGGATCGGGATCGGTGTAAATAATAGATCGATGGTACAATGCAATGTATGGGTGATGCAGTGGATCGTTGATGCAATGGGTCGCTCATGACCCATATAAAAAATTTACGTCAATTCAGACTTGTAAATGTGGATCGGGTCTCCCATATGGATCATTTATGTGTAAATTGTTCATGCCCCATGCAATTCAAGGCATTTGGATGTTATTTGGCAAGTGATGGAGCGCGGGTTATAGCGGGAGCATAGGTTGCTAGTATTAATAGATCACATGCGATCCATACAAATGAAGATGTATCAACCTTTTTTTTCAAAGTCATGGAAAGTGGGCCACTAATGGAACATTGGTCAATATAAATGGGACTCCTACATACTGATAGTTTATATCAGGATCGCACACGATCCGTGCATAAAAGAGATATGTCGTTTGCTTCAGGACATAGATCGTAAGTCAATATATATGGACCGTGCACATTTCAGTGCGAGCTTCCAAACGCTCCTACCTCCATCTATAAATACTAGACCACTTCCCATATAAAAGCGGTTAGATTTTCTCCCACAGAAGATCTTCCGTTATTGATCTCAAGCATCATTCAAAAACTACCAAACGTCCTCATCGAGCTTGGTTATCAAGATTGAGTCCGATAATCATCGATATCCGTGGAATTCGAGTGTGTTTCTTATGTGTAATTGAAAGATCATTTGTAAATCATTGAGAATTGTTGTAATTGAAGATCAATATTGTAAATCGATATGGAGAAATCAATGAAATGCATATTCAAAGTGGACGTAGGCCTAATCAGCGGTTAAACCACTATAAATTCTATTCTTTGCTTTACATTTTCTGTTAATTACTGCTTCTAATCTTGTTTTTCTGTAATTGAAAGGTGTTCTCACACCTCCTTGGGTGTTAGCCCATTTTTGGTGTTAACACTAGTTAAGTAGTTATGGTTATTTAACATTGTAACCCATTTTATTTAATAATGAATAGTGAAGTAAAGATGTGGTATTTATGTGATAATGATATGATTATTATAAATGCATATGTTAATTGATGATTGTGTGTATTGTGGTTAATTTGCTGGTAGATAAAACATGTAAGCGTTAATGGTTTAAGGCATATATGGTATGAACTATACGATGATATTGGTGGATGAATGTTGGAATGATCCTAAATGATGTGTTATAGGTTACCATAATGAATTATACCCAAAAATTTGAATTTATGGATATTGGGTAAGTTTGAATAATTTAAATGAATATTTTATTCATTTAAAATAATAAGTGAGTAATAAAAGTTGGGTTTTTAATTTCAATTTTTAATTTCAAAATGATTTTGGAATGAAGTAAATTTGTTTATGAAAAACATTTAAAATAACGAAGATATATTTGAAATTTATTTCAAATATAAATAGTATATTAAAAATTGAATTTGAAAATAAAAAATTACTTTAAAAGTGAAGTTCGGTTTGAGTACATAGAAAGTATTTCAACTCGATTTTATTTCATAAACTATCTTATTTATTTTTATACTAGATTTTTGGAAAGTATGAGTTCAAATGGATAAAGTTTTGAAAAATAATATGATTTTAATAATAAAATAATATTATTATGTTCATATTGAATTTTGAAGTTAAATATTGAAACGTTGTTTTCAGACAAGTTTGGATATGTTTTATAATCATATTAAAGTGAATTGGATAGGTTTTTAATTTAATTCAGTTATGGTCATAATAGGACTCGTCGTACAACGATATTTCGCGAATTTCGACCGTTGACTTCAAATTAATGTATCAGAAGATCTGACCGCTGGATTTTCCGAAAACAATAAACATTTGGTTTGTAATGAAAAGAGTTTTCTAAGGCAAAAGGAAATTTTATAATCCAGCGGTTAGATCTTGAAACAAGTCCAAAACAAATTTTGAAAAAGTCACTATGATTGCAGCTCGTTGACCATAACGAGAAAAAGACAATTTTAAACAAATAAAAATATGAGAAAATTTTGTAAAATCATTACAAATCTTTAAAAGCGGTTTGAATTGGGAAAGCGAAATTTTGGATAATATTAAAGTCAGCTTGACTTAACTAATTAAAATAAGCCTATTCGCAGCGCTTTTTGTAACACTACTACAATATTTTTCGAAAGGGTTTATTTAAGGGTTTTTAACTCATTTTTTTCACCTATGACTTAAGTAATAATTTTCTAATGATAAATAAAATGTTTTTGGGAAGTTAAAATGGAATAATCTTTTAGATATTCGATATCTGAAATTGTAATTCAAATTTTACTATTCGAGGAATTTGGAAGGTACTTCGTACTGTTATTCCATGTATAGTAATAGTTGATTTTAGGATGAGTATTGAATATAAGAAATTTTAAATTATATTTAATTGGTGTGGGTTTTATTGTGAATGGTGTTTTAAATGATATCATTCTCTAACCCAAGATCGAATATGACTTGGAATTGAAGAAAAAATATGTTGGATAAATATTTTTGATTAAGGTAAAGTTTTCCCAATTAAAGTAAATTAGATTTGGATGGAAAAAATCCTCAGATATTGGATATCGAATATTGAATTCCGTTATTTAAACAGGTACTACTAGAGGAATTTGGAAGGTATTTATATCGTTATTCCACTTATAGTATTTGTTGGCTATGAGAATTTGTATTGAATATAAGTTGATATAATTTCTATTTAAAATCTTATATTTAATATGAACTGATTTTGGCCTTGTTGATGGCTTAAATAACATTATTCTTTAACCCGCTAAGATTAAGTTATGGTTTGGAATTTTTAAAGGACTAAGATCTTTTAAAGGCTAATCAAGATGGGCGCTTTATGATTTGATTTAAATTTGGGTTTTAGAAAGAAGCAAAGAAACAATGATTTAATAAAGAGTTAATGAATGATTTAAAGATTTTAAAACCTGACCTATCTTTGATTTAAAAAGATGAGTTGTAAAGAGAAGTTATGAAATGAATTAAGATCGTTTAAAAAGCTAATGAGGAAATGCTTAATGATCTTATTTTGGAAATGAAAGGGAATTGGAAACTAACGAATCTTGATAAAAGATTTTAACTACTTTTGATTTAAAAATATATGCTTTGAGAAGGATATATGAAATTAATGATTTCCATAATAAACTTTTATTTGATTAATCGAAATGAAAACGAGACTTAGTGAATCTGTATTTCCATATAATTCTAAAAGAATGATTGTTATTTGGAAAGATCGGGATCAGACTTAGGTCTGCAGACCATTCCAAATAAGAATAAAACATGATGAAAGATATTTGATGACACTGTTGTAGACCGGGAACCTTCACCCCGAAAGGACTGCTTGGTGAATGTCTCAAATGGATTGCTTCCATTTGAAGATGGTTTTATATCAGTTAAGGGGCAGTGGTCCTGACGTATTTTAAGGAATCCCATATTGCAAGAACCTCTCTCCTTTATTATACGAGGAATAAGATACCTTCGGTTTTGTTCAGACCCGTAACAAACTTTTATGGATATGTGTCTGACGTTTATCTAGTAGAATGTGATTGATTTTTGCTAAAAGTATTTATGTTGGTGGCGGAGAATTTATTCTCTTATCTTAACACCCTTCTTTGAGACGTACAAGCTCAAAGGTGATACGGTTAGCGATTATCGATTATATGTTATGGGAACACATTGTAGCATGCTAAGTGATGATTAAAGCATGGCATAGTGTAGCGTAGCATTTTGTAACGAGACTTTGACAAGCCTCATGCCCCAGTAAATGACCTAAACAGGAAAGATGCAACAAGCTTTGGGTTATCATCCCTTTGTAGATAGAAAGGGTACCATGGTCTGGAGCCCAGGTATTACCTTAGTGGTGAATTCTTTTTTTTTTTTTTTTGTGGTTGTTGATGTTGTAGGGCCTTGGTTTATGGATTGGTAACGACCGAGAGACGATATACTTAGGGCTGATCCACATAAGGAGATCCCGTCTTATGTGGGCAGAGAACAGATCTGGTGTTCCATAGTTCTTGGGGCATCTCTGTAGAGATGTGCCCATTGGTAGGGAAGTTCCTTAGT
Organism: Allium sativum; assembly: GCA_030737875.1. Lineage (NCBI taxonomy): Eukaryota > Viridiplantae > Streptophyta > Magnoliopsida > Asparagales > Amaryllidaceae > Allium > Allium sativum. Next base: position 964,151,451 of record CM060910.1, on the reverse strand, counting down.
CCGGTCATATATTGGAAATTCATTCTCCACTACGAGTTTGAACGGTTTTAGTTGTAAACCTATATAGCGATATAATATATGGTACCTATGCCATTTAAGATTGATACATTTATTTGTGAAAATGATTTCCACACTCAACACTAATAATACTAAAAGAGAATTTTATGTATCAAGCATGTTTGACTATCATAAGGGGCAACCTCTCCTAATTTGCGTTTGCATGTGTGTGTGACAAGAGACCTTATGGTAGCTTCATTTTCCCAAAAGCATTGCGAGTTTTATGAATCGACATTCATATTGAGGAAACTCGTTCCGTGTTGTAAGGCATTATCCTATGATTTAGCTAACTTTAAAATAAATGTGAATAACAGTTTTGCTTCTCATACAAGTCTAATGACTGACTTGGAGTTTATTATTTATCCCTATACTCTGGATGCCTATTATTTTCCACACAGGCAGCTACTAGTTTAGATTTTGCGAATTTTTATAGCAGGATTCTAGATTATGGCTGGAGCTATACTCTGGATCATTTCTTAGTCTTCTACTGAGAGTTTATGTTACTTCCAATGTGTATTTTTCGCTATGTATTTTTTGTGTGTACCCTGTGTTAGGGATTGCGAAATGGATCGCTAAGGCAAAACAAACACTAGAGGGGGGTGAATAGTGTTTTTGAGAATTTAAATAAAATCTGAAACTTATGTGAACTATTATATGGATCAAACACCACAACTACAATCAGAGAACCACATTTAAACACAAACACAAAAATAAATAGAAATAAAATGCAGAAAAGGAAAGAACACTCCATATTTTATACTGATTGCTCCTACGTCCAGTCCCGCACAACGCCGGATTGTGTAGAGCTTTATTACTATGTCAATATCCAATTACAAACCCCTTGATTTTACGGCTACAAGAGATACCACCGATTCCAACCTCCTTGGTTTCACGAGTACAAGGGATACCACCAATTACCCTTTATTGATTTCACAGCTACAAGGGATACCACCGATTACTTTACTCAACCCAAACAATTACGAAAATCCCTATAACTTTTCAGTAGCACTTGATTCAGAGAGTAATGAGTAGAGAGTGCAAAGATAAAGAAGGTTAATGAAAAAAGAATTGAATTCGGTAAAGTATAGGTATAGAAATCATAAAAATGATAAGAAATAATTGTGTAATGAAAAGTGTAATAACCCGGAAAATGCGAGCCAATTTAAAAAATTTATTTTGGCAATTTTAGTGAATTTTGAATATTTAAAATGAATTATTTTAAATAATATCGACGAGAAATTTATTTTGAATAGAAATTGAATATATATTTATTCGAATCGTCGTTAGAATATATATTTATTTTAAATTATAAAAGGAATTGAAAATGGCGCGGTAGTTCGATAATTCGATTTCAAATTTCAAAAGAATGTAACGGGTGCAAAATAAACCGGATTTTAGCGAAACCAAAAATATTTGAATCTATTTAAGAATATCTTTCCAACGAATCCAAAAAATTGAAATTTCATAGCGGGAATCAAAAGATATGTCCAGTTGAAAATTCAGAATAATCGCTATGGAATTCAGGCCCTTAAAAATGGAAATTTTGCAAACGACCTCGGTTTTCGACAAAACCACTTTTGTTGGATCCGTGATGTCAAATTATTGCTCGATTCAAAAATTCATAATTTTTCGAATCAATATGTGAGCGTGGCGAAGTAAAACGTGTTTTGACCATTCCAGTTGAATTTAATCGACTGGAAAAAGGCCATTTTTCAAACGTCTTAGAATTTGACGAAACTAGTTTTGTTAGGACCGTATCGTCAATACGAAGCTAGAAAATATTTTTCTGGAATTTATAGAGTCAGTATGCGGCCCCAGTAAATTGAAATGCGCGTTCAAATTCAATATATAGAGTTATATTTTGATTTTAACGAAAACCGATCGTAACGATCGAATCAGCTTACGATACAAATCCCATTGTGTTCGGAATGGGGGTATCACGCTGGGGACAACAGTCGTTGGGTCTCGATTGGTGTTCGAATTAAAAAGTCAACCCTTTAGAATATAAATTAAAATAATATATATATATATATATATATAACTCCTCCACCCCTCAGTTTCTCTCTCCCCGATAGTTGAATCGAAATAAAAAAAGAAAGGAGGAAGGCGGAGGAGCCGTCGCTCCTCCGATTTGTGGCGCCGCCGCCTCTAGCGAGGCTCCCCAGGCCGACGCACCTCCTGCCTCTCTCCCCTCGACCTCCACCTCCTCCTCCCTTTTCTCCAAACCCATTGGCCCCAAAACCCTAGAAACGCGCCGCCGCCGCCGCCCCATCACGACCCCCCGAGGTGGTGCGCCCACCACCGAGACGCCCCTCGACCTGAAAACCCTCTACAGCCGCGAACCCTAGCCCACCCGTCCCCAACCCGACCACCGACGCCACCAGACCCCCTCCCCCTCTTCTGAACCAACCGCGAGCCCCCTCCTCAACAGCCCGGCGCCGCCCTCAGCCATCCACAGCCGACTCCGACGAACTGAATGCCCCCCTCCTCCTACTGTAAGTTTTTATTAATTATTTTTATTTTAATTTAATGTATTTAGTTATAGGAAAGTATAAAAATCAGTTTTTTATATGAAATAGCGAGAGAAGGATTTAATTTTTTTTTAACGTGAAGAAGGTTTGATTTTTGATTTGAAAAAGATTAGATCTTTGGAAATATAAAGACTTGATTTTTATAAATAGAAAGGTTCGATTTTTATAATGTTTTTCTCGTGATGAAAATTCGATATTTATATATACACCAGCTTTGAAAAAATATAATTTTTAGCGAAAAAGATCGTATTTTTATATAGTGAAAGATCATATTTTTATATAGTAAAAGTTCATATTTTTATATAGTGAAAGATCATATTTTTATATAGTGAAGGATCGTATTTTTATATAGTGATAGACCATATTTTTATATAGTGAAAGATCATATTTTTTTTATAGTGAAAGATAATATTTTTATATAGTGAAAGATCATAATTTTATATAGTGAAAAATCGTATTTTTATATAGTGAAAGATCGTACTTTTATATAGTGAAAGATCAAATGTTTATATAGAAGAAAGCGTTTTAAAAATATAATCTTCACAATATATGAAGTGAAATAAAAATATAATTTTTATAGGAAGGAGCGTTATAAAAATAATCTTTATTGGAAGAAGAGCAATATAAAAATGTAATTTTTTTTTTGATATAGAGAGTAGCGGTGTGAAAATAGAATTTTTATCTATATAGTAGCAATATAAAAATGTTATTTTTATATAACTAGCAACAATATAAAAATGTGATTTTTATATACCTAGCAACAATATAAAAATGTGATTTTTATATACATAGCAACAATATAGAAATGTGATTTTTATATATGTAGTGAATACAGGCAACGAAAGTGACGAAAGGCGAACGACGAAGATTTCTATATATGAAGAGTCGTGGCGTTTGGATTAGCAGTTCGGTGAGAACTTCTCACTTTAAATCTTTTTTTTTCTAGTTAAAAATATATACTAGGATGCAGACGGTGTTTAGTAGCACCTGACACCCGTCATCCACAGACCATGGATGGCTTGTATGTTTGATTGTTTGTTGTGATGAAAATTGATTATGTGATGTGAAATAAAATAAAATATTTATATAGTTAAAAATATTTTATCGTTAAAAATATAATTTTTAACGTGAATGTGAATAAGTAAATATTCATTTATAAACCGGACGGTTTGTTTATGTACACCTAGTTGAAGGACATTAACTGGGACGATAAATTTTACACATCGCCCAACTGCACGAATAATATTCAGTGTTTGTGGATTGAAACCCCACACGGGTGGTGGGATGATATTTGGCGTACACTAATCCCAATTATTTAGTTGTATGTTGATCGATTGGTCGATAGACTGTGTAAGCGTTAATTATTTATATTTAATGCTTATGCAGTTGTGTGGTGCACTTTGGATGATGGTTGATTATTTATCGTTGCTATTATATACATATATTGTATGGAATCCATATAGTTAACATTATATGGTAATTGATTGGGCCTCAATCTAATTTGGAAAATAAAGAATATTATAAAATAATGATTCATGTGTTAACAGTACTCATTTGTTGAGATTAGTCATGTGTTGAAAGGAGTGTAGATTCATGTGTTGAACGAAATATTTTAACAATAAAATTTACATCTTTATCATATATAAAATTAGAAACTAACTGGAAAATAGATAAGATGAGTGGTCTCCTGGGTATTGATCTGATGTTGTTTCGGCCTTCGGGGTAAATGCTTAGGGAATCGTTCTCTTACTAATTTACGGTTGGGGTTTGACTAAAATTTAAACGATAGAAATCATAATTTTATAAAATACATTAAATAACAAAAATAGTCACGTGTGGACAGTACACATTTGTTGAGGTTAGTCACGTGTTGAAAGAAATATAGATTCATGTGTTGAATAGAATAAATATTCATTTGTTGAATAGAATAACGAAGTTATTGTAAAATATAAAGCCGTGTTAATTAGAGATGCGCTATTTTGACACAAACGATATTTACATCGATTATATTCGTTTTTATAAAGAATATTGAAAGGAGATTTAAAAATCGAATATAAAGAAAATGAATTCGAATTGAATATAAAATGAATTCGAATTGAATTAAATATAAAATGAATTTGAATTGAATATAAAATGAATTCGAATTGAATTAAATATAAAATTTCGAATTGAATTGTATATAAAATGAATTCGAATTGAAATGAATTCAAATCGAATTGAAAATGAACTGAAATTGAATTGAAATCGATTTGAATTGAAATCAAATAGAAATGAATGTAAAAAGAATTTATAATGGAAAATTCAATTTTGATTTGAATTTGAAATGAAGGTTGAAATTGTTTCTGAAACAAATTTGAAACGATTTACAAAATTCGTTTTAAAAGGGAATCGACGAAATATATATAATATATATATATACATTATATATATAATGGCCTGAATAGAACGGGCCGCGCCGTGGTAGTTCGTGAATTTCGATCATTGACTTCAAATAGATATTGCGGGAGATCCAACCGTTGGATTCTCCAAAAACCGGAACCTTGGGTTCGTATCAAAAAGAGATTTCTAACGATTACAAGAGATTTGAAATCTAACGGTTGGATTTGGAGATATGTCCAAATCAATTTCAGAAAAGGTCGCTGTAAGTCCAGTTCGATGGCCGTTGATGGAAATCGACTGTACGGGCCTTGATAAAATTATTAAAAATATCAATAATTAGTGTAAAATCGTAAGAAATGATTTGGAAAGAATTGGGCTGAAAAATCTCATATTTAAAAAAATAAAAATAGATTTTTATCGAAATGAATTAGTTTTGTACTAGAATTAAAAGCCAATTATTTTTAAATAAATAAATTGGATTTGAAATGGGTTTTAAATAACCAAAATTTCCAATATATGAATTGGAATGGATTTGTATCGAAATTGTCTTTGGGATATTTCAATATTAGATTCCGCGATTATACAGATATTTTGGAGGAAATTTGGTAGATATATTTTATATCGTTATTTCCAAAGCGATATTTGTGGATGTCAGAATTTGATATTGAAAATAAGCCGATATATTTTCTATTAAGAGCCTTGTATTTAATATCAAATGGGATTTGGGTTTATCGTGAACTGTGTTTTAAATGACATTAGATCTTTAACCGAGTAAAAGGAGTTTTAAGGAATCTGTAATTAGATTGAGATGTGAATTGATAATCGAAATTATCAAATTTGGAAAGTGAGCGAGAATGGAGTATCACCAATTTTGCTCCAAAGCGATAGTTAAATCTTTAATTAGATTTGAACATGAAATGGTAATTAATTTTACCGATAACACCGTGGTGTTAGATATGGAGTATTACCAGTTTTGCTTCATGGGATAAATAGGTTGGGATTGGGAAATAAAATAAATAATTACTTCCGTGTTGTTCGCTAATCCCGACTAGTTTGGAAAACCATAACATGGTTTGAAATGATATCCAAAGGAAGATTAAAGAATAAATTTAGAAGAATTTATCTTTGATAAAATTAATGGGAACCTTTCCCTAAGAATGTGAAAATTTGAATAAAAGAATATTCTGAATTGGAATGAGGCGTATGTTGTGTTTGTGTAACACGTGTTTATTGTATACACGGGTAATTCGGAAAGGCCAGGTTTTTACCCATTCTAAATAACCGATTCGACGATAAGTCGAAGATGAAGATGGTGGTTGAAGACCGGAAGTCTTCACATCATTTGGGTGATTACTGATTATCTTGATTGGGTTGTACACCTAAGATGAGGGAATCAGTTGGTGATCGTCCAAACGTACTTGGAGATCGATGGATATGCGAGGAAAGTGCCTCCGGTTTCGTTCAGACCTAGAACGAACTTGTAAATGGACTGTGTGTCTGACATTGGATTTTATTCCGTGTTGATTGATCTCTATTAAATATACATCTCCTTGGCGGGGGAGAATTTATTCTCTTGCTTAACGCCCTTCTCTGAGACGTACGAGCTCAGAGGTTGTATATCGATGGACATCAGTCACACGGAGTGAATTGCCTGTGTGGCATGCCTAAGTGGCAGATGATCAAGGCTTCTGTTGAAAAGAAAAGTCTTGTGGTTGATGATCAAAGCACGGCCTACGTGGCATAGCTTTGTGTATAACGTGAATTCGCGAGCCTCACACCTCGATATAAGTCAAAAACGGGATAGTGACCTATGGGAGAACACGACGCTTCTTTCTAGCTACGGTGGTGTCAGTGCTTAAACTGGCTGACATTTATTTTATTTTCACCTTTGTGGTTGTTGGATTGCAAGGCGCCTCGATTATAGGTCTGTAAGGACCGGGAAATGTGTGTTCAGGAATAACTAATCCTCAAACATAAGGGAGGACCGGCCCAGCCGATTCCAAGGGTTACCTAGAGTGCGTAGTCCTGAGGCATTTGCTAGAGTGCCTCGAAGCGGAGAGGAGCTTGCCACTTGCCTCGATTCATGACGGAAATCCAATTTCCAATATGAGATATTTCGGTTTTATTTGTAGAGCCTAGTATGGCGACATAGTGGGATGGGGCACTTATGTCGTCTATGATTGATATTTATGATTGAAATTGTTTTGACACTATACACTTATTATAGTATCAAATGATTTGTTTTAAACGTATCAAATGACATAGTGTTTTGTATTATTTTCCGCTGCTATGTAATTTATTGTAATCTCTGATATTTATCAAATGTATTTTATTTATTCATACTCTGTATATTCTTGTATTCTGATGGAATTGTTGTAATAACAATGAAATGTTCTCCTGTTTGTGTTCCGATTCGTCTTGTCCTCAAAGCAGTCCGGGCTTTCCTTATCGGGGAAGTTACGGGTTACTACATTTGGTATCAGTGCTTTGGTTTACAGAGCTCGAGAACAAGACACATTAGAACCGAACGAAAGAATTCATCAGATATTGGATTAGTAATATCCAATTAGAATAACTCGTTAGAGATGAGATCAGTAGTATCCAAGAACGAGTGTGAAGAGTATATTTTTCAAATGAAAACAATTTTGTTTTGAAAATTAAATTCAAGTATACGTATTTGAATATTTTATTTATGTTGATTTTGGACAATCGAGTATATAACAATTTTGCATATACACGTCATGAACGTATATTCGAAGTTTTAATAAACTGGATAGATATAGAATCACATTCTAGACACCCGGAGATGGTTCTGATGGTTGATTGATCATCATCAGAATTTATGTTCGAGTTTCGAAGGTGTGATATCTATATATTTCCATTAGACTGGTGTGAGAACCAAAACTAGATAGATTTATTGTTGTGATTTGGCATCAAAAACATGATTTTCTGTATATATATCAAAGTTATGAATTTGAAACGATAATCCACTAATTGATTGATGATTGTGTTGTTTGATTATTGATTTGAAATTTTGAACCATTATGCCTAATGGAACCGATTATTGAACTGTGTTGAAAAATGATTACAAATGCTTGCATATACATGTTCTTACGTTGAACAGGTCATTGCAAGGAGGCTAGAGCAGAGAATAAAATTGTTTGCCCGACAAATAGGTACATGTTTACCATAATTTACTGTTTTGTTTGGGTGATGATGATTTTATGATCTGATTGGCTTTTTCTTTTTCTTTTGGATTGAAGAAGGCCATGGGAGGCTATATGAAATATCCCGAAGTCCCCGGTGCAGGGGAGGTTATGGCGAAATTTTTCGAAAATTTAGGGTATTAGCCAAATTTTTGAGAAATTTGAGAAGTTCTTAGAAACTGAAAAGTTGAAGAACTTAAGCCGTAAAGAAAATAATGAAAGTTGAGTTGATTAGTTAAACAACTTTCAGCTTCGTTCCTTTTCGGGGACGAAAAGTTTTAAGTGGGGGAGATTGTAAAAACCCGGAAAATGCGAGCCAATTTAAATTTTTTATTTTGATAGTTTTAGTGAATTTTGAATATTTAAAATGAATTATTTTAAATAATATCGACGAGAAATTTATTTTGAATAGAAATTGAAGTATATATTTATTCGAATCGTCGTTAGAATATATATTTCTTTTAAATTATAAAAGGAATTGAAAATGGCGCGGTAGTTCGATAATTCGATTTCAAATTTCAAATGAATGTACCGGGTGCAAAATAAACCGGATTTTAGTGAAACAAAAAATATTTGAATCTAATTAAGAATATCTTTCCAACAAATCCAAAAAATTGAAATTTCATAGCGGGAATCAAAAGATATGTCCAGTTGAAAATTCAGAATAGTCGCTATGGAATTCAGGCCCTTAAAAATGGAAATTTTGCAAACGACCTCGATTTTCGACGAAACCACTTTTGTTGGATCCGTGATGTCAAATTATTGCTAGATTCCAAAATTCATAAATTTTCGAATCAATATGTGAGCATGGCGAAGTAAAACGTGTTTTGACCATTCCAATTGAATTTAATCGACTGGAAAATGGCCATTTTTCAAACGGTCTCAGAATTCGACGAAACTAGTTTTGTTAGGGCCGTATCGTCAATACGAAGCAAGAAAATATTTTTCTAGAATTTATAGAGTCAGTATGTGGCCCCAGTAAATTGAAATGCGCGTTCAAATTCAATATATAGTTATATTTTGATTTTAACGAAAACCGATCGTAACGATCGAATCAGCTTACGATACATATCCCATTGTGTTCGGAATGGGGGTATTACGCTACGGACGACAGTCGTTGGGTCTTGATTGGTGTTCAAATTAAAAAGTCAACCCTTTAGAAAATAAATTAAAATAATATATATATTTTTATATAAAACTCCTCCACCCCTCAGTTTCTCTCTCCCCGTTAGTTCAATCGAAATAAAAAAAAAGAAAGGAGGAAGGCGGAGGAGCCGTCGATCCTCCGATGGGTGGCGTCGCCGCCTCTGGGTGGCGCCGCCGCCTCTGGCGAGGCTCCCCAGGCCGCCGCACCCCCTGCCTCTCTCCCCTCGACCTCCACCTCCTCCTCCATTTTCTCCAAACCCATTGGCCCCAAAACCCTAGAAACGCGCCGCCGCCGCCCCATCGCAGCCCCCCCAGGTGGCGCGCCCACCACCGAGACACCCCTCGACGTGAAAACCCTCTACAACCGCGAACCCTAGCCCACCAGTCCCCAACCCGACCACCGACGCCACCAGACCCCCTCTTCTGAACCGACCACGAGCCCCCTTCTCAGCAGCCCGGCGCCGCCCTCAGCCATCCACAGCTGACTCCGACGAACTGAACGCCCCCTCCTCCTACTGTAAGTTTTTATTAATTATTTTTATTTTAATTTAATGTATTTAGTTATAGGAAAGTATAAAAATTAGTTTTTTTTATATGAAATAGCGAGAGAAGGATTTTTTTTTTTAACATGAAGAAGGTTTGATTTTTGATTTCAAAAAGATTAGATCTTTGGAAATATAAAGACTTGATTTTTATAAATAGAAACGTTCGATTTTTATAATGTTTTTCTCATGATGAAAATTCGATATTTATATACATACTAGCTTTGAAAAAAATATAATTTTTAGCGAAAAAGATCATATTTTTATATAGTAAAAGATCATATTTTTATATAGTGAAAGATCATATTTTTATATAGTGAAAGATCGTATTTTTATATAGTGAAAGATCATATTTTTATATAGTGAAAGATCGAATGTTTATATAGAAGAAAGCGTTTTAAAAATATAATCTTCACAATATATGAAGTGAAATAAAAATATAATTTGTATATAGGAAGGAGCTTTATAAAAATAATCTTTATTGGAAGAAGAGCGATATAAAAATGTAATTTTTTTTATACAGAGAGCAGCGGTATGAAAATAGAATTTTTATCTATATAGGAGCAATATAAAAATGTGATTTTTATATAACTAGCAACAATATAAAAATGTGATTTTTATATACCTAGCAACAATATAAAAATGTGATTTTTATATATGTAGTGAATAAGGGCAACGAAAGTGACGAAAGGCGAACGACGAAGATTTCTATATATGACGAGTCATGGCGTTTGGATTAACAATTCGGTGAGAACTTCTCACTTTAAATCTTTTTTTTCTAGTTAAAAATATATACTTGGATGCAGACGGTGTTTAGTAGCACCCGACACCCGTCGTCCACAGACCATGGATGGCTTGTATGTTTGATTGTTTGTTGTGTTGAAAATTGATTGTGTGATGTGAAATAAAATAAATATTTATATAGTTAAAAATATTTTATCGTTAAAAATATAATTTTTAACGTGAATGTGAATAAGTAAATATTCATTTACAAACCGGACGGTTTGTTTATGTACACCTATTTGAAGGACATTAATTGGGACGATAAATTTTACACATCGCCCAACAGCACGAATGATATTCAGTGTTTGTGGATTGAAACCCCACACGGATGTTGGGATGATATTTAGCGTACACTAATCCCAACTATTTAGTTGTATGTTGATCGATTGGTCGACAAACTGTGTAAGCGTTAATTATTTATATTTAATGCTTATGCAGTTGTGTGGTGCACATTGGATGATGGTTGATTATTTATCGTTGCTATTATATACATGTGTTGTATGGAATCCATATAGTTAACATTATATGGTAATTGATTGGGCCTCATTCCAATTTGGAAAATAAAGATTATAAAATAAAGATTCACGTGTTGACAGTACTCATTTGTTGAGATTAGTCATATGTTGAAAGGAATATAGATTCGAACGAAATATTTTAACAACAAAATTTACATCTTTATCATATATAAAATTAGAAACTAACTGGAAAATAGATAAGATGAGTGGTCTCCTGGGTATTGATCTGATGTTAGTTTCGGTCTTCGGGGTTAATGCTTAGGGAATCGTTCTCTTACTAATTTACGGTTGGGGGTTGATTAAAATTTAAACGATAGAAATCGTAATTTTATAAAATACATTAAATAACAAAAATAGTCACGTGTGGACAGTACTCATTTGTTGAGATTAGTCACGTGTTGAAAGAAACATAGACTCATGTGTTGAATATAATAAATATTCATTTGTTGAATAGACTAATGAAGTTATTGGAAAATATAAAGCCGTGTTTATTAGAGATGCACTATTTTGATGCAAACGATATTTATATCGATTGTATTCGTTTTTATAATGAATATTGAAAAGAGATTTAAAAATCGAATATAAAGAAAATGAATTCGAATTGAATTGAATATAAAATGAATTCGAATTGACTTGAATATAAAATGAATTCGAATTGAATTGAATATAAATTGAATTCGAATTGAATATAAAATGAATTCGAATTGAATTGAATATAAAATGAATTCGAATTGAATTGAATATAAAATGAATTCGAATTAAATTGAATATAAAATTAATTCAAATTGAAATGAATTCAAATCGAATTGAAAACGAACTGAAATTGAATTGAAATCGATTTGAATTGAAATCAAATAGAAATGAATGTAAAAAGAATTTATAATGGAAAATTCAATTTTGATTTGAATTTGAAATGAAGGTTGAAATTGTTTTTGAAACAAATTTGAAACGATTTATAAAATTCGTTTTAAAAGGGAATCGACGAAATATATAATATATATATATTATATATATATAATGGCCTGAATAGAACGGGCCGCGCCGCGGTAGTTCGTGAATTTCGATCATTGACTTCGAATAGATATTGCGGGAGATACGACCGTTGGATTCTCCAAAACCGGAACCGTTGGGTTTGTATCGAAAAGAGCTTTCTAACGAATACAACAGATTTGAAATCTAACGGTTGGATTTGGAGATATGTCCAAATCAATTTCAGAAAAGGTCGCTGTAAGTGCAGTTCGATGGCTGTTGATGGAAATCGACTGTACGAGCCTTGATAAAATTATTAAAAATATCAATAATTAGTGTATAATCGTAAGAAATGATTTGGAAAGAATTGGGCTGAAAAATCTCATATTTGAAAAGATAAAAATAGATTTTTATCGAAATGAACTAGTTTTGAACTAGAATTAAAAACCAATTATTTTTAAATAAATAAATTGGATTTGAAATGGGTTTTAAATAACCAGAATTTCCAATATATGAATCGGAATGGATTTGAATCGAAATTGTCTTCGGAATATTTCGATATTAGATTCCGCGATTATACAGATATTTCGGAGGAAATTTGGAAGATATATTTTATATCGTTATTTCCAAAGCGATATTTGTGGATGTCAGAATTTGATATTGAATATAAGCCGATATATTTTCTATTCAGAGCCTTGTATTTAATATCAAATGGGATTTGGGTTTATCGTGAACTGTGTTTTAAATGACATTAGATCTTTAACCCAGTAAAAGGTGTTTTAAGGAATCTGTAATTAGATTGAGATGTGAATTGATAATTTAAATTATCAAATTTGGAAAGTGAGCGAGAATGGAGTATCACCAGTTTTGCTCCAAAGCGATAGTTAAATCTTTAATTAGATTTGAACATGAAATGGTAATTAATTTTACCGATAACACCGTGGTGTTAGATATGGAGTATTACCAGTTTTGCTTCATGGGATAAATAGGTTGGGATTGGGAAATAAAATAAGTAATTACTTCGGTGTGGTTCGCTAATCCCGACTAGTTTGGAAAACCATAACATGGTTTGAAATGATATCCAAAAGAAGATTAAAGAATAAATTTAGAAGAATTTATCTTTGATAAAATTAATGGGAACCTTTCCCTAAGAATGTGAAAATTTGAATAAAAGAATATTCTGAATTGGAATGAGGCGTATGTTGTGTTTATGTAACACGTGTTTATTATATATGCGGGTTATTCAGAAAGGTTGGGTTTATACCCATTCTAAATAACCGATTCGACGATAAGTCGAAGATGAAGACGGTGGTTGAAGACCGGAAGTCTTCACATCATTTGGGTGATTACTGATGATCTTGATTGGGCTGTACACCCAAGATGAGGGAATCGGTTGGTGATCGTCCAGACGTATTGGAGATCGATGGATATGCGAGGAAAGTGCCTCCGGTTTCGTTCAGACCCAGAACGAACTTGTAAATGGACTGTGTGTCTGACATTGGATTTTATTCTGTGTTGATTGATCTCTATTAAATATACATCTCTTTGGCGGTGGAGAATTTATTCTCTTGCTTAACGCCCTTCTCTGAGACGTACGAGATAAGAGGTTGTATATCGATGGACATCAGTCGCATGGAGTGAATTGTCTGTGTGGCATGCTTAAGTGGCAGACGATTAAGGCTTCTGTTGAAAAGCAAAGTCTTGTGGTTGATTATCAAAGCACGGCCTACGTGGAATAGCTTTGTGTATAACGTGAATTCGCGAGCCTCACACCTCGGTATGAGTCAAAAACGGGATAGTGACCGCTGGGAGAACACGACGTTTCTTTCTGGCTACGGTGGTGTCATTGCTTAAACTGGCTGACATTTATATTATTTTCACCTTTGTGGTTGTTGGATTGCGAGGCGCCTCGATTATAGGTCTGTAAGGACCGGGAAACGTGTGTTCAGGAATAACTAATCCTCAAACGTAAGGGAGGACCGGCCCAGCCAATTCCAAGGGTTACCTAGAGTGCGTAGTCCTGAGACATTTGCTAGAGTGTCTCGAAGCGGAGAGGAGCTTGCCCCTTGCCTCGATTCATGACGGAAATCCAATTTCCAATATGAGATATTTCGGTTTTATTTGTAGAGCCTAGTATGGCGAGATAGTGGGATGGGGCACTTATGTCGTCTATGATTGACATTTATGATTGAAATTGTTTTGACACTATACGCTTATTATAGTATCAAATGATTTGTTTTAAACGTACCAAGCATGTTTGGCTGTTATAAGGTAAAAACCCTATCCTCCGGCTTGTGTTGCATTATGTGATGGAACCTGGGTCTTATAATAGCTTCATTTTTCGAAAAAGCATTGCGTTGTTTATTCTATGCACTGGTATTCTTGGGAGGAAACCCGTTCCATGTTATACGGCGTGGTCCCTGGAATTACTCTCTTTTAAACTAAAGTTATAAATAATTGTTTTAGTTCTCACACCAGTCACATGACTGACCTGGAGTTTATTGTTTTAACCTAAACTCTGGGTGCCCTTATTTTCGACACGGGCAGCTAGTAGTTTCGGTTTTGCAGATTTATATTCACAGGATCCTGATTTACAGCTGGAACGATGCTCGGAAAGCTCTGTATCCGTGTATTACTTTCAGCTGTGTTTTGTATTATTTTCCGCTACTATGTAATTTATTGTAATCTCTGATATTTATCAAATGTATTTTATTTATTCATACTCTGTATATTCTTGTATTCTGATGGAATTGTTGTAATAACAATGAAATGTTCTCCTGTTTGTGTTCCGATTCGTCTTGTCCTCAAAGCAATCCGGGCTTTCCTTATCGGGGAAGTTACGGGTTACTACATTTGGTATCAGAGCTTTGGTTTACAGAGCTCGAGAACAAGATACATTAGAACCGAACAAAAGAATTCATCAGATATTGGATTAGTAATATCCAATTAGAATAACTTGTTAGAGATGAGATCAGTAGTATCCTAGAACAAGTGTGAATAGTATATTTTTCAAATGAAAACAATTTTGTTTTGAAAATAAAATTCAAGTATACGTATTTGAAAATTTTATTTGATGTTGGACAATCGAGTATATAACGATTTTGCATATACACGTCATGAACGTATATTCGAAGTTTTAATATACTGGATAGATATAGAATCACATTCTAGACGCCCGGATATGGTTCTGATGGTTGATCGATCATCATCAGAATTTATGTTCGAGTTTCGAAGGTGTGATATCTATATATTTACATTAGACTGGTGTGAGAACCAAAACTAGATAGATTTATTGTTGTGATTTGGCATCAAAAACATGATTTTCTGTATATATATCAAAGTTATGAATTTGAAACGATAATCCACTAATCGATTGATGGTTGTGTTGTTTGATTATTGATTTGAAAATTTTCCATTATGCCTAATGGAACCGATTATTGAACTATATTGAAAAATGATTACAAATGCTTGCATATACATGTACTTACATTGAACAGGTCATTGCAAGGAGGCTAGAGCAGAGAATAAAATTGTTTGCCCGAAAAATAGGTACATGTTTACCATAATTTACTGTTTTGTTTGCATGATGATGATTTTATGAGCCAATTGGATTTTTCTTTTTCTTTTGGATTGAAGAAGGCCATGGGAGGCTATATGAAATATCCCGAAGTCCCCGGTGTAGGGGAGGTTATGGCGAAATTTTTCGAAAATTTAGGGTATTAGCCAAAATTTTGAGAAATTTGAAAAGTTCTTAGAAACTGAAAAGTTGAAGAACTTAAGCCGTAAAGAAAATAATGAAAGTTGAGTTGATTAGTTAAACAACTTTCAGCTTCGTTCCTTTTCGGAGACGAAAAGTTTTAAGTGGGGGAGATTGTAAAAACCCGGAAAATGCGAGCCAATTTAAAATTTTTATTTTGACAATTTTAGTGAATTTTGAATATTTAAAATGAATTATTTTAAATAATATCGACGAGAAATTTATTTTGAATAGAAATTGAAGTATATATTTATTCGAATCGTCGTTAGAATATATATTTATTTTAAATTATAAAAGGAATTGAAAATGGCGCGGTAGTTCGATAATTCGATTTCAAATTTCAAATGAATGTACCGGGTGCAAAATAAACCGGATTTTAGCGAAACCAAAAATATTTGAATCTAATTAAGAATATCTTTCCAACGAATCCGAAAAATTGAAATTTCATAGCGGGAATCAAAAGATATCTCCAGTTGAAAATTCAGAATAGTCGCTATGGAATTCAAGCCCTTAAAAATGGAAATTTTGCAAATGACCTCGATTTTCGACGAAACCACTTTTGTTGGATCCATGATGTCAAATTATTGCTGGATTCCAAAATTCATAATTTTTCGAATCAATATGTGAGCGTGGCGAAGTAAAACGTGTTTTGACCATTCTAGTTGAATTTAATCGACTGGAAAATGGCCATTTTTCAAACGGTCTCAGAATTCGATGAAACTAGTTTTGATAGGGTCGTATCGTCAATACGAAGCTAAAATATTTTTCTGGAATTTATAGGGTATAACAACCCGTATTTTTAATAACATGTTATAATGTAAATCAAGGCAGAATTAAATTCTAAAATCTGAATCAAGGGAAACGGGCTGTGCCATTGCGTTCGTCTTGGAAAAATACGCGAAATAGAGTCCGAGTTATCGAAAAACGGAGTCCGTATGACCAAGTTATGGCCCAATGAAGTTTTCAGAAAATTCCAAGCCCGAAAACAGTTCAAATTCGAATTCAGATTCGAATTACAACCAAGGCAGAATGGGCGGGAATTTTCCCGCCCCAGGCAGGGTCGACATAGGGGTCGACACCCCCCCCCAATGGGTCGACACCCATGTCGACCCAGGGGTCGACACCCATGTCGACCCAGGGATCGACACCCATGTCGACCCAGGGGTCGACACCCCCGGTCGGACCAATTTTTCTGGTGCACCATTTTGACATGTTGGGTCTTGTTCTGGAAGTTTCTGACGGGAGTTGATGGCTCAGATTCGATTTAGGGTTAATCCTATGGTCTAAATTAACCTAATCATCTATAAAAAGACCCTAATACCTAGCCTAAATCATCATAAATCAATTCTAGTAACTAAGTGCTGCCAAAATGTTTAATCATGGCCTCCACCCTCTTGTCATAGCCTCCATCTTCATTCATATGAGAGTTCCTAAGCTTGTTTGAGAGTTTCTAAGCTTGATTTAAGGCCAAAGTTCAATCTTTCTTCATCAAAGCAAGGATCTTTTGCTTGTTTCTCAAGGGTTTTCATTGGAGCTTATCATTTGGGAGTGTTTAGAGTTGCTAGTGGCTTCGTCTCAATCTTATTTATATTTTATAAGTCTTCATAGCATTGTAAGCCCTATACTACTCTTAGATTCTAACTATGAAGTTAAATATGACATGTTGCAAGTTTGAGTTTGGGCCTAAGTATGATTTGTGCTTTGATCCTATCACGTTATGCATAGATTTACCCTATGCAAGTTTGTAAAGCTATCACCTTGACTATGTGCATAGAAAGCTATGACCTTTGATTTGGAATGTTGCATTATGCAACATGAGAACTCTCATAACCTTCATGATAACTTGCATATAATGTTATATGTGAACTTCTAGTCATCATCCTATGTCATTTATGATCATGTTTCACCTATTTGCTTAAGTTGATATTATGCATGTTTTGAGGCCCATGATGTGATATGCAAGCTTATGAACATATTTATGCCTCATATGCCACCATGTTTAACTTGTGGCCAACCTTATTCCCTTATGCCCTTTTGTCATGCTTTTGCCAAGTTCCCTCTTTTGATCTATGATGCGAAACGTACATGCGATGGGAATGCGTTGGGTAATATTAATGACATGAAAACATGGTTTTAAAATATGACATGAACATTGACTTGTGATTATGTTTGTAAACATGAATTTGGACATGACTTCTAGAAAACATGAAAGTGGCCAACTCGAGGTTGGGTTGAGTTTGTAGCATAAATCTACCCGGAACCGACCGGCTTAACTAGTGGCTACAAACAATAGGACCCAATGTGAGTAGTTGGTCATGTTGTGCTTAAACCCGAGGTTAGACTAGGTTGTGGTGTAAAGCTACCCGGACCCGCCCGGCTTAACTAGTAACCACAACAAGGTCTAATGTGAGAGGTTGGGTGCATTAAATTAATTAAAGCCACATGATAGGGTTAAGTCGTGGACTACTTGAATACTTAACCAATTAAACACGATGGATTGGTAGGGTTAAGTCATGGACTACTTGAATATACTTAACCAATTAAACACGATGGATTGGTAGGGTTAAGTCACGAACTACTTGAATATACTTAACCAATTAAACCCGATGTATTTATAGGGTTAAGTCATGAACTGCTTGAATACACTTAACCAACTCAATACATGGTTAGGATAGGGTTAACCACACTTAACCCACTTGAAATCCTAGTTACGTGGTCCTTTTCAGCAGTAACCAACTTCGAAGTATCATGGGTACCCTGGACTAGGCTAGGGTGGGGCACGATTACTGGACTGATTGTAAGAGGCCAAAAGAGACGGCCGAAGGGTGCACCGGTTGTTCAGGCGGACCATGGTCGTGCACATTAAGTCCGGAGTTGAACATGGGCACCAGTAGGTTTAGACTGTGCGTGCTTGAATTGTGTCTGTGTTTTACACCTTAGGGATGGATACACCCTGGGCTGGACCTAGCACAGTTAACTACATTCCACGATTAAACCGTATGACACCGATACACGACGAGTTAGGCTTATAGGGAGCCGATCGACTAGACCGAGTAGTTGGACCTCGATTTAGGTCATCTCATGATGTGGGCCAGCTTTGGGCCAAGGGATCATTTCTTGTTTATACTTGACATGGATTGGAATACTAGTACACACCTGGTGCGACTTAACCTTGTATATGCGATGCCACACTTGATCTATCTTGTTAACTTTTCACCATGCCAGTTATCACCCTATGTTTCATCTCTGCTTTACATGTCCAGTTAACTTTATTAGTTTTTATACTAATAGTAGATAGGACTTACCAGTCTTTTTGACTGACCCGTTTTCTTTCGCCTCTTTTCTTCCGTTTCCCCCCCCCCCTAGGTTTACAGGGTGGGAACACTGGTATCTAGCTTGGATCTTTAGCTGCTTTTCTGGATAGCTCATGTACGGTTTGGACTTGAGCACGCTATGGCTTTATTCTACCTTGGGGATGGTTACTTTAAGTTTCTTTTTCAGTTTTTAGTTTATGTTCTAGACTTTGTTTTATGGGAAAATAATGACCAAGTACTTTGATGTAACTTGACTATGGTTTTGAAATGCTAGTTTTATCCGCTGCTTTACTACTCTGTTTTACTTATATGTTCTGTCTTGTGATATCTGCATACATGTTTACCTCGTTTAACGCCCCTCCAAAGCTAATGTCCTTGCAAGAGTGGCATTGGCGGAGGTGGGGTGTTACATTTGGTATCAGAGCATAAGGTTTACAAGATTTGAGCAAAAGGTTTTTAAAACTTACCTTTTGAAAAACTATTTTCAAAACCAATTAAGTATTTTCCAAGAAAAGTCTAGTTATTTTAAAGGGCTATTCCCCAAAAGCCATTAGCACTATCCTTCGTTTCCTCGTTCTGAATCTATCTTTTTCTTTTTCAGTATGGTCGATCTTAACCTTCCCAAGGGAGTGACCATTCCCGGATGGTTCCGGAGATACTTGGAAGCTACGACCAACGATGTGGGCCCAGAAAATACCCCCACCGTAACTGAGGTTCCTCCTCCTCCTCCTCCTCAGAATCCACAAGCGGATTTCGCTAAGTTTTGCAAAGACTTTAAGGCAATGGGTGGCAAGAATTTTATTGGGATGGAGACTTTTGGGGAGGCGAGAAATTGGTTGAAAGAAACTGAGGATCTCTTCGCTATCTTTGATGTGGAAGACCATAGAAAGGTTTTATTGGCAGCATGGCTATTAAAAGAAGAAGCTGCTTATTGGTGGGAGGTCACCAATGCTACTAGACCTATAGAGACTTGGGCCGACTTTAGGACAAGATTCGGGCTTAAGTTCCTATCATCAGCTGAGGCAAATCTGCAATTGGAGAAGCTTATATCTTTGAAGCAAGGGGACATGATAGTGAGGGAGTATGTGAATAAGTTTAACCAGCTCGCTCGATTCAGTTTGGACATGATTAATACTCCCCAGAAGAAGGCTTTACGCTTTGCACGAGGGCTGAATGAGCCATTACAAGGTTTAGCCCTATCTCATATACCCATGGGGGCCACTTTTGAAGGCCTAGTGGACATGGCATTGCTTCAAGGAGACGATAAGAATGGCAAGAAGGAAGTCAAGACTAATGAGACTCAAGCCAAGAAGACAAACTCCAAGTGGGAAGGAAATCAGAGCAATCAGAACAACAAGAACAACAAGGGCAACAAGGCCAAGGCAAAGGACCAAAGAAAATGCAACTTCTGTGGGATTGTTGGGCACATAGCCAAGGATTGCAGAAAGAAGAAGAGGAAGTTGGGTGAATGCTTTCACTGTGGAGAGCCTGGACATCTTAGCAAGGATTGCCCCAAGAAGCAGGGACAAGGGCAAGGACAGAATCAGCGTGCAGGACCTTCTGGAGGGCAAGTGCATGCCCTCAACACTGCTCCAGTTCAGGACCGAGGTAGTATTTCTGTAGATAGCCTTGTTTATATTTCTGATTATCCTGTTCGCACCTTATTTGATTCTGGCGCATCGCATAATTTTATTTCTTCTGACATTGTTGAAATTTTGCACCTAAGTACTAGTCTAGTTGAGGATCCCGTCAGTGTTTCAAATCCAATTGGGGGTTCCGCCCATCTATCTATGATTTGTGTGGATTTGAAGATTTCTATCTTGACCATAGAATTCACGTGTAATGCTTATGTTCTCGGGTTCACGGGATACGGGTTGATTTTGGGCATGGATTGGTTGTCCAGTTATGGAGCCATCCTCGATTGTGAGCATAGGGTGGTGAGGCTCATGACTCGCCTCAGTAATACCCTAGAAATTTCTTGTAACCCTAGAGGTCCCGTCATGTTATGTTATCTTGAATCTCTTGACTCGTCCATCGATGATCTGCAATCTATAAGGGTGGTCCGAGACTATCCTGACGTCTTTGAAGAGGTTAAGGGGTTACCCCCTAAACGAGAGATAGATTTCCGTATTTATCTTGTTGATAATGCCAAGCCAGTTTCATTGCCCGTTAGGCACATGGCCCCACGAGAAAGAAGAGAGCTCAGTAAGCAAATCAAGGAGCTGCTTGAGAAAATTTTTATTAGGCGAAGCATTTCTGAATGGGGTGCTCCTGTGGTATTCGCTACTAAGGCGGATGGTTCGCTTCGTCTATGTGTTGATTATCGAGAGTTGAACAAGCTGACAAAGAAGAATAGGCACCCGTTACCGAGGATTGATGATCTCTTTGACCAGCTTGTGACATGAAAACATGGTTTTAAAATATGACATGAACATTGACTTGTGATTATGTTTGTAAACATGAATTTGGACATGACTTCTAGAAAACATGAGAGTGGCCAACTCGAGGTTGGGTTGAGTTTGTAGCATAAATCTACCCGGAACCGACCGGCTTAACTAGTGGCTACAAACAATAGGACCCAATGTGAGTAGTTGGTCATGTTGTGCTTAAACCCGAGGTTAGACTAGGTTGTGGTGTAAAGCTACCCGGACCCGCCCGGCTTAACTAGTAACCACAACAAGGTCTAATGTGAGAGGTTGAGTGCATTAAATTAATTAATGCCACATGATAGGGTTAAGTCATGGACTACTTGAATACTTAACCAATTAAACATGATGGATTGGTAGGGTTAAGTCATGGACTACTTGAATATACTTAACCAATTAAACACAATGGATTGGTAGGGTTAAGTCATGAACTACTTGAATATACTTAACCAATTAAACCAGATGTATTGATAGGGTTAAGTCATGAACTGCTTGAATACACTTAACCAACTCAATACATGGTTAGGATAGGGTTAACCACACTTAACCCACTTGAAATCTTAGTTACGTGGTCCTTTTCAGCAGTAACCAACTTCGAAGTATCATGGGTACCCTGGACTAGGCTAGGGTGGGGCACGATTACTGGACTGATTGTAAGAGGCCAAAAGAGACGGCTGAAGGGTGCACCGGTTGTTCAGGCGGACCATGGTCGTGCACATTAAGTCCGGAGTTGAACATGGGCACCAGTAGGTTTAGACTGTGCGTGCTTGAATTGTGTCTATGGTTTACACCTTAGGGCTGGATACACCCTGGGGTGGACCTAGCACAGTTAACTACATTCCACGATTAAGCCGTATGACACCGATACACGACGAGTTAGGCTTATAGGGAGCCGATCGACTAGACCGAGTAGTTGGACATCGATTTAGGTCATCTCATGATGTGGGCCAGCTTTGGGCCACGGGATCATTTCTTGTTTATACTTGACATGGATTGGAATACTAATACACACCTGGTGCAACTTAACCTTGTATATGCGATGCCACACTTGATATATCTTGTTAACTTTTCACCACGCCAGTTATCACCCTATGTTTCATCTCTACTTTACATGTCCAGTTAACTTTATTAGTTTTTATACTAATAGTAGATAGGACTTACCAGTCTTTTTGACTGACCCGTTTTCTTTCGCCTCTTTTCTTCCGTTCCCCCCCCCCCCCTAGGTTTACAGGGTGGGAACACTGGTATCTAGCTTGGATCTTTAGCTGCTTTTCTAGATAGCTCATGTACGGTTTGGACTTGAGCACGCTATGGCTTTATTCTACCTTGGGGATGGTTACTTTAAGTTTCTTTTTCAGTTTTTAGTTTATGTTCTAGACTTTGTTTTATGGGAAAATAATGACCAAGTACTTTGATGTAACTTGACTATGGTTTTGAAATGCTAGTTTTATCCGCTGCTTTACTACTCTGTTTTACTTATATGTTCTGTCTTGTGATATCTGCATACATGTTTACCTCGTTTAACGCCCCTCCAAAGCTAGTGTCCTTGCAAGAGTGGCATTGGCGGAGGTGGGGTGTTACATAGAGTCAGTATGTAGCCCCAGTAAATTGAAATGCGTATTCAAATTCAATATATAGAGTTATATTTTGATTTTAACGAAAACTGATCATCACGATCGAATCAACTTACGATACATATCCCATTGTGTTCGGAATGGGGGTATTACGCTAGGGACAACTGTCGTCGGGTCTCGATTGGTGTTCAAATTAAAAAGTCAACCCTTTAGAAAATAAATTAAAATAATATATATATATATTTATATAAAACTCCTCCACCCCTCAGTTTCTCTCTCCCCGATAGTTGAATCGAAATAAAAAAGGAGGAAGGCAGAGGAGCCGTAGCTCCTTCGATGGGTGGCGCCGCCGCCACTGGGTGGCGCCACCGCCTCTGGCGAGGCTCCCCAGGCCGCCGCACCCCCGGCCTCTCTCTCATCGACCTCCACCTCCTCCTCCCTTTTCTCCTAACCCATTGGCCCCAAAACCCTAGAAACGCGCCGCCGCCGCCCCATCGCGGCCCCCCAGGTGGCGCGCCCACCACCGAGACAACCCCTCGACGTGAAAACCCTCTGCAGCCGCGAACACTAGCCCACTAGTCCCCAACCCGACCACCGAGGCCACCAGACCCCCTCCCCCTCTTCTGAACAGACCGCGAGCCCGCTCCTCAGCAGCCCGGCGCCGCCCTCAGCCATCCACAGCCGACTCCGACGAACTGAACGCCCCCCTCCTCCTACTGTAAGTTTTTATTAATTATTTTTATTTTAATTTAATGTATTTAGTTATAGGAAAGTATAAAAATCAGTTTTTTTTATATGAAATAGCGAGAGAAGGATTTATTTATTTTTTAACATGAAGAAGGTTTGATTTTTGATTTGAAAATGATTAGATCTTTGGAAATATAAAGACTTGATTTCTATAAATAAAAAGGTTCGATTTTTATAATGTTTTTCTCATGATGAAAATTCGATATTTATGTATATACTAGCTTTGAAAAAATATAATTTTTAGCGAAAAAGATCATATTTTTATATAGCAAAAGATCATATTTTGTATATAGTAAAAGATCATATTTTTATATAGTGAAAGATCATATTTTTATATAGTAAAGAATCATATTTTTATATAGTGAAAGATCATATTTTTATATAGTGAAAGATCGTATTTTTATATAGTGAAAGATCGTATTTTTATATAATGAAAGATCGAATGTTTATATAGAAGAAAGCATTTTAAAAATATAATCTTCACAATATATGAAGTGAAATAAAAATATAATTTTTATATAGGAAGGAGCGTTATAAAAATAATCTTTATTGGAAGAAGAGCGATATAAAAATGTAATTTTTTTTTATATAGAGAGAGTAGCGGTGTGAAAATAGAATTTTTATCTATATAGTAGCAATATAAAAATGTGATTTTTATATAACTAGCAACAATATAAAAATGTGATTTTTATATATCTAGAAACAATATAAAAATGTGATTTTTATATATGTAGTGAATACGGGTAACGAAAGTGACGAAAGGCGAACGACGAAGATTTCTATATATGAAGAGTCGTGGCGTTTGGATTAGCAATTCGGTGAGAACTTCTCACTTTAAATCCTTTTTTTTCTAGTTAAAAATATATACTTAGATGCAGACGGTGTTTAGTAGCACCCGACACCCATCGTCCACAGACAATGGATGGCTTGCATGTTTGATTGTTTGTTGTGATGAAAATTGATTGTGTGATGTGAAATAAAATAAAATATTTATATAGTTAAAAATATTTTATCGTTAAAAATATAATTTTTAACGTGAGTGTGAATAAGTAAATATTCATTTACAAACCGGACGGTTTATTTATGTACACCTATTTAAAGGACATTAATTGGGACGATAAATTTTACACATCGCCCAACTGCATGAATAATATTCAGCGTTTATGGATTGAAACCCCACACGGATGTTGGGATGATATTTGGCATACATTAATCCCAATTATTTAGTTGTATGTTAATCGATTGGTCGACAGACTGTGTAAGCATTAATTATTTATATTTAATGCTTATACAGTTGTGTGGTGCACTTTGGATGATGGTTGATTATTTATCGTTGCTATTATATACATGTGTTGTATGGAATCCATATAGTTAACATTATATGGTAATTGATTGGGTCTCATTCCAATTTGAAAAATAAAGAATATTATAAAATAAAGATTCACGTGTTGACAGTACTCATTTGTTGAGATTAGTCATATGTTGAAAGGAATATAGATTCATGTGTTGAACGAAATATTTTAACAACAAAATTTACATCTTTATCATATATAAAATTAGAAACTAACTGGAAAATAGATAAGATGAGTGGTCTCCTGGGTATTGATCTGATGTTGGTTTCGGCCTTTGGGGTTAATGCTTAGGGAATCGTTCTCTTACTAATTTACGGTTGGGGTTTGACTAAAATTTAAACGATAGAAATCATGATTTTATAAAATACATTAAATAACAAAAATAGTCACGTGTGGACAGTACTCATTTGTTGAGATTAGTCACGTGTTGAAAGAAACATAGATTCATGTGTTGAATATAATAAATATTCATTTGTTGAATAGAATAACAAAGTTATTGGAAAATATAAAGCCGTGTTGATTACAGATGCGCTATTTTGATGTAAACGATATTTATATTGATTATATTCGTTTTTATAATGAATATTGAAAAGATATTTAAAAATCAAATATAAAGAAAATGAATTCGAATTGAATTGAATATAAAATGAATTCGAATTGAATTGAATATAAAATGAATTCGAATTGAATATAAAATGAATTCGAATTGAATTGAATATAAAATGAGTTCGAATTGAATTGAATATAAAATTAATTCGAATTGAAATGAATTCAAATCGAATTGAAAACGAACTGAAATTGAATTGAAATCGATTTGACTTGAAATCAAATAGAAATGAATGTAAAAAGAATTTATAATGGAAAATTCAATTTTGATTTGAATTTGAAATGAAGGTTGAAATTGTTTTTGAAACAAATTTGAAATGATTTATAAAATTCGTTTTAAAAGGGAATCAACGAAATATGCATAATATATATATATAATGACCTGAACAGAACGCGCCGCACCGCGGTAGTTCGTGAATTTCGATCATTGACTTCGAATAGATATTGCGGGAGATCCGACCGTTGGATTCTCCAAAAACCGGAACCGTTGGGTTCGTATCGAAAAGAGCTTTCTAACGAATACAAGAGATTTGAAATCTAACGGTTGGATTTGGAGATATGTCCAAATCAATTTAAGAAAAGGTCGCTGTAAGTGCAGTTCGATGGACGTTGATGGAAATCGACTGTACGGGCCTTGATAAAATTATTAAAAATATCAATAATTAGTGTAAAATCATAAGAAATGATTTGGAAATAATTGGGATGAAAAATCTCATATTTGAAAAGATAAAAATAGATTTTTATCGAAATGAACTAGTTTTGAACTAGAATTAAAAACCAATTATTTTTAAATAAATAAATTGGATTTGAAATAGGTTTTAAATAACCAGAATTTCCAATATATGAATTGGAATGGATTTAAATCGAAATTGTCTTTGGAATATTTCGATATTAGATTCCGCGATTATACAGATATTTCGGAGGAAATTTGGAAGATATATTTTATATCGTTATTTCCAAAGCGATATTTGTGGATGTCAAAATTTGATATTGAATATAAGCCGATATATTTTCTATTCAGAGCCTTGTATTTAATATCAAATGGGATTTGGGTTTATCGTGGATTGTGTTTTAAATGACATTAGATTTTTAACCCAGTAAAAGGAGTTTTAAGGAATCTGTAATTAGATTGAGATGTGAATTGATAATTTAAATTATTAAATTTGGAAAGTGAGCGAGAATAGAGTATCACCAGTTTTGCTCCAAAGCGATAGTTAAATCTTTAATTAGATTTGAACGTGAAATGGTAATTAATTTTACCGATAACACCGTGGTGTTAGATATGGAGTATTACCAGTTTTGCTTCATGGGATAAGTAGGTTGGGATTGGGAAATAAAATAAATAATTACTTCGATGTGGTTCGCTAATCCCGACTAGTTTGGAAAACCATAACATGGTTTGAAATGATATCTGAAGGAAGATTAAAGAATAAATTTAGAAGAATTTATCTTTGATAAAATTAATGGGAACCTTTCCCTAAGAATGTGAAAATTTAAATAAAAGAATATTCTGAATTGGAATGAGGCGTATGTTGTGTTTGTGTAACACATGTTTATTATATACGCGGGTTATTCGGAAAGGCCGGGTTTATACCCATTCTGAATAACTGATTCGACGATAAGTCGAAGATGAAGACGGTGGTTGAAGACCGGAAGTCTTCACATCGTTTGGGTGATTACTGGTGATCTTGATTGGGTTGTACACCCAAGATGAGGGAATCAGTTGGTGATCGTCCAGACGTACATGGATATCGATGGATATGCGAGGAAAGTGCCTCCGGTTTCGTTCAGACCCAAAACGAACTTGTAAATGGACTATGTGTCTGACATTGGATTTTATTCTGTGTTGATTGATCTCTATTAAATATACATCTGTTTGGCGGCGGGGAATTTATTCTTTTTCGCAACGCCTTTCTTTGAGACGTATGAGCTCATAGGTTGTATATCGATGGACATCAATCGCATGGAGTGAATTACCTGTGTGGCATGCCTAAGTGGCAGATGATCAAGGCTTCTGTTGAAAAGCAAAGTCTTGTGGTTGATGATCAAAGCACGGCCTACGTGGCATAGCTTTGTGTATAACGTGAATTCGCGAGCCTCACACCTCAGTATGAGTCAAAAAGGGGATAGTGACCGCTGGGAGAACATGACGTTTCTTTCTAGCTACGGTGGTGTCAGTTCTTAAACTGGCTGACATTTATATTATTTTCACCTTTGTGGTTGTTGGATTGTGAGACGCCTCGATTATATGTCTGTAAGGACCGGGAAATGTGTGTTCAGAAATAACTAATCCTCAAACGTAAGGGAGGATCGGCCCAGCCGATTCCAAGGGTTACCCATAGTGCGTAGTCCTGAGGCATTTGCTATAGTGTCTCGAAGCGGAGAGGAGCTTGCCCCTTGCCTCGATTCATGACGGAAATCCAATTTCCAATACGAGATATTTCAGTTTTATTTGTAGAGCCTAGTATGGCGACATAGTGGGATGGGGCACTTATGCCGTTTATGATTGATATTTATGATTGAAATTGTTTTGACACTATACACTTATTATAGTATCAAATGATTTGTTTTAAACGTACCAAGCATGTTTGGCTGTTATATGGTAAAACCCTATCCTCCGGCTTATGTTGCATTGTGTGATGGGACCTGGGTCTTATAATAGCTTCATTTTTCGAAAAAGCATTGCGTTGTTTATTCTATGCGCGGGTATTCTTGGGAGGAAACCCGTTCCGTGTTATACGACGTGGTCCCTAGAATTACTCTCTTTTAAACTAAAGTTTTAAATAACTGTTTTTGTTCTCACACCAGTCACATGACTGACCTGGAGTTTATTGTTTTAACCTAAACTCTGGTGCCCTTATTTTCGACACGGGCAGCTAGTAGTTTCAGTTTTGCAGATTTATATTCACAGGATCCTGATTTACAGCTGGAACGATGCTCGGAAAGCTCTGTATCCGTGTATTACTTTCAGTTGTGTTTTGTATTATTTTCCGCTGCTATGTAATTTATTGTAATCTCTGATATTTATCGAACGTATTTTATTTATTCATACTCTGTATATTCTTGTATTCTGATGGAATTGTTGTAATAACAATGAAATGTTCTCCTGTTTGTGTTCTGATTCATCTTGTCCTCAAAGCAATCCGGGCTTTCCTTACCGGGGAAGTTACGGGTTACTACAAAAAGGGTGAAAGTGGAGAAGAAGAAGTAGTTACAAATTCGAAATAAGCCGCCTTTTATAGTATGTGAAAGTTGCAATGCTTCAGAACTGTCACAAATAGTGAAAATACACTTCCTTTCAAATTTGAAAAAATGACAGTTATATGTCGACATGGGGTTAATTGTATGTCGACATACCCTTAGTACAAAATTGATTTTTGAGCATTTTTCAAGTGTTTTGATATAAATATAATTCTTGAAATTCTTGAATTAAATATAGTGTTATAAATGAATATTATAAAGTAGGAAATCGTATGAAAACATAAATACAAACTTTATAAACATATTTATAAAATTATATAATTAAAACTATATAAATATAAAATGTATTTAAAGTATAAATATACAAAACTTGAGTTTGAAATCAAAAGTAAAATAAAGAAAATAAAATAGTGAAGATAGAGACTGAAGATAGAATTTGAAATAAATTTTGAAATCAAAATTTGAAAAACAGAAATTAAATTTGAGTTTGAATTTGAACCTGGAGTGTTATCCAGAGTCTTGCATAATCTAGACTCTATAACTATATTTATCTTGAAATCTTAAATACTCATGAGTCTTGAATCATTTCTGAATTCTGAATCTCTAACTTCTTTAAAACTGTACAGTCTTCAGTAATAATTCATGTATATAAATCCTATATATGTGTATATATTCTAGATAAAAAGTGTTGGTATATATTTTATAATCAATGATAATTGAAATAAGGTTGTTGTCCTCAAAACTCCATTCTCCAACAATCTACCCTTTTTTGATGATGACAACCTTAGTTTATAAAATATCATACCTGTGTATACCTGTTGATAATGATTCTTCAAATACTCCCCCTTTCTATATGAATCCTATAAACTATGTCTATATTTTATAATTTCTCCCCCTTTGGCATTATCAAAAAGAAATTCTAAAACTACTCCCCCTAAATCGTATAACTATCTAAATATTACTTATAAGAAACTAAGTAACTTCTAATTCAAAGTAAAATACTCCCACTGAATAAATTAATTCTTATACTCCCCCTTAACCTATATAATCTTATAATAGTAACTTCTAGCATTATGATTATCAAATACAAACTAATCCAAGTATTATATTTACATTTGTTTGATATCAATTATACAAACCAAATCAAATCAAAAGCACACCATACCATATGTTTAATATATACAAGTTTCATGTTATAAAATCCAAATCAATTTCAAACAAATCAATCAAATCAACCATACCAATCAATTAAATGTTTCTTTGGACTTCAGCCCATTCATCTTGTCCAGTGATTGGGTTCTTCTTGATGTCCATCCATTCTTCTTCATTGTTGAGTTACGCTTTGTTGTTTTCATCTCTGAAATGAGAAGAGATTGACCAACAAATTACATCAAAATATTTATCTTGATATTCCACCATTCTTATCCGAATTAACTCTATTTTGGGTTAATTACGTAGAACTATGGAGAGAATTTTCTTGAAAGAATTCAAAGAATCATCAAGATTTTTACTTATGTTATGGATAGGATTTGCCATGGATTTGAGAGGAAATGAATAAGGAGGAAGCAGAGATAGAACAATGAATTTTTTTGGAAGAAATAGACTTAAATAGGGTCTGGAATTCGTTGGATTTTGAATGGACATGAGTAGTTATTTAATTTAAAATTTTGAAATATTTTGAAAATCTGGCAGTTATATGTCGACATATACATAATTGTATCTCGACATACCCTATTAATAATTTTGAATTTTTTTTAAATTTTAGATCTTTTGAACTTACTTTAAACTATAACTAATTTGACAGTAACTTAAAAACAATTTTAAACAGAAATAAAACTCCATTCATTACTTAATATAAAGCAAAAAAGCAAATACAAGGAAATATAAGCTAATACATAAAGACAGATTAAAGTAGATAGTCTAGTTATCAGCGGATGATAATGAGGAAGATGAAATTTCAAGCTTTCTTCCTATCTTGACCATGAATTTGGACATTTTGGAAAATTTCTTGTTGAGGTTCTTTTGATTATTGACGATTTTCACATGATTTTGAACAATCATCTCTTTGAAAATGCATCTAGTGTTGGTTGGATACTCAACACTATCTAAAGATGTCTCTTCTTCTTCTTCACTTCCATTGGCACTTGTTCTTGTTGCATTCGACCTTGTTTGGCTTCGAATGTCTCATATGGTTTAAAAGTGAGAGGAATTTTCATGAGATGAATGTTTGATGAGTCAAACACTGTTCTTGGCACAAAATCTATCCATGAAGATCAACTTCAAAATATTTGAAAAAATGAGTGAGATAAACACCATAATAAAGAGTATTTTCTCTTGATGATAATTCTATGGCCTTAATTTCATTTTGGCCCAATTGATAGTATAGCCACCCAAAATGTAACGACCTAGATTTCGCCCGACCCCAAATCGATCTCAAGATCGGTTAAGACCGTTCAAAACACACGTATGTTAACTTTGGGCATACAACACATTAGGACAACAACACAGACTTTTATAACATCAATAATAAATGTTACATCAGAGTACAGAATATATCAAAGTACATTGATAAATAATACAGCGGAAGATATATTTACAATAAATTAAATACATTGCAGTGGAACTAATCTCAGTGGAAGGCCATCAATATTCTGGACCCAGCTTCAGACTTCAATCCAGGATCCTGGTTAACTATATCTGCAAAAAGCTACTCGACTGCCCGTGTGGAAAGAGGGCACCCGAGTTTGCAAAGTGAAACAAACTACAGGTCAGTCGTGGGACTGGTGTGAGAATTCTTAACTTAACTTATCTAATAAGTAGGCTAATCATAGGACCACGCCGCTAACGCGGAACGGGTTTACTCCATTGGATTGCCAGTGCATAATTAAAGTAAATCGTTAAATAACGTAATGCTTTTTAGAAAAATGAAACCATTATAAGACCCAGGTCCCATCACACAATGCAACGCACACCAGAGGATAGGGTTTTACCTTATAATGGTCAAAAGATGCTTGATACGTAAAAACGATATTATTATTAGTGTGTATATATATTTAAAACATTTCAATATAAATGTATTAATCGTAGACGGCATAGTACCCCATCCTACTATGTCGCCATATATAAGTTTACAATCAAAACCGTGGTGTCGTATTGGAAATTGGTTTTCTGTCATGAAATCGAGGCTAGGGATCATCCTCTTCCGATTCGAGACACTCTAGCAAATGCCTCAGGATCCCCCGCAGTGAAACCTTGGATCTTCAGGGCCGGTCCCCACCTAACGGTAGTGGATTAATTATGTCTGAACACACGTTTCTCGGTTCCTATGAACCTATAGTATGACCACTTCCGGCCTATAAAAACCCGAGGTACCTCAATCCAAAATCCACATAAGTAAAATGCCGGGCCGTGTTAAAGCCCAAACACCACTAGCTAGAAAGAAACGTGTGTATTCTCTGTGGTCCTAATCCCGTTTTTGACTCATACCGGGGTGTGAGGCTCGCGAAGTCACGCTATACACAAAGCTATGCCTAAACAGGCTATGCTTTGGTCATCAACCACAAGCCTGCTTTTCAACAAAGGCTTGATCGTTTGCATCTTAGCATGTCACATTGTCAGATCCTACCATATTATTGATCATCTACCAATATATATATATATATATATAACTTCTAAGCTCATACGTCTTAGAGAAGGGTGATAAGTAAAGAATAAATTCTTCACCACCAAACAGAAATATATAATCAGTAGCGTTCAACAAATACAGCAGAAATGAATACAATGTCAGACACACAATCCATTTACAAGTCCGCTCGGGGTCTGAGCGAAACAACGTGTCCGTCGATCTCCAAATGCGTTTGGACGATCATTACCAAATACCTTGCCTTGGAAGGCCAATCCCAATTCAAGATACCAGTCATCATCATCCCAACGATGTGAAAACCTTCGGTCTTCAATCACCATCTTCATCTTCGACTCTTGATCGTCGTGATGATTATTCAGAATGGGTTAAACCCGGTCTTTCTGAATAACTCGCGTATTTTGGGATTAAAAACGAATATTGGAGAATCACACATTACGCCAATTCCAACTCAGAATATTCTTTTAATAAGATATTCAATTTAAAAGATTCTCATTAATTTTATCAAAGATAAACTCTGAAAATAAAATCTATAAATCAATTTCCAAAATATGGAATTCCACAGAAATCAAATCAATACATAATCGATATAGATTTCTGTATCGGACTAATAATATAAATGGAATAATGGCAAAGCCTCTTAAATTCCATATATAGTATCGGTCTTCTTTTACAGAAGCCCATTTCGATTATTACCAATCGAATTTCCACTTAATTCCTATTTAATATATTAAATTGGAAAAACTTGATTTTAGAAAATGCCTTTTTAAATCTATAAAATAGATTCATAAGTTCCAAATAATAATTTCAATGTAAATTGGATTAAAGGACAAATGTCGTTTAAAACATCGTCCACGATAAATCCACTTCACATCTCAATTTATTTCATATCACAAAATATAATTGCAAATGCTAGTAATCTTTTAAAAACATATTTTAAAATAATCATAAAAATATTCTTTATATTACAAATCTTTATCTTTTACAAATATTCTTTGTTTTAACATATAGTTGATTAAAAATATATTATGAAAATATATGCACTTTATATAAAAAGGATTTCTAATGTAAAAATATTCTTATTTAAAAGAATACCTGAATCGAAATGCGACTCAAACATTTACCATATAATTTGGATTATATGGATTTCACACACATCATATATATGACAATAATAGTAAAATCATCAAATCATCCATCTACATCCAAAGTGTAATTTCCACTGTGTAAGCGTTAAAATTCAATAATAACGCTCATCGCAACCTGTCGATCTAACGATCAACATACAACTAAATATTGGGATTAGTGTAGGTAAATTTTCATCCCAACACCCGTGTGGGGTTTCATCCAACAAAAAAATAACAAATTTATTTGTGTACTTGGGCGATGTGTAAAAATTATCGACCCAATCACATAAACAAGTCGGGTAACTTGTCTATGGCAGTGTAATACACAATATATCACACGACGATAAAAATACCTCTTTTTATTTCTATTCTTTTTATCACATGTAAAATGTCAATAAAAATGTAATCTTTATTTCTATTCTTTTATCGCATCTAAAATGGCGATAAAAATATAATCTTTATTTCAATTCCTTTCATTATAAATAAGTGGGAAGAAGAATATAATCTTTAATTCCATTTGTAATAGGGAATACAAATAATAACAAAAATATAATTTTTCATTTCATTCTTTATTTGCAATAAAGAATGCAAATAAAGATTCAACTTTTTAATTTGATGTTTATTTACATAGAGGAATGTAAATAAAAATTATAACTTTTCATTTCATAATTTATTTGCATTAAGGATTGCAAATGAAAATGTATCTTTTATTCTCATGTTTTATTTGGATTGAGTAATGCAAATAAAAATGTAATATTTAATTTTTAGTTTTATTTACATCAAGAAATGTAAATAAAAGAACAACTCCTTACTTTATGTTTATTTACATCAAGTGAAGTAAATAAATAAATAAAAATTGTAACCTTTATTTTAATGTTTTGTTCGCATTTTAAAATCATGCGACAAAAAATGTATCTATTGTTTTTAAATAAATTTGTTTGCATCTAAATTTGCAAACAAAAATGTAATTTTTATTTTCTTGTTTGTAGCTAAAGTTGCAAACAAAAAAATGTAATTTTTATCTACTTGTTTTATTTGCATGACAGAATACAAATAAAAATGTATTTTCTATTTTCTATGTTTCGTTTGCATTGTAGAATGCAAACAAAAATATTTTTTTTTCTATTTTCATGTATTGTTTGCATTCGTGAATGCAAATAAAAGAACAACTTTTCTTTTCAAGATATATTTGCATTAATGAGTGCAAATAAAAGAACAAATTTTAATTTCAATGCATTTGTACATTGGTGAATGTAAATAAAAGGATAAACTCGGATTTCAACATATATTTACATTTGTGAATATAAATAAAAGGATAAATTTTATTTCAATGTATATTTACATTTGTGAATGTAAATAAAGGAATAAATTTTATTTTCAAAATATATTTGCATTGGTGAATGCAAATAAAAGAACAAATTTTATATATCTTTGTATCTGTAAATATATATTTTATATATCTTTGTATCAGTAAATACAAATAAAAGAACAAGTTTATTTTTAATGTATATTTGCATTGGTAAATGCAAATAAAAGAACATGTTTATTTTTAATGTATATTTACATTTGTGAGATTTTTAAATGTTACAACTTTTATTGAAATCAAAGTGACAAATAAAATATGACCTTTATTTCAATCCCTGTTATTGAAAACAGTAGACAATAAAAATCTAATCTTTAATTTCAATTCTAAGATTACATAAAAATGTAATCTTTTAATTTTATTCTTTTTAATGAAACTATTCCATATTAAAAATATATGCTTTTTAATCCACTCTTCTTAATGTAACAAACTTACATTAAGAATATGTTCTTTTAATCCTTCTTTTTAATGTAAACAAATTCTCATTAAAAATACATTCTTTTTTTTAATTCATTCTTTTTAATGTAAACGACTTCACATTAAAAATGTAATCTTTTTTTTTGTTCAAATTCTATTGTAAATAAACAACAAAAATAATATTTTATTCGACATCCAAATTCT
Organism: Allium sativum; assembly: GCA_030737875.1. Classification (NCBI taxonomy): domain Eukaryota; kingdom Viridiplantae; phylum Streptophyta; class Magnoliopsida; order Asparagales; family Amaryllidaceae; genus Allium; species Allium sativum. The sequence goes on along the minus strand of CM060910.1, from coordinate 964,115,595 downwards.
GTTGAAAAGTAAACAAATAAAATAAGATTTTATTTGTTAACTAGTCTCCGTGGTAATATAAACAAATAAAAATAATGTTTTATTTGTCGTTCAATTTCTTTTGTTATATCAACAAATAAAAAATGAGTTTTTATTTGTTGTTTCAATTCTATTGTTCATTTCAGAAAAATAAGAATTATGTTTTAATAACATAAAATAAATTTTTACAACTGGATCTGAAATAAGTATGATTTAAATATGAATATAATATGATTTAGATCAAATTTTAGATCTAATCTCTAACTGCAAATAAATTCAAAAATATGTAAAATTCCAATGCGGATTTAGCATATTATGAACAACAAAACATACAACAAGCAACAATTAACAATTCAAACAACACAGACATTTCAGATCTGAATTAGCATGATAATACAATCATTTTTAACACGAGAAAATAATTAATAATTAAATAAATAAATAAATAAATAAAATTAGAATTCTCACATTGATTTTTGCTGAAAATTTGACTGTCTCGGAATCAGCTCTGGTCTGCGCCATCGCGAAGATCTCGGAAAGACGAGTCCAACGCAACTTACGGTTCGTCAATCGGACCTCGTATGAAAGAGATATTAATTTTTAAAGATCGAATAAATTAAATATTTAATTAATAAAAAATAAAAAAAATAGAAGACCTTCTTCCTCTTCGTCGCTGTAGACACGCCAAACCCATATCACGTCTGCACCCCCTTCTGCGCGCGCCACCCTCCGAGCCACCGACCGCCGATCAGACCCCGCCACGTCGAAGCCCTAGCCGAGCTCCACCTTCGGCCGAAACCCCGTCGAACTCGACCTCCTCCTCCTCTCGAAAATCGAACCCGAACCCGCCACGTTTCAGCCCAGAATTCGTTAATCCGTGAACCAAAACCCGATCTTGACCGTATGGATTGAAAGATCTCTCCGAGAGCTTCGATTTGGTACCAAGTTTGTCGATTTTCGTTGAGCGGATCAAAAGTTATTAGCGTTTGAAATTGGAGAAATTCTGGCCTTCGGTTTAGGTGGCGGCTGAAATTAGGGTTAGGGTTTCAGCCTGAATATTTTAATATTATATCTCGAAAATCGTGCTTAAAAGGTGGATTTTCGGACTTTCTCTGATTTGGGCCTGCTTACTGTCGTTCTTAAGGTTTTGACACCTTCTGAACGCAATGGGATAGGTCCCGTGGCCCAATTCCGAAATCTGTACAATTTTTATTTAAATTTGCATTAAAAATTAATTAATTAAATATTGACCGTACATATAAATATGTCGGGGCCACATACGACCTTAGAAAATTCTAAAAAAAATATTTTTAGCTTTCTTATGACGATACGGTTCCAACAAAATTATTTTCGTCGAATTCCGAGACTGTTTGAAAAATGGCTATTTTTAAGGCGTTTAAATTTAACTAAAATAGTCAAAACACATTTTCCTCTGCCACGCTCACATATTAATTCGAAAAATTCTGAAAATTGAAACCTAGCAATAATTTGACATTCCGGTTCCAACAAAAGTGGTTTCGTCGAAAACGGAGGTCATTTGAAAAATGACTATTTTTAAAGGCAATATATTTAATATTAAAAAAATACATTTTCAAACAAATAATTTCCGAAACTCAAAATATATAAGTGTTTACTGTTTTTCAATGCAAAAATGTCATTCCGAACTCAATGGAAGTGGTTTCGAGTCAAAATTCCTTCATATGTAAAAAGTAGCCTTTTGGGCCATATATATTATATATGTAAATCCTACAGCGACCTTTCTAAAAATTGAATTGGCCATAACTTTTGATTTCCGCTATGAAATTTCAATTTTTCAGATTCGTTAGAAAGGTATGGTTAAAAAGATTTAAATATTTCTGATTTCACTCAATTCTGATTTATTTAGGATCCTGTACATTCAGTTAAAGTTTAAAATCAAATTTTAAAACTACCGCGCCATTTCTAACTCCTTTTATATTTAAATTAAATTTATTCGTTTTAACTTCGATTAAAATAAATTCTAGCCATTATTATTAATAATAAATTATATTATAACCTCAAAATTCATTAAAATTTTCTAAATTAAAATTTTTAAATTGGTTCAGAATTTGCGGGTTGTTACAATCTCCCCCACTAAAAATCTTTTCGTCCTCGAAAAGGAAATGAAGCTAAAGTTGTTTATTTAACTAATTTAATTTTCATTCTTTAGTTGTTTAATAATTTTATTAGTCGAATTCATATTCACACAACACAATCATCGATCAATTAGTTGACTAAATTTTCAAAAATATATAACTTTTATATATTCAAAAATCATATTTTCTAAAATCGAACTATATATAATAACAAGTACGTTAATTATGAATTTTCCTCACTCTGACTCATTCTAAGGCATTGCTAACCCCATCTCTAATGAGTATTCTCATTCTAGGATACTGCTGATCCTATCTCTAATGAGTATTCCTATTGGATATTACTAATCCAACCTCCGATGAGTCTTCTGTTCTGTTCTAATGAGTTGTACCCCAAAGATTTGAGCTAACCTGGCTCCGATACCAGCTGTAACGACCCAGATTTCGCCCGACCCCAAATCGATCGCAAGATCGGTTAAGACCGTTCAAAACCCGCGTACGTTAACTTTGGACATACAACACATCAGGACAACAACACAGACTTTTATAACATCAATAATAAATGTTACATCAGAGTACAGAATATATCAGAGTACATTGATAAATAATACAGCGGAAGATACATTTACAATAAATTAAATACATTGCAGCGGAACTAATCTCAGTGGAAGACCATCAATATTCTGGACCCATCTTCAGACTTCAATCCAGGATCCTGGTTAACTATATCTGCAAAAAGCTACTCGACTGCCCGTGTCGAAAGAGGGCACCCGAGTTTGCAAAGTGAAACAAACTACAGGTCAGTCGTGGGACTGGTGTGAGAATTCTTAACTTAACTTATCTAATAAGTAGGCTAATCACAAGACCACGCCGCTAACGCGGAACATGTTTACTCCATTGGATTGCCAGTGCATAATTAAAGTAAATCGTTAAATAACGTAATGCTTTTTAGAAAAATGAAACCATTATAAGAACCAGGTCCCATCACACAATGCAACGCACACCAGAGGATAGGGTTTTACCTTATAATGGTCAAAAGATGCTTGATACGTAAAAACGATATTATTATTAGTGTGTATATATATTTAAAACATTTCAATATAAATGTATTAATCGTAGACGGCATAGTACCCCATCCTACTATGTCGCCATATATAAGTTTACAATCAAAACCGTGGTGTCGTATTGGAAATTGGTTTTCTGTCATGAAATCGAGGCTAGGGATCGTCCTCTTCCGATTCGAGACACTCTAGCAAATGCCTCAGGATCCCCCGCAGTGAACCCTTGGATCTTCAGGGTCGGTCCCCACCTAACGGTAGTGGATTAATTATGCCTGAACACACGTTTCCCGGTTCATATGAACCTATAGTATGACCACTTCCGGCCTTATAAAACCCGAGGTACCTCAATCCAAAATCCACATAAGTAAAATGTCGGGCCGTGTTAAAGCCCAAACACCACTAGCTAGAAAGAAACGTGTGCACTCCCTGCAGTCCTAATCCCGTTTTTGACTCATACGGGGGTGTGAGGCTCGCGAAGTCACGCTATACACAAAGCTATGCCTAAACAGGCTATGCTTTGGTCATCCACCATAAGGCCTGCTTTTAAACAAAGCCTTGATCATTTGCATCTTAGCATGTCACATTGTCAGTCCCTACCATATTATTGATCATCTACCAATATATATATATATATAACTTCTAAGCTCATACGTCTTAGAGAAGGGTGATAAGTAAAGAATAAATTCTTCACCACCAAACATAAATATATAATCAGTAGCATTCAACAAATACAACAGAAATGAATACAATGTCAAACACACAATCCATTTACAAGTCCGCTCGGGGTCTGAGCGAAACAACGTGTCCGTCGATCTCCAAATGCGTTTGGACGATCATTACCAAATACCTTGCCTTGGAAGGCCAATCCCAATTCAAGATACCAGTCATCATCATCCCAACGATGTGAAAACCTTCGGTCTTCAATCACCGTCTTCATCTTCGACTCTTGATCGTCATGATGATTATTCAGAATGGGTTAAACCCGGTCTTTCTGAATAACTCGCGTATTTTGGGATTAAAAACGAATATTGGAGAATCACACATTACGCCACATTCCAACTCAGAATATTCTTTTAATAAGATATTCAATTTAAAAGATTCTCATTAATTTTATCAAAGATAAACTCTGAAAATAAAATCTATAAATCAATTTCCAAAATATGGAATTCCACAGAAATCAAATCAATACATAATCGATATAGATTTCTGTATCGGACTAATAATATAAATGGAATAACGACAAAGCCTCTTAAATTCCATATATAGTATCGGTCTTCTTTTACAGAAGCCCGTTTCGATTATTACCAATCGAATTTCCACTTAATTCCTTTTTAATATATTAAATTGGAAAAACTTGATTTTTAGAAAATGCCTTTTTAAATCTATAAAATAGATTCATAAGTTGCAAATAATAATTTCAATGTAAATTGGATTAAAGGACAAATGTCGTTTAAAACATCGTCCACGATAAATCCACTTCACATCTCAATTTATTACATATCACAAAATATAATTGCAAATGCTAGTAATCTTTTAAAAATATATTTTAAAATAATCATAAAAATATTCTTTATATTACAAATCTTTATCTTTTACAAATATTCTTTGTTTTAACATATAGTTGATTAAAAATATATTATGAAAATATATGCACTTTATATAAAAAGGATTTCTAATGTAAAAATATTCTTATTTAAAAGAATACCTGAATCAAAATGCGAATCAAACATTTACCATATAAATTGGATTATATGGATTTCACACACATAATATATATGACAATAATAGTAAAATCATCAAATCATCCATCTACATCCAAAGTGTAATTTCCACTGTGTAAGCGTTAAAATTCAATAATAACGCTCATCGCAGCATGTCGATCTAACGATCAACATACAACTAAATATTGGGATTAGTGTAGGTAAATTTTCATCCCAACACCCGTGTGGGGTTTCATCCAACAAACAAATAACAAATTTATTTGTTTACTTGGGCGATGTGTAAAAATTATCGACCCAATCACATAAACAAGTCGGGTAACTTGTCTATGGCAGTGTAATACACAATATATCACACGACGATAAAAATGCCTCTTTTTATTTCTATTCTTTTTATCGCATGTAAAATGTCAATAAAAATGTAAATCTTTATTTCTATTCTTTTATCGCATCTAAAATGGCGATAAAAATATAATCTTTATTTCAATTCCTTTCATTGTAAATAAGTGGGAAGAAGAATATAATATTTAATTCCATTTGAAATAAGGAATACAAATAATAACAAAAATATAACTTTTCATTTCATTCTTTATTTGCAATAAAGAATGCAAATAAAGATTCAACTTTTTAATTTGATGTTTGTTTACATAGAGGAATGTAAATAAAAATTATAACTTTTCATTTCATAATTTATTTGCATTAAGGATTGCAAATGAAAATGTATCTTTTATTCTCATGTTTTATTTGCATTGAGTAATGCAAATAAAAATGTAATATTTAATTTATAGTTTTATTTACATCAAGAAATGTAAATAAAAGAACAACTCCTTACTTTATGTTTATTTACATCAAGTGAAGTAAATAAATAAATAAAAATGTAACCTTTATTTTAATGTTTTGTTCGCATTTTAAAATCATGCGGAAAAAAAATGTAACTATTGTTTTTAAATAAATTTGTTTGCATCTAAATTTGCAAACAAAAATGTAAATTTTATTTTGTTGTTTGTAGCTAAAGTTGCAAACAAAAAAATGTAATTTTTATTTACTTGTTTTATTTGCATGATAGAATACAAATAAAAATGTATTTTCTATTTTCTATGTTTCGTTTGCATTGTAGAATGCAAACAAAAATATAATTTTTTTTTTCTATTTTCATGTATTGTTTGCATTCGTGAATGCAAATAAAAGAACAACTTTTCTTTTCAAGATATATTTGCATTAATGAGTGCAAATAAAAGAACAATTTTTAATTTCAATGCATTTGTACATTGGTGAATGTAAATAAAAGGATAAACTCGGATTTCAACATATATTTACATTTGTGAATATAAATAAAAGGATAAATTTTATTTCAATGTATATTTACATTTGTGAATGTAAATAAAGGAATAAATTTTATTTTCAAAATATATTTGCATTGGTGAATGCAAATAAAAGAACAAATTTTATATATCTTTGTATCAGTAAATATATATTTTATATATCTTTGTATCAGTAAATACAAATAAAAGAACATGTTTATTTTTAATGTATATTTGCATTGGTAAATGCAAATAAAAGAACAGGTTTATTTTTAATGTATATTTACATTTGTGAGATTTTTAAATGTTACAACTTTCATTGAAATCAAAGTGACAAATAAAATATGACCTTTATTTCAATCCCTGTTATTGAAAACAGTAGAAAATAAAAATCTAATCTTTAATTTCAATTCTAAGATTACATAAAAATGTAATCTTTTAATTTTATTCTTTTTAATGAAACTATTCCATATTAAAAATATATGCTTTTTAATCCACTCTTCTTAATGTAACAAACTCATATTAAGAATATGTTCTTTTAATCCTTCTTTTTAATGTAAACAAATTCTCATTAAAAATACATTCTTTTTTTTATTCATTCTTTTTAATGTAAACAACTTCACATTAAAAATGTAATCTTTTTTTTTGTTCAAATTCTATTGTAAATAAACAACAAAAATAATATTTTATTCGACATCCAAATTCTGTTGAAAAGTAAACAAATAAAATAAGATTTTATTTGTTAACTAGTCTCCGTGGTAATATAAACAAATAAAAATAATGTTTTATTTGTCGTTCAATTTCTTTTGTTATATCAAAAAATAAAAAATGAGTTTTTATTTGTTGTTTCAATTCTATTGTTCATTTCAGAAAAATAAGAATTATGTTTTAATAACATAAAATAAATTTTTACAACTGGATCTGAAATAAGTATGATTTAAATATGAATATAATATGATTTAGATCAAATTTTAGATCTAATCTCTAACTGCAAATAAATTCAAAAATATGTAAAATTCCAATGCGGATTTAGCATATTATGAACAACAAAACATACAACAAGCAACAATTAACAATTCAAACAACACAGACATTTCAGATCTGAATTAGCATGATAATACAATCATTTTTAACACGAGAAAATAATTAATAATTAATTAAATAAATAAAATTAGAATTTTCACATTGATTTTTGCTGAAAATTCGACTGTCTCAGAATCAGCTCTGGTCTGCGTCATCGCGAAGATCTCGGAAAGACGAGTCCAACGCAACTTACGGTTCGTCAATCGGACCTCGTATGAAAGAGATATTGATTTTTAAAGATCGGATAAATTAAATATTTAATTAATAAAATAATTAAAAAAAATAGAAGACCTTCTTCCTCGTCGTCGCTGTAGACACATCGAACCCATATCACGTCCGCACCCCCTTCTACGCGCGCCACCCTCCGAGCCACCGACCGCCGATCAGACCCCGCCACGTCGAAGCCCTAGCTGAGCTCCACCTTCGGCCAAAACCCCATCGAACTCGACCTCCTCCTCCTCTCGAAAATCGAACCCGCCACGTTTCAGCCCAGAATTCGTGAAATCCGTGAACCAAAACCCGATCTTGACCGTATGGATTGAAAGATCTCTCCGAGAGCTTCGATTTGGTACCAAGTTTGTCGATTTTCGTTGAGTGGATCAAAAGTTATGAGCGTTTGAAATTGGAGAAATTCTGGCCTTCGGTTTAGGTGGCGGCTAAAATTAAGGTTAGGGTTTCGGCCTGAATATTTTAATATTAAATCTCGAAAATCGTGCTTAAAAGGTGGATTTTCGGACTTTCTCTGATTTGGGTCTGCTTACTGTCGTTCTTAAGGTTTTGACACCTTCTGAACGCAATGGGATAGGTCCCGTGGCCCAATTCCGAAATCTGTACGATTTTTATTTAAAATTGCATTAAAAATTAATTAATTAAATATTGACCGTACATATAAATATGTCGGGGCCACATACCACCTCAGAAAATTCTAAAGAAAATATTTTTAGCTTTCTTATGACGATACGGTTCCAACAAAATTATTTTCGTCGAATTCCGAGACTGTTTGAAAAATGGCTATTTTAAGGCGTTTAAATTTAACTAAAATAGTCAAAACACATTTTCCACTGCCATGCTCACATATTAATTCGAAAAATTCTGAAAATTGAAACCTAGCAATAATTTGACATTCCGGTTCCAACAAAAGTGGTTTCGTCGAAAACGGAGGTCGTTTGAAAAACGACTATTTTTAAGGGCAATATATTTAATATTAAAAAATACATTTTTAAACAAATAATTTCCGAAACTCAAAATATATAAGTGTTTACTGTTTTTCAATGCAGAAACGTCATTCCGAACTCAAAGGAAGTGGTTTCGAGTCGAAATTCCTTCATATGTGAAAAGTAGCCTTTTGGGCCATATATATTATATATATAAATCCTACAGCGACCTTTCTAAAAATTGAATTGGCCATAACTTTTGATTTCCGCTATGAAATTTCAATTTTCCAGATTCATTAGAAAGGTATGGTTAAACAGATTTAAATATTTCTGGTTTCACTCAATTCTGATTTATTTTGGATCATGTACATTCAGTTAAAGTTTAAAATCAAATTTTAAAACTACCGCGCCATTTCTAACTCCTTTTATATTTAAATTAAATTTATTCGTTTTAAATTCAATTAAAATAAATTCTAGCCATTATTATTAATAATAAATTATATTATAACCTCAAAATTCATTAAAATTTTCTAAAATAAATTTTTTAAATTGGTTTAGAATTTGCGGGTTGTTACACAAAATAGCAAAGAGAGCCTTTTGGACTTTTAGAGTTGGATTGTTGAAATATTCCTGAATGGGGATTGATGGTATGTTGGAGGAAAATGTTGACAATTCTTATTTTTGGACGAAAGAAGCGATTTTTGAACTCCATTGGAGCATCACCTTCAAATATGTCGTGATAATCGGTTTCATCGATAACAAAATCGGAAAAACCCGAACTCGTGCTTCTATAATTTAGAATAGTGCCTAAAAGTTCGACATCGAGGAAAATTTGAGTCCTTTTGACACTACCCCAAATTTGGTCTTCGTTGCCTTCGTAAAATCCGCAATTAAGATTCGCGTAGAACATCTTGACGAGTTTGGGATAACACACTTCGTCGTTATCACAAGAGTCAGATAGACTCAAGACTTCATTGTGTCGAAAAAGAGAAGTAAGTTCGTAGGAAGGAAAATCTCCAAAGATGGCGAAAGCACCCGTGCTAGCCTTAGCATTTGCTAAATAGTTAGCATAGGTTTTGATAGCCTTTTTGTCATTATGAAGATAACATTTGATTGTTTTGGTTATTTTCAATTTTTGAGAAGAACTTGAGGAAGCCATTGAATTGATAATCTTGAAGAGATTAGATATGAAGAGTATTGTTTTGAATTGTGAATGAAAGGTAGAGAGAATAGATGTATATATAGAAATTGAATGGATATGAATTGAATAGGCACAACTTTTCAGACTTAAATGACACCTTTTCAGACCTTGGGAGTTGGTGAAAAGTTAGAGGGAAATTTGAAAGTTTAAACCTTCGAAATTCAAAATTTGAATTTCAAATTACTGATCATATATGTCGACATATGTACTCAATTTTAAAGGAATTTTTGATTTTAGTGAAATGTAATTTATATTATCGATTTATATTTTAGGTTTAATGATTTTCTGAAATAATTCTAATCCTATTAAACACACAAACAATTTTATTATTTTATTTGTTATTATATTATTATTTTGAATTTCAAAATTCAAAATTCAAATTTCAAATTTGACTTTCAAACTTCAAGTTTAAATTTTGAAATTTTAAATTCAAATCAAAGCAACCATTCAACCAAATTAAATTAAAAATTAATTAATGCATACCTATTTTTTAGATCCTTTTCTGGGAAATTTTCTAAACTCTGAATTGTCATAAAGCGTACATTCGTACTTCTGGTTTCTGGCTCTTCATCACTTGATGATGAATCTGAATCATCTAATGTTGCTGCGTATGCTTTCTTTCTCTTTCTCGACGAATTATTGTTATTTGTTTGTTGAATCGATCTGTCTAGATATGGACACATTTTCTTTATATGGCCTGGTTTGTTGTAGTTATAACATCGACCATCATTACTCTTTGAACTTCCTTGCTTATAATTTTTCCTTCTATATCTCAGAAACCTTCTAAAATGATTTGTCATAAGAGTTGCTTCTTCATCATCTTCGCTACTTGAGTCTGGATCATTTGTTGTTTCTTTTAATGCAACAGATTTCTTCTCTGTTGACCTGTTTTCTTTTCTTTTCTGTAATTGGACTTCTTATGACATCAGATTTCCAATTAACTCTTCAATCTTTATTTCATTAACATCATTGGCTTCTTCAATTGCCAAAGTTTTCTGATCCCATACTGGATCTAATGAACTCAATATTTTTCTGACTTGATCTACTTCAGAATAGGTTTTTCCAAGTGTTGTTAATGAATGCACTGTTTCTTGAAATCTGCAATACATATCTGAAATTGACTCAATCTCGTTCATTTTGAATAACTCAAACTGATTAACTAACATTGCTATTTTAGTTTGTTTAACTTTACTAGTTCCTTTATGAGTAACTTGTAAAGTTCTCAAAATTTCATAAGCAGTTTTACTATGATACTCTATTAAACTCATTCCTATCTAATGAACACAATAACATATTCATGGCTTTAGAATTGCTTCGTGTAGCAGTCTTTTGTTCATTTGTCCAATGTGCAAAAGTAGTTGTGGGTTCAACAAATTCATTTTGTGTACTATTCCATGTGTCTAATCCTACTGACTATAAATATATTTTCATTCTACATGCCCAATATGAATAATTATTACCATTAAATAGTGGTGGTCTAATAGTGGACTGATCGTCTGCAAAAGAACTATTATTGTTACCAGTGTTGGATGCCATTATCACTAATTTCAAAAATTAGATTATGAACTTTTTGAAAGACCTTGCTATGATACCAATTGTTAGGGATTGTGAAATGGATCGTTAAGGCAAAACAAACAGTAGAGGGGGGGGGGTGAATAGTGTTTTTGAGAATTTAAACAAAATCTAAAACTTATGTGAACTACTATATGGATCAAACAACACAAACACAATCACAGACACAAATTCAAACACAAACACAAAAATAAACAAAAATTAAATGTAGAAAAGGAAAGAACACACTGGATTTTATACTGGTTCGGATTGCTCCTACGTCCAGTCCCGCACAACACGGGATTGTGCAGAGTTTATTACTATTTCAATATCAAATTATAACCTCCTTGATTTCGCGGCTACAAGGGATACCATCGATTCCAACCTTCTTGATTTCACGGCTACAAGGGATGTCACCGATTACCCGTCCTTGATTTCACGGCTACAAAGGGATACCACTGATTACTTTACTCAACCCAAATAATTACAAACAACCCTATAACTCTTCAATAGCACTTGATTCAGAGAGTAATGAGTAGAGTGTGTAGAGAGAAGATGATTAATGAAAATAGAATTGAATTCGATAGAGTATTGGTGTAGAAATCATAAAAATGATAAGAAATAATGGTGTAATGAAAAAGGGTGAAAGTGGAGAAGAAGAAGGAGTTACAAATTTGAAATAAGCCCCCTTTTTATAGTGTGTGAAAGGTTGCAACACTTCAGAACCGTCACAAATAGTGAAAAGACACTTCCTTTCAAATTTGAAAAAATGACAGTTATACGTCGACTTGGAGTTAATTGTATGTCAACATACCCTTAATACAAAATTGATTTTTGTGCATTTTCTAGGTGTTTTGATATAAATATAATTCTGGAAATTCTTGAATTAAAATATAGTGTTATAAATGAATATTATAAAGTAGGAAATCATATGAAAACATAAATATAAACTTTATAAACATATTTATAAAATTATAGAATTAAAACTATATAAATATATAATGTATTAAAAGTATAAATATACAAAACTAATAAAACATTAGTTTGAAATCAAAAGTAAAATAAAGAAAATAAAATAGAGAAGGTAGAGATTGAAGATAGAATTTGAAATAGATTTTGAAATCAGAATTTGAAAAATAGTATTTAAATTTGAATTTGAATTTGAAACTGGAGTGCTATTCAGAGTCTTACATAGTCTTGACTCAATAACTATATTTATCTTGAACTCTTGAAATCTTGAATACTCATGAGTCTTGAATCATCTCTGAATTCTGAATCTCTAACATCTTTAAAACTGGACAGTCTTCAGTAATAATTTCTATATATAAATCCTGCATATGTATATATTCTAGATAAAAAGTGTTAGTATATATTTTATAATCAATGATAATTGAAATAAGGTTGCTGTCATCAAAACTCCATTCTTCAACATCTTGATATATGTATACTCTTTTATATTCTCACATTCTGATGTAATATTGTAATGATACTAATGAAAAAGTTCTTTTGTTTCTGTCTATGTGTTGGAGCCCTAAGCGATGCAGATTCCGGCATTTGAATCTCCAACATTTGATGCTTGAGTTGTGTCGAGTGCCGATTTTCGAGCTTCGAAAATACGAGTTGTCACAATGGGATATTGAAGCTAGGGTTATGGGGGAATAAAGAAAAGTAGCAAGGAGGCTACTAGAAAGTGAAGTTAGATGAGATAGAGGAAAAAGGATTCGACAAAGGTTTAGGGACAATAGGTAGATCGAGGTTAGATCTGGAACTAGAGGAATACCACTAGTCCACATAAGAGAAAGTTAGGGAGGAGTTGATAGGAGTTTTTGCGGATGCCGACGATGGAAGGTTAGCAGAAGGGAAAATGATGCAAGATGAAGGAGAAGAGGGATAGAATGGAGGAAACCTAGTCGACATGGAAATCTAGAAAGCAACTTCTTGCTTTTGAAAAAAGAAGAAGTATTAGATGAGCCAAAATCATCAAATTCAAGTCCAGGGACAAAAACTTCATAAACCAGGCTTAAAATGAATCAAAATGTAGGTCGACTTATGGGTCGACCTTGGGTGAATAGCGATTGACCTGGGCACAGAATTCGCCTTAAGTTACAATCTTATCTAGATTCCCACTTTGAGATGATATTTGGATGACCAAATGAACTTGGAATAGGAAGAAATTGACATGCAACAACTATAAAACATTTTGAACACATAGAAAATAGAAATTTTCCGTTCTGTTAAGAACTGGAGAAGTTATTTACCTCTGAACACGAGGTTTCAGCTAGAGTTGCACTCACAAATCCTGACGAACTACCAACATTAAGGACGATTTCCGGCGACCAAAACAACTCAGATTTGCATGAGAATACAAATAAAATCACCAAACATTCTACTCCAATATGGAAAAAGGACTTACTCATAAAAAATCATAGGCGAGAAGATATGACAGCCTAAAATTGGGCTATGGTTGTGATTTCAACACAACAGCAACAAGAAGATGAACAAACACATAAAAAACTAAGTATTTTACATAGAAAGTTTCAAATAGCTCAATTTATTCCTTTAAACTAGAAAATTGTGAGGTTCACTCGCCTTAGAAACAAACATAGCAAATGGAGGCAAAGAACTGATGCAAATTTGAGCTCTATATTTGAAGAGAATACCTCTTCTTCCCTATAGATGCTTGAACTGAAGCATGCAAAGAACAATTTACTGTAAAGGTGAAACGCTCAACAAAATCAAATGAAAACTTGGATTAGATTAGATATTTATGTGTATTACCTGCTGTTAGAGAATTTAGACACTAAAACCTTGGGTTTGCTTGTAGACTTAAGGCACTAGAAAGTGGAAGGAAGAAGGTTTTTCTCACTTTTCTTATTTTCTGAGTTTACTTTCACTGGAGAAGGATAACTTAGGAGGAAAGCTGTTTGCGAACAAATTATACAGTTGTAAACAACTGTAAAATCCGTTCGGTTTTCCTAAACAACAAGGATTGTTGTAGAGGGTGTCGAACTCTGGGACCAAAAAATATTTTAATTAATAAATCCACTCAAGTTATTCTAGAATTTTGATTGAATTGCAAATTGACAGAAAATAAACAAAAAGCGAGTTTTTAACAATAAAGAAAGTAATTAGGGAGTAATGACATAGATTAGATTAATATTCATCAATAGCCAATCGAATAAATCAGATCTAATTCATGTTTCTGTCACAAACATTAATCAACGATAATTAGGTTTCTAGAAACAAATATGTAAATAACAACAAGTATAGCCTATGCAGGAGCTCAGCTCTTAAACAACCATAGGCTATCAGGACAGATTCACTAATTTATTTCTAAAACCCTAAATATTAGATCTAAATCTGATAAGTGTGAGATCGAACTCGAATATACCCTGTGAAGGAGCACAGCTCTTAAACGACACAGGGTATGAAGGTTCAGATCTAAACCTTAGTTCAAATCTAGATCTACATACATGAAGTTCTAATCTTTTGGCTATGCGATTCATATTGAATCATATCTGTTAGCGTCATCACCCCCTAATTAAAGAGGATTAGCTAGACATAGCTAAAAGAAAAGAAAATAAACAGAAAATAAACAACATAAATAAAATGCAATAAAAAAACTAAATAGAAGAGAGAAAGAAGAGTTTTATTCCAAGCAAAGGATTACAGAATAAAACTAAGTGTGTTTTACAATGAATGAGATAAAGTGTATTTATAGCTGATATGACAAAGGCTACTTGGTAAATTCCATAATGTGGGACTAAAGAATTAGCCCAACTAACACATAAGCTAGTGTGAACGCAGCTGTAGAGTGAGAGGCCTTGCTAATGAGCTAATGTGAACGCAACATGAGTCTTTAGTGAGCCAAATCTACCCAACTGAACTCTATTTGCAACCGTTCTTCAAGCTTTAAACTCTTCAAGCTTTAGTAATTTCAACTTCACTCTTTTTAAGCAAATTCTTCATGCTTTATCCATCAAATGCTCTAAACCAAACTTTTTATCAACAATCTGAAAACATAGCTATAAATACACAATATTAATTATTTTAAATAGAAAACTAGATAAATAAGCGGATAAAATATACACATTTACGTGTATATCAAAAGCGTATGTAGTCACTCCTTCCTCCATATGTTTCCTATGTTTAAGAAGTAATTTGTCCCATTAATCACCCATTAAGCCCTTATGTGATAATTAAGGCCCTTAAACGCACAATACAAGAAAAATTACCATTCACCGCAATTATAGTCATCGTTTCTCTTACAAGTGCTGACAGTAGTAAGTTGAAAAGGTAACCAACGTTGCTTTAGAATGAGTTGCTTTATTTTGAGAATTATTTCACTACGCGGTCTTCCTCCTGCCTTTCTTCTTTTTCTCCCCTTTCTCTCTTTCTCTATGTTCGTGAAACCAGTGAAATCCCAAATCTTTGCCAAATCATTCTAAATCTACTTAGAGTAACAAAGATACGTGATATATATATATATATATATATATATACACACACGAGCGTTCAATGGCACCCGAAACAGTGCAGCACCCCTAAATGCCCCCTGATTTCCACCACGTATCCCGTTTCTCTCTCCCTCCACTCATTCTCTCACCTCCCACTAACTTAAACTACTATAAATACTTGGTTTTTGTTGGGGGCATTTGGGGTGCTCACTATTCGGGGTGCCATTGAACGCTCCTCATATATATATACATACATACATATATATATATATATATATATATGTGTGTGTGTGTGTGTGTGTGTGTGTGTGTGTGTTCATTCCTTAATCTACCCGCAATATCAATCCACTCAAGCCCTAATGGCCCTCGAATCTGTTCCTGGCAAGCTAAAAAACACGAGTCTATTTCGACATTCAATCAACAATTAAGAGTGCCATCACTAAAGAATTCTTGATCTATTCTTTTTTGAAACCCAATTTGAGGTAATTTATTTAATTTTTAGATGCAACCCTTGAAATTGCCATTTTATAATTATCATTGTGTTCTAAAAACAATTAATATATCTATGCTATGATACCTGCTAGGATATATAACTTATTTTAGGTAATTTATATTGGATAACAGAGATATCTACTAAGATACGTGATATATTTCGAGTATTTATGTCCTATTATCAGTAACAATTGATTATAAAGCTAATTAAGAAACAAGTTTACTAGCCATTGTTTCTTTTATAATAATACATCTATATCCATATGAACATATGCATACATCTATTTAGTTCGTTTTTTTACCAAATTCCAGCATCATCTGGGAAGAGATCATATAGGTACATGTATGCAGGCAAGGTTGTATTACTTGTAACACCAAAGATAACTTTTCTTGTATTTTTTCAATTATTCTTCATTCCTTCTCTTCAGTCAGTGCTTTAGTCTCACATATATATTATTTTACTATAGTTGCTATTAAAGTGTATGGTTCGTGTGGTGTATCGTTATGTTACGTTACATCTTACTCTCAGTCAAGTGGTGCGACGCACCCATTAGTGGGCTGTAAGCCCAAGCCCATCAGTATATGTATTTAAACCCATGTACGTCACTTTGTTTCTATTCATTCAAGCATAATACAATTACATTCAATATTCTGATATGGTATCAGAGCATTACATTGCCTAACATCAAAATCCAATCCAAACCTTCAGCGATTCAACCTGAGGGGATTGATTTAATATCAATCATCATCATTAAGTAAGTGCCATCTTCGCACAGCTGATCTTTGATCATCTGCACCGGTTGAAACTGCCACCTTCAGGTTCATCGTTTTTCATCATCGCTGTGCCATCCAAAATTACTGAATACAAGAATAAATTCTTGTATTCAAGTAACATGGTTTCATAGCTTGGATCTTGGAGCAGTTCTTGACTGCATCCTTTCACTGTGCCTTCCATAACTCACCAAACGCAAGAAACAAGTTCTTGCATCTGTGCAATCAGGTTGCACAAGTGACTATTCTAACCGATCTCATCTGGTTTCATCACAATTCTTTCACAAATCATGACTGGACCTTCAATTCCACCATCAACTTCGACCTCACCATCGTCTGTGTCAAAAACAGGTCAGTCAACAATTGATCTGACTCAAGAATCTATCAAATCCATAATAAAACCACAAAGTCAACTTATCTCAATACAACTCGATGAATCAAATTTCTTGCTCTGGAAGCTGCAAATTGAAACTGCAGCAAAAGGAAATGGGCTTGAAGAGCACCTGTATGGAACAAAGACAATCCCAGGAAAATACACACGAGATGCTGAAGACAAACTTGTACCAAATCCAGACTTTGTTACTTACCAGAGACAAGATAATTTGATCAGCTCCTGGATTATGTCATCAGTTGGAGCAAATTTACTACCACAACTGATAGGTTGCAATTCCTCACATGAAATTTGGTCAACATTGCAAAGAATCTTCACCTCTCAATCCTCTGCAAGGATCCTACATTACAAGAGGCAAATTCAAAGTATAAAAAAAGAGAACTTAATAATGAATGACTATTTGATGAAAGTAAAGAACTTGTGTGATCAACTGGCTTGTACTGGTCAAAAAATTCCAGAAAATGAGCAAGTTCTCTATATTGTAAGTGGTCTTGACGAGGAGTACGAGGCGGTTGTGGCATTCATAACATCAATAGAGCCAACACCCTCTTTACATAGTGTTCACTCAATGTTGTTAAGTCATGAGGGAAGACTCCAACAAAAGAAGGAAGTGAACACAGAAGTAAATTTGACTACCGGTAAATTCAAAAATCAAGAACAAGGAAATAGCTCAAGAAATCAGTCAAACACATACCAGAGAGGTGGACAACCTGGCAGAGGAAGAGGAAGATCTGGCAGAGGCAACAACAGTCGACCAAAATGTCAGATCTATGATAAAGTTGGGCATACTGCCAACAGATGCTACTTCAGATTCAACAATAGTGTCAACACAAGTCAAAATGCTAACAACAATCGATTCAATCCTGCAACAAACTTGGTTAATACTCAAAGTGATAACAAAACTTCTCAAGAAAGTGGAAGTGAGATTGCCAGCATGTCAGATGTTCAGGATGATGCATGGTATCCAGATTCTGGTGCCACAAATCACGTAACCAACAATCTAAACAATCTAAATCTTGACAACAGGGAATATAGAGGTAAACAATCCTTATTTATGGGTAATGGCAACACTGCCTACATCACACACACTGGTCACACTAGTATTAAAGGTACTAGACAAATATTCTTGAATAATCTCTTACGGGTACCCAACATAAGAAAGAATCTTATAAGTGTGTCTCAGTGTGCTAAAGATAACAATGTCTCATTTGAATTTTACCCAAACAATTGCTTGGTTAGAGACCTTCTAACCAAGAACATCATTTTGCAGGGTAATGAACAAAATGGCCTTTAAAAGTTTGATGTTGACCCAAGAAATAGTTCTGATTCTAAACAAGTTTATGGATGTAATGTGACAGAACTGAATAATGATGAAATTAGTAAGAAATTTGATATATGGCATTGTAAGCTAGGTCATCCTAGCATGAAGATTGTAAAAAAAGTCCTACATAATAGTAATATTGCAATCAATATTCCTGAAAATTATTTCTGTTCATACTGTCAACTAGGTAAAAGCCACAAACTTATGTTTCAGAATTCTGAAACTGCATATAACAAGCCTCTTGAACTAGTTGCAGTGGATTTATGGGGTCCTGCCCCAGTGAACACTGATTACAAATATAACTATTACATATCTTTTATTGATGCCTATTCTAGACATGTCTGGATTTATTTTATGAAATCAAAATCTGAGACTCACAGTGCAGTTATAAAATTCATCACAAATGCTGAAAATCAGCTAGACAGCAAGGTCAAGGTGATTCAAACTGATGGAGGTAAAGAATTTTTAACCCTAAAAGAATTCTTTATCAAAAAAGGGATCAGTCACAGATTAACATGTCCCCACACTTCTGAACAAAATGGGCTTATAGAAAGAAAGCATAGACACATAGTTGAGACTGGGCTAACACTGCTGGCACAAGCATCACTGCCACTCAAATTTTGGCCTGATGCCTTTGCCACAGCAGTGTATCTCATAAACAGACTACCAACTAAAGTTCTCAATTTTAAAAGTCCCATTGAAGTTATCACTAATACCAAACCAAAGTATGATGATCTAAAAGTGTTTGGATGTCTATGCTTTCCTTACATAAGACCCTATAACTCACACAAGCTTGATTACAGATCAACACCATGTACTTTTCTAGGTTATGCAACTAACTACAAAGGCTATAAGTGTCTAGACAATAATGGCAGAATTTACATATCTAGACATGTTACTTTCAATGAAAGTGTATTTCCTTTCAGCAATGAAAAGTACAAAACAACAAAGAAGGTATACAATCCAAAAGTGTCAATACCTGTCATACCTGATCTATGTGTTGAAACTATTCCTGTCTACAAGCAAAGCAGTTCACTGCCAAATCAAGCAAACACTGAGGACACAAGTCCCAAACATGCACCAGTCAGAGAAGTTTCCAAACAAGGGACAACTGAATCACCTGAAAACTCTACCAAAGACTCTCACAGAAGTGTCAGTGACATTAATCAAGGGGATATTAGATCACAGGATGATGATCAGAATAAAGAAGACACTGTCACTCAAGTTCAAAACAGACATCACATGACCACAAGAGGCAAAAGTGGTATCTTCAAACCAAAAGTGTTCTACACTGAAGGATCTCTTGATGAACCATACACTTATCATCAGGAAAAGCAAAATGATAAGTGGATGTATGCCATGCAAGAGGAATACAATGCACTCATAAAGAATAACACATGGACTCTAGTACCATGTCCTAAGAACAAAAACATTATAGGATGTAAATGGACTTATAGGATTAAAAGAAATTATGATGGCTCCATATCAAAATATAAGGCAAGGCTGGTGGCTAAAGGGTACTCACAACAGTTTGGAATAGACTTTAAAGAAACTTTTTCACCTGTTGTGAAACCCACCACCATAAGAGTCATATTAACTATTGCCTTACATTACAATTGGGCCATCAAGCAACTAGACGTAAATAATGCTTTTCTGAATGGTGTTTTACAAGAAGAAGTTTTTATGAATCAGCCTGAAGGATTTACAATGCAGGGAAAGGAGAGCTATGTATGCAAACTCAAGAAAGCTATCTATGGTCTCAAACAGGCACCACGAGTTTGGTTTGACAAACTCAAGTCAACCCTATCAAAATTGGGTTACAATCCAACAAAGGCTGACAGCTCCCTCTTTACTAAATTCTCTAATAATACTGTCACCTATATACTTATTTACGTTGATGATTTTTTAATTACAGGTAACAGTAGTAAAGAGATTCAAGTGGTCACAAAACAATTAGACAAAGAATTCTCAATCAAAGATCTCGGGGAATTGTCATACTTTCTTGGAATTGAGGTTATCAGAAGTCACAATGGTGAAATACAACTAAATCAAAGAAAATATATCAAAGACATTCTCACAAGATCTAACATGGACAAAGCAAACTCTCTACCAACTCCTATGGTCAGCAGCATACAAATCAGCAGAGATAAAGGTGAATCCATTGAAATGAAAGACAGTACAGAAGCATAGTGGGTGCCCTACAATATGTCACCATTACAAGACCTGATATCACTTTTAGTGTAAACAAGGTCAGTCAATACATGCACAAGCTCTTAAGTGATCATTGGATAGCTGTGAAGAGGATACTAAGGTATCTCAAAGGAACTAATGATCTATGTCTAAGCATGAAGCACAACAAAGATTTAAGCCTAACAGGATATGCAGACTCAGATTGGGCCAATGATAAAGATGACAGGAAATCAACATCAGGTTACTGCATATTTCTAGGTAATTGTCCTATCTCATGGTGTGCAAAAAAACAGTCAACTGTATCAAGATCCAGTACTGAAGCTAAATACAGAAGCATTGCTAGCACTACAGCTGAATTAATGTGGATTCAATCCTTATTGGGAGAACTCAAAGTTAAAATCAGTGGAAACCCTACAATCTGGTGTGATAATTTAAGTGCTACAGCTATCTCTGCAAATCCAGTTCTACACTCAAGAACAAAACACATGGAATTGGACATTTATTTTGTGTGTGAACAAGTAATAAAGGGAAAATTACAATTAATCACATACCTTCCACTTACCAAGTAGCTGACATTCTGACGAACCCCTATCAAAGCCAAACTTCATAAAGCATAGGGAAAGCTTACGCATCTGCAAATCCGTGCTCAAATCTGACACCAGCAACAACGAAGAAGAATCTAAAGCTTGTACAAGGTGCAAAGATCACCAAGGCTTCGAAGCTCAGCAAAACCAAGAAAGAAGAGGCAACGTCAGCTCAACAACTTCAAATCAGACTGAAATTGATAAAATCAAACTGATTCATCAGCGCAAAAGCTCAAACACTTCATCAGAGAAGAAAGTTGAAGCTGATCCCTCAACAAAACTGAAGATTCATAAGAATTTCTGAGGAAATCGCCAATTCGAGCCGCCATTTTTTCGTTTTGAGCAAACTCTAGCTTGTGAGTTGGGTTTGAGGGGGCGTATTAGAGTGTATGGTTCGTGTGGTGTATCGTTATGTTACGTTACATCTTACTCTCAGTCAAGTGGTGCGACGCACCCATTAGCGGGCTGTAAGCCCAAGCCCATCAGTATATGTATTTAAACCCATGTACATCACTTTGTTTCTATTCATTCAAGCATAATACAATTACATTCAATATTCTGATAGTTGCCATTTTCTTAATCCCTAATGGGTGGGAAGTGACCATACCAATATGTTCATTCAAGGCATTGCCTCAATTTTCGTTTATTGCTTCTTGCATGTTTTGTATAGTTTGTAAACAACTAGAATCTGCTACAACTCTGTAAAATTATATCTGATAACGTTATTGATTCCCTCTAGGTCTCCATCAATTTGACGACTACACCCCGACAACAACAATTATCATGGATGTACAAACATGGTTAAGTGTCGCAGTACTTGAGTAAGTGGAGAAGTTTCTTTTAGGTACCAGGACAAAGAATTTATTTTTGATATTTTTCTAAATTGTTGTTGCTTCATGGTGGAGAAGATTTTCGTGTTGGGCATTTCATGTTGAATATTAAGGGTGTGTATTATATTAGAATACGATGTTCCCCTTGCTGACTTGAAAATTATCCACCAACTTCTAACTATTTAGGACCAAATATAAATTCTCCTTCTCCTATAACATATACATCTAAGCTTCAGTTGAAAAAATAATTCTTAACCAGCACAAAGACACAATAATCAAGATGGGTACCATATTAGTTAGCTTATGGAATTACTGAGTGTTGGCCAAGATTTAAAATTGACCTTTTATTTTATGTAAGCATTTTGTGCTTTGGGCTTAAGCTATAAATATATTGTAGCAAAATTAACAAAAGAATTGAGTGCTTGATTTGGTTTTGTGATAGCTAGTGCAATTTTGATATACAAGGGATTTTAGCTATTTACCTCAACACATAATTTAAAATGGATACAATGACCGAGCTAGGCCTCGGGTGCTTGTGAAGCAAATCATTCTGGGACTGTAATACATATATGAGTAGAGTATTTCCCATATTGTTAATTTTAGTAACTACATAAAACCTTTTGATTCCTTTTGAAGAAAACAGTAACATACTACGATATATCTGCACTAATTTATAGTCTAATGAATTTCTCTGTCCTAGTCAACTTACTAGATATATATAATATGGCATGTCAAGTTTAATTCTAAAATAGATTTGATTGTTGCAGAAAAATTTAAAGACTTTACCATACTTGAGTGAGTACTCTAAGTCTTTAATTTCCAACGAGCTCACTCTTTGCCTACTGTTGAACAGGTCTAGATTCACATTTGTTGGCTCTACAGCAACATACATATGTACTGATTGCTTCATCAACTAATAGAGGATTTCTAGACGATACATACAATGGTAAAATTTAGGGAAATGTCTAAAATTGTTTTAACCTCGTATGCATGCGCACGCGCATAATGAATGATAATGATGGCACATACGTATGCATCAAGGTTTAATACGAACGATAACCAATAAGATGAGATATTAGTCTTTTCATGTTTTCTATTGATTGCAACTCTCATCTATTATAACTTTGACTGTTCCTTTGACTATTTCCATATGTTTCATTCGCAGTTAGCACTTTTTGATAGTACATTAGTGAACCACTGTGAACTCTTAGAATTAGAGTTGTATCTCTATTAGGAATATCTAACCTAAATGCTTGGATAATACATACTTCGTTTGTACTGATATGAATAAGCGCATGTCGTTTGATTTGCCATTGATGATTAAGGACCAGACCCTCATTTTTCTGTTTCAATAGACTAAAATATTTGTGGAAATGTTGTTTTCTCAATTGTATTTATAATAGGTTTGATTATGTTTTATTAAGAGAATATTTAGGCCTTTGCTAGCCTCTATATTAGCATATGACAAAAACCTAGTGACTTATGTAAACATTAAGAGAGGAATGCGATAATCATTTTATTGAATGCAAGAACCTGCTATAGAAGGTACAAGATAAAGCAGCTACTTATAATATAAGCATACCATACTACGGTATGGACACACACACGTTTGAGTATGGGCACACACACGTTTTAGTATGGGCACACACGATGGCCTATTAAATATGCTAACATCCCCCCTCAAACTCATGATGCGATAGCAATAAGCATCGAGAGTTTGTCAGTCAAAAAACGAAAGCGCGAAGAGGACAATGATTTAGTAAACAAATCTGCAAGTTGTAAGGAGGAAGAAACAAATGGCAATGTCAGTGTGCCATTCTGAAGGTGATGGCGAGTAATATGACAGTCAATCTCAATATGCTTGGTCCTTTCGTGAAAAACCGAGTTATGAGCAATCTGAATAGCACTCTTATTATCACAGTGCAAAGGAGTTGGTCGCCGCAAAGAAACGCCCATATCAGCAAGCAACCATCGCAGCCAAACGATTTCACAAGTAGTAGAAGCCATAGCACGGTATTCAGCCTCTGTTGAAGACCGAGATATAACATCCTGCTTCTTACTTTTCCAAGAGATTAGAGAATCACCTAGAAAAATACAAAAGCCAGTAGTGGATTTGCGATCAGTAGGATCACCAGCCCAATCAGCATCAGAGTAAGCACATAACTCTAAAGATGAAGTAGAAGAAAGCAAAAGAGTCTGAAACTGAGTGCCACAGAGATATCTCAAGATGCGAATAACAGCAGCCCAATGAACAGTAGTAGGAGAAGTAACAAACTGACTGACAATGTGAACAGCATATGCAATATCAGGGCGAGTGATAGTGAGATAAACCAAACTTCCAACAACCGTTCTATAAAGATTCGGATCTGGCAATGGAGACCCATCAGAAATAGAGTACCGAGCATTGAGCTCAATTGGAGTATTAACAGTCTTATTATCCGAGAGGCGGGCGCGCTCAAAAATATCAGAAATATACTTAGATTGAGAAAGAAGATACCCTTTGGAAGAAGAAGCAACTTCAATACCCAAGAAGTAACGAAGAGGACCCAAGTCTTTCATAGCAAAACTTCGAATCAACTCAGATTTCAACAAGCTAATCCCAACAACATCATCACCGGTAATAATCATATCATCAACATAAAGAGAAAGAAAAATTCTACCAGCCGAGGTACACTTGACAAACAAAGCAGAATCATGGTTACTCGGGCAAAAACCAAGAGAAGTAATCACAGTAGAGAATTTCTCAAACCAAGCACGGGGAGCCTGTTTGAGACCATAAAGAGCTTTCCTAAGTTTGCAGACTTCACCAGGTTGATGATCAATACCAGGAGGAGGAACCATATAGACTTCTTTATGAAGATCGCCATTCAAAAAGGCATTTTTAACATCCATCTGAGTGATATCCCAACGGCGAACAGAAGCAACCGCAATAGGAGTTCGAACTGTAGTCATTTTTGCAACAGGAGCAAAAGTCTCCTCATAATCCATACCATATTCTTGAGAATAACCCTTAGCAACCAAACGAGCTTTATATCTTTCAATGGATCCATCAGCCTTAGTTTTAATCTTATAGACCCAACGAGAACCAATAGCACGTTTTCCTGCAGGAAGAGACACTAAATCCCAAGTATGGGTTTGATGAAGAGCAGTTAGTTCCTCAGCCATAGCACGTTGCCAAAGAGGATCAAGAACTGCCTCCTTGAAAGATGAAGGCTCAGAAAGACAATGAATAGAAGTAAGGAATGAAGAAAATGAACTGGAAAGACAAGAATATTCAAAATCAGGTTGTCTAGTAGACTTACGATTTCGGACAGGATATCGATGTTCAGTAGTATCCGCTGTCTCAGAAGATGACTGGGTAGTTGAAGGGCCAATAGGAGTGTCCGGATTCTCAGCAGGAGGTAGCTCATCATCATCAGTAGTAAAAGGATCAATACAAACAAGATCAGACATAGATATACTGTGAGAACGGTCAGGAATTGTAAAATAAGGAATATGTTCAAGAAACACAACATGACGAGATACATATAACTTATGACTGACTGGATCAAAACAACGATACCCCTTTTGTCCTGCGCCATAACCAAGAAACACACATATAGCAGACCGTGAAGTTAACTTACTCCGTTGGACATGAGGAAGAAGAACAAAGCACGTGGAACCAAAAACACGAAGAGAAGAATAATCTGGTGGACAACCATACAATTTCTCATAAGGAGACAAGCCAGAATTATGGGAAGTAGGAATTCTATTAATAAAATAAACAGAAGTAAGAGCTGCCTCCCCCCAAAATTCACTAGGAACACTAGCGGACAATAAAAGTGACCTAGCAGTCTCAAGAATATGCCTATGTTTCCTTTCAGCAATCCCATTTTGTTCAGGAGTGTCAGTGCACGAAGTCTGATAAAGTGTGCCGTCTGAGGCAAGAAGTTCCTTAAAAGCATGAGAAGTATATTCACCTCCCAAATCACATCTAAAACATTTAATAACAGCTGCATGTTGAGTTTTAACAAGAGATCGAAACTCATTATAGATACCAAAAAAGTCTGAGCGACGTTTCATAAGATAAATCCAACAATAACGAGTGCAGTCATCAATAAAAGAGACATAATAACGAGAACCTCCCTTTGTAGAAACAGGAGAGGGTCCCCAAACATCAGAATGAATAAGATCAAAAGATGCAATTGAAAACGTATTACTTTTAGGAAAAGGCAAAGCAGAGAATTTTGCAAGTTTACAACCACTGCAATCAGAAATATCATGAGTTTTCAAATCTCCTAAAACTCCTGTAGACGCTAAAAATTGTAATCGAGACCTAGAGACATGACCAAGGCGAGAATGCCACAAATAAAACACAGAAGAAGACTGACTCAAATGAAAAGACGAAACATCAACACCAGGAGCAGCAGCTGCAATCTTAGGAGTTTTGAGTTGATCCAATATATAAAGTCCTCCTTCCCTATGGCCGGTCCCAATCACTTCCTGAGACTGTGGATCCTGAACATAACAAGCAGAAGAAGAAAAGGAGACCAAGCAACCATTATCACAAATTTGACCAACAGAAGCAAGATTTAATGTAAGACTGGGAATGTGATAAACATTAGATAAGGACAAGGAAGGCGTAATAATTGAACCAACACCTTGCAAGGGCATAGGTGTACCACTAGCACTCATGACAGGAACAGAAACTTTATGGGCCAAAGAAGTAAAAGAGGACAAATTAGGTGACATATGATTCGAAGCACCAGAATCTAAGATCCAGGTGGAAGAAGATATACCTGACGAACTAGATGACAAACCCAATTGAGATGAAGCTGTCATGGCATGCGGTTGAGATGCGAGGAACTGCTGAAACTGTTCAACCATTGATGGATCTAAAGAAGAAGTCGTAAGAGCATTGTGAGGGCGAGGAAGAAGAGGAGGTCCAATATGAGGAGCCGGTGGTCGGTAACTCCATTGCCGAGGCTGCTGATGGGGCTGTTGTTGAGCATACTGCTGCTTTCCTTTACTCAACTTTGGGCATTGAGATTTCCAATGACCTTTCTGTCTACAAAAACTGCATTCATCACGAGCAACAGTTCCAGAAGACCTGACTTGCGAATTGAAATTTGGTCGTGGAGGCATGGCGAAGACTGATGGAGTAGAGACTTCCTTTGCAACAGAAGGCTTAAGACGAATTTCCTCAGCCAAAAGTTCACTAACAACAGAATCAACAGAGGGCAGCGGATGACGATGCAGAATGGACCCACGAAGTCCTTCAAACTCATCACGAAGAGCCATTAAAAACTGTACCAATCTCTGCTCCTCTCTTCGTGCAATATAAGGCAAAAAAGCTCGTAATTCAGCAGATTCTGTGAGCGCCAGCTGATCCCACAAATCTGTCATAGCGTCATAAAATTCCTGAATACTCATGCTTTTTTGCTGCAGAGCACGAATATCAGACTCCAACTGATACTGTTTTGCAAAGTTAGACTGTGTATACAGTCTAGCTAGATGATCCCAAACTTCCTTAGCTGTCTCATATTTTGCTAATTGGGTACCAATCGAGTGCTTGACAGAATTATTGATCCAAGTAATGATCTTAGAATTTGCAACTTCCCACTTATCTAACAAGGACACAGAATCAACAGTTGTGTCATTCTCAGGCCTGACAGAAGCACCCGAAATATAACCCCACTTTTGTTTACCTTTCAGAAAATTTTTCATTACATAACTCCAATACGCATAATTTTTACCATCTAACTGAACACTAACTGCTTGAAGCGAATCATCTCTGGTTTCAGCCATATTGAAAGAAATCAACAAAAAAAAAAAAAAAAAAACTAACAACTTGAATTAACCAAACAGAGAGAGCAAACCCAATTCCTCTTATTTAAACCCAAACAGCAAAGCAAGTAACCCCGATACGCATAAATTAACTACCCTTATTTAAAGATACCTCCTGCAAAGTAAGTAACTCCAAACAGCAAAGTAAGTACCTCCTGCAAACTCCAACACGCTAAAAGTAACTCCTGCAAACTCCAATACGCTAACATCAAACTCCAATACGCTAACAGCAAATCCAAATTAACTCCTCTTATTTAAAGATAGCCATGTCGCACCGATTTTTCTTTTCTGATACCCTTTTCGCTGAGGTCGAACAGGAAGAAGCCCGAAACCCTAGTACTGATTTCAACCGAATTAGGGTTTGGAGTGGATCTGAGACTCGTCGATGGAGTGGGGATGCTACGGACGCGGGTTAGATCGGAAAGGAGAGGAGTAGCTACGGGGAAGAAATTGGCTCCGATACCATGTAAACATTAAGAGAGGAATGCGATAATCATTTTATTGAATGCAAGAACCTGCTATAGAAGGTACAAGATAAAGCAGCTACTTATAATATAAGCATACCATACTACGGTATGGACACACACACGTTTGAGTATGGGCACACACACGTTTTAGTATGGGCACACACGATGGCCTATTAAATATGCTAACAACTTAACTACAATAATAATAGACTTCTAGATGTATTAATTTTCAAATAAATTGAATTTTTATATGCCTTCATGATTTATTTCATGTGTGATGCAGTTTGTGTGTACTTATAACATTTTAAGTATACCACTTTTGTTTATCCCTTTTAACTGCTTTTATAATTGTTTTCACTTAGCTTTTTTTTACTTTGAAAATCCTAGTTTATTATATTGTATATGTATTTTTTATTCAGTCACTGGTTTGATATCATTTGTCAAAAAAAAAAAAAAAAAAAAAAAAAAACACCTTTCAAAACATTGTCAAAAAATAGTAACATATAAATTTTATTTAAAAAATCTAAAATTTAAATCTTCATTAAATTAATCAAAATATAAGTTTTAGTAAAACATCAATTTAAATTTCTAAAATAATTTTATTAAATCAAACATATTTATAATTTTCAACTAAATAAATATTAGTATTTTTATTCTAGTTATTCAAAACTACAGAAATAATATGTAATTTCAAACTACTTAGCGTTTTATTCTAGTAGTAATTTTGAACTAACTGTACAAATAATATATAACTTAAGACTACTTAGCATTGTTATTCAATTAGTAATTTTGAACTAACTGCATATATAATAAAGAGGCAGAGGGCTGGCTCGTTATATTATGCCTATCGTATTTTAAGAAACAAGATATTACTTGAAATATTTTAGTTACAAGCATAGATAAAGTATCTTTTATGTTGCATGCATATTCACCACAGTGTGTACAAGAACTGGTTTGATGAATAAATTATTTATAAAACGAAACAAGAAATCCATATTAAGCATTAAATAGAACGTATGCATTATGAAAAAGAGTTTATTGCCATATAGTTATGAATATATAAAGCTTGAATAATTAATATTATGTTTAATATTTTATAACGGTTACACTTTTATCTGCAGTATGGAACTAAAGCCAAACTGTAGCAGAGAGCAAAGGAGAAGCTAAAGAGAAATTAGAGGCAATCTTTTTTACTGAGTAGATACGAGTGGAGGATGGAAACCAACGTGAGCAAGATAAAGGTTAGAAATAATGTAAGACATTCAGTATTATTCCATGTTTCAACAAAAAAGGTTAGAGATGTTTTAATTATGATAAATTTGTAAGTGATAAAATGTTTCCACCATAGTTAAATAATGACACTACCGAAAATTATATTAAAGAATATATTAAAAAATATAGAGTCGCAAAAATTACTGTCAAATTTAGATTCTGATATTAGAAGCTTGCCCATTGGGTTGTTTATGTGATAACATTCAAAACAACTTCCTTGATCAACATATTTGTCGAATTATTTGTTCACATGAAATGGACACATATTTAAGGACACATAATCATTTCACAAATAATATGTTCACATGAAATGGACATAGGCAACACGTACATTTAATATTTATAAATCTGCATATAGGCATGCATAGCTGTAGGATTATGTGTTCATTTACATACTGATATGCACATTTATTATTTATATGTAAAAATTCAATCATCTATAACTTCAAAATCTAGAATGAATTTCAACCTTCGACCAAAAGAGGAGTCGTAGCGGGAAGCAAGACGAACACATCAACTAGCTTTCGATTTGTCGTCGAAGTCCGTTGTGATCAAGAAATGATACCGTCGTGTCCGCATACGTATTATTAACGAGTGCACTAGGGTTGGAACAAAAGATAATGGTAGGTTCGTATTATGTAGCCGACTACAAGGATAATCTCAGCTTAGTTATTTTGGTGGCTTGAGAAGGCAGGGCCATAGCCAAATAGTTGATGAAGGAAGGATGGGTTGTGGATGTTTTAGTGGTGAGATTCGATCTCATATACAACCTATCCCGTTTAGTTGTATCCTATGCGTTGCCTAAGGTCCGAGTTTGTACCCTGTTTTAGAGTTTTCAAAACAAGTAAATTAGTGAAAATATGCCTTGCATGAGAATAGCGAAATTTTAGAAGGTAGAAGCAAATATATCCACGGAAACTGGACCGTACTAGTGCTTCAGGATTGCACTTTGCATATTAGTTTGTACTTAGCATATACTGTAGCTCCTACAATCATTGGAGCATATCAAACAACTTTTTCTAGCAAAACATCAAACATGGAGTCTGAAGTTCATATTCCACATATGCTCGTATCAATTGTAGTGTCCATGCGTCTGAATATCTAAGGAATTTTTGTCCTTTGCTTTTTCGGTCCAGATGAATATCTGACGTTATTAAAATGGGAGAAGCACCTTGAACACAAAAATAAAATACCAAATTTAATGTAGAAACACAGACACTGAAGAGTTGAATATCTGGCTCAGGCATTGTACTTCCAGTGAAAATAATACTTAAGGTGCATAGAAACCAGACATTGAAGAGTTGAATATTTTGCACAAGCCATATCAGTGTACTTTCTATGCACATGTAAGGCATGTCCTTTTGAAAGTCGGAGTTTATTGAATGGTCAACAAAATTAGTGGATGTACTTGTGGTGAGATGTACTAACCTACCACAGCTTGATGGTGGGTACCATTGAAAAGCATGCTGAGATGACAGGCATAAATCACCATTAGGGTATATAAACAACCTGAATTGGTGTACAAATGGGTGGTATATGGTATATGATTCGTAATCATCAAATACTTTAAGGCGTTAAAATTTCGAAATATAGAGGTAGATTTTCATGTTGGCATATAATGTTGTAAAGATATTTAGGTCAGACGACTCGGGTTCTTCTGAAACAAACTCCGATGATCAGTCGTCGGAAACATGAGTAGCCATGTATTTGATTGATATGTTATTGAACCTAGTGAATGGTGAATCCGTGTTTAACCCTTTATGAATTTGCAAATTGACCGCTAATTCAATTGATTGCACTTGTCTATTTTTTCAATGCAACAAAAATGATATTTTATTTAAGTAGAACACTCACCGTGCTATTTTAAGATTCAAACTTGAAGTTTAAGTGGCTTAAAGCTTGTCTCTTAAGTGAGCGACCCTTGAGACGCATGTCTATTATTTTCATTTTACATCTTAGTATTTTAAATTTAGTCCATTCCATTTATCCATCAAAAAGTGTCTCTGAATCAAAGCATAAGACACTCAGTTGCGGAGCTAGGGTCCGAGGCTAGAGGGGGCCAAAAATTGAAGAATACATAGGATCTAGAGGAAATTTTGATTAACTTTCCTCTTTCCATTTCTAGAGCAGCAGTAATTTTGATAAAAGAAGAAGCATCACCCAAGTTTGATAAAATGCAGTAGTGAATTAAGGTCTCAAACCAATTTGATAATATAAGAGGCATTTTAATATAGCCCCAAGTTTGATAAAATGTAGTAGTGAATTATGGTCTCAAACCAGTTTGATAAAAGAAGAGGCATTTTAATATAGCCATGAAGCTATTAAATTGACAAACCATATTCTGTCTATATCAACTTTCATAGAACTAATTAACGACATGACTGTTTATTTTAGAAAATCTTATCCAGACTCTTTTACCATTCATTAAAATGCCTCTTTATACTTTTGATGTACTATCTTTTCGAGTCCAAATATCCTTGATAACTTCTACAAAATCGATTCAAATGGTAGTTGTTATACATGCAAATATGTTTATTCCCAAGGCAGACAGAAAGAGAGAAGGCAGCATCACCATCTAACTTTGTTAAAATGCAGTAAAAAATAAAATGTAAAAGTCTAATGGGGTCAAGTGACCCCACTAGACCCCTCTAAATCCGCCCCTGAAGACATGTGTACTTATGAATATGCATTCTCAGTTGAATAAAGCTCATAGCATGTATATTTATGTTTATGCTATAATACTAGTACTATACTCCAGTATTAGAATGTCATAGCTTTATTATGCTTCATAATATTTAATTATGTCAATGATATGTATTCTGAAATCTCCTGCATGCTTTTTGATATAGGATGCAAGCAATAAAGCCCCTAATTAAGTTGATCACTGAAGTTCTATGGAAAAAAAAATTATTGTTGCACCAAGGTATGACACTACCAAAAATTGTTACATTTAATGATACTATATTAGTGCATATATGGACGGTTCAGAAAACAAATTGACTTTCTGTTGTAACTTCATTGCGTAGAATATGTTGCCAAATTGGTTAAGGAGCAACTCAATCAGGACTTAATCTAAATCACATAATTAAATGGTGGAGGCAACTCATGAAAATGGAGACAAAGTGGGAAGCTTGCTTACATGATAGTTGGGCATGGGATAGAGATGATGGGGTGATTCGCTGGGCTTCGAGTCAGATTCGATGAAGGGTTTTTGGTTGATGACAATAACGAAACTAGTAGGGGAGCAATGGTTATTGATGTTAGATAGAGGAAGTTGCAGTTTGGTTTTGATGCGGTGGTTGAATTGATGAAGGTGTTTAGGTTGGTGAAGATGGAACATGTTGAAGCAAGAATGGATTGACAGTGGGTTAAGGGTGTTAGTAAGGTTGCAGCTTGGTGAAGTAGTGAGTTGTAGATGGAGTTAATTTTGGTTTAGTAGTATTGTTAATTCCTAAAAAGTCCATACGCATATTGAATAAAGGATGCGGAACAGACATCGTTAGGGTCGATCGTGCGCAATGTTATCCAAGGCACTTAAACGACCAAATATTAAACCCAAGACGAGTCAAGTCAACCAGTACGACCGAGGATGATGGCGCGACATGAAATGAGAAATGCGGGCCAAAAAGATAGAGATCGCATATCCTATAAAGCCACTCACTGTTTTCCTGTCAAAAGACCAAGCCTGAAATGAAGCTGCAATGCGAGCATTTGCAACATCTTATGTGACCATATCTCTAATCATAGTTGGACACGAATCGTGACTTAGGTGCGGGAGCCAAGGTCGATTGTTCATACTGGGGCAAAGCCACTCAAACACAGAAGCAAAGCAAATCGCCCATTCAACATAGGCGGGAGCGACCTTATGGCCTAGACGTAGGGACAAATAGTGCCATATAAAGGCAGTAAAAAGACGAGCGCCCTTGAACTAAGAAGAACGGTCGCTCAAGGAACAGGGGAGAGCCAGGTCCAGTCCCGCGTTTCGCTCTTATAAAAGTTTCCAAGTTTTTCAAAGCGTTCGTACTCAAAGGAACGCCCGCACTTATGGATTCACTCAACCACTTAAGGCGCTCACTCTACTAAGTCACTCGCGCATGACAACCAAATAAAGATCTAGACAGCTGGCTACAACTAGCCGATGACATGATTGTAATTAATAGAATGAGTGATCTGTAGCCTGCATAAACAGATTTCAGATCATTTCCCAGAGGGAGCTCACCTATAAATACACCATGGCTACCTACATAAGGAGGATCCGACCTTTGAAACCTAGAAGTTCTGCTAAATTCTATCCTCAACTACTAATTCGGCCATGGCGTCAAGTATAATCTCGTGATCAAGGAAAATAGAAGCATCCACCTCCTCAATCATTCATTCATCCTTCTTTTCCTCAAATTCCACCATCCCCTTATGTAATTCCAAGATTGAAATATATAAATGAGGGTATATTAAGTGAATGCAAAGATGTATGAAAAGAGAGAATTGATTTGTTATGTAATCTCTATTAAAAGATTGGAAATCACGTTCACAGTGGGCGTATGCCTAGTTAACGGCTGAACCACTCTAAACCTCGTCTCTACTTTAATTTTCTTGCAATTTTCATTTTTAATTGCTGATTAAACACGGTTCCATTTATTTCTTACCAAATTAGTGAAGTACAGTTTAGTACCTTGGGTGTTTAGACCATTTTTGATGTAAACATTTTGGCGCCCACCGTGGGGCCATGTTTTGCTTCTTTCCCCATTTCAGGTCCAGTGAGATTTTCTGAGAGGCATTGTGCTTGAAATCATGAGCACGCCAAGGAGAATCTCTGACGAAGTCAACAACCCCAACAACGGTGTCAACATCGTCACGCCGTCAGACAGCGACTCCGGCGAAGAGGGGTTGCCAAAAGTTAAAGAAGCTGTAACCTGGAAGGAATCGGAGGAGGCGATGACAGGATTAACAAGTCAAATAACTATTGCAAGCGATGCAATGATGAAGAAGCTCGAGTCGATACTCGCCATTCAAGCCGCCACCGCAAAAGCCACTTTAAGCGCCACCCGTCCCTCGCTAGCTCGAACGAATTGCGAGTCAGAAACAGAGCTCCCTGCTTCAAGCTCAAGACAGCAAGATCCCATCCAGAGAGTTGCACGTCACACCAATCCAAACTACGAAGGGGGAAGAGCACCTGTGCTTGATCACTCTAACGATACAATCGCGGAGCGGGAAAACAGTCCCATTATCATCGGGATGTCCTTCCCAAATGGAAGCCCAAATTACTTGCCCCCAGTTCATGAGGACACATCTAGATCAGAGGTCAGTAATAAAAAAAGGCGGTCGATCCATGGATCCAAACAAGGAACGGAATACATCTTGGTAATGGCACGAGCAATTATGGAGGAAATCCTAGAGAAGAAGGATGATCGAAGTGAATGGGAGTCCTTCCCAACTAAAACCCCGCTCACTGAAAGGGTTAAGAAAACTGTATATCTACAAAGATTCGAACCTCCATCATTACAGTCCTATGATGGGATAAGCGACCTTGGTATATTTCTATGTAAATATGACCAATATATGAATGTGGCGTGCGCTACTGATGAAATCAAATGCTTATATTTCCCAACTTATTTAGAAGGACTGGCTTACCTATGGTTCACAAAGCTGCCACCGCAGTCCGTGGATAATTTCGTGACCTTGGCTAGGCTTTCAATGAGCAGTTCAAATCCCAGGCACTCGAAACTTGGGATGCTACGGAGCTAAGTGAATTATAACAAAGACCAGGAGAGCCCATCAAAGCTTTTCTCACTCGCTTTGATATGGCAGTGGCTAAAGCCAATAATCTCGACCCCGACCTAATCTTAATGGCTCTTAAGGGGGGCATACATAAAGAAACCAAGTTAGGGTGGTGGATCAAGAAAAAGAAACCAAGTACACTCGAACGATTGCTCAACAAAGCCGAAAATATGCAAGTATTGAAGGAAAAAACGCACAGGTAAAGAAGAATGGAAATGCGCAAAGCAACCTAGATAATCAAAAAAGGAGCAACGAAGAAGAAGACAGTCGAGCAAAAAAGAAGCTGCGTTTCTTCAAGAACTCCAAGTTCAATCCCTTTAACGATAACGTGGGAAATATCTTCATGGCAACTAAAAACACCGAGAGATATCCGGTTTTGAAACAAAGACAAGTTAAAAATACCGCTATGAAGTCAGGAAGATTCTATCAATTCCACAAACAGCCAGGACACGAAACCGATGAATGCAGACACTTGAAGTCAGTAATCGAGGGGTTAATCCGAAAAAACCATTTGCAACAGTATGTATAAGGTCATAAAAGTTGTCCCGACTCTCCGCAAACAAGGGGCAATACGCCTTAGAGAGGAAAGGGCTTAAACCGATCCAAAGATGACGCTCATCAGGGGGACTAGTCAATAATATCTCAATAATGGAGCATTAAACTAGAGCTCTCATTACTTTGCTTCATTCCCCTGATTTTATCTTGTTGTTAAGATTGTTTTAACTTGCTTTACTATTCACTATGTTCGTATTAAGCTGCAGTTTACTTGCAAGAACTATGTGCATCAAAAATTAATTATGTGTCTATCTGAACAACATACTTATTGGTCCATGCTAAAAGAAGAACAATCTCTTGGAATATAGGCATGGTAAAAGCAGCCTGCCATACGCAGCAAGACTTTGACGGAAAAATCCCAGGGCACACATTAAACGAAGCAGTTTGGGAATCGCGAACATCAAGCAAGATCAAACAGGAGGAATGGACACATCACCTCAAAAAGAACAAGCTATTCTAAGACAGACAACAAGGCTGCACCTCTCATTATGGAGTATGCTCAATGCTTAGCAGACACCCATTCAAAGGACCACCGCCAGACCTCATTGAAAGTACAGGAATACTACCAAATATCCCTCGGATAAAATTGCTAATCCTAAAGAGGTGTTCTCTAAGGTACGAGACATGAACTCCTTAAAACCAGAGTTAAATTCGGTAGCAAGGATTGACGTCTACCTCCTAGGAGTTAATGCCGAAGTGGAAGCAATTCAAAAAGTCCCATGGTTAAAGTCCCACGGATAAAATTGCTGAGCCCACCAAAGAAACACCTTCTTAGGTGCTAGACACGGGTTCTCCAACTGGAAAAAAAAATCAACGAGGCGAACCAGTGTCTGTTTCCTAGGGCAAAGGCACAAAGTTGGAAAAACCGACATGTCCCGAAACGGAAAAAATTGCCGATTCACGAGGGGCACCTTGCTAGGTGAAGGACATGAATTTTATCCCTTCTGAGTCAAGGCTCGACGATATGAATTAGTGTCCTCTCCTCGGGATGAAGCATAAAAATGGGGAAGGATTAAACACGCTGGAAGGACCAGCGCAAAACAGAAATCCTAGCCGAAAGGGGGTGTCAGAAATCCTAGCCGAAAGTGGGTATCCATTCTAGAACCTTTTTGAATAACTAAAACAATCAAATAGGGGCTAGAATGGATCGAAAACCTTTAACCCAAGACCTCCTCAGGGGGCACGTATTCAAAACCAGCCTCCGAAGGGCTCGGATTACCAGTTAGTCAGCCGCAGGGTTGAATACTACTAAATAAAAGATACCAAAAGCGCTTATAATAATACAAATGCGTAATAACCCTCGATAAGCGATGAACTTCAAAAGCTAACTAAATCCCAAAAATAATAATAATAATAATAATAATAATAATAATAATAGAAAATCTGGTGCAACCGAACGATTAATAAAGCGCTCGGCCGAATGTGTAAATCAGGAAATAAAGGTGTAGCGTGCAACGCACCCGCGTGAAAGTAAAAAAGTTGCATAATAAGAACTAAACCCCTCAAAAAAGGGCAAAAGAAGAAATAGGCTGTCCTAAGATTAAAAGCAAGCTAGCATTATTGAAGATGAATGACGTAGAAACGTAACCGTCGCACAAACCATAAAAGTTACAAACCTAAGCGTACGAGAATAACTGAGGCTGGCTCCCTTATACACAAGCCAGACTAAAAGTACCATTCAAAATCAAATCCAAAATAACAGAACAGGTAAAGTATTAGCAAGCCACAATGTTCAGATGAGATAAGGGATGATCCTCTCTGTAGATTCAAGGGCCTCGACAAGTTTGTATCTATCTTTTTCCAAGGCATGAAGTCGTTCAAGATTCTCTTTATTTGACTGTTGAAGATCTTCGACAAGAGAATGCTAGGCACCTATGTGCTCCACAATGTAATCCCTGACAGTGGTGATAAGGCCTTCGACCAAATGTGGGCGTACTTTCAATTGATTGAACTCAGCCAATATGCAATCCTTCATGGTGTCTATCTTACCTGCAATAATCCATCTATCAAATGGATCTATGTACATGCCGGAACGTGAGCCAGCCGGACATTCAGCCACAAAGTCCTCGACGAGTTCAGGATGGCAAGGGTTAGGAATAGAAAGAGGCTCCGGCATAGCTGCAAGATCCAAAATAATGGACGAAGAAGCCATACGACCAAAAGCAGTTTGAATATCTAATCTAGGAAGTTCATTCAGCAAACAATGACTCTGAGTGACAGTCACACCCAAGATCCCCTTGCTTTGGGGCATCTTTTTGTTACTAGCCCTCCTCGTCGACCTTTTCCTGATAGACATAAAAAATTCCATCCTCGGACGACCTATTTCAAAAGAGATCAGTATGGACTCAAAAAAAACAACCATGAAAAGGGAAACAACCCAGCCAGACTTAGGCATAAGCAAAAACATCTCAACTGGAGAAACCCGGGGCATTTCACCAAACAATTTGTGAACAAATACCAAGCATCAGGGTCTCAAAGAAAACCACCGGATGATTCATACTCTCCAAAGATAATTACATATACGATATCTATGCTACACAAAAATCTGGTTGTTGCCCAATCTCGAATTCATACATAGCTCGGGCAGGTCGTATTGAAACATCCTAACTTGGAAACGCATGAGTACTCAAACAAAACAAAATAAAGGGAAAACTCACCCAGAAATATCATGGTACCTTGAAGCCGAAAGAAAACTGCTCAAGAAAAAACAGGTGTTGCTGCAAGCACTGGGCAAGATGATAGAATATGAAAGCCAAAACCTTTTGAAGAGAAATCAAGGCAGATATGTCAAACAAAGATTACTTAGTTAAACTCTTGAGAAAGCACAACTATGACTGGAAAATTTCTCGAAAAAGGTAAAAGTGGAATGAAGCAGGCTAAAAGTAAATAAGGAAGATTAAAAGGCATACATCCACAGAATTTTCGCCACATCAGCTTAGTGCCCAAGAAGTGTCTCATCAAGTTCCAGCTGGCATCCCGAAACTCAATTATTCGCACAATGACCGAAAAGGATACATCAAGCCTCTCGCTTACGGAAAAAGACAATACCAACCAGCTACAATGAAGTAATATTAATCTTTTGCACAAACGACCCCTCGACAAATCAGGATAAATCAACAAAACAATGTGCGATCAAACATGTTGAAGCCAGTAATTCCTTACTAAAAGAAATCACGGACTTCGAGGAGCAAGTGTTAATCCCTAAAAAGTCCACATGCACATTGAGTAAAGGATATGGAACGGACATCATCAGGGTTGATCATGCGCAATGTTATCCAAGGCACTTAAACGGCCAAATATCAAACCCAAGACGAGTCAAGTCAACCAGTATGACTGAGGATGATGGCGCGATATGAAATGCCGCCCAAAAAGGATAGAGATCGCATATCCTGTAAAGCCACCCACTGTTTTCCTGTCAAAAGACCAAGCCTGTAATGAAGCTGCAATGCGAGCGCTTGCAACATCTTATGACCATATCTCTAATCAAAGTTGGACACGAATCGTGACTCAAGTGCGGGAGCCAAGGTCGATCGTTCATACTGGGGCAAAGCCGCTCAAACACAGAAGCAAAGCAAATCACCCGTTCAACATAGGCGGGAGCAACCTTATGGCGTAGCCGTAGGGACAAACAACGCCATACAAAAGCAGCAAAAAGACGAGCGCCCTTGAACTAAGAAGAACGGTCGCACAAGGAACAGGGGAAAGCTTGGTCCAGTCCCGCATTCCGCTCTTATAAAAGTTTCCAAGTTTTCCAAAGCGTTCGTACTCACAGGAACGCCCGCACCTATGGATCCACTCAACCACTTAAGGCGCTCACTCTACTAAGTCACTCACGCATGACAACCTAATACAGATCTGGACAGGTGGCTATAACTAGTTGATGGCATGATTGTAATTAACAGAATGAGCGATATGTAACCTGCGTAAACAGATTTCAGATCATTTCCCAGAGGGAGCTCACCTATAAATACACCATGGCTACCAACATAAGTGGGATTCGATCTTTGAAACTTGGAAGTTCTGCTAAATTCTATCCTCAACTACTGATTTGTCCATGGCGTCAGGTATAATCTCGTGATCAAGGAAAACAGAAGCATCCACCTCTTCAATCATTCTTCCATCCTTCTTTTCCTCAAATTCCACCATCCCCTTATGTAATTCTAAGATTGAAATATATAAACGAGGATATATTGAGTGAATGCAAAGATGTATGAAAAGAGAGAATTGATGTGTTCTGTAATCTCTATTATAAGTTTGGAAATCATCTTCACAGTGGACGTAGGCCTAGTTAACGGCTGAGCCACTCTAAATATCGCATCTACTTTACTTTTCTTGCATTTTTCATTTTCAATTGCTGAGTAAACATGGTTCCATTTATTTCTTACCAAATTGGTGAAGTACAGTTAAGTACCTTGAGTATTTAGACCATTTTTGGTGTAAACAAGTATGGTGTGATTTCTAGTTGGGGATGTAGATTAACAGCATGTGACACTGTTTGGTTGACTGGACGTAGGTAAGTTATTAAGAAAAACAATATCATTATTGTTCGTAAAAGATGATCATTATTATTTGTAACAACAAGTGAGTTGAGTTGCATTATTGTTTGGTAGACTGGGAATAGTTGGGCATAGGTAAGT
Source organism: Allium sativum (assembly GCA_030737875.1). Classification (NCBI taxonomy): domain Eukaryota; kingdom Viridiplantae; phylum Streptophyta; class Magnoliopsida; order Asparagales; family Amaryllidaceae; genus Allium; species Allium sativum. The sequence continues at coordinate 964,074,829 of CM060910.1, read as the reverse complement.
CTTTGTCTCTCATTTTGTTCAACATATTGATGTTTTTGCCTAAATATTTTCCTCCATGTGATGTACAATTGCATGATAACCATGTAATGTTCAAATGGGTGCACTACCTACTCTATTCAGTGCGTGAATATGGAATGATGTTATTCATGGTGCACATGCTAAATCATTACCTGCACATGCACTTATGCTGCATGGTGGAAAATTTTAGGCATTACACATGCATGCCTAGAATGAGCAATTGATTTGTTACTTAAAAACTATAATTGTAGTGAGATGATTGCAGAAGTCGGGCATGATTATATGGAATATTCCTTTAGTTACTACGAATTGCTACTAGCTCAAGATGGATTGTTTGTCATTCAGGTTAATTATAAACGTGCATATAGATATGTATGCATAAATATGATTTGTATAGCTATTTTTGCATGATTCCAACTAATTAAGTTTACATATATATAATTGGTTAGTATACTTAATTTGTCTTATATATGCTATGCAGTTGGTATTGATACCAAAGATACAATGAGCATAGAAGTCCAGACTTAATAAAAACGATGAAGTTGAAAATAGTTGCTCTTGGACTCAGTAGGGCATACACAATTCCTTTAAAGAAATACAGTCATGAGGTGTTTAGTTTTTGTATACCATGCTTGGATTCCCTTCTGTAAAACAAATTACATTATTATTTGTTAACCAGTTTTCTTTAAATTTTTGCATTATCATACCGAGTACCAAAAGTGCTCCTTGGAGCTACTCGCTACTCGACTCCAGTTGATATGTGGTCTAAAGGATGTATATTTGGTACATCACATTTTTTATATTTTATTTATGCATCAGTGTAATTTTATCGTAACATCAAATTGTTTATTCGACTATTTATATTTTAGCTAAATTTTTTACCACTCACTTGTTGTTTAATGGGGATTCCGAATTGCAGCAACTCCTCTTATTTTCAAGTAAATTATTTTACATACATTAACAAGTTTATAGTATTAATAATAATAGTTTATAATCAACTAATTTATAATAATTGTAAATAATAATTTATAAAATATTAGCCAAATTAACCAAGTTTTATAAATATTAACTAAAACAACAAAAATTAGATAAATTTTATAAATAATAATAATTAAATTTTATGAAAATTAACTAAGATTCACAAAAATTAAATAAATATTACAAAAAATTAACTAGATATGTAAAAGGTAGGTAAATTTATAAAAATTAAGTAAGTATTGTAAAACCTAACCAAGTTAACTAATTTTCACAAAAAATAACAAGTTCAAACTAATAATAATGATAATAGTTAACTAAGCTAATAATAATAATAAATTATAAAATATTAAAAAAGTAAAAAGTTTACAAAAATTAGCAGATTTATAATAATAATAATAATAATTAACTAAGTTTGAAATAATAAATTATAAATATTTACCAAGTCAACCAAGTTCTATAAAATTAACTAAATTTATAATAATAATAATAACTTAATGAAGTTAACTATTTTTTTTAAATAATAATTATAATAAGTCAAATATGTTTTTACAAATGAATTAACAAAGTATTATAAATATATAATAATAATAATAACAGTGATTGTAATAATTATTTAACTAAGTTAAATAAATTTTATGAAAAATTACTTAAGATTTATAAAAATTAAATAAGCTTATAAAGATTTAACTAAGGCAGCTTTTTTTTGAACTAGGGCAAGTATAAACCATGAAATGATAACCATGTTAATTAAGCTTTATACAAATTAACAAGTTTATAATAAACATAATAATATTAAATTATAAAATATTAACAAGTTAAATAATTTTAATAAGTTGACTAAGTTTTAAGCTTATAATAATAATAGGCAAGTATAAACCATGAAATATTAACCATGTTAATTAAGTTTTTCAAAAATTAACAAGTTTATAATAATTATAATCTATGTTTATAATAAACATAAATATTAAATTATAATATATTAACAAGTTAACTAATTTTATAAAAATTTATGAAGTTTATAATAATGATAATTTAACTAAGTTAATTAAGTATTATAAATATAATAACTAATTAATTAAATTTTATAAAAAAAATTAATAAATATTATACAAATATAATAATAATACTAAATTAACCAAGTAAATTTTTTATTGAAATTAATCAAGATTTAAAAACTAAAATAGCTTGTAAAAATTAATATTATAAATATTTAGCTAAATTAACTTAAGTTCTACCATAACATGGGCATTTAATACGATCATTAAACCATCGATCGTAAATCAAATAGATTATATGTTTTTCATGTCATGTGCTACTAGTAGAATTAGTATGTTATTTGCAACCAAGATTAGAACGTGTCAAGTGTTGTTGCTAGAATCATCGCCTTATGAATTTCTTCATTGTAGGTAATTAAAGATCATTGGTGTAAAAAGAAGATAACACTTTCTTCTTTCCTAGTAAGCACATGAGACTTTTTGGTTGTCTATTTTGTTGGTATTTGATGCAAACTTGCTTTCTGGATATTGTGACTTTGTTTAAAAAAATTATGGAAACTTAGTTTAGGGTGTTTGTTTGTTTATGAAAACTATGTAAACTTACTTTATATGTAATGTCTTTGTTTATGAATAATATGTCATATAGTTTATATAATCGATTAATAGCTATGTATCTATATGATGGTTTTTGTATTTGATTCGAACATGTTATTGATATCAATTGCTTGATATATATTTAAATGTTGTTGATATGTATGTGCATAAATCATTACTTTTAAAACTTACCAATAGCTTTCATCTAGTGTTATGATTATTTTGTTTGTTTGATAACTACATTTATGATATGCTAATAAAAATTTGACAGTAAAAAAGGAAATGATGTAGTACTCAGTAACAACATTTGTAAAGTGCTGTTGACGCAATTGAATGTGCTTTAGACAGCAATTTGTAAACGTTGTAATAAGTTAATAACAATGTTTATCAATCACTGATGAGAAGGGCAACAACAACCTAGGAAATCAGTCAAAAACAATAGGCAATTCATATTAAATGTTGTAAAATAGGATTTTCCACGGCGTTTTCCCTTATGTTGTTAAAAGTTCTATGCCTACCTACGACCGTATGTCATTATATAACATTTCTAACAACGTTGTTATATCTTATTACAGCGTTTTTCAAACGCTGTTAAAAGTTATTTTTGGTGTAGTGACATAATAAGGCTAGTTTAACGTATTTTTAATTTATAAAACAATGTTTTACATCGTAATCTCATGCAACGACCATGGTTCAACATCAAATAATGTTAAATAAATTTCTTAACATCATTCCAAACATTTCAAAGCTTATTAATCTTTAAAGTTCTCATTTTACAACAAAATTTACAATTTGCAACATTTTTACATAATTTACACAAATATGAACATTTTGTTTACATTTATGTAACTTTTACCATATATCAAGTTAGATATTCTAACCGGCTTATTTTTAACATAATAAATTATTTAAACTTTATAAAACACACATTTTTACATATTACACAAATATAAGCATTTTTCCTATATTCGTGTAACATTTACAATTTATGCTACTTAAATATTTTAATTATCCTAGTTTTAATAAAATAATTTGTTAAAGTATGGAAAAACACATTTTTCCCATATCTACTGCTAACTCAACAAATTTTACAAGTGTAAATACATTTGTTACTTCACACCCTTGCTTAAAATTTCATTATTAACCCAACAATTTAATACTTGAATTTTTAATCTTAGAAATCATATTATTAACACAAAATATCCTTCCTACGGGTCTGACACTATTAATTTTCCATAAGAGAATACTTTAACCTTTTATTTCTATTTTATAACATATATTAACACTTGTTAATATTTTTAGTTGTCAAAGTATCAAACTTCACCCAAAACCAACATTTCACAGTTTATCACTAAACCTTAATTAACTGAAACCTTAAATTTAACCACTTAAACGTGATTAAACTCTACAATCAAACCTCAAATCATCAGTTAATTATTTCCAGGAATAATTAAGTCAAATAATCAGGTTAGTGATATATTCAACTTAATTATTCATATTTTAAAGATTACTAAACATAGAAGGTAATCACCAAAACCCGAATTGTTATAAAAGTCACCGAAATGGACGACTGAGATAAACCAAAATTGGCAAGCATGGGTTATTTTGGACAAAACTTATACGACATAAAGATATCAAGAAGTTATGAATTATAGTGAATATGTTTGCTCATAATTTTTTGTTTATATAAGAAAATAATTATTAAGCGTGAAATCAATGCAATATCGATAAAAACATAATGGCTTCAAACTATAATTCGAAAAACTTATTATGTTGGAAGGAAGTATAATATATTTGTGTAATCATATTAGCTAAGAACATAAATGAAAATTTGAATTTTCGCATAAGTTATCCGTTTTGCGCCTCCCTGCACATAAACCGTTTTACTTCTCCTGTATCTCTCTCCCCATTTATCTTGTTATTTAGGGTGCGTTCTTAACCAACGCGAGCGGGGTATTTGAGCGTGGTACTGTAGCGAACGGGGAATGTGTTTTTAGCTACGAACGGGGTATTTGAGCGGGGTATTTGATTGTTAAATTAATTATTTTGAATTAATCAAATACTAATTGCATAAAACAAAACGACTACATTTTTCATTACATGAGCAGAAATACAAACATAAAGAACACAACAGGACTGAAATTAAAACAAATACATGAAAATCTAAAATAAACGACGATGGGGCAATAAGCTCAACTCCGCAAAAATAAACCCACGTATGCCCTTATCGGTAAGCTCCTGAACAATATCCACATTCCGCGAATCATTGCTGAATATCGTCAGAATCTCCCAAAGGTCCACACATGTACCTGGTTCCTAGACAAACTCCAAGCAACGAGTAGCAAGCTGTCTTATATGGTCGGTCACAAACGAGCTTGCATGCTCTACCTGTCTGCGCCTAGAGGGCTGGCCAGAAGGGGGATCGCCCGAAGCCATCCAACCAGTATAGTAACCCGCTTGGGCAGAGGAGAAGGAAGCGGCTAGCACAGGCGCTGGTGAAGGTGGAGGTGCAGGTGTAGTAGGAGGAGCAACCTCGGGTATCGGATACACACAAGTATCTTTCCGCAAACAACCCTCAAACATAATGTCCTGCTCTCGGAACTTGAACAGCGAGTTCCTCCTGAACCGTCTGTAAGGTCTGCCACCGCCGGTACTCCAAAAATCATCTGGACCGTCCAGATAATCGAACTCTGCATTCCATACACCGGCAGGCGTTCATAGCAATCTGTCCCAATCGCGAAAAGAGCGCTTCATGTTGTCCCATTTATTTTTGATCTGGGTTTCTGTGAACTCCAGATTAAAACGGTCATTCATTGATGCTGCGACTGTTGAGTAGAACCCACTGATGCCTGTATCACGATCGACTATAAACTCAATGCAAATATCTATGAAAGCAGACTCCCGGTCGTCCGTCCAATTCGCAAATGGATGCGAGGTAGCAGAGGTGGAAGAGGAAGCCATCTGCATAAACAAAACAAAAAATTCAGAAAAATTCGAAAAAAACATATGTTATAGGAAACTGAAAAATAAACACAACCGTATGAAAAATTACCGTTTTTGCAGCTTGAAATTGCTCGAAAAAATCGAAATTTGGGGGTTAAGAGGAGAGGATTCGGGTTGAGCTGGGGAGAAAAGGGGGGAGGCCGTGGTTTTTATAGCCGATGAAACGGTATGTTGGAAATTTAACCGTTGGCGTTCGACGCCAACGGTTAAATTTCCAACGTTCGAGGATCGTGGAATCTGGAAGGGGTAACAATTACTTGCGTCCGACGCGTCGGACGCCAAAAAAAAAAAAATGAACGTGCAAAATTTTCACTGCAAACGCACCCTTAACCGATTGTTTTAGCTTTTTTTACTCATTTTCATTTAGCCCCTCGTTTCTTGAATCAAACCGCTTGTCTTTGGAAAAATTCTATTGCTGATTTCTCCTGCAGTCAGCATCACATCGCTTGTCTCTTATCTTAACTTCTCGATTCTATCGCTCTTGATCGTTACCTTACATTACTTATTTCTTTTTGTTCCTTCTACCAGTTATGCATTTCTTTTTCTCTGGGCACAAATCCTCTACACCCAAAGAAGCATGGTCTCATCGACCAAACAAATCTGACATCTTGATTTCGGTGGGATCCACCTGAAATCAGGAGGCCAGATGTATTTCATTCACGGGACCACGCTTATTAGGGTCCAGGTAATTTTTTTCCCTTACATTTCTCCCTATATCTTTATAATTTCAACTCAAGCTTGCTTTCATTCACATCAATAAAAATTCAAAACAATTCAAGAATATACATAAGTCATAAGCTGTACAAGTATCAAGTCTATCATGTTCATTTCCATATAGATAGTAGCATAGTTATTTTTGATAGCACTATGAAATTTTCCTCCCTAATAAAAATAGATATAGAAAATACTTCTTCCATGCTATCAAAAGTATAAAATTAGACTGTCGAGATTATGCGTTTGTATTAGCCTGCTTCAAAAGTAGACATCATAAACATGAGAAATACATGTTGTCGAAGTACGTATTTTCAACAGGGAGTATGAACTTTTGAATGCTTGAAGGCCAACTGAGTATACCATTGTGTAAAGGAGTGATATGTAGATCATTCGTTGTAGCTATTTGAATGTCTGACAGAGTTGTATTATGGTCAAACTAAGGATTGAACTAAATATCATCAAAATTTTTGTATAAAAGTCACTTTTCTCCCTCTATAACCCACAATATACCAAAAACCACTAACTGTTTGATTCCATCCAGTGGCGGAGCTAGGATCTGAATTCAGCTGGGGCCAAACCAATTTTTTTTTGTAAAATATGTTGTTAGTGGCACTAAGTTACCAAATATTGGTTGCTGGAGAGTCCAGATAGGGCAGAGACTTCATCTGAGCTAGGGCAGGTGACTCGAGTTCTCTGTTTTTGGCCAGAATTCCAGAATTTCAGCTAGGGCGCTAGCCCTATCTGGGCAATAGGTGGCTCCGCCCCTGATTCCATCTCAAAATCTAGCTGATGGAGTTGATGCCAAAGTGGAGTGGAGTGGACGTTAACTTGGTAATGCCCCTTTCAATGTTCAATGACAAAATCCGATTCATCCATGTATGTTTTCGATTAATCAGACTTTGCATATAGGAAATTGAAGCCGAGTTCTCATAGACATATACATGATCAGGACATTGGATGCAACACCCCACATCCCTTAGCATTCCCCAAAAGTATGGTTATACCAAGAAATGTGGAGCGTTGCACGTATAAAGGAACTAATCACAGAGACTAAGATTCACAAGACATGAAAATAAACACAACAGAAACATTTAAATTAAAACATTACTTACTATTTTAAGAATTGCTTCTATTTCAACTACATTACCAAGTTACAAAAACCACATGTCTTATAAAGAAATGCTCAGTCTTACCAAATATCACAATACAACATAAAAATTCCATTCATAAATGCTAGCACAACCAATCCCAATGGACAAAAAATTAGAATAATGGAAGAAGAATACATCAACAAATATATAGAATCTCCAAGGATGTCCCTCCTGGAAATCTGAACCAACGAATCTCAGCCCTGCGAGCCTAATGGGGGAAAGAAAGAAAGGAAGAGGAGTGGATCAGACAATAAGTTTGGTGAGTAAAGTAATTGCTAGCATGATTGAGCGAGATAAATGAAATAGGCTCAATAATAGTTCTAGCATAATAGGGTAAAGTATTCGTGCACAACTAATGAAGATGAATATACTTAAATTGATTATTCGATTGTTTGCATATCAACTACTATAGGAATATGGTTGCAATAGAAATATGATTTCATGGTAGCATGTCACTGTGGATCTTCCCGTCAAGAATTTGATTACTACACTACAAGAATATATGGATATTCCAATGGAAGAGGGTCGTTGGCGGCCATTGGAATAGAGTTCACATCTTCCAACGGCTTCCAACAGAATCCACTGGCCCTTTCCAAAGGCTGTTCCAACGGCTTCCAATAGTATCAGGCCGTTGGAAACCGTTTGAAAACCATAACCAAATAGTCATTGGAAATACTTGGTTTTTCTTTTATATAACAGCAGGCAAAAATTCTTCCAGCCACCTCATTTCCAATTCATTTCTAATCCATTTCCAACCAATAACAATATAAATAACCAAAATAAAACGCAGAAACATCAATATATACAAAAAAAATATGTTTACAGACATCCAAACATGTCTACAAACTGGATCAATATTTACAACCAATCAAAATACATCCAAACACGTCTCATCCACTCCGTATTATATATACAAACCATCAAAATACATCCAAATATACCTCAAACTGCATCATGTATGTCGCTATGTCCTCCAAAAGAAGACGGTAAAGGAAAACTACAATGATTGTGCATGTACTTCGCAACCTTTTGATTCAGCTGCTCAATCTGCATAGCCTGCACACGATCATGTCCTGCAGCTGCTCAATCAACGCTCGCATCTCCTTAGTTTCTTCTTTGTCCTGGGCCTTCTTAGCTTGTGAAACGTGCAAATACATAGATGTGTTAAGACCGAAAGCTTGCACAAAAATATTAACCTGCATGTTAATCAAATGAGTTCACTCATTACTTTATAAGTACTATTTAATGTTGAAACAAATTTTATTAGGTTAATAGAAGATGGTGCTAAAGATCGAAGTTGGATAATAGTAGTTTTTTTCTCCCACAAATCTTTACTATCTATTTAAAAGGTGGAAATAATTTATGTTATATGAGATACATTCAATTATCGCTAACTACATATAATGTAGATGTAAATAATTTATGTTATATGAGATATATTTGTTATATGTGTGTGTGGGTTTACATTTACATGTAATGTAGATGTAAATAATTATTGCTAATACATCCAATTCTTTGCTAATAATGGTAGATATTTATATATTCATACTCAGTGATATGGTTTGTATATTGACATTATGTACTCCATATGAATATTACAAAAATCAAAAAAATATCGGTTAAATCATATGAATATTACCATTAGGTTACCAAATCCATAACGCCTGCTCTACTGCGATGGATCCATAACAACATCAAATTGGTTGTCTCTCCTCCTGCGTCAACTCATCACGACCCGACCCCTCAAGCGCATGAGCCCGTGCCTCCTGGAACTTCGCCTATAATGAAAAAAACAACTTCAGTTGAAAAATAATAGAATGTTGATTTTATTTTACGTTAACTAGTAATTAATAAACCAATCTATGTGATAATAAAAATTAATATGCGCATACATATTCAGCTGTCGCCTTATTTTGATCATCCCACTGATATGTGACATTGTCGGCCTCTTCTACATGCCTGGAAGTGTGGGTGTGAGTAAATACGTCCATGTAGGACACGAGATGTCCACGAGCTCGTTTCTGCAGTTGATAATTTAAATAATTCAATTCCACATAGTTAATCACTTAATTGATCAATAAGCAAATGTAATGATTGACAAATTTACAAAGTCCTCATGGTGATGCTGGAAAGACTTGGATCCTCCGCGATGAGTTACTGGATTCTTGCTCCTGTTTGCGATGTTCCTTACTGACTTAGCCTGCAAATGTACATTACATTAACTAATTATTTAAAATCGGCAAAAAAATAATTTGGATTCGTTATAGATTTACCTTGAACTCATATGTGTCCCACCACGCAACCATCTTATCAAATACTTCATCGCCCACCCACTTTGGTTTCTTCCCTTTTTTCCTAATCTCATTCATCTTCTCTCTATAACTCCTGGCGACCTTTGAGTTGCAGTGTTGCTTAACTAGGCTCATGTCAGCCTCTTGCACATCCACTGCCCCCTGTATAATGAGAGAATATTACTAATCTCATTTATTTATATTTAACCAATTTATAAAGCGGTATAAACATACCAGAAAATCTTGCCAGATAATCTCTTTGACATCTGCTGGGACCCTGCTCCACTTAGGCCATAAATTGCTCATTCTAGCCATATACGCATCCTTAGAGATATCTAGAACCGTCAGAGATGGCTCTAACTCAAACCCCCTACATTAAATATAAATTAGAACTTTATAGAATATAGTTATATTATGTAAAAAAAACATTAAATTGTAATTTTGCTAATTTTGATACTTACGTCTTGTCAGCCTTAGGCTTTAAATAAACAATCGGACGAGCTAACTGTTCGCCACTACCCTCACCGGCATGCGGGGTAATGCTACATCATCTAGAGCCAGAGCCTGAAGCAGGGTCAGACATATTATACCTACAATATAGATATAAAATTGGATTTCAAATGTCGTAGTTGATGTATCACAGATTAATAAATCATCCTAGAACATAATCAAATTGTGTTATAAAATGCATAAATAATATGAATATGAGCAACACAACATGGTTTAATAAAGATACATTTTGAGAATATGTAATCAAGTAGAAAAAGATAGCTAATATGCTATAAAACATGAATATTTTGAGAATATATTTCTTTAAATATGATTTAATAATTTCTTTAAACTCAATCTAGTCGAAATTGAAAGAAATTAATTTGTATTAACATTTGAATGGTAATGATATTTGATATTATCTAACCTAGTATGTTGGTTGCAAACGTTAAAAATGATTACATCTTCAATGTATAGTGAAGAATGAACATTTCGTTTCCACAAAAATAAAAACTTTATAAGATAAAAACATTCATAAAAAAATGATTAAGAAAACTAATATTACAATGTGAATTCAAAAAAAATTGCAATATATTCTGATAATACTGAACTTGTACATAAATTTTTTTATTTTCTTTATGAAAAACTATTTTTATGTTTTCTTTCACTTCAATCATAAAAAATTTCTTACAACTTTATTTTTATACTAATTTAAAATTATAATTACAACATAAAAATTCTTATATTAATTTAACCATTATTACCATTATAAATCTACACACTAACCAACCCAATAAGATTATAAAATGCTAACAATGCAACTTAATAATTTATCTTAACAGTTCAACCCAATTCAGCTTAATTTAACTTAACACTTCAACCCAATTCAACTTAACAATTCAACCCAATTCAACTTAATGATTTAACCCAATTCAACTCAATATGGTGATAACAATAGCAATTAGGGAGTACAAGATGTAACATATGTATACAAACAACTATGAATTGAGTAAATTTCATAACTAACCCGAAATTAATTGAAAACCTAAAAATTAGGTTTACAAAGGTTACCTAATTCTTGGAGCAACAACGTGGAGACGGGTTGAAGAAGTTTGCAAATGATGTCGGAGGTGCTTGCGGTGGTTGTTGGGGTGGAGGAACCAAAATTGAAGAAGGTGAGATAGTAGAAAGAGGAGAGAAATTGAACTTGGGGGAGAGTATCTAGAAAATGAGCAGCAGGTCGTGCTCTCTGGAACATATGCAGGAAAATTTCTAATGGCCGCCAACGGTCTTTGCTCTGTCGGTTTTCAACAGCTTCCAACGGTCCGTTAATAGCCATTGGCGGCTGCTGGAAATGCGACATTGGAATAGACTGCTCATCTTGTAGAGCCACCTTTCTATTCCACCAGTAAAACGTAGTTTAGGATGAATACCTAATCGTACCCATCGATCGGCCTTTCATACTCGTCTATGGACCTTCCCGTCAAGATGTCGATCATATTCTGTTTATCCACAGTAAAATCGTCCAGGCAACAATGCAGTCAACCCGACCCTATGGGGGTGGACCCAACCTTAGGTTGAACCATATGGGTCTAAATATTTTATTGTTTTCTTTCTTTGTATAATTTGAATTATTCTTGAATCATATAGCTTTAGTATCTTTTCTGTACTAGCTCAAATTTCAACAAGTTATACATGCAAATTGCTTAGAAAAATGTCATGTCTCAATCGTGCAACTCCTATTGCCAAATTCTGACAGTTTCACAAACTTAATTATGTTTTAATTAATTCTTTACTTAATTAATTTTACTTAAATTTTAGTGTTGTTACATTCTCCCCTTCTTAAAGGATTTTGTCTCTAAAATCTCCAAAGTCTAAAGAATGAAATAAGTAATTACAACCAATGTCTACATCCTTTTAATCAACCATCAACCACTTTATTTGTTGTCCTTAAGTTTTCTAACGAAATTATGTTTTCATGCAATGGTGTATTATATATGTCCCTAACTAATGCAAAAGATTAAGCGGTCTACTAACTCGGTCGACCTCCTTATGCAAATAAGCTCGTCTCATGCATCCAAATGTATGCAAATATCCCAATGATAACTGATACTTCAATATGCATGCTAAAATCATCATTTATATGCAACAACCATATGATAATCATCCATTTATAACAATCATAGAAATAAAATAAAAGTGCACACACATCCATATGCACATGGTCTAGTGTCCAAGTAGGTCGATCTCTAAGAGATAAGAGTGCCTAGTGTGTGTATATGCGACCATTTGCATCCACTAGCAAACATTTACAGCCACTTGCGTCCATCAAACAAAACATGTTCTACCAATATGTTTACAAAAAATCCTACCATCGATAAGGTTATCATAAGATCTACCCCTACAAAGGAGGCTAATAGAAGAAAGATCATAACCTAAGGAAATTTTTTTGATAGAATATCTAAAGAATGCTTGTCAAAAAAATGTGAGTAAGAAATTTGGATTCTCCTAAGACACCAAAGGCGATAATTTCAAAGTTCTCCTGATAAAAAGAAAGATTTTATTGCTAAAATTAATAATGCTTCATCACATGATGAATAACTAGTGACTTACACCTCTTTGATAAAATACCATACTTCAATTTTCTTTACAAATATTTACCTTGTCGCTTATCCATTTGAAATACTTACATCCTTCCGGCCTAAACCATTAAATCATTTTCCCAATAACCAAGCTTATTTCGAATCAGTGGTCATATAAGGACCTAATATTCTTAGGTTTCATCAATTTGATCTTGACAATTAGGTATCAGCTTATCTTCATAAGTTATTACTCTACAAAAAGAATTTATAATATCGTTGTCCCTTTCCGAAATGATAAAAATATTGATGATCACCAAACTCTCAATCATTTAACATAACTAATGATGAAATTCATCCTTATATGCTACCACAATTTCAAGGTATACTTTTAAGTTAAATCTTTTAAGGTTTTAATTTCTATGCTTAAATTTAGCCTTGGTTCTTACTCGTTCTTAGAGATCTTACCAAAACATACTACAAGGTATTTCCATAGAAGCTACACATATTCCCAATGCTTCCATTCAAAAATTCTTATACCAAAAGTCAAGAATTTAATGTCGACTACATCGTTACTTTCATTCAGAGTGTATGAAAAAACCATGAGTCATATGACACTCTAACTTTATTAATCTTTATTGTCTTAAGTTCTAAATCTCTTATAGGGTAAATTAACCAATAATTTATGGTCATCGAAATTTCAAATCTTTTTCCTAAATAGGTAATGCCTCCATGACCTAACTGAAAAACAGATGATAGTTATTCCAATGCAACTACTCTCATGTGTCCTTTTCTAATGCTATAACTGATATTAAATTATTAATCGGAACTTTCTTTTAACTCAAAAAAAAAATAGCTTCATGGTTTGTGTCCATAAAAGCTAAACTTCCTATGGTGAGGTTGGTTAAGAAAATATGTATCTTTCAAAATTTTCGAGTAACATTTCTATAAAAATCCACAAATCCAAGAAAATTCTTTACCTTCCAAAAGAGATTCCTAAACAACTTGATGCTAGGTCCATGTGCTAATACGGCGCCAAATTCATTTACTAAATACCCAATTTATTTCTTTTTATCTTGTATATTAGACCAACATGTCATCTGCGAAGACCCCTACCAATTTACTCCAAAACCTCACTAAAAACGTCCTAATCAAGTTAATAACTTGGCTTAGACACAATCTAGTTAAAAAGGTATGGCAACTGCTCTTAAAATCCATTAGGTTTTCTACTAATGGTTTCTTATTTATTCCTTTCCACTACTTATAACTAGTGCAAATCACTAACAAAGAAGTCTATTATGGGAAAATCTTTGCTCCTACTATATAATCAAAAAGGCCATCAATATGAAGTAAAGAATAATGGTTCTCGAAAACAACTTACTTATGTTTACCACGATGCCAAAGGACTATCCATCTTTGTAGCCAAGAAGAGTGGTGTCTCTCATCCAAATTTTTTACTCTTACAACTCTTTTTCAAAAGTTCCTTAATTTGTTTTTCCTCAAAATCTTCTCCTACTGCCGAAGTCCAATGACTTCCTTAAAATATGTCTGGAAAGATTCGATTATAGGTACATGACTCAGTCTTCCAAAAGATAGATCCAGGGAGTTAAATAATTCATCTCAACCGATCATTCTCAGGCCAATCCTACGGTTTGTCTACTATGCGCATCCCAAGTAACTACCCTTTCCTCAAAATCTAAGATAGATCATCGTATAATTAACCTATATGGACTCCAAATCTAATAATGTTATAACCATCGCTCTATATATAGAAAATCACCTAGCCACAAGTGTGAAACTCAACTCTCTTCTTTCCCTCAAAACTAAGTGCCGCACTGGCAATGCCAAGATTTAGCATTATCATTAATGAATCCGAAAATTAGTCTCTCTTCTGGAGGTAGTCTTCTAACCTCTTCCAATAAATTCAAAAAATCTAGCATAATGAGAACTAAATCAATATCGCTTAGAGAGCAATAAGGAAAATAGGAAACTTGCAATGACTGACCCCCTCGGATCACGAGAAATCTCTAGAGTACGTCTACTGCACGTCTTCGCCCAGAAATCCTCCTCCTACCATCAAAATAGCCCTATAAATAGCTAATAAATCTATCCTCAAAGTTTTCCTATCCCGAAAATCCTAAAACATAAGCACCTCAGTCAAACTCTACAATTAGTGTCAGAATCTAAGATAGACAACAATATGGCTAACCTATCTAGACCCAAAACCAACCCATATGCAGAAATTCCACAAGTA
This sequence comes from Allium sativum, assembly GCA_030737875.1. Taxonomy (NCBI): domain Eukaryota; kingdom Viridiplantae; phylum Streptophyta; class Magnoliopsida; order Asparagales; family Amaryllidaceae; genus Allium; species Allium sativum. The sequence goes on along the minus strand of CM060910.1, from coordinate 964,059,763 downwards.
TCCCTTATATATGGAATCTCTAGTCTCAAACCTTGACTCATCATAAATAACTGTGTCGATCATCTTATAGGGTTAAGAAACTACTACTGAGTTTAAAAAATGCCTAAGTGGAAAAAGTCGACAAGTAGAGTATAACACTCTCGAATCAAAAAGGGTACAAAACAATAAAGGAAATCAACCCTTCTATGGTAACTTTCTTACCCCGATCTAGTCCAAGATGGAGCAGCATCCCAAACCTGAACCTGAGCTTCTGCGTACTAGCCCTCTACGCCGCACTAATCCTCTGAGGACACTTCCTTTTGATACGTCCAAGCTCCTCGCAGATATAACACTTTGAACTCCTTTTAAAGTCCTTGGCATAATGACCAAGTATTCCACAATTCCATCAGCTTTCGTCTTTCTTAACCCGACGCCCATGGGTTCCCATTTTCTTTTCTTATTACTCCCTTTCTTGTCTTCCCTCTGGAATCGGTTGTTGTCGGAGCGCTCACAAAAACTTCTGTCCCTGAGCTAGGTCTACCACCTATGGGTGCTGAATCCTTCACATTGTCTTGTGTATTTGCTGGTGTTGTTGCCTAGGGATTTCCCCAGAACTAAGAAAGAATTACAACGCCCTCATGGAGACTAGGGGCATCTGCCATTCGGTACAAAATATAAGGTAGAGATTAATGTTCGAAGGAATTAAAGGAAGGTTTTACTCAACTTAAGGGATAAAATATCATTTCCAAAATTGCTTTTGTTTTGAAAATCTATTTTCTTATGAAAAATATTTTATTTTTTAAACATATATTTAGGAATCCTATAACCTTAGGCTATGATGCCAAATGAAACACCCTGCGTCTCTTAACATCCCCCAAAGTAGGGTTATTCTGAAAAATGTGGAGCATTATAGGTATAAAGAAAATAATCACAAAGACTTAAATTCAGAAGATATGACAATAAATATAGCGAAACATTTGAATTAAAACGTAACTTATTATTTCAAAATACAACTTCTGTTTCAGTTACAATACCAAGTTATAAAAACCATATATCTTATAAAGAAATACCCAGTCTCACAAAATATAAGAGTACGACATAAAAATCCCTCTATAATGCCAATGCAACCAATCCAATTAGAAAAAGATGTAAAAAGGAAGAAGAAGACATCAACAACTAAATATAATCTCTAAGGATGTCCCTTCAAGAAATCTGGACTAACCAATACCATCCCTGCAAGCCTAGTGAGGGTGAAATGGAAGAGAGAGGAGTAGTCAAACAATAAGTATCGTGAATAAAGTAGTTACTTGCACCATTGAGCAAGATAAAAGAAATAGACTCAGTAGTGGTTCTAGTGCAATAGTGTAAAGTTTTCATGCACTACTAAAGAAGACAAACATATTTAAATTTATTATTTGCACTGATTCAACTACCATAGGATTCACTGCTATAGAAATATGGTTTGCAAGGTAGAATTTCACTGTGGATCTATATGTCGTGAAGTCGGTCACCTCCCGTCTATCCATCAGTAACGCATGGGCATACTTGTCCTTAATTGATTTTCGTATGCTCGGATATCATCGAGTGCCCTGGCTAATGCCCCATCATTTTGACTACAATTTAACATAAGCATTCCCAGCCTCAACCCCCTTGATCAGATAATCAGTTTTTAACCTGAAAGGGAATGCTATTAGTATAATTCCCATGCAAACAAATATTTTAATTTGTGCTCCCTACCTAGTTTCCCCAATCCAGGCCTTAATTATATATTGATATTTTTCCTATTAACCTAACCAAGATCTAAATTTAGTATAATGAGCATCTTAAATCATAACCCCCATGCTATAATTTTAGTTGCAAATATCTCCATATTTCCTATTATAGGTTTGTAACATGTCCATATAGTTCGCATAATAATTTGCTCCTTTTCTGCAACATTTTGAATTGCAACCCTTGTTATAATTTACTGCAAATTCCTATCAATTAGTCTAACTTGGTCTGATTCCTTCTTAAATGCAGATCTATAATTTACACATGTGTTTCTGTAAATTTAATTTCATTCATTTAACCAGTGGTTGTGAAGTTCATACTTTTTATTCAGTTTTTCATGCGTAAAAAGAAGATTAAATCTGCATCTATTAACTAACATTTACAGATCTAGGCATGTTTAGGAACAAACTTGAATAATTGTTGAAACTGTAAACTGACTTATAGAATTTAACTAAAAAACAGTAAGAAAGAAAAAGAAATACTTATAGAAAATAACTTATTGAAAAACTGCTAAAACTATAAGAAAAACTATAAAAAAACTAAAACTATTAAAACCTTATTTCCTAAATTACCTACAAATATGAATACTTATGACACTCACCAGTTGTCCTTAGCTTTTGCATGCGCGTAACCTTCTTAGATCCCCCTCTAGGTTGATTATACCTATTTTTTATTTTTACAAATCTTTTCTCAATTTTTTTGAGTTTTAGGTCTATTTTAGTTAAGAGAGAACCTAGAAGGAAAAGATTTGTGTTGTAAATGAGGAGCTAGGCCTAGGGTCTTATTTATAGTGGAGGTAGGGGATCTCAGACCATTAGGTTACTTGATTTAATCTAGACTAGACACGTTATACAACCAATTACTTTCTTCAGATTTCCGAACAAGCAAAACAAATTAATCCATGTCAATTTTAAAAATTATAATTCTCGCAATCGGCTCATACTTGGACAAAAAATCATTCAGGCTACAATGTAGGTGCATCCGACCCTATGTGGGTCGACTTATGGTTCGACCAGACCCAACCCTGGGTCGACCCATACGAGTTTGTATATTTTATTATTGTTTTCTTTCTTTATTTAATTTCTGAATTATTCTTGAATCTAATATCTTTAATAATCTTTCCATACTAACTCGAATTTCAACAGATTATATATGTAAATTATTACGAACTCAATGGTGAAACTCTTATAGCTAAATTCTTATAGTTTCACAAACTTATTTATTTCATAATTAATTCTTTAGTTAATTACTATTAGTTAATTTAGGGTTGTTCCATTGGATTGAAGTCGCCAAAATGGACGATTAAGAATAACCAAATTTGGCAAGTAAGGGAGATTTTGGACAAAACTAAAGGGCATAAAAATATCAAGAAGTTATGAATAGTGAAGAATAGTGTAAGATAGTATCTTTTTTCTTATACAAGAATAACTATTAAGCGCGAAATCAAAGCAATATCGATAGAAACATAATGGCCTGAAACTATAGTTAAAAAAACTTATTATGTTTGAAAGGAAGTATTATATATTTTTGTTATTACATTAGCTAAGAACGGAAATGGAAATTTGAATTATCGCATAAGCTGTCCGTTTTACACCTTCATAGACATTAATTGACCATTTAACTTCTCGCATATCTCTCTCCCCCCTTTATCTCATTATTCAACTGATTGTTTCAACCTTTTTACTAATTTTCTTTTAGTCCCTTCACTTTTTGAATCAAACTGCTTATTTCTAGAAAATAATCCACGATTAGTTTCTCTAAATATTTGTGTCATATCATATGTCTCTTAGCTTAACTTTTGATTCTATCACTCTTAACCGTTACCTTACATTACTTATTTCTTCTTGCGCTTTCTACCATCTATAATTTTCTTTTTCACTCTTCATTTCTATCTAGTATTTTTATAATTTCAACTCAATCTTGCTTTCATTCACATCCAAAAAAAAAATCAAAAATATTCAAGAATATACGAAAGTTTCAAGCTATATAAGTCAAGTCTATCATGTATAATTCAACCATTAGTTATTTTGTCATTCAATCTGCCAAACATGAGTATTTTTATCGTTCCTATGTATAGGCTAATTTAAGTTACCGATTTTGGAAACTTGATTATTTTACATTCCCAATCCACCACTTCCACATCTACATTTTTGGGCCTTTTATCTTTACCAAACAATTTATCATTTCATTATGTGTATTTTTATCATCGCGGACATTATCCATTTTTGGTCTTCTTTCTATCATTATGTTAATCATCAACTTACTTTCATGATTCACCTATATCTCTTCATTGACCACTTGATTTCATTATTATAAATCGATCATTTAGTATCAAACCTATTTCAACATGTAACCTGGCATTTTTTAAAAGAAGAAAATGATTATACATATTATTTCAAACTCTCAACTTCATGTCCAATCGTTTTCGCATAAAATTAATCAGTCTAAACTGAAAGTTGTTTCTACTTTTAGTTTCCCTCCTTTGTTGCATCAAACCATTTGTTTCTGTTATTATTTCCTACTATTAGTTTCTCTAACTGGTCATATTAATTGTCTCTTTTTCCTATTTATTTATTTTTGATTCTATCACCCTTGGTAATTTCCCTACATTACTTATCCCTTCTTGCACTTTCTACCAGCTATGTTTTCTTTCTCTCCCCTTCTCTCTCTTCATTTCTATCAAATATCTTATCACATCAACTCAAACTTACTTTCACTCATATTTATCAATCAACCAAAATATTTCAAGAATGGATGAAAGTCCAAAGCATACAAGTAAAGGTCATCATGGTCATTTCTATTAATAGTCATTTTGTCATTCAATCCTCCAAACATGAATATTATTATCGTCCCTATGTATAGGACAACTTAAAATTTCAGATTTACAAACTTCAAAGTCTTGATATGTCCAAACCACCACTTCCATGCCTATTATCTGCTTTTCAGAAAGATGGCACTTTATTATATACAAAAGTTTGAGTGCAATACAATCTGAACATTGTCCCAAATATATCACTATATAATACAAATCTAGGAACAAAAAAACATTTATATGGGACAACGCCGCCAAAACCAGTCACTAATGGTAAGCCATGTTACTATCTGACCGCATGGAATATCCTTTATCAACTGCGGAGCAGTCAAGGATTTAAACTCCTTCATTATTCATCCTGGATTTTCCGAGGTATGTTTTGTTGGATCGGCCTTTACATGGTATAACAACCAAGAAGGACCCCACATGATTCTTTTTCATCTCAACCCGATTTTCAATTCAGAGGGCTGGTTTGGCTTTTCTAACTCTTTCTCAGTTGAACTTCTTCATTGTACCAACTCGAATAATGCACCTATGATTCTGAAGTGAACCCCTCTCTCTTTATTCGGTTTTCTTCTTTCTATTTTTAGTCCATGTGGCAGTTCCGCCACTCATTCATTCCTACGATAACGGATTCCTGGTATCTTCCAGCTTTAGGCTCCCTAATTGTGGTTTTCTATGTTAAACTCTAGTGCCTCAAATCCTGTCTAAAGGTATCAAACATTCAGGTTTTTAAGAATATGTTTGACAAAGTTTGCTCAACTAAAGGTGCTCCTATCTTGGCTGAACTTTCTTTTGATGTTGATCCTTCGCCTTCCAACATGGAGGAATGGGTTCAAGCTCAACTTGCCTTCAACTCAAAGCTGAGCATTGAGTATGCTTTCATTCTCCAAAAAGAGAGAATCAAGTGAGTCTTTGATGGTGATTCCAACTTGAATTCTTCCGTTCTACTATCAGAAAGAAGAATAATATCCTCTCTATCCGCCAGATCCTTCATTACATTCTTTGGTTGCATCTCCTTCAGAGGTAGAAGAGATAATCCTTTCTTGCTTTTAGTCCTTTCTGTGGACCCCTTCTCTTGAGCAATCGGATCTTGTGGTCCTGTGCAATATCCTGGTCTTGGTTCTTCCTTTTGATTCCCCTGCTCTTTGCAGTCCTCCCTCTCTAGAGGATAACCGATCCTGTGTTTTCTCGCTAAAGAAGGACAACATAAGTGGCTTAGAAAATTTCAACAACGTTTTTTACCATTGTTCATGGGAGGTCATTTGTCAAGACTTCTTTATGGAGATTCAATCCTTCTTTTCTGGTGGTATGCTTCCCAAGGATTGGGCATCCACCAACCTGGTGCTCATCTCTAAATGTGCGAACTCTCATTCTTGTTAAAATTTCAGGCTGGTCAGTCTTTGTAACTTCTCGAATAAGGTCATGTCCAAAATTGTCTTTCAGACTGTCTCCCATCCTTGAGAGTGTTATGTCATTTTCTCAAGCTCGGTTTGTCAAAGGTTGTATGATCATTGATAATGTTCTTCTAGCCAAGAACTCGTCTCTCAACCGATCGGAACATCCGAGGTTCAAATGTGTTGGTTGAGCTAGATATGGAAACAGTTTATGATCACATGCCATGGTTCTTCATCATCCGTGATCTATATCATTTGGTTTTCCAGAGCCCTTTATTGATTTAATTTAGAGACTTATTTCAAACTGCTAGTTCTCCGTTCTAATCAATGGAGCTACCAAAGGTTATTTTCCTTCGAAAAGGGGACTATAGCAAGACGATCTCTTGTCTTACTCCCCTCATTATTTGTTATCGTCGCAAAGGCTCTAGTCAGAGGGTTGCACTCTCTAACTATATCAGGGAAGGTTCGCCAATTTGGCATCCTAAGAGGATGCCCAATGATCTCTTTTCTTTCTTTTGTATATGACATCATTATCTTCACTAATGGGAACCGTCGATCCATCAGTCGACTCCTAGTTTTTCTTTGTCTTTGCGAACGATGTTCAGTGCAATTGATTTATGCTTCAAAGAGCTACTTCATTTCCCAACAAATCTGTGAGTTCAGCTATAGTCTTATTTTTCGAGACCTTCTCAGGATTTCGAGTAACCTGTCTTCCTCTTTCTTACCTAAGTATCATTTTTTATAGAGATCGGAAGCTCAATGCGATCTTCAACCCCTTACCGACAAAGCAAGGAGGAAAATATTTAGATGGAACTCGACTCTCGAGCTAGAAGGCATGTTCCCATCAAGTCAGTGCTCGACTCTCTTGGGTCTCTTATCTTCGATGCGATGACGCCTACTTTGTCGTCCTTTCAGTTATATTATTTTTTGGCATCATCTTTTTTTCTAGGGTAAAAATGATGTTAAGAGACATTATTGGGTTGCTTAGGAAACCATTTGTTGTCCCACCCGCGAGAGGGGTCTTGGTCTATGGAATCCTAAGGATATCTACAAGGCATATGCCTATAAGCTCTGAGTTCAGTTTCATTCCAATGAATCCCTTGGGGCTTCGTATGTTCATGCGAAGTACCAACACCTTTTACCTTCGAACTATTCAGGGTCCCCGTCCTATGCGAGTGAGACGTGCGAATAGATACATTCGATCAAATATTTTACCGATATCCATGGGGGTTATTTTGCTTGGAATGGGGATTTTTTCACCTTAAAAGCAGCATGGAATTTTGATAGAATTCCTACAGCCAAAAACTCATATTTTTCTTTAATTTGGTCCAGTCGCAATCCTCAAAAAGTCTCCATTCTTAAGTGGAAAATCCTTCATGAGGGGCTTCCAATTGATGTCATCCTTATGAGGATAGGTGTAACGGCCCGAGACTATTTTCGACCTTGAAAATCAACATAAATATGTTTACTGTATAACATGTCGACTATTCAAGTACCGAAAATACCAGATCATTTGGTTTAGGGAAAATAAGATAGAAGAAGACAGAAAAAGATACAAAATCTTAGAATCCAACAGAATAAAATATAATATATATATTTATATAACAGCTTTTAAAATACAGAACGGTAACTGTATATTCATCAGAGTACAACATTTATATGATACAATGGGAAGTTAACACTAAATAACTAACGGTAAATCTTTCGGCTCCAAGCTCCTCGAAGTGCATCCGTAAGAACCTGAACTACTTGACTGCCAATAAAAATTTGGCCACCCAAGAGTTTTAGGGAAACAGTCATGGGACTGATGTGAGTGAATTCCAAAAAGCATGCTTAAATTTAGAAATCTTTTTAAAAGAATGGAACTCTATTAAGACATGACCATACATAAACATGATACGTGTTTTTCCCTTGGGATAACTAAATTACTTTTGTTATAAAATCCAGTGATATTATAATAATGTCTATCAATCCGCAAATAAAATAGGAATTACTCGAAATGCTTGCATCTCACATTTCGACATAATTGGTTTACATTTAAAACTGTATGGCTTGTATTAGAGTTTTGATTTTCATACATGACTAGGTAAAGGACTACCTTCCGATCATGTTCTTTTGAGATAAAACACTAGGGTTCAACAAGAACATCTTTCAGCCTAGCCATATAGAACCGACCAATCATTCAACTTGAGTGTACCGAGTATATCATCACCACGGTCGTTGGTTATCTAACCATTCTCATTCCGAAGCATAGAAAAGGGACAGTCGATTTCTCTATATCAGGTGATGGTATACCCTAATGGATAGACCCACAAACCCCTGCTGCTTACTCAATTTCATTCATTTCTCGGTTGACGAGGCTTGAGGTCACGATTACCTTTTGGAAACAGCGCATTCAACTTTGAATGCCACATTTTTAGATCCACAAATCATTAATTGACTTGACAAATATACTTTGGGTGTTAAGCTAAAAGAAGTTATCTTCTCCGCCACCATTCTCCATATATTCGTAAAAACCAACGTACGTGATTATTGAAAATACACTATCATACATTCGTCCGTACAAGTTCGTCTTAGGTCTAAATGAAATCGAAGGCAGTATTTCCTATTAATCCATCTTAGGTAATTTCTACCTTAGATTAACAGAAATAGCCCTTGCACTTTACTTCGTCTTCGATTATCGTCAATATAGTCTAATTCACAACATTTATGCCTATACGGAGTGGTTTCAGATAATAAATCCAATCCCAATCTCTTTGTACGGTCAACGAAAGTAATAAATTAGCCAATACTTTGATAGTCGGTTATTTAACTATCAAAGAAACAACAATCGACCAAGCTTTCATTTCGATATTAAACGAAGCAACATTGAGCCCTTTTAGATTATTCTCTTATTAATTTAAATCGTGTTTCCAACATTCATCTCAAATATCTTCTTCTGCTATATTTTCCAAAAACCTCTTTACCCTCTAACGACATTTGGAAAACATCTCCATGTCCCGCAATTTTTTTATTTTCAATACTTAAAATTTTTTCATTATTACCATTGGAAAACATTTCCATATACTTAAGATTTTCATGAAACCATTCATTTTCTATACTTAGAAAATTACTATTATATTTCCAAACCATACTTACATTGGTTAAAACGAATGTTATGTAAAATATCGTTACGACAAACCAAAGTGCTTCATAAATATTCAAATCTCCTTAAAGTGTTTCCTTTTCAAAAATCATTTGGTTAATTAATACTTCAAATAATTCCAAAATTCCTTTTCCGACACTTAGTAAAATATTTAAAAAAATATTATTCGAATTGTCTTTTGAGATTTAATTAGAAAATATTTTAAAACCTGACAAACTAATCTTCAAAATGCATATTAATTCTTTTTACACTTCCCAAAATCAATTGTACTTATTTATAATCTCAATTATTCCTTCCAGCTACTTCTATGAATTTATATTCATTTTTGAAGTTCCTTTCTTTAATTAATTCAGTTCATAAGATTTCTCTTTTAAAGTCTCTTTTGCTAAATAAAACACGTTTAATAAATCTTGAAAAAATTTATAACTAACGTCCCAACTTCCAAACTCTTTATATTAAAATAAGTATTTATAGAAAATAAAAGATTTTAAAACATTTAAATAAATATTTTTGATAATAAAACTTTTCTAAAATAAAGAAAATAACTAATTCCAATTTAAAATAATGTTTCGTCCTTATAAAATTATTTATAAAAACATAGAATTTATTTTCATACTCCTAAAAACTGAAATAATAGCTTCCCAAAAATGTTTGGCCTTAAATAATAGTTTTACAAAATAAATTTTATATAAATAATCATCCTTTCTGAAAATAAATCATTTCCTTATAAAACTCGACATAGTCAACTTCTGATTATAAATCTCTCTTGATTTATCTTAATTCAATTTACATTCTGAATTATGGAATAAACTCCACTGTTTCCTTTTGAATTGATTCCATTTTTCTTGTAAACTAGTGCGAACCCGTGCTATGCACACGGGTTAATCTAACATCTTGGGTTAAAACTTTTCATTTGCATATGTTATGTATAATTATAGCTTATTTCCTGTGGATATGGTGGTAGTTGTAGACGTGAATACGTAATTTAAGAGCTGCTAGGTAAAAAGTTAGTTTAGGCTAAAGCATGTACCCAGTTATCAAAATATAAACTGATGCAAGTTTTAAAACGTATCCAGAGCAAGCTTGATTTTCTTTGGGCTGTTGGTAAGTCGAATAAAAGGTTATTAGATTAAAGTAATGGACGGTACCGTGCAAAATGAATGTTAGGACACACAGATCATTGCAAGTAAGGTCAAAATAAAAGTGCATGGGGACATTGTTCAGGCTGTGTTGTCTAAATACACGCAACATGTAGAGCTAAATAAAGATCTTGAATGTTGTACATGTCAGTTCATTAGCGCTTCAAGCATTCACTGTTGTCAACATCGGAACATAAGCAATCAGTAATATGAAGTCTACATGGAAGCAATATCAGGAAGAAGGATGGCACTACCAAGATAACATTATGATGTTACACAATTAGCATTCAAATAAATTGAATTTTGATAAATGCAGGGTATTGAAAATGGCACTGGACACAATTTACTAAAGCAGAAAACATGCAAGGAGCAAAAATGTATTAAGTGACCTAAACAAATTGGCGAACTCTTGTTCTCTGCAAATCCAGGCCTTGTAGTCTGATCTGGTCCAAGAGCACAACTTACTATGGAAGAGGTTTAGTTCACTCTGAAGTTGATTTATTTTCTACTGTTACATCACCCATTTTGAAATACTTCAGCGGATTAGATCTCTGTAGATATTAAAAAATTAACATGAATCTGATTGGAAATAAAAAAATGTTTATAAGTTGTAAATATTTTATGGATCCATCTTCTCACATTGTGTAGAAAACAAACAGGGAAAAATACATTTGGAATGCATAAGACAGGGAAAAATATATTTGGAACGCATAGAATGAAGTAAAAATCATGATGCACATAATTTTGAATAGGAATGTGGTGGGCATGCCGATAATTTTTTTTTACATGCCAATAATTGTTTCCTTCGTATAAGCAGGGGAGACTGGTACTAATTGTTGCCTAAGTCTAAAATCTAGAAGTATAATAATTTCCTTAGGTATTGGGTTGTACTTGTGGATCAGGCGGACTTTACGATTCATCAAGTGTATACGTATGATATTTGTATACTTCAACTATAGTATTTAGTAACTAACGAATTTACTCAAGTTAATTTTGATGTGTCAAATGATGCAAAGTCACATAGTAGGTGCAAACTTACATATCCTTTGTTATAAACTCATTTGAATAGAACACAATTTGAAGTATTTTATGTTATCCTTTGTGCGTTGGTTTGAGGTTTAGAGAAAGTTCGCGGGAAGTAATCAGTAGTGTGCGATTGAAAGATTTTGGTGCTTACATGGTGGAATATTATGAAAAATAAGATCGATATGTTAGTTAAGTGTGATAATTTTAACTAAGAAGCGCACCACTTTTTTCAATCTACTCTGTGGGTGTGTTATCCTATCGAGGCTAAAGTTAGAATGATCTCAATCATCTATTGAAGCACAGGTGTCAGTTCCGTGGATTGGACCACATTCTGGTTCATATGACCATAGAGTAGAAAGTAAACAAAAGTTGATGTCATTAATTCACCTATTATTTAAGAAAATTATTTATAAATGTAATTAAGTACTGTTGGCTAGCTTTTCGATCAAGCCACCAAGGTTCACACACAAAGAAAACATGATGCCTCATGCCTTTGATCCATGAAGACTCGGTCACGATCGCTCCTCTTACATCGGTTCATGATATTTCCTCCAGCTCGCGATCGCCCCCATGTCCCCCCGATCCGATCCGTCCTCTCCTCTTCCACCCGATCCGATCCAAGCCCAAAAGACATGGTGAAGGCTGTGACCAAGTCCACCACGATCCGAGAATGTTGGATCTCGTGACATCTGTCCACAACTGTCATATTGACCAAGTCTCCATCAAGCCACGAACCAGTCCGAGATTCTCGATATGTGTGCCACGTATGACCGGGATCCACCTGGAGAAATCACCTATAAATAGCCCAGAACTTGGCATTTTTCGGGAGCTTTTTGGCAATTCTGAGTTCTGAATCCACCATTATTATATCTCCATTATTATTCAGAGTTGTCTCCAAATTATTGAGTGAATAAACATTGTAAGAGGGAGATTGAGGGATAAATCATCGACTGTACTATGATTCTAAGTATAATTAAAGATATAAAGTGGACGTAGGCTCGTAACGCCAAACCACTGTAAATCTCGTGTCTTTTCTGTTTTTCTAGTATTTTTTCTGATATTAATTTCTACATAATCGAACAACTTGGGTGTTAGAGCCAATTTTGGATCTAACATTTTGGTGCTATCACTGAGAAACGAATCCTCAGTATATTGTATTGTTGTTCCGTTGTTTGGATACTCAAGTACGAAGAAAACAGTCCAAAACTCCACTATTTCAATTTTTGAAGATTTCAGCGAAGTTCAGTAATTATGGCTGGAAAGAAGTCTAAGGAAGTACGAGCTTCGCAGGCGAACGAAGCTGAAAACAAAGCAATCGAAGAAAGTGTGCACAAGCAGGTCGAGGAGGAGATCTCGAATCGCCGAGAGGAGGGGGCGAACCGATCCGTTGAGGGGATCACGATCCAACCAGCTGAAAGAGTAACCACTCGCTCCCATGATCTCGTCATGAACCGTCCCCCCAACACTTCCACGATCCGGTCCCACGGGGCGCTCCGAGCCACCGAGGTAAGGATTCCGCGATCCAAAGAGACAAGCAGACTATGACCCGACCCGGAAAGGAGGATATGGCTCGTGCTGGTACATCTGCTTGACCTGGCTCAAGCTCTTTACGTATAAGAGAGAATGTTGATGTTCAATTTGACCCTTCTGTCCCAGTTACCAAGGGACATTTAACTCAAATACTTGAAGCATTGAATAGGCAAACCGATGAACTGGCTGCTCAAAGGCAGGAGAGCTCGTTACTGCGTCAAAATATTACTGCCTTAGGCAGAAGAATTAATGATATTAAAAGGCAGGTTTCGCCACCTCTAGCTCACCCTTTCTCTCTGGAACATACATCATCATCTGAAGAGCCCCGAAGGAACCAACGATGGCCCCCGTTAGAAAGGCCCGAAAACATAATATGACTTCAATTTGGGTCGCTTCCGTCTCGTGAAGAGGAGGCATTTAATCAGGGAACTAGTAACCGCAACTAAAATGAACCTGTTCTACCACCAAGGAATGGCATGCCTCCCACTCATCGTGTGATCGACTGCGGTAACAGGGGGCAAGGGAGTTCTGCTCAAGGCCCAGATTTTATAGCAGCACGTCAAAGAAACTTCAGAGGAGGACGTCGGGCAAGGAGTGCTGATCCCGAATCTACCCTGACCCATGCAGAGGTTGAAGCAATGATCAGACAAGTCATGGTAAATAGCCGTGGACAGAGGAATGAAGATTGGGGCATAGACCGCAATCACACACCTTTTACTGATGACATACTGGATGATACGTTCCCGAGGCGTTCAATATGCCAACCATGAAACGCTATACAGGCAGGACTGACCCCATCCAGCATTTAATGCAGTACCCCTGGTCAATGAATGCCGCTGCAGCTACAAACGCTATCAAATGTAAAGCGTTCCCTATATTCTCGGAAGATTTGGCGTTATTGTGGTTTACCCGCCTTCCAGCGCGGTCAATATCCAGCTTCAGGGAATTGAGTGAGAAATTCGTAAACCAATTCTGTCTTTATGCCCAGAGGTCTAAGAATGTGATCGAGCAATCCCTCATTAAATAACGACCGGACGAAGGCCTGAGGTCATATTTGGATCGTTTTAACTTGGCTGTCACAGAAGTCAAAGATCTGCATGATAAAACTGTGTTGATGGCCTTGATCTATGGCGTCGATAAAGATACCGAGTTTGGAAGATATCTGGCTGGTAAACCTCCCCCGACCAGAGAAATATTTTATGAAAAAGCCAATATTCGTCTGCGTTGGGAGGAGATATACGCTAATCGAAAAAGAAAAGCTACTGATAAGGAAGATATCCAAAGCAACGTGGCCATCAAGCAAACAGGAGATAGCTCAGGAAAGGTTGAAGTTAACGTTGGGAACAAGAATCAAGACAGCAGTCGCCAATCAGGGAATAATAATAACAACAATCGGAAGAGAAATCGGGGAAACAATTCTCAGAGGAGATCCCAATCCAGACCATTTGAGAGATTCACACCGTTAAATGATACATTGGAGAGCATCTTCCTGGATACATATAATGTCCTCAAGTATAAAAGACCACCTCCAAGAGATTCTACCAAGAAAGAGCGTGAGACTGGGAAATTCTGTCTTTTTCATCAGATCCACGGTCATTCCACAAACGAATGTCATCACTTGAGAGACGTGGTTGAAAGGATGCTCCGAGAAGGGAAGCTTGATGAGTATAAGGTGACTCCCAGGGACAAGGGGCAACTCGTACAAGCCCCAAACCAGAGCCAACCTATTGTTAAACCTACGGCTCAGCAAAAAGGAAAAAAATATTGTTATCAATACCATAATTCGTGGGCTTCACCTAGCAGGGCACAGTTTCAGAGCTATGGATCAATACATAAATGCAGCTAAACAGCATTTTGAAGTGGGAGAGTGCAGTAACCCTGAGGACAGCGCTCCGGTTAAGCAACAGAAGACGATGTCGATGACATCATATTTCGCGAGCGAGAGAGTATTGGAGTACACTCCCTAACTGAAGATCCGTTGGTGATCACCGTCACCATTGGCCCAGCGATAGTTCATAAGGTCTTGGTAGATAACGGGAGTTCCGTCAACATTTTGTTCAAGAAAACGTTCGATCAAATGAAACTCGAGTCGAAGGATTTAAAGCCACTTGAAGGGCGGACACCCGGATTTAATGGGGCCTCGACCGCTCCAATAGGATACATGGAATTATCAGTAACCCTTAGGAAAAGGGAACGCTAGAGAGTGAGGATCCTCCCCTTCATGGTCTTGGATATTGAATCGCCATACAATGTTTTCTTTAGTCGACCGGCCTTAGCCAAATTCAGGGCCTGTATTGCACCATGGTGCTTATTGTTGAAATTTCCCATGGATTCTGGTGTGGGTATTATTAGAGGAGATCAAGTTGTGGCACGAGCATGCTACATTGCAAAGTTAAAACTACTCCGCAAAGGAAGAGATATAGAAGCAAAAGGTGGCTCCTCCCCTCCAAGAGAGGAATCGTCATAGCAACTAAAGGAAGTACCTTTGGGAGGGTCGCCAAGAGAGTTGCCCGAGGACATAGATCCCAAAGAGGATGAAGAGCCTGGGGGCAGAATGGCAACTCTCAATGAAGCAACTGTGGATGTACCAATCGATAATAGTGACCCAGTGAAGGTCCTGAAGATTGGGTCCCAGTTGGACCCTGTCCAAGCCAAGGAATTAACATAGTTTCTAAAAACTAACTTGGATGTATTTGCCTGGACCCATGCAGACATGTGTGGGATATCTCCCTCGGTTATGAGTCATTCGCTAAGCATTAACCTGATACATCCTTCTATCAAGAAGAAAAGGTGAATGTTGGGTCCAGAAAGGTCTGTCGCATTGAAAGAAGAAGTCGAGAAACTGAAAAGTAATGGATTTATCAAAGATTCGACGTAGCTTGATTGGATTTCAAATCCGGTTTTGGTAAAAAAGGCCAATGGAAAGTGGCGAACGTGTATCGACTTCTCTGATTTAAACAAAGCTTGTCCGAAGGATAGTTTCCCGTTGCCCAGAATCGATCAATTAGTAGATTCAACTGCAGGTCATGAACTCCTTTCCTTTATGGATGCCTATTCAGGATATAATCAGATCCCTATGCATGTCCGAGACCAAGAGCATACTAGCTTTATTACAGATTTGGGATTATATTGCTATATTGTAATGCCTTTCGGTCTGAAAAATGCCGGTGCAACATATCAGCGGTTGGTGAATAGGATTTTCTACAACTAGATTGGGAAAACGATGGAGGTATACGTCGACGATATGTTGGTAAAGTCCAGATAGTCGTCCGATCATACCAACGATTTGGCAGAGATGTTTCAAATTCTCCGAAAATATGGGATGAAATTGAATCCTTTGAAATGCTCGTTTGGGGTAGCATTTGGAAAATTCCTAGGGTTCATTGTAAGCTCACGTGGAATCGAGATTAATCCAGATCAAATTACAGCAATCCGAAATATCCAAGAACCAAAGCAGATTAAAGATGTGCAAAGCCTTGCTGGAAAAGTGGCAGCGCTAGGCAGATTTATTTCGAAAGCTACAGATAATTGCATCCCGTTCTTCGAATTAATAAAGCGAGGCAAGCACAACTTTAAATGGACTCCTGATTGTGTAGAAGCTTTCCAAAACCTGTTAAATCATCTGGAGAGACCCCCGATACTGTCTAAGCCTGTGGATCACGAGGATTTATTCGTGTATCTGGCAGTGTCATCCCATGCGATCAGTTCGGCTTTGGTAAGAGAAGAGGATAAGGTGCAAAGACCAGTATACTATGTGAGTAAGAAATTGACAGTCGCAGAACAAAATTACCCAAAGATAGAAAAGCTCGCGTACAGTTTGCTGATCGCATCTAGGAAGCTTCGCCACTATTTCCAAGCTCATCCCATTACTTTTTATACTGATCACCCGCTTAAGCAGGTCCTGCAAAGGCCAGAAGCATCGGGAAGATTGCTCAAATGGAACATCGAACTGAGTCAATTCAACCTGAACTTCCAACCTCGGAGGTCGATATGATGCAGGACTTGTAGACTTTATAGCAGAATTTACCATCCCAGAAGATGACGCGAAAACTGAAGAAGACGATCCGCCAAAGCTACTTCTTGACCCTAATGCCTGGAAACTATATACTGATGGAGCTAAAAATGACAGACGATCAGGTGCCGGAATGGTCCTTGAAACTCCAGAGAAACAGATAATATACTACGCTCTTAGATTGGAGTTCCACGCGACCAATAATGATTCCGAGTAAGAAGCTTTGATTGCCGGATTGAAGCTTGCAAAGGAAATAGGGGTAGCAAAGCTAGACATCTTTTGTGACTCCAATTTGGTCGTGAACCAAGTTAATGAAAAATTTCAGGCTAAGAGTCCAAGGTTGATATCATATCTGGAAAAAGTAAGAACATTATTGGGTGGTTTTGAGCACCATAGTATATCTCACATTCCTCGAGAAGAGAATCAAAGAGTGGACAAGTTAGCAAAGATGGCTAGTTCCGATAACCCAGAACATACGGAGCTAGTCCCGATTGAAGTATTACAGTTCCCCAGTGTAGATCAGATGGAAGTTGATCCGGTACTGGAAATTGAACCTGAAAGGGAGTCATGGATGACCCCCTTAAAGAATTTCTTGATGAATGGAACGCTCCCAAATAAGAAAAGCGAGAGGCGCGCGGTCATACAGAAGGCTTCCCGATATGTGTTGCAAGGCGAAGTCCTATACAGACAAGGTTTCTCGATGCCTCTCCTCTGGTGTATTGCCCATGACGACATCAAGCGTGTGCTGAAGGAAGTCCATAAAGGTGAGTGTGGCGACCACACAGGAGGGCAAACATTGGCAAAGAAGATATTGTGATGCAGCTATTTCTGGCCCACTATAAACAAGGATGCAGCCAAGCATGCATGGCGTTGTGATGCTTGTCAGAAGTTCTCTAAAATCCCTAGGGCGCCACCTAACCAGTTGAAGACAATGATAAGCCCGTGGCCTTTTTCTATGTGGGGAATTGATATCATTGGAAGCCTCCCCATAGCAAAGGGCAGAGCAAAGTTCACTATTGTGGCCGTGGATTATTTTACTAAATGGGTAGAAGTAGAGCCTTTGACCACGATCACGACTAAACGAGTGATCACCTTTGTCATTAAGAACATCATCTGTCCTTTTGGGATTCCGAAAGCCATCATAACCGAAATGGGACCCAATTCGACAGCACGGAGTTTCGAGATTTCTGTTGGAAGTATCACATCCAGAAAAGATACACCTCTGTGGCACATCCGCAATCGAACGGACAGGTTGAAGCGGTAAATAAGGTGATCAAATCCATTCTGAAGAAAAGGTTGAAGAGGGCCAAAGCTATGTGGGTCAATGAATTGCCCCTGGCACTATGGGCCTACAGAATGACGTACAAGTCGGCAACGGGTCACACCCCATTTTCCCTTGCTTTCGGAGCTGAAGCAGTTATTCCGGTCGAGTTAGAAGTACCATCCCATCGCACCATTTATTACGACCCAATGACCAACAATGAGTTGCTCCTTGAATCCCTGGACATGAGGAAAAAAGGGACGAAGCCGACTTACGTGCCTTGAGACACAAACAACAAGTAGCTCGGTACTACAATAGAAGAGTCCGAGCTCGCACATTCAAACCCGGAGATTTGGTTCTGAAACGTGTCTTTCCGCCCCGGTGCATATGGGCCCGAAATGGGAAGGACTGTACTTCATTTTACGAAGGCTTGATAATGGAACCTTCAAGCTAGCGACCGTAGATGGAGAAGAAATCCCCAGAGTGTAGAATGCCCAGCATTTGCGGCTTTACCTGACATAAAAGGTGTCAGTTCTATTCTTTTGTTTTTAGAACCATGTAAAAAGGCTCGACTTGCCTAAGAACAGTCTGGTTATTTGAACAAAAGATTATAAAGTGGATGTAGGTCATGATTCGACCGAACCACTATAAAAATGCTGTGTGTTATTTACCCTTACTACACCATTTCTTATCTACTCTTTTATTTTGATCAATATATATACTGTTACCATTTCAGGAAATTGTTTTAAATTTATGTACTAATCTCAAAACAACTAATTCAAGATACCATTCGGCGAATCAGAAAGTTTGCGATGATTAAAGCTTCAAAAGGTACAGCAGGGTAAATTGCATTACAACATAACTCCTGAGATCAAGGAGAGAATATAAAGGACGCGAAGATGACGTCCCCGAGGCGTGCAAGTGCACCATGATAAAACCACTTGGCAACACTCTAACTCGCTGAAGGATCGGGAGAGTATAAAGGCGCTAGAGACTTAGCGCCCCCAGAACTTCTGCCCCGCTGAAGGATCGGTGAGCAGACCAAAAATCGAGCTCGAACGCTAACCCGCTGAAGGATCGGGAGAGTATAATGGCGCTAGAGACTTAGTGCCATGCAAACTCTAACCCGCTGAAGAATCGGGAGAGTATAAAAGCGCCAGAGACTTAGCGCCGCAAGAACCATAACCCAATGGGAAAATCGGGGTAGTACGAATACAATTCTGATCAATCGCCAACATGCCCAGGCCAGGCACTATAATGACGATCGATTAGGAATGTATACGTGCCTTTCTACACGATTACTTAGCACATGTATTTCCCAATGATTATTTTCATTATGATTAATGATCATTACTTACAACTTTAACATTTAACTATGAAAGCTTCAATTATGATTACTTAAGCTCTGCTAACACGATGAATTTGCAGGAACGCTGTGATGCAAAAGAAATAGGTCTTTATTTACTGGAAACGGATATGCAAAAAATAAGAAACTAAGCAAAAAGTGAGGGCCAGTCTCACGACCACATCTGTTGGCCAAAAGAAATCCTAAAACTAGAACATGAGCCAATAGCTGCATTCTATTTGTGCTTGGGAGATGGCTTTGATTTCTTGTCCTTCTTCTGTTTTTCTAACTCCTCTTTATCAGTACCGGAGCGGTCGCTTTTCTTCCTCTTCCTCTTGTCGACAAGAGGCTCCGGAGAAGGACTGGAAGGTTCAGAGGCAAGCTGTGAAGTTATCAACCTAGAAGAGAATCTTATAACCAACTCGGTCTTGGGGTCGATTTCAGAAATAGGGGTCACGAACACAGGATTCTGTTCCTCCCTCTTAAGAGCCAGCTGCTTCTCCTTCCTAGCCTGTATGTCAGCCAAGGTTTCGCTATCATCACCCTTGGCCTCGTCAATGATTTCTACCTCCTCTTCCTCATCTCCATGACCGCCATCTGTATCATGCAAAGCGGCAATGATCTCGGCGTCTGTAGGAGTGCCAGTGCCAGACTCCACGGGTGCTACTGAAACTCTATCACTGGTTGAGCCCCCAGTTTGCTTTGAGACATCGGAAGCTTCGATACCAGAACTCGGGGGAATCTCAACCCTCTCAACTTCTGCCTTCTCCTCTGCACCCTTTTCGACCACTTTGGTACCTACACCATTTGAAATAAGGTTTAGCAAATCGAGAGGAGATGTGGCCATGTCAGTTGTCTGTCCCATGAGATAACGACAAGTTGCGATTGCTTTAATGAATTGTGGAGAAAATATGGAGATACCTTCGGCTGACTCGTCTCCTAGACTTATACTGGTGGTCCCGACAATCAGAGGAGTAGGTGCCAAGGGGATCAATGGATCATCGGGATTATATCCCTCAACTTCAGAGGTTCTGGGCTCTACCATCGAACTCGAGCTCTCGCCAACTTTATCCTTACCCTTGAGCCTACTTTTCTCCCTCTCCATTTCCTCGTGGATAAGGCGTCTACCTTCCTCCAAAGCCACGGGCTCTTCACCTTTGAGAAAAATTTGCATCAGCTGGTGCTCGTCAATTTCATCGACCCCGAGTTGCCACTTCTCACCCTCGACAATTGCATCCCATATATTGGCCAAGGTAACATGGTAGTAGGGAATCCAAGAGATATCTCGATGCTTGATAACTTGACCAAGGAAATCGAACAACAATCCTTCAAAGCTATCTATATCCTTCTCTTTTTCGGCAAGCTTACCAGCCGCAACAGCTGCTGACTCAAGAGCATTATTGGCCTTGCTTTCGGCGACAGCTACCCGCTCCTCAGCTTGAGCGAGTTGATCATTTAGAACCTCCTTCTCCTTCTTCGCAAGGGCAAGGTCATTTTTAAGCTCGCCTTCTCTTTCTCCCAAGCCTCTTTCTCAGCCGAAAAGCGATCCTGAACTGTCATCAGTTCAGTGTTAACCGCCCTGAGATCCTCCACTTCTTTCCTCAAGGCCACCTGTTCCTGGCTATTTAACTCAAGCTCGTTGCGAAAGCGCTCCCTGGCACTTTCCAACTCGAACTTGTATTTCTCCGCGTCTCACCGAACTAAAGCCAGTTGGGCATGTGCGTCCTCCGGTTCTTTTTCCATTTTGCACCTGGCCCTAGCGACGTTGTCAATCTTTACTCTGGCCCTGGCTACGTCCGTCTCCATCCGGCGGATGATAGAAGAGAGTGTAGCAGCATGCTCCTCATTACCCCGTATTGTTTAGCTGCATGGCACACATACCCTTTTACCTCTGTGTCCAAATCCTCGGGGACTGGTTCAAGATCTGGGACGAAAACCATCCTCTCAAAGTAAATGTCGGGATACTGTTTTCGTAAACGCTCTAACCTGGCCGCGATCTCAGAACTGGGAGCAACATCCCTTGCAGCAGCAAGCCACGTTCACCAGAGGAAGTAGGAACTGTCTTCCCCTTCTCTATAATCCTGCCCTTATCTTTGTCCTTTGGCTCGGCGTGTTTCTTAGAAGATTGGGCGTGAGAAGAGTGCTTTTTGGAGGGGTTAAATCTCTAGGAGTTGCTTCCCCCCAGCTGGTGGCAATGGATGACTAGGTGGCTTTCCATAGCTTTGCTTCGGCAGAGATCGAGGTCGTACAGGATAAGATTGATGAGAATCCCAGGGTCGACGATTATCCCTTCCCCGACTTTCGATACGAGTGTGCTCAGGATCTGGAAGGAGGCTTGGTGTGCCCTCGCGAAGGGAATGGTAGGAATAAGACCGTTTGCGAGACATTTTATCTGCAAAGAAAACAAGTGCGTGTTAGAACTGTGAACCACAGTAGTAAAAGAGTGTTATGATAAATAGTGCATGAGTTTTGTGCATCCGGTGGAATCCCCTCTTTTGAAACAGACTAGGGCCCGAAGTTAGGCTCATCTGGGTAACTTCTTTTTCTCCAACTGAGGAACCCGTCTCTTCAAAAAGGGGAAAGATTGGTTCCCCTTCGAAATCTTCTTGGGTATAAATATCATCTGGCAAAGGAATTTTACTTAATTCCCCAAAAATTTGTTCCTCCGTTAATTCATCGTGAGCGACAGACTCAATTGCGATGAAGTCCTCAGTGGAAACTGCCCCTCGAAGGTTGAGACCTCCTTTGATTTATCAGCTCATCCCTTATCCCCTTTATACACGTTTAAATCTTCGTCGTCCTAATTAATCATCGGCGAAGGGCTATTGCGAAGAGTAGTCGTCTCTGCAACTTGAGAAGTTCCTTCTCCTTCAGCTGGGGGCACATACTTGTAAGGTTTGCCACCCGCGCCTAGTTTGAATCTTATGTCCAAAAGATGATGTTTGTGAAGGTTTTCGTTGGTAATACATTTATTGATTCTCAAGAAGTCAGACTTGCTTTTTAGAAGACGGGATAATCGATCGTTATACACTGAGCCTTCTGTCTTGGGGAATGTGTGATCTGTGCAAAGGAAAAGGAAACATGTTAATACTTCGATTATGTAATTCAGTCATGCATCTGGAGGCCCAAAACTTACTAGATTTGAGCCACCTCCTCGCACAGCCAGCCTGGTGTTTTATGTAATACCAATCAGCTTTGGGATCCCCTATGTTGCTGTAACCATCGGACAGAACCTTCTTGTTGGCTACTGATTCAAAGAAAGAGAAATTTGGAGTTGCTGTGGAACGGTGTTTGAAAAGATAGTAGAATTTCAAGTCTTTAAAAGTATGCTCAGTTTGCAGAATCTCTGCATACGCGACATATAGAGTGTACAAGGCTGCATAAGCATTGGGATGAAGCTGCATAGGGGCTATACACAATCGTCTTAAGGTTTCAATGACGATTGGAGGAAATGGAGGAATAACGCCTACCTAGCACATGAGTCGGCTGATTGCCACGTACCCTTCTAGAGCAAGATGAGGTCTATCTCCGCTTTCGGGTGTTTTCACATCGTCCCACGGGATCCCGTGTTTCAAATAGATTTTCTTAAGTTTTATATCGTCTAATTTGGAAGCTAAAGAGTCAGTGAATTTCTCAGTTCCTAGAACGCCGGGAATCTCATCGGGAGCTCGGTCATCCACTTCGGACTCCTCTTCTAGCGAGGTACTCTCAGATGAATTTGACTCTGTCTCAGCCTCATATTCGGATTCAGAGTCCTCATCCTCTGGATTAATTAGAGGAACCTCGGGATTATGTTGTTCTGACACCTCCGGGTCCACCTCTGTTTCAGACCTTTCAAGAGAACGATTATCCGACATTGCTGTTTTGGTGAGCAAATATGAGAGATTAGAATACAGTTACCCATTTCCCGTGTGTGCAAGTGCAAGTGTGTGCCTGTGCATACATTAAAGAAAAGCATAAAATTTAACAAAATCATCGAAGGATTAGTCGTCATATGCAGTCAAGATCATGTTGTTGTCCAGTATAGAAAGTCCCGAGGGCTCTGGCCTAACTGTCCATTTGTATATCAATGTCACATTGTATTATTTAGTCAGCAAGTCCATCGGATCGTTCGTTGCATTGGCTCGTGAGGTAGGGATCAAATCGTCATGCATCGACGGATCGTGAAGCATGTGCTGGATCGTGAAGAAGCTTCGGATCGTGGAGGAGCTTCAGAAGTCGGAGCGCTGGAATTTTTGATCCGTCGTACTTTACCAGAACGGATCGTGACAACCCTTCGCGACCAGCCCTACTTCGTGTTACCACAAACTGATGCTCCTTCGTGTCCTCGAACCGATCCGTTAGTCAAACCAACAATCCATCCATCTATCCTCCTCACGAACCATCACCACGATCTGGCTCGACCTGCTCCTTCTTCTTCCTTCTTGTTGCTCCCCTCCATCTTTGAACTCGAACAACAGAACCCATGGCACCACCACCGCTCCCAAAACCTTGAAAAACCATGAAACTCCACCACTTCTTCCTTCAAATCAACAAAAACTCGAGAAAAACAAGGATAAAAATGTGAAAAAATATTTTTAATATGATTACCTTTCTTAAAAATGGGAAAAACGAATGGGTTTTTCTTAGAAATTGAAGATAGGGTTTCAAAGGGAAGAGCGGCGACAATAGGAAGAAGAAGAAAAGGAAAGGAAGGGGAAGGTTCGGTTTATATAGCCAAAACCCGCAACCGTTGGTATTCTGATTTTTGTCCCACTCGGACCGTGGAGCTTAGTGGGCCACAGAACCAAGCCCAGCAGAGAAAAAGGGAGGCCGATCCTTCGAGGCGGCTCGTGACCGAAGTAGGAAGGCCCCGTCACGTCTCGTGGGGGAAAGCTCAAATGGTTGTCAGCCCAAAATAAAGGCTTTGTCTCATGAACCATGAGGTGTTTGGCGATCCGACTCAGCGAATAATTATCGAAAATGAAGATTCAGAAATACTTGTGAAGATTTAAAAGTTTACCTGGTTTGATTGTTTGTACACACTTAGTTGACACCATCTTGCTATTTCTGGATATGTTCTAACATTCAATGCTCAGTTGCATTCACTATATAATTAGCTGTTTTGTGTAATAAACCCATGTAACACAAGATGACACAGTTTACTATATCGGCGTAAGTGCATAATGTTCGAATAATTAGTTAACGGAGCAATAAAAATGCTTATCTTTGTTGGTTTATAATAAACTTTAGCAATCTAAAGAGGAAGCTGTAGCCTTAGCTACTACTGCTTGAATTAGCACATTAACAAAGACCTGGGGAATTATCTGCACTTAGTTTCTATCGATAATACTGCCAGTGTGAAGATAAAGAACGATAGAGGTATTGTCCATATTTTCAAACACGTAGTTATAATGCACATGCATGGTATACGCAGAATAGGAGACACAAATAAAATTAATGATTTTATTATGTATATGCAGATGCACCTGTGTCGAAGGGTTGACTTGTAGCAACTCATAATTTAATAATTTTTTAGCTAAATATGATTTATTTTGTAAATGCAAAAATATTTAAATAAGGATATACTGCTATATCTGGTTTAATGGCTTGATCAACTGGGTATAAGTAGAGAACGTCTGAAATACTATTTGCTCGCTATTGCTATCCAAAATATGACATGGACAGTTGAATGTTAGTGTTTATAATTAATCGGAACTACCATTAATACATTGTATACCTTTGCAGTTGAAGTTGCACTTGGTCAGTAAATTGTAAAAGCTTTCTGTACCCATAAAGATGAATAGTATGTTGGCATCTGGGCCAATGGTTAGCGGCAGATGAAGCAAAAGGATGCTTAGGACTTGTAATTTTCCATCTTAGGTTATATTTAGGACTATAGATGTAGCAAGTAGTTTGAAAGTTAATGTTTTTTAGTTAACCATATGAATTTGGACTTTCTGTTCGATTCACTTCTTTTCTAATCTTATTAAATTAAACATCCAATAAATTTAGTTTACATTTTTAACAATTTTTTTTAACTAAACATGAAGTTATATTAGTATATACCATTCCATTAAATAAATCTATTAAAGTAACATGCACAGAATGGTACAATCGTATAATTTGCATCTTTAAAAAATTGGGCTCTTTGCTCAAAGACACGGAGGGCTCCATGGGGAATAAGGAATGGAATTACTGAAGCAATAACATAGGTATATAATAACTATTCAAGAACATGCATATCCATTTCTCTTAACGGAAACGGAAATGAAAATAATAATGACTGACTTTATAGTTCAAAGTTAAGTGCCAATCGTTGGAGAACATAAAAACCAATATGAAAGTCCAGAACCAGCCAATTCTAATTAACCAAGTAGAGCATAAACTGATCATGGGATCAATACTAAAGAATACGAAGCTATAAGTTAAAAAAAAATTATCTTGATAAACTAAGAGTGAATAAATCATCAAGATAACATATAGCTACAATGAACATGCGTTCGTGCAGCTTATTCTTACTTCCATTGAATTAGTAATAGCTTTTCATTCCATGTCATGTTTAGAAAAGTATTACATCAAAACTTTTACAACTACTTGAATAGTACTAATTCATAAAACGTGACAAACTTTAGTCACTGTCTTTTTATTAGAAGCATATAGAGTTACATATTTTTGTAAGCCGTCCATTTTGATTTGTTATTGATTAAAATACTACAACTCAAGTACATTTAACAATCATAAATAATCCAATATCCTTTGCCATTTTCTGTTGTCTTCAGGTTAGTCTATAGGTTACCCAAAAAAAAGATAGGCTGCACTGATGTAAATTCTATGGCAGAGATTACATTTCAAATCTTATACCATATAATTTAGGATTTTATTTGATACAACCATATAATTTGCTAGTTGTAATATAGTTACCACCCTTTATTATTGCCACACTGATATCATGAGCTTTGGAAAGCATCGAATATATGGATGTATGGCCTAAACTTGCTTCAGAGAATATTTAACAGATAAAGTATTTTCTTCTTTAGTGTAAGGCACGTTATTTGGTGACGTGGATACGCCTGTATAGTTAATCCTAAGTACACCCTCCCAGTATGATATCCTTCTTATATTTTTCTAATGAATAGAAGTAATGATAATAAAGCAAAATTAACTTTAATATGTAGCAATCTAACTCCACATTAAAAAGAAAATGGATATTCTAATAGGCATACATCTCTTTTAGCCAAAGAATTGCAGGAGCTATTGTATGTAGCAAATACCATTTTCCTACCTTGTACAAGACAATAGGCTAGATATTTTTGACAATCCGGTCTCAAACAATTGAAGTTGACTGAAGCGATAACATAAATCAGCCAAGATACAGAACCGAATAAACAGACTTCTAATGGTTAGATGCGTAGCAGTAATTAATTTGCAATGCCTATGAATTTAGTAGTCACATAAAAAAAAGGGACAAATGACCCTATTATGTTTCAGAATAGGTTAAATATTTTTCTATATAATGCCTTCTAAGTTACATTAATTTTTTAAAATAAATCTAAATCATGAAAAAACATAAAAATTAGCACGTTATACCACTCATCTCTTCATTTCCTTTTATTTGTTCATATATATTTTAATTACATATAAAGATTAGGAAAGTTAGTGCAATTTTTGCAAATATTTTCCATGCAAACTACGTATATTTACATATATAAAACCATATTTTTGAAAAAAAAAGTTTTCAGTCAGAAGTAATAGTTATGTTTTGCAGATCCCAATAGTATGCATAACAATAAAAAAAAGCAAACTTATTTGGTATCAATTTTTGAAATTCCAAGTGTCCATTGGAAAAATATAAAGCATTAGCAGAAATAAGAGCACTTTCAGTGATAATAATTTTAGAAACAATCAAATTTCCATTTAACTTAGATGTGTTGAAAAGTCAATCTTCATTTTGGAAAGGAAACATGATATGTGAAAATGAAAATCATGACTATTTTCAACCTTCTTCCCATAATAACTATTACATTCTTTAGTTAATCTTACTTATAAAACAACACAAAATGTGTGCAAACTACAAAGCATTTTGGATTTCGCTGCACAAAGATATTGAAATAATTAGTATTTAGTTTTTTTAACACATATTTATATCAAGCTAAATACATTGTCTATCCTCTAGAATAAAAGCCAGATCAAACATAATTTAGGTGTCATCGATACTTCAAGGCAAATATGGCATGTAAATAATTTTAGAAATTTCAAACTATTACATAACTTTCCCTTACTGTTCACGTCAATTCTCCGATCTGTGATGCTAAAAAGAGTGCTACAATAAGCAGCCACCAATATACACCTTAAGGCTACTTAAAAGAGGCATTAAAAGAACCAAAAGAAACAATTAAAATACCCACCATTATAGTTAATACAAAATAATCAAATTTCCACAAAGTTTATCAAGAATCTCACTACAGATTTGTTTATCAAATTGAGCGAATTTTTATTTGTAGGTCATTGATGTGCATGTAAAAATGCACTTTTATATTCACATATTTATTCTTGTTTAGTGCTAATAAATGTCATATATGGGTATTTTATCATGTTTAAACAATAATTGAATTGATTGCAAAACATCATGCATTTATCATCATATAGGGAGAAATTGTCATTTTTGTGCTTGTATTATTTTAAGAATGTTTACTTGGACATTTTTCATATTTTTGCAGAAATTGGATGCATGTAGAAAAGGACTTCATAAAGACATATATGCATACAAAGAAAAAAGGGAAATCAATCAATGAAAAGGGAATCAATTCAAAAGGATGAAATCAATGCCTTGCCCAAAAAAAATGAAAGGGAAATCAATCAATGGAGAGGGAATCAATTCAAAACAGAGAATTAATGGAGGACCCCACCCATTCTCCCTCCTTCTTTAGTGGAGACAATAAAAGGGCTTCATGAATCATTATTGCTGAGGACAAAATGAAGTTAATAGAGGGGGCATTCTGGGTAGCACGCTAAAAGTCAATTTAGGGTTTCACTCATGTATAAATAACCCATGTATGTTAATTAAAAGGAATCTTGGATTTTTAGTTTAGAGAGAGGATGAAAACAAAACCTCTATTTTTCTGCCATGGCTTCTTAGCCATTTCTTTTTTGTAATTTGTCGCTTTAATGCAATATTAATTTGTTGTTTTTCATTTTCATGTTATTTTCTCTTTTGCAAGTAGAATATATTTTTATCTTTATTTGCTCTTTATTTTATTCTCTTTTATAATGAAATATCTTTACGTTATCATTGAATCCATTATGAGTAGCTAAACCCCTTCAATTTAGGGTTAGTGAAGCTCTCATGATTCATGAATAATTAACATAAGAATTTCATATTTCTAACTCTCTTATTTGAGCTTAATCTAAAATTAGATATAGATAAAGTAAAGACTTTATATGGTGAAAATTGATAGCACATGTTGGTTGATTATTACCAAATGTGTTATACTCATATCATTAATAGAATCATACTTTATCACAATCTAATTCATTTTAGAAAAAGGTAGTGACATTAAAAGTGAAACCATCCTTGATGTTCTATGTAGTTAGTGAATATTAACATATAGAACATACTCATAATATTTCATTTTTATTAGAACTATTATTTTCTATGTGATAATTAGGGCTTTAAGTTAGTAATGAAAATTGATGATTTATGTAGCTTGAATTTTCTAGCATATAAATCATGCTTCTATGAATACAACACTTAATGTGCTAGTTATTAAAGAGAGTTCGAGTCATTTTTCATGTTAATTAGATTGATGTTGATAGTGAATCTACTCCTAAATTGTCTCTTAGTCTCATATTTGTATTCATTTTAACATTGTTAGTTTTCTTTTAATTTATAGTCAACAATTTCACGGTTTGGTTTAATTTGATTGAATAGAATTTAAAATTATTCTTTCCCTGAGGATCGACTCGTATTCGCTAACGTACTAACAATTGTACGTCGTGCGCTTGCGGGTTTTTTCAATATTCGCGATGATTTTCTAATTCATAGAATATTCGTCGTCGAACAAATTTTTGGCGCCGTTGCCGGGGAAAGAATTTGATTTTGATTTTACTCTTCGGATCAATTTTGTTGTTCTATTAAAAAACCAAAAAAATTTGTTTTTTCTTTGTTCATTTTTTATTTTTTGTGTATTTGTGTTTATGGTTGTTTTCATCATATTTATTCTTCTTTTAAAAAAAAAAATTAACACTTGCCTTGTGTTTTCAAATTCTTTCCTAATTCATTCCATTAATTTCCTTCCACCTTCATCTCATTTATTTCTTTCCACCTTCATCTCATTTTCTATTCTTACAAATAAAAGAAAAAAAACACTTTCCATTTTTTTCTCTTTTTTTCCCATCTTCTCCACTCTTCTTTCCTTTTTTCCTTATAGATAATTATAAAAAAAAATCCTTTCCTCCCTTGATTGATTAATAATTTGTGTGTTTGTTTTATTTGATCTTGTTTGAATTGCATTTGTGTGTTTTGTCCGTCCATTTTTGTTTGTTGTAGCTTTAAAAAAAAAGTTGCATCTTGTATACTTCATAATCCCCACTATTAATTTTGCACTGATAATTTCACTTTCCATTTGAATTTGTGTTCTCTGTTTTCCCATCCTTGTTTGCATTACTATATTTGTTTCTTGCATTTAAAAAAACAATACAATTGCCCTTTTTTCACTCTCTTTCCCATTTTTATGTTTTCAATTTCTTTTATTTCTTTCCCTTTTTCTTTCTCTCCTTTATTACTTTCCTTTCTTTTTCTCTTTTATTTCTTTCCAAATCTTCTCCACTTTTATCTCCTTTTTTCCAAATAATTAAAAAAAATGAAATAAAAAAAACGCAATTTATTACTTTCCTTTTTCTTTCCCTTCCTCTATAATTTTCTTTCCTTCTCTATCTTATATTTTCTTATTATCTTCTGTTCATAATTAAACAGGACCTCCATCTTCATATCCCTCTTCCAATTTCGACTTTCTAACTTCCTCACCCTCCTCCTCAATTCAATCAAACCACCAGACTTCTCTCTTCTCTGTTCTACCTCACACCCAACAATTGATCAACATCTCCAATACCTAGCACCTGTTTTCACTACCACATACAACAGCGTGCAAAACTCCATACAACCACCTAGTGCCGAACTTTTCCACCTTGCAATCATCACCACACACCAGCCGGTCATCACAATACCACTACCGCAACCACCAAAAACACCAAACCTCAAAAACCCATATCGCAAATTCTGAATTCGAAACCTGATTTCAAAGACCTGAAGCTTCACTTGAAACCAAGTTCGAACCACTAAAAAAAAGTATATATACCGAATTGAAATCGTTTTTGGATAGATTTCAGCAAGAGAAAGAAGGGGCGTGAGATTTTTATTTGGTTCGAGTAATTTTTTTTCCCTTTGTGTTTTGAGATAATTGTCATTATTTATTGTTAGAGCGTGTGGGTTTTATTGAGATTGTTATGGCTTTGAGTTTTGGGATATTTTGTCATTAAGTCTTTGCACGGCTTTTCTCGAATTTATTTTGGGTCACAAGGAGTTGTATAAGAGCATGATTATCATGAACAATTTGTTTCCCTCGTTTCAAGGTGTGAGTGCATGGGGCCAATATCTAGTTTGTTCTTGATTTTGTTGAGTCTAGTTGTCAGTTTTTCACGTTTTATTTATTTATTTATTTTGTTGGGTCTAGTTTGTTTTATTTCCTCTTTTCTTCTCCACACAAAAAAGAAAGAAAGAAGAGGGACATCATTTTTTTCTACTGTATATATTGTCTTCAAATCTTTTTCAGGCTGCAGAAGAGACAAGGATTGCTTGCTAAAAGTTGCTTTACTTTGCTAAAAAAATTGCCGCTAAATAAAATTGCTAAAAATTCTGCATGCACTGGTATATGTTTTCTTTTCTTGTATTTATTTTATTCGCATTGTTTTTTGCTTGCATTAGCATCAAGAATTCAAAAACAAAATAAAAATTCACTCGTAGTTGCATCGTTAATTCACATTTAATTTCTGTTTTGCATTCGTCTTTTTTTTTCCTAAGGACACCATTATATTTTGACAAATTGGTTTATTTCTAAAGAATTATTTCTCGGTGTCTAGACTACGGCAGAGTAATAATCGTTTATAAATATTACGGCGATTCGTAAATATTATAGCGGTTGTTCCTCTGAAGGTACTTAAACCTTCGGCTGCATTGCTAGGGTGATTCCTGGTGCACCGATAACTCCTATCCGTTAACTGTCTGAGAAATCTTTTTGTTGAAATAAATCTAACCGTCATTATATAATTTTAGAAAAACCATAAATACGTAATTTTCATTCATATAGTTGCATTAGGTTCATGCATATATTAAAAAAACAATTTTTTTTTTTGAAAATGTCTCAATTCCCTTATTCCTACGGATTTTACGATAGTTGTGAAAATCAATATAATCCATATAATTGTACACCAAATTCATATGGATATTTTAATAACAACTATTGTGCAAATAATTTGGATTTTATGCCACCAACTTTTCAAAATTTTCAAAATAATCCTGATCGTACACCACCAAATTTTCAAAATGATGATCAACCCTCATGTCTTGAAATAAGTATTCAAGCTCTACGTGAAGAAAGTCAAAGATTTAATTAATCAAGTCAAAGATTAATTGAATTAATGTGCAACAATTCAAGTCAAAGTTTTCAAAATAATCAAAATTTGAATTCACTTCCAAATTCAAATGATTTTGATTATAACCCTTGCCAAATCAATTTCGAACTCCAAAATGAATTTCAAATTCAAAATGAAAATGTGAATAATTTTTCAAATGATTTTGGCAATGGGAATAATTTCAATTGTGGTGAACCCGAAATTTTTTGTTCTCAGCAATTTCAAACTGAAAATTCTCATGTAAATAATTATAAATTTGATTTTGTTGAGCGAACGAACATACTTGACGATTACTTGAAGTTTCATGAGAAACAAAGTCGAATCCAAACTTGTGACGATTCGAATGATAATCCATCTTTTACCACAATCAACAATCTTCAACCAACTACTTTTGAAGTTGATGAAAATTTTAATGAATTTACAGAAAACCCTGTGCTTGATTTGAATTTAAATTCTCTTGAAAATAAAAACGTCAATCTTCAATTTGATCTTCCTCTCTCAAATTCTGAAAATTTTGAAAATTTAGCAACTTGAGATTGTCAACCTGACAAAAATGATGAAGTTGTTAACAACTGTTTAAGTGAGGACGACTTTGATGAGCGAAAACTTCTTATACTGATTGACGATGATGTTGTTAGATCTAAAATTGAAAATGAAATATTTGAAAAGTTTGAAATTCTTGAGATTGAAAACAATGAAACTGCTGAATGTGTTCTTAAGCACAATAACAATTTTTTTGAAACTATTGAAACTCCTTGCAACTTGATCGTTTCAACAGAACCTCACTATGATCACTTGTTTTTCAACGATAAATCTCTATAGTATATAAATTCTTTTTGGAATGACATGATTTTTGAGAAAACACAATTTCAAAATTTACTGAAAATTCATTTGTTTGGTTTTAACTTTAGGTTTACGAATGAACCTTTAGTCAACAAAATTTCAAACATCAAAGCAAAACTGAACAATATTTCTCAAAACAAGTGCGGGGGTGAGAGTGATGCACACGTCTCTCAATTTATACATCATATGAATAAATCAAACTTTGTTTTTGAAACTTTTACTGAACCCCGACCCACTGGCCTCTCTTTAGTTGCTACAAAAATTCAATTTGATTTTAGGATCAATTGTAAGCTCAAAATTTTAAAGTTAGCAACTCATAATTTTGAAAAAACAAAATTTGTTTTTCCAAATCTGAAACGTGATTTAAATTTTTTTGTGATTTGGTTTTCTGTGCTTAAGCTGTGTCTCTCATACTTAAAGAGACAAGTGAATCGGTCTTTAGAAGATTGTTTCATTTACTTCTTGTCAATATATTTTCTGATATTTTGTAAATATTTGTTTTTCCTTTTTTTGTAAATATAAGGCATATTTTCAAAATTTTCATTTTCTTTCCATTTGGGTTGACTGCGGGGACACATTCAAAATCAAGTGTGGGGCAGGCTCATTTTCATTCTATTTTGCATAGTTTAAGTTAGCTTTTTTTTCCTTTCTCTTTTTGCATTTTTTTCTTTTTCTTAAAAAAAAGTAAAAGTTTCGCACTTCTATTTACTTTTAAATAAGACATGATAGAGTTAGTATATAATTTTGGTCGTTCGATTTAAATATTTGGAAATTTACTTCTCTTAGCGGATAACGAAAGGAAAGTTTGAACTATGAGCAAATTTGGTGTAACTAGTATATTGGGAAATTCGTAGGTAATGAGTATGAAATGTTGTTTGAATTGTAATCCGATTAAATGAATGGTTGATTTAGACTACTTGCGATAACATTTTAGATTGTTTAAGTGAAGTTGTGCTAAGATATTCTGGCTTAACTCTCTCTCTTATGTAAAAAAAAAGAAGAAGAAAAAAGTATATATATTTATAATTATCCAAGGGTATCCAACATTGCTGGTACATCTGGCGTTGGTGTGCAAACCCGCAAAGCTCTTTCTGACACCTTGTTGACAAAGTCAACGTCGGTATGTCTTGGTCTCATTTTATGAGTTGGACACCTTAGGATTACCAATATCTTGTTGACAAAGTCAGCGTTGGTCTGCATAATCCGCCAAGCTCTGTCCCAAACTCTCACGTCGGTCCACGAGGCAGTGCATGGGTAGCATACCTTGGTCTTTTCAGTTAGGTGTTTGTAAATAATAATAATGTAAATAATTTTTAAAATAAAGAGAGAGTTAGCACTTAAAATCCAAGCACACCCTTCACTTATTCGACCTAACTTGTTAACAAAAAGGAAGTTGAGACGTCGTTTAACGATTGTTGATATCGATTATAGAATTCATTTCATATTTACACTATGTTTCTACCAAAACAACTGGCCAAGCTGAAGGAGTTTGTAACGATAACATGACTTTTGTTTGAAGTTTTGATTAGTAACGGACTCAAATTTCATAGTGACGACCCAAATTTGTGTTAACTCATTCGTGTAATATTTAAAAATAAATTATCCGTTTGTAAATATTCCTTTAAAAGCTTGCATTCATATTGTAAATATTTTCGAATCTTGCATTTTGCAAATATTTTTTTTTGCATTTAACTTTTGGATTTTGTGGGTAGTATCCACTGAAAACCCCCACGAAACAACACTCGTCCTACCGGGGACACCCAGAGGTTTAACGGCTTGTGGCATACGCTCATTGCAATCGTTGCTCCCTACGAAAATGGGTTTAGCTTAGTTTTTACTTTATTCGAGTACAAATAAAAAGATAAGTGTGGGGGTATTTGATGTGCACGTAAAAATGCACATTTATATTCATATATTTATTCTTGTTTAGTGCTAATAAATGTCATATATGGGTATTTTATCATGTTTAAACAATAATTGAATTGATTTCAAAACATCATGCATTTATCATCATATAGGGGGAAATTGTCATTTTTGTGCTTATATTATTTTGAGAATGTTTACTTGGACATTTTTCGTATTTTTGCAGAAATTGGATGCATGTAGAAAAGGACTTCATAAAGACATATATGCATACAAAGGAAAAAAGGGAAATTAATCAATGAAAAGGGAATCAATTCAAAAGAAGGAAATCAATGCCTTGCCAAAAAAAATGAAAGGGAAATCAATCAATGGAGAGGGAATCAATTCAAAATAGAGAATTAATGGAGGACCCCACCCATTCTCCCTCCTTCTTTAGTAGAGACAATAAAAGGGCTTCATGAATCATTATTGCTGAGGACAAAATGAAGTTAATAGAGGGGGCATTCTAGGTAGCACGCTAAAAGTCAATTTAGGGTTCCACTAATGTATAAATAACCCATGTATGTTAATGTAAAAGGAATCTTGGATTTTTATTTTAGAGAGAGACTGAAAACAAAACCTCTATTTTTCTGCCATGGCTTCTTAGCCATTTCTTTTTTGTAATCTATCGCTTTAATGCAATATTAATTTTTTGTTTTTCATTTTCATGTTATTTTCTCTTCTGCAAGTAGAATAGATTTTTATCTTTATTTTCTCTTTATTTTGTTCTCTTTTATAATGAAATATCTTTATGTTATCATTGAATCCATTATGAGTAGCTAAACCCCTTCAATTTAGGGATAGTGAAGCTCTCATGATTCATGAATAATTAACATAAGAATTTCATATTTCTAACTCTATTATTTGA
Source organism: Allium sativum (assembly GCA_030737875.1). Classification (NCBI taxonomy): domain Eukaryota; kingdom Viridiplantae; phylum Streptophyta; class Magnoliopsida; order Asparagales; family Amaryllidaceae; genus Allium; species Allium sativum. The sequence goes on along the minus strand of CM060910.1, from coordinate 964,024,065 downwards.
GCTTAATCTAAAATTTGATATAGATAAAGTACAGATTTTATATGGTGAAAACTGATATCACATGTTGGTTGATTATTCCCAAATGTGTTATACTCATATCATTAATAGAATCATACTTTATCACAATCTAATTCATTTTAGAAAAAGGTAGTGACATTAAAAGTGAAACCATCCTTGATGTTCTATGTAGTTAGTGAATATTAACATATAGAACATACTCATAATATTTCAATTTTATTAGAACTATTATTTTCTATGTGATAATTAGGGCTTTAAGTTTGTAATGAAAATTGATGATTTATGTAGCTTGAATTTTCTAGCATATAAATCATGCTTCTATGAATACAACACTTAATGTGCTAGTTATTAAAGAGAGTTTGTAATAACCCGGAAAATCTGGGCCAGTTTAAAATTTTTATTTTTATTTTGGCAATTTTAGCGAATTTTGAATATTTAAAATGAATTATTTTAAATAAAATTGACGAGGAAATTTGTTTTGAATTGAATTCGACGTATATATTATATACGTCGTCGTTAGAATATATATAATTATAAAAGGAATTGAAAATGGCGCGGTAGTTCGATAATTCGATTTCAAACTTCAATTGAATGTACCGCGTGCAAAACAATCCGGATTTTAGTGAAACCAAAAATAGTAGGATCTAATTGAGAATATCTTTCCAATGAATCCGACAAATCAAAATTTCATAACGGGAATCAAAAGATGTGTCCAGTTGAAAATTCTGAATAGTCGCTATGGAATTCAGGCCCTTAAAAATGGAAATTTTGCAAGCGACCTCGGATTTCGACGAAACCACTTTTGTTGGATCCGTAGTGTCAAATTATTGCTAGGTTTTAAATTTCATAATTTTTCGAATCAGTATGTGAGCGTGGTAAAGGAAAACGCGTTTGACCAGTTTCAGTTGATTTTAATCGACTGGTAAATGGCCATTTTTCCAACGGTCTCGGAATTCGACGAAACTAGTTTTGTTAGGACCGTATCGCCAATACGAAGCTAGAAAATATTTTTTGGGAATTTTTCGAGTTAGTATGTGACCCCGGTAATTTGAAATGTACGTTTGAAATTCAATATAATGATTTAAATGTAAATTCAACGGAAACTGATCGAAACGACCGAATTAGCCTGCGATACATATTCCATTGTGTTCGGAATGGGGGTAAAACGCTATGGACGACAGGCGGTGGGCCTCGTTTAGAGGTCGTATGTAAAAGTCAACTATTTGCAAAATAAAATAATTAAATAATAAATTAAAAACTTCTCTCTCTCCTAACCCCCTTTAAACCCGTTGGCCCCTCTCTTCTTCAAAATCATTTTTCAGAAAAAAAATAAAAAAAAAATACGAAAGGGGGGCGCGATCGATGCCCCCCCCCCCCCGATGAGCCGTCGCGCCTAGGGCGGCGCAGCCACCATCTGCCGCCCCCCTCCTCTTCTTCCCCCTCCCTTCTTCTTCCTCCTCCCCCTTGCTCTTCCTCGACCGCAACGCGCAGCACCCCCCCTCCCCCCAATCGGAAATCGAGCCCCCCCTTCATCCGCCACGTCAGAGCAGCCCCCCCCCCCCCCCCCACGAGCACCCTCCGACCATCCCGGACCACCACTTCGCCTCATCAACGCCCAATGTAAGTTTTACTTTAATTGTTCAGCTTAATTCATTTAAAAATTTGATTTTTATTGAAGTAAATAGCTTGCTCTTCATATATATAACTTCGTAAAGGAAATGCGATTTTTATTCCGGTAATTATACGATTTTTAGTGTTGTAAGGTGGTATAAAAATATGATTTTTCCTTATGAAAAGATTATATTTTTAATAATGAAAAGGTTGTATTTTCATTACGAAAACCTTAGATTTTCAAAGGGCAAAAGACGAGATTTTTATAGAAGTAAAGGAATTATTTTTATAAGGTAGTAAGATAAAAATTCGATCTTTATTATGTAGGAAAGTTAAAAATATGATCTTTTTAAGGTAGCGGTATTAAAAATATAATCTTTTATGTGTAAAAGACGTTATAAAAATATAATTTTTACATGATAGAAATATTAGAAATACCATCTTTATATGTGTAGAAAAATAAAAATGTGATTTTTAAAATCTATATTTCTATAAAGGCGAAATCTATATTTCTATAAAGGCGAAATCTTTATTTCTATAAAGGCGAAATCTATATTTTTGAAATGGAATTTTTATCTATATGACATCGTAGTAAAAATTCGATTTTTATATATTGAATAACAAGGTAAAAATTCGATTTTTATATATTGAATAGCGAAGTAAAAATTCGATTTTTACATATGTAGTGGCTACAGCAACGAAGATGACAAAAATGCGATAACGATGAAGATTTTTATCAAAGAAGAGTCAAGATGATTGGATAGCTATCTGTGAGAATTTCTCACTCTTCAATTTCTTTTCTAGTTATATGTATATACTAGGATGCAGACGGTGTTTAGTAGCACCCGACACAATCGTCCACAGACCATGGACTTGTTTGTTTGATTGCAGAAATTAGTTAGATTATTTGATTGAAATTGAGTTGTTTGGTGAAATGGAATGGATTGATTGATGTGTGAATGGCGTGGGCCTTCACTAGACCGGGGATAAGGCTAGGCCTCGTCCCGTTTCTAGTATCATGCCGTTATGCCGCCGAAATTTTCTAAAATATGTTAGAAAAATAAAAAATATCATTTTATTGAGAATGAACTGAATAGAAATTCATATGTTAGAATAAAATGTTTTATCGTTAAAAATATAATTTTTAACGTGAATATGAATATAGTGAATGTGAATAAATAAATATTCATTTACAAACCGGACGGTTTGTTTATGTACACCGATTTGACTGACATTGATTGGGACGATAAATTTTACACATCGCCCAACTGCACAAATAAAATATGTGTTTGATTGTTTGAAACCCCACACGGGTGTTGGGATGAAATTTGAAGTTCACTCATCCTGATTGATTAAATATGTCGATCGATTGATTGACAGGCTGTTATAAGCGTTAGATTTCTATATTTGATGTTTATACAGTGTAGTGCACTTTGGTTGATGATTGATTATTTTTCAATGCTATTATATACGTGTGATGTATGAAAATCCATATAATTAATATTATATGGTGATTGATTGGGCCTCATTCCAATTTAGAATAATAAAGAATATTATAAAATAAAGATTCATGTGTTGACTGTACTCATCCGTTGAGATTAGTCATGTGTTGAACGACATATTTTAATAATAAAATTTACATCTTTAATATTATAAAATAAAGGTTCATGTGTTGACTGTACTCATCCGTTGAGATTAGTCATGTGTTGAACGACATATTTTAATAATAAAATTTACATCTTTAATATTATAAAATAAAGGTTCATGTGTTGACTGTACTCATCCGTTGAGATTGGTCATGTGTTGAACGAAATATTTTAATAATAAAATTTACATCTTTATCAATATAAAATAAAGGTTCATGTGTTGACTGTACTCATCCGTTGAGATTGGTCATGTGTTGAACGAAATATTTTAATAATAAAATTTACATCTTTATCAATATAAAATAAAGGTTCATGTGTTGACTGTACCCACCCGTTGAGATTAGTCATGTGTTGAACGAAATAATTTAACAAAAATAGTCACACATGGACAGTACTCATTCGTTGAGATTAGTCGTGTGTTGACAAAAATAAATATTCATTTGTTGAATAGAATATTTGAAAATAGAAATATATGAAGCCGTGTTGATTAGATTGACGCCATTTTGACGTGAACGATATTTATATCGATTTTATTCATTTTAAAATGAATATTGAAAAGTGATTTCGAAATCGAATATTTTGAAATGAAATTGAATTTGAATAGAATAGAAAATCAATTGAATTTGAATATAATAGAAAATCAATTGAATTTGAATAGAATAGAAAATCAATTGAATTTGAATAGAATAGAAAATCAATTGAATTTGAATAGAATAGAAAATCAATTGAATTTGAATAGAATAGAAAATCAATTGAATTTGAATAAAATAGAAAATCAATTGAATTTGAATAGAATAGAAAATCAATTGAATTTGAATAGGACAGAAAACGAATTTGATTTCAATTGAATATATAACGAATTTGAATCAAATAGAAAACCAATTTGAATTGAATCGAATTGAAAACGAATTCGAATTGAATTTAAAAGGAAGCGAAATGAATTCAAATTGAATTGGATAGAAATGAATTTTAAAACGAATTTATAAGGAAAGATTCAATTTTGATTTGAATTGAGATGGAAGTTGAAATTGTTTTTGAAACGAATTCAAAACGATTTATAAAATTCGTTTTAAATAGAAATCGATGAAATATATATTATATATATATTATATATAATATAATGGCCTGAATAGAACGCGCCGCGGCAGTTCGTGAATTTCGACCATTTATTTCAAATGGATATTACGGGAGATCCGACCGTCGGATTCTCCTAAAACCGGAACCGTTGGGTTCGTATCGAAAAGAGCTTTCTAACGAATATTAGAAATTCAAAATCTAACGGTTGGATTTGGAGATACGTCCAAATCAAATTTGAAAAAGGTCGTTGTAAGTGCAGTTCGATGGCCGTTGATGGAAATCGACTGTACGGGCCTTGATAAAATTATTAAAAATATCAATAATTCGTGTAAAATCATAAGTAATGATTTTGGAAAAATTGGGGTGAAAAACTCTATATTTGAAAAGATAAAAATGGATTTTTATCGAAATGAACTAGTTTTGAACTAAATTTAAAACCCAATTACTTTTTAAATAAATAAATTAGATTTAAAAAGGGGTTTTAAATAATCGGAATTTCTAATATATTTAGTTGGATTGAAATGGGTTTATCGCGAATGGTGTTTTAAATAACACTAGTTCTTTAACCCGATAATAAATAGAATGTGATTTGGGTTTGTGTGTTTTAAATAACACCTAGTTCTTTAACCCAGTAAAAGGAGTTTTAACGAATCTGCAGTTAGATTGAAATGTGAATCTATAATCTAAATTATCAAATTTAGAAATGAGCGAGAATGGAGTATCACCAGTTTTGCTCCAAAGCGATAGCTAAATCTTTAATTAGATTTGAACGTGAAATGGTAATTAATTTTACCGACAACACTGTGGTGTTAGATATGGAGTATTACCAGTTTTGCTTCATGGGATGAATAGGTTGGGATTGGGAAATAAAATAAATAATTACTTCGTTGTGGTTCGCTAATCTCGACTAGTTTAGAAAACCATAATTTGGTTTGAAATGACATTCAAAGGAAGATTAAAGAATAAATTTTAAAGAATTTATCTTGGATAAAATTAATGGGAACCTTTCCCTGAGAATATGAATTGGAATGAGGCGTATGTTGTGTTTGTGTAACATTTGTTTTTAATATACGCGGGTTGTTCGGAAAGACCGGGTTTACACCCATTCTGAATGACCGATTCGACGATATGTCGAAGATGAAGACGGTGGTTGAAGACCGGAAGTCTTCACATCGTTTGGATAATTACTGACGATCCTGATTGGGCAGTACACCCAAGAGGATGGAAATAGTTAGTGGTCGTCCAGACGTACTTGGAGATCGATGGATATGCGAGGAAAGTGCCTCCGGTTTCGTTCAGACCCAGAACGGACTTGTAAATGGATTGTGTGTCTGACACTGGATTTTATTCTGTGTTGATTGATTTCTATTAAATATACATCTGTTTGGCGGTGGAGAATTTATTCTTTTGCTTAACGCCCTTCTCTGAGACGTACGAGCTCAGAGATTGTATATCGATGGACATCAGTCGCATGGCATGAATTGCCTGTGTGGCACGCTAAGATGCAATGATCAAGGCTTCTGTTGAAAAGCAGAGTCTTGTGGTTGATGATCAAAGCACGCCTACGAGGCAGCTTTGTGTATAACGTGAATTCGCGAGCCTCACACCTCGGTATGAGTTAAAAACGGGATAAGGACTGCAGGGAGAGCACGACGTTTCTTTCTAGCTTTGGTGGTGTTAGTGACTTACCAGCCCTGACATTTATATACTTTTCACCTATGTGGTTGTTGGATGAGGCGCCTCGATTTTAGGTCTGTAAGGACCGGGAAACGTGTGTTCAGGCATAATTAATCCTCTAACGTAAGTGAGGACCGGCCCTGAAGATCCAGGATTGCCTAGAGTGTGTAGTCCTGAGACATTTGCTAGAGTGTCTCGAAAGCGGAGAGGAGCTTGCCCCTTGCCTCGACTCGTGACGGAAATCCAATTTCCAATACGAGATATTTCGGCTTTATTTGTAGAGCCTAGTAAGGCGACATAGTAGCATGGGATGCTATGCCGTCTATGATTTATATTTATGATTGAAATTGTTTTGACACTATACACTTATTATAGTATCAAATGATTTGTTTTAAACGTACCAAGCATGTTTGGCTGTTATAAGGGAAAACCCTATCCTCCTGCTTGCATTGCATTGTGTGATGGGACCTGGGTCATATAATAGCTTCATTTTTCGAAAAAGCATTGCGTTGTTTATCTATATGCACTGGTATTCTTGGGAGGAAACCCGTTCCGTGTTTTACGGCGTGCTCCCTTGAATTACTCTCTTTTAAAGTAAAGCTTTAAATCACTGTTTTAGTTCTCACACCAGTCACATGACTGACCTGGAGTTTATTGTTTTAACCTAAACTCTGGGTGCCCCTATTTTCCGCACAGGCAGCTAGTAGTTTTGGTTTTGCAGATTTATATTCACAGGATCCTGGTTTACAGCTGGAATGATATCCGGAAAGCTCTGTATCCGTATATCACCTTCAGTTGTGCTTTGTGTTATTTTCCGCTGCTATGTAATTTATTGTAATCTCTGATATTTATTCGAATGTATAATATTCATGTATACTCTGTATATTCTTGTATTCTGATGGAATTGTTGTAATAGCAATGAAATGTTCTTTGGTTTGTGTTCTGATTTGTCCTGTTCTCAAACGATCAGGGGTTTCGAATGATCTAGATCGGTTTAACGACTGATTCAGATCGAGCGAAATTCACGGCCGTCACAGAGTTAGAGTCATTTTTCATGTTAATTAGATTGATGTTGATAGTGAATCTACTCCTAAATTGTCTCTTAGTCTCATATTTGTATTCATTTTAACATTGTTAGTTTTCTTTTAATTTATAGTCAACAATTTCACAATTTAGTTTAATTTGATTGAACAGAATTTAAAATTATTCTTTCCCTAAGGATTGACTCGTATTCGCTAACGTACTAACAATTGTACGCCTTGCGCTTGCGGTTTATTTCAATATTCACGATGATTTTCTAATTCATAGAATATTCGTCGTTGAACAGTCATCCTAGCGATATTTTGAATCGTTATCATTTGAAAAGAGATCAATAATGAATTTGCCTAAATCCTAGTATATCAAGCCTAAATCATCTAGCTAATTACAGTTTTCTAATCAAAATTTACTTAGTAGAAATTTGCAGAAGTAATTGGAGTTAATGGGATTTGAGTTCAAAGTTATATTCTACAGTTCACGGATGGGAAGGTATAATTCAAATGCAATAATAATTGTCTTGGTATAGCAATAACAGTTTCACATTGGCTCATAAAAATGTGTTGTTGCTGTACCATATGTAACAACCATATACAAAATATCGAAAAGAGAATAGAGTTAAATTTTGAAGATAAAGGTATCCGTCCAATTTCCTATGTAATAAACCTAATTCCAGTAATTTAAACATTTCAACTTAATAGACTGCACCTACCAAAACTATGAAAAGGTAAAGTTGTACTCACACTTAAACTAAAATAGGATGTGAAGGGAGCAAAACACACGCAAATTCTATAAAACAGGCAGCAGAGGGATCACATAAATCAATTTCTATCACACTTTATGTATATTATTATAGCAAATGAGTCAAATTTCCTGAATTTTATAACTAAACATTAGCAGGTTTTGCGATGAAGGAATGCTAGTCTAAACATGGTTGGTTGGATCAAATCAATAATTTAAACGGTAATAATACATCAGAACATAAGTATCCCTGTTCGTACACTTAGTTGGAAAAGAAAAAAAATACCTGATATAGACATAAATCACTTGATCGATGTTTTATAGTCCAATTTCAAATAAAACATCAAAGTTATAGAGATATAAAACTATTTAGTTGTGTATAAGGAGGTGAGAAAAGGTAGTACCAGCCTTAAACAGACAAAATCAATAGTGTACGTACTGGATTGAGATTTTATATCTTCAATTTTAAAATAAAACATCAAAGTCATAGAAATATAAAACTATTTAATTGTGCAGGAGGAGGTGAAATAAACTGGTAACAACCTTAAACAGGCAGAAGCTATAGTGTAGTAATTTGTTTGTGGTTTTAGTGCTCCAATTTTAAATGAAACATCAAAGTCTTAGACAAATAAAATTACTTAGTTGTACGGGAAGAGGTTGAAAAACCAGTAGCTTGAAATTATTTAATGAAAATTCATATGTTAATGGGAACAGTTCATGAAGAGGACTTCCATGGTACATAGAAATAACAGCGGAGGTCAACTGGATGGAAAGAACCTGTTGGATTGATCGTCGATGTTCAGACGTAAAAGCATGGAGTCAAGATCGCAGTCAGCCAGTGGTCGCAGTAATCAGAATCCATCCAACGCTCAATCGATGCGGAAGAAGGTGGATGAGGTAGCAGGAATTGGTAGTTGAAAATGTTATTTTTGACGGAATTATGGGAAAGAAGAGTTACCAAGAGTCAGCGAACGTTGGAAGGAAATGACAGCGTATTTGTTCGTATGATAGATAGGAAAACAAAAAAATCAAAGGGCAGAAATTGTAGGAAGGGAAAAAAGGGTAGAAGGAAAGAGATGGAAGACGGGCAAGCCAGCAAGGGAATAAATTAGAAGACGACAATCCTTAGATTTGGTTTGCGGATAGATGACAGCAGTATGTTGTTTAATAGAAATGAAACTGAAAGGGTTTTGAAACGGAAGCATAAGCGGTAACTGAGGAGATAAGGTCGGTTATTCCTGTGTATGCCGAGGATTGAAGCTATGTACACTTGTCCCTCTGTGAATTTTTTAAAGAATCTGGATGCGAAAGTTCTTCAGAGGAATATTGTGCTTTCATATAATATAATAGATTCACGCTTGAATTTATATTCCCAAATTATCCAATGATGATTATTTCACTTCATTTATAAACATCGTTTATAAATTACGCTCCTTGTTTTATCTATTAAAAATAAGTTTATATTTCCAAGACGATTTGTAATTTACTTCTATTTGGAAAATAGATTTCCCTTAAATCCTTTTATATCTCAAATTCCTTTCTAAACTCGTTTTCCACTTTCAACAGTCGTATTTAATAAATATGGAATTGTATTTGTTTAAATTTGTCATATACAACATTTTCACAAAACTATTTCAAATTTTATATAAAAAGTTAATCAATTTCTAAAGATCGAGTCTTATTCGATTTCACAATCTACCTTTAAAAATCCTGTGATTAATATAAATCATATACTTATTCAAAATTCACTTTAAAAATTCCTTTTCGTTACTTTCGAATACAATTTTACAGTATCTAAATATCAAAATTAGTGGCCAGTGCTATTTAAGCATCCAAACACACAATAATCTACCACAGATTATTCAATACATCATATATCACTATATATGAAAAACAATAATATGAATGTTGAGGAATCCAGTTGGATCCCTCCAACATGTTTCTCTGCATCTACAGATGTTGGTCAACACGAATAATATTACTTTCGTTCTCACACAGGGTATTTTGGTAAATGAGGTCACATATGCACTAATAGGCAAGTATAAACATCCAACTATTAACACCCATATCCTAACATCCAAACATTCATGAAAATAGCATATAAACGTTATATACTAAATTAAACTTCGTTTATAAAAATATGAACGAGCCAGAGATAGTGAATTTACTCATATTGGTTTTTAATCATTGAAATAATAATGAATTTCAAATAAATTGAATATAATTTCAAATAAATTAAACAGATGTTTAATTTAACTAAAAATTTAGCTGCCTCCAAACTTGTTCAATCTAATTTCATCGTGAAGTATTCATCGCCACGATCCGAACACAACTTGTTTCGTTCGATTATGATCACGGATGAACAAGATATAACTAACGCAAGTTTCATTTGAATTAAAATATTTTTAAATCACTAATTATCATCACTAGGGACTTAATTACCCTTTTAATCATGTTGAGCCATTAACCTTTCTTCCACCTCCAAAGTAACCCGCTCTAGTAACTTTCAACCCACCATCGCAGCTCCCTTCTCTCCTCCCTAACAACCACCACACCTTGTGAAATCCACAACCAACACCGCCGTCCCACTCGTCGCCTCACCTCTCCAGCCATCCCCTCCACTTCACGCTCGCACCTGTCCTTTAGAAAGCGTTCGCTGGCCTTCAACCACGCTACACCATAAAGGTGTGAACCTTTTCTTCATCGAACTCCTCCAAACTCCGCCAACATATGCTGCTACACAACCCGAATCCTACTCCATCCATCGTTCAACCCAACTCCTACTGCATCCTCCTCAAACCACAACCCTAACGCAACTGGAAGGACATGGTGCTCCAGCAAATATAATCGCACCTAATATTATTCATATGCAGACGAAGTACTCGAGGAGAGGAGATCAACGAATCAAACTGTTTTCGATTTCATTGAGTTCTCGATTTTTAATTAATTTTTGAAGAATTATAGAGGTAGCGGCTCATTCCTTCATTGACCAGAAGATAGAGATGAAGAAGTAGGGTTAGATTTTAGATGTATTTATAAGTGAGTTTTATTATTATTATACTCAACTATATTCAATCGTGTTTTAGTTCGACGTTTAAGCTCGCACAAACACATATTAAACACGATTGCTATAAAACTTATTTCATCGAATTTCGAGACCGTTCGAAAAAATGCCAATTTAAATTTCAAAATGTAAATCGATACGTGTTTATATCGCTAATTACATAATAACTCCAACTGACTCGAAATTTGAAATCTAACAATAATCAACTATTACAGTTTAATAAATTTGGTTTCTTTGAAATCTAAGGTCGTTTGAAAGTGACTATTTTTAAGGGTTAAATTAAATCAATAAAATATAAATTGAATTCAAAACAATCAAATCCATCAATAATAAATTATTATTATCGTTCTAATTCAAATAGAATTTATAATGATTGTTAGAATCTTTCGAACTTAAATTTCAATTATTTCTTATTTTCCTATTATGACAATTCGATATATTCGAAATTAAATCATATTCGGCTTATTAATCCAATAAATTCCATATTAAAATCCATTTATATTTGTAATTCAACATTTGAACCAATTTTAAATGTTCAAAGTTAAACGACTAAAAATCCGGGTCATTACAATAGGCATCGCAACTGTGTCTCATTGTCGATGTTGCCCGTATGGATCACAGGATTTGGTTGCACACTTATTTTTCGATAGTGAGTGTGCTACTGAGGTCTAGTCTTTCTTCGGGGACTTAATTGGTTACCATAGGCTCCCCCTCCGTTGCTTGACCTTCTTTGTTCTTGTGGGCTATGGGCTTTGAAAGGATCTTAGGTCGATCTTTTTTAGGCTTATTTCGTGTCTCATCTGTTGGCATCTTTGGTGTTCTCGAAACAAGGCGAGTTTTAACTATTAACCTATGATTTCATCTTCTATCATTCGTAAGGTGAAGAACGATATCTTCCTCGCTCTCAAAGATAGGTCATTTAGAGGAATCCTAGGTCCTACTTCACTTTCTTTAGCTTTCGTTTTTTCTGTTACCTAGGGATCTCGTCCCCGATCAGAGGTGGGGTGAGCATGGGTGGGATTTATTTGGCTTATGTGTCTTTTTTCCAGGTGCCTGTTTTGATGTTTGCTGAAGTGTCGGCCCGTATGGATCTTTTGATGCCATGGTTCTAATTCCTTGGTAATTGAAGCGTGTTATGGTAGGGCTTCTTTGTTTTTATGGTTGCGGTACTCTAGGTTTCTCTGGTGCGTCTGGAGGTTCTGAGCAGGTTTTCTTGACTTTCGGGATTAGTTCACGCTTTTAGGCGGAGGTGGTTGTAACATCCCACAATTTTAACTAAGTTTGATTTGGATTTTTATTATATAATTTTTGATTTTTTGAATATAAATTGATTTTTAAGGTTTGAATATGAATTTTTACTTTTGAATAAGTATTTTGTTTTATTAAATATGATTTTGTATAAGAAAAACTTATTTTGAAAAAAATTATATTTAATTTATAAGATTTTTGTTTAAGTAATAATATTTTCTAATTTTGATAATACTGATTTGTAAAATATAAATTTGGTAAAGGATAATTTATTTTATGATTTTACAAGAATGATTATTATTATTTTATTTATTTTGATAAATTTTAATGGTATTTATAAATTGTATAAAGATTTTTATGTATTTATTTGAGACCATATTTAAGATTTTTGAGGATTTCCATATTTGATAAGTATTTATTTTCAACCATTTGTTAATATAGATTTTGTAAATTATATGTACATATATTTGATAAGTATTTTGGAATAATTAATTTAAAATATGATAACCTATGATTTTTATATCGATAAGATCTATAAATGCTGCATTTATGAGTATAACTAAATTTGGCTACATTCATAAGTGTTACAACTTTGTTTCTAATTTTAAAAAAAATGCTTAGGATAAGGACGGGGATTAGGTGCCCCTTGAGTGTCAACATGCATGGAATAGGTGTCATGAAGAGAGCCATGCGTCCATGAATATATTGACTAAAATACCCTAGAAATCAACTTATAAAGGAGAGCCTAACTTCATTTCACAGCTCACTTCAGCCATTCATGTTCAAAAATGTTGCAGGTTCTTTTGTTTGTTCATTCCAGTATATGAAAAACCACATTTCCACTTAATCAAAAATTTATAACTCTCAAACCATCAAGTATTGTCCTTCGTCTTTAGCGTAGAAGTTGTTCATATCATTATTTATGATTTTTAAGGATTGGAATTTCGTTGATAAACGAGAGAGAAATCGCGGATTTACAGTAAAAAGGAAGAATGGGTTCAAAGAATTCGAAAAATCATATCTCCCAATCCAAATAAAACTGATCGACTCCGTATGCGTCGTTGAGATCAATAGGAGGAGTAGTATTATTGGTGTGAATTTAAGGAGTTTTCGTGTCGATGATTTGAATTGTTCAAAATTAGGGTTGGAGTTTGTTGATGGAGGAAGCAGCGATTGGCGAATCGAGGAGTAGCCTTGCGTTAAGGTTGGAGAAGGCTTCGAAGTGGCAAAATTTGGCGGAGTTCGGTGGAGAAATGAAGGGTGCGACATGTTAGTGCACGCGGATTTTATTCCCGCTCCAGGTCTCGATGGAAGGTTCAGATTTTGATCCATGGTGTTCATGTGAAGATGAGGCGGCGCAGTCGAATGAGGATGCGTAGACGAGTTTGTGGGTGCTTTCGGTGGAACGAATGGTGTTGGGGTTTGCTTGTACATGTGCATGCCATGTACGATTTTTGATGGGTTCAGGGAGGACCCAAAAGAAGAACAGGAGAAGGAGAATGATGGGAGGAGGAAGAAGTAGCGGATGCAGATCGGTGTAAGGGTGCGGGCCAAATTTGAGCATTTGAAGTTGGATATTTGACTTCTTGGGCTTTGGGCCAAGATTATGGGTATGATTTATTTTAATTCAAGTTATATTAGTTTGCAAACTTTAAACACTCGTAACTCACTCGTTTTAAACCCGATTTACTTACCATTGGGTCCGTTAGAACCATATCTGAAAATAGAACACGATGATGTATAATTTTGATAACTTTTATTAAGTATAAATTTATATAAAAATAAAATGAATATCCTTATATATATATATAACCATATATAGAGCGAGCGTCGTTATTAATTAAATTTCGATATAAAATCAACAGAAAAATTACCAACTGCTTATAAGAGTGGATTGGAAGTAGTACGAGGAACAGTGGTAATGTTTGTTCGCATATTCGTTCTGATAATGAAGATTTTGGAGCTTTATGGTGAGAACTTCTAATTTAAATATTTATTTAAATTAGTTAATTATGATTAGATGAGATTAATTATAATTAGTTAATGATAATTGTGTGATGGATGTTGATGATTGAATGGTTGTTTATGTAATTAGATAATACACTGAACACTGGTAAGCGTTATTGATAGTAACGCTTGTGCACAGTTAAATTGCTTGTTGTGATGAATAAATTTGTATCCATCTGATCATATGGTTCATCTGGATAAATATGATTGCATTGCATGATATTACACACACACACACACACACACAAACCGTGGTTGTGGAAATTATGGGTGATCGATTAAAATCTCCTTCCTATATATATATATATATATATATATAATTTTATTATTTAATTATTAAAAAATATTTATAATTTAAGTTTTGAATTTCGATATCAAAACTGTTCGTAAATTTAAATAATTACAATTGATATTCGTAAAAATGGAGACTGTTTAGAAAATATTTTCAACTATTTATAAGTTATTAACCTTTGAATTGAAATTTATTTCAAAAATTGATTTGATTTATATATTCAAACATTTATTTTATATAAGCAGTTGATCTTATTATTTATGACGATTATCCTTTAAAGTTTGAAATCATTGAACAAATTGGGAGAAATGTATTAAATCATAATTGGAAATTTAGTTTGAACTATTAAATTGAATAAACGATATTCGTATAACATGAGACGGTTTGGAATAAGATTTGAATCATGTATTTAACATGATTTTAACAGTTATATGTAATGAGTTTTGGGAAATATATTTGTCAAGTATTCAATTAAATTAGAAATGAAGATTTGAATAATGGTTTTGAGATAACGATGTTTTGAAATTGAAATGGAAATATAAATCCATCCGAGAAAGATTTGAATGGCTTATATTTAGATCGTTATATGGAGTGAATAGAATGCGCTACGATACAACATTTATGAATATCGATTTAAATTTTCAAATGGCTATTTTAATAACAGTGCTTTTTGGTAACATTTCTAAATGTTGTTATTGGTTTTGAAATTTATAGGCGTGAATCATTATTTGAATATTAGAATGGTTTATAAAGTAGTTTCAAAGGTTATTAAAGTATTGGAAATATTTTATATGGAATTGAAATGGGTTTTCCAATTCAAAAAAAATGGATATGGTTGGAAATAAATCTTTGGATGTTTGATATTAATTCGGTAAATGAAACTCTTATTATCTGAGGAATTTAAAAAGGTAATTCACCGTTATTCCGCTTATGACATGAGTGGGATACAAAAATTAATATTGAAGATAAGTCGATGGCATTTCTATTCAGATCTAATGTCGAAGAGTTAAAAAAATCTTTTAATTAGGACATGGGTTTCTCAACCTGATTGAAATAAGTTAGATAGAAATAATCTTCGAAATTTGGTACGAAATTTCATGATGTAAATGTATACTATCTGGGGAATTTGGAAGATATTATTATATCATTATTCCACTTATAGTATTCGTTGATTATGAGAATTTATATCGAATATAGGTGGATACAACTTCTGTGTAACTTATGATTCAAAATCGATCGATTTGGGCTTTGTCGTGAATCGTTTCTTCAATAATATCATTCTTGAAACCTAATAGGATTGAGTTGTGGAAATTGATATCGTAATTGGGGATTTAATCAAATCTTTGATTCGAGGAATTAAAAGTAAGAAATTGAAGCAAAGGTATAATTTTTGATTTCAAGGAAGAGTTTAAGATGATAACGAGATGTATGAAATTTAAAGTAATTCAAATCTTGAGTCATAAATGAATTGATAACTATTGGAAGGAGATTTGAATTGAAAAGCCTGTGTGAACCATAGCTACTATTTTAAAGTATGCTTATTACTTGGAAAGACTAGGATCGAGTACGTGATCGAAAACCATTCCAAGTAATAATATGACGTTATGAAGCAATTCAAGACTTGGTAAACGACAAACGAAGACTGAGAATATTTTAATTGTTTAGATTGATTGCTGATGTCTCGGTTGGGTAGGCCACCTGATACGAGGTTATGAGTGGCATGAGACCTGAACATATTTGAATATTTTTAGGTTGTTGTTCCGTTCAGACCTAGAACGGACTTGTATGGATGGTGTGTCTGACATTGAAATTTACGGCGTAGCACTGATTTCCGTTAATATATATATCGGATTTTTGGTAATATATTATCCTCATCTCTAAGTCATATGAACTTAGAGTGTGCGCATTGATTGAAATCAGTGATATGTCGTAAATTGTCAATGTGGCATACCCGAGTTATGAATCGAGTTAGTGATGATCAAAGCATGGCTTATCGAAGCATAGCTTTATGTTTGACGTGACATCGAAAAACCTCACACCCCGTATTGATGAGAAACTAGCGGTTAGGTTTTATACTTAAATATGAATTGATGATGAAGTTGCAGCAGTGGGAAACCACTTACGAACTTGGGGAAATTGGGTATGTTCGGGGGGCCGTGTCTGGTCGAAAACTGTTGATCTGCCCTGATGATGTGTAGTTGGTGTCCGTGATGGTTGAAAAAGTCATGAGGCACTTCGTTCTGTATCCCTGATTGATCTTTCATGCCAGGAATCATCAAGTTAGAAATCCAATCTCCAATACGAGCCATACGTTTTTGATTGTGTATATATATGGCGACATAATATTATGGGTATTATTCCGTCTAGGATTAATACATTTATTTGCGAAATTGTTTTCCACACTATATGATAATATTAAAAGGAGGATTTTCACGTATGAAAGCATGTTTGATTATCATAAGATAAAACTCGCCCATCTGGTGTGCGCTTGCATTGTGTGATGTAGGACGAGCTTATGATAGCTTCATTTTCAAAAGTCATTGCGTATTTATATGCACGAATGTTCACATGGAGTAAACTCATTCCGCGTTAGCGGCGTGGTCCGGTGAAATTCCTAACTTTAAAAACGAATCCAATAATAACTGTTTTTAAGTTCTCACACCAGTCCCACGACTGACCTGGAGTTTATTGTTCCCACACCCAAACTCTAGGTGCCCATAATTTTGCACGGGCAACCTAGTAGTTTGGTTAGCAGATTTAGCCTTGGGAGTTGGTTAGAGCTGGATTCTAGTTTAGCTGGAGCTATGATGTATTGGAGCATTCATATTTTTTCTGCTAAATTTTAGTATTTCTTCCGCTGTGAAAATCGATGTACTCAAATGTATTCCTGGTAACTCTAATGTAATATTTTGTATTAAAATAAAAAGTTCTATTATTTTATTCGGTATATGTATGCACGCACAACAATTCGTCTTTATGAACGATTCAAGTTGGTTTAATTACCCGTGAAAACCGGGCAAAAAGGCGGGTCGTTACAATTGTGGTATCAGAGCTTTGGTTATACAAAGCTATGGGGTACGACATATTTGAACAAAAGATAGGACTCATTAGAGTTGTATTATCTCATTAGAGATAGGGTTAGGAATGCCCTAGAATGAGATTCCGAAATATGATGATCGAGAGAGCGTACTCTAAAAATAGATTATTTTGAAACAAAGTAAAGTGTTTTAAAGAACGATATCAATTTTGAAAGATAGGTTTAGTAAGAAATTTTTGAATATTTTATTCAACATCATGATTGGACTATCGAGTATGTAAGGGTTTTGAATATTCGTCTGATCAACGTATATGCGAAGCCCAATATATACTAGATAGATGTAGTGTCACAGTCTAGTCGCTCGAGGATGATTTTCTAATGACCATGGCACCATCAGTAGTTATTTTCGAGTTTCGAAAGTGGGATAACTATATGGTTTCAATTAAGACGTCGAGGAATATTTGAACCATTTTGATATGTTAGAAATATTTAAAAGGAATATAATGTAAGGACAATATGTTATAGATGCAAAACCAACTATTTTGATAATAACAAAAAGGGGTACTGTAGAAGTAAACTATACTTAAGAATTAGAAAGAACAAGTAAGTGTGAAAATTCATTAAGAGATTATACCAATACCACCCTTTAAGGAATCTGAAGATGATTTAGACTTAAGTTAAGAATTTGTTTAAAGAAATGATTTTGTCTTAAGCAAGGAATGAGTTTAAAAAGTTAATTTAAATCGTAACAAACATCAAAGTAGAGAATTTGGATCTTTGAAATATTAAATTTGAAGAAGTGAGTTCTGAAAATGTTAAGATTAATATATGAAACAACCCTAGCTTGAACATGCATATGCATAATCGGAGTGCACAGAGGAAGCGTGATGGTATTTTTAAATAAAACCATTTTAAGAGATTTTCCGGCTAGTTGAGTAAGAAAAACTTTCTAAACAAGATTTGATATTTAAACAAGAATGAAAAGAGTTATATATATTTTGTGTTTTGAAGTGGATTTAGAAAAAAGTGTTATTCGATGAGGTGAATATGGCAACTAATATTAAATAAGTATAAATTTAACTTATAAATAGGTTAATATGACATTGGAAACGATCGGATTAAAAATTTGAAATAGAATGAGTGTTTCAGAAATATAATTCTATCTCTTTCCTCGTCGCTGGGTTTTGCTCGACCCATTGTCATCTTTTGAATATCACCCCGAATTGTCGTGCTTGAAATTTAACAGTCCAACTTTATTTCTGAATTCTTCCTTTTGCTCTGCTCTGATAAATCCTTGGACAAGTGAATTAATTTAGATTTGAAACTAGTATTTTGAATCACCTCTTAAATTGAATTGAATATGTATTAAGAGCAATAGAATTTCTAATACTGAATTTAGCCAAGATGTTATTTTGTAAGATAATTGAATGATTAGAATTTTTTGAGAATTTAGATTTAAATTTCTAATTTAAGCACTTATAATTGACAAGAAAACCATAGGTTCCATAAGAGTAAGTTAGAAAGATAATTTCCAAACTTTAAAATTTTCTTAGGGTCATAGACCTCTAAGTACTATACAGTAATCACGACCTATGACGACCCCAGTAATCACGAGATCATAGAAGTTTCTTTAGGCTCTACCTTTGGTGGGAATCAGACAGAGTACCCTGAGAATGATATAACCCGTGGTTTTGACCATTACATTTCTGATATGTTGAGAGAGAAAGTCGAATTTAAAATTTGTAAAGGAGTTTAAATTTACTCAACTTCCTTTTCGAGGAAGAAAAGTTCTAGGGGGGTGAATGTAACATCCCACAATTTTAACTAAGTTTGATTTGGATTTTTATTATATAATTTTTGATTTTCTGAATATAAATTGATTTTTAAGGGTTGAATATGAATTTTTACTTTTGAATAAGTATTTTGTTTTATTAAATATGATTTTGTATAAGAAAAACTTATTTTGAAAAAAATTATATTTAATTCAAAAGATTTATGTTTAAGTAATAATATTTTCTATTTTTGATAATATTGATTTGTAAAATATAAATTTGGTAAAGGATAATTTAGTTTATGATTTTACAAGTATTTTATTAATTTTGATAAATTTTTAATGGTATTTATAAATTGTATAAATATTTTTATGTATTTATTTGAGACCATATTTAAGATTTTTGAGGATTTCCATATTTGATAAGTATTTATTTTCAACCATTTGTTAATATAGATTTTGTAAATTATATGTACATATATTTGATAAGTATTTTGGAATAATTAATTTAAAATATGATAACTTATGATTTTGATATAGATAAGATCTATAAATGTTGCATTTATGAGTATAACTAAATTTGGCTACACTCATAAGTGTTACAACTTTATTTCTAATTTAAATTAAAAAAATGCTTAGGATAAGGATGGGGATTAGGTGCCCCTTAAGTGTCATCATGCATGGAGTAGACGTCATGAAGAGAGTCATGTGTCCATGAATGTATTGACTAAAATACCCTTGAAATCATCTTATATAAGGAGAGCCTAACTCCATTTCACATCTCACTTCAGCCATTCACGTTCAAAAATGTTGCAGGTTCTTTTTTTGGTTCATTCCAATATACGAAAACAACATTTCCACTTAATCAAAAATCTATAACTCTCAAACCATCAAGTATTGTCCTTCGTCTTTAGCGTAGAAGTTGTTCAGATAATCATTTATGATTTTTAAAGATTGACGGATTGGAATTTCGTTGATAAACGAGAGAGAAATCGTGGATTTACAGTAAAATGGAAGAATGGGTTCAAAGAATTCGAAAAATCATATCTCCCAATCCAGATAAAATTGATCGACGTCGTATGCGTCGTTGAGATCAGCAGGAGGAGAACTATTATTGGTATGAATTTAAGGAGTTTTTGTGTCGATGATTTGAATTGTTCAAAATTAGGGTTGGAGTTTGTTGGTGGAGGAAGTAGTGATTGGAGAATCGAGGAGTAGCATTACGTTAAGGTTGGAGAAGGCTTCGAAGTGGCAAAATTTGGTGGAGTTTGATGGAGAAATGAAGGGTGCGACATGTTAGTGCACGCGGATTTTATTCCCACTCCAGGTCTCGATGGAAGGTTCGGATTTTGATCCACGGTGTTCATGTGAAGATGAGGCGGTGTAGTCGAATGAGGATGCGTAGACGAGTTTGTGGGTGCTTTCGGTGGAACGAATGGTGTTGAGGTTTGCTTGTACACATGCATGCCGTGTACGGTTTTTTATGGGTTCAGGGAGGACCCGAAAGAAGAACAGGAGAAGGAGAATGATGGGAGGAGGAAGAAGTAGCGGATGCGGATTGGTGTAAGGCTGCAGGCCAGATTTGATCATTTGAAGTCAGGTATTTGACTTCTTGGGCTTTGGGTCAAGATTATGGGTATGATTTATTTTAATTCAAGTTATATTAGTTTGCAAACTTTAAACACTCGTAACTCACTCGTTTTAAACCCGATTTACTTACCATTGGGTCTGTTAGAACCATATCTGAAAATAGAACACGATGATGTATAATTTTGATAACTTTTGTTAAGTATAAATTTATATAAAAATAAAATGAATATCCTTATATATATATATAACCATATATAGAGCGAGCGTCATTATTAATTAAATTTTGATATAAAATTAGCAGAAAAATTACCAGCTGCTTATAAGGGTGGACTGGAAGCAGTACGAGAGTGGTGGCAGTGTTCGTTCGCATATTCGTTCTCATAATGAAGATTTTGGAGCTATTATGGCGAGAACTTCTAATTTAAATATTTATTTAAATTAGTTAATTATGATTAGATGAGATTAATTATAATTAGTTAATGATAATTGTGTGATGGATGTTGATGTTTGAATGGTTATTTATGTAATTAGATAATAAACTGAACACTGGTAAGCGTTATTGACAGTAACGCTTGTGCACAGTTAAATAGTTTGTTGTGATGAATGAATTTATATCCATCTGATCATATGGTTCATTTGGATAAATATGATTGCATTGCATGATATCACACACACACGCACTGTGGTTGTGGAAATTATGGGTGATCGATTAAAATCTCCTTCCTATATATATATGATTTTATTATTTAATTATTAAATAATATTTATAATTTAAGTTTTGAATTTCGATATCTAAACTATTTGGAAATTTAAATAATTACAATTGATATTCGTAAAAAAGGAGACTGTTTAGAAAATATTTTCAGCTATTTATAAGTTATTAACCTTTGAATTGAAATTTATTTCGAAAATTGATTTGATTTATATATTCAAAAATTTATTTTATATAAGCTGTTAATCTTATTATTTATAACAATTATCCTTTAAAGTTTAAAATGATTGAAAAAATTGGGAGAAATGTATTAAATCATAAATGGAAATTTAGTTTGAACTGTTAAATTGAATAAGCGATATTCATATAACATGAGACGGTTTGGAATAAGATTTGAATCATGTATTTAACATGATTTTAACAGTTATATGTAATGTGTTTTGGGAAATATATTTGTCAAGTATTCAATTTAATTAGATATGAAGAATTGAATAGTGGTTTCGAGATAGTAATGTTTTGAAATTGAAATGGAAATATAAATCCATCCAATAAAGATTTGAACGATTTATATTTAGATCGTTATATGGAGTGAATAGAATGCGCTACGATACGACAGTTATGAATATCGATTTAAATTTTCAAATGGCTATTTTAATAACAGTACTTTTTGGTAACATTTCTAAATGTTGTTATTGGTTTTGAAATTTATAGGCATGAACCATTATCCGACTATAAGAATGATTTATAAAGTAGTTTCAAAGGTTATTAAAGTATTGGAAATATCTTAATGGAATGGGTTTTCCAATTCTAAAAAAATTGGATATGGTTGTAGATAAATCTTCGGATGTTTGATATTAGTTCGGTAAATGAAACTCTTATTATTTGAGGAATTTAAAAAGGTAAAAAACTGTTATTCCTCTTATAATATGAGTTGGATACGGAAATTAATATTGAAGATAAGTTGATGGTATTTCTGTCCAGATCTAATGTCAAAGAGTTGGAAAAAAAAATCTTTTAATTAGGATATGGGTTTCTCAACCTGATTGAAATAAGTTAGATAGAAATACTCTTCGGTATTCGGTATCAAATTTCATGATGTAAATGTATACTATCTGGGGAATTTGGAAGATATTATTATATCGTTATTCCACTTATAGTATTCGTTGATTATGAGAATTTATATCGAATATAGGTGGATACATCTTTTGTGTAATTTATTTCAAAATCGATTGATTTGGGTTTTGTCGTGGATCGTATCTTCAATAATATCATTTTTGAAACCCAATAGGATTGAGTTGTGGAAATTCATACCGTAATTGGGGATTTAATCAAATCTTTGATTCGAGGAATTAAAAGTAAGAAATTGAAGCAAAGGTATAATCTTTGATTTCAAAGAAGAGTTTAAGATGATAACGAGATGTAAGAAATTTAAAGTAATTCAAATCTTGAGTCATAAATGAATTGATAACTATTGGAAGGAGATTTGAATTTAAAAGCCTGTGTGAACCATAGCTATTGTTTTAAAGTACGCTTATTACTTGGAAAATCCAGGATCGAGTACGTGATCGAAAACCATTCCAAGTAATAATACGATGTTATGAAGCAATTCAAGACTTGGTAAACGACAAACAAAGACCAGGAATATTTGAATTGTTTAGATTTATTGCTGATGTCTCGGTTGGGTAGGCCACCTGATACGAGGTTATGAGCGGCATGAGACCTGAACATATTTGAATATCTTCGGGTTGTTGTTCTGTTCAGACCCAGAACGGACTTGTATGGATGGTGTGTCTGACATTGAAATTTACTGCATAGCACTGATTTCCGTTAATATATATCGGATTTGTGGCAATATATTATACTCATCTCTAAGTCATATGAACTTAGAGGGTATGAATTGATTGAAATTAGTGATATGTCATGAATTTTCAATGTGGCATACCCGAGTTATGAAACGAGTTAGTGATGATCAAAGCATGGCTTATCAAAGCATAGCTTTGTGTATGACGTGACGTCGACAAACCTCACACCCCGTATTGATGAGAAACTGGCAGTTAGGTTTTATACTTATATATGAATTGATGATGAAGCTACAACGGTGGGAAACCACTTATGAACTTGGGGAAATTGGGTATGTTCGGGGGGCCGTGTCTAGTCGAAAACCGTTGATCTGCCCTGACGATGTGTAGTTGGTGTCCGTGATTGACAAAAAAGCCGTGAGGCACTTCGTTTTGTATCCCTGATTGATCTTTCATGCCAGGAATCATCAAGTTGGAAATCCAATCTCCAATACGAGCCATACGTTTTTGATTGTGTATATATATGGCAACATAATATTATGGGTATTATGCCATCTAGGATTAATACATTTGTTTGCAAAATTGGTTTCCACACTATATGATAATAATAAAAAGAGAATTTTCACGTATGAAAGCATGTTTAGTTATCATAAGATAAAACTCTCCTATCTGGTGTGCGCTTGCATTGTGTGATGTAGGACGAGCATATGATAGCTTCATTTTCAAAAGTCATTGTGTATTTATATGCACGGATGTTCACATGGAGTAAACCCGTTCCGCATTAGCGGCGTGGTCCGGTGAAATTCCTAACTTTAAAAACGAATCCAATAATAACTGTTTTTGAGTTCTCACACCAGTCCCACGACTGACCTGGATTTTATTGTTCCTACACCTAAACTCTGGGTGCCCATAATTTTGCATGGGCAGCCTGGTAGTTTGGTTCACGGATTTAGCCTTGGGAGTTGGTTAGAGCTGGATTCTGGTTTAGCTGGAGCTATGATGTATTGGAGCATTCGTATTTCTTCCGCTAAATTTTAGTATTTCTTCCGCTGTGAAAATCGATGTACTCTAATGTATTCCTAGTAACTCTGATGTAGTATTTTGTAATAAAATAAAAAGTTATGTTATTTTGTTCGATATATGTATGCACCCACAACAATTCGTCTTTATGAATAATTCAGGTTGGTTTAATTATCGGCTAAAATCGGGCAAAAAGGCAGGTCGTTACATCGGTCTTTGGATGTGTTATTATTCTTTTGAGGGGACTATGGATCGTTGCTTCTTTTGGGTTAAATGAGAGGGTTGGCCTTTGCTTTATTGTTTTATGGTTAATTTCTTTGGTGTTTTTTGTTGTTCTGTATTATATTGTGTGGACGGTGCTCTGTTTTATTTCACACTTGCAATTGCGTTTTGGGTACCATTGAACTGTTTTTGTGAGCCATCGGAGGAAGTCCCTTTTTTCTCTTATTTTGGTATATATTTCTATTATCTGTAAAAAAATATTAATATCTGACCAAACTCTGTTCGATAAACAATTTATTTCCAAACAATGTATCATTTTCTCATGTGTATTTTTATTATCCCAAGCACTATCTTTGGTATTCTTTCGATCATCGTGTTAACTATCAACCTATTCTCATGCTTTACTTCTATTTTTCATTAGCTATTTTGTTTTTGTATCATAAACAGTTTGATTTGTATCAAATCAATTTCAACACATAATCTGACATCTAATAAAAGAAAAGGTGATCATGTATATCATATGAAACTCTCAATTTTATACCCCAACCGTTTTTGCATTAAACTAATCAAACTGCACGAAAAGCTATCATCGAACTGGAGTCGCTTATCATTTTTGCTACTACCAGTTTCCCCTCGTTTCTTCATTTAGTTATCTATCTATTTATCTTATTTTATCTATTTTGCAAACTTCACATACTACTTCATAATACATAATAAAATAAAAAATTCGTTTATTTTACATCGAATCAGAGCAAGTTTGTCATCATTTTGTTATCTTAGTGAACAATTTTATGTTAACTAAATTGATACTTTCTATTTCTAATACTTAAACCAACAAATTTTGTGTTCAATTGTTCTTCATTCAAATCAAACAATTTTTCTGCTGGAACTCTTCAGATTGTATCTATTTTTCTTACTAAAGCCTAAATTATCTAAATTCGACTTGAATCTTGTTCAATTTACGTCAAATCGTTATTAGTTAACTATGAGGTGATCAAATATACTTAAAATGTGCATCTTTAATCAACTTAAAATCATTGAATCCGCATATAAACTTCGAAATCAATCCAGGCTAATCTAGTACCAACAAATTACTACCACGTTAGAATATAATATCAAAATACCCAATATACAATGTTTGATAGAGCATATAAATGAGAAGTACTTGAATTTTATTCTCAATATATGCTCTTAATCCTATCATGCTACCTTTAGCCATGGTCTCTTCGTCTCTTCTTCCTCCTATCAACATAGTTTGTTCCTCAGTTTAACAATATTCAGAATTTGTATTTGTATAAATCCTATATGACAATTAAGTTAGGTATTTACCAACATTTTACTTAATGTCTACTTTGAAACTTCCCCTTTCTTATCCGAATTTTATCATTTAGTTATGTGTATTTTTACCATCTCAAGTACTATCTTTGATCTTTTTTCTATCACCTTGTTAACTATCAATCAATTTAATAATCCTATTATTCTTGCTACCTATTGTTTTATAGACCTTGTTAACTATCAATCCACTTCTGTCTTTTTATAAACCACTTAATTTATATAATATAAACCTATTGTTTTGTATTGAACCTATTTTGATATATAATCCAACATTTAGTAGAAGAAGAAAGTGATCATATACAAGCAAAAGTAGATCATATGAAACTCTCAACTTCATACCCAACTATTTTTGCATTAAATTAATCTAATTAAGCTAAAAGTTGTTATCGAACTGAAGCCACTTATTGTTCTTGCTACCAACAGCTTCTCCTTGTTTCTTCACCCGATTATTTATCCTTCTATCGGTTTTGTCAACTATAATTACTGCTTTATAATACATAATAAAATAAAATATTTACCATACATTACACTTTATCAGTAAAATAGCAAACTTGTTGTCATTTTGTTATCCTAATGATCAATTTTACGTCAAAAAAATCGATATCAACTACTTTTAATGCTTAAAGCAACAAATTTTATTTCAATTATTCTACATTCAAATCAAACATGTTTTCCATTGAAACTCTTTAAAGAGTGTCTACTTTCCTTACAATAGACTAAATTATCAAATTCAACTTGAATTTTTTTCAATTCTACTTGAAACCACTATTAGTTTACTATCAGATGAACAAATCTAGTTAAAACGTGCAACTAAAATCAACATAAAATTATGGAATCAAAGTGTAAATTTTGAAATCAGTTCAAACCAATCCAAAATAAACAAATTACTACCACATCAAAATAAAATGTCAAAGAACCCAACATATAGTGTTTGATGGATCATATAGGTGAGAAGTACTTGCATTCTATTCTCGATATATGATATTAATCCTATCGGACTACCTTTAGCCATGGGACTACCTTCTCTTCCACTTCCTATTAGCTTAGTTTGTTCCTTAACTTAACTATATTTTGAATATGTGTTTGTATAAACCTCATGTAACAATTAAGTTATGGACATAACCATTTTCCTTAAGCATCCACTTTAAAATTTCAATGTTCCCATACAAAATTTCACTTCCATACTAAAGCTAAAGAAACTCATATCTGACCGCTTCCTTCTACGTTTGGTCATTCAACTTTATGAAACCTCTATGGACCCTACCGTTCCCCTTGGAACATTTGAAATCAATATTTTAATTATTCATGCCTCATATATAAATATATATTTAATTAGGTACATCGTTTCTCTCTTATTCCTAATCTATACTCTGTATAAATGTATTGTCGACCTACTTGTCATACCATATGACTTTTGGCATCTCCCGCCAAAAGGAAAAAACTTCTATCTTGTGACACCCCAAGTCCGTTAATGTCACTCTTTATCAGAATGCATTAAGTTTCGTGAAGCGTTATGGGTAAACAGAAATAGAAACATTACAAGATAGATATAAAATAATATCGGAATTAAAATTTTATTAAATAGAAAAGCTTCGTGGTTCAAACCCAATTACATAATAAGTCTAGAATAATGAAAACATAAAACTTCTTGCTTGTACAAAAAATCATCATCGGAGTATAATAATACACAAAAAAGAGCATAATCCCCAAAATATAGCTGTAGTAGAGCAAATGCGAAATCGAGCAATACATCTAGGCAGCTCCAAGCAGAAGGAAAAAAAGAATCATGATCAAGCTTGAGTATTTCCACCCTAAGAACTTGGGGGAACGGAAGAGAAAGAAGAGGAAACAAAATAGGTCAGACATAAAGTCTGGCGAGTCCAGTTACTTTTATCATATAAATAAGTAAAAGCATTATGACAGGCATATAAGTTGGAGAGAGAGAGAGAGATAACAGTATCATAAGGCATGTGTAACAAGGTAAACAAGATAAGCAGAACTGAACATGCATTGCGCTTCTCAAATACTTTTGTCTGCACTAATACTAGTATAACAAGAACAAGATGGTCCCCACAAGTACAAGATGGTAGACTTAGGTGTACTTATAGTGAGAGGTTTTACCCCACACAATAACAGTTAGCCCAATGGAATTGACAGATGTTAACCCCCAACGACATTAACGGACTCCTAAATAAGCAAGACTAGATGTACCCTAATTTCTACCCCCAATCGATCGGCTTCCTAACTCGTAGACACCCGTGCTGGCTCCATAGTAGGATGTATCACTTCCCAAAGTGGCAACCCCGCTATTTTCAAGATGCACAACTATATCTACTGATGTCACAACATCTTATCTTCCCGAGAAAGCAGACCCATTCACGCACATGACCCCGACGGAACGCACCGTCAACACCCTTTACCCAAGTGACCTCTTATAATCAGCTCAGTAAGCGTGCCCTGACCCAGACCTAGTTCGGGGTTCCCTTTTTGATACCAAGATGGGTTTTTGACTGAAACGGGTCCCATACACCAGATGATACAAGCTTCTCCCTAGGCTTGCATCCCGACTACTAAAATTTCCACAGGTTATGCCTACCAGTTTAACAAGATTGCATAACCCCAACAAGTTAATTTTGTGGGGTTCATATGTATGATCCGTCCCCACATATTTTACAAGATTAACTTAACCCTCCCACTGATTCAAGCAAGTCTACTTAACCCCTACTCAAGTTAACAGGTTCATGTAACCCTTATGGATTCAAATATGTTACGTATTACAAGTTCATCACCATTCATTCATTTATGGTTATAATGCGTCAGACCTCCCACATCAAGTCAACCATTTGTGGATGCTGGATATGTCGGTTGGGTCCAGGCAGTCTTCTTCCACAAGTCAGATTTAACCTCGTGTCTTAGCGCCGTCACATGTACGTTTATGCACTTAGACCCCTCACATTAGATTTACCACTTGTGGATGCTAGATTTATCGGGTCGTTCTGGGCAGACTTCTACCACAAGTGTAGTCTAATATCGTGTATAAGCGCGGTTACAATTTCTAATTACTGTAAACCTAGCATTTTCATTACTAATCAATTTTCAAGTTTATTATGCCCCAAATCCCCGTTCGATCTACGATACAAGTTATGCCCCAGATTAAGGTTTAGATCAAGATATAGATTATGCTCCCAAACCTCAAGTTTTGGCTCAAGGTATAAATTATGTCCAAATTTCCCAATCATGTTTACAATATGAGTTATGCCCCAAATTAATCATTCCCAATCGTTCCCAAATTCTTGCGTTCGCGTATTTCAGCGATAAGCGTAGGCTCGAAGGTAGCCTGGCTATAAAAACATAAAGGGAAGAAAAGGGAGAGAAGAAAACAAGAATAGGCATAGTAAATAAAACTGACATATGATGACAAAATTAGGCAAACTAACATAATAGGCATAAGGTGAAATGACTAGGCAAACTATCAGAATAAGGATTTCATGAATAGGCATATAGGCAATAATCAATAGATCAGATGTACAAGTAATGGCAGATCTGTTATGATTCAGGTTACAAATAGGCATAGGCTTAGATCCAAACTTATAAACATGTCAAGAATACATTTTAGGTGTTTATATCTATAAGCAACATAAACTCATTGTGCTGGATCTAAAAAACGGAGAATTGATCGTAGATGTTATAGCACAGATCTCTGAATACGTATAACTTTTTGTTAGAGAAGAAAAGGCTAGATCAAACTGAATTGGGGTAGCACCTCATTGTCGCCATTGACTTAGATGAATAAAACAATGGGACTAAGATCCTTTATATAGCCATCAGCCAGCGAACCAAGACACATAGCAGGTCCAGATTCGTCAGTGGGGTCGACATGGGGGCCGACACCCCTGTTGTGGTGTCGACCCATGGGTCGCCACCCTTAGCGGATGGGGTCGACCCCCAATGGGCCGAGTTCGCGCGCCGTCCCGCTTTTGGTTTTCGAAATATTTTGAATGTTTGATTGGTTTTTTATATATACAATTCTCTTGTGCGTATACAAACTTCTAACCTTAATAATTTCTTCATACGATGTCCGTTTTACGCAAACTTGGTGTCCATCTTAAGCAGAATTCCGAGACAAACGCAATGGCGCAGTCCGTTTTACTTAATTCCAAATATTTAAATAAGTATTCTTTAGTTTATCATTTTAATATTCTTAGAGTTACGAGGTGTTACATATCTTATTAAATTCGAATGCTATTTTACTTAATTTTTGAATAAAACATGTCAATACGATTGAAGGGTCTACCTCAACAAGACCTAACACACTTTACACAACTTTAAAATAATACATTTTCAATTGGAATGACTTTTGGAAAGATAAAGAGCGCATCGTAAAAAAGTTGACTAAAATATCATATGACTTTAGGAAAACAAAGAGTGCATCGTAACAAGCTAACTAAAATTCCACATGACTTTCAGACAACCCCTTCAACCCTTTAAGGGCGTAAAGGTCTTAGCTGGACAAAACAAAAGGTGCTTTTTAAATGGATTGGGAAAGAAAAATACAAAATTGGGTTAGAAAGGGTTTTTTAACATAATTTTTTTGCTATTTCATGCTTTTGATGCATAACTGTATTTTAATGATTACTTTTACTAAGGACAGTTTATAGTAAATTGGCGAAAGGAGAATAAAAGAAAAAATATGCGTGATTGATGAGTTGTAAAGGAGGAATTAAACTAGAGTTTCGAAAGTTAGACATTGACTATAGTATGCATAACAAACGCAAACTGACATAGAACTTTTTTCCCAAAGGAAAAAGGGATCCACATACAATGACTTTAAGGTCATTCTTCAAAGCAACATTCGAGTACTATTTACTCAAATGTAACCCAAGGGAGTGTTGCAAATCCAATTGTCTGGTACATAACTAATCGCAAACGACTAAAAATTTAACACATCGAGTTGGCTAAAAATAGTCATTCTTTAATGCTATACGCACACACATATGTTAAATAATTAGCTACATCACATTATTTATGCACCTTAAATTTCCCTTGATTTCAAGGGGATTTTCTTTTTGAAATAATTACCGATTAAAAAGAAAAAACTGCTATTATTTAAAAATGACGTCATTGAAATCAAGAAGGATTTAAAGTGTAACAAAAACGAGATACAGCTAATCATTAAATGTGTATATGCATATACATGTTTGAGGATCCCCATCATACTTTGAAATACACAACTTTAAATGTTATAAAATTTTATGGATGTGTTAATATCATAAAAAATCATCTCCAAAAAATTTAAGTGTATTTAATTATACAACATGGGATGGGTGAGGGGTGATCAGGCTAGAAAATTAAAAACAATACTCATAAATTAAATTAAATACAAAAAATTTCATAACATTCAAAATTGCGTAACTTGAAATATGATAGGCGTGCTCTAAAATGAAAAGCCAAATACATGGTCGCGTGTGTTTATATTAACACCTCGATGGTTGTCTCAAACTTAGTTATATCATAACATGTCCAAAAACTATCATAAAAGTAAATATAACATTATATATGAAAATAAAATAAACAAATCAAATCGAAATTCAATGAAACATTGCTTTACTTAATGCATCTCCATCTTTTTGGGTTCGTCATTCAATTTTACTTAAGTAATTTAACCAGATATGCACGGTAATAGATGCAAACTAAAAAAATCGAACATAATTCCAACATTTCACAATTGCAGCCTGATTAACATAGAAATGTGTTTATTTTATGCTCTTATATCTTATCTTTTGTATGTAAATAAATATTACTTGGGTATTGTTTTGTCACTTTTACAGATATGCCGATACAGTCAGAAAATTGGAAAATAGAGATCAAATTGTTGTGTAAATGTATTTGAAGACTTGCAGATGAAGATCTTACACCAAATTGCTTTTTGGACAAGAAAATAATTGGCAGAAAGACTATGCATATCACAAATCAATACAAAATTACTAAGGAAGCAAGGATAAAAGAAGAAAGGCCCACTTTTAATAGAATTAAATAAGGCCCAGTTGTGATTGTATTAGGGTTTAGACTGGCTATCTATCCTATAAATACCCTTGTAATCTCATTGTAAAGATCATCTATGAATTGAAAGTATTATTTTCTCTTTTCTGCATTTTTATTTTCTTAGCAAATAGTACTGTCTACAAAATATATTTGGTAGAGCACTATTTGTCTTTTTCATTTATTTTTCACTAGTGGTTAACCGTCTGATTAGATTCAGCAGTAATCCTAATTTTATTTTATGTTGTTATTTAATTTATGTAATTTTAATTTTTGTTCTTTTTAATTGATTTCCTAGGTTAAATTGGATTTGATTAGATTCAGATCTGATTCATAATTTTATTTGCTTTTCAATTCGAAATTGTATTTTGATCGTTGGTTCAATTAGATTTGTTCTGAATCAAATTATGATTTCAATTGTTTATTGTTTTTCAACCCAACCTCCAAGTTTTGTCTAACTCACCCAAGCAATTATATATATAATTTGATTTAAAATTCCTCTCTGTGTTCGACCTGCATATTACATGATCTGTGCGCTTGCAGTATTATTACATAATTCGCGCTTTTCTAGTTCTTAGAAAGCGACGAACAAGTTTTTGGCGCCGTTGCTGGGGAGGAAACAATTAAATTTTATTATTTATTTAATTTTTGATTCGTGTTAGTTTTATTATTGATTTTTTATTTTCTTTCCCTTTTGTTCTTTGTTATTTATAGAAAAAAAGAAAAGAAAAAACCTGCCAAATCTTCTTTGATTTCTTTCCTCTTTTCAAATTCTTTTCCCTTTTACCTTCTTTTCAACTTCTACTTTCACAACAAATATTAAAAACAAAAGGAGAGATTTTTTTCCAAATTTTCTTTCCTTTTCTCTTCATATTTCTTTGTCGTTCATCTCCAACCTCTTCACAAACTTACTTCACGTCTCCCATCTCAATACATCATCACCAAACCCCTACTGTCGTCCTCATCACCCTTTTCACCAAAACGCTTTATCACCTTCCAGCCTAACCACAAAATTCCACCGTCTTCAATCTGAGCATCCTCCTCCATTAAAATCCCTTAGCGTACACAACCTCAATACATCCCTTCAACATCAAAACCGGACAACATTCCTCATCCACCAATCCACAAAATCGAGCCATTTTACCATCCTCAGCAAGTTGTACTTGCTCCCACCCATACCATAATTCATCATTGTCCCACACCACAATTTTTCATTAGCCCCTCCATCAACGTCACGCGCGTTTTCCGCATCTACCCCATCAATCCTAACACGCCCATCATTTAACACCCCAACTCACAAACACCCACCAGTCCTCCCTCTACGCCTTCATCTGCCATCAAACCCCAGTTCGAATTCACAAGCCATCACCAATTCGAGCCAAAACCACATCACAACCCAGACCCCTACTACCAGATCCCTCAAATGTCAATCCTATATCGCCCTTAACCTAACCGCGTTCACAACTTTCCACCATAATGTCGAAACCCAACTACCGCAGTTCTCCATAGTACTCCATCCCCAATCTCACATCCAACCTTCATCAAGCACAAACCAACATCGACGTCCCCTGACCGAGCATCACAACTCCAAATCTGATTTGGACCCGTATTCACAAACCCGCAATATCAAATCCGAACTCCAAGTACCCAATTCAACACCAAAACCTAATCGAATTCGAAGCCCCACCTTAAACACCCAAATCGATTTGATTTCTAGAAAAAAAAGGGGCGGTTTTTCGGGTGTGGGCGTGACTGATTTTTGTTCAAGAACGCAAGTTTTTTATATCAATTGTTTCAATTTTCTGGGTAATTTATTCGAGGTATTTGCCTATTTTGGTCCGATTTTTTTTTGGGAAGGATTTGTTTCCTGATTGTGTTTGGGTTTTCTTCCATGAGAAACGGATAAATATAGACAGGGGCATGTGAATTTGGTTTACAATGGTGGACGTGACTTCCTTTGGTATGATTTGAGTTTTCATATGAAATCCTGATTATTTGGGGAATGTTTTGTTTTGGGAAACTCCTGCTAGGGAATAATATTTGCGGACGTCTTCGATTTGTGTTTTAAGTGGCTGTGTCATTGAGTACTTCTGGTTTGTGTTTAAGTGGCGTATTTTTATAAGTGTGTTGCCTTTTTTGTGAGTGCGTCGCATTGTATCTGGCAAGCCTCCTTGTCGTGTATTTTGAGTGGATGAGAATTATTCTCGAGTCTAGTCAGTTTTTAATTTTAATTTTTTGTTTAGTTGTGATTTCGTTGAGTCTTTTGAATTGTTGAGTCTAGTTGTTTATTTTATTTGCTATCTAATTCTCTCTCTCATCGGAAAAAAAAAACTAGGTTTTTTTTTATAAACTGACTAGTTGCATTTTCTTTGTTTATTATTTTTTTTCCTTTTAGATTGTTTTTATTTTTGTTTGTTTTATTTGCTTTTTCACAAAAGAAAAGAACAAAAAAAAATCAAAAGGAAGAAAGAGGTCAAGCAATTGCAAGCAGTGAAGTTCAAATCCTCAGCTATATTCAACTGCTCTGGACAGACCGTTATACTCCACTGTAAAATTTTCTAAACTCTACAGGTTCTATAACAGCCATGAAAAATATATAGAAATTTCTTGTAAAAATCTTCTGTAGGGGCAACGGCTTGCTTGTACAATATTTTAATTTTCTGCAATTTATTCTGTGACTATTCTGTGATTGGAATTTTTGAATCTGTTTAGTGAGGCACGAATTTACATACCTGAAGTCATCACTCTCTTCGATTTTCAATTATGAAACTTGATTTGATTTTTGAAATAATATAATTGAAAAGTGGTGCTTTGTGAAGTTGACTATCTTGTATAATTGGATCGCGGATATATAGTAGTTCAATTTATTGAACTATTAGCAAAAGAGGTTGCATACTACCCGTAAAACATTGGTCGTATTCCTTAGTATTTATACTACACGTGAACGACCATAAGACCTTCTTCCCCCTTCTAATTGAGTCAGTGAATTAATAGAGCATAAGCAGTATTTTGAAGTGAGAACAATTTCTGTCTTGCCTTGACTTCATTCAAATGTCTAATTCAAAAAAAAATCCTTGAGAGAAATGTGGGATAATAACCTGAGATGTCATTCCTTGGAAGAGTATGATTATTAAATACAACTCATGAGGCAAAATTTTCTGAAATTTCGTGAGCCCAATGTCGACAATTTTCAAAATTCGAAATGACCAACATTTTCAAAATCATGAATATGATCGAAATTGCGATTTTAATTCAAATTTCAATAATTACGATTATGGGTCACATCCACATCAAAATAGCTTTGAATCCCAATATTGCTCTGATCCACATCAATATGGAGCTGTAAACCAAAATTTTCAAAATTATAACCCATATCAATATCTTGAAAATAACCAAATTTGCAATTCTCTCGAGAACTTTAACAGTTTTGGTTACAAACCTAATTTTCAAAATCAAAATGATTTCCAATATCATTGTCATTTTTCTGAAGATTCAAACAACCACCACTTTGGAAATGATATTGATCGTGAAATTGATGTGGTCTATAATTTTGAGAATCAAGAAATCCAAAACGTGAGCTCTCAAATCAATGATTCTGAAGAATATTATCTTAATATTCTTAGAGAGAGGGTAGAAAAGCAAGATAGACAACTTGATGAAAAAGATAGACAGCTTGATGAACTTCTTTCTTTAATGACATCTTTTAAAGAACAACTCGAGCAACAAAAATCAAATTCAAACATGCGATGATTCAGAAAATAATCCATTCTTTACTGATAGTGAAAATTTTCAAACAACTACTTTCGAAATTGAGAACAACAATCCAAATGAAGTTGTTCAAAATTCAACATATGATTTGGACTTCGATTCTGTTCAGGAAAAAGAATTAAGCTAAGATTTTGATCTTCCTCTTTCAGGCTGCGAGAAACTTGAAAGTCTAGAAATTGAACAGAATAAAAATGTTGAATTTTTCAATTCAAATTTGGAGAAGGATTTTAATGAACGTGAATTTTTTGGATTGTATGAGGATGAGTTGCCAAATGAGGATGAAATAGAATCAAGCCACCAATCCAAGTTTGAAAATTTTGATTTTTAGGTTTCAAACAAACTTGAATTTGTCAGTGTCGAAAATACGTTGTCAATTAATGAAATTTCGAAATGTGATCACATAGTCTTGAACAACACTTAGAATTTAAATTTCACGATTAAAACTGAGTTTATATACGATCACAAATTTTTGAACAATTACACTGACAAATTTGTTGAACACATGAATTATTTTTGGAATGTTAGCTTGGTTGAAAAAATTCATGTTAGGATGACACTAGACATTCATCTACTGGACTGTATATCTAGGTATAAAGATGAGATGGTTTTCAAAAATCTTTGCTTATTAAAAAACATGCCTAGACATAGTGGTAATGTGATTCATCGGGCTAGAATCAAGTGTGGGGGGAAAAGTTGGTAGCATTCTTTGCGTCGGATGGATCGCAAACGCATATATCATTGTACATATGATCCATTCTTACATATAGTTAAACTGCATTTCATTCTACAAATAATTTTGCATCTTATTCACCTTTGGGTACGATCTTTCAAATTTAGGAAACGTTTCACAGTGTGGACACTGTTAGATATAGTGTGTGGGTGGGAAGGGGGTGGGGAGGGAGTCTGCATTACATCCTTTTATTTTTCTTTAATTTTTTTTCTATTTCTTTCTTTACATATAGGACCATCATGCCTTTTAGATCATAATAACATGTCAATTTTTTTTCTTTTTTCGATAATACGACGCATTTTAGTTTGATACAACAAAATAAGTTAAAGATTGTTAATCAGTTGATAGTATTTTTCTCTCAACTAAGATCAAATAAGAAATATAATGAAGAGTTGAATTTTGAGGGATAATAGTGTAACCGGTACATAGGGAGATTCTTAGGTGATGGCCATGAAGTCTATTCTAAATTGTAATCTTTGTTTAATAAGTGGACTTAAAAGACTTATACTGGCTTTTCAAATCTTTAAAACTAAGTTGTGTTGAGCTGAATTCGTGTAATCTCTCTTGTTATTATATTTTCAATAATAATAATAATAATAGTAGTAATCCAAGGGTATCCAACATTGCTTGTATATCTAGCGTTAGTGTGCGAACCCGCCAAGCTCTGTTCGACATGTTGTTGACAAATTCAGTGTTGGTATATCTTGGTCTCATTTCACGAGTTGGACACTTAAGGATTACCGACATGTTGTTGACAAAGTCAGCGTTGGTTTGCACAATCCGCCAAGCTCTGTCCCAACTCTCCGTCAGTCCGCAAGGCAGTGTATAGGTGGTATACCTTGGTCTTTAAGTTAGGTGTATGTAATTAATCGTAAATTTCAATTTTTATAGAGATAGAGAATAAGTGATGATGCCCAAACACTTCTTGACCTTATTGATTTGACTAGTCATACATAAGAAAATTAGTATACCACTTTGCGAACTTTGACAAACAAACTAAGAATTTATTTCATGGCTGCACTATGTTATCGCCCGAACCAACTGGCCAAACTAGAGTTTAACTTTGAAAATTTGAATTATATTGAAAATTTGTGACAAGTTGAGGTATCTAAAATAAAATCAACTAATTATAAATTGTTAACTTAATTTGTTGTACCACTTTCATGAAACTAGTCGTGTTTTTTATTTTGTTTTCAATTGCATATGTCCTCTGCATTCATGTAGTTACATTAGAGGCATAGCATGCTGCATTTGGATTTTGTGGGTAGTACCCGCTGAAAACCCTCACGAGACACCACTCGTCCTACTAGGGACGCCTAGAGGTTTAACGGCTTGTTGCATACACTCAATGCAATCGTGTTTCCTACGAAAGTGTGACCTATCCAGTTTAGTTTTTTATATTTTTATTCGAGGATGAGTAAAAGATAAGTGTGGGGGTATTTGATTAACATTGAAATGTATTTATTTTATGCTCTTATATCTATCTTTTGTATATAAATAAATATTACTTAGGTATTGTTTTGTCACTTTTACAGATATGCCGATATAGTCAGAAAAATGGAAAATGGAGATCAAATTGCTGTGTAAATGTATTTGAAGACTTGCAGATGAAGATCTTACATCAAATTGCTTTTTGGACAAGAAAATAATTGGTAGGAAGGTTATGCATATCACAAATCAATGCAAAATTACCAAGGAAGCAAGGACAAAAGAACAAAAGGCCCAATTTAATAGAATTAAATAAGGCCCAGTTGTGATTGTATTAGGGTTTAGACTAGCTATCTATCCTATAAATACCCTTGTAATCTCATTGTAAAGACCATCCATGAATTGAAAGTCTTCTTTTCTCTTTTCTGCATTTTTTATTTTCTTAGCAATTAGTGTTGTCTATACAATTAGATTTGATAGAGTATTATTTGTCTTTTTCACTTATTTTTCATTAGTGATTAACCATCTGATTAGATTCAGCAGTAATCCTAATTTTATT
The DNA here is from genome assembly GCA_030737875.1 of Allium sativum. Lineage (NCBI taxonomy): Eukaryota > Viridiplantae > Streptophyta > Magnoliopsida > Asparagales > Amaryllidaceae > Allium > Allium sativum. Next base: position 963,985,639 of record CM060910.1, on the reverse strand, counting down.
TTCTGTTGTTATTTAATTTCTGCAATTTTAATTTCTGTTCTTTTTAATTGCTTTCCTAGGTTAAATTGGATTTGATTAGATTCGGATCTGATTCATAATTTTATTTGCTTTTCAATTGGAAATTGTATTTTGATCATCGATTCAATTAGATTTGTTCTGAATCAAATTACAATTTCAATTTTTTATTGTTTTTCAACCCAACCTCCAAGTTTTGTCTAACTCGCCCAAGAAATTAAATAAATAATTTGATTTAAAATTCCTCTCTGTGTTTGATCTGCATATTACATGATCTGTGCGCTTGCAGTATTATTATATAATTCACGCTTTTCTAGTTCTTGGAAAGCGACGAACACAACCGCGCCGAACTGCATAGCTTTTGTTTATTTATTTGTATCTGGGTTTTTTTTTGGTTATTTTCCATTATCGAGAAATAATTAAGAAATGATGAAGTAAACTGTAAAGGGTGAACAAAATGAAAAACATAATGGGCATATGAATGTATAGAAACTCACATTGAATTCGTCATCGCCACTGAAATATTTTAATATTTATTAAAAACCCTCTTAAATTTCAACATTCACTTTCTTCTCGGGTCAAACATAAATTGCACAGATAGAAAAGCCGTTGGTAATTATTTTTCATCAAAAACACAAAGAAAAAGCCCGAAAAGACCTGACTCGAAAAGACCTGAACCAATGAGTCCCGGATCAGGTCTAGGTAATAAAATATACAATTAAGACCCGATCAAACCGACCTGAAAACCCAACCAATCAGCATTCAAATACATATATTTCAGTGTTATAATCCAACTAAATCCGAACTGATCCAACCCGAACCGAAGCTCGAGTCGGGTCCAATATTTGAAATGTATAGTTCAGACCCAACAAAACCGGACCCGCCCAGAACCGAGACCGATCGGGTCGATTTCGGATCCATTGGGTCGAATCCGGATCCATCAAGTCGGGTCTAATTCCCACCTCTATTTCCACTGAAAATAATTGCAAGTTGTTGTAATATGTAATAGTATTAAGGGTGAATATGCTAATATGCTAAGCGACTATACTGCAATTTACATAATATGTATACTCTATAAATAGAGAGATTGTTTACATTGTTTGTACAATAGAATCAATAGAAATGAAAATTCTCTCCCTAATATTTGTTCTCTCTAATGCCTTCTCCTCTTTTATCTATTTTGTTTTATTTTATAACACGTTATCAGCATGATATTCTAGTAGAGCTGTTTTTTTGAAATCTTCTAGATCTGCAAGTTTTTTACATATTAAAGAATGCAAAGATTAAGAAATGTAGAATACAATTTTTTTTAAGTATTGTTGTGATGAAAATCTTGATATAATTCATGTGAGTAGATCACTTCCTGCTTTCAAATTTTGTTGTAATGAAATTCCTAATATCCATTGAAGTGATAGTGGAAATATGCAAAACTTATTAATATATATGTGTGTGTGTGTGTGTGTGTGTGTGTGTGTTTGTTTAACAAACAAGGGTAATTAATTATAGAAAAAGAAGGATAAGGACACAAACATTTGAGTTGGCCAAAAATTACAACACACACAAAACAAATACTTAACAAAAATAAAAAGCCCAACTCAAATGGAGGAAAATACAACCCAAAAGACACTTCCAAAAGACACACATCAAAAAAAGACACAGACTACGCTACAAGATCAACATCTGAAAATTACAAGAACTTCAGCTCGCCTGCAAGAAAGAATCCAAAAGCCCATCAATCCACAGCCCAAAATCCCAACATGCATAACTAAGAAGCAGCACCGAACAACACCAAAGGGGATCTACGGTAATTCCACAGCCATCAACAAGCATCAAACAACGAAGAAAGCCAAAATTTCAAGCTCCTACATCATACAGGATTCAGCAACTCCAATCTTACAAAAGCATTAGCACTGTAACCAACAAATCAAGCATATAACTTCCTAGCATAACTACCACAGATGAAAACTTCAAAATGACCCAAAACAAAAAAAAATTCAACATGTAGAACACCAAAACCAATCCATGAAACTCAGAATTCATTGAAAATGCAAAGAAAACAGAGAACCAAAAATAGAGAAAGAAAAAGGGCTGGAATCTTTTTTTAGAAATGCCTCCTTTCTTTACTTCACTAGGACACTAGCTTCACCCATTCTGGGTTTGTCTCTACCAACTGTTCTCCGGTCATCACCTTACTATTCCATTTTTACTTGATATATTTAAACTTAGCTCTTCCACTCCTAAAACTACATGAAGAACAATCAGATTCATCTATGAAGAAGTCATTGTTGCTCTGTCATTATTAGTTTGTTGTCTGTAATACTCTTCGATATCCACAATATCTTCTACCACCTTATCCTTCAAACCTTCTAATACATGCTTCACAGCTGAACTATCAGGTTCCTTAAACAATGTTGCATGTCCTACTTCTTTAGGTAAATCCTCCATGTCCAGAAAATCAATATCTCTAACAGAGAAATAAACCCTACTCTTATCCATATCACCTTTCTCATTTGTTTTATTATCCAAAGAAATGCACTTATCATGATGTTAAGGATGTTTTGTGTTAACCATGTTTAGCATGTTTAACATGATATAAAGTCTTGATAACTCATTTGTTTCGTATTAACCGTGTTTATAACTCATCTGTAAAGCCTTCGACTGCTTCGTATTAACCATGTTTATAAAGCCTTGATCTTTCAAAACTAAATTCAGAAAATCCCTTTCTAAGTTAAAATCTAGTGAGATATTACCACCTCGATTTGAGAGACTTCCCGGTTTGCATGTTGTAGAGAAGGATAAAGATCAGGGGGAACTATCTATGATCTGAATCAAGATTCGAAGCGATTTTTGGCTTTGATTTGGAGGATTTTGAATCAGAGGTCGCCATTACTCTTTTCTTCTCCTCTCGACTATTATAATGTTAGGATATACAAATGATGCTTGTAAATCTATCAAAGTTTGGGCTCTGTAAGTAAATACAAGTATAGTTAATGGGATGGATATTGATGATAATTTGGGTAATCAGGACAAGATAGGCACTGAACTTGTAGAGAAAGATATGGTATTTAGTGAATATAATACTGCAGTGAAAGGCGGTAGAGGAAAAAGTGATGCTATAATGACATCAAAAGTTAATGAAGAGGATAACTATAGGAATAACTCTAATCCTTTCAATGTGCTTGCTGTATCAAGTACATGCATGCAGGAAAACAATGAAAAATCTTTTAATCTTGGTAATACTGATGAGTTAAATACTGCAAAAGATAATAAGGTTGGTAGGGATGATGATGGGGTTTTATCTGACAAAGTTGAGGATGGTGTTAGAGTTAATATGCAGTCACCAAAAAGTTTCAAATAGATTTGAGGACAAGTTTTGAACAAAATGTGGACACAAATTCTTTTAAATCTGATCAGTTGGACGGTGATAGCAGCAATCCCCTTGATATGTTAATAGAAGATCCATATAGTTCTTCGAGCAGTTTGTAAAGGAGAAGAAATAAAGCCAAAATTTCTTAATTAAAAGGAGAAAGCATGGGGTTATGTGATGAACCTTTGGTCGAGACGAATCCCGAATGGACTAAACTTATCTCCCAATTCAAAACTAGATCCAAATCCAAGAAAAGTAGAGAAGATAATGGAATCCATGGAGGTGTTATCAATGGAGGGATATCAAAAAGGTAATGTTCCTCATGGTCTTAAATGTTCGGTTCTTTAGATTGCCTGGTTTGGATGGGAGCTACGGTTGTATTTTTGTCGCTTTTGAGTTGGCTTTAATTTCCAGATTGTAAAGTATTTGTTGTTGCTGTATCTGATTTGTAGCCAACTCAAATGTTATGAAACCTTTTTTATGTAATATAAGTACTCTACGTGTTCAAATATATATATATATATATATATATATATATATATATATATATATATATATATATGCGCGTATGTCTGTTTGTGTGCGTGTTTCTAAAGAATATAAATAACATTTGTGGTTACAAGGAATGACAAGGATATGGACGATAGATATGCTCCTGAAGAATATAAATAACATTTGTTGTTGTAACGAAACTTGTCTTATTCATCAAACGTGTATTACAATATGCATATGCATGTATGTATATGCATAGGAATTCGAAGTTCCTCAATCAATGAACTTGAAATACTTTATAATCTAAAAGTCTGAAGCTTTATTAAAACTGTGTGAAATAATAGCATTGTACTTCCTAAAGAAATAACATCATATGGGGCATTGATGATGCATTCAAAGATTTCACAAATTTCAAAATGACTTGCATCTTGCTTATATATATATATATATATATATATATATATACATACATACATATATATATATATATATATTTACATTTACATATTGTATTAAAGAATAAATTTTAACAACTTGAAATTATTTATATATTTTATTTGAAGCAGAAGTTCAACACAGTTTCAAACCAGATGTTTTGAACACTATAATACGGTCTTTAAGATTTGCATTGGCATTGCTTGATGAACAAAATTTAATGATTTGGAACCTTATAAACAATTTATGCTAAAATTGATAACTCGAATGAGAAAGAATATGCAAATCAATTACATATGTAATACGTGGACGCACGTATATACACATATATGCGAATATTTAACTAACAACCTGAAGTTCTTATGAGCTCATATTATAAATTATGCATATGTTATTTTGTAATTCAAAAGTCGATTGGCATTAATATTGAATAACCTGAAGTCATGTGCAAATTCAAATGATCTATATAATTAGAAAATTCCGCCAAGCTACCGGATCAATGAAAGGGAATAAACAATACAATATGAATGCACCTTACCAACTAATAAGAACATTATCCTCCTATAATTGAAATGCATAATGTATTTGCTAGCAATAATGTGATAATGGATCAAAAATGAGAATTCGAAAAAAGTTTCAACGAGACGGTATTTTGATCCAGAAGTATCAAACATCTTTTGATGCAACAAACCATTATTTATAAAGGCAATGCAACTTGATGGCTCATATTCAAATAGATCATATCAAGGGTGACATGATGTAGCACATTTCTTCTAAATTTCTGCACACATGAAATATGAAAGGGCAACAAGAAAGAGTAGATACAAATCCACTTTTAAGAAAAGCAAGTAGATATGTTCTCTACAATTTCCAAATCAACATTTCAAAAGATGGAGTACAAAATTGGCATGCGTCGACCACATCAGTAGATTAATTGAATAATGCATTATAACTCAGAGGAAGCATATAAAATTACGCTATAATTTACTTTTTTCTTTCACTAGTATTTTTCCCACTGGGTTTTTACTAGCAAGGTTTTTAATCTGGCATTACCTTGATCTTGAAGTATCAACTCTCGTTATAACATTATAAAACATGTTACTTAAAAGCAAAATAAAATTGCACTTTTTTCACTATTTATAATTTTTCCCATAGAGTTTTTCATAAAAAAAAAAAAAAAATGTGATAATTAATTTTACCATATTTGCATACGCGGAAGTGCTCTAATATGTTAATAGTATTCAAGATGAAAATGCTAACATGCTAAGGCATTTTACTGCAATTTACATCACATATACTCTATAAACAAAGAGATTGTTTACATTGTACAACTGAATCAATAGAAAAAGAAAATATCTTAATATCTTATGTTCTTTATAATGATTTCTCCTCTTTTTATCTAATTTGTTTAATTTTATAACACAAGCATGCTTCTGAACATATTTCAAAGAAGAGTTTGAAAAGAAAAGGAAACTCCTAATATCCACAATAAAGTTTAACTCCATTATACATTACTAATTAATAAAGAAACCCCAATCAAATAACAACCAACAAACCCCAATCGCTAACTGCCGAATAAGCCATGCGTTATCCTTTTGTAACAGCGAAAGAATAACCGTTTGCTCTGGACCCACAACAAGCCCAAAAGTCGAACATGGCCTAGTGCGAAGTGTAATGCTAGCAAACAAGAACATTCACTTATTATACTAGATATCTTTTTTATTTATGAAGCATGCAATTTGTAAAAGCAACTAAGAACCGATAGTATTAAGATGGATACTCCTCCCACACATTTAAAGGACCAACCTCTCAGAGTTAAAAGCAAACAGGTACGTTATCATGGTTTATTCCGACAAAATACTCGCTGACACAAAAGTTAAAACGTAAGAAACTCCATTCAGAAGGCTGAAATGTGTGTTCATTGAGAAACCCGATTTGAAATGGCATGGTTATTGCCTCTACCTCTAGCAACATAACCATACCCTCCTCTTCCATTGTAGGGCCCACGTCCTCTTGGCCCACCACGAAAGCCTCCACCTCCGCCGCCTCGTCCTCCTCCTCTGTTGCCGTATTGCCTTGTAAAATCACCAAATGTCTGCAATGCATGTGAGATAAGATTGTACATTGCAATTGTGATACTTTGTTTCAAAGATCAAATAGATGACGGATGTAAGGTTTCATGGTACCTCCTTGTCTATTTTTCTTTGCTCAGAGAATTTAGGTCTACTTCCTTGTGAATTCCGATCAAGAGAGTTGGATGAAAGAGCATCAAAGAAGTCGTCTTTCACATAAACAGGCTTCACAAACAAAATTACTTGGTTGATATAATAAACAGCAATAATTAATTATTGATACAGCAAGAATAAATAATAAAGAACTAATCCCTTCAAACAATTAAGCACTAGAGTATTTACCTTAATCTCAGATTTTTGAGTTTCGGTATCATCATCTGCTACGTTTTCTGATTCATAGTCCTCTTCGCTTCCTTCCCTATTGATTTTACCTAGGTGACCCCACACTTCATCTTTGTTGAATTTTTCATTCATGGCCGTGAAGTCAAAGTCCTCGGTAAATTGGTGTACAGGACGTAAATACTGATTGAGAAAATCAGGACATAAAATCAGTTACAAGTTGCCCAAACAAATTGCACTCTCCACTTAAGTGTCGAGTAAAGTATGCCACCAATGTACATAAGTTTAATTAACATATATAATTAAAAAATCAGTTGGGAATTGTATCTACGTCAGTTCTGACTGACACTTTTGCACAAAGAGTGGGTGGGAGAGAGAGTTGGTGGAAAGAGAGAAAAAAATAGATTATAAGGTGGAAATTAGAAGACTTTAAGTGTGTGACATTGTTTATGGTGCAACGGAACGCTCGTGTGTGTGTGTGTGTGCGCGCGCGCGCGTGTGTGTGAGCCAGTACATAGAAAAGGCCATACCCCATTTCCTCTTCCCCTTGCTCTTGCACCTCTTCCACGTCCCCTGCTGTAGTGATGGGTATACATGTCCGCTCCATTTGACTAAAAACAACAGAAACAATCACTCAAGATTCTATGTAGATAGGGCTTGCAGTATTAAACTACGAAGACAGATAATATGTACAACTCAAAATTCTATAGTCAGCAAAGGTTGGGTACACGATCAGGATATGTCAGTTCAGGAATATATGAATGCAGATCTAAAAAAGGAAGCATTATGAGTGATCGTGAAAATGGTTGGGTACTGATAAATCTACTGGAAACATGTTTCAAACATCTTTAGTGGTTGAGAGACATTAGAGCAATATTGATATTCAGTGTAACTTGTCTGAAAACATGTAGAAACTTGAGCAACTCATGTACGTACATACACGTACATGCACATGCATGCGTATGTATGTATGCCCCTAATTTGGTTGAAGCTATCACGAAAAATATGTTCTACAAATAAACATGCACATGTGGTATCTTTTAATTTTAAACAGAAGACTGTTGATTTCTTATTGTCATAAATTCATAACCACCCTTAACGATGTCCCTTCTGGTCTGGAAAGCAAATTATGTTCCGAGATCACTCGGATTATAATAGTGAAAGGTGCACCATGTTTCACAGCAAGGCAGGGGATGTCATCAGCACAATTTTGTTCCGATGAGATGGAGCACATGTATATTTGCACAAGAAAAGATAATACAATGATGCATGGAGTAAAAAAGATGCATCTTTTGGTTCTAGGTATTTTTTTATTTTCCTTCAAGAAAATGTGTGTTTTCATGATCCAAAAACAAAAAATATATTATTATATAACTATTATTTTCAAATTGGCTTCATTTTTTGGCTGTTGTGCACGCCCAATATTATACATACATATACTGATATACAAATAAACATACATATATGTAAGTATTAATGTCATAGAATACTCCATATTTGAAGATAAATGCATGTAGTGATTTATATGGTAAACTAAATGAATTGGACGCAATATTGTAGAAACAAGTGTATATACTTTATAATTTTATCGCGTGATATATAATGTGTCAAAATAGTTATAATCATTTTACATACTGTAAAGGTCTAGATGAACTAATATTTAGCATTTTGTTTGGAAAACGATATAGGATATCAATGTAAACATACTACAGTTTCACACTTTTTTTAATATATATTTACTCATATGATGATATGAGAGTCTATTTTAAATATGTATATCTAAAAAAGGATAATAGAACCTGCATGATTTAAATTATAGTCTAATGTAGTTTGATAAATACATCAAATGATCATAAATAAAAAAGGAAAAATGCAAAATCAGCGTAACATATATTATGTTACTCTTTTTCATTAATCGATGAGCTACAACAAAAAAATTCTTCTGATAAATGTACAATCCTTCAAAAGGAAAATGTCACTCGCCGCGACATGCAACAGAACCGTAAAAAAAGGTTATGCGCCTCTATTCAAGATTTGCTTAGATCCTACCAAAGGTAGAGGGGAACAAGTCAATTATAAACATCAGATTCGAGAAGGGAATCTAAATTTGCCTTCATAATAACCACAAAATATGTAGATCTGTCATAACTCCTACTCTACTCAAAAAATTGAAATGTTTTAATAAATAAAAAGCTACCGTCGATTTCTCGCCACTTTCACATTGACCGTATTAGCTTATTTATTCAATTTTAGTTGAGTGAGACCAAAATGGATAATATCTCGTACCACATCAACCTGATTATTAGTTAGTAAACTGAGGATATTTTCATTCTGTTTGATTAATACAAGTAAAATCAATTGTTTACAACTTCAGTATAAAGGCCACAAAAACTAATTTCAAGACCTAGTATCCAAGTTTCAGAACAAGTTGAACGATCCATGGTTCTATAATACATGAAATAAACTGTGAATTCTAAAACACACAAGCAGGCGAACAAGTCGTCTAGCGTCTCTGACAAAACAAAAGGACATTTGAACAGTGTAATTTTGGTAATTGAGGATTGTAAAACACACAAGCAGGAGAACTAAACATCTGCTTTCTCTGAGAAAGCAAAAAGGACATTTGAACAGCGTAATATTTGGTATGTATGCGCACATGCACATCAAAATTGTGCAAGCAAGTGTACGAGCTAGGGAAGAAGCCAACAATCACAAAAGGTAGATAGGGATCCTTATGGCTTTTTCGCTGCATGCTCTCAACATGCAAAGCAATAGAAGTGTCAAAACCATGATCTTGGATACACTATGTACAGATTTTCTGCATGTCACCTAAACTACATGTTTGAACTATGTGTTCGCCACTTCTGAAGCTATAAAGTTCTCAAAATGGGATTCAATTTGCAAGGTTCAAAGATTCGATTCGAAAATGGTTAACCATAGATGCAAAATATACATTTTATTGCGTAGTTATATTTCTATATTAATTAAATTACTCAATGTACTCGTTGAATTATACTAAATTACATGCATCAATTTTTTTCATAGTAATGATTTATATATTTTTAGTTGATTTTGATGTCTAAATCTCTACATATATAAACATAAAATTAAATTTACTCATGTTTATATTTTGCTTGTTTCAAAACAAAAAAAATTGAATTTTAAATTACATATATGATGATGATTTTTTTTAATTAAAAAAAAAACACAGCAAGTAACGAATGTTTTTTCTCCTCAATTGCAGTGTTTGATCAAGTTTTGAATTGTAACTTGAAAAATCAAATAACAGTTGGAAATCAATTTTATACGAAATTCAATCATAGAATAACATAACCGAAGGATTGCTTGTTAAGCCAAGATCCAATCGATGGTCCTGAACAACAAACCTTCGTCGTTTCTACAAGTGGACTCGAATTTGTTTGCGATTTTGATCATCGTTCACCTAATGATGAAGGCTAAGTTGAGTGAAAATTTGGTCACGGTTGGGGAAACTGTGACGACATCAAAAGAGTGAACCATTATGCAAATGGTCATAACCTCTTTGTTTTAAGTAAAAATTCAAGTAGGCTTCTTCATCATCTACTCCAAGGATCATTCTAGAACACTCAAATGCTTTATACTAAAATCTGGACATTTTCCAAATTCTCAAGAACAAAAATGTTGTCAAACATGTTTTATTCCACATCAAATGAGAAAAGCCATGGCACCTCAAGAATGCCATAAATTGCTTCAATTATTATTCTACTAGCTAGTTTGATGTAATAATATCGTTAAATTTAAGAGGTTTTTTTTTCTGTTTTGAAGTACTAGTTGAAATATATTATAATTTGAAGTTAGCTAAGTGCGGCTTTGCCACTGAGTACAGATGAAAAACTCACTAAACAAAGATGGAAGAAAACAGAAGTTTAGAAAAAATATATGTAGAGATCTCTATGTATATGTTTTTTGAGCTGAGAAATAACTTAAGGCAAGACCAGAGCAATGCTAGCACACTGTTATACGTTATTATTTCAGAAATTGTAAGATAGTAAAGAAAAAGTAATCATAGCCAACCATTAAATTATGTCCAAGTGTAGATAAATATATACATATGTTGCAATATTTAATCAGCATTCCATAGGATAAAATAAGAAAAACAAATAAAATTTTCTCTTGGAGATAACCAACATATGAAATCTTATCTAGCCACCAGCTATCATACATATCAACTTCACGGTTGCAACATGTTCAAACTTCAGTCATTTTCAATACCATAAGCTGTTTAACTGCATTTTGTTACTAATAATAATGAAAAAAAAAAAAGTACCTTCTGATGAAACGGCTTAGGCAAGGGTAGTATTGGCTCCTTGTTTTTATCAGGCAAGCGCCTGGTTGATTCAGATACAAATGATTTCTGCCCTGAAGGATTTTTCTTTACTTCTTGTGGTTTAACCTCGTCTTTGCTAGTTGATTCCAAAACAGCTTTATCAGCCGTTGGCAATGGTTGGGATGAAGAAATGGTTGATGGACCAGTTTGTAACAGATTATCAGGAGTGACTAAAGATACTGCTGATCCAGATGGGTATGAAATAGAAGAACCAATAGGTACAGTAATATTACTACTAACGGTAGAGGACATGTTAGATCTTTCCACTAAAAGATCATGGTTAGAAATTGATGGAGGCGCTAATGGTAAATTAGTACCAACAGATGTAGCAAGAGACGAAGCAAGAGATGCACTTGGCACAAGACTTATTGCAGGAAGAGAAGAAGCAAGGGAACCAGTTGGCATAAGACCTGTTGCTGAATCAGTAGCCAGCAAGCCACTAGTTTGAGATGGTGGTAATATTGTAGAGGTTAAACTCTGAGAAATAGAGACAGGTGGAAATAATGGCGCTGGATTCATGATAGGATACTGCATCGATGGTCCCCGAAATGAGGATTGTGGCATCTGAGGAAGTATGCTGGAAGGTGGATAGAACCCTTGATAGTACATTTGGGGTATTGAGGGTCCGGACTGATACAAAGGAGGGAGACCGCCTTGAAAATTAGGTCTCTGAAATCCTAACTGAGACGTTTGGGAACTGGGATCTGGTACAGCAACAGAAGGAAAGGTAGATGGTACAGTTGTAGGTGTTGAAGATGTTGTAGGGAGAGAATACTGTGACTGTATTTGATACAAATCTTTGGTTAGAAATGAGGTAAAATTGATCACAGGAATGATTATTTGGTACATTAACTTCAATAATAAAAGATACCTGTATAATAGCAGGATCATTATGAATAGAAGATGTTTGAACAGGTGGAGTTGACTTGACCTGTAAATCCTGCACATAGAATAGAATTGTGAACTTAATTTTAGAACTGAAAAAACAGCAGAGTAAGTACACTGGGGTGTAGACGTGTAGTTGAACTTATATATACACAGCATACATGCATACGCACGCACATGCAGAGACGTGTGTGTATAATCTCAAATAACTGAACTTGGGGTTGTACTGAGCAAGTATGCATTGAACCATAAACGCATACTTAGGGGGCAAACCACAAGGTAAATAGAAGTAACTACCAGTTGCAAAGTTTGAATCTATGAGCTTTGGTCAATTGATTATACTACTTACCGACAAGGTCATGAGGTTTCATATATGAAGAAAAAACTACATTCCAACTCTTGTCTATTTCCATACTTCCATATCTTCGTTTTTTGGTATGTAATAATACCAAAATGTGTTAAAAAAAAAAGATACGATGATATTCTTACTTAACATCATCCATACCTGCTTGACATCAATATCGTCTCAAATCACAATTTTTGATAAAAATGTTGCAATTTATAATGTTTGCTTGACCGGATTATGAATTTCCAATCAACTTTTTGTGTGAATACGATGTACTTTAGGTAGATAATACCCATATAATACTAACCACTGAATATTTTAGATATCAAAAGTAGGCATCAGGGCTGGTAAGCCTCCGTCATATGCCTCATCTTCATCAGTCTAATCCAATTAGGTGAGAAGGAGGTTTGACCCTTCAAACCCAAAAAGTGTAGACAACTTAAATTTGACAACCAAAGTAGGCCAACCATATATCAAATTGCTTTATAACACCAAAAGCTATCCTTCAAAATGAACTTTACACTTACCCTTTTAACAAAAGTAGCAAGGAAAACTGGAAGACTTGGCTTACTAAATAGAAATAAGTCTTGTATTACTTAGTGTGCGTAGTTAGAATATTCCAAATATTTTAATAGATAGAAAAAAATGAAATGGCATAAGGTAACATTTAGAGAAATAGCAGTTCCAGAGTAACGCTCCACTTTGATCATGGTATGGTTGAAAATACATTACGATTGAATGGAAACGGTAATCTCCGTATCTCTTCGCTAACCTATAGACCATTCCAAGCCATTTTGAATTTGATGGCCAAAATTACGCTAAATTCATCGCAAATGTACCTTGATATCACTACCCCGAAAGAGTATGTACTCGTAGATCTTGTCATTTGCTGGAATTTGTGGACCATCCTTTTTTCGTCCCTCGGTGCCAAATGATCGTACTGCAAAAAAGAAAGATTCGTTAATGAACTGCAATTAGTGTTATCAAAATGCAAAACATAGCAAATCCAATCCATTAGACATATCATCTATCATTACAAACTTTGATGCCATGAGCAATCATGACTTATAAATAGTGATTCGTAGAACAATAGGAGCATGCAACTTTCAGTATTGTCAGGTGAAAGGCTAGCATGTCTGCCTTCGGAGCATTTTGATTTTTTTTATTTTTTATTGGTAGAAAGATGGTTTTTGAATGGCAAATCCACAAATAATGTGTTTTTCCATAACAAATAATCTCACAAATTAATCTTGTTCATTGCTAGAAGTGACAAAATTATGTTTTAGTCATAGTTATCAAGGCACGCGCTTAGGCGTGCTTAAGCGCAAAAAAGCCCAAGGCTCAAGGCTTGCGCCTTTTTGCAGTTTGAGGCGCTTTTTTTTAGCTAAATTCAAAATTTTATTTATAAATAATTAAATAAAAAATTTGATTGTTCAACAAATTTTAAACTATGGTTTAAAATTTAGATCTTATTAATAAAATATATAAATAATTGAATGAATTATAAAATATGGTTTAAAACTTAATTTGTAGTTAGTAAAATAGCGGATCAAACTCATATAAAAGGCACACAAAAAAGCCCAAGGCTCAAAAAAGCCCCAGGCTCAATGCTTGCGCCTTAACTACTATGGTTTTAGTAGGTACCAGCTACGTTGTAAAAATCCTTCTAGACTCCCACTTAGGCGCTAGACTAGCCTTACCGCTTAGATATTTGCCTAACCCGCCTAGATGAAATCTACTATATTATCTAAGCAATAAATAGGTTTATAGATACCACCCATGCACCAATTTAGGCTTGATGCCTCTTATAAAAATAAAAAATGTTTGTTTTCAAACAATTTTGCCTCCATGGCTGCTTCAAAACCCATCCAAAGTCATGATATTCCACCATGGATAAGTAAATATAAAAAACATACAAAAATGTTATCCAAAATGCACGAGTTTATCAAAAACGCCTAGTTCTGTTTAATCCTTCATTGATCCCTAGTCCATGATCGTCGTCTAGCATCCACCTAGCTAATTTTACAATCTTGGCCACCAGTATAGAATGATGTTTACTAACTAGTAAAACGGAAAAACAAGAATCTCCAAGGTAAAATGATAAGTGTATAGATGTAATTATACTGCTAATGTACAACGGCGTTCATCCAAATGAAGCTTGTATGTGGCAAATTAAACACTCGATCTACCTAGGTCATTAATCATTTAATTAACATTGATCATGGTTAAACCAGCTTTTAAGGTTTCAGTCTTCAGTGTTTCAAATAATTTAACTCAAAGATAATATCTGAACAAAATTAACTTAAGTATGATGAAAAAACACAGTATTGCACAAACATGTGAGACATGCGTAAGTCACGCATGAATTTGCTATTAAAAATATTCTTTTGTTGTACTATATTCAATGAGAAGCTTGCTTCAATGTAAAGCTAGAATTGTATATGTAAGGTTCATAAGATAGAGTAGCAACGAATGAAAATAAATCAAGTATTCAAGATTAAATCCAATGGCAGCATCCGATATAAACATTCCAGCATACAACGTGACTCCATCAAATATAAATCAAACTGGCCACTAGAAGAAAAATCATCATGCTAGATGAACAATAAAGTGTGCATAGCAAAGAAAAATTAACAATTAGCATATTTAACTGTTAAAGTTTGTAACAATCTATAACTCAAAGTTGATGATAATATATTACTCAAGTACAACAATATCATAAATAAGATTCACTTATGTCCAAGGGAATCGGGAATCGGGACACTCGAGCAACACTCACATACAGGTGAATGTGTTTTTCATGTATCCAGATAGTCTTGCATCCAACTTATCCACAGCACATGAACATAATTCTCATTTAAAATGCAAAATTTGTTGAATATTAATAGAAGGTATCATTTGCATTCCAATAACTTCAAATACTATAACATTAATTATAGGAGAATCTAAAACATCCAATTGTTCATGGACCAAAATAGTAAAAGCAATTAACAAACTTACATATAGAGACTCATATGATTGACTCATTCAAAAAGTACTTAAATAATTATAGTTAATAAAAACACTCCACTATGGTACCCTACGAAACTATACATTAATAGTTTGCAAAGTATGACTACATTCTAGTCTTACCAAGTCCTAAAATAATATGGGTCCGTCTATTAACACCCCATTATTTGCTCTTCACCCCCCACTACATAGAAAATAAAATGCACACACCAACTTTTTCTCTTCCCACCCCACTTATTCCAGAAATGCCCTTACTATTTTATTCTCATTGTTTTTCTCTTTACTTCTTATTTCAAAGTTGCAGTTTGTTTGTGCATCTCTCACTTTAATATCTCGCTCGAATTAATTAACATTTGTAGACAACGTCATTGATTTCCTAGCGTTGATTATGGAAATTAACACTCTATTTGAGCGTTAATTCATATAAGTTAACACCTTCTACAGTGATATAGTTATTTATTATTCAAGCATTTGCAATTACTGTACATTGTCCATCTACTCGGTCTTAAAATACATAATTATATACACCGTTGATTTTACAATTTTTAATCATTGTTTGTAATTCACATTTTATGTTATTTGAAATCACGTACATCGCTGGTTTTTTATTTAAGTATTATTTGTAATTAAACTCAAACATATATGGTTGATTTTATTATTTTTAATCGTCGCATAACATTCGGCAAAATATCTATTTTATTATTAAAGGGTATAACTGAAAACAAAAGTTTAAAATTTTAATTGGGGGTGAAGAGCAAATAATGGGGTGGCAATAGCCGGACCCAAATAGTATTAGACATTAACTCCAAAATCTGTTTCAAAACGATCTATAACATACATTTCACTCTATTGGCAGAACTGTCCTAAAAACCGTTGAAGTTTTGTTCATCCAAAATACACCTTCATTTTGCATGTTACAAACCTAGTTTAATTGTCCAGTTGTCAAATTTTGAATCAACTTTAAATTACACCGAACGTTTGAATAACAAACATAAGTGATTATCGGAACAAAAAAAGTGCTACCAAGGGCACAACATTTTGTTCTTCCAGACATCCTAACACTAATTCACTTGGTTGACTTTTGCTGACATACATGACAGATGCATATAAAAGAGGTTTGGCACTGGAACTTCACCAACAGTGTTTTCTGATAATATGAAGTATTCTAATTGATAATTTTTAACATGTTATTAAGTAGTACTGACCCCTGTGCCCTTTCACAACCTAAAAGATCCACCACATAAATGAACATGACTTGACAGCTGTTGGGCCGTGAAGCATTACTGCCATAATCTTTTATATGAATTTTCACTTGAGAACTTGAAAAATCACTAACACAACAAACTCATGATTAGAAGTGCAATCATTTGAAAGCGCAAATTCAGATGGAAATGGATTGAGGTGCAATTATTTGAAATCGCAAATTCAGATAGAAATGTGGAGTCATAATACCAAAATCAAAACGAGTATAACGTAGCCTAAATTATGAACAAATACTACAGCATTCATCCTTCAAAAAGAATCCCAAACAAAACCCTAAAACCAAGAATCGGATCTCGGTAACAAGAAAACCAGCAGCTTCTCAAAAGTTACCGTTTCGAAGTCCAATACTGGACTCTTCGGTATTTATATTATACAAAACCCCTTCGTATCTGATCTCGCACTTTGAAGTTAAGCTTATGACACTCCCTATGTATGAATCGGGAGATGGTGCCGACGACCTCGACGCATCTGCCGCCATAACTGAGATTTCCCTCTCCGATTTGGAAATGTTTTATTTTCAATAGGCGAGAGCGTGTGGAATTTAAAGAGAAATTGGGAGAGGAGGAGACAGCTTGATTTGGGAGCGTTTCGCCTAGGGACTTATATCGGGATATGTTGTTTGATTGTGGAGGGCGTATTCGTAAACTCGCATGAAAATGCCAAATAGGGCATGTAAAATGGCTTGTAGAGAAGAAAAGAGTTTTGCTAACAAAAACATTTTTCGGTCAAAAATGATCTTTTTTAAATGCACATCAACACCAAGTGGGTTTTTAGGCATTCGGAAAAACCCAACAAGGACAAGAGGCAAATATTTTAACCACAAGGACAATTTTCAGTGTAAAGGGAGGAATTCAGGGGCCCACTATGATTTCATACTTTATACTAAAGTTCGTCCTTGTGATTAAATTTTTTGCCCCTTGTCTTTATAGATAAAATTTTTGTTCACTTTGTCCTTCACACTATTTTCCTGCATCTAATGGGTTTTTAGGCACAAGGAAAAACCCAACAAAACTTTTATCCTTAAGGACAAGAAAATGGGATGGTCGCATTAATCTTAGATCGTTATCAAATTACATTCTTTTTTCTTGTTAATATTTCCAACGCATTTACAATTTTTCCTTATATTAAGAAGTTTACAAGATGCTATTATTGGAAAACATGACGAGAATTTGGATATAAACATGATAAAAATTATTTCTTTTTTGTTTTTATATAAAATATTTTACAAATGTGAGTGTTGACAGTGACGATTTCTAACATGTTTTCCTGATGAACTTGTATTCATACTATGTGTATCGAGTACGGTATTTGTTTTGATTTTATTTGATTTTTGTTTGACTTATGGAAAAAGAAATACTTTTATAGGTGCTTATAAATAAAAACTAGTTTCATATATTAAAATAATAAAAAAATCCTTATATTTGACAATTCATTTTCCTTGTACTAAAAATATTTTTGAAATGAACCAATTAATGCTGAACTGAAATCTAGAGTTTTTCTCTCTACCATGAAGGGAAACCACAATCCTCTTTTTAATTCTTTTATAATTTATGATCATTCAAATCCAGTGAGACCACTTGAATTTAATGAAACTTCTCATAACAAAAAGCCATCTAGGGATGTCATCATTGATAATAATGATTTTTAATTGTTTCAAAATAGAACCACAAGGAAAAGAGAGCCCAAGGCTTAGGAGTCACAACCGACTTAGAGTAACATATAACATAATCAAAGATGATTCTCAATCATTTTTTCCTATTGATAAGGGAAAATATGTAAATAGATATGAGATCAGATGTGAGAAAGATGGCAAGAAGTAATCGTCATCTCACTAAATATTTGAATCTTGGACAGAAATAGTAGTATAAGAACCCTAAAAGAAGACTACTCTCTTGATCAGAACGCATCACTAAAATCAATAATGAGGAGTATGGCCTGGTTAGAGAGACTATTTGTAAGAGGATTGATGAGCGCTGGAGTAATGTTGTACGAACTGAGCCATACTTCATGTTTCAAACTTTATGTCCAAAGAGTATGGAAATCAATGGATGAATTCGAAATGTATTCAACAGAAAATGACTTCTTCGTGGTTAAGTTCAAAGAAGCAAAAGACTGAATCGATATTAAAAAAAGGTCCATACTTTTGTGATGGTGAACTCATCATCATAATGGTCTAACACGCTGAAGTTGGCCTGATATATTTTAATACCCAAGTGTTAATCTCAAACAATGGAACAAAGATACATTTAGTGTCATGGTCGGTTTAATCGGAAAATCCATAAAAAATGAATAAAGTCATTGCTTTGAAAACGATATTGAATTATGCTCGCCTTCTGGTAGAAGTGGTTGTGGAAGTTGTTTTTACTAAATAAATATATTTAACCATGTACAATGGGGAAAGATTACATAAGAAGTGGTTTATAAATATCTAACTCCTAAATGTACAATGTGTAAATGTTTCGGACACACTAAAAAGCAATGCAATACTAAAAAAGCATGTAGGCTAAAATTGGATAATCTAAAAAAGCACAATACTCCTCAAAAACGCAAGAAATTAGTTTGAATTCTACTAAAAAACCAGTTTCTAAGAATCAAAAAACAAAGTATCCAAATTGTCTATGAATTAAATGTACAGATCAACCAAGAAGGTATCATTTGTGGCTTAGAAAATCTACAAGTACATCTTATCGGTCAAGAAGACTAGATCAAAACTATGGAAGTCGATCTTTAAAAAAATGATCATCTAAATCACTTATCAACAACACATGGGGGGTCAAAATAATATATAGCTCTTAGAATCCCAAGCCGTTATAGTTTCAGACTCTTGTTTAATTACAAATAATGGTATAAACATGAATGAAGACATTCAACTGCTACGACAATCTATCTGAAGATATGGAGATCTTTGGTTGGAACGTTAAAAGGATGAACTCCCCGAGTAATCAAACTGATATTCCGAATATGCTAAATTTATATAAAACATTTATAACTACTTTAATTGGAAACAAGTTAAATGATGATAGTATATAATTTTTTTGTAGAAAGTTATTTAGAGTTAGAAGGATGTCAATAATAATGATTTTGGAAGTAAAGGAAAAACGTAAGTATTACAGGATTCTACTATTTGGATTAACAATAGCACTGGCAAGAGTTTACAGTTTATTGATTATAAATTTAAAATTATATAGGCTGCTAATATCCAAATTACCAGTGTATATGACGGTAATTTTGAAAATGAAAGAAATAACTTATAGGTAGACTTAAAAGCTTGGGTCACTTGTATGACATACTATTGTTTTCCACTGCAAATTACACAAAGGCCATGTTGAAATTTACAGTTAATTAAATTTAAAATTTTACAGTCTTGTCTTTTTGGTTTTTCAAATATATGTGATGATCAGCATATATTTGGGGCACTGCAAAAGGAGGGTCGTTATATTCTGTGAACAAAAAAACTAAATTTCTGCCAAGTGAATAACACTTTGGCTACCGTATCAAACATCACTACTATCATATTCATGTTCCAAGTCAAACAATAATCGTGTCAAATAAAGCATTTTCTATAACAACCCTGGTTTTGTGATTACTTGAATAAACAAATTATTTCATTAATAATTTGTTAATTAAGAAAATAAACATAAATTTGGAAATGATTATTTATATGATCTCATTAGTTGAATGAATAGTGAGCTCTATGTTAGTTTGAGTAATAAAGAAGAATATATTGGATTCGAGGTTAAAATAAATTAAATGAAATGATAGAAGAATTCAATTCAATATTAATTTGTTGAATAAATTTAAATATGAAGGAAATAAAGTTTTGAAAATTTTATAATGTGAATTCGTAATTAAGCAATAAAAGGTTTTTACATGTCAAAATGCAATAAATTTGTAAATTATGGCTAATGGTGAGTCTTTACTGTACAAATAGAATTTTTAAATTTAATTGAGTTATAGTTAAAAATATAAGCAAAATATTGATTAAAAACCAATATTTGAATGTTAAGATATTTTAATAAGGTTTATGGATTTATTTTGACAAGTAAATGAATTTTGAGCAATTTAGATGTTAAAAGTGTAAGTATTAAACAAAAGAAAATGAAAAATAAACTTTTTATTAAAAATATAAATTTTACTATGTTTACATTTTAGAAATTGTGTTTAAATTTCTTAAGATGGTTTCTTACATGTTTATTACAATTATGTGAAACAAAAACAAGTAAAATTGTAAACATTTTGATGTTAAAATGGTGTAAATATGTGTATTTTGTGTTAATATGTTAAATAAGGTTAAGCGTGTGGTAATTGATGTTTCGTAGCCTAATTAAATTTAAACGATAACATATTTAGGCTAATAGATGTGATTTGGGTCTAAACCCAGGCCATTAGCTGATATAGATTAGGCACAGAAGAAAAGTCCGGAGAGTATGCACTTTTGTTCCTCCATCTTCTCTTCTTCTTCCTGTAAATCATCAGAGAAAAAAATAACATTTCCTCTTAAAATTAGCAAATCCAAGCTTTAATTAAATTAAAATCTGAAAGAAAGCGTGTTAATCTTGATCTTAATAGATAATTCGTCCAAAATATGAAATAATCTCATTTATGTCTGGTGATTTGAGAAGAAGTTTGTTGTAACTTCTTTTTCTATGTTTACATGTCTCTGTTTTTTGTTTCTACAAATATCTGAAGCATCTTTAAATCCAAAAGCTCCATCTTTACAAATCAAACTGTTGCAAATCCAATCAAAAATTCAGTAAAATCTCACTATTCTAGCTTGGGTGAGTTTGCATGCTAATATATTATGGTTTCTTCCAGTTAAATTTGTGTACTATAAATGGAAATTTGAGATTCATGTTTACAGTAACTTTGTTATTATACTCTACTTTCGTAAGCCTTATGATCTATGTTTATATGTTAAATTCATACCAAAATATCTATGGATTTTTTTCCAAGTGTTGTTCTATTTGCATGCTTGAAATCAAGCTTTAATTCGATTTGAATCCATGTCAAAATCTCATTCAAAGTTTGAAATGAAGCATGAATTTTTTTTGTAGGAAATGAGTGAGAATGGTCGATCTATGACCTTCAAGGGTCAACTTATATCTTTCTTGGTATCAAGTGGAGGCTACAGGCCACTAGTGGAGGTTGGGTCGATCAATGTGGGGAGTCAGAAGGATGATGGTCAGGGTGGTCGGCGCCTTGTGGGGTCTAGTGATCTAGTTCGACGGCGGTGGTGATTTAAAGAAGCAGGTGGCATTCTTGATTTCTATGAAAGAACGGATCGGGGGAGAAGCGTGATTTAGAATTCAACAAACTAAGGAACGCTGGAACCGTATCGACGAACCCTACAATATGGAGCCGGTTTGATTAGCATAAGAAGCAACTGGAACTTTAATAAAATTAAACATATGTTTAATTTTATTAAAAAAAGTCGTTTTAACGATGTAATTAAATCAAGGTGAGTATAACTCACTCAGTTTGTCCCACTTATATTTCATATAAGTCGGGTTTAATATTTGTGTGCTATGTTTGCTAATTGTTGGTTGATTTGTTGAATGTTTAGATGGTTGCTAAATATGTTGTATATATTGTTTAAATGAACATTCATTTAATTTAATTGAAATTAATCATTATTTTAACGATTTTATTCCAACTGAGGTAATTTACCTTACGTTTATAATACTATAAACGTATTTCAATTAAAATTTGGATGCTTGTATTGTGGTTATTAGTTGACCATTATCAGTTAAATTAATTATTCATGTTTATTATAGTAAATAATAATTTTCCGTATTAAATCGATGATTTCATTTGAGATGACCTATTTGGATGCACGTAATAACAGGTTGGAGCGATCCAACTGACTTCCTCACCCGTAGTTGTTTAATTTTATATATTATAGTTTATGTTGAATACTAAATCCGTGGTGCGGGGAATAACAGGTTGGAGGAATCCTTACTAATATTGATAACATTTATCAATATGATTGGATATGTTTGATCTGATGTGAAATTAATTTATATTTAATGGGTTGGGTACTTTAGTAGACATTCGCCTCTTTACCGTCGACGAAAAGTAAAAGATTTATGGAATCGATTTTAATTCGATTCTGAAGTTTTTTCCAAGCATTATATGGATTAAAATACAAAGTGTGTTTTCGAATTAAAAAATTATTTATTTAATTTTATAAGTAATTATAGAGTGACTTTATAGAGCAAATTTTTATGATTTATAAGCAAGTGAGCAGAAATTAACCAGAAGGTTAATAATTAGATTAATTGTTTCCAACAAATGATTAAATGAGATTATTTAAATTAATTATATTATTAACTAGTTTAAAGGAAGGACTAATTGAAAATGATTAACAAGTTAATCATGTTTTAAGTTGACTAATTCAACTGCTAACTTTAATTAATTATCAAATTAGTTTGTGGCCAATTAATTTAATGAAAATAGTTAATGATGAAGTAAACCATTTTTATTTGCTAATAATGTTGAAATTGATTAGTATTTATTTAATAATAATCAAAGTGATGATTTTGAAATAAAAATTCATTTAATGGAGGTTTGTGAAGACAAAAGATCCTGTTTATAGTCAAATGAACTTTTCAGTGAATTTATATTAATAGCAATATAAGTTGAAGTTTAAACTGAATTCTTATTGGAATTCTATTTAATTAGAGTTTATAAATCCAAAGTTGGCCGAAGTTATTAAAAACCAAGTTTATTGAATATGTTTCCAACTATACTGAACCGAGTTAATAAAGTTATAAACTTAAAGGTGGTTTATAAATGGAATGAAAAATAAATAAAGATACAAAGTGGAAATTGAAATAAAAACCCCAGATTGAAATAAAGTGGTTAGGCGAGTTAAATTATAAGGAGTCGATCTAAAATCGCTTATTTTAAACAAGAGATGGAGTTTTATTAAAATATAACTAAAATAGATTTGAAATAAATTTATAAGAATATTTTTTTAAAGGACTCTATTTATATTAGAATCAAGTCTTATATATACGTATGTGTTTTAAAAGATATACTAAGTATGTTAAGGAGTATGATGTAGTTTTTAAAAGATTGGAATCTATTGTAAGGTGGTTGTGTTGAGCAACTTTCGACGTGTCAATCTAATGTTGGTTTCGGCCTTCGGGGTTTTAGAGATTTATTCACTTAGCAATTTACAATGAGAAGTTAGTGGAACAAAAATGAAATGATGATTGAATATTCTTATATTAAACTAGAAAAAGGGAAATGTTTTTCAATATTGGAAGATATAAAAGTTTTAATTAACGACTGGTTAATTAAAGAGGCTAAATGAGGTGGGTATTGAATCAGTGAATTCATTTATTTTTTATGAAAGAATGTTTGTTTATTTGATAGTTAAATAACTGACTATCAAATCTGGCTTATATGATTGTGGGTAGGGAAAGACCGGGATCAAATTTATATTCGAAAATCATTCCGGCCAATGAATACATAAACGTGGAAGATGCTGATCGAGATGGAGCAATTGAAGACCATGGATCTTTATTAAATGGAAGAATTACTTAAAATCTCTAGCTGATCCCTAGATATATATTGTGGTTTTATCGTGCTTGAAATCTATGGATTTCGAGGACAACTTGCTACTGATCCATAGGGTGATTCCTAGGATGTGGTAGGAGGGTGCCTTTGGTTCATCCTGTTTCGGGATGACTTGTATGGATGGATGTCTGATAGAGTATTTCCAAAGGATCTCGTATGTTGATTTCTTAAAATGTACTAAATTTGGTGGCAAAAAAGGAAACTTCTTTTGCTTAATACCCAGAGTACTTTTGCAAAAACAAATTAGTGATTTTCCGGTGGATCTAACAATGGGGCATTCAAAGCAAATGGTGGTCAGATGTTCTAAACGTTGGGTCTAGATTAACCCTAGAGGGGGGTGAATAGGGTTATTGAAATAATTCATGATATTGAAAAATATTACAACACATATTATAGCAGAGAATATAAAAGCAGAATTATATAACATAGATTTTACCCAACTTCAGCAAACCCTGCATACTGCTGCATTCCCCAAGATTTTTACTAGGTATTAAAACAGATCCCGCTTATAAAACTCTGTAAACTCGCAAACCCTGCTCCTATTCTAATTCTATACTCAAAACCCTGCACTGATTTTTGTCCTCGATATCGGATTTTCCCCTAGCTACAAACCCGTAGCTAGTAAACACTACTTATTACAGACACTAGAAAACTGCTAGTTAAAATCCTATAACTAGATGACCTAGTTTTACAAACAAAGTAGAAAAGCGATTGTATGGTTTTCAAAACAAAGTAAAAACAAAACAATATAAAATTAAAAACTAGAACCCCAAGCCCTAAAAAATAAAAACAGGTTGGCCCTTTATCTTTTTATTTCATTGGAAACTTTTTGTTCATAAATCTATGTCAGGCGCTCTGAAAAAATTAGGGTTTCATGTTCAAATCAAATCTCGATCGTAGGTTATATTCTCCAAGGCTTCTGTTTGACGATCGAAAAACAAGTATGAGTTCTCTCTGTTTTGAATTTTGGTCTCAAATCGATGCTTGTTGTTTTTTCGATCAGTTTGCTTGTGATGTAATAGGTGTATAATTAGGATTTTTAAATCCTATACATCTCTGATTTCTTGTGTATGATTCGGTCTGATTTCCGTGTGATTTTGGCTTTTATTTCCTCAAAGATTTGGTGGATGGAAAACTAGAAACAATTGAATTGTGGCCCCTTGATATTATTCCTTGCATGATTGATGAATTGTACCTAGAAACTATGGTTCAATTCTAGGATGATGTAATATTTGATTTGTTGCCCCTTGAATGATCTTGACAAAAAACAGGTTATGTTGCCTTTAGTAAATGAATTTCTGAAATCAAATATTGCCAAAAACAATTTTTCAAACAGTCGAATTCTGGAAATAAAAATTGGTTCTTAAAAAAATCTTTGGCAAGTAAATTGACTTTGGTTTCTTTAAATTCTCCTGATTATTTGGAAGGAAAGAAAATATTTCTTTGTTGAATTCTTATGATTTTCTAGAAGGAAGGAAAAGATTTCTTAGCAAAAATATTGATTTCATTTTTGTCCAAAAACTACACAAATTCTGGACACATTTAAAACCTTATTGCCAAATATATGTTTCTGGAAAAAATTGAATTGTAAATTTAATGCTTGTCCAACAAAGAAATTTCCAAAAAAAACATTTGAAAAATTCTTGAGGCAGTATGAAACCCAAAAATTATTTCCTTCCAAAAAAAAACTCCTTTGGCTTTATTTATTTGTGTTTACATCTCCCTCCTTGTATGCATGTTGTTTGCCAAATATGACATGTTGTTTGCCTGAAATCTTGCCTGATTTTTGTTTCCAATTTTCTTGACCATTCATTTGAACCTGGACACTTTATGAGCCACTGTGAACTTTGGAAAATTGAAAACAATATTTGATTGCCAAAAGTAAATTCTTGCTAGCAAAAACATTTCCATATGTTAGAAAAAATGAATGAAAAAAAGAAATTCTTTCCATTGTGTAGTCTTCCATGTACATATCATTTGTAAATAATGTCATCATGTACACTTGACTGAACAAGCATTTGAGGATTTTTACAATGTTGTAGTCCACACCTTAAAACTGTTGCACCATACGTTATTATTGTCTAACTTGTATGCTTTGCAATTTGATTTGTTATGTTCTTATTTGTATTGCTGAGTTGTGCTTAACCACACAGACATGTGTTCAATCCCTTCTTATACATGTTGGACCTCTATGTTGTGTCACATATTAGTCTTGAGCATGTTGTTTCAACCTGAAATATGAAACTGTTCCTGTGTGTGCACACTGACCATTTGCTTGTTTCACCATGTTGTTTTGAACTTGACTGACTTGTTGCATTTGAGCTTCATACCCACACTAAACCAAACTTGCACCACTTTGAGATGCATGTAGTAGACTCGACCAAATTAAGAGTTGGCTTGTATGCTTGAACTTGAAATGTTGACTGTTTTGTATTTGCATTTGTTTACTTGCACGAGCTTAACCATGTTGCACTGGTTGAACATGTTTGTTGTGTACAAATGAAACTGCCATGTTCATGCTTATATACGTGTTGTGTTTTTATGTGCACAAAATATTCATCATGCTCAACTCGACTTGTCTTGCAATATGCTCGACCATATTGAGATATATACATACAGTGTATATACAATGTGCACAAAATGTAGACTCTGCCACTGTGTATATATATATATACAGTGTATGTATATGTACACGTGTGCGTAAATCTTCATTTCTAAGCTTGAAAACTGCTCGGCCATTCCTTGTATGTGTTCATGGATACTTGACCCATGCTCTGTGCATGTGTGTCAGGCTTTACCTGAACACAACTTGTTTGATATATTTATCCAATGCTGACTATACTGTCCTTGCACAAATATGTGTATAAACATACACATGTATGTGTATACATGTCTAGTGCACGTGCAATATGTGTGTATATATCTATTAGCACTAGAAATACAGTCTGCCTTGTGGTATTTACAGTGTATCACTGTGAATATTACAAGTTGTCTAGACATAGATGGATGTCCATAAAAATCAGATCAAGTCATGAAAAATGGTGAGAAACACACCAAAATTCTAAGGCAAATATTTTTTAAAATAAAAATTGTATCAATATAAAATTATTTTTGTTCCATATTACTGTGTGTGTGCTTCTGGGACAGGTAATCAGAAGCCCGGACTGACCGTGAAGCTGTGAAGACAAGTAAAGAGTGTAAGAACATCTGTAACTGAGAGTGAAAATAAAATAGTGAAAGAGTGGAATATACGTGTAATGTGATCGTACAAATGTGTGACTGAGTGAACTGTAGTGAGGAGCAATGTATAAAAATGAAATTGAATGTGAATGTGTTGTATTTCAGTGAAATGCACAAATAGTGGAGTTATAAGTTAATATTGTTGAGATGTTAAAATAAAATATTATACAACAACAACAAAGCCATATATCGCAAACAAGTTGGGGTTGGCTAGATATAGAACCCAAAATTAAAATAAAATAAAATTAATAAAGTTGATAATAATATATATATAAAGGTTTAAAATAATCAAACAAATAAAAAGTTGTCTAATAAAGGTTTTTTTAAAATAATAATAATAAGTAAAAAGGTTCAATAAAAGTGAAATAAAATCTAAAATAGTAATAAAAAGTAAAAAAGGTTCAGTAAACGTGAAATAAAGTCTAAAATGATTGTGTGTGTGTGTGTGTATATATATATATATAAACTAAGGTTCTGGTACATGGATTGCTAACTTCCATGCACTCCTATCAACTACCAGCTCTTCCGATAAACTTCAGTTACTTAAATCTATATTTATTATCTCCTCCCATGTCATTTTAGGTCGACCTCTACCTCTCTTTGGGCCTACGGCGCAGCCTATAATTCCAACGCGTACAGGTGCATCGTATGGTCTATGTTGGATATGTCCAAACCATCTCAAGCGGTATTGGACTAACTTCTCTTCAATAGGTGCAACTCCAAGTTTTTCCCGAATATCCTCATTTCTAATCCGATCTCGCCTGGTGTGCCCACAGCTCCAAAGCAACATCTGCATCTCTGCTACGCTTATCTTCTGGACGTGTTGCCTCTTGGTAGGTCAATATTCTGCACCATATAACATTGCAGGCCTGATTGCTGTCCTATAGAACTTTCCTTCAAGCTTCCGAGGAATCTTCCTATCACAGAGAATGCCAGATGTTAGTCGTCATTTCACCCATCCTGCTTGAATTGTAAAACTAACATCCTTATCAATCTCTTCATCAAACTGCAAAATAGATCCTAAGTATCGAAACGATTCCTTCTTGGGTACTACTCTACCGGCCAGGATAACATCTCCGTCATCTGACCTGACACTGCTAAACTCACACTTCATATACTCTGTTTTAGTTCTTCTAAGCCTAAAACCCTTTGATTCCAAGGTCTCCCTCCAGAACTCCAGTTGTCGATTAACCCCTATTCTACTTTCATCAATCAACACAACATCATCGGCAAAGAGCATACACCAGGGAATCTCCCTTTGTATATCTTTTGTGATTTCATCCATCACTAATGCAAAAATATAGGGGCTCAAAGCCAAACCTTGATGTAACCCTATGTTAATTGGAAAGTCTCTGGTCTCACAATCGCATGCCCTGACACTAGTCACAACCCCCTCGTACATATCTTTAATAAGGGTAATATACTTTGATGGCACTCTCTTTCTTTCTAGCGCCCACCACATAACCCTCCTCAACACTCTGTCATAAGCTTTCTCCAGGTCAATAAAAACCATGTGGAGATCTTTTTTCTGCTCCTCATATCTCTCCATAAGTTTCTAACCAAGAAAATCGCCTCAGTGGTTGACTTTCTAGGCATAAAATCAAATTGATTCCTAGAGACGCTTGTCAACCTCCTCAAACGCTACTCGCAAACTCTCTCCCAAAGCTTCATTTTATGACTCATAAGCTTAATTCCTCTATAGTTTATGCAATTTTGAATATCTCCTTTATTCTTGAAGATTGGAACTAAAATGCTTCTCCTCCACTCATCTGGCATTTTGTTTGATTTGAAAATATTATTGAACAACTTAGTTAGCCATTTTATCCCTGCATCTCCAAAGCATCTCCACACCTCAATATGAATGTCATCAGGCCCTACCAACTTGCCTGATTTCATACGTTTCAACGCCCCCTTTATCTCAGCTTCTTGAAATCTCCGCACAAAATGTCTGAGATAAAGGGGGCGTTGAAATAAAATATTATATTTAAATAAAATACTGTTTGAACATTTAAATTTTTGTGCAGTAGTATTCTTTTTAAATGTGAATGTTTATTTCTATATGTATTATAGTATAAAAATACAATTACAAACACATTTATAATAATAAATATATGTTAATTATCATCAAACAAAAATCATGGAATTGTTAGATACAACAACCCCTCCTTTTGATGATGATAAACATAAAATAAGATTGTGAATATAATATTATAATAAATGTGTTTGACAGTGAATTATTAAACTCCCCCTATTTGAATGCTCCCCCTACAATAAAACTCCCCTTATTTATGTGCATGAGTGAAAAACAATAATTGAAACTTCAATATTAAAATATTCAAAGAATATCCACTTAACAACCAAAATCTTAACCCATTCTCCCCTTTTTGTTATCATCATAAGAATGCAGAAAATAAAATAGTGATGAAAAAATGATTAAAAATATAATATCAGGTTAAGAGGAAGAACGATCATTATAAGTCTTAATCAGTCAAACAAAAATTATAATATTCTAAGAACTAGTGGCAAATCTCGCATTGTAGGATGATGAATTTACGATGAAATTTATATAAATGGAGAGAGTTTTAAAAAAATTATTTCCAGTTATTTTCAAAAGAATTTTTATAAAAAATATGAGCATAAAACAGTGATGGATTTGGACTACGAATATATATTCAATTTAAGTGACACAATCAAATAATCTCAAATATCAATAGTTATCAATCAATAAATCATAATATATCATAAAATGTTGACACATTTCACAAATTAGAAAGTGGATTGATAGACTGGGTTTTGTATACAAAGGGGAATTTCATATAAAAAAAATTATTTATAGCAAAATTTTCCTTTTTCTTTTTATTTAAGAAGAGCACACTGACCACGCATAACCAGATCTTGGATTTTTAAATGAGGTCAGTTTCAGCTTAAAAATAAGTAATCTCATAACCATGCATAACTAGAACTTGGATTTTTAATTGAGGCTAGAGAAACAAGTATGAATATTATATTTTTATTATTTTCTATTTCAAAAGAAAAACTCCTCAGTATATAAAACTAATATGGATGATAGAAATGTGGTAAGTACAGAAGTGATTTATGAAATAAATTTCTAAAATAATCATATTATGTAATATGCCCAACTGTACCAGGATTCTTGAAAATTTTCAATGATCACTAATTCTGAAAAATAATATAATCACAATTCCATTACAAATATTTCCACTGTTTATTCAAAAATATTAAACTCTCCACATTAATATAAAATCATGATGATGGGTGACAAAATAATGGTAGATAAAGGAGAAGTTTGTGAAATAAGCTCCAATTCAAAGATATTATAAAAATTGTTCAATCATCATGAAAATTTAAATAAAATCTCCTCTTGTTGTGAAATACATTATAGTCACAACTCATCACAATTTTAAAAATCTAATAATAATTTTGATGAGTTCTAAATACACTTTTTTTTGTTATTGATTTCAATTTCTGAATAAATAATCAATAAATGATTTTAAAATTGAAAAATCAATTACAAGAGGGAATTGAAAGATCTATACGACACAAGAGGGATTTAAAGAGATCTATAGAAGATGGACAAAAAATATAAAGAATCAAACAGATGAATGAGAAAATTTTAAACACTTCTGATGCCACTTGTTGTCTCTGCTAATGGAGATTTTAACACCACCCTGGTGGCTAACAAAGGTATCTCAGAGACTAATATCCAATCACAAATCCCAAGCAATAAAATCTAACAATCCAGTTCCATCAACCAAAGCAGAAAGACACATTCAAAATAAGTTTCACAAGAAAGTTTTCAGAGAATTTACAACAAGTTCAAGAAGATAAATTATGATCCAAGATTCAAAGAAACAGTTTATTTGAAATCACCTAAATGGAAGTGTAAACCTCAAAATTCAATGAATCGATCACACAAGATTTTAAAATTCTAATCCAAGAAAAATGTGAGATTCAAGATATTAAACACATTCAAATGATTTCAAACAACACAGTATCCAAGTAAATGATCATGATTTCAGAATGGATTTCAGGATGTAGCAAAAGAGTCTGTGCCAAAAAGATTTTCAATTCAAAGTATTAAGTCACTTAGAAATTTTTTGAACCTTTTATCAGAGCAGCAGATAATACCAAAAACAAGCAGTTATCTAAAAACATTTCCAAATCAATTCCTCTTATCAGAGCAACACAATAACCAATTTCTATGCAGACTTGTTAAGAGATTTTTTTCATAGCTATTTCTGGCAGTCATAAAAAATGATTCATGATCCAAAATACAGTTTATTTGAAATCGTTTGAGGGAATACGAAAATATCAAGATTCAATGAATCGATCACACCAGATTACAAATCTCAAATCTCAAATCCTTGATATGTGTGAGATTCAAGAAATAAATAATTCCAAATGATTCAAAACAATCAAATATTAAAGCCAAACGATCATGAAAAAAAATGTGAGTTTCAAGACCAATTTTTCAAAGAATTTTTACAATTATTTTTGACAAGTATAAGAGAAATTTTCAGAATACTTACATCAAGCTTAAGAGATATCCATGATCCAAAATTAAAAATAATCTATTTGAAATCACTTGAATAGATGTAAATGTTGAGATAAAAAGAATCAATCACACAAGATTATTAATTTCAAATCTAAGAGGTGTGTGAGATTCAAAATATCAAAAATTTCAGATGATTTCAAACAAATAAATTTCCAACCAAATTGATCATGAATAATGATGAATTTCAAGATGTATAACAATGACTGAAGTCAAAAAAATTCAATTCAGAAATAATCAAGCCAATCCATAAGTCAATGAAATTATCACAACTGAGAAATAACAGTGTGCTGTAATGAATATAAATTTTCAAGTCTTTCTAAAATTAATTAAAAGAAACTCAAAACAGCAGAGGTGTGTGAAATTTCATTAATTTTTCACATCTTCCAAAAATTAGAATTCAAATTAACTGTGTTCAAGATATAACTTGAATGCTTCAGCACTGTTAGGAATTCAGATTTAAAAAATAAACTTCAAAAAAATTACAGAAATTTACAATTTTAAATTCAAGATCTAGAAATGATTAAACATGAGAGTTTTATTCAAATGAAGCGAATTTCCAAAAAAACAAGAATTATGCAATTGGAAGTTAAGAACCTAAAAATATAATAAAAAATAATGTGGTAGTGTTAATTGCAAATTAGAAATAAACAAAGGAAAATAGAAGGGGTAGAAGGAGGAATAAACAAGAAAAAATATTAACAGTGATGAGCTCAGAGATCATACCAGATTTTTCAGTAGATGTTGTGGATTCTATAACTCAAAACAATCTTGGCTAAGGAACCCTAATTAAATCATAGATGTGGAATAACATGAAATCTTTTCTTTTTTCTCAAAGTGGTTCCTCAGCCTCCTTTGGTACCTAAAAGCTTAGGGGATTGAGTTGTAACAACCCGTATTTTCAATAACCTGTTATAACATAAATGGAGGCAGAATTAAACTGTAAAATCTGAATCAAGGGAAACGGGCTATGCCATTGCGTTCGTCTCGGAAAAATACGCGAAATAGAGTCCGAGTTTTCAAAAATCGGAGTCCGTATGACCAAGATATGGCCTCGCGAAGTTTCACGAAAAATTCCCAAATTAAAGTATACTTAATTAAGTGAAATGGGTTGCGCAGAGAAATATATATATATATTGATATATATATATAATTGAAAATTAAATAAATAAATATGCAAAAATGTTCAAAACAGCGAATTGGGAGAGGGGAATAACCGAACCGGCCGATTTTTGAGGTCGACCCGAGCTCGCTGGGTCGACTAGGGGTTAATCCAGGGTGTTTGGCTGTCAACCCGTGGGCCAATTCGCTCAAATGCAGATTTTGCATTTGGATGGTTCTCATGGTTCATCTTTAATCTAAAGGCCCTAGATGGTTCCTACACTTGACTTCTTCCCCAAGACATGCTTTGATGGCTTGGATTGAATCTAGGTTTAATCCTATGGCCTAAAACACTTGCCTAATCTATAAATAAGACCCTAACTTATCCTAAATCCTCATTATTCATTCATGCAACTAAACTATGGCAAAATTTTACCTCTCATGGCCTCCACTCTCTTCATAAAATTTCTAAATGGTTTCTATGAGAGATTTTCCATGCATACAAGTGTTTTCAAGCTTGTATGAGTGTCATTAGCTTGCATTCAAGTCAAGTTTCTATCTTTGCATCATAAAGCAAGGGTTTTGATCATTTTGGTTCAAGGGTTTTTATGTTAGAGCTTGCATTTCGGGTCTATTTGATTGCATAAGGGCTTTGTCATATCTTTTGTGCCTTCATAGCAATGTAAGCCCTTTCCCTACTCTTAGATATTAACTATGAAGTTAAATGTTCATGTTGCAAGTTTGGGTTTGATCATTGAGTATGATACATGCTATCATGTCATGCAAGTTTATGAAGTCATTATCTTGATCTTGTGAGCTAAAAGCTACAACCTTTATGTTGAAATGTTGCATTAGGCAACATGAGAACCCTCATAACCTTTATGTCAACTTGCATATGAAGTCATAACCCTTATATGATGATATATGCGAGTTACTAGTCATCATTCCATATCTTTTGTCACCATGATTCGCTTATGTGCCAAGTTTGGGTTTATGCATGTTTTGAGGCTTAAGAATGTAACATGCAAGTTAATGAACACATTTGTGCCTCATTTGCCACCATGATTAACTTGTGGCTTAATATCCATTTTTGTCATGCCTTTGCCAAGTCTCTTCTTTTAATCCATTACGTTGTCGCGAACGTATATGCGAGTTTAAAAGCGTTGGGTTATGTTATGGGTAATTTCTAATGACATGAAAATACAACTTGAAAACATGACTTGAAATATAACATGGAAGTTGACATGTAAGTATGCATAAAAACATAAGCTTGGGAATTTACCTATTAAGTTAGGTCTACCCTTTGGGAATTTACCTATTAAGTTAGGTCTACCCAAATGCTTGAAAACTTGTAACATGTTTTGGGAAACATGATGGACATGACACTTAGATAATATAAGTGTGGCCAACTCGAGGTTGGGTTGAGTTTGCAACGTAAAACTACCCGGAACCGATCGGCCTAACTAGTAGTTGCAAACAATAGGACCCAATGTGAGAAGTTGGTCATGTTGTGCTTGAACCCGAGGTTAGACCAAGTTGTGGTGTAAAGCTACCCGGAACCGACTGGCTTAACTAGTAACCACAACAAAGTCTAATGTGAGAGGTGAAGGTGCATTAAGTAATTAATGCCACATGATAGGGTTAAGTTAATTTGATTAATGACTCTTAACCAAATATGACATGGACAAATGGGTTAAGTAATTTGATTAGGCTAATGATACTTAACAAAACATGACAAGGTTGGGTAGGTTAAGTAACTTGATTTGCCTAATGACACTTAACCATTTTTATATGACTAGTGGATGGGGTTAAGTTAACCAACACTTAATCAATCCAACGCGATAACTTGGTAAGGTTAAGTAAGTTTTCTTAATGACGCTTAACCGAAAAATACGGTTAACGAATGGGGTTAAGATTAGACTCAACTAGTCTAAACATGGAAATCGGATGGGGTTAAGTTAGCCTAGACTTAATTAATCCCACTTGGTAGTTTAATGGGGTTAAGTTAAACACTTAACTAATCTAAACATGATGAATTGATGTGGTTAAGTGACCTATACTTATCCAAGCTAACTCGTTAATTTATTGTGGTTAAGTTAACCAATACTTAACCAATATAACGTGAAAACATGATAAGGCTAAGTCACGAATCGCTTGAATACACTTGACCGATTTGACTAAGTAAATTGATAGGGTCAAGTTAATATATACTTAACCAATCTATAATGATAATTGGACGAGGTTAAGTCGTGAATTGCTTAATATACTTAACCAACTTGAGCATGGTTTGTAGGGTTAAGCCTTGAACTTGGATACTTAGCCAATTTTGACAGGATTTGTAGACGGGTTAAGTCATGAACTTAAGTGACACTTAATCCATTATGTAAACCCTAGTTCTGAGGATTAGGTGGATAACCGTAGTTAACAAGGATAACGAGAACAATGCTAAGTGGTAAACCTTAGTTGAAGAATAACTATGTAATGATTCTTAGTCAAGGAAATTTAGACCAGTTCATAGATAGATGAGTAACCTGATACGGTAGGTCATCGTTTAAGTATACGAGTAGGAGCAAGTATCTGATTTAGATAAAGGCTCCAGCGAACTGGGTAACGAAGCAGCGACTTCGGGGAACGTGAGGATATTCTTGGTATCCCTCTATGAGCTGCCAGGTGATTATACTAGGCTCATGAGAGGTTAAGGTCTACGTTAGAAGAACCAAGAGTATGCCTTGGTTGCTATACGAGCGACCTAAATACGGGGATGGATAGGGGATAGTCGACGATACACGGTCGTACCCTAGATAGCATTTCGTCAGGCTACCTACCATCTTTGGTCAAGCGTGTACGTACGGAAAGGCAGAGAACACCCAAAAGACCATAATTGCTATCTAATTATGGTTGCGGTAAGGCTTGGATGTGGGTTGGCCAGTGTTGTGTTCTCATACAGGATTTATCCTGTCTTGTCTTTCACTAGTTGAGGGAGTGGTCTCGTGGGACCATAGCCACGTATAAGAAAAACAGACCTTAGCATCTGCATCGGCAGATAAATCGAAAGCTCCCGACCGAGTCCTGTATTTCTTGATTTGCCCTGTGACAGGACTCGGATGGCACGATGTGATACATGTGCATACAGTCATGGAAAAGCGATTCACGATGAATGCGTGGGAAAAAGGGCGCGGTTGGCGGTTAGCGTAATCCCTAGTGGCCCTAGGTGGTTGAACCCAAACCGAGATACGAAAACGTGCAATAGGTAAGCATAATCCCTAGCAGCCCTAGGTAGCATAAGTCCTAGTTGTACAAACAATAATTCATGTTGGAAGACCCTAGCTAGGTTTAGGGTAACAGTCCAAACCGATCTTAAGGATCATGGAACTATGTTAAAGTAATATAGAATCTCATGGGAAAGCCCGTATGGTCTACGGCAAGGGACTGAACATTTACATGGAATAAAACATACAAGTTGAGTAACCTATATATGCGATATATTAGGTTGACATGGACCATTACACGACTTTTGAGTGAGGGTCATTCTTGGTTAACACATGACACGGTGGGGATACTAGTACGGTAGGTGCAGAGCTAAAATACAGGATAGATATCACGGGGCGTTATACGTGACAGATATCTTGGGGATATTATACTTGATAGAAACCTGACGATGTGATACCTTGTTTTATCTTGACATCGTAATTTATCATGACACCTTAGTTTATCTGAGTTCAGTAGTTCATCCTGTTATTTTGATTTAGCTTATCTATCTTGTTATCATGCTTATGTTCATCTCAGTTTCTCATGTCAGTTAACTTTACTAGTTTTTATGCTAATAGTAGATAGGGCTTACTCAGTCTTTTTGACTGACCCGTTTTGTTTCGCCTCTTTTCTTCCGTTTCCCCCCCAGGTTACAGGGAGGAAATACTGTTGTTTAGTTCGGACTTCTTCTGCTTGAAGGTCATCATGGATGGCTTGGACTTTTCTTGGCTAATGGCTACTTTACTGTTTTTACTTGGGGAATAATTTATGAAAATTTCTTTATGCTTCTTTACTATTGCAAGACAGGTTTTGATGTACTCTGATGTAAAAGGCTTTAGACCTTATTTATTCATGTTATGAAAGTTTGATTTTACTTCCGCTATTTTATATGTTCTGTCTTGTGATATTTCTGTGCATGTTTACCAATAATGCCCCTCTAAAGCTAGTGCATTCCTTTGCGAGTGACCCTAGCGGAGGCGGGGTGTTACACGTGGTATCAGAGCAGAAGGTTACCAGACTGGGCAAAAGTTTGTAAAGACCTTCTGAAAACTATTTGAAAAAAAAACCGTTTACAAAGAAGCATTTTTCAAGAAAATTTTCTTTTAAAAGAAAAAGGCTATTCCCCAAAGGCCATTAGCACTATCCTTGTTTCCTTAATTGAGTCTCTTTTCCTTTCTTTCCTCCATCTGTAGTCACAATAGTTTTAACTGCGACTAGTCTTTTCTACCTACGAAAGTGCTTTCCATACGATGGAGGTGGTTCTCGAGAGACCAGTGGCCGCGTTATAAGAAAGGATCGTGAGAAAGAAGGATAAAGGATACGAGCTTAAGGATGAGCAACTGGTTGGTATGGCTTAGTCCTCAAAGGAGGGAGAAAGATGAACAATGAAACCCATGACGAGAGAGTACCTTTGGCATGGTAAAACGGGGCGGATAGTTAAGTATTATGGGACAAGGACAAGATCATCGGGAAGGCAGTAGTATGCTCTCATTTCTAGAGTACCTCGGAAGGAGGGTAACGATCTTGTTAAAGGTTTAGCTTTTCTTCTCTATCATCCCGTTAGGACTTCGTTGTTCGTATCATTTAAGTCTGCTTCGATAGTTGAGTCTCTGCACCTTAAGTACTAGCGTAATAGAGAATCCCATTTTTGTCTCAAAGTCCTATTGGAGAATCAGTCCATTTATACATGACTTGTTTGGATTTGGGAATGTCTATGCCAAGTGTTGAGTTTGGAAATAATGCTTATGTTTATGAGCTATGGATGGATTCTAGGGATGAAGTGGTTATCCAGTAGGGGGTGCCACTCTCGGTTTTGATAGGAGGGTAGTTAGACCTTTTGACTAGCCTTGGTAATGCCCTCGAAGTATCGGGTAACCTTTTTGAGGTTCTGTCATGACTAGTTACTTAGAATCCCTTGATGCCTTTATTGGAAATTTGAAGCCCGATCGAGTGGTGTTCGCCAATAAGACGGATGGTTTACTTCATTTATGCATGGGTTATAGAGATCACCCTAGTAAGTGCGCATGATAACCTGATTGACATCTGTTTACTTTCAAGAGAAAGTTCTTCTACATGGAATGCCTTATAGTATATAAACGAGATCCAAGATTCACTAGTGAATTTTGGAAAGCTTGCATGAGATCATGAGTACGCAGTCATGTTTGCGTCAAGTATTCTAGGAAAAGGATAAGTGCAAGTGGAACGAGAGGCGACGAAGAAATGAGCTCCAGCTCATGTTATGGAAACAGGAATAAGAAGCTACAAAATCGCGAAGTTAAAAGACGACTTTGATGGTCAAAGACTAGATACGCGCATGATATCTCTTTTTGGGAGTATATCCTTGATCCCTGTTTTCTGTAGAGCTTACTTGTAGGCTATCTTTTGTGGACATCCTCTCGGTCCTATTCTCCGTTACAAACCCTGTAAGGAGTTTGTCCTGTTTATCTTCTCGACCCTGTTTCAGGGAATTCTAGGTAGAACCCTATGGATGTAAACATGT
Organism: Allium sativum; assembly: GCA_030737875.1. Taxonomy (NCBI): domain Eukaryota; kingdom Viridiplantae; phylum Streptophyta; class Magnoliopsida; order Asparagales; family Amaryllidaceae; genus Allium; species Allium sativum. The sequence goes on along the minus strand of CM060910.1, from coordinate 963,946,803 downwards.
ATTTGAAACATGTTATGATTGATATGGTTGCAAGTGGTTGCAAGTGGTTGCTCGTGGATGCGCGAATACACATTAGATACTAGCTCGACTCGGTCACATTTCATATTGCATATGCACGAGTATTTATACTTGTTTATGGATGAAATCGAATGTATTATCATGCGGTTGTTGCATATGAATGAATGATTGTGCACGCATATAGTATCTATATGACTAGGACTATTTGCATACATGTTGGATTCATGGCACTATACATATTTTGCATTAGAAAGATTATTCAGGCCTGATCATTAGCATTAGCTAAGGAACATGTACACACACGTTTTGCATATATTCATACAGCATTAGAAATCATCTAAGGACAATGGTTGCTTGTAGATGATGTTTTGAGTAGATGGATAATGGATGGTAGGATATGTTCTTCCTAACTTGGAGATTTCGGGGACGAAATCCTAAAAGGTGGGGAGAATGTAACAACCCGTATTTTCAATAACCTGTTATAACATAAATGGAGGCAGAATTAAACTGTAAAATCTGAATCAAGGGAAACCGGCTATGCCATTGCGTTCGTCTCGGAAAAATACGCGAAATAGAGTCCGAGTTTTCGAAAATCGGAGTCCGTATGACCAAGATATGGCCTCGCGAAGTTTCACGAAAAATTCCCAAATTAAAGTATACTTAATTAAGTGAAATGGGTTGCGCAGAGAAATATATATATATTGATATATATATATATATATAATTGAAAATTAAATAAATAAATATGCAAAAATGTTCAAAACAGCGAATTGGGAGAGGGGAATAACCGAACCGGCCGATTTTTGAGGTCGACTCGAGCTCGCTGGGTCGACTAGGGGTTAATCCAGGGTGTTTGGCTGTCAACCCGTGGGCCGATTCGCTCAAATGCAGATTTTGCATTTGGATGGTTCTCATGGTTCATCTTTAATCTAAAGGCCCTAGATGGTTCCTACACTTGACTTCTTCCCCAAGACATGCTTTGATGGCTTGGATTGAATCTAGGTTTAATCCTATGGCCTAAAACACTTGCCTAATCTATAAATAAGACCCTAACCTATCCTAAATCCTCATTATTCATTCATGCAACTAAACTATGGCAAAATTTTACCTCTCATGGCCTCCACTCTCTTCATAAAATTTCTAAATGGTTTCTATGAGAGATTTTCCATGCATACAAGTGTTTTCAAGCTTGTATGAGTGTCATTAGCTTGCATTCAAGTCAAGTTTCTATCTTTGCATCATAAAGCAAGGGTTTTGATCATTTTGGCTCAAGGGTTTTTATGTTAGAGCTTGCATTTCGGGTCTATTTGATTGCATAAGGGCTTTGTCATATCTTTTGTGCCTTCATAGCAATGTAAGCCCTTTCCCTACTCTTAGATATTAACTATGAAGTTAAATGTTCATGTTGCAAGTTTGGGTTTGATCATTGAGTATGATACATGCTATCATGTCATGCAAGTTTATGAAGTCATTATCTTGATCTTGTGAGCTAAAAGCTACAACCTTTATGTTGAAATGTTGCATTAGGCAACATGAGAACCCTCATAACCTTTATGTCAACTTGCATATGAAGTCATAACCCTTATATGATGATATATGCGAGTTACTAGTCATCATTCCATATCTTTTGTCACCATGATTCGCTTATGTGCCAAGTTTGGGTTTATGCATGTTTTGAGGCTTAAGAATGTAACATGCAAGTTAATGAACACATTTGTGCCTCATTTGCCACCATGATTAACTTGTGGCTTAATATCCATTTTGTCATGCCTTTGCCAAGTCTCTTCTTTTAATCCATTACGTTGTCGCGAACGTATATGCGAGTTTAAAAGCGTTGGGTTATGTTATGGGTAATTTCTAATGACATGAAAATACAACTTGAAAACATGACTTGAAATATAACATGGAAGTTGACATGTAAGTGTGCATAAAAACATAAGCTTGGGAATTTACCTATTAAGTTAGGTCTACCCTTTGGGAATTTACCTATTAAGTTAGGTCTACCCAAATGCTTGAAAACTTGTAACATGTTTTGGGAAACATGATGGACATGACACTTAGATAATATAAGTGTGGCCAACTCGAGGTTGGGTTGAGTTTGCAACGTAAAACTACCCGGAACCGATCGGCCTAACTAGTAGTTGCAAACAATAGGACCCAATGTGAGAAGTTGGTCATGTTGTGCTTGAACCCGAGGTTAGACCAAGTTGTGGTGTAAAGCTACCCGGAACCGACTGGCTTAACTAGTAACCACAACAAAGTCTAATGTGAGAGGTGAAGGTGCATTAAGTAATTAATGCCACATGATAGGGTTAAGTTAATTTGATTAATGACTCTTAACCAAATATGACATGGACAAATGGGTTAAGTAATTTGATTAGGCTAATGATACTTAACAAAACATGACAAGGTTGGGTAGGTTAAGTAACTTGATTTGCCTAATGACACTTAACCATTTTTATATGACTAGTGGATGGGGTTAAGTTAACCAACACTTAATCAATCCAACGCGATAACTTGGTAAGGTTAAGTAAGTTTTCTTAATGACGCTTAACCGAAAAATACGGTTAACGAATGGGGTTAAGATTAGACTCAACTAGTCTAAACATGGAAATCGGATGGGGTTAAGTTAGCCTAGACTTAATTAATCCCACTTGGTAGTTTAATGGGGTTAAGTTAAACACTTAACTAATCTAAACATGATGAATTGATGTGGTTAAGTGACCTATACTTATCCAAGCTAACTCGTTAATTTATTGTGGTTAAGTTAACCAATACTTAACCAATATAACGTGAAAACATGATAAGGCTAAGTCACGAATCGCTTGAATACACTTGACCGATTTGACTAAGTAAATTGATAGGGGCAAGTTAATATATACTTAACCAATCTAGAATGATAATTGGACGAGGTTAAGTCGTGAATTGCTTAATATACTTAACCAACTTGAGCATGGTTTGTAGGGTTAAGCCTTGAACTTGGATACTTAGCCAATTTTGACAGGATTTGTAGACGGGTTAAGTCATGAACTTAAGTGACACTTAATCCATTATGTAAACCCTAGTTCTGAGGATTAGGTGGATAACCGTAGTTAACAAGGATAACGGGAACAATGCTAAGTGGTAAACCTTAGTTGAAGAATAACTAAGTAATGATTCTTAGTCAAGGAAATTTAGACCAATTCATAGATAGATGAGTAACCTGATACGGTAGGTCATCGTTTAAGTATACGAGTAGGAGCAAGTATCTGATATAGATAAAGGCTCCAGCGAACTGGGTAACGAAGCAGCGGCTTCGGGGAACGTGAGGATATTCTTGGTATCCCTCTATGAGCTGCCAGGTGATTATACTAGGCTCATGAGAGGTTAAGGTCTGCGTTAGAAGAACCAAGAGTATGCCTTGGTTGCTATACGAGCGACCTAAAGACGGGGATGGATAGGGGATAGTCGACGATACACGGTCGTACCCTAGATAGCATTTCGTCAGGCTACCTACCATCTTTGGTCAAGCGTGTACGTACGGAAAGGCAGAGAACACCCAAAAGACCATAATTGCTATCTAATTATGGTTGCGGTAAGGCTTGGATGTGGGTTGGCCAGTGTTGTGTTCTCATACAGGATTTATCCTGTCTTGTCTTTCACTAGTTGAGGGAGTGGTCTCATGGGACCATAGCCACGTATAAGAAAAACAGACCTTAGCATCTGCATCGGCAGATAAATCGAAAGCTCCCGACCGAGTCCTGTATTTCTTGATTTGCCATGTGACAGGACTCGGATGGCACGATGTGATACATGTGCATACAGTCATGGAAAAGCGATTCACGATGAATGTGTGGGAAAAAGGGCGCGGTTGTCGGTTAGCGTAATCCCTAGTGGCCCTAGGTGGTTGAACCCAAACCGAGATACGAAAACGTGCAATAGGTAAGCATAATCCCTAGCAGCCCTAGGTAGCATAAGTCCTAGTTGTACAAACAATAATTCATGTTGGAAGACCCTAGCTAGGTTTAGGGTAACAGTCCAAACCGATCTTAAGGATCATGGAACTATGTTAAAGTAATATAGAATCTCATGGGAAAGCCCGTATGGTCTACGGCAAGGGACTGAACATTTACATGGAATAAAACATACAAGTTGAGTAACCTATATATGCGATATATTAGGTTGACATGGACCATTACACGACTTTTGAGTGAGGGTCATTCTTGGTTAACACATGACATGGTGGGGATACTAGTACGGTAGGTGCAGAGCTAAAATACAGGATAGATATCACGGGGCGTTATACGTGACAGATATCTTGGGGATATTATACTTGATAGAAACCTGACGATGTGATACCTTGTTTTATCTTGACATCGTAATTTATCATGACACCTTAGTTTATCTGAGTTCAGTAGTTCATCCTGTTATTTTGATTTAGCTTATCTATCTTGTTATCATGCTTATGTTCATCTCAGTTTCTCATGTCAGTTAACTTTACTAGTTTTTATGCTAATAGTAGATAGGGCTTACTCAGTCTTTTTGACTGACCCGTTTTGTTTCGCCTCTTTTCTTCCGTTCCCCCCAGGTTACAGGGAGGAAATACTGTTGTTTAGTTCGGACTTCTTCTGCTTGAAGGTCATCATGGATGGCTTGGACTTTTCTTGGCTAATGGCTACTTTACTGTTTTTACATGGGGAATAATTTATGAAAATGTCTTTATGCTTCTTTACTATTGCAAGACAGGTTTTGATGTACTCTGATGTAAAAGGCTTTAGACCTTATTTATTCATGTTATGAAAGTTTGATTTTACTTCCGCTATTTTATATGTTCTGTCTTGTGATATTTCTGTGCATGTTTACCAATAATGCCCCTCTAAAGCTAGTGCATTCCTTTGCGAGTGACCGTAGCGGAGGCGGGGTGTTACATGAGTGGTCTAACAAAATTTGTAAAACCACTCTAAAATGTGTTCACGACTTTTGGTACCCAAACCTGACTGTATAACAATCCACCAGAATTTACTTTTGTACCCATAGGAACCCAAACCAGTTTAAATTTTGGATGAAATCACTTTATTCCTTTTTGGGGTCATAAATGAATTAAATAGATTATTATCAAACAAATTCTTATCTCGTTTGTGATTCAAAAACCCTTTAAAATTTTCATAGTTTAAATTTTCAAAAAGATCCTTCTTGAAGCGATTTGAGGGATTTTTAAAATCACAAGAATTCAGTTTTTGAAAATAATTTGTTTTCTCAAAACCGAGACCATTCTCATTTCCAGGAGAAAACTGATTTTTCAACAGCATATTCAAAGATTTTTCTCCAGTTGAAAAACGTTTTAAACTCAATTCAATATCGTTGATTTTGGATTTAAGATCAGAATTCTATTTCATCAGATTTGAACAATGATTAATGTTGATCTTTCTCCTTTCAGTATCATTTTGTTTCAGAAGCAAGTTTTCTTCTTTAAGCATTTCGATTTGTATCTTGGACACAAACATCCCAGATTCAAAATGAATTTTTTTTTTTTCAAATTATTGAACACTTGAATCTTTCAATCTCATTTTCTAGCTCTTTCAAAGTCAAATTAGTTTTCAACAAACTTTCTTTTTCAGCAATTTCATGTTTGGAATTTTTGGTAGTCTTAAAATTTTCAAATTCCTTTTGTAAAAAATTGTTTGTATCTTTTAGCTCAATCTCGTTATCTTTTAAAATTAGATTTTCCTCTTGAAGCTTTCAAATATTTATATTGAGATGAACTAGACCAATTTTCAATTTCAAACAATTTTCACAATCAGAGTTTTCTAATTTCATGACATTTGAAAGTTTTGATTCCAAACAGTTATTTTTGCTGTTCAACTCATAATTTTTAAATTTTAAATATTTGTTTTTCCGATGGAGATTCTCAACAGTTTTTGTTAAATAAACACACATATAAACCAAATCTTCATATGAGAAACTTTCAGTCTCATTGTCTGTTTAGTCTCCATTGTCTGATCCACTTGAATTTTCGTATTTTATCCTTTCAAGCATAGATCTAAATTTGAGTTAGCCTTTTGGAGTTTTGAGCTGCTGTTGTCAATTCTTCCATACTTCGTATCGAGAGTATTCCAGATTTCCTACGCAGTTAAACAATGGGAGATAAGGTCATATTGAACATCATCAATATAAGAATATAAAATATGAATAACACGAGAATTAAAACCAATATAGTTCCTATTAACCATATCATGCCCATTTATAACAATATTCCAACATTTAATATCAACTAATTTTAAATAGGATTCCATTTCTGATTTCCAATTTAAAAAATCTGTACTATTAAAAATAGCTGGAATACGACCGGACTGACCCTTACTAGACTGACAACTAGGGAACCTCATGACTCTAGAGTTAATGAAAAACCTGCTCTGATACCAGTTGTTGGATCTAGATTAACCCTAGAGGGGGGTGAATAGGATTTTACTGAAATAATTCGAGATATTAAAAAATATCACAACACATATTATGTAACACCCCACCTCCATTAAGGTCACTCACAAAGGGAATGCATTAACTTTAGTGGGGGTCATAAGAGTATAGAACAGATAAAATTACAAAAACAGACAAATTTAAAAAGCAGAAAACAATTAGAACTCTTATTCCATAGTAGCATAATAGGATAAACTCTCATAAGGGTTTTTTCAAACATCAACACCAAAACATTAAAACCCATTACATCAAATATCTGTCTTGTTTCTCAAAAGAAGCATAATACAAAATAACATGATATAATTCCCCAATTAAGCAGTAGCCAGCCGTAGCAGTAAAGCAAAGAGTCCAAAGCAATACATCACAATCTTCGAGCTTGAAAAGAATCTGAACTAAGCGGTGGTATTCCCTCCCTACGGACCTTGGGGGGGGGGGGGGGACGAAAGAAAGAAGGCGAAATAAAAACAGAGTCAGACGTAAAGCCTGGTAAGTCCAGTGACTTTTAGCATGTAAACAGGTAAAGGTATCGTGACATGAATAAACTGGATACAAGACACAGCCATGATAATAAGCATCGCAAGATAACGAGATAAGCATAAGATAAGACTAGAACATGATAAGGTATCGTACTGATTCCTAATTTTTCTACACCACCTAACTAGTGTTCAACTAATGCCATTTGCTACAAAACAAGATAAGTGATCCCCATTTCCCACATGATAGTTTTATAGGTACATATGTCATGATGAGGGGCCCACCTCCTGTTAACAGTTTTCATGTCCCCACCGTACCTATCTTAATTGATCGGCTCATACTCATAATGTTCCGCATGTGTTCTTATCAACCCGGCCCCTACTTGTAGATACCTGTGCTGGTCCCACCATAGGGTGTATCATTTCCTAGGGTGGTAACCCGATACAGTTCTAGAGTGCACAACTTTATTCTTACTTGGTACTCAATGTCTAAATTTTCCTATGCCGGAATAACGTGCACGCCCGTAATCCGTCGGAACTTGCACTGTCGTACCACCTGCTGCTATTTTGATCGCTTATAATCAGTCCAGTAATCGTGCCCCACCCAGCCTAGCTTAGATCCCGTTGATAACTAATGTGGATTACTATTGAAAAGGGTCCCGCTTCTAGGATTTTCCTAGGGTCTATTCGCATACCCCCCCCATATTGGTTAAGTGTCATCAATCAATCAATTCAAGTTTACTTAGCCCACCCATTCATCATGTTATATTGGTTAAGTGTCATTAATCTAGTCGAGTTACTTAACTCACCCACTTGTCATGTCATATTGGTTAAGTGTTGCATGTTGACTTAACCCTACCATACTTAACATGTTTGTTTAGCATTAATTATTTATTAATGCATCAACCTCTCACATTGGACTTATTTGCGGTAGCTGGATTGTGCCGGGCTGTTCCGGGCAGTCTTACACCGCAAACCCATTCCAACCTCGGGTTCAAGCATTCAATGCGCTAACCTCTCACATTAGACTTGTTGTTTGCGGTTGCTGGATGTGTCGAGCGGTTCCGGGCAGTCTTACACCACAAACTCATTCTAACCTCGTGTTAGGCATTATTACCCATCTAATTTTCGCCTTTGACCTCTCACATTAGATTGTTGTCGTTGCGGTTGCTGGTTGTGCTGGGCGGTGCTGGGCGGTTCCGGGCAGCCTTACACCGCAACTCAAATCTAACCTCGTGACTTAGGCGGCCATTAGATTTAATTAAATTATATGCTTGCCAATTATGTCCAAATTTTACATGCCAATTATCATATGCCCAATTATTGATTTACATGCCAATTTACATTTGCCTAAATATTGATTTACATGCCAATTTACATATGCCCAAATATTGATTTACATGCCAATTTACATATGCCCAAATATTGATTTACATGCCAATTTACATACGCCCAAATATTGATTTACATGTCGATTTACCCAAACTTGTAATAATAATAATAATACCCCATATCCATCACAAATTATGCCCAATAATTCCACCAAACATGTTATGCCCATAAATTCACCCAAATAGGCAATACCCAATATTCCCCGTATTCCAAACGTTCGTATTTCGCGATTTTAGCCTAGGTTCGAAGTTAACCCAGGTTCAATAAAAGAAAATAAATATAGGGAGATAAAAGTTGCATAAAATAAGAACAGAGAGAAAATAGGCATGAAAATATCTTCACAGGCATGAAGGCTAAGACTTGATAAGAACATCATCGTGAACATGAAAAACTGATGTACAACAAGATAAACTGATGATAATAGCATCATGAGAATAAGAATAGAAGCAAAAGAACAACTTAGAGTCAGGCATATTCTCAATTTCATCTTATTACATGTCAAGACTAGATTTAGGTGTTCAAATCTAAAAATAACTGAACTTACAGCATTTGGATTAGAAAAGATAATTGAATCACTTGTTGTTGTTGAAGAACTCTAACTTGATATTGATTAATCCTCTAGGTTGATGAAGAACTTTTTGATTTGATTTAGGTTTTAGTGGCGGCTAGGTTTATATGAGAGTTTGGCGGCATGGAGTCACCATGAGAGTGAATAATAGAATTAGGGTTTAGGTTTGGATATGTATTTATAGGTGTGTTGGGCAAACCATCGCCTTTATATTAGCATAAGAGTCTTCAGAGCCATCTAAATCAAAGAGACATGTCGCCCAGCCAACCACAGTGCGACACATAAGCCTTAAAACACAAAATTTTGTCACAAACCATTCTAGGCCGACAGGGTCGATTCCAAACACCCTGAGTTGACCCTGGGGTCGACCCAACGGGGGCTCGGGTCGACCCATAAAATGGGTTGGTTTGGCGTTTTGCTTTCCCGCTTCCGTTATTTTGAATTTTTTTCTTGAATTTTAGGTTGATTTTTATTTTATTAATTTATATATATACATATGTTTCCCTTATATGTATACAAACTTCTAAGGTCCATAACTTTCGCATACATTATCCGTTTATTGCAAACTTTGGGTCCATCTTGACCAGAATTTTGAGACGAACGCAACGGTATAGTCTGTTTTACTTAATTCTCATTTTTAAAATTAAGTATTCTTATAATTCATCTATTAATATTCATAGAAAAATATGAGGTGTTACATTCTCCCCTCCTTAGAGGATTTCGTTCCCCGAAATCTCTAAGTTAAGAAGAATGCATCCTACAATCCAACATCCATCTACTCAAACATCATTCACAAACATCCATTGTCCTTCAAAAAAGATTTCTAATGCTATATGAACAATTGCAAAAGTGTGCGTGTATATGTTCCTTATCTAATGCAAAATCAGGCGGTCTACTGATTCAGTTGACCTCCTTATTGCGAATTATGTTAGTGCCATGAGTCCAATTATGTATGCAATTATTCCTAATGTACTTCATAACCTCTACACGAGTGCACAATCATTCATCCATTTACAACATTCATATGATAACACGTCTAATTTCAATCTCATCCATAACCAAACATATATATGCATATGCAATATGAAAGTGACTTGAGCCGATCTAGTGCCTAAGATGTATGTGTAAATGCATCTACGAGAAACCACTAGCAACCACTTGCATCCACCAAACATAACATGTTTCAAACACATGTTTATAACCATAGGATATTCCTAGCTAAAGGTCGATGATATAATCAAGGGGACTTCCTAAACGGTAGAATAAGTATAAACAAAGCAGTAGAAAAAGGAGAAATTAAGAACATACCCTCAAAGAGAAAAGGATACAACGTACGCATCTTAGCTTCTGTCTCCTAAGTAGCGTCTCCTTCATCACTTCCCCATTGTACTTTGACTAGCTTGACTTCTTTGTTGTGTAACCTCTTGACCTATGATCCAAGGATGCACGTAGGGGCTCGTCTAATCGTGGCATCTCGCTCCACTTCAACTACCTCAAGTATGCTCGGCTCCACCACTTCCGCGGTGTCATGCAAGCACTTCCTCAAATGTGATACGTGAAACACATTATGTACATCACTAAGCTTCTCTTGCAACTCTACTCTGTAGGCCATCTGTCCAACTCTCTCTATAATAGGAAACGGTCCTACGAATCTCAGTGCTAGCTTCCCTATCGACCCAAAGCGAACAACATTCCTTAACGGTGATACTTTGACAAAGACCATGTCTTCAACACTGAACTCAAGGTCGGTCCTTCTCCTATCAGCTTACGACTTTTGCCTACCTTGCGCGGTCTTCATATGTCTTCGAATTAGATCCACTTTCTTCGAAGTCTCTCTAGTCATATCTGGCCCAAGTACTAGCTTATCCGTGGATTCCCACCAACAAGTTGGTGATCTACACGGCTGTCCATACAAAGCTTCAAAAGGTGCCATGCCAATGCTAGACTGATAGCTGTTATTATATGCAAACTCTACTAGTGGAAGGTGGTCCTCCCATGTCCCGCCAAAGTCCAAGATATAAAGCCTCAAAGGGTCTTCTAGAATCCGATTCACCCTCTCGGTTTGGCCGTTCATCTGAGGATGATACGCTGTGCTCAAGCATAACTGAGTCCCTATGGATTCTTGCAAACTTTTACAAAAGTCACTAGTAAAGATAGGATCACGATCGCTTACTATGCTAGAAGGTACCCCATGCAAACAAACTATCTCCCTAACATAAATAGATGCTTACGATGATGCAATCCTCTTTCTCTTGACAGAAATGAAATGAGCACTCTTCGTAAGTCTGTCCACTATCACCCAAATACTAGTATCGCCTCTTATAGACCTAGGCAAACCATCTATAAAGTCCATCGAGACACTCTCCCATTTCCATTGCGGAATCTCTAGAGGATGAAGCAGTCCATCGGGCTTTTTCTGCTCAGCCTTGACTTGCTGATATACCAAGCATTTAGAAACGAACTCATCCACGTCCTTCTTCATTCCGGCCCAAAAGAAAACTCGCTTCATGTCTTTGTACATCTTGTCACCATCGGGATGTATTGTCATCTTAGAATGATGGGCTTCCTCAAGAACTATCTTCCTCAAATTCTCGTCTTGTGGTACACAAAGTCTCCCGTCCCTATGTAACCAACCCTTGTCATTAAGGGTATACCTACCAAGATGGCTCGAAGACTCCCCTCCTATAGGCTTTTCTACTAGCTCAAGCAACTGTGGGTCATCTCGCTGGGCCTCTCCAATCCGTCCCAATAGCGTAGGTCTCACCTCTAAGGATGCTAACAAACCGGTCACATAATCAAGAGAGGGTCTAAAGTCAAAGGCCGCTATGTATTCTAAGCTCTGCCTCTCCACAAACATAGGACTCAAAGTCAACTTCTTCCTACTCAAGGCGTCAGCCACAACGTTACCCTTGCCAGGGGTATATGCGATCTCAAAATCGTAGGATGTTAAGAACTCCATCCACCTTTTTTGCCTCAAGTTAAGATCTTTCTGCGAGAAAAGGTACTTTAACGATTTATGGTCAGTATACAATTTAAACTTCTCACCTAAGAGATAATGGCTCCAAGACTTAAGCGCAAAAACGATGGTAGCTAACTCTAGATCGTGGGTTGGGTAGTTTTTCTCATGTACTTTCAACTGTCTTCCACCATAAGCTACTACCTTCCCTTCTTGCATCAAGGCAGCGCCTAGTCCCGTACCGCATGCATCCGTGTATACTGTAAACATTTTACTCCCGTCTGGCAATGTCAACACTGGGGATGTTGTAAGATCCCTTTTCAATCATTGGAAAGCAATGTCACAATCAATGTCCCAAGCAAAGGCTAGATTCTTCTTCGTCAGACTAGTAAGTGGGGCTGATATCTTCGCAAAGTCCTTAATGAACTTCCTATAATAGCCCACTAATCCAAGAAAGCTTCGTACCTCTGTTGCATTCTTTGGGATCTTCCAATCTTGCACCGCAACTACTTTTGCGGGGTCTACAGCTATCCCGTCTTTGGACACCACATGTCATAGAAACCTTACTTCTTTTCTCCAAAAGTGGCATTTGGATAACTTCGCTTTAAGTTGATGTGCTCGAAGGGTATCAATGACTGCCCTCAAATGCAAAGTATGTTCTTCCTCGTTCTTTGAGAAAATCAAGATGTCGTCCACGAAGACTACCACAAACTTATTAAGGAACTCCCTAAACACCCTACTTATCAAGTCAACAAAATAGGCGGGTGCATTCGTCAAACCGAAAGGCATGACAGGCCATTCAAAGAAACCATCAGGGGTCTTAAAAGCAGTTTTGTCTATACTGTCCTCAGCCACTCTTAGCTGATGAAAACCCATAGCCAAATCTAGTTGTGAGAAAACGGACGCACATACAAGCTGGTCAAACCAATCATCTATTCGTGGAAGTGGATGCCTATTTTTCTTAGTTAGCTTGTTTAACTCTCTATAATCCACACATAAGCGAAGTGAACTATCCGCCTTAGTAGCAAATACTACTGGAGCACCACATTCAGAAATACTTCGTCTAATAAACCCCTTCTCGAGCAACTCTTTAACTTGTTTACTAAGCTCCTTCCTTTCCCTAGGAGCCATGTGTCGTACGGGTAAAGCAACCGGTTTGGCATTATCAACCAAGTATATGCGGAAATCTATTTCACGTTTTGGGGGTAAACCCTTTACCTCATCAAAGACATCGGGACACTCACGGTGTAACACCCCGAATTTTCTATTAACACTAAAGTTGCTAAAATATTAATAAGTGTGTAAAGGGGGGGGGATGTATCTAATGTGTACATTGTAGAATATATATATATATATATATATATTGCTGAGTGTTTGCTGAGTCACTTCTGACTCATTGCTGAGTCAACAAGATAAACCCCATCTTGTCTGAACGGCTGCGGTTATTTCTAGGTTAAATCTAATGGCCTAAATGCATTCTAAAATCTATAAATAAGTGGGTAGACCCTAAACCTAAATCACTTGTAAAATTAGAGAAGCTACCGTCATGCTGCTGCCATGGAGTTCAGCGTAGCCGTCACAAACTAAGAAGAGGAAGCCTAATCATCTACAACTAAATCTACACAAATCAAATCAAAAGATCTCTCTTTCTCTAATTCTTTTCTTTTGTTGGTGAGTATGATGATTCTCACAAGACTATTACAAACTAATTTGACTCAGTTATGAATGGATCACAAGAAAGTGATGTGATTTGTAATTGTAAATTCTATATATTGTGGATCTCTTATTATGTTATTATGTTGTCGTATGATGTAAATTATATATGCTATGTCATGCTATGTTGTAAATTCTCTTATGCTATGTCGTGCTATGTTGAGAATCATGTCAAGCTATGTTATACTATCATACTATGCCATGTTATAAATCATGCTATATTATGTTGAAAAATCATGTTGTTGGATCATGCTTAAAGTTATGTTTTTTTTTCTTAATTTAAATGGATCTTGTTTATGGGAATTTGCCTATTAGGTTAGGTGTACCCATAAACTTGAAACTATAATTAAATAAAACTTGATTATGGGAATTTGCCTATTGAGTTAGGTGTACCCATATAAAACCATGTTGTTAAAAAATTAGATGATGTTGATTCACACATGTTCATATGTAAGTTTATGAAAATTGATTGAGATTATATTAGGTGAATTTTGAACAAGTTGACACCTTTAGGTCCATGACATGTATAATCTATGCAAGTTGGACATATGCAAGTTTCACCCCTTATTATGATTCATTTGGTCACATATACATGTTGTTATTATGATAATCTCTTTTATGCTATGAGTTAGGCTATTCGAGTCTAACATATATTTTGCGAATAAACGTTCAAACGTGGGGTAGGGGTAATATTAGGAATTAATAAATTGGGTGCAATTTTGTAAGATTTTGCATACCATGAATGGATGTCCATAATTGAGTCAATTATGGACATTGTTAAAAATTGGAAGTAATTAATAATTCAAGTAGGGAATTATTAAAATTGGGGGAAAGTGGATTATTATTAATAATCAATGCTTAGGACACGAGGTTGGACCCGTTTGTGATGTAAACCTGCCCGGACCCGCCCGGCAAATCCAGTAGTCACAAATGTCGGCCCAATGTGAGAGGTCCTAGGCCCAAACTAAAGCATAACAGTTGTAAAGACACGAGGTTAGACTCTTTTATGGTGTAAGACTGCCCGGACCCGCCCGGCAAATCCAGCTGCCATAAATGCCAGTCTAATGTGAGAGGTCTTTATGAGGTTATGGCCTTAATGAACTAAGAAATACTTAACCAGATAATCATGTAAGGTGGGACATGGGGGTTAAGTAGGTGCCTTGGGTGGCATGAGGAATCTGGTGGTTGCCTTTAGAGGCATTTGAAATACGATTAGACTTAACCAAACACACATGTAAATGAACATGACTAAGTGGGTTAAGTGGGATGGACTAATGGGGACAAGCTTAGGTGGAATGCTTGTGGTAAATAGTGGGGGCCCATTTCAACCAGTATCCCAAAACGTATCTTTGTGGGCTCGACCCAAGTCGAGGACGGGACACGCATACTGGGTTTGACTATAAGAGGCCAAAACAGGGAGCGGTGGCAACGCAAGTCCAACGGGTTTCATATGCGTGTGTGGACCCGGGATGTTAGGTAAGACGTTGTTGCATCGTGTAGGTATAAGCCGTGCATGTCCGTTGTATCAGGTTGCCACTTTAGGGGAGTGATACACCCCACTGTGGGGCCAGCACAGGTATCTACGAGTTAGGGAGCCGATCGAATAATGGGAAGTAGGGTACACCTAGTGGAGATAGGGGCAGGCGGCACCTATGTAGTCAGCTAGGGGTACGTAAAGCCATTGGGAAACTTTCTAAGTGAAGCTAAGTGGGATGAATCTTTAGGGTGACTGGTGTGGTGCAGTATAGTGTTTATCCTTTAGTATTTAGGAGCGCCTATAACGTTGCCTTTAGCGATTGTCTATGTCCTTAATCTGCTCTTCATAGACATTTTCTTGTTTTCCAGCTTATGCCTTAGTCCAGTTATTTTGGTAATAGTATTGTAGAATTATCATATTCACCAGACTTTATGTCTGACCCCCTCTTTTCCATCCTTTTTCTCCCTTCAGGTCCGCAGGTTGGGCCAAGTTCTAGTGGAGTCTAGTTGGATCGCTTATCTTCTGGAAAGCTTGGACTGCTGAAGTAAAGTCCAGCTTGTTATCTTTCTTTTTAATGGCTATTCATATAATGGGATTATGTACTTGTTTTATCAAGATAGATATTGTACTTGACATTGAATATGGTGTTATGATGTAATCAAATATGTTTTGACTTCTGCTACAATGAAATAAAGTTTTTGAATTTCCAAGTACTATTTTATATCTGTCTTGTTGTAATTTTACTGTTCTATATTCACTTAAAACCTCTATGGAAGTTAATGCATTCCCCTTGTGAGTGACATTAATGGACGTGGGGTGTTACACGTGTTCTAAAATATTTTTGGAAGAAGTGCTTTCAAAAAAAAAAAAAAACATGTTATTTAAAGAGAGTTTTTATGAAAAACATAATCCCAAATAGCCACATCCTTATCTTTATCTTTCGAATTCTCCATTTTGAATCTTTCCTTTTTCGTTTCAGCATGGCTGAAGATCTTAATCTCCCAGAAGGTGTGACGATTCCAGGGTGGTTTAGGAGATACTTGGAGGCTAGGGCCACCACTGCAGGCCCAGCGGATTCTCCTCCACCCCTAGTTGCACCCATTCCTCCTCCTCCTCCTCCTCGTGTTGACACTTTTGCAAAGACGTGCAAGGAATTCAAGGCTATGGGAGGAAAAACTTTTCAAGGGACTGAGACGTTTGTGGAGGCCAGAGATTGGCTTAAGGAGACTGAGGAATTGTTGGATATCTTTGAAGTGGAAGATGGGAGGAAAGTCCGTTTAGCTGCTTGGTTAATGAAGGGAGAGGCCTCGTTTTGGTGGGAGGTCACTAACGGGGAACGTCCAGTTGATTCATGGGCGGATTTCAGACGAAGGTTTGAGGCAAAGTTTCTTTCAAGGGCAGAGGAGAACTTAAATATGGAAAAATTCCTGGCACTAAAGCAAGGGAGCTCATCAGTAAAGGAATATGTCAATAAATTTAATCAGTTAGCAAGGTTTGGCTTGGAGTTGGTGAACACGCCAGAGAAGAAAGCTTTGAGGTTCGTTAGAGGCTTGAATGAACCGTTGCAAGGGTTGGCTATGACCCACATCCCTATGGGAGCCACCTTTGAAAAGCTAGTAGAAATGGCACTTATGCATGAGGATAAGGCAGTTGAAAAGAAAGGGGATCAGAAGAAACCCCAACAGCAAAATAAGAAGGGTGGTAAAAACAATAATGGCAAAGGGAAGAAGAAATGCTTCAATTGTGGGACGCCTGGCCATCTCAGCAAAGATTGTAGAAAGAAAAAGAAGACTGGTTGTTTTCATTGTGGAGATGCGGGACATTTAGTGAAGGACTGTCCAAAGAAGGGGCAGAGGGCAGGGTCTACCTCGGGAGGACAGGTGCAGGCTCTTATGGCACCAGGGCAGGCAAGGGGGCAAGTTCAGGCTATTACGGCCCCACCGCTGCAAGAAAGAGGTAGAACAATTTCTGTTGAAAGCTTAGTTTTTCTGTTTGATCATCCTGTCCGTACCTTATTCGATTCTGGCGCATCTCATTCGTTTATCTCTGCATCATTAGTTGAATCACTGCACTTGAACACCAGTTTAGTAGAGGATCCCTTGGTCGTTTCAAATCTAATTGGGGGTTCGGCTCATTTGACCATGATATGTTTGGATTTGAAAATCTCTATACTTAGCGTTGAATTTAGATGTGATGCTTATGTATTGGGCTTCACGGGCTATGGGCTAATTTTAGGAATGGATTGGTTGTCTAGAAATAGGGCCATTCTTGATTGTGAAAGGAGAGTAGTTAGGCTTGTGACTCGCCTTGGTAATGCTCTCGACATCTTTTGTAATCCCATAAATTCCGTTATGCTAAGTTATCTTGAATCGCTTGACGCGTCTGTTGAGAACCTGCGATCGGTAGAAGTGGTCCGGGAATATCCGGATGTGTTTGAGGAGGTGAAGGGCTTACCTCCAAAGCGGGAGATAGACTTTCGAATTTATCTTGTGGATAATGCTAAACCCGTGTCTTTGCCAGTGCGCCACGTGGCTCCTCGTGAAAGGAGGGAACTCAATAAGCAAGTAAAGGAGTTGCTTGAGAAGGGGTTCATAAGACGTAGTATATCGGAGTGGGGTGCTCCAGTAGTTTTTGCCACAAAGGCGGATGGGTCTCTTAGACTTTGTATGGACTATAGAGAACTAAACAAGCTTACTAAAAAGAACCGACACCCACTGCCGAGGATTGACGATCTCTTTGATCAGTTAGTTGGCGCCTCAGTGTTTTCGCAGTTGGACTTAGCCACTGGCTTTCATCAACTGAGAGTGGCTGAGGATAGTATAGATAAGACTGCTTTTAGGACTCCTGACGGATTCTATGAATGGCTAGTGATGCCCTTTGGTTTGACAAACGCCCCTGCATATTTTGTTGATTTGATGAGTAGGGTGTTTAGGGAATACCTTAACAAATTCGTGGTAGTCTTTGTGGATGACATCTTAGTCTTTTCTAAGAATAAAGAAGAGCACTCCCTACATCTTAGGGAAGTGTTGGAAACCCTTCGAGCACATAACCTTAAGGCAAAATTTTCTAAGTGTCACTTCTGGAGGAAGGAAGTACGGTTCTTAGGGCACGTGGTTTCCAAAGAAGGGATAGCAGTGGATCCCGCAAAGGTGGTGGCCATCCAAGATTGGAAGGTCCCTAAAAATGCAACCGAAGTAAGAAGTTTCTTGGGGTTGGCTGGCTATTATAGGAAGTTTATCAAAGACTTCGCAAAAATATCAGCTCCATTAACACGGTTAACGAAGAAGAACCTGGTTTTTACGTGGGACAAAGATTGCGATGATGCGTTCCAACGTTTAAAGAGAGCCTTAACTTCAGCCCCAGTCTTAGTGCTGCCAGACGGGAATAAACCGTTTACCATCTATACTGATGCTTGTGGGACGGGACTTGGCGCGGTCCTCATGCAAGAGGGAAGAGTAATAGCCTATGGTGGAAGGCAGTTGAGGGTTCATGAAAAGAATTACCCCACGCATGACTTAGAGCTAGCCGCAATTGTTTTCGCGCTTAAGTCTTGGCGTCACTATCTTCTTGGTGAGAAATTCGAACTGTTCACTGACCACAAATCATTAAAATACTTATTCTCTCAGAAGGATTTGAATTTAAGGCAGCAACGGTGGATGGAATTCTTAGCCTCCTACGATTTTGAAATAGCATATACCCCGGGCAAGGGTAACGTGGTGGCAGACGCCTTAAGTAGGAAAAGGTTGTCCTTGAGTCCGTTGTTTGTTGAACGACAAAGCTTAGAATTCATCTCTATGTTTGACTTTAGACCCTCCGTTGACTTAGTACCCGGTCTGTTAGCATCCTTGGAGGTTAGACCTACACTTCTAGGACGGGTTGGTGAGGCACAGCGAGACGACCCACAGTTGGTTGAGATAGTAGAAAAGCTCAAATGGGGGAGTCGTCAAGCCATCTTCGTAGGTATACCCTAGACGATAAGGGTTGGTCACGAAGGGATAATAGACTTTGTGTACCGCAAGACGAAGACTTAAGGAAGGCCATTCTTGATGATGCTCATCGCTCAAAAATGACCATTCATCCCGGCGGGGATAAGATGTACAAAGATATGAAGCGGGTTTTCTTTTGTGCCGGTATGAAAAAGGATGTGGCCGAGTACGTCGCTAGATGCTTGGTGTGCCAACGAGTTAAAGCAGAACAAAAGAAACCCGGTGGGTTGCTTCACCCATTAGAAGTTCCACTATGGAAATGGGAAAGCATCTCAATGGATTTTGTGGATGGATTACCAAGATCAAGGAAGGGTAACACGGGGATTTGGGTTATAGTAGATAG
Organism: Allium sativum; assembly: GCA_030737875.1. NCBI lineage: Eukaryota > Viridiplantae > Streptophyta > Magnoliopsida > Asparagales > Amaryllidaceae > Allium > Allium sativum. The sequence continues at coordinate 963,927,424 of CM060910.1, read as the reverse complement.
ACTTACTAAAAGCGCCCATTTTATTCCCGTGAAAAGTAAGAGGACTGCTCCGTGGTTGGCTTCTGTATACATTAAGGAGATAGTTCGTTTGCACGGTATTCCTTCTAGTATAGTAAGCGACCGTGACCCCATCTTTACTAGCGAATTTTGGAAGAGTTTACAAGAGGTGGTAGGGACTCAGCTATGTTTGAGCACCGCATATCATCCTCAGACAGACGGCCAGACCGAGAGGGTGAATCGCATTCTAGAGGATCTTTTAAGGCTTTGTATCCTAGACTTTGGGGGTACATGGGAAGAGCACCTTCCATTAGTAGAATTCGCATATAACAATAGCTTTCAGTCTAGTATTGGCATGGCACCTTTCGAAGCTCTTTATGGAAGGCCTTGCCGTTCGCCTACATGTTGGTGGGAATCTACCGATAAAATCCTACTTGGGCCCGATATGGTTAGGGAAACCTCGGAGAAGATTGAGTTGATTCGAAGGAGGATGAAAGCAGCACAAGATAGGCAAAAATCGTATGCTGATAAGAGGAGGACAGATCTTGAGTTTGACATTGGGGACATGGTTTTTATCAAAGTATCTCCGTTACAGAATGTTTTTCGCTTTGGGTCCGTGGGGAAATTAGCACCAAGGTTTGTAGGGCCGTTTCCTGTAAAAAAACAGGATTGGGAAGATGGCATATAGGGTGGAGTTGCCTGAGAAACTTAGTGGAGTACACGACGTATTCCATGTATCACATTTGAGGAAGTGTTTGCACAAGACCGCGGAGGTGGTAGAGCCGAGCTTGCTTAAAGAGGTGGAAATAGAGCGTGATGCAACAATTAGACGAGCTCCTACATGCATTCTTGGGTCGGAGATCAAAAAGTTGAGGAATCGAGAGGTCAGACTGGTTAAAGTGCAATGGGGAGATGATGAGAGCAACGCAACTTGGGAGACAGAAGAGAAGATGCGTTCGTTGTACCCTTTTCTTTTTGAGGGTATGTCTTTTAATTTCTCCTTTATCGCTTAGCTTATCTTATCTTATCTTTAGTATGTCCTCTCATTAGTATCTTTGACCTTTAGTTAGGATAATCCTATGGTTGAAACATGTGTTTGAGACATGTTATGTATGATGGATGCAAAATGGATGCAAGTGTTTGCTAGTGGTTGCTCGTGGATGCATATATACACACACTTTAGGCACTAGATCGGCTCAGTCACTACATATTGCATATTGCATATATATGGATGTATTTAGTAAAATGGATGAACGATGGTTGTATTATCATGTGGATGCTGCATTCAGATGATGGTTGTGCACGCATATAGAAGTATTATGTAGCATTAAGAATCTTTTGCATACATAATGGATGCATGGCACGATCATAGTTGCATTAAGGAGGTCAACTGAATCAGTGGACCGCCTGATTTTGTATTAGATACGGACATATACACACACTGTGCATTTAAACATGAAAGCATTAGAAGTCTGTAAGGACAATGGATGCCTGTGTATGATGGATGAGTAGATGGACGTTTGGATGGTAGGATATACATTCTTCCAGACTTGAAGATTTCGGGGACGAAATCCTAAAAGGAGGGGAGAATGTAACACCCCGAATTTTCTATTAACACTAAAGTTGCTAAAATATTAATAAGTGTGTAAAAGGGGGGGGGGATGTATCTAATGTGTACATTGTAGAATATATATATATATATATATATATATATATATATATATATATTGCTGAGTGTTTGCTGAGTCACTTCTGACTCATTGCTGAGTCAACAAGATAAACCCCATCTTGTCTGAACGGCTGCGGTTATTTCTAGGTTAAATCTAATGGCCTAAATGCATTCTAAAATCTATAAATAAGTGGGTAGACCCTAAACCTAAATCACTTGTAAAATTAGAGAAGCTACCGTCATGCTGCTGCCATGGAGTTCAGCGTAGCCGTCACAAACTAAGAAGAGGAAGCCTAATCATCTACAACTAAATCTACACAAATCAAATCAAAAGATCTCTCTTTCTCTAATTCTTTTCTTTTGTTGGTGAGTATGATGATTCTCACAAGACTATTACAAACTAATTTGACTCAGTTATGAATGGATCACAAGAAAGTGATGTGATTTGTAATTGTAAATTCTATATATTGTGGATCTCTTATTATGTTATTATGTTGTCGTATGATGTAAATTATATATGCTATGTCATGCTATGTTGTAAATTCTCTTATGCTATGTCGTGCTATGTTGAGAATCATGTCAAGCTATGTTATACTATCATACTATGCCATGTTATAAATCATGCTATATTATGTTGAAAAATCATGTTGTTGGATCATGCTTAAAGTTATGTTTTTTTTTCTTAATTTAAATGGATCTTGTTTATGGGAATTTGCCTATTAGGTTAGGTGTACCCATAAACTTGAAACTATAATTAAATAAAACTTGATTATGGGAATTTGCCTATTGAGTTAGGTGTACCCATATAAAACCATGTTGTTAAAAAATTAGATGATGTTGATTCACACATGTTCATATGTAAGTTTATGAAAATTGATTGAGATTATATTAGGTGAATTTTGAACAAGTTGACACCTTTAGGTCCATGACATGTATAATCTATGCAAGTTGGACATATGCAAGTTTCACCCCTTATTATGATTCATTTGGTCACATATACATGTTGTTATTATGATAATCTCTTTTATGCTATGAGTTAGGCTATTCGAGTCTAACATATATTTTGCGAATAAACGTTCAAACGTGGGGTAGGGGTAATATTAGGAATTAATAAATTGGGTGCAATTTTGTAAGATTTTGCATACCATGAATGGATGTCCATAATTGAGTCAATTATGGACATTGTTAAAAATTGGAAGTAATTAATAATTCAAGTAGGGAATTATTAAAATTGGGGGAAAGTGGATTATTATTAATAATCAATGCTTAGGACACGAGGTTGGACCCGTTTGTGATGTAAACCTGCCCGGACCCGCCCGGCAAATCCAGTAGTCACAAATGTCGGCCCAATGTGAGAGGTCCTAGGCCCAAACTAAAGCATAACAGTTGTAAAGACACGAGGTTAGACTCTTTTATGGTGTAAGACTGCCCGGACCCGCCCGGCAAATCCAGCTGCCATAAATGCCAGTCTAATGTGAGAGGTCTTTATGAGGTTATGGCCTTAATGAACTAAGAAATACTTAACCAGATAATCATGTAAGGTGGGACATGGGGGTTAAGTAGGTGCCTTGGGTGGCATGAGGAATCTGGTGGTTGCCTTTAGAGGCATTTGAAATACGATTAGACTTAACCAAACACACATGTAAATGAACATGACTAAGTGGGTTAAGTGGGATGGACTAATGGGGACAAGCTTAGGTGGAATGCTTGTGGTAAATAGTGGGGGCCCATTTCAACCAGTATCCCAAAACGTATCTTTGTGGGCTCGACCCAAGTCGAGGACGGGACACGCATACTGGGTTTGACTATAAGAGGCCAAAACAGGGAGCGGTGGCAACGCAAGTCCAACGGGTTTCATATGCGTGTGTGGACCCGGGATGGTAGGTAAGACGTTGTTGCATCGTGTAGGTATAAGCCGTGCATGTCCGTTGTATCAGGTTGCCACTTTAGGGGAGTGATACACCCCACTGTGGGGCCAACACAGGTATCTACGAGTTAGGGAGCCGATCGAATAATGGGAAGTAGGGTACACCTAGTGGAGATAGGGGCAGGCGGCACCTATGTAGTCAGCTAGGGGTACGTAAAGCCATTGGGAAAGTTTCTAAGTGAAGCTAAGTGGGATGAATCTTTAGGGTGACTGGTGTGGTGCAGTATAGTGTTTATCCTTTAGTATTTAGGAGCGCCTATAACGTTGCCTTTAGCGATTGTCTATGTCCTTAATCTGCTCTTCATAGACATTTTCTTGTTTTCCAGCTTATGCCTTAGTCCAGTTATTTTGGTAATAGTATTGTAGAATTATCATATTCACCAGACTTTATGTCTGACCCCCTCTTTTCCATCCTTTTTCTCCCTTCAGGTCCGCAGGTTGGGCTAAGTTCTAGTGGAGTCTAGTTGGATCGCTTATCTTCTGGAAAGCTTGGACTGCTGAAGTAAAGTCCAGCTTGTTAACTTTCTTTTTAATGGCTATTCATGTAATGGGATTATGTACTTGTTTTATCAAGATAGATATTGTACTTGACATTGAATATGGTGTTATGATGTAATCAAACATGTTTTGACTTCTGCTACAATGAAATAAAGTTTTTGAATTTCCAAGTACTATTTTATACCTGTCTTGTTGTAATTTTACTGTTCTATATTCACTTAAAACCTCTATGGAAGTTAATGCATTCCCCTTGTGAGTGACATTAATGGACGTGGGGTGTTACACACGGTGTAATGACCCGCATTGGCAGAGGTATTATAATTAATTTATTTAATGATATAAATGGTGGTATAGTGAATTAAATGTTCATGGAATTAAATAATGATGAATATTTAATTAAAATAATAAATTAAATAATATATTTAATTCTGAAATAATCGGAATTGGTTGATATGGCGATATGGTGTGAACTGGATCATCTGTGATATTTAATTCAGCTTGGAATTGAATTTGAATAACGAATATATTATATAAACGACAATTTGAACATAGAGTTATAATATAATTAAAATCAAGCTTGAAATGGCGCTGTAGTTCGTAAATTGGCGATTCGAACTTCAACTGAATGTACAAGATTCGTTTTAAGCCGGATTTCTGTGAAACAAGAAATGTTTGGAGCTGGTGGAGTATATCTTTCTAGTGGAAGAGAAAAATCAGGATTTCGTTGTGTAGATTTTGAGATATGTCCAAATCAAAATTTAGAAAAGTCGCTATGGAATTTCTTAATAATTTATAAAGGAATTATTTATATTTTAAAAAGGAATTTCAATATAAATCGAATATCGGGTTGACCCAGATTTGAAATATCGAGTTATAAATCCCAGTAGAGCTGTATGGTATTCTACTGTGAATATAGACGATAATATTTATTTTTAAATATTTAATTTAATTATATTTAAATATATTTATATATTTAAATGGGTCATTCAGAACTTTAAAAATAGCCAGTTTTTCATACAACCTCGGAATTCGACGAAACTAATTTTGTTGGATCCACAATGTCAAATAGTTGTTAGATTTCCAGTTTCGTGATTTTTAGAGTCACTGTGTGGTCGTACGGATTTTTAGAGTGAGAAACAGTCAGTATTTCGACAGTTAAAAATACGCTGTGTGAGCATACGAAGTCGGAATTCGACGAAACCAATTTCGTTGGGACCGTAATGTCAAACTCTAGCAATGTGTCTAGTTTGGTGATTTTTGGGTATCGTGTGTGATCACACGGATTTTTAGAAGACTGAAATGAATGTAAAATATTAAAAGAAAAATATCTAAAATATCCTAACTAATATATGGACTTGAAGAGACCACGTTATCCCTTACACAGCCACACCCCATCCTTTAAGAACCGCAAGGAAACAATTCTCATTTCAAAACACAAAATGCAGCAAGAAATACAAAGAACAAATCGAAAGAAAATGCAAACAAATTTCTATAATTCCCCAAACAATTATATATGGATCCCACAAGTGTTTCTCTTCATTTGCTATCGGTGTTGGGCTGTTCGATGATTATTCAGCTCAATTGTTTGTGCTAGTTTGCGGTCTAGGGTTAGGAAAATCCGAGGATTTAAGGGTCAATGAAACCAAACGAGTATCGGAGTTGTGTTTGGGAGATGAAATCGCATCATTGGTGGAAGTTTTGAGAAAATCTGGGCAAGTAAAGGTCGCGACTTTGGTCGACCTGCTGTGTTTGACGCCGGAGAACGCACCGTAGGAGAGTTCGACGAGTTGTGTGCTTAGGGTATGGAACTGATGAGGGTTCGCCGAGAAGAGGTTTGGTAAATTGTGTGTGGATTTTTATGAACCGTGGAAGGAGGATGCGATTTTTGAAGTTTGGCAATGGAAACGAATGAACCAGGAAGCTTACGGTATTTTGGATTGAGGGAGGAAGCACTATTCATGTGGGTTTAGGCCAAGAGGAAAAGGGTGAGGCCCAATTGGATTTTTATAATTTCAAATTATATATATATATATATATATAAGATGTATGAACTTAGAAAACTCATAACTTGCTCATATTTTATCGGAATTCAACAAAACAAGATCCTTTGGGATCGTAGGGACGGGAGCGTCACAATGGAACTGACCGGAGTGGATTGGTGCTCGTTACAATTTATGGTGAAATAAATTGTCTGTTCGAATCAAATCGAGCGGTGGTTATCGTTATCAACGATGATCGTCCAATGTGAGTAAATCTCACTAACTCTGAACAGTTTAAAATTTCATGTTGTATTTTTAGAACTGTTAAATATTGGCTGATTGACTGTGTGTTGACTGTTTGATTGAACTGCTAGTCAGTTAGTTGAATTTCTATATTGATTCTGTTTAACAGAATATATCATAGGGAACTGAAAGTGATGTTATCTATATTGTTTAACATCTGTGATGCAGGGAAACAGGTTGGAGGAATCCAGCTGGATTCCTCAACATTTATTTTACTGTGATTCATATATTGTGATATATGATGTGATATATAATTTGTTGTTGATTATATTTGTTTGGACGATTTTTATCGTTGTTATATGGTATGTTAAAAACCATAAGAAATACTAGAAAGATAAAAGGAGATTTTCAAAATATATTTTGAAAATCATTTATTTATATAAAATCACTGGATTTTATATATAAAAGGAAAAAGGATTTTTATATAAGGAAGTAATTATAAAATCAATAGAGTTAAAGAAAAATATTTGTGAATCAAATAAAAAGGAGTTATATTTGTCAAACAAATATAAAGGAAAATATTTGCAAAACAAATAGATTAGAAAAAGGGAATATTTGTAAACCATTAACAAATAGGATTTAAAAGGGAATATTTATCTTGTGATAAATAGATATATATATATATATATAAGTCAGAACTTATATATGGAGAAAAACAGATAAATGGAATAGATAAATTTATAAATGATATTTATAAATTTAGTAATTATTTATCATTCGATAAATGGAATATATAAGTCTGAACTTATATAGATAAGAGATATTGGTTTTAACACCGATAGTTTTAAATAGAATGGGTACAACACACTTGTGTAAGTGAAGTAGCGTTATTAAAGAGAACATTTATAAAGTGAAGAACCGTTACCAAAAGTAAATCTTTATAAATGAATAAACGTTATCAAATAGGAGTTAAATAAGAGAAATCGATTAGAGTTAGAAATGATCGATTAGAGTTAATCAGTGAGGGTTGACCAGTTAGAGTTAGAGTTAACTAATTAGAGTTAATCAAATAGGGTCCATAATCATGTTTTTCAAGCATAATCACATGTCAACTTTATGTCAAAACGTGTTTCATGTCATTTAAGCTTGCCTAACTACCCATAACGTATTCCCCAACGTAATCGAGTAGAGTAATCAAATATCACTTATTCGAAGTAGAGTTATCGAGAGGAATAATCGAATATTGGTTATTCGAGGTGAGTAAATCGAATCTAGTTATTCGAAAGGAGTTATCGAATCTAGTTATTCGAGAGGAGTTATCAAATCTAGTTATTTGAAAGTAGTTATCGAATAGTTTATTCGAATAGAGTTAGAGTAGTTATCGAATAGTTTATTCGAATAGAGTTAGAGTAGTTATCGAATAGTTTATTCTAATAGAGTTAAAGGAGTTATCGAATCTAGTTTATTCGACAAGAGTTAAGTGAATAGAGTTAATCCAATAGGGTCAGTCCAATATAGTTAATTGATAAGAGTTAAGTGAAAATAGTTAATCGAATATAGTTATTCGAAAGAAAGGTTAAGTAAGGAAGTTAGTTAAATAAATTTAAAAAGAACTTTGCCTATTTCAAGGTTAGAAATGTTGTTCAGTTAAGGTCTGAGAGGTAATTATACCCCAACTTGATTGGTTTCGTTTTTAACTAAGGAATGGTTAAGGTTCGGCAGAAAAGGGTGGTAAAGTGAATTTAGTAACCAAAGGAAATGGTTGAGTTGGCATAGCGATGTTTTATCTAAACATCTGCTTAATCCAAACGTAGGAGTTTTGGAAATGTTTTCCAAATAGAATCAGAAACATAATCAAATATTGAAATTGGAAATATGGATTAGAAATGGGAACATTTTCCAGTGTCAACGTATATTTTCTAAACATAGAAAATAAGGAAATATATATTAATATATGATTGATGATTGATTGATGGAATTTCCATCTGGAAATAATATCGTTGTTTGCACACCTATTTTTCTTTGATGGTTAAATCACAGACTATCGAAGTTTTGACCATTTTAACGTTGTTAATATGGAGAGACCGGTTGGATTATTATCCAAAGAACCACTCTGTATTGGCATAAGCGTTGTGAATCGTATATGCCAAAGATAATTGGAGACGGAGTAAAGTGCAAGAGCTATTCTATAAGTCTTAGATAACAGTGTCTAAGATGGATATGCTGAATAGTACCTTCGGTTCATCCTGTTCCTGGATGACTTGTATGGATGAATGTCTGACAGAGTATTTCCAGAAAGGCCACTAACATTGATTTCTTCAGCCGTACCAAGAGTGGAAGCAGAGAAGGAAACTTCTTTTAGCTGACACATAATTTATGGTTGTAGACATCAATCAGTGATTTGATGGATTTGACGATGTGGCATTCAAAGTGAATCTGGTGTGATGATAAAGCGTAGCTTCTAGCCTCACAACCGGTAAATGACAGAAATCGGGCAGGCAGCATGGCTAAGTCGGTCGCACCGAAGTAGTGTGTATAATCACCTGATCTAGAGTTTCATTTACTTCTAAAAATCTATTGTTGATGCTGTCCCATTCGGGAAATGGTTGCTGATCCCAACCGTTGGTGATATACATTCGATACACTCAAGCGAAATGAGTGGTCGGTCATGTGTGGCCGGGTTGCAAGATGTTCTTGCTGAACCTAGTGTATTCCTCTCTAGAGCTACACTAGCGAAAGGTGGTCCCATACCTTGTCATAGTTGGAAATCCATTACCCAATACGTGCTTGCGGTTTTTGATTGTATACCATATATGTAGAACGTGAGATGAAAGCGTTTCTGCTAGATGATTATTATATTGTGGTTGATAGACATTACTATAATATCAAAAGGTTTTTGATACAAAGATAATTTGGATTCTCATAAGGGAAAAACCCGTTCCGTTATATGGCGTGGTCTTATGAGATATCGTTTACTTGTACGAACTGTTTTAAACTATTTTACTCATACCAGTCCCATGACTGACCCAGAGTTTATATGTTTGTTTCCCTCAACTCTTGGGTACCTAAATTTGTACGGGCAGTCAAGTAGTCAGGATTTACATATATACTGGAAGAGCTGGAGCAGGAGGCTTAAGGATCATATAGCTATAGTTATTTCCGCTGTGTTGTGAGTGTTGTACTTTGATAATGATGTATATTCAAGTACAAATGTATATTTCAAGTTATGTTATATATATTATATGTTATTCGTTCCGCTGTGAGGTTCGTGTTACTCTGATGTTGTGTTCTTCTTCTTCTATTCTAAGTTTCTATCTTATCTTTCCTCACCCTCTAATTTCTTTCATTAATGACCGGTATTTTTCGATGTTTGGTTAGTCATCATTGAGTTTATGGCGATAACCAAAGTCGACAAATTCCCGGGTCATTACAGTTGGTATCAGAGCTTAAGTTAAGTGATTTACCTTGGCTCTGTGGCGTGACTCAGTAGAGATGGGGTTAGTAATACCCTAGATTGAGTTTGAGTGTAAATATACGAGTGAACGTATTTGTTATTGATATAAAAATTTATTTTATATTGTGGAGATTTATTGGTCGAGTCGTTTATGAGTTATGGTCGATCAGTTTGATCCACTGTATCGGTAGGAGTTACTAAACACTCGAATACGATGGGTCGACATGATATGGTTTGAAAAGAGGGTAAATTAAAATAAGTTTACCCAAGGTATATCTTGATATAGAGAAGATATATATATCTAAATTATAATATAGTGGATATTGGTTATTATTATAATTGAGAATGATTATAAATTAAATGGTTATGTAAATAACCAATCAGAATTCATATATGTGAAATACGTGAAACCAGATGAGTTAAATCTGAAATTTAAACTAGAAATTGAATTAAAACTCTGGAAAATTGGATAAGTGTTTGTAAATGAATTTGGATTTAAAGTAAGGAAAATCTAAGATCCTGGGAGATTTTAAATTGTTTTACAAGCAGTATGAATTATATTTTGAAATGAATTTCAAAGTGGAAATGTTTAAAAATGGTTTTATAGTATTGAACTCACTTCGATCGCTGGAAAATAAATTCTGATGATGACAGCTGCATCATCAGTATTCATTTCCGAGTTGTAAGTGATGAATTACTACCAGAGATACTGTTTTGAATTTGTTTTGGGAAAGACAAGTTGTGTTGAATTTCAAAATGGGATTTATAATATAGAATTGAATATAGACTTTGAATAAAGAGAATTCAAATAGAAATTGAATATAGAAATTCAAAGGGAGTTTGAATACATGAAATTCAATGGAAGTGATATAGAATTTGAATATAGAAATTCAAATGGGGTTTGAATATAGAAATTCAAATATAGAATTTGAATATAAAAAATATAAAGGAATTCAAATATAGGATTTGAATATCGAAAGTGAAATGGAATTTGAAAATAGAAATTCAAATGGAATTTGGATATAGAATTCAAAAGGAATTTAAACTATAAAATTTGAATATATAGAATTTGAATAATAGAATTTGATATATAGATTTGAATAATAGAAGTAATATAAAATTTGAATAGAAATTTAATAGAATTAACTAAGTCGAAGAGGAATTAGTTAATCGAGTTTTGAATTTGAAGTTGAATTTTGAAAGATGAATTGGATTTGTAAATGGATATTCGAAATCGAATACAGAACTTAAATTTGAAATTTGGATTCAAATTAGTTAATAAGCAAGTTAAAATATATTTGAACATGTCATGTTCAAATATAAAAGTGAAATAGTCTAAAGAGTTAATTAACAAATGAATTAACGAATTGAGTTAAAACGGCCAGGTATAGTTAAAATAGATTGGGCAGGTATAAATATACATGAGATAGGTATGGATAAGGTATGAAGGTATATAAATAGAATGCTCGACGAAAAGGTATGTATTTAATTCATATATGAGATTTTACGCGCCGTATCGACTAGCCGCTTGGCTTTTTCTTTTTCTTTTGGATTGGTGAGGGCCATGGAAGGCTATTTGAAATATCTCGATGCTCCTAATACAAAGGAGGTTATGGCGAATTCTTCCGGGAATTTAAGGAGTTAGAATATTTTTAAGATAATTTGATAGTTAGAAATCAACGTATCGATATATATATATAAGTCGATAAGGAAACGAACTTAGAAATAGAATAGTAAAATCAAAAAGAAAGACTAAGAATAAAATCTAGTAAGAATAGAAAGAGGAAGCGTATACGTGTTTAAAGTGAATAAGTAGTTGTATGGTATTGATTATTCGAGTAAGTAGTCATATCTGTTTTGACGTTATAAATGTTATTCAGTCAAGGTCTAAGAGGTAGATATACCCCAACTTGATTGATTTCATTATTAACAAATAAATAGTAAGATTTCAGGCTCGAAGATCAATGTTGAATAAGAGTTAGTTGAATATAGTATTTGGGTTGTCGTAACGATGTTTTACACAACATCTGTTTTAACCCAAATAAGTGTAAGCTTGGAAATATAATAAAGAATATTTCCTAAGTATAGAAATAAACGAGATGGGAAAAGAGATAAGTAATTGGAATATTTTCCAATTATAAATAGCATATATTTTCTGAAGTTTAGAAAATAAAGGAAGGCGATATTCGGAAATGTTTTCCAAATAACATAAAAGGCCAATATGGTTATTGAAAATATTTGGTTAACAAATATTGATAAAGAAATAGAGAAGTGATTTAACTAATGGAATATTAATTAAGGGCTCAGTGACATGTTCAAAAGGAAAATTTGATTTTTGAAAAGAGTAAACTGTTTAAAAACTCCCAGGGAAAGACTGTTTGAATTAAAAACAAATTTAACAGAAATTTGTGAAAGCAAAATTGAATTAAAGTAAAGCCAGTAAAGTGGTAACTGGGATTGAATTAGAATGATCTCAAGACAAATTGGATTGTTATATTCAAATTTGAAGTGAAATGTGATAATCAAGTTAAGATTTGGGGATCGAGAAGAAACTCGAGTTAAAATGATATTTGGCTTGGTAAAAAAGCGAATGGTTGTGTTGGAGATAAAAGCAAATTGGAATTTGATTGGGATGACCCTTGTATCCGCTGAATTGATAACAGGTGGAAAGGATATAATGATATGCCGACAAAAAAAGGTACAAGTTTATATTTCTATTGGATATAAGATTTATGAGCTAAATTGGCAAGCCGCTTGGCTGTTTGATATCCTTTTGAGTTGGAGATGTCCCACAGAGGCGAGTGGGAGTTTGACCGATTGACCAGTACAAAGGAGGTGCTGGCAAAAAATTTCGAAAAGTTAAGGCATTAGAAACTTTTCAGGATTTTTGAAAATTTTCGTTGATAAGAATTAATTAATAATTTAATTGAAATTAAATTGGTTCAGTTGAAACTGAAGTTAAGAAGTGAATAAATATGTTCTAACTAGTCGATAGGGTCGTTCTCTACCATTTAGCAATTTCGAGGACGAAATTATTTTTAGTGGGAAAGATTGTAATGACCCGCATTGGCAGAGGTATTATAATTAATTTATTTAATTATATAAATGGTGGTATAGTGAATCAAATGGTCATGGAATTAAATAATGATGAATATTTAATTAAAATAATAAATTAAATAATATATTTAATTCTGAAATAATCAGAATTGGTTGATATGGCGATATGGTGTGAACTGGATCATCTGTGATATTTAATTCAGCTTGGAATTGAATTTGAATAACGAATATATTATATAAACGACAATTTGAAAATAGAGTTATAATATAATTAAAATCAAGCTTGAAATGGCGCTGTAGTTCGTAAATTGGCGATTCGAACTTCAACTGAATGTACATGATTCGTTTTAAGCCGGATTTCTGTGAAACAAGAAACGTTTGGAGCTGGTGGAGTATATCTTTCTAGTGGAAGAGAAAAATCAGGATTTCGTCGTGTAGATTTTGAGATATGTCCAAATCAAATTTTAGAAAAGTCGCTATGGAATTTCTTTATAATTTATAAAGGAATTATTTATATTTTAAAAAGGAATTTCAATATAAATCGAATATCGGGTTGACCCAGATTTGAAATATCGAGTTATAAATCCCAGTAGAGCTGTATGGTATTTTACTGTGAATATAGACGATAATATTTATTTTTAAATATTTAATTTAATTATATTTAAATATATTTATATATTTAAATGGGTCATTCAGAACTTTAAAAATAGCCAGTTTTTCATACAACCTCGGAATTCGACGAAACTAATTTTGTTGGATCCACAATGTCAAATAGTTGTTAGATTTCCAGTTTCGTGATTTTTAGAGTCACTGTGTGGTCGTACGGATTTTTAGAGTGAGAAACAGTCAGTATTTCGACAGTTAAAAATACGCTGTGTGAGCATACGAAGTCAGAATTCAACGAAACCAATTTCGTTGGGACCGTATTGTCAAACTCTATCAGTATGTCCAGTTTGGTCATTTTTGGGTATCGTGTGTGATCACAAGGATTTTTAGAAGACTGAAACGAAAGTAAAATATTAAAAGAAAAATATCTAAAATATCCTAACTAATATATAGACTTGAAGAGACCACGTTATCCCTTACACAGCCACACCCCATCCTTTAAGAACCTCAAGGAAACAATTCTCATTTCAAAACACAAAATGCAGCGAGAAATACAAAGAACAAATCGAAAGAAAATGCAAACAAATTTCTATAATTCCCCAAACAATTATATATGGATCCCATAAGTGTTTCTCTTCATTTGCTATCGGTGTTGGGCTGTTCGATGATTATTCAGCTCCATTGTTTGTGCTCGTTTGCGGTCTAGGGTTAGGAAAATCCGAGGATTTAAGGGTCGTTGAACCAAACGAGTATCGGAGTTGTGTTTGGGAGATGAAATCGCATCATTGGTGGAAGTTTTGAGAAAATATGGGCAAGTAAAGGTTGCGACTTTGGTCGACCTGCGGTGTTTGACGTCGGAGAACGCACCGCAGGAGAGTGCGACGAGTTGTGTACTTTGGGTATGGAACTGACGAGGGTTCGACGAGAAGAGGTTTGGTACATTGTTTGTGGATTTTTATGAACCGTGGAAGGAGGATGCGATTTTTGAAGTTTGGAAATGGAAACGAATGAATCAGGAAGCTTACGGTATTTTGGATTGAGGGAGGAAGCAATATTCATGTGGGTTTGGGCCAAGAGGAAAAGGGTGAGGCCCAATTGGATTTTTATAATTTCAAATTATATATATATAAGATGTATGAACTTAGTAAATATAACTTGCTCATATTTTATCGAAATTCAACAAAACAAGATCCTTTGGGATCGTAGGGACGGGAGCGTCACAATGGAACTGACCGGGACTGGATTGGTGCTCGTTACAATTTATGGCGAAATAAATTGTCTGTCCGAATCAAATCGAGCGTTGGTCATCGTTATCAACGATGATCGTCCAATGTGAGTAAATCTCACTAACTATGAACAGTTTAAAATTTCATGTTGTATTTTTAGAACTGTTAAACATTAGCTGATTGACTGTGTGTTGACTGTTTGATTGAACTGCTAGTCAGTTAGTTGAATTTTTATATTGATTCTGTTTAACATAATATATCATAGGGAACTGAAAGTGATGTTATCTATATTGTTTAACATCTGTGATGCAGGGAAATAGGTTGGAGGAATCCAACTGGATTCCTCAACATTTATTTTACTGTGATTCATATACTGTGATATATGATGTGATATATAATCTGTTGTTGATTATATGTGTTTGGACAATTTTTATCGTTGTTATATGGTATGTTAAAAACCATAAGAAATACTAGAAAGATAAAAGGAGATTTTCAGAGTATATTTTGAAAATCATTTATTTATATAAAATCACTGGATTTTATATATAAAAGGAAAAAGGATTTTTATATAAGGAAGTAATTATAAAATCAATAAAGTTAAAGAAAAATATTTGTGAATCAAATAAAAAGGAGTTATATTTGTCAAACAAATGTAAAGGAAAATATTTGCAAAACAAATAGATTAGAAAAAAGGGAATATTTATCTTGTGATAAATAGGTATACATATATATAAGTCAGAAGTTATATATGGAGAAAAACAGATAAATGGAATAGATAAATTTATAAAGATATTTATAAATTTAGTAATTATTTATCATTCGATAAATGGAATATATAAGTCTGAACTTATATAGATAAGAGATATTGGTTTTAACACCGATAGTTTTAAATAGAATGGGTACAACACACTTGTGTAAGTGAAGTAACGTTATTAAAGAGAACATTTATAAAGTGAAGAACCGTTACTAGAAGTAAATCTTTATAAATGAATAAACGTTATCAAATAGGAGTTAAATAAGAGAAATCGATTAGAGTTAGAAATGATCGATTAGAGTTAATCAGTGAGGGTTGACCAGTTAGAGTTAGAGTTAACTAATTAGAGTTAATCAAATAGGAATTAATCGAGTAGAGTTATCGAATATCACTTATTCGAAGTAGAGTTATCGAATATAGTGTATTCGAGAGAGGAATAATCGAATATTGGTTATTCGAGGTGAGTAAATCGAATCTAGTTATTCGAAAGGAGTTATCGAATCTAGTTATTCGATGGGAGTTATCAAATCTAGTTATTTGAAAGTAGTTATCGAATAGTTTATTCGAATAGAGTTAGAGTAGTTATCGAATAGTTTATTCGAATAGAGTTAGAGTAGTTATCGAATAATTTATTCGAATAGAGTTAGAGGAGTTATCGAATCTAGTTTATTCAACAGGAGTTAAGTGAATAGAGTTAATCCAATAGGGTCAGTCCAATAGAGTTAATTGATAAGAGTTAATTGAAAAGAGTTAATCGGTTATAGTTATTCGAAAGAAAGGTTAAGTAAGGAAGTTAGTTAAAGAAATTTAAAAAGAACTTTGCCTATTTCAAGGTTAGAAATGTTGTTCAGTTAAGGTTTGAGAGGTAATTATACCCCAACTTGATTGGTTTCGTTTTTAACTAAGGAATGGTTAAGGTTCGGCAGAAAAGGGTGGTAAAGTGAATTTAGTAATTAAAGGAAATGGTTGAGTTGGCATAGCGATGTTTTATCTAAACATCTGCTTAATCCAAACGTAGGAGTTTTGGAAATGTTTTCCAAATAGAATCAGAAACGTAATCAAATATTGAAATTGGAAATATGGATTAGAAATGGGAACGTTTTCCAGTGTTAACGTATATTTTCTAAACATAGAAAATAAGTAAATATATAAATATATATATGTAGATATATATATGATTGATGATTGATTGATAGAATTTCCATCTGGAAATAATATCGTTGTTTGCACACCTGTTTTTCTTTGACGGTTAAATCACAGACTATCGAAGTTTTGACCATTTTAACGTTGTTAATATGGAGAGACCGGTTGGATTATTATCCAAAGAACCAGTCTGTATTGGCATAAGCGTTGCGAATCATATATGCCAAAGATAATTGGAGACAGAATAAAGTGCAAGGGCTATTGTATAAGTCTTAGATAACAGTGTCTAAGATGGATATACTGAATAGTACCTTCAGTTCATCCTGTTCCTGGATGACTTGTATGGATGAATGTCTGGCAGAGTATTTCCAGAAAGGTCACGAATATTGATTTCTTCAGCCGTACCAAGAGTGGAAGCGGAGAAGGAAACTTCTTTTAGCTGACACGTAATGTATGGTTGTAGACATCAATCAGTGATTTGATGGATTTGACGATGTGGCATTCAAAGTGAATCTGGTGTGATGATAAAGCGTAGCTTCCAGCCTCACAACCGGTAAATGATAGAAATCGGGCAGGCAGCATGGCTAAGTCGGTCGCACCGAAGTAGGGTGTATAATCACCTGATCTAGAGTTTCATTTACTTCTAAAAATCTATTGTTGATGCTGTCCCATTCGGGAAATGGTTGCTGATCCCAACCGTTGGTGATATACATTCGATACACTCAAGCGAAATGAGTGGTCGGTCATGTGTGGCCGGGTTGCAAGATGTTCTTGTTGAACCCAATGTATTCCTCTCTAGAGGTACACTAGCGAAAGGTGGTCCCTACCTTGTCATAGTTGGAAATCCATTACCCAATATGTGCTTGCGGTTTTTGATTGTATACCATATATGTAGAACGTGAGATGAAAGCGTTTCTCCTAGATGATTATTATATTGTGGTTGATAGACGTTACTATAATATCAAAAGGTTTTTGATATAAAGATAATTTGGATTCTCATAAGGGAAAAACCCGTTTCGTTATACGGCGTGGTCTTATGAGATATCGTTTACTTGTACGAACTGTTTTAAACTATTTTACACATACCAGTCCCATGACCGACCCGGAGTTTATTTGATTGTTTCCCTAAACTTTTGGGTGCCTAAATTTGTACGGGCAGTCAAGTAGTCAGGATTTACAGATATACTGGAAGAGCTGGAGGCTTAAGGATCATATAGCTATAGTTATTTCCGCTGTGTTGTACTTTGATAATGATGTATATTCAAGTACAGATGCATATTTCAAGTTATGTTATATATATTATATGTTATTCGTTCCGCTGTGAGGTTCGTGTTACTCTGATGTTGTGTTCTTCTTCTTCTTCAATTCTAAGTTTCTATCTTATCTTTCCTCACCCTCTAATTTATTTCATTAATGACCGGTATTTTTCGATGTTTGGTTAGTCATCATTGAGTTTATGGCGATAACCAAAGTCGACAAATTCCCGGGTCATTACACACGGACTACTAGAATAGATTGCAAATTATAAACAGATACATCAAGAGATTCTAGGTAACTAAGCATGACAGAACCCTTGGGGTTACACGAGATTTCGAGGGTATTACCGAGACGAGTCAAAAGTCTAACTACCCTTCTTTCACAATCGAGAATGGCACCATTTCTGGATAACCAATCCATCCCTAGAATCAACCCATAGCCCATGAAACCAAGAACGTATGCATTACATCGAAACTCAACACTAAGTATAGATATTCCCAAATCCAAGCAAATCATAGATAAGTGAGCCGAACCCCCAGTCGGATTTGAGATAACAACGGGATCCTCTACCATACATATACTAAGGTGCAGAAACTCTACTATAGAAGCGGATATAAAAGAATGCGATGCGCCAGAATCAAAAAGAGTGTGTACAGGATGATCAGCAAGAAAAACTAAACTTTCAACGGAAATATTTCTACCTCTCTCTTGAGTGGGTGCCATGAGAGCATGAACTTGCCCTCCAGAAGGTCCTTCATTTTGCCCTTGCTTCTTTGGGCAATCCTTAACCACATGTCCTGTCTCGCCACAATGGAAACATCCACCCATCTTCCTCTTCTTCTTTCTACAGTCTTTAGCGATGTGGCCAATGATACCACAATAGTTACACTTCCTCTTGTCGTGTGGCTTGTTGTTCTTTCCACCCTTCTTATTGTCCACCTTCTTGTTTTGAGGTTCATCCTTCTTCACTTCATTCTTCCCACCCTTATCTTCTTCATGTAATAGCGCCATGTCGACCAATCTCTCAAAAGTTACGCCCATTGGAATATGGGACATAGCTAGACCATGCAATGGTTCATTCAAGTATCTAGCAAAACGTAAAGATTTCTTGTGAGGTGTATTTACCAACTCCAACCCAAATCTTGCAAGCAAATTGAATTTTTTGACATATTCCTTGACTGACATACTCCCTTGTTTGAGTGTTAGAAACTTCTCCATCTATAGGCTTTGTTCAGCTGGCGAGGGGAACTTCATCTCAAACCTCCGCCTAAAGTCCACCCAAGTCTCAACTGGTTGCTTAGCACTAATAACTTCCCACCAGTAAGAGGCTTCTTCCTTCATTAGCCAAGCGGCCAATTGTATCTTCCTCCTATCATCCACTTCAAAGATAGCAAACAACTGTTTTGTTTCCTTGAGCCAGTTCTGTGCTTCAACAAATGTCTCAGTCCCTTTAAACATCTTTCCGCCCATAGCACGGAAGTCCTTACAAATCATAGCAAAAGCATCTACGCGAGGAGCGATAGCAACTGGGGGAGGACGAGGAGGAACGTTGGCTGGGCCCACGGTAGTGGCCCTAGCCTCTAGGTATCGTCTGAACCAAGCGGGTATCGGAACACCCTCAGGTATCTCAGGTTCCCCAGACATGCTGAAAAGAAAAGGGAAAGGATTCAAAACAAAGAAAAGAAGGATAGTGCATATGGTTTTAGGGAATATTCCTTTTTAAAATAACAATACTTTTCCTTGAAAATGCTTCTTTAAATCATGGTTTTGAAAATATTTTCTTTAAAATATGCATTTGAAAATAGTTTTCAAAATCTTTTATCCGTTCTGGTAACCTTCAGCTCTGATACCACGTGTAACACCCCACCTCCATTAAGGTCACTCACAAATGGAATGCATTAACTTTAGTGGGGGTCATAAGAGTATAGAACAGATAAGATTACAAAACAGACAAATTTAGGCAGCGGAAAACAATTAGAACTTTTATTCCATAGTAGCATAATAGGATAAACTTTCATAAGGGTTGTTTCAAACATCAACACCAAAACATCAAAACGCACTACATCAAATATCTGTCTTGTTTCTCAAAAGAAGCATAATACAAAATAACATAACATAATTCCCCAATTAAGCAGTAGCCAACCATAGCAGTAAAGCAAAGAGTCCAAAGCAATACATTACAATCTTCGAGCTTGAAAAGAATCTGAACTAAGGGGTGGTATTCCCTCCCTGTGGACCCGGGAGGGGGGAACGAAAGAAAGAAGGTGAAACAAAAACAGAGCCAGACATAAAGCCTGGTAAGTCCAGTGACTTTAAGCATGTAAATAGGTAAAGGTATCATGACATGAATAAACTGGATACAAGACACAAACATAGTAATAAGCTTCGCAAGATAACGAGATAAGCATAAGATAAGACTAGAACATGATAAGGTATCGTACTGATTCCTAATTTCTCTGCACCACCTAACTAGTGTTCAACTAATGCCATTTGTTACAAAACAAGATAAGTGATTCCCATTTCCCACAAGATAGTTTTATAGGTACATATCTCATGATGAGGGTCCCACCTCCTATTGACAGTTTACCTGTCCCCACCGTACCTATCTTAATTGATCGTCTCCTACTCATAACGTTCCGCATGTGTTTGTATCAAACCGGCCCCTACTTGTAGATACCTGTGCTGGTCCTACCATAGGGTGTATCATTTCCTAGGGTGGCAACCCGGAACAGTTCTAGCGTACACAGCTTTATACCTACTTGGTACTCAGTGTCTAAATTTTCCCATGCCGGAATTACGTGCACGCCCGTAACCCGTCGGAACCTGCACTGCCGTACCACCCGCCACTATTTTGATCGCTTATAATCAGCCCAATAATCGTGCCCCACCCTGCTTAGCTCAGGTCCCGTTGATACCTAATGTGGGTTACTGCTGAAAATGGTCCCGCTACTAGGGTTTTCCTAGGGTCTATTCATATAATCCCCCCATATTGGTTAAGTGTCATCAATCAATCAATTCAAGTTTCCTTAACCCACCCATTCATCATGTTATATTAGTTAAGTGTCATTAATCCAGTCGAGTTACTTAACCCACCCACTTGTCATGTCATATTGGTTAAGTGTTGCATGTTGACTTAACCCTACTATACTTAACATGTTTGTTTAGCATTATTTATTTATTAATGCATCAACCTCTCGCATTGGACTTATTTGCGGTAGCTGGATTGTGCCGGGCGGTTTTGGGCAATCTTACACCACAAACCCATTCCAACCTCGGGTTCAAGCATTCAATCGCTAACCTCTCACATTATACTTGTTGTTTGCGGTTGCTAGATGTGCCAGGCGGTTCCGGGCGGTTCTGGGCGGTCTTACACCACAAACTCATTCTAACCTCGTGTTAGGCATTATTACCCATCTAATCTTCGCCTTTGACCTCTCACATTAGATTGTTGTCGTTGCGGTTGCTGGATGTGCCGGGCGGTTCCGGGCAGCCTTACACTACAACTCAAATCTAAACTCGTGTCTTAGGCGGCCATTATATTTAATTAAATTATATACTTGTCAATTATGTCCAAATTCCAATTTTTACATGCCAATTATCATATGCCCGATTATTGATTTACATGCCAATTTACATATGCCCAAATATTGATTTACATGCCAATTTACATATGCCCTAATATTGATTTACATGCCAATTTACATACGCCGAAATATTGATTTACATTCCAATTTACCCAAACTTGCAATTATAATAATAATACCCCATATCCATCACAAATTTTGCCCAATAATTCCACCAAACATGTTATGCCCATAAATTCACCCAAATAGGCAATACCCAATATTCCCCATATTCCAAATGTTCGTAATTCACGATTTCAGCCTAGGTTCGAAGTTAACCCAGGTTCAATAAAAGAAAATAAATAGGGGGAGATAGAAGTTGCATAAAATAAGAACAAAGAGAAAATAGGCATGAAAATATCATCATAGGCATGAAGGCTAAGACTTGATAAGAACATCATCATGAACATGAAATACTGATGTACAACAAGATAAACTTATGATAATAGCATCATGAGATTAAGTATAGAAGCAAAAGAACAACCTAGAATTAGGCATAGTCTCAATTTCATCTTATTACATGTCAAGACTAGATTTAGGTGTTCAAATCTAAAAATAACCGAACTTATAGCGTTTGGATTAGAAAAGATAATTGAATCGCTTGTTGTTGTTGAAGAACTCTAACTTGATATTAATTAATCCTCAACGTTGATGAAGAACTTTTTGATTTGATTTAGGTTTTAGTGGCGGCTAGGTTTAGATGAGAGTTTGGCGGCATGGAGGCACCATGAGAGTGAATAATAGAATTAGGGTTTAGGTTTGGATATGTATTTATAGGTGTATTGGGCAAACCATGGCCTTTAGATTAGCATAGGAGTCTTCAGAGCCATCTAAACCAAAAAGACATGTCACCCAACCAGCCACAGTGCGACACATAAGCCCTAAAACACAAAATTTCGTCACAAACCATTCTAGGCTGACGGGGCCAATTCCAAACACCCTAAGTTGACCTTGGGGTCGACCCAGCGGGTCTCGGGCCGGTTTGGCGTTTTGCCTTCCCGCTTCCGCTGTTTTGAATTTTTTTCTCTTGAATTTTAGGTTGATTTTTTTTTATTAATTTATATATATACATATATTTCCCTTATATGTATACAAACTTCCAAGGTCCATAATTTTCTCATACATTATCCGTTTAATGCAAACTTTGGGTCCATCTTAACCAGAATTTTGAGATGAACGTTGTGGTATAGTCTGTTTTACTTAATTCTCACTTTTAAAATTAAGTATTTTTATAATTCGTCTATTAATATTCATAGAAAAATATGGGGTGTTACAGATTATAGTAGAGAATATAAAAGGAGAAGTAAATAACACAGCTTTTACCCTGCTTCGGCAAACCCTGCCTACTGCTGTATTCCCCAAGGTTTTTACTAGGTATTAAAACAGACCCCGCTTACAAAACCCTATAAACTCGCAAACCCTGCTTCTGTTCTAATCCTACGCTCAAAACCCTGCACTGATTTCTATCCCTAAAATTTCAGATTTTCCCCTAGCTACAAACCCGTAGCTAATAAATCCTAGTTATTACAGATAATAGAAAACTACTAGTTAAAATTCTATAACTATATGACCTAGTTTTACAAACAAACTAGAAAACCGATTGTATGATTCTCAAAACAAAGTAAAAATAATAATAATATACAATTTAAAACTAGAATCCCAAGCCCTAAAAAATAAAAACAGCCGGCCCTTTATTTTTTTGTTTCATTAGAAACTTTTTGTTCCCAAATCAATGTCAACCGCTCTGAAAAAATTAGGGTTTTCGTTCAAATCAAATCTCGATCGATTGTTCTTGGATTATATTCTTCAGGGCTTTGAAATCTCATTGCTTTGCTTGGTGATTGATTTGGTCTCTGTCTGGCGATCGAAAATCAAATGTGAGTCCCCTCTATTTTGAATTTCGATCTCGAATTCGTGCTTGTTGTTTTTTCGATCAGTTTGCCTGTGATGTAATAGGTGTATAAATAAGATTTTTAAATCCTATACATCTCTGATTTCTTGCGTATGATTCGGTCTGATTTGCGTGTGATTTTAGATTTTATTTCCTTAATGATTTGGTCGATTGAAAACTAGAAACAGTTGAATTGTGGCCCCTTGATATTATTCCTTGCGTGATTGATGAATTTTACCTTGAAACTCTGATTCAATTCTAGAATGATATAATATTTGATTTATGGCCCCATGAATGATCTTAACCAAAAACAGATTGTGTTGCCTTTGAGTAAACGAATTTCTGAAATAAAATATTGCCAAAAACAATTTTGCAAACAGTCGAATTCTGGAAGTAAAAATTGCTTCTTAAAAATAAATCATTGGCAAGTAAATTGACTTTTATTTATTTGTTGAATTCTCCTAATTTTCTGGAAGGAAGAAAAGATTTCTTTATTGAATTCTCCTGATTTTCTGGAAGGAAAGAAAAGATTTCTTGGCAAAAATATTGATTTCATTTTTGTCCAAAAACTACACAAATTCTGGACACATTTAAAACCTTGTTGCCAAATATATGTTTCCAAAAAAAATTTGAATTGTAAATTTAATGCTTGTCCCAAAAGATAATTTAAAAAAAAAAATATTTGAAAAATTCTTGTAACAAACTGGGCGTTTCGACCCCGAAAATCAACATAAATATCATGTCAACTATTCAAGAATCGGGAATACTAGATCATTAACAGAAAGAAGTTAGATTGTGAGAAATAGAAAGAAAGTTAGAATAGAAGAAGATAATACAGAACAAAATCAGAGTAACATGAATTTCACTGCGGAACGAATAAAATATATTATATAAAAGTATTTGAAATAAAAAACTATAACTGTATATACATACCCTTTATCGGAGTGTAACACATAACATCACGGCGGAAATAAGCTCTTTATATATAACTAATGCTGAAGCCTCCTGCTCCACTCCTCCAAGGGTATCTGAAAAATCCCGACTACTTGACTGCTCGTACAAATTTGGGCACCCAAGAGTTTAGGGTAAACAAAACAAAATAAACTCTGGGTCAGTAATGTGACTGGTGTGGGTAAACTTCAAACACTTGGTTTAACTTTTCCAAATCAATAATAATCGTAAGACCAATCCATACATAAATATGGATGGTTTTTACCTTATGATAACCCAAAATATTTCTCAAGATCAATATTTTCTGATATTATAATAATGTCTAAATCTAGTAAATAGCAATCTAGCAGAACGCTTTCATCTCACGCTCTACATATATAATATACAATCAAAACCGCGGGCTCTTATTGGTAATGGATTTTTTAACTATGACAAGGTATGGAACCACCTTCTGATTAGTGTACTTTAGAAGTGGTACACTGGAGTTCAACACGAACATCTTGTAACTCGGCCACACATGACCAACCATTCATTTCGCTTGAATGTTCCGAATATAATATCACCTTATGGTTGGTATACAAACACAACCGTTCACTGGAGATACAGAAAGTGAAGGAAGTAATAAATATGAATATTCTCTAGATGGTGACAATATACCCTAATTGGGTGTGACCCACTTAGCCATGTTGCCAGCCCGATTTTCGTCATTTCCCAGTTGATGAGGCTTGAGGTCATAACGTATCTTTTTACGCTTCATCTACTTTGAATGCCACATCGTCATACCCGCCAAATCACGAATTGATTTCTCCAAAAATACCATGGGTATAAAGCTAAGAGAAATGAATTCCTCCACCACCAATGTAAATACATTTGGAGAGATCAACTTACGCAATCTATTAAATATACCCTGTCAGACACTTGTCCATACAAGTTGTCCTGGGACTGGACAAACCAAAGGACCTATCCTGTAAACCCATCTTAGGCAATTTCTACCTAGGATCGCCAGAACAATCATTACATAAACTCCATCTTTAATTATCTTCTTCATATTTGATTCGCAACGCTAATGTGCATAGGAGTGGTATACAGATAATAAATCTGATCCCGGTCTCTCCGTATTGACAACGGAAAAATGGTTAAAAACTTTGATAGTCGGTTATTCAACTATCAAAGTAAAACATACATACAAACAACAATCTTATTACCAAATGGAAATTTTATCAATTAATCATCAATCAACATTCATCCCTTTAAATAAATTTATCAACAATCATTTCATTTCCCGATTTCCATTTAATATATTTACTCAGATATTTCTTCAACCCATTTAGCCTCTCAGGATTTCTTGGAAAACGTTTCCATATATTCACAACTACTTACTTTTCGTATTCCGAAAATATATGTTATTAACATTGGAAAACATTTCTATATCTTATTCATGCATCACTATCCATTAGCCCCTTACCGTAAACCAGTAAGAGAACAACTCCCTAAAGATCAACCCCAAAGGCAGAAATTAACATCAGTTCAATACTTAGAAAGCTATTCAACTTAACTAATTTCCAGTCAGTTTTTGATTTTCTTAACTCCATTCTTAACTTCAAAATCATTTCATTTCTATACTTTGAAAACATCCCTGGTTATATTTGGGAAACATTTCCAAAACCCATTTATATAGATTCAACGAACGTTGTACAAAACATTTGTTATAACGATAGAGTTATAGTACTTGCTTCCAAAATATTAAAAATATAACTTTGATTCTTTATTTAAATTAATAAATAATATTTAATTTATTAATTAAATAAATAATATTGATTAAAAACGGAAGGTAAATAGTACCTTCTTGAATTCGATATAATCGAATTTCACCATATAGCTCTCTTTTGAAAATCTGTATTCGATCAACGTTCCGATTATCGGAATAAATTCATTGTTTTAGGTTAACTCAGTTTCTAAATTCATTTTTTAATTTATCACTTCGAATATTTACTGATTTCCTTTTATAACCAATTTAATCTGCAAAACGTTTTCTTTTGAATAATTATACACTTTAAAACGTGAATATTATTTCTTTACCAAAAATTGACTTGTTATATCAACTCTAATCTTGAATTTTAGTTATAAATACCATTTTAGGTTCAATTCCTGTCTATTGAGTTATTTATAAATTCATATTCATATTCCACTTCATAAACTCCATTTACCAGTCAACTCCTTGTTAATTGTATAATAAGCTTACAATTAAATCTCGATTACATATTTGATTTTAAATTATTGGTTTTTAAACCAAATATTAATGTCTTGTCAATTTCCAAGTTTTAAAATCTATAATTTCTAAAATAAGTTATATTTATAATATTCGACATAGTCGACATCAAATTATAAATCCTGATGGGTTTATTTCAATTATATTTACATTTCGAACATTGAAATAAATTTCATCGTTTCCGTTTGAAACGATTATAAAATTTTCCTCTTAAAAATTCATCTTATATTTCCTAATTATTTAATAATAATTATTCCGCTTTATTTCTAAACAACGTTTATAAAACAAGTTATTATATTCTGGTCCATTTGAAATTCGATTCTATTTAAAAATAGAATTTTCCCTTTTTAAAACTTGAACCATTTTCTAATATATTTTATGGTATTATAAATACCGATTATTCATATCAATGTTATTCAAACAATAATCAATGCCAGATTATTATCACATCATATAATACAATATATGAAAAACAATAATATAATTATTGAGGAATCCAGTTGGATCCCTCCAACCTATTTCCTTGCATTCATAGATGTTAATCAACATAATAAACACCAATTTCATATAAATATGAAATATAATCGTAACAGAATTAATATTCAATCAACAGTTTTTATATATATATATATATATATATATATATAACTATATCTATAAATTCAACCAATCTAATAACAGTTCAACCAAACAACCATCACACAACATTAAGTCATCATTTATCGATATTAAATAACGTTTATAAAAATGTAAAATTGGATAGAGTTAGTGAGTTTACTGACCTTGATCGCCAATCGTTAAATAACGATTAAAGTTGGTTGATTATATCAGACGTTTAATTACACCATAAATCGAAACAATCTCCAAATGGCTCCGAACCCACTTCATAGTGTAGCCTTCTTTCGTATGGTTCCAAAGAATCAAACGGTTCGCAATTCTGATGTCATACGTACAACATATTAACATTATAAGTTTTCACACAATTTAAACATTCTAAATATTTAAATTAATTATACCTTAATCACTAATTAATCACATTTAGGCATGTTTAATCCTTCCCTACCTTTTCTCTCTTCTTCTCTGGAAACAAACCTTCCTTCACAAAAACATCACGCTTTGTTTTACTCCCCTCCATACCATATGTTCATGTCCATTTTTTTTCTTTTTCCCCTTATTATTATTATTATTATTATTATTATTATGGGCTTACCTTACTTCTCGTCCCGTTCAAAAGAAACCCACCCATATCCATGGTAAACAACATCTTCCGTCCTTTATAAAAGAAATTCTGCTCCAGCAAAAATGGCGTTGCTGAAGACTTTGAACGCCTTCTTCCTACGCCATTTTGCCACCATTTAATAAGCAGAATACGCCCTTTTCTTCTTCATCAAGATCTCCCCCTATGCATTTGTAACGACCCAGAAAATCTGAACCAATTTAAAATTTTTAAATTGGCTAAAATAATGGATTTTAAATATTTAAAATAAATATTTTAAATAAGTAAGATGAAAAGTGAGTTTGAATCGACCATTGAAAACGAATATAATTAATTATAATTATAAACAAGGCCTGAAAAGGGGCTGTAGTTTCAAAAATTGAATTCAAACTTTAACGGACTGTACCGGGTGCAAAACAATCCGGATTTTAGTGAAACCAAAAATATTTAAATCTGTTAGTGAATACCTTTCTAACGAATCTGAAAAATCGAATTTTCATAGCGGAAAGCAAAAGTTATGGCCGAATGAATTTTCAGAACGGTTGCTATGGAATTTATATAGCCCGTGAAAATGGCCATTTTGCATATGACCTCGGAATTCGACGAAACCACTTTTGTTGGATTCGGGATGTAAAGTTATTGCTAGGTTTCAAATTTCATAATTTTTGAAGCTAGTATGTGAGTGTGGCAAAAGAAAATGTGTTTTGGTCAATTACAGTTAAATTGGATCGACCAAAAATGGGCCTTTTTGCAAACGGTCTCAGAATTCGACGAAACTAGTTTTGTTGGGACCGTATCGTCAAAACATAGCTAGATTTATTTTTCTGGAATTTTTCGAATCAGTTTGTGGCCCTGGCAAATTGAAATGTACGTTCAAATTAAATATTGAATGTTTTATATTTTGATTTGAATGGAAATTGACTGAAACAGTCGAATGGGCCTACGAAACATATCCCATTGTGTTCGGAATGGGGGTAAAACGCTAGGGACGACAGTCGTTGGGTTTGGATTGGGGTTCGCGAGAGGCAAGGGGTATTTTCGGATTTTTAAAACTTTATAAATAAATAAAATGATTGGGCCACGTCAGGACGCACCCCCCCCCCCCCCCCCGATTTTCTCTCTCCCCGACTCGAGCAATGGCGGAAATTAGCCGCTCCCTTCTCTCCTCTTTTTCTTCTGATCCGCTCAATGAAATCCAATGCCACAGTTGAGGTTTTTGTAGTACTTATCGTGATCTTCAAATCCATATAAGTATTGGATTTTTTCGTGGCCTATAGAGGGAGAACCACCCTCGAGAAGTTCGGCCGTTCGCACCCCGATTCCGCCGCCTGGGGACCACCGAGCTCGACCTCCTCCCTGGCGCACGTGCGCCTCTCCTAGCCCGACAAGGTGGCGCTGGCCGATCGAAGCAACAATCAACGGATTGCCTGAAAGATCGAAACCTAGTTTTGAAGATTCTGAAAGGTAATCGGCTGTTAATTATTTGACTGATTTCGACAGTTTAAAACCGTTGCAAACTTTAAAAAATCATATCTTTTTGCTATGTTAACGAAATTCGATGAAACAGGAAACATCGTGACCGTGTGGACGTCTTCTACATTTTAGAAGAGACCGCATATTTTTCTGAGCCTTCTGCTATTTTTGGTGGAGTGGAACCCAATGTGAGATTTCTAATTTAAAAATAATATGGAAAACGACGATGTATAAATTATATAGTAGATGTATGAGTTATATAAACGTTGTACACCTCATGTATAAGCATTGTATAAGTTGTATGTTCGATGTATAAGTTATATATGCGTTGTAAAAATTATATATGTGTTGAAATAAAAGTGAATTGCTATATATAAATATATATATATATATATACGCCCCTCGTCCACAAACCATGGACGATATTTATTGATTGTGATTGGTGTGAAGATTGATTGATAGCGAATGATTGTTTGAGATTGTTTTGTGGTTGATATTGATTGATTGTGGTTGAAAAATACCCATTTGTGGTTGAGAAATATTTGGTTGAAACCACATAGGATTAGTTTGTGGAAATGAAATAAATATATACATGCCGCATGCGTGCGAACTAGATGCATGATCCCCATTGTCAAAAACCGCGAGGTTTTAAGGTAGAGCGAGGAGCCGTACTAGGGACGGTCCCGGTTTTAACTACCCTGCCGTTATGCTGCCGAAATTTTGAATAATATTCGTGTGTTTGAATTATTTTCATCTGCTTAAACTATATTTATTCATTGAATAGAAAACCTTCATGTGTTGAATTGATATTCATTCGTTGATTAGAAATTCATGTGTTGAATGGTATTCGCGTTTTAAATATAAAAATCACATTTTTATCTATATATAGAAACTATAGAAAACCTTCATGTGTTGAATTGATATTCATTCGTTGATTAGAAATTCATGTGTTGAATGGTATTCGCGTTTTAAATATAAAAATCACTTTTTTATCTATATATAGAAACTATAGAAAACCTTCATGTGTTGAATCGATATTCATTCGATGATTAGAAATTCATGTGTTGAATGGTATTCATATTTTGAAATAAATTGTTTGATAATAAAAATCACCTTTTATCGACTATATGAACTGTGTAAAATAATCTCGTTTTAAAAGAAATTGTTTTATAAGAAAAATCCTATTTTTATCACCAATATGAAATATATAAAATAATAGTGTTTTGAAATGAGTTGTTTTACAATAAAAATCACATTTTTATTATATGCGTAAATCGTTGAAATGTGAAGTGTTAAAAATAGCCACTTGTTCAAATAAATATATATGAGTTGAAATATTCATTAATTAGCTGATGATATGATTTGTACCTATGTATGTAACATTAGAATGAATGGTGTTTTTAAACCAAATAGAAATCAAATATGAAGTTGAATAGAAAAGGATAAATGATAAGAACTATATATATGTACATGCATATTCATTGAACAGGTTATAACAAAGGGGCTAGAGAAGAGGAATAAAATTTTGTGCCCGACAAATAGGTACACATTTACTATTTTGTTTGGGTGATGATTTTATGAGCCTGTTGGCTAGCCGCTTGGCTTTTTCTTTTTCTTTTTGAGATTAGAAGGATCGGGGAAGCTATTTGAGATTTCCCGATGCTCCCGGTGCAGGGGAGGTTATGGCGAAATTTTCCAAAATTTTAAGGTGTTAGTGAAATATTTGAAGTGGAAACGATATTGAAATCATTGAATGAACTATATTTATATAAATATATAAATATAAATAAAATTAAAACGAAACGTAGTCGTGCAGTTCGCATTTTGAAACCGTGATTTCAAACAACTAATGCGGGAAATCCGACCATTGGATTTTCCCGAAACCTCAACCGTCGGGTTCGCCTTGGAAATCTCTTCCCAACGGCACCAACCTTGTAAAAATCCAACGGTTGGATTGTCTGGAATGTTTAAATCAAATCTGATGAAAAACAGCGCCAGAAGCGATTATATTTATATATATAAATATAATTATATATTTAATCGAATAACGACGCTACAGTTCGTATTTTGAAATCGAAAATTCAAACGATTGTACCGGGAGATCCGACAGTCGAATTTTCCCGAAACTGGAACCGTTGGATTCATTTTGAAAAGACCTTTCTAATGATGTAAATTTTATGAGAATCCAACGGTTAGATTTTCAGATATGTGTAAATCAAATCTGAAGAAAAACAGCGCCACGGCCGCGTTATGGCCCGAAGCGTCGTTTTGAATAAATTGGCTATTTTAAAATAAATAAAAATAGCGATAAATCGTCATAAAATATCATAAACAATATGGAATGGAAATAAACTGAATTTTCTCGATTTATGTTGTATTTGATGGCTGTATGTGTTTGTGGTGAAAATTACATTAAAGAACAAAATTGTTGTTGTCGAATAATTTAACCATTGAAATAAATTGATTTGAAATTCTAAATATACGTGAATTATTTGAAAAGGCCGAGTTAATTCTCATTTCAAATAATCGACCGACGATTGAAATTTGAAGATGAAGACGATTGTCGAAGACCGGAGATCTTCACCACGTTTGGATGGTAACTGAGGTCCTGATTGGGAGGCATCCCGAAATATGGATAATGAGTGGTGATCGTCCAGACGTACGTGGTGATCGAAGGGTTTGCGAGGTATTTAGTGCCTCTGGTTTCGTTCAGACCCAGAACGGACTTGTAAATGGACTGTGTGTCTGACATTGGATTTTATTCTGTGTCGATTGATCTCTATTAAATATACATCTGTTTGGCGGCGGAGAATTTATTCTTTTGCTTAATGCCCTTCTCTGAGACGCACGAGCTCAGAGGTTGTATATCGATGGACATCAGTCACATGGCATGAATTGCCTGTGTGGCATGCTAAGATGCAGTGATCAGGGCTTCTGTTGAAAAGCAAAGTCTTGTGGTGATGATCAAAGCGCCGCCTGTGTGGTGTAGCTTTGTGTATAACGTGAAATCGCGAGCCTCACACCCCGGTATGAACCAGAAACGGGAGAAGGACCTCAGGGAGGGCATGCGGTTCTTTCTAGCTAGGGTGGTGTCAGTGACCTACTAGCCCTGACATTTATATACTTTTCACCTATGTGGTTGTTGCTGTTGCGAGGCGCCTCGGTTTGATCTAACGATCCGGGTCCGATGGAGTCATTCGTTGGCTCGTTTACGCCCCAAAGGGCGGGGAAACGTATTGTTCAGGCATAATAATCCACATCGGTGGATCGACCCTGACGATCTAAAGGGTTGATGCGTTCTGATCCTGTGGCTCGGGCTAGAGAGTCACGAATTCGGTAAGGACTATCTTTTGCCTTGGTTCATGACGGAAATCCAATTTCCAAATACGTGATTGTGCGGTTTTGATTGTGTATATATATGGCGACATGATATATGGTACCCATGCCGTCTATGATTGATAGTTATGATTTGAAATTGTTTTCAAAACATATAAACACTAGCAATAATATCAAATGCCTTTGTTTTTATTCGTATCAAGCATATTTTGGCCGTTATAAGGTTAAACTCTATCCTCTGGTTTGCGTTGCATTGTGTGATGGGAACTGAGTCTTATAATGGCTTCATTTTTATAAAAAGCATAGCGATGTTTAAAATAATGATTTGTTTTTAAAGCACTGGCAATCCAATGGAGTAAACCCGTTCCACGAAAGTGGCGTGGTCCTGTGATTAGCCATATTATATATGTGTTGAATAGATTTCTCATACCAGTCCCATGACTGACTCGTAGTTTGTTTCACTTTCAAACTCGGGTGCCCCTTTTTCTACACGGGCAGCTTTGTATTCAGGTTTAGCTGGTTCTTTCTGGATAGCTGGAGCTGAAGATGGATTCTATCATTTATCTCTTTTTATGTTGTTCAGCTCCTATTGTACATATTTTGTTTGTTTTCCGTTGTAGACATTTATGTATAGCTGAACTGTATTTGTTCTAAGGAAGATCCTGTATACTGTGTAACTCTGATGATTACTCTATCCAGTATATTCTATTGTTCATTATCTGGTGTATTTATTTAATTTTGTTCTGCTATTATCTGTTTCTGTGTTATATTCCAAAGATAACCCTTGTCTCCGTCAGAAACGGGATTTGGGGTCGTCTCAGCATTACCGTAGCCTTTAACCCATTAAACTCTCCGCTTCTTCATCCCGTTTGCTTACGTCAGAATGAACATTTCTCTAGTAACGCCATTTCATGGCCTTCACAACTTCTTGGAACCTCCCCCCGTTCTCTCTTTCTCCCTATCGCCACTGAAATGCCAACCTCTATTGTTGATCACCATTTCCGCCAACTCCTTCTTGTTAATCCAAAACCGACCCAACATCCCTATGAAGAACCCATAACGGCACCACCTTCCAATATCATGAACACTATATTTTTTCTTTTCCTTTAGTTGGACCTTATTTTATTACGCCGGCCCATCTCCTAACATATGTACCCAAACCCGCATGTACTCTTATTCCCTCCTTATAGCAAGACCATTCAAAACCAAAAGCCATGGCCGCAATTTAAAGCACCCCCACTCTAACATATACATTGCTTTCAAATTTATCCACACCGTTCTTTCCATAATCTCATAATCTCGGAGCAGTCTTGCCCAACTCGAACGCCCAGGAGGATTTGCGACTTTCAGCACTGAGAACCATTTTCTTTTTATTTACATGCTTGCCTTTACGTGGGTAAACACCCATTATCCTTTTCATAATGCACGCAGTTCACTCATCCCGTATATACACTCACAACAAGGCATTTTTTGCCCACGTCTCTAGCTCCCATCCCACTGTTTCTCTCCACTCTAACTTGCTTCAGCCAGTCTTCGATTGCCATAATACTCATCTTCTCCCACATTCTTGTTTCACGTTACAGTCCCTTTTCATTTACCACCAAAGTGCAGTTTTTCCCGTCTTCACTGAATCCATGCAGTACTGTTACTTCGCTGTTTCCATGTTTCATCTGCATCTCGTGTGCTCCCATCACTCGAACGCAAAAATAAAGGTTTGGCTAGTTAATAGTTGAGTATATTGTTTTACTTAAGAAATTTCTAGAGGAGGATTGCGTTTAGCTAAATTCTGGAAAACCATTAAAACAACAACTCGCATTGGGGTGCGTGTGTATATATATATATTGCTATACTTAGTGGCTAAGGAAGTATACTTAATGGCTAAGGAAGGAGGACACTTTAATAAACGAAAGCATACGGCATATGCGGGGAAGGACACTGATGAGTGGACGTGAATGAATATATTTATATAAAATCATTTTACTTCATAAGTAAGTAATAGGGTACCCCATCTCATAAAACTCCATTCGTTTACATACTGCTAATGATAAAAATAAAAATACGGTCGTGATGAGCAATGTGTCACGATCCCAAAAGTATAATAAAATAGACAAGATATCTTATTCTGTGAAGTTCCAAAAATACTATTAGGGTGTAAAACACTTCAAATAAAAAGTTTCTTATTTTCCAAAATAAAAATTACAGAAAAATTCTATAAATTAAATTAAGTATACATCTTCAAAATATTATCCAAATATGAAACCAATATTTAATTATATTAAATAAACCTTATGGCTTCTAAACGATTCCATAACGACTATTTGAAAATTTGATTTGGACATATACTTACAATCTATACGATGAAATCTCGATTTTTCACTTCCATTAGAAAATTACAGTTAATTAGATTCGAATGTTTCTTGTTTCTAAGAAATCCAGCTTATAACGAATTCTATACACCCAGTTGAAGTTCAAAACTCAATATTACGAACTACCGCGATGTCACAAGCTCGTTCTAAATTATATTATAATTAATACATTCAACTGTCGTTTAAAATAATATATTCATTATTATAACTCGAATATAAACTTAATTAAATATCATATATTATCCAAATTACAAAATATTGCAAATCCAACCATTTTTGACTGTTTCAAAAATAATTATATTTTCTAATTATTACTATTAATTAAATATTCAAAATAATTAAATTCAAACTATTTAAATTACCAAACCAATATATTATAATAATTAAATAAATCAATTATTAAATCGCTAAAAAAATCCAGGATGTTACAATTCTTGAGACGGTATGAAACCCAGAAATTATTTCCTTCCAATAAAAACTCCTTTGGCTCTATGTATTTGTGTATACATCTCCTTCCTTGTATACATGATGTTTGCTAAATGTGACATGTTGTTTTCCCGAAATCTTGCCTGATTTATGTTTCCAATTTTCTTGACGATTCATTTGAACTTGGACACTTTCTGAGCCACTTTGAACTTTGGTAAATTGAAAACAATATTTGATTGCCTAAAATAAATTCTTGCTAGTAAATACATTTCCATATGTTAAAAATAGTGAATGAAAAAAAGAATACTTGCCATTGTGTGGTCTTCCTTGTACTTGTCATTTGTAAACAATGTCATCATGTACACTTGCCTGAACAAGTACTTGAGGCATTTTACAATGATGTAGTCCATACCTTAAAACTGTTGCACCACACCTTATTGTTGTCTAGCTTGTATGCTTTACACTTTGATTTGATATGTTCTTATTTGTATTGTTGATCTGTTCTTAACCACACAGACATGTGTTGAGTCCCCTCTTGTACATGTTGGACCTCTCTGTTGTGTCACATATGAGTCTTGAGTATGTTGTTTCAACCTGAAATATGAAATTGTGCCTGCTTATGCACGATGGCCATTTGGTTTTCACCATATTGTTTTGAACTTGACTGACTAGTTCATTTGAGCTTCATACCCAGATTGAACCAAACATGCACCATTTTGAGATGCATGAAGTAGACTCGACCAAATTAAGAGCTGGCTTGTATACTTGAACTTGAAATGTTGACTGTCTTGTATTTGCATTTGTATACTTGCATGAGCTTAACCATGTTGCATTGGTTGAACATTTTTGTTGTGTGCAAATGAAACTGCCATGTTCATGCTTATATACATGCTTTGTTTTCCTATGCACAAAATATTCTTCATGCTCGACTCGACTTGTCTTGCAATATGCTCGACCATATTGAGATATACTAAGTTGTTTTCATGTTCATGTAGATTTCGCCACTGTATATATATTATAGTGTATGAATATATACATGTGTGTGTAAAGCTTCATTTATGAGCTTGAAAACTGCTCAGCCATTCCTTGTATGCGTCATTGTAACGTCCCGTATTTTTACGGTATAATAATTAATTATTTTAATTATTTAAAAAGTGATTTATAGATTTAAATGGTTATTTAATTAAATAATATGGAATATTTAATTAATATTTATAATATAAAAATATATTATAACTCCGAAATAATCGAAAATAGCTGAATTCACAATACAGTGTGAATTGGATCATATATAAGGTAGAATACAGTTTAGAATTGAATTTGAAAAACAAAAATATTATTTAAACGACGGTTAAACGTATAATTATATTATAATTATAATCGAGCTCGAAATGGCGCGGCAGTTCGTAATTTGGCGATTCGAACTTTAAACGAATATACAGAATCCGTTTTAAGTCGGATTTCTGTGAAACAAGAAATTTTTGGAGTTGGTGAAGTATATTTTTCTAATGGAAGAGAAAAATCGGGATTTCGTCGTGTAGATTTTGATTTATGTTCAAATCAAATTTTCGAAAAGTCGCTATGGAATTCCTTTATAATTTTATAACGATTTATTTATATTTTAAATGGATTTTCAATATAAATTGAATACTGATTTAACATTGGATTTGAAATATCAAGTTATAAATTCAGATAGAAATTGTTTGGAGCTGTATGGTATTCCACTATGAATATATACGGTGATATTTAATTATAAATATTTAATTTAATTATTTTTAAATATATTTATATTTAAATGGGTTTATTTAGAGCTTTAAAAATAGACAGTTTTGCAAACGAACTAATTTTGTTTGATCTAGAATATTAAATTATTGTTACATTTCAATTTTCGTAATTTTTGGAGTCCTTATGTGGCTGTACAGGATTTTAATGTGAAAAAAAGTCAATAATCTGACTTTAAAAATACATTGTGTGAGCGAACGGACTCGGAATTTGATGAAATAAGTTTCGTTGGGTCCGTAATGTCAAACTGTAGCTGCATGCCCATTTTCATGATATTTGCGTATCATATGTGATCATAGGAATTTTTAACGATAAATATAAATAGCGGTTGATTAAAACTGAATATTTAAATCGAATATTAAAATATTAAAATTCTCCTGTAAATATCCAAAAATCATCCTAACCCTAAACACTTATTCACCGTGGTCAATACTTCGGTGCCGCCACTTAATTCTTCTTCAACCTAAAAACCGTAAATTTGAAATTCCATAGAAATTTAAAGAAAAATCCGTAATCTGCAAAATATGTATATTCGAACTCGTGTAAGGAGGCTCTTCAAACTAGTATAGGTGCTAAGCAGTTCGACTATATCCGTAAATCATTGGTTTCATTCAGCGAAATTTAGGGTTACAGCTTGTTTTAATTCGAAGCAGCATTAGTTCAA
Source organism: Allium sativum (assembly GCA_030737875.1). Taxonomy (NCBI): domain Eukaryota; kingdom Viridiplantae; phylum Streptophyta; class Magnoliopsida; order Asparagales; family Amaryllidaceae; genus Allium; species Allium sativum. Next base: position 963,889,617 of record CM060910.1, on the reverse strand, counting down.
ACGAGATTTGTTTTTGGATTTATGGGTAGGAGTCGCACCTGCATGTAATTTCTAAGGGTAATCGGTGGCAAAAAGTGATGCAACAGTCACTGGGATGGCACGATACAGTTGACAACAGGGTGGATAGGGTGGCTTTCGAGTTTGATTTATTGCAGAAGAGGGTGTGGAGTTTTCAAAGGAGATACTTTTGGTGAGGTTTGTTGTTCGTTTTGTGGAATATACAGGACGCAGGGAGGAGAGAGAAATATCGCGGGTTAGGCTGATGAATGGAAATCAGTACGGGTGCTAGTGGATTGAAATGGTGGTGTTGCGAGTGAATTTGAACAAGATGATGTTTGGTAGTTTAGTGGGACTATTTCGTGAAGAAGTAGAAGGGAGGAGGTTTAAAAAGCGGAAATGGAGGAGTGGAAATACAAAGGATGATGGATTGAGGAAGAAGGGTCCTGTACGTGAGCGGGTTGAGGGGTGTTGGGCCAACAAAGAAGGTTGAGCCCAAATCTAAAATGAATTAAGTATGTTTTAATTTAAAGTAGTGTACAAACTTCTTAACATCGTAATTTTACCATACGTTACAAGAATTCTGAACGGTCAGATCCGTTAGGATCGTATGGACAGCGGCTACACAATGGAACTAACTGGAAGTGAATTGGAGCTCGCTACAATTTATAGCGAAATAAATTGTCTGATCTAAATCAACGACAGTTATCGTTACTTAACGATGATCGTCCAATGTGAGAATCTCACTAACTCTGCACAGTTTATATTTTTATAAATAAAATCTAGTATTGATAAATGATGATTGATTGTTGTGTGTTGATTGTTTGCTTGAATTGCTGATGTAGTGATAGGAATTATAGATAACGATATATATATAAATCGTTAATCAAATATTGATTTTGTTTATCAGAATATTTCATATCGAAATGAAATCGATGTTATTATATTGTTTAACATCTGTGGATGCAGGGAAACAAGTTGGAGGAATCCAACTGGATTCCTCAACATTTATTTTAAAGTTTTCATATATTATGATATATGATGTGATATATAATCTGTTATTGATTATGTATGTTAGAATGATCTTGATCATTGTTATTTGGTATTTTAAATACCATATGAAATACTGAATGTAAAAAGGAAAATTTCAAAGTGAATATTGAAAATGAAATATTTATATAAAATGAATAGGATTATATAAAAGGATTTATATAAAATAAATAGATTCATTTAAAATGATTTATATAAAATAAATAGAATTATATAAAGGGAATTTTCAAAGTGATATTATAAAAGGGAATATTTATATGAAATAAATATGTTATTGACAAGGGAAATATTTATATGAATTAAATATGATATTGAAAAGGGAAATATTTATATGAAATAAACAGGATATTGAAAAGTAATTATTTGGAAAAAAAACAAATAGAGTTATATAAAGAATTATTATTCACATTCTATGTGAAAAAATAGATTTAAGTAAATATTTTGCAAATAAAATATTATAAAGGAATTTGGGGTTTGAAGTAGGAATTTAAATGGAATTACTGAAATTAGAAACAAATTGGAAATTAGTTGAGTCGAATGGGTTTCTAGGTATCGATCTGATGTTGGTTTTGTCCTTTGGGGCTAATACGTAGGGGGTTGTTCTCTTACTAGTTTACAGTTAGAGACTAATATATGTGAGAAGACAGTGATGCGTGAATCAGAAATGGAAACGTTTTCCAAAGTTAATAATGTACATTTCTAAAATTAGAAAATAAGGATTTGATGAATATATGGAAACGATAAATGGGGAAATGAATAAATGTTGACTGATGATTGATCGATAGAATTTCCATCTGGAAGTAATATCATTGTTTGCGCACATGTTTTTCTTTGATAGTTAAATCACCGACTATCAAAGTTTTTGACCATTTTTCCGTCGTCAATACGGAGGGACCGGGATCACATTCATTATCTGAAAACCACCCTGTATGAGCATTAGCGTTGCAATCAAATATGATGAAGATAACTGAAGACGGAGTTATACAAGGGCTGTCCTGTTTATAGAATATAACCTTTGACCTGTCCAGTCCCAGGACGACCTGTATGGAAGAATATCTGACGGGGTATATATTTAATAGATCGCATAAGTTGATCTCTTCAAACGTATTTATGTTTGGTAGCATAGGAATTCGTTTCACTTAGCTGTTTACCCGTGGTATGTTTTGAAAAATCAATTTGTGATTTGGCGGGTATGACGATGTGACATTCAAAGTGAAGGAAGGCGTGGTTTGTAAAAGGATATGTTATGGCCTCTAGCCTCAAAACCGAGAATTGTATAAAATCGGGTAGGTCGCATGGCTAAGTGGTTAGCTACCAATTAAGGTGCATTGTCATCTGATCTAGAGAAATTCCATTTACTTCTATAATCTATTTCGATGTGGTCCCATTCGGGAAATAGTTACTGATCCCAACCGTTGGTGATAATACATTTGGTACACTCAAGCGAAATGAGTGACATGTCACGTTTAGCCTGGGTTGCAAGATGTTCTTGTTAAACCCGGTGTATTCCTCTCTAGAGATACACTGTCAGAAGGTGGTCCCATACCTTGCCAGTTGGAATTTATTAACCAATAAGCACCCGCAGTTTTTGATTATATATTATGTATGTAGAACGTGAGATGAAAGCGTTCTGCTAGTTGATTATTTAGTTGTGATTGATAGACACTATTATAATGTCAAATGAGTTTGATATAAAGTTTATCATTTCGTTCAAAAAAAATTGAAATGTCGAATCATGTGTTTTGGATTCTCATAAGGGAAAAACCCGTTCCGTGTTATACGGCGTGGTCTTATGAGATATCATTTATTTTATCAAAATATTATAAATTGTTTTACTCACACCAGTCCCATGACTGACCCGGAGTTTATTTTGTTTTGTTTTACCCTAAACTCTTGGGTGCCCAAATTTGTACGGGCAGTCAAGTAGTTAGGTTTTACAGATGTACTTGGAAAGCTTGTAGCAGGAGGCTTCAGGATTATATAGCTATTGTTTATTCCGCTGTGTTGTAAGTGTTGTACTGTGATAATGTTACTGCATACATATACTGATTTTATTTCAAAGATATGTTATCTATATATGTTATTCGTTCCGCTGTGAGATTAGTGTTACTCTGATGTTGTTGTTTGTTCTTCTTCTTCTATTCTAATTTTCTATCTTATCTATTTCTCACCCTCTAACTTCTTTCATTAATTATCTGGTACTTCCGATGCTTGGATGGTCGACATTGAGTTTATGTTGATAACCAGGATCGCGAAAACCCGGGTTGTTACAATGGTATCAGAGCTTAAGGTTTAGTAATTACCTTGGCTCTATGGCATAACTCAGTAGAGATGGGGTTAGTAATACTCTAGATTGAGTTGAGTATATATATACGAGAGAACGTATTTGTAGATTTTATAGAAAATGTTTTATATTGTGGAGATTTATTGGTTGAGTTGCCTATAAGTTCTGATCGATCAGTTTGATCCACTGTATCCGTAGGAGTTTCCGAACACTCGAATACGATGAACCGACATGGTATGTTTTGAACGGAGGGTAAATGAAATAATTTTACCCAAATATATTTTGATATGAAAGAATTGGAATTTTTATAATATACTGGATGTGTTCGTTGTTATTATAATCGAATGAGACTATAATTGGAATGGTTATATAAATAGCCAATCAGAATTCATATAAGTGTAATATATGAAATCTGATGAATTAAAATCAGAATTTGGAATTAAAATTCCGAAAATATGAAAAGTGTTTGTAAATGGAATTGAATTAAGTATAAGAGAATTTTAAAATCCTGGGACATTTTAGAAATGTTTTCCCAAGCATTGGGGATAGTATTTTGAAATAGATTTCAAAATGGAAGTATTTAGAAATGGTTTTAAAAGTGATATAGTATTGAACTCACTTCGATAGCTGGGAAATAACCTTGACGATGAATCGCGACATCATTAGTGTTCATTTTTGAGTTGTAAGTGATAGATTACTACAAAAGTTTTTGTTTTTAAATTGTTTTGTGAAAAGCAAGTTGTTTTGAATCCTGAAAGAGGATATCTGGTTTTAGAAAAGCTAAACTATTTGAAAATCCTTAGGGAAGATTGTTTGAATTAAAACAAATTAAAGTAGAATTTGTAAAAGCAAATAGAAACTGAATTGAAACCAGTTAAGGGGAAAATGAATTAAGATAGAAAATATCGAATTAGATTGGATTGGAGATAATCTGAAACGAAATTGGACTGGTAAGTTAAGAGTTGAAATAAAAAATGGAATCTGAATTAAGAATAGAATTTGGCTTGAGTATAACCGAATGATTGGGATGACATTGGTATATGCAGAATTGGTAACAGATGTAAAGGATGTATTGATATGCCCGACAAAAAGGTACCAGTTCATATTTATATTGGGTATGAGGTTTTTATGAGCCGGATTGGCAAGCCGCTTGGATGTTTGATTTTCTTCTGGGTTGAAGAAGGCCTAGAGAAGCGAGTTAGAGTTTGAGCTATTAACCAATACAAAGGAGGTGCTGGCAAAATTTTTCAAAAAGTTAAGGTGTTAGAAAATTTTCAGGATTTTTGAAAATTTTCGTTAGTAGGAATGAATAAATATTTAATTAAAATTAAATTGGTTCAGTTGAAACAGGAGTTAAGAAGTGAATATGTAAATTTTACCTAGTTAATAGGGTTTGTTTTCTACCTTAGCAATTTCGAGGACGAAATTATTTTAAGGGGGAAGAATGTAACATCCCGTATTTTTACGGTATAATAATTAATTTATTTAATTATTTAAAAAGTGATTTATAGATTTAAATGGTTATTTAATTAAATTATATGGAATATTTAATTAATATTTATAATATAAAAATATAGTATAATTCTGAAATATTCGAAAATAGCTGAATTCACAATACAGTATTAATTCGATCATATATAAGGTAAAATACAATTTAGAATTGAATTTGAATAATGAATATATTATTTAAACGTTGGTTGAACATATAATTATATTATAATTATAATCGAGCTCGAAATGGCGCGGCAGTTCGTAATTTGGCTATTCGAACTTTAAACGAATATACAAAATCCGTTTCAATTCGGATTTCTGTGAAACAAGAAACGTTCGTAGCTGGTGAAGTATATTTTTCTAATGGATGAGAGAAATCGGGATTTCATCGTGTAGATTTTGATTTATGATCAAATCAAATTTTCGAAAAGTCGCTATGGAATTCCTTTATAATTTTATAACGATTTATTTATTTTTTAAATGGATTTTCAATATAAATTGAATATTGATTTAACACTGGATTCGAAATATCGAGTTATAAATTCAGATAGAAATATTTTGGAGCTGTATGGTATTGCACTGTGATATATACGATGATATAAATTTATAAACATTTAATTTAATTATTTTTAAATATATTTATATTTAAATGGGTTTATTTAGAGCTTTAAAAATATACAGTTTTGCAAACAACCTCCGTTTTCGACGAAACTAATTTTGTTGGATACAGAATATTAAATTATTGTTACATTTCCATTTTCGTAATTTTTAGAGTCCTTATGTGGTCATAAGGATTTTAATGTGAAAAACAATCGATAATCTGACTTTAAAAATACGATGTGTAAGCAAATGGACTCGGAATTCGACGAAACAAGTTTCGTTGGGTCCGTAATGTCAAATTGTAGCTACATGCCCATTTTCATGATATTTGGGTGTAATATGTGATCATAGTAATTTTTAATGATAAATATAAATGGCGGTTGATTAAAAATGAATATTTAAATCGAATATTAAAATATTTAAAATCTCCTATAAAATTCCTAAAATCATCCTAACCCTAAACATTTATTCATGGTTGTCAATTTTAGTGCCGCCACTTAATTCTTCCTCAACCTAAAAACCGTTAATTTGAAATTCAATAAAAATTCAAAGAAAAAACCGTAATTTGCAAAATATATATTCGAACTCGTGTAAGGAGGCTCTTCAAACTAGTGTGGGTTTAAGCAGCTAGACTATATCTATAAATCGTTGATTTCATTCAGCGAAAGCTACGGTTACGGCTTGTTTTAAATCGAAGCCGCATTGGTTCAAACAAGATTTGTTTTTGGATTTATGGGTAGGAGTCGCATCTGCGTGCAATTTCTGAGGGTAATCGGTGGCAAATGGTGACGCAACAGTCACTGGGATGGCGCGTACAGTTGATGATGAGGTGGATAGGGTGGCTTTCGAGTTTGATTGAATGGAGAGAAGGGTGTGGAGTTTTCAAAGGAGATATTGTCGGTGAGGTTTGTTGTTCGTTTTGTGGAATATATAGGACGCAGGGAGGTGAGAGAAATGTCGTGGGTTGGGCTGATGAACGGAGACCAGAATGGGTGCTAGTGGATTGAAATGGTGGTGTTGCGAGTGAGAATTTGAACAAGATGATGTTTGGTAGTTTAGTTGGACTATTTCGTGAAGATGTGGAAGGGAGGAGGTTTAAAGAGTGAAAACGGAGGAGTGGAAATACAGAGGACGATGGATTGAGGAAGAAGGGTCCTGTACATGAGCGGGTTGAGGGTTGTTGGGCCGACAAAGAAGGTTGAGCCCAAATCCAAAATGAATTAAGTATGTTATTGTAATTACCCGGAAATTCTGAACCAGTTTAAAATTTTTATTTTGGCAATTTTGACGAATTTTGAACATTTAAAATAGATTATTTTAAATAAAATCGACCAGAAATTTATTTTGAATATATTTAGAACGTATATATTATATACGTCGTCGTTAGAATATAAATATTTATATATAATTATAAATAGAATTGAAAATGGCGCGGTAGTTCGATAATTCGATTTCAAACTTCAATTGAATGTACCGGGTGCAAAACAATCCGGATTTTAGTGAAACCAAAAACATTAGGATCTAATTGATAATATCTTTTCAACGAATCCGAAAAATCAAAATTTCATAGCGGGAATCAAAAGATATGTCCAGTTGAAAATTCTGAATAGTCGCTATGGAATCTAGGCCTTTAAAAATAGACATTTTGCAAACGACCTCGGATTTCGACGAAAGCACTTTTGTTGGGTCCGTGGTGTCAGATTATTGCTAGGTTTCAAATTTCATAATTTTTCGAATCAATATGTGAGCGTGGCAAAGGAAAACGCGTTTGACCAATTTCAGTTGATTTTAATCGACTGGAAAATGGCCATTTTTCCAACGGTCTCAGAATTCGACGAAACTAGTTTTGTTAGGACCGTATCGTCAATACGAAGCTAGAAAATATTTTCGAGAATTTTTAGAGTTAGTATGTGACCCCAGTAAATTGAAATGCGCGTTCAAATTCAATATATAGATTTATATGTTGATTTTTAACGGAAACTGATCGAAACGATCGAATCAGCTTGCGATACATATCCCATTGTGTTCGGAATGGGGGTAATTAGCTATGGGCGACAGGCGGTGGGCCTCGTTTTGAGGTCGAAAATAAAAGTTACTTTTTGATGGAAATTTAAAATAATATAATATATATATATATGTATATTTCCCCTTTATACCCGTACCCCCCCATTTCATTTCTTCTTTCAGAAAAAGAAAAGAAAAAAAAGGGAATCGAAGCCGCCACTATCCAGGCGATCGTCGCCGCCGCTCCGGAGCCGCCAACCGCCGATGGAGCTCCGCCCTACCTCCCAATCTTCGTCGCGACCCTTTCCTCCACTCCCTCCTGCCATTCGACGTCCAACCCACCCCACCCCCCCCCCCCAAATCACCGAAGCCGCCAGTCAATCCCCACTACCACCGCACTGCTGGCGATGGTGCCGCCACGCACGAGCCCTAGCGTCGGACCCACTCCTCTCGCGTTCTCCCTCCCCCTCTGGCTACCTGCGAATCGAACCCCCCATAAAAACCCGAAGACCGTTGCCTGCTCCGCCTGCCACCACCGGCGAACTCCAGCGCCCTTCCCCGTCCCTCTACACCTCCGACAGTGAGTCCTCTAATTTTTATTTATTTATTTTATTCTATGTTTATTTGTTTTCAGTTTTCACTTATAAGAAAAAAAAATATGACTTCTGCTATTAAGAATGATATGATTTTATATAGGAAAATTTAAATTTTTATAAAGCAAAAAGAAAGAATTTTTATAAAGTAGAGGTATTAAAAATGTGATTTTTATAATGATATTTTTATAAAGGCGAAATCTATATTTTATAAAGGCGAAATCTATATTTTATAAAGGTGAAATCTATATTTTTGAAATGGAATTTTTATCTATATGACATCGAAGTAAAAATTCGATTTTTATATATTGAATAACGAAGAAAAAAAATTCCAGTTTTATATATTGAATAGCGTAGTAAAAATTCGACTTTTATATATTGAATAACGAAGTAAAAATTCGATTTTTAAATGTATGAAGCGATTATAAAAATATGATTTTTGAATTGAAAGTGAACAAATAAAAATGTGATTTTTATTTCAAAGACATCAAAATATAAAAATGAGTGATTTTTATATATGTAGTGGCTACGAGCAAATGAAGGTGACAAAAAGGCGAGAACGACGAAGATTTCTATAAATGAAGAGTTGTGATATTGGATAGCTATCTGTGAGAATTTCTCACCTTTAAATTTCTTTTTCTAGTTATATATATATACTAGGATGCAGACGGTGCTTAGTAGCACCCGACACAATCGTCCACAGACCATGGACTTGTTTGTTTGGTTGCATAGATTAGTTAGATGATTTGTTTTGAATTTGGTTGTTTGGTGAATTTGATTGATGTGTGAATGGCGTGGGCCTTCACTAGATCGGGGATAAGGCTAGGCCTTGTCCCGTTTCTAGTATCGTGTCGTTATGCCGCCGAAATTTTCTAAAATATATTAGAAAAATAAAAATATCATTTTTATTGTGTAAATGAACTGAATAGAAATTCACGTGTAATAATAAAATGTTTTATCGTTAAAAATATAATTTTTAGCGTGAATGTGAATAAATAAATATTTATAAACAAATCGACCGATTTGTTTATATACACTGATTTGACTGACATTGATTGGGTCGATAAATTTTACATATCGCCCAACAGCACAAATAAAATCTGTGTTTGATTGTTTGAAACCCCACACGGGTGTTGGGATGAAATTTGAAGTTCACTCATCCTGATTGATTAAATATGTCGATCGATTGATTGACAGGCTGTTATAAGCGTTAGATATCTATATTTGATGCTTATACAGTGTAGTGCACTTTGGTTGATGATTGATTATTTTTCAATGCTATTATATACGTGTGATGTATGAAAATCCATATAATTAACATTATATGGTGATTGATTGGGCCTCATTCCAATTTAGAAAATAAAGATTTATATAAAATGAATGTTCATGTGTTGACAGTACTCATCCATTGAGATTAGTCATGTGTTGAACGAAATATTTTTGTAATAAAATTTACATCTTTATCAATATAATATAAAGGTTCATGTGTTGACAGTACTCATCCATTGAGATTAGTCATGTGTTGAACGAAATATTTTTATAATAGAATTTACATCTTTATCAATATAATATAAAGGTTCATGTGTTGACAGTACTCATCCATTGAGATTAGTCGTGTGTTGAACGAAATATTTTTATAATAAAATTTACATCTTTATCAATATAATATAAAGGTTCATGTGTTGACCGTACTCATCCGTTGAGATTAGTCATGTGTTGAACGAAATATTTGAAAACGAAATATCTGAAATAGAAATATTTGAAAAAGAGATATTTGAAACAGAACATTTGAAAATAGAAATATATGAAGCCGTATTGATTAGATTGAGGCCATTTAGACGTGAACGATATTTATATCGATTTTGTTAATTTTAAAATGAATATTGAAAAGTGATTTCGAAATCGCATATTTTGAAATGAAATTTGAATTAAAGTGAATAGGAAACGAATTCGAATTGAATATAAAACGAATTTGATTTCAATTGAATATATAATGAATTTGATTCAAATAGAAAACCAATTTGAATTGAATCGAATAGAAAACCAATTTGAATTTGAATAGAATAGAAAACAAATCGATTTCGAAATGAATTGAATATAAAACCAATTCGAATTGAATTGAAAACGAATTCGAATTGAATTGGAAACAAATTGAAATGAATTCAAATTGAATTGAATAGAAATGAATTTTAAAACGAATTTATAAGGAAGAATTCAATTTTGATTTGAATTGAAATGGAAGTTGAAATGTTTTTGAAACGAATTCAAAACTATTTATAAAATTCGTTTTAAATAGAAATCGATGAAATATATATTATATATATAATATAATGGCCTGAATAGAACGCGTCACGCCGCGGCAGTTCGCGAATTTCGACCATTTATTTCAAACAGACATTACGGGAGATCCGACCGTCGGATTCTCCTAAAACGGGAACCGTTGGGTTCGTATCGAAAAGGGCTTTCTAACGAATATTTGAAATTCAAAATCTAACGTTGGATTTGGAGATACGTCCAAATAAAATTTGAAAAAGGTCGTTGTAAGTGCAGTTCGATGGCCGTTGATGGAAATCGACTGTACGGGCCTTGATAAAATTATTAAAAATATCAATAATTTGTGTAAAATCATAAGAAATGATTTGGGAAAAATTGGGGTGAAAAACTCCATATTTGAAAAGATAAAAATGGATTTTTATCGAAATGAACTAGTTTTGAACTAAAATTTAAAACCCAATTATTTTTAAATAAATAAATTAGATTTAAAAAGGGGTTTTAAATAATCGGAATTTCTAATATATTTGCTTGGATTTGAAATGGGTTAATCGTGAACGGTGTTTTAAATAACACTAGTTCTTTAACCCGATAACAAATAGAATGTGATTTGGGTTTGTCGTGAACTGTGTTTTAAATAACACCTAGTTCTTTAACCCAGTAAAAGGAGTTTTAACGAATCTGCAATTAGGTTGAAATGTGAATCTATAATCTAAATTATCAAATTTAGAAATGAGCGAGAATGGAGTATTACCAGTTTAGCTCCAAAGCGATAGTCAAATCTTTAATTAGATTTGAACGTGAAATGGTAATTAATTTTATCGATAACACCATAGTTAGATATGGAGTATTACCAGTTTTGCTTCATGGGATGAATAGGTTGGGATTGGGAAATAAAATAAATAATTACTTCGATGTGGTTCGCTAATCTCGACTAATTTAGAAAACCATAATTTGGTTTGGAACGACATCTAAAGGAAGATTAAAGGATAAATTTTAAAGAATTTATCTTGGATAAAATTAATGGGAACCTTTCCCTAAAAATGTGATTTCGGGAATAAAGAGGATATTCTGCATTGGAATGAGGCATATGTTGTGTTTGTGTAACATTTGTTTTAATATACGCGGGTTGTTCGGAAAGTCCGGGTTTATACCCATTCTGAATAACTGATTCGACGATATGTCGAAGATGAAGACGGTGGTTAAAGACCGGAAGTCTTCACATCGTTTGGATAATTACTGACGATCCTGATTGGGCTGTACACCCAAGAGGATGGAAATAGTTGGTGGTCGTCCAGACGTACTTGGAGATGGATGGGTATGCGAGGAAAGTGCCTCCGGTTTCGTTCATACCCAGAACGGACTTGTAAATGGATTGTGTGTCCGACATTGGATTTTATTCTGTGTTGATTGATTTCTATTAAATATACATCTGTTTGGCAGCGGAGAATTTATTCTTTTGCTTAACGCCCTTCTCTGAGACGTACGAGCTTAGAGGTTATATATCGATAGATATCAATCGCATGACATGAATTGCCTGTGTGACATGCTGAGTTGCATGGATCAAGGCTTCTGTTGAAAAGCAAAGTCTTGTGGTTGATGATCAAAGCATGGCCTTTGTGGCATAGCTTTGTGTATAACGTGAATTCGCGAGCCTCACACCTCGGTATGAGTCAAAAAGGGGATACAGACCGCTGGGAGAGCACGACGTTTCTTTCTAGCTTTGGTGGTGTTAGTGACTTACCAGCCCTGACATTTATATACTTTTCACCTTTGTGGTTGTTGGAATGAGGCGCCTCGATTATAGGTCTGTAAGGACCGGGAAACGTGTGTTCAGGAATAATTAATCCTCTAACGTAAGTGAGGACCGGCCCAGCCGCATCCGGGGTTGCCTAGAGTGTGTAGTCCCGAGGCATTTGCTAGAGTGTCTCGAAGCGGAGAGGAGCTTGCCCCTTGCCTCGACTCATGACGGAAATCCAATTCCCAATACGTGATATTGCTGTTTTATTTGTAGAGCCTAGTATGGCGACATAGTGGGATGGGGCACTCATGCCGTCTATGATTTATATTTATGATTGAAATTGTTTTGACACTATACACTTATTATAGTATCAAATGATTTGTTTTAAACGTACCAAGCATGTTTGGCTATTATAAGGGAAAACCCTATCCTCCGGCTTGCGTTGCATTGTGTGATGGGACCTGGGTCTTATAATAGCTTCATTTTTCGAAAAAGCATTGCGTTGTCTTTTCTATGCACTGGTATTCTTGGGAGGAAACCCGTTCCGTGTTATACGGCGTGGTCCCTTGAATTACTCTCTTTTAAAATAAAGTTTTAGTAGCTGTTTTAGTTCTCACACCAGTCACATGACTGACCTGGAGTTTATTGTTTTAACCTAAACTCTGGGTGCCCCTATTTTCCGCACGGGCAGCTAGTAGTTTTGGTTTTGCAGATTTATATTCACAGGATCCTGGTTTACAGCTGGGATGATATCCGGAAAGCTCTGTATCCGTATATCACTTTCAGTTGTGCTTTGTATTACTTTCCGCTGTTATATAACTTATTGTAATCTCTGATATTTATCAAATGTAATTTATTCGTTTATACTCTGTATATTCTTGTATCTGATGGAATTGTTGTAATAGCAATGAAATGTTCTCCCGTTTGCGTTCTGTTTTGTCCTGTTCTCAACGATCAGGGGTTTCGAACGGTCTAGATCGGTTTAACGACTGATTCAGATCGAGCGAAATTCCTTGTCGCCACATTTGGTATCAGAGCTTTGGTTTACAGAGCTCGGGAACAAGACACATTAGAACCATACGAAAGAATTCATCTGATATTGGATTAGCAATATCCAATTAGAATGACTCGTTAGAGATAGGATCAGTAGTATCCTAGAACGAGTGTGAAGAGTATATTTTTCAAATGAAAACAATTTTGTTTTGAAAATTTAAATCGCTTTCTAAGTATTTGATTATTTATTTATTTTGAATATGGACAATCCTATATATAAAGATTTTGCATATACGCGTCATGAACGTATATTCGAAGTTTTAATATACTGGATAGATATAGAATCATACTCTAGTGGCCCGAAGATGATTCTGATGATTGACTAGTCGTCATTAGTATTCATGTTCGAGTAACGAAGGTGTGATATCTATATATTTCCATTAGACTGGTGTGAGAACCAAATCTTATATAGCTAGAACACATTGTTGTGAATTGGCATCAAAAACATGATTTTTTGTATATGTATCAAAATTATGAATTTGAAACTCTAATCCACTAATTGATTGATGTTTGTGTTGTTTGTTTATTAGTTTGATAATTTTGAACCATTATGCCTAATTGAATCAAATATTGAATTATATTGAAAATTGGTCACACTTGCTTGCATATACATGTACTTACATTGAACAGGTCATAGCAAGTAGGTTAGAGCCGAAGAATAAAATTTGTTTGCCTGACAAATAGGTACATGTTTACTATGTAATTTACTGTATTGTTTGGGTGATGATGATTTTATGAGCCTATTGGCTAGCCGCTTGGCCTTTTCTTTTTCTTTTTGAGATCAGAAGGCCTATATGGCAATTTCGGGATTTTCTCGTGGCTCCCGGTGCAGGGGAGGTTATGGCGAATTTTTTCGAAAATTTAGGGTGTTTGCCAAATTTTTTGAAAATTTGAAAATTCTCAGAAACTGAAAAGTTGGAGAATGGAAGCCAGATCGAACGTAGAGTTGATTGATCAAACCACTTTCGACTTTGTTCCTTTTCGGGGATGAAAAGTTTTAAGTGGGAGAGATTGTAATAACCCGGAAATTCTGAACCAGTTTAAAATTTTTATTTTAGCAATTTTGACAAATTTTGAACATTTAAAATAGATTATTTTAAATAAAATCAACCAGAAATTTATTTTGAATATATTTAGAACATATATATTATATATGTCGTCGTTAGAATATAAATATTTATATATAATTATAAATAGAATTGAAAATGGCGCGGTAGTTCGATAATTCGATTTCAAACTTCAATTGAATGTACCGGGTGCAAAACAATCCGGATTTTAGTGAAACCAAAAACATTAGGATCTAATTGATAATATCTTTTCAACGAATCCGAAAAATCAAAATTTCATAGCGGGAATCAAAAGGTATGTCCAGTTGAAAATTCTGAATAGTCGCTATGGAATCCAGGCCTTTAAAAATAGACATTTTGCAAACGACCTCGGATTTCGACGAAACCACTTTTGTTGGGTCCGTGGTGTCGGATTATTGCTAGGTTTCAAATTTCATAATTTTTCGAATCAATATGTGAGCGTGGCAAAGGAAAACGCGTTTGACCAATTTCAGTTGATTTTAATCGACAGGAAAATGGTCATTTTTCCAACGGTCTCAGAATTCGACGAAACTAGTTTTGTTAGGACCGTATCGTCAATACGAAGCTAGAAATTATTTTTCGAGAATTTTTAGAGTTAGTATGTGATCCCGGTAAATTGAAATGCGCGTTCAAATTCAATATATAGAGTTATATGTTGATTTTTAACGGAAACTGATCGAAATGATCGAATTAGCTTGCGATACATATCCCATTGTGTTCGGAATGGGGGTAATTAGCTATGGACGACAGGCGGTGAGCCTCGTTTTGAGGTCGAAAATAAAAGTTACTTTTTGATGGAAATTTAAAATAATATAATATATATATATTTCCCCTTTATACCCGTACCCCCCCATTTCATTTCTTCTTTCAGAAAAAAAAGAAAAAAAGGGGAATCGAAGCCGCCACTATCCAAGCGATCGTCGCCGCCGCTCCGGAGCCGCCAACCGCTGATGGAGCTCCGCCCCACCTCCCAATCTTCATCGCGACCCTTTCCTCCACTCCCTCCTGCCATTCGACGTCCAGCCCCCCCAAATCACCGAAGCCGCCAGTCAATCCCCACTACCACCGCACTGCTGGCGATGGCGCCGCCGCCCACGAGCCCCAGCGTCGGACCCACTCCTCTCGCGTTCTCCCTCCCCCTCCGGCTACCTGCGAATCGAACCCCCCCCCAAAACCCTGAAGACCGTCGCCTGCTCCGCCTGCCACCACCGGCGAACTCCAGCGCCCTTCCCCGTCCCTCTACACCTTCGACAGTGAGTCCTCTAATTTTTATTTATTTATTTTATTCTATGTTTATTTGTTTTCAGTTTTCACTTATAAGAAAAAAATAAAAATAAAAAAAAAGATATGACTTCTGCTATTAAGAATGATATGATTTTATATAGGAAAATTTAAATTTTTATAAAGCAAAAAGATAGAATTTTTATAAAGTAGAGTTATTAAAAATGTGATTTTTATAATGATATTTTTATAAAGGCGAAATCTATATTTTATAAAGGCGAAATCTATATTTTATAAAGGCGAAATCTATATTTTTGAAATGGAATTTTTATCTATATGACATCGAAGTAAAAATTCGATTTTTATATATTGAATAACGAAGAAAAAAATTCCATTTTTATATATTGAATAGCGTAGTAAAAATTCGATTTTTATATATTGAATAACGAAATAAAAATTCGATTTTAAAATGTATGAAGCGATTATAAAAATATGATTTTTGAATTGAAAGTGAACAAATAAAAATGTGATTTTTATTTTAAAGACATCAAAATATAAAAATGAGTGATTTTTATATATGTAGTGGCTACGAGCAAATGAAGGTGACAAAAAGGCGAGAACGACGAAGATTTCTATAAATGAAGAGTTGTGATATTGGATAGCTATCTGTGAGAATTTCTCACCTTTCAATTTCTTTTTCTAGTTATATATATATATATATATATACTAGGATGCAGACGGTGCTTAGTAGCACCCGACACAATCGTCCACAGACCATGGACTTGTTTGTTTTGTTGCATAGATTAGTTAGATGATTTGTTTTGAATTTGATTGTTTGGTGAATTTGATTGATGTGTGAATGGCGTGGGCCTTCACTAGACCGGGGATAAGGCTAGGCCTTGTCCCGTTTCTAGTATCGTGTCGTTATGCCGCCGAAATTTTCTAAAATATATTAGAAAAATAAAAATATCATTTTTATTGTGTAAATGAACTGAATAGAAATTCACGTGTAATAATAAAATGTTTTATCGTTAAAAATATAATTTTTAGCGTGAATGTGAATAAATAAATATTTATAAACAAATCGACCGATTTGTTTATATACACTGATTTGACTGACATTGATTGGGTCGATAAATTTTACACATCGCCCAACATCACAAATAAAATCTGTGTTTGATTGTTTGAAACCCTACACGGGTGTTGGGATGAAATTTGAAGTTCACTCATCCTGATTGATTAAATATGTCGATCGATTGATTGACAGGCTGTTATAAGCGTTAGATATCTATATTTTATGCTTATACAGTGTAGTGCACTTTGGTTGATGGTTGATTATTTTTCAATGCTATTATATACGTGTGATGTATGAAAATTCATATAATTAACATTATATGGTGATTGATTGGGCCTCATTCCAATTTAGAAAATAAAGATTTATATAAAATGAATGTTCATGTGTTGACAGTACTCATCCATTGAGATTAGTCATGTGTTGAACGAAATATTATTATAATAAAATTTACATCTTTATCAATATAATATAAAGGTTCATGTGTTGACAGTACTCATCCATTGAGATTAGTCATGTGTTGAACGAAATATTTTTATAATAAAATTTACATCTTTATCAATATAATATAAAGGTTCATGTGTTGACAGTACTCATCCATTGAGATTAGTCATGTGTTGAACGAAATATTTTTAAAATAAAATTTACATCTTTATCAATATAATATAAAGGTTCATGTGTTGACCGTACTCATCCGTTGAGATTAATCATGTGTTGAACGAAATATTTGAAAACGAAATATTTGAAAACGAAATATCTGAAATAGAAATATTTGAAAAAGAGATATTTGAAATAGAACATTTGAAAATAGAAATATATGAAGCCGTGTTGATTAGATTGACGCCATTTAGACGTGAACGATATTTATATTGATTTTGCTCATTTTAAAATGAATATTGAAAAGTGATTTCGAAATCGCATATTTTGAAATGAAATTTGAATTAAAGTGAAAAGGAAACGAATTCGAATTGAATATAAAACGAATTCGATTTCAATTGATTATATAATGAATTTGATTCAAATAGAAAACCAATTTGAATTGAATCGAATAGAAAACCAATTTGAATTTGAATAGAATAGAAAACAAATCGATTTCGAAATGAATTGAATATAAAACCAATTCGAATTGAATTGAAAATGAATTCGAATTGAATTGGAAACAAATTGAAATGAATTCAAATTGAATTGAATAGAAATCAATTTTAAAACGAATTTATAAGGAAGAATTCAATTTTGATTTGAATTGAAATGGAAGTTGAAATGTTTTTGAAACGAATTCAAAACTATTTATAAAATTCGTTTTAAATAGAAATCGATGAAATATATATTATATATATTATATATAATATAATGGCCTGAATAGAACGCGCCGCGCCGCGGTAGTTCGCGAATTTCGACCATTTATTTCAAACGGACATTACGGGAGATCCGACCGTCGGATTCTCCTAAAACCGGAACCATTGGGTTCGTATCGAAAAGGGCTTTCTAACGAATATTTGAAATTCAAAATCTAATGATTGGATTTGGAGATACGTCCAAATCAAATTTGAAAAAGGTCGCTGTAAGTGCAGTTCGATGGCCGTTGATGGAAATCGACTGTACGGGCCTTGATAAAATTATTAAAAATATCAATAATTTGTGTAAAATCATAAGAAATGATTTGGGAAAAATTGGGGTGAAAAACTCCATATTTGAAAAGATAAAAATGGATTTTTATCGAAATGAACTAGTTTTGAACTAAAATTTAAAACCCAATTATTTTTAAATAAATAAATTAGATTTAAAAAGGGGTTTTAAATAATCGGAATTTCTAATATATTTGCTTGGATTTGAAATGGGTTTATCATGAACGGTGTTTTAAATAACACTAGTTCTTTAACCCGATAACAAATAGAATGTGATTTCGGTTTGTCGTGAACTGTGTTTTAAATAACACCTAGTTCTTTAACCCAGTAAAATGAGTTTTAACGAATCTGCAATTAGGTTGAAATGTGAATCTATAATCTAAATTATCAAATTTAGAAATGAGCGAGAATGGAGTATTACCAGTTTAGCTCCAAAGCGATAGTCAAATCTTTAATTAGATTTGAACGTGAAATGGTAATTAATTTTATCGATAACACCATAGTTAGATATGGAGTATTACCAGTTTTGCTTCATGGGATGAATAAGTTGGGATTGGGAAATAAAATAAATAATTACTTCGATGTGGTTCGCTAATCTCGACTAATTTAGAAAACCATAATTTGGTTTGGAACGACATCCAAAGGAAGATTAAAGGATAAATTTTAAAGAATTTATCTTGGATAAAATTAATGGGAACCTTTCCCTAAAAATGTGATTTCGGGAATAAAGAGGATATTCTGCATTGGAATGAGGCGTATGTTGTGTTTGTGTAACATTTGTTTTAATATACGCGGGTTGTTCGGAAAGTCCGGGTTTATACCCATTCTGAATAACTGATTCGACGATATGTCGAAGATGAAGACGGTGGTTAAAGACCGGAAGTCTTCACATCGTTTGGATAATTACTGACGATCCTGATTGGGCTGTACACCCAAGAGGATGGAAATAGTTGGTGGTCGTCCAGACGTACTTGGAGATGGATGGGTATGCGAGGAAAGTGCCTCCGGTTTCGTTCATACCCAGAACGGACTTGTAAATGGATTGTGTGTCTGACATTGGATTTTATTCTGTGTTGATTGATTTCTATTAAATATACATCTGTTTGGCGGCGGAGAATTTATTCTTTTGCTTAACGCCCTTCTCTGAGACGTACGAGCTTAGAGGTTATATATCGATAGATATCAATCGCATGGCATGAATTGCCGGTGTGACACGCTGAGTTGCATGGATCAAGGCTTCTGTTGAAAAGCAAAGTCTTGTGGTTGATGATCAAAGCACGGCCTTTGTGGCGTAGCTTTGTGTATAACGTGAATTCGCGAGCCTCACACCTCGGTATGAGTCAAAAACGGGATACGGACTGCTGGGATAGCACGACGTTTCTTTCTAGCTTTGGTGGTGTCAGTGACTTACCAGCCCTGACATTTATATACTTTTCACCTTTGTGGTTGTTGGAATGAGGCGCCTCGATTTTAGGTCCTTACAGACCGGTAAACGTGTGTTCAGGAATAATTAATCCTCTAACGTAAGTGAGGACCGGCCCAGCCGCATCCGGGGTTGCCCAGAGTGTGTAGTCCCGAGGCATTTGCTAGAGTGTCTCGAAGCGGAGAGGAGCTTGCCCCTTGCCTCGACTCATGACGGAAATCCAATTCCCAATACGTGATATTGCTATTTTATTTGTAGAGCCTAGTATGGCGACATAGTGGGATGGGGTACTCATGCCGTCTATGATTTATATTTATGATTGAAATTGTTTTGACACTATACACTTATTATAGTATCAAATGATTTGTTTTAAACGTACCAAGCATGTTTGGCTATTATAAGGGAAAACCCTATCCTCCGGCTTGCGTTGCATTGTGTGATGGGACCTGGGTCTTATAATAGCTTCATTTTTCGAAAAAGCATTGCGTTGTCTTTTCTATGCACTGGTATTCTTGGGAGGAAACCCGTTCCGTGTTATACGGCGTGGTCCCTTGAATTACTCTCTTTTAAAATAAAGTTTTAATAACTGTTTTAGTTCTCACACCAGTCACATGACTGACCTGGAGTTTATTGTTTTAACCTAAACTCTAGGTGCCCCTATTTTCCGCACGGGCAGCTAGTAGTTTTGGTTTTGCAGATTTATATTCACAGGATCCTGGTTTACAGCTGGAATGATATCCGGAAAGCTCTGTATCCGTATATCACTTTCAGTTGTGCTTTGTATTATTTTCCGCTGTTATGTAACTTATTGTAATCTCTGATATTTATCGAATGTAATTTATTCGTTTATACTCTGTATATTCTTGTATCTGATGGAATTGTTGTAATAGAAATGAAATGTTCTCCCGTTTGCGTTCTATTTTGTCCTGTTCTCAACGATCAGGGGTTTCGAACGGTCTAGATCAGTTTAACGACTGATTCGGATCGAGCGAAATTCCTTGTCGCCACAGTTATAATTTAAAGTAGTGTACAAACTTCTTAACATCGTAACTTTACCATACATTATCAAAATTCTGAACGGTCAGATCCGTTAGGATCGTATAGACGGCGGTTACACAATGGAACTGATTGGAAGTGAATTGGAGCTCGTTACAATTTATAATGAAATAAATTGTCTGATATAAATCAATGATAGTAATCGTTATTTAACAATGATCGTCCAATGTGAGTAAATCTCACTAACTTTGTACAGTTTATATTTTTATAAATAAAATCTAGTATTGATAAATGATGATTGATAGTTGTGTGTTGATTGTTTGGTGAATTGCAGATGTATTGGTTGAAATTATAAATAATGATATATATATATATATATATATATATATATATATATATATAAATCGTTAATCAAATATTGATTCTGTTTATCAGAATATTTCATATCGAAATGAAATCGATGTTATTATATTGTTTAACATCTGTGGATGCAGGGAAACAGGTTGGAGGAATCCAACTGGATTCCTCAACATTTATTTTATTGTTTTCATATATTATGATATATGATGTAATATATAATCTGTTATTGATTATGTATGTTAGAATGATATTGATCGTTATTATTTGGTATTTTAAATACCATATGAAATACTGGAATCTAAAAAGGAAATTTTCAAAGTGAATATTGAAAATGAAATATTTATATAAAATGAATAGGAATATATAAAATAAATAGAATTATATAAAATGATTTATATAGAATAAATAGAATTATATAAAGGGAATTTTCAAAGTGATATTATAAATGGGAATATTTATATGAAATAAATATAATATTGAAAAGGGAAATATTTATATGAAATAAATAGGATGTTGAAAAGGGAATATTAGGGAAAAAATAGAATTATATAAAGAAATATTATTCACATTCTATGTGAAAAAATAGATTTAAGTAAATATTTTGCAAATAAAATATTATAAAGGAATTTGGGGTTTGAAGTAGGAATTTAAATAGAATTACTGAAATTAGAAACTAACTGGAAATTAGTTGAGTTGAATGGCTTTCAGGGTATCGATCTGATGTTGGTTTCGGCCTTCGGGGTTAATATATAAGGGCTTGTTCTCTTACTAGTTTACAGTTAGAGACCGATATATGTGAGAAGATAGTGATGCGCGAATCAGAAATGAAAACATTTTCCAAAGTTAATAACGTACATTTTCTAAAATTAGAAAATAAGGATTTGATGAATATAAGGAAACAAGAAATGGGGAAATGAATAAATGTTGATTGATGATTGGTCAATAGAATTTCCATCTGGAAATAATATCGTTGTTTGCACGCATCTTTTTCTTTGATAGTTAAATCACTGACTATCAAAGTTTTTGACCATTTTTCCGTCGTCAATACGGAGAGACCGGGATCAGATTCATTATTTGAAAACCACTCCGTTTGGGCGTTAGCGTTGCGATCAAATATGATGAAGATAATTAAAGACGGAGTTATACAAGGGCTGTTCTGCTTACAGAATAGTACCTTCGGTCTGTCCAGTCCCAGGACGACCTGTATGGAAGAATATCTGACGGAGTATATTTAATAGATCGCATAAGTTGATCTCTTCAAACGTATTTATGTTTGGTGGCAGAGGAATTCGTTTCACTTAGCTGTTTACCCGTGGTATGTTTGGAAAAATCAATTTGTGATTTGGCAGGTATGAAGATGTGACATTCAAGGTGAAGGAAGGTGTGGTTTGTAAAAGGATACGTTATGGCCTCTAGCCTCACAACCGAGAATGGTATAAAATCGAGTAGGTCGCATGGCTAAGAGGTTAGCTGCCAATTAGGGTGTATTGTCACTTGATCTAGAGAAATTTCATTTACTTCTATATTCTATTTTGATGTTTGTCCCATTTGGTAAACGGTTGCTAATCCCAACCGTTGGTGATAATACATTTGGTACACTCAAGTGAAATGAGTGACCGATCATGCTTAGCCTGGGTTGCAAGATGTTCTTGTTGAACCCGGTGTATTCCTCTCTAGAGATACACTGTCAGAAGGTGGTCCCATACATTGCCAGTTGGAATTCATTAACCAATAAGCACCCGTGGTTTTTAATTATATATTATGTATGTAGAACGTGAGATGAAAGCGTTCTGCTAGTTGATTATTTAGTTGTGATTGATAGACACTATTATAATATCAAATGAGTTTGATATAAAGTTTATCATTCCATTAAAAAAGATTTTGAAATGTCGAACCAAGTGTTTTGGATCTCATAAGGAAAAAACCGTTCCGTGTTATAGGGCGTGGTCTTATGAGATATCATTTATTTTATCAAAATGTTTTAAATTGTTTTACTCACACCAGTCCCATGACTGACCCGGAGTTTATTTTGTTTTGTTTTACCCTAAACTCTTGGGTGCCCAAATTTGTACGGGCAGTCAAGTAGTTAGGTTTTATAGATATACTTGGAGAGCTTGAAGCAGGAGCAGGAGGCTTCAGGATTATATAGCTATTGTTTATTCCGCTGTGTTGTAAGTGTTGTACTCTGTTAATGTTACTGCATACATATACTGATTTTATTTCAAAGATATGTTATCTATTATATGTTGTTCGTTCCGCTATAAGATTCATGTTACTCTGATATTGTTGTATGTTCTTCTTCTTCTATTCTAATTTTCTATCTTATCTATTTCTCACCATCTAACTTCTTTCATTAATTATCTGGTATTTCCGATGCTTCGATGGTCGACATTGAGTTTATGTTGATAACCAGGATGGCGAAAACCCGGGTTGTTACAATGGTATCAGAGCTTAAGGTTTAGTAATTACCTTGGCTCTGTGGCATAACTCAGTAGAGATGGGGTTAGTAATACACTAGATTGAGTTGAGTGTATATATACGAGAGAACATATTTGTAGATTTTATAAAAAATGTTTTATATTGTGGAGTTTTATTGGTTGAGTTGCTTATAAGTTCTGATCGATCAGTTTGATCCACTGTATCCGTAGGAGTTTCTGGACACTCGAATACAATGAACCGACACGGTATGTTTTGAAAGGAGGGTAAATGAAATAATTTTACCTAAATATATTTTGATATGAAAGAATTGGAATTTTTATAATATACTGGATGTGTTCGTTGTTATTATAATCGAATGAGATTATAATTGGAATGGTTATATAAACAGCCAATCAAAATGCATATAATTGTAATATATGAAATCTGATGAATTAAATCTGGATTAAATCAGAATTTGGAATTAAAATTCCGAAAACATGAAAAGTGTTTGTAAATGGATTTGAATTAAGTATAAGAGAATTTTAAAATCCTAGGAGATTTTAGAAATGTTTTCCCAAGCAATGGGAATAGTATTTTGAAATAGATTTCAAAATGGAAGTATTTAAAAATGGTTTTAAAACTGATATAGTATTGAACTCACTTCAATAGCTGGGAAATAACCGTGATGAAGAATCGCGACATCGTTACTGTTCATTGTTGAGTTGTAAGTGACAGATTACAACCGAAGTTTTTGTTTTTAAATTGTTTTGTGAAAAGCAAGTTGTTTTGAATCCTGAAAGGGGATATCTGGTTTTAGACAAGCTAAACTGTTTGAAAATCCCCGGGGAAGATTGTTTGAATTAAAACAAATTAAAGTAGAATTTGTAAAAGCAAATAGAAATAGAAATTGAATTGAAACCAATTAAGGGGAAAATGAATTGTGATAGAAAATATCGAATTAGATTGGAGATGAAATTGGAATGGTAAGTTAAGAGTTGAAATTGAAAATGGAATCTGAGTTAAGAATGGAATTTGGCTTGAGTATAACCAAATGATTGGGATGACATTGGTATATGCAGAATTGGTAACAGATGGAAAGGATATATTGATATGCCCAACAAAAAGGTACCAGTTTATATTTATATTGGGTACGAGGTTTTTATGAGCCGAATTGGCAACCCGCTTGGCTGTTTGATTTTCTTCTGGGTTGAAGAAGACCTTGAGAGGCAAGTTGGAGTTTGAGCTATTGACCAATACAAAGGAGGTGCTAGCGAAATTTTTCGAAAAGTTAAGGTGTTAGAAAATTTTCAGGATTTTTGAAAATTTTCGTTAGTAGGAATGAAAAAAAAAAATTAAAATTAAATTGGTTCAGTTGAAACTGGAGTTAAGAAGTGAAAAAATAAAATTTTCCTAGTTAATAGGGTTTGTTTTCTACCTTAGCAATTTCGAGGACGAAATTATTTTAAGGGGGGAAGAATGTAACGTCCCGTATTTTTACGGTATAATAACTAATTTATTTAATTATTTAACAAGTGATTTACAAATTTAAATGGTTATTTAATATGGAATATTTAATTAATATTTATAATATAAAAATATATTATAATTCCGTAATAATCGAAAATAGCTGAATTCACAGTACAGTGTGAATTGGATCACATATAAGGTAGAATACAGTTTAGAATTCAATTTGAATAACGAATATATAATTTAAACGACGGTTGAAAGTATAATTGTATTATAATTATAATTAAGCTCGAAATGGCGCAACAGTTCGTAATTTGGCGATTCGAACTTTAAACGAATATACAGAATCCGTTTTAAGTCGGATTTCTGTGAAATAAGAAACGTTCGGAGCTGGTGAAGTATATATTTCTAATAGGAGAGAAGAATCGGGATTTCATCATGTAGATTTTGATTTATGATCAAATCAAATTTTCGAAAAGTCGCTATGGAATTCCTTTATAATTTTAAAACGATTTACTTATATTTTAAATGGATTTTCAGTATAAATTGAATACTGATTTAACACTAGATTTGAAATATCGAGTTATAAATTCAGATAGAAATATTTGGGAGCTGTATGGTATTCTACTATGAATATATATGATGATATTAATTTATAAATATTTAATTTAATTATTTTTAAATATATTTATATTTAAATGGGTTTATTTAGAGCTTTAGAAATAGCCAGTTTTGCAAATAACCTTCTTTTTCGACGAAACTAATTTTGTTGGATCCGGAATATTAAATTATTGTTACATTTCAATTTTCGTAATTTTTGGAGTCCTTGTGTGGCCGTACGGGATTTAAATGTGAAAAACAGTCGGTAATCTAACTTTAAAAATACGATGTCTGAGCAAACGAACTCGGAATTCGACGAAACAAGTTTCGTTGGGTCCGTAATGTCAAACTGTAGCTGCATGCTCATTTTCATGATATTTGGGTATCATATGTGATCGTAGGAAATTTTAACGATAAATATAAATAGCGGTTGATTAAAAATGAATATTTAAATTGAATATTAAAATATTTAAAATCTCCTATAAATATAAAAAATCATCCTAACCCTAGTCAATACTTCGGTGCCGCCACTTAATTCTTCCTCAACCTAAAAACCGTGAATTTGAAATTCCACAGAAATTCAAAGAAAAATCCGTAATTTGCAAAATATGTATATTCGAACTCGTGTAAGGAGGCTCTTCAAACTAGTATAAGTGTTAAGAAGTTCGACTATATCTGTAAATCATTGGTTTTATTCAGCGAAAGCTAGGGTTATGGCTTGTTTTAAATCGAAGTAGCATTGGTTCAAACGAGATTTGTTTTTGGATTTATGGGTAGGAGCCGCACCTACATGCAATTTTTAAGGGTAATCGGTGGCAAAAAGTGATGCAACAGTCACTGGGATGGCGCGATACAGTTGACGATGGGGTGGATAGGGTGGCTTTCGAGTTTGATTGAATGGAGAGGAGGTGTGGAGTTTTCAAAGGAGATATTATTGGTGAGGTTTGTTGTTCGTTTTGTGGAATATACAGGACGCAAGGAGGAGAGAGAAATGTCGCGGGTTAGGCTGATGAACGGAGATCAGTACGGGTGCTAGTGGATTGAAATATTGGTGTTGCGAGTGAGAATTTGAGCAAGATGATGTTTGGTAGTTTGGTTGGACTATTTCGTGAAGAAGTAGAAGGGAGGAGGTTTAAAGAGCGGAAATGGAGGAGTGGAAATACAGAGGACGATGGATTGAGGAAGAAGGGTCCTGTATGTGAGTGGGTTGAGGGGAGTTGGGCCGACAAAGAAGGTTGAGCCCAAATCTAAAATGAATTAAGTATGTTTTAATTTAAAGTAGTGTACAAACTTCTTAACAGCGTAACTTTACCATACGTATCAGAATTCTGAACGGTCAGATCTGTTAGGATCGTCTAGACGACGGCTACACGACGGAACTGACCTGAAGTGAATTGGAGCTCGTTACAATTTATAGAGAAATAAATTGTCTGATCTGAATTAGTGACCGTTATCGTTATTTAACGATGATCGTCAATGTGAGTAAATCTTACTAACTCTGTACACTTTATATTTTTATAAATAAAATCTAGTATTGATAAATATGATTGATTGTTGTGTGTTGATCGTTTGATTGAATTGCTGATGTACTGGTTGAAATTATAGATAATGATATATATAAAAATCGCTGATCAAATATTGATTCTGTTCATCAGAATATTTCATATTGAAATGAAATCGACGTTATTATATTGTTTAACATATGTGGATGCAATTTTACTGTTTTCATATATTATGATATATAATGTGATATATAATCTATTATTGATTATGTGTATTAGAATGATATTGATCATTGTTATTTGGTATTTTAAATACCATATGAAATACTGGAATGTAAAAAGGAAATTTTCAAAGTGAATATTGAAAATGAAATATTTATATAAAATGAATAGGATTACATAAAAGGATTTATATAAAATAAATAGAATTATATAAAATGATTTATATAGAATAAATAGAATTATATAAAGGGAATTTTCAAAGTGATATTACAAAAGGGAATATTTATATGAAATAAATATGATATTGAAAAGGGAAATATTTATATGAAATAAATAGGATGTTGAAAGGAAATATTTGGAAAAAACAAATAGAATTATATAAAGAATTATTATTCACATTCTATAAGAAAAATTCTATTTAAGTAAATATTTTGCAAATAAAATATTATAAAGGAATTTAGGGTTTGAAGTAGGAATTTAAATGGAATTACTGAAATTAGAAACTGACTGGAAATTAGTTGAGTTGAATGGCTTTCTGGGTATCGATCTGATGTTGGTTTCGGCCTTCGAGGTTAATATGTAGGGGTTGTTCTCTTACTTGTTTACAGTTAGAGACTGATATATGTGAGAAGATAGTGATGTGTGAATCAGAAATGGAAACGTTTTCCAAAGTTAATTACGTACATTTTCTAAAATTAGAAAATAAGGATTTGATGAGTATATGGAAACGAGAAATGGGGAAATGAATAAATGTTGACTGATGATTGATCGATAGAATTTCCATCTGGAAATAATATCGTTGTTTGCACACATGTTTTTCTTTGATAGTTAAATCACCGACTATCCAAGTTTTTGACCATTTTTCCGTCGTCAATACGGAGAGACCGGGATCAGATTCATTATTTGAAAACCACTCTGTATCGGCGTTAGCGTTGCAATCAAATATGATGAAGATAATTGAAGACGGAGTTATACAAGGGCTGTCACGTTTACAGAATAGTACCTTCGGTCTGTCCAGTCCCAAGACGACCTGTATGGAAGAATGTATGACGGAGAATATTTAATAGATCGCGTAAGTTTATTTCTTCAAACGTATTTACATTTGGTGGCAGAGGAATTCATTTCTCTTAGCTGTTTACCTGTGGTATGTTTGGAAAAATAAATGAGTGATTTGGTGGGTATGACGATGTGACATTCAAAGTAAAGGAAGGTGTGGTTTGTAAAAGGATACGTTATGGCCTCTAGCCTTACAACCGAGAATGGTATATAATCGGGAAGGTCACATGGCTATGTGGTTAGCTACCAATTAGGGTGTACTGTTACCTGATCCAGAGAAATCCCATTTACTTCTATAATCTATTTCAGTGCTGTCCTATTCGGGAAATGGTTGCTGATCCCAACCGTTGGTGATAATAAATTCGGTACACTCAAGCGAAATGAGTGACCAGTCAGGTTTAGCCTGGGTTGCAAGATGTTCTTCTTGAACCCGGTGTATTACTCTCTAGAGATACACTGTCGGAAGGTGGTCCCATACCTTGCCAGTTGGAATTCATTAACCAATAAGCGCCCACGGTTTTTGATTATATATTATGTATGTAGAACGTGAGATGAAAGCGTTCTGCTAGTTGATTAGTTAGTTGTGATTGATAGACACTATTATAATATCAAATGAGTTTGATATAAAGTTTATCATTCCGTTCAAAAAGATTTTGAAATGTTGAATCAAGTGTTTTGGATTCTCATAAGGGAAAAACCCGTTCCATGTTTTACGGGAGATATCATTTATTTTATCAAAATGTTTTAAATTGTTTTACTCACACCAGTCCAATGACTGACCCGGAGTTTATTTTGTTTTTTTTACCCTAAACTCTTGGGTGCCCAAATTTGTACAAGCATAATTGTGAATACACAAGCTATCTAGACACAAATAGATGTCCATAAAAATCAAATCAAGTCATGAAAAATGATGAGAAGCACACCAAAATTCTGAAGCAAATAAATTTTTAAAATAAAATTATATCAGCTAGAATATAAAATTATTTTTGTTCTAGATTACTGTGTGTCCTTCTGTGACAGGTAAGCAGAAGACTGGACTAACTATGAAGCTGTGAAGATAATTAGAGAGTGTAAGAACATTTGTAACTGAGAGTGAAAATAAAATAGTGACAGAGTGGAATATATGTGTATATGCGCTTACACAAACGAGTGACCGAGTGAACTGTAGTGAGGAGCAATGTATAAAGATGAAATTAATGTGAATGCGTTCTATTTCAGTGAAATGTAAAAATAGTGGAGTTATAAATTTGTACTGGTGAGATGTTGAAATAAAATATTATATTTTAAATAAAATATTATTTGAATATTTAAATTTTTGTGCGGTAGTATTCTATTTAAATGTAATTTTTTTTTGTGATGTAGTATAATAATACAATTACAAACACAGTTATAATAATAAATATATGTTTGTTATCATCAAACAAAAATCATAGAATTGTTAGATACAACACTAGAAAGGTAATTATAACCTCAAGCCTCATCAACTGGGAAATAACAAAAATGGGCAGGTAGCATGGCTATGTGGATCGCTCCCATTAGGGTGTATTTCCACCATCTAGAGAAAATTTATTTGTTCTTCTTACGTTTCTATATCTTCATGAAATACTGTGGTTGCGGCTGTAGAATGACAATATATTCGGTACACTCAAAGGAATAAGTGGTCGGTCATGTGTGGCCGGGTTGCAAGATGTTCTTGTTGAACCCCTAGTGTACCCTCCCCAGAGTACACTGATTGGAAGGTGGTTTCATATCTTGTCATGGTCGGAATCCATTATCCACCAAGACCCCGCTGTTTTTAATTATATACTATGTATGCAGAGCGTGAGATGCAAGCGTTCTGCTAGATGGTTATTTATTCGATTTAGACACTATTATAATATCAAATAGATATGATTTCAAAAATGTTTTGGGTTATCGTAAAGTAAAAACCGTTCGTATTTTTGTGTGAATTGGTCTTACGATTATCCTTTTCTTTCAAAAAGATTTTTACTTTAAAATCAATTGGATGATACCTATAAACTTAGTGAGATTTCTCACACTGGTTCACAAGCCTGATCCAGGCATTTGCAATGCTCGGGTCAAACTGAGTTTTACAGGTTTAGGATAGGATGTTGCGAACTTCAGAAGACGAGCCGGAGAAGTTCAGACGTATGATTGTAATTGTACTTATTCTACTGCATGTTTTATATGAGGAGTGGGTATTATAGCTGTCTAGATGTATTAATGTCCGCTGTACTTTGATGATTGTAAAAATTATTTCAAAGCTCTCAATAGAGATTTATTTGTATATTATATTTTATTCGTTGTGATGCAAAACACTGTGTTGTGTTAGTTCTTATTCTTCTACTATAATAATTCTTTCTTTCCTCACTCTTTGATTTCTTTCTTTTAGCTTTCCAAGTTTTCTTTACTTGGGTTTTGGCAAGTAATACGAGCTTATGTATTATTATAGAAATTCGAGCATTGAAATTTCCAGGATGTTGCAATTGGTATCAAAGCTAATGGTTAAGTGATAACCTTGATTCCATTGAGTAACCCCATCTCTATTGAGTAACATAGGTTAATAATACATTAAATTGAGTTTGAGTGTACATATATGAGAGAGCACATTTGTAGATCTATATTAAAAAACTGTATTGTATTGTTTAGTAGATTCAAGTAAAACTTGCAACTGACACAATATTGTTTTCTAAAGGGGGTAAATGAAATAGCTTTTGCCTAAATTGTATTTTTGTATAGTTTGGAAATAATTTTATTAAATTATTGATATATTGGTTTGTTTGATTGATTTGATGGAATTCAAATGAGATCGTAAATGGTTTAATATAACCAAAAGAAATTTCATATAGAATTTACGAATAATTTTTTTAAATATGGAATCAAATAAATCAGAATTTAACTTAAGGATACGTTAAATATGGGATGACTGGGTTTGTGCGTTGTTTGTTTGTTGAATAATAGATTGGTGGAATAAAAATTCATCAATAGTTTAATGAATTAGCAAGCTAAGGAAATATATTTCAGCAAAATAAACTTGAATAGAATTACTTATGAAATAAAACTAAATGATTAAACTTTTTAATTGTTATTTACATTGTATAT
The DNA here is from genome assembly GCA_030737875.1 of Allium sativum. NCBI lineage: Eukaryota > Viridiplantae > Streptophyta > Magnoliopsida > Asparagales > Amaryllidaceae > Allium > Allium sativum. The sequence continues at coordinate 963,858,381 of CM060910.1, read as the reverse complement.
TGGGATAGTGCAGGTTAGAAGAGGAAGAGCTGTTAGTTGCATTTCTTCGTGATTAGAGTATTAGTTGCCCAACAAATAAGTAAACCTCAATATTATTGATTAGGTGATTGATTTTATACCCATAAGTTGGGTAGCCACTTGGCTTTTGTTTTCTTTTGATAAATGAGAGGCTTGGTGTAGCAGTTGTAGTTGTTCCAATCGAGTCGTGCAAAGGAGGTGTTGGTGAATTTTCCAAAAGATTTTAAGACTTAGAATTTTTTTGACAATAACTTTTAAAACCCAAAATTATATATTTATGGTTTGAAAATAATTATTTTGAAAATAATTGGGTTTGGAGCATTCTTCTTCCTTAGTAATTCGGGGATGAAATTCTTTTAAGAGGGGAAGAATATAACGACACAGATTTTTTAGTCATTTGAATTTGAATATTTAAATCTATTTTAAATATTATATTTGAAATATTAATGGATTTTTAATATATAATTCATTAATAAAATGAAATCTAATGTATAAATTTATATTTAATTTAAAATGAACTCGCAGCGGCGCAGTAGTTCGTAATATTGAGTTTTGAACTTTAATTGGATATACAGAATCCGTTATAAGTCGGATTTCTATGAAATAAGAAACGTTAGAATCTATTAGATTATAATTTTCTAATGAAAGAGAAAAATCCAGATTTCAACTTATAATTGTGGGTTATGTCCAAATCAAAATTTCAAATAGTCGTCCTGGAATCGTTTATAAACCAAACATTTATTTAATAAATTAAAAAGGATTTTTATATAATTTGAATGTCGTTTAAGCCGAAAATGGTAATGTTGACTTATAATTCCATATTGGTCGAGTTTGAAGCTATATATTATTCCATCGAAATACATATACGACAATAATAATTTTCATTATTAAATTAGATTTTTTGGAATTAAATTAATATTATATCGATATTATACAAGTCTTAAGAATAGTCATTTTTCAAACAACCTCCGTTTTCAGCAAAACGAATTTTATAAAAACCATAATAACTAATTATTGCTAGATTTAAGATTTGGGGCCAACCGGAGTTGTTTTGTGAGCGTGCAATATTTAAATGTGAACCGATGAATAAATTAAAATCAAAATAAAGCTATTTTTACAAATGGAGTCAAATTTCGACCAAACAAGTTTCATTGGGTCCGGAACGTTTAACTATAGCAATTTGTCCATTTACATCGCGTTTAGAGATCGTGTGTGGTGGTACGAATATTAAACGTTTAACAGTATATATTCATATATTAATAAATAAAAGGAAAAAACAAAAAAACATAAACAATTCAATTTCTTTGCCTCGGCACCCAGACTACCTCAATACCCTGCCTTGCACGCAACGTATACTTGATCTCCACGGTTTATTCGTCTAAAAATATTGTGCCTAACCCTTCATTTCTTCTTGCTGAAAGCAAACAAACCTTCCTTCACTAATGAATTTTTATCTCCCAATCTATTACGAATTCGTCGATGTCATCAACTAGGAAAAGGTAGAAGAGGTGGAGATCTGTCTTCGGTCGAAGTTTGGTGGGTTTTGGTCAACTGTGGTGGCAGGTGGAGGCGTTTAACAGTGTTAAGGAAATTTTGAATCTTTGATTTTTAACGGAAACTGTGGTGGTTGTTGGAAGGAGTGATTAACATGAAAGTTGTGGAGGACGATGAGGCGAAGGTGCTGGTGTAATTTGCTGGAGCCTGGTGGTCGGAGGAGGTGGTCAATTATGTGATCGGATTTACTGTTTTGAGTGAGGTTTGAATTTGGATTTTTTTGTGGTCAATGGGGGTGAGTTAGATATGGGTGTCAACAGGGAAGTTGGAGTCTAGAGTGTGACGATCATGACGGTAGTAGTGGCGTCTGAGTTGGTGGTCAAGTCAGAGAGAAGTTCGTAGATGATCGAAAGCCTATATCTTCCGTGTTTTGGTGTCGAGTGGCGGCCACATGTCATTGACGGTGACGGGGTCGACCCTCGTGGGGAGCCAGGAGGATGGCGGTCACGGTGGTTGGCGCCCTATGTGATCTGGTGACCTAGTTCGACGATGGTGATGATTTAAAGAAGCGGGCGACGTTCGTGATTTCTATGAAAGAAGGGATCAAGGGAGAAGCGTGATTTTGAGCTCAATAACTAAGGAGCATTGAAACCGTATCGACGAGAGTTACAATATGAAGTTAGTTTGATTAGCATCAGAAGAAATTGGAAGCATATTTAATTTTATTAAATCAAACCGCTTGAACGACAAAATTAAATCAAGATGGGTATAACTCACTCAGTTTGTCCCACTAATATTTCATATAAGTCGGGTTTAATATTTGCGCGCTATGTTTGCTAATTATTGGTTGATTTGATGATTGTTTGGATATTTGCTAAATATATTATATATACTGTTTAAATTAAATGTTCGTTTAATTTAATTGAAGTCAATCGTTATTTTAACGATTTTATTCCAATTGAGGTAACTTACCTTATTGGTCACGTTTGTTATAATATAAACGTATTTCAATTAAAAATTGAATGCTTATACTATTTTTATTAGTTGACCGTTATTAATTAAATTAATTATTCATGTTCATTATAACAGATAATAAATTTCTATATTAAATCGATGATTTTATTTGAGGTAACCTATTACGATGTAGGGAATAACAAGTTGGAGGGATCCAACTGGATTCCTAACCTGTAGTTGTTTAATTTTATATATTATAATATATGTTGAATACTGAATCTATGGTGCAGGGAATAACAGGTTAGAGGAATCCAACTGGAGTCCTCACTGATATCGATAACATTTATCAATATGATTGGATACGTTTGTGAAATTAGTTTATATTTCATGGGTAGAGTATTTTAGTAGACATTTTCCTCTTTAATACCATCGACGAAAAGTAAAAGATTTATGGAATCGATTTTAAGTCAATTCCAAAATATTTTCCAAACTATATATGGATTAAAATACAACATGTGTTTTTGAATTAAACAATTATTTATTTAATTTTATAAGTAATTATAAAATAATTTTATAAAGCAAATTTTTATGATTTATAAGCAAGTGAGCAGAAATTAACCAAAAGGTTAATAATTACATTAATTGTTTCCAATAGATGATTAAATGAGACTATTTAAATTAATTATATTATTAATTAATTTAAAGGAAGGACTAATTGAAATTTATTAACAAGTTAATCATGTTTTGAGTTGACTAAGTCAACTACTAACTGGAATTAATTATCAAGTTAGTTTGTTGTCAACTAATTTAACGGAAATAGTTATTGATGAATCAAATCATTTTTATTTGTTAATAATGTTGAAATTGATTATTATTTATTTAATAATAACCAAAGTGATGATTTTGAAATAAAAATTCATTTAATGGAGGTTTGTGAAGACAAAAGACCATGTTTATAGTTAAATGAACTTTTAAGTGAATTTATATTGATAGTAATATAAGTTGAAGTTTAAATTGAATTCTTATTGGAATTCTATTTAATTAGAGTTTATAAATCCAAAGTTGGACGAAGTTATTAAAATCTAAGTTTACTGAATATGTTTTCAACTATATGAACCGAGTTATTAAAGTTATAAACTTAAAGGTGGTTTCTGAATGGAATAAAACACTTAAAGATACGAAGTGGGAATCTAAACAAAAACCTAAATTGAAATAAAATGATTAGGCGAGTTAAGTTATAAAGAGTCGATCTAAAATGCAAAATTTAATCAAGAGATGGAATTTTATTAAGATACAAATAAAATAGTTTTGAAATAAATTTATATGAAGTTTCTTTTATAGGATTTTATTCATATTGAAATCAAGGCTTATATATATATATATATAATATATATATATATATATATATATTTAAAGATATACTGAGTATGTTAAGGAATATGATGTAGTTTTTAAGAAATTGGAATCTAGTGTATGTTGGTTGAGTCGAGTAACTTTTGAGGTGTCAATCTGATATTGGTTTCGGCCTTTTGGGGTTGTATACTTAGAGATTTATTCACTTGCCAATTTACAATGAGAAGTTAATGTAATAAAATTGAAATGATAATTGAATATTCTTATATTAAATAAGAAAAAGGGAAATGTTCTCCAAATATTGGAAGATATAAAATTTGCAATTAACTACTGGTTAATTAAAGAGGCTAAATTATGTTAGGTATTGAAGCAGTGAATTCGTTTTCTTTTTATGAAGGAATGGTTGTATACTTGATAGATAAATGACCGGCTATCAAATCTAGCCTATACGATCATAGGTACGGAAAGACAGGGATCGAATTTGTATTTGAAAACCATTCAAACCAACGAATATGTAAACGTCGAAGATGATGTTCGAGATGGAGCAATTGTAGACCATGTATCTTCATAAAAAAGGAGAATTACTTAAAACCTTTAATTGATCCCAGGAGATATACTGTGGTTTTATCGTAGTTGAAACCTATGGATTTCATGGACTACTCGTTACTGATCCATAGGATGATTCCTAGGATATGGTAGGAGGATGTCTTTGGTTCATCCTGTCTCTGGATGACTTATATGGATGGATGTTTGACAGAGTATTTCCAAAGGGTCACGTACGTTGATTTCTTCAAACGTACCAAGTTTGGTGCAAAGAGGGATACTTCTTTAGTTTAACACCTGATTATTTTTATGGAAACAAATTAGTGATTTTCTAGCGGATCTGGCAATGTGGAATTCATTGTGAATGGTGGCCAAATGTTCTAAAAAGGTAATTTATAACCTCAAGCCTCATCAGCCGGGGAATGACAAAAATCGGGCAGGCAGCATGACTATGCGGGTCGCTCCCATTAGGCTGTATTGTCACCATTTAGAGAAAATTTATTTGTTCTTCTTTTGTTTCTATATCTTCCCGGAATACGGTGGCTACAACCGTAGGGTGACAATATATTCAGTACACTCAAAGGAATGAGTGGTCGACCATGAGTGGCGGGCCACATGTGGCATGGGTTACAAGATGTTCTTGTTGAACCCCCTAGTGCATCCTCTCTAGAGTACACTGATCGGAAGATGTTTCGATCCTCTATCATAGTCGGAATTCATTATCCAATAAGACCATGCGGTTTTGATTATATACTATATATGCAGAGCAAGATGCAAGTGTTCTGCTATATGGTTATTTATTCGATTTAGACACTATTATAATGTCAGAATGGATATGATTTCAAAAATGTTTTGGGTTATTTTATAGTAAAAACCATCCGTATTTATGTGTGGACTGGTCTTACGATTATCCTTTTCTAAAAGATTTTTACTTTAAAATCAGGTTGATGATACCTATAAACCTAGTGGGTTTTCTAAAGCTGATTCACCAGACTGATCCGTGGCGTTTGCAATGCTCGGGTCAGACCGAGTTTTACAGGTTCAGGATAGGATGTTGCGAACTTCAGAAGACGAGTTGAAGATATTCAGACATATGATTGTAATTTTATTTATACTATTGTGTGTTGTATATGCGGACATGGTATTATAATTGTCCAGATGTATTGATGTCCGTTGTACTCTGATGATTGTATGTATTATTTCAAAGCTCTCAATAAAGATTTATTTCTATATTATATTTTATTCTGTTGCAATGTAAGACTCTGCGTTGTGTTAGTTTTTCTTTTTATTCTTCTATTATAATAATTCTTTCTTTCCTCACCCTTTGATTTCTTTCTTTTACCTTTTCGGTTTTCGATACTTGGGTTTTGGTAAACAATACGGGCTTATATATTATTATCGAAATTCAAGCACCAAAATTTCTGGGATACTACAGTAATTTTCTGATCAATTTATATATAGATATTACAGAAATCGGAGTTAAAACAAAAAGGCTATTGCATAATAAAGTTTGATATATATATATATATATATATATATATAGCAAGGGAAAACTCCTAAGTTGACCCATAGGTCGACCTAGGTAGGGTCAGGTCGACCCATAATCACATCTAGGTGCAAATGCATCCGAGTACATGACGAACTCCAAATTCTTTTGATTTTTGGTGACATGGACTATTCTGATGCTTCTAATTTTAGATTTCATGGTTCTAATCCTATCAGTGATTTGGATGGCTTGGGCTAAATATGAAAATCCAATGGGTTGAGATCCCTAGGCTACACTATAAATAGGCCCCTAGACCTAGCTATTCACTCGCAACACAATCTTATCTCTCTTTGAGTTCTCTCTTCTGAGATGGACATAAAGTTAAATTATTCTAAGGGAAAATTTGTAAAACAAAATATTTTATAATCAATGTAGAGACGAGATCTGTAAAAGCCATGAAGAAGAGCTTAAGACTATGGATAAGTGTAGTAATTATTTAGATTTTAAGTAATTTAAAATTATAGGATTTTTTTACTTATAATTTTACTTGTAGTTTTTCTAGTAGTTTTCTGTAAGTTCTTTTCCGTAAGTATTCTACTTTTTTATATGTTATTATATTCTGATTCTGTAAGTTCTTTTTTTCATTCTTTTTCCTTACTATTTATTTATGTCAGTTGTTTTAGTTTTCATGCAATAATTTACATTTTTCTTAGAGCTGTAAATGTTAATTTACGAACATAGTTTTTAATCCTCTTTTAGCGCGTAAAATAGAATAATAACATATAACTTAGCAATTATGGATTAAATAAGAAGGAACTAAATCTATAGTAAATACATGTAGAAATTGCAGATTTACAATAAAAAGGAATCAGGTCGAATTAAGTAGATTTACAGAAATTTATAGTGAATTATAACCAATATCGTAATTCATAAGAAACAAAAGAATAAGCACAATATCATGATAATAATGAACAGAAAGGTCATAATAAAAAAAGAAGAATAGAATCTATTATGATACTAGTTATATCATTATTCAGTTAGGAACTAGATCAATAGGTTGGGCCCAAATCTAGGATTGAGCTAAGAAAAGAAAACACATATTATCTACTAGGACTCATACCAGCCGCATTCTTCTTTTAGATAGGATTTGATGGTCTCATATAGACCGGTCATGGTTATGTAGAATCTTGGTATGCAAGAGGTCAAAAGAATAAGAATGGGTTAGGGCGCAATTAGATATTCTTCGTTAGGACGTGTACCGACCACATTACCTTTTAGTTATGGATTGATGGTCTTTGAAAGACCATGCATGTGGAACATCAATTAGGGTAAATAATTCACTATTGCGTCCACGTGCTAGATAGATGTCCATCTGAAGGCTAATCCACGGATGGGTGATGTTAAGGACAAGATTCAGTTCACATCCGGTCAGGGTTGATTCAGTATAAAGGGAATCGACTACCATGCTAACTACATGGTAGAGAGTAGGAGTCGATCAGGGAAGAATTAGGAAAACTTATCTTAATTAGATTTTTAGAATAATAGAAAAGTACAAACAATCAAAGAATCTATTCAGCTATAAAACTTATATCCTTAGAAGGCATTTTATTTGTGCACATGCACATTTCCTAGTGCCGTTATAAAGTATATTCGTTTTACTTGGCGTATCATGCTAGTACTTACTTCATTCACCAGATTTTACGTCTAGCACTCTCCACTTTCTTCCTTTTCCCCTATTAGGCTTATAGAGTTGATATTGGTTAGTTTACTTGGAGGATTGCACTTGGAGTTTATACCTTACTGCTGATGTATTTCTTCTCCTATTTTGTATCTTTTCCAGTTTGGATTAGTTGTACTGGTACTTATGAATGGATTTATATATTATACTTTGATACTTCTATGAGGTGGAGTGTAACATATGGTTTTTAATCATGACTTGTTGTTATTATCTTAGTTAGAAGTTCTTTACTAAAAAATAACAAGTTATGTTTTAATTGTTTCTTTATACATATTTTTACATGTCTTGAAAATCTTAGCCTCTGTGATTAGTTCCTTCATACCTACTAATGCTCCTCATCCCTTAGTGTACCCTTTTTGGGAATACTAAGAGGTGCGGGGTGTTACATTCAATATAAAAGCCTAAGGTTACATGATCCTAAAAATTTGTTTTAGAGTAAAGTATTTTCCAAAGAAAAATAGATTTTTTAAAATAATAAGTATTGTTGAAAGTAAAAGTTTTACAAAAATCCCCTTAAGTCCATATCCTTTTCTTGTCCTATCCTCTCCTTTCTTTATTGAGATATCTATAGAATAACTTACATAAGCTTACCCATGTATGTAGAGATCTCGAATTTTTGTAGGTAGGAATTTTGATTTTTGGATAAAACTGTAACGACCCAACTTTCGAACACATCGGAAGTCGTGCCATTAATAAGAAATAGAATAGATAGAAGATAGAATCACAGAACATCAGAATCTCACAGCGGAATTTTTCACAAATGATAATACTTTATAATATTACACAGCGGAATATATTACATCAGATCATCATAGGCCTTGTGATACAAGCCATTCATAGTACATCAGTAATTATACATATCATAGGTGATCAACTGACAGACTTAATTATACAGTAGATAGATGGACCAGCACACAGCAAAATCTTCATTCCAGCTTCACAAGTTTATCCAAATCCTGATTCACTTGTCTATTCATAACAAGCATTATGAATACCCAAGAGTTTAAGGGAAAACACAGAAAAATAAACTCCGGGTCAGTCAGGGGACTGGTATGAGTAAACAGTTTAAAACAGTTCAAAGAAAATATCTCATAAGACCATGCCGTAAATACGGAACGGGTTTTTACCTTATGAGATCAAAACACTTTGTATACTTGGAAACAGATATTATTATAATATCAAGGGTTTTCACAAATAGTAATTAGAATCTAGAAGAATGCTTGCATCTCACATTCTCCTATATAGTATACAAATAAAAACCGCTTGGCGCTTAGGGATATTGGATTTCCAACTTGACAAGGTATGGGTCCACCTTCCGATGATGTATCTCTAGAGGCAAATACACCTGGGTTCAACAAGAACATCTTGCAACCCGGCCCTCACATGACCGACCACTCATTTCTCTTGAGTGTATCGAATATATATCACCGATGGTTGTGTACGGCAACCATCCCCGCATGGGCAGAATCGATAGATTAAGAAACAAAGGAATTTCTCTAGATAGGTGATACTACACCCTAATGGGAGCGACCCACATAGCCATGCTGCCTGCCCGATTTTTGTCATTTCCTAGGTGTGAGGCTTGAGGCTAGACTCACGTCATCTTTTCATCATCACTGGTTTATTTCTCTGAATGCCACATCGTCAAACCCGTCAAATCACAAATTGATCTCGCCAGAACCACGGGTATAAAGCTAAGAGAAACGAGTTCCTCCGCCACCAAACTAAGGTTTGAAAAGACCAACTCACGCGATAAGTTAGGTATACTTTGTCAAACATTCATCCGTACAAGTTGTCCTGGGACTGGACAAACCGAAGGCACTATTCAAAAATAGTCCTTGTATATCGTCGTCTTTGATTCAACAATCTTTGACGCTCGGAGTATAATCAAATCAAAGTGAAATATTAAATTTCGGTCTCTTTGAAATGATTAATGAACATTTTTTTTTATTATAAATCTAACAAGATTATAATCTAATCTTTATATACCGTTATAGTCAAACCAAACAGTACATGATCATCATGTCAATATCTGATATATTGATCATCATTTCAAAACGGTCAGTTTTAGTGTGTGCGTCGCACGGGTTTTTCCTTTGCGTTTTGTTTATCATCTTTTAAAATGAATTCTTTCTTTTCTCTTTAGAAAAATATTTCTCATCATGATTACTTACTCTGGTCACTCATGAATAAATAAACTTGACGGTCTATAATCTATTCTACGCCTTCACACTTTTGTATCATTTCGTCAAATTTTACTTTGATCTCTTATTCTTGATTTCTTTGTTCTTCTTTCTCATACTGATAAAATTCTCTCTCTTTATTTTCAAACTACATACGATTAAAACATTTCTTCACAGTTCTTGTTTTCAAAAGCACAGAACTGTTCACGATCAGATCCTTTGGATTTCAGTTTAAAAACGAACCAATTCTGGCGTATGTGTCACATACGATTTTCCTACCTTGTTTAAATTTAAATATTTCAAATATCCCATCAGAAAATAGATTCTATTTAAATAAATTTATAATTTATCTAAAAACAACAGCTTCTGTGCTGACTTCTCGACTTTTTTTCAAACCCGTATCTGCTCTTTTACATTGATCGATTCTCTGTCCGTCGACTTTACAGTTTATATATTCCATTTGAGAATCTTTTCAAATTCTCATTTGTAAATTAAATTTATAAATAAATTTACAGTCTTTGTGTTTTTATTTCAATCTTGACAAAACTGCGTTTTCTTACCCTGATTCACTTCTTCTTTTCTTGGCTTATAAAAATGTTTGCTTTTAATTTCTCTTCGTTTGTTTCAATTATAATTTATCACCTATTAACAAAGGTATCAAGTCTTATTCCTTTAATTTCTCATTAAAAATTTAATATAATTATTTACATATTTAAAACTTTGGGTTTTAATTTTAAAACTAAAGCTTGAAACCTTATTCAAAATCAAAGTGCCAAGTTTTCAACTAAAGTGCCAAGTTAAAACTAAAGTGCCAAGTCCAAAAATCAAATGCCAGTTCAAAAAATCAAAGTGCCAAGCCCAAAATAAACGTGCCCAGTCCCTTCTTCTTTCCCGTTCTCCTTTGTCCCAGATATTAGTGCTCAGTGGTGCACTGGTGCACGTGTACAACCGTACCGTTGATGATCCCGCCTCCTCGACCAACTCCACAAACCCCATTGACACACTCGAAGTCGATTCCACAGTCCCATTTCCATTCGATCCACCGTAGCATGAAAATGGTGTTCGATCAGAGCTTCACAAAAACCCGTCGTCCCTGAATCGCCTCGCACCGCTACCATGCACCGCCGTTCACCACCCAACCTTTGCCCTAAGCTCGTAGACCATCTTCCCTTTCGATTGCCCCTGGTGCGCACTCATATACGGTCATGTGGAGGAAGCAGTTCGCCATTAAAATTAGCTTACCCAAAACTGACGTTCAACCCTATTTAAATCTAAATCGCTCAAATTACTTAACTAAAAATTAAAGTTGTATTTTTCCCATCATCTATGATCTACCCTCCTCCTACTAGCCGAACGCCACCACCCCCAACTCAGTGGTTCGCCGGAATTTTTCCCGAAATGATTTTTCCGATCATCTTCTCTTTCCTCTTGATTCACTTATTTAAAAATTTTAATTTTACTTCTAAAAATCATCATTCGACCCTAGGATTCCATATATATCTCTGAATGGAGTTTTTATGAAGTTTGATTTTTGAATCAAAAAGAGAGTTGTTATGAACATGCTGTGCTTTCCTGATTTAGTATATTTTGTATATTTAAACTGATTTTGATCTTTCTAAACTATGTTAGGCTACTGAAAACGGTTTCAAAAAAAAAAAAAACAGTATAACATTACACTTAAGTTCCTAACATAGATTACCAGATCAAATTGTGGTGTATAATTCAAGCAAGAAAGAAGAACACAGGATCCTAGCATGATACCATTTCTAAGTAGATGGGTACTCAAAACTTAAGTGCTAAAACAACAATTGATTGAACAAAACAACAGGTAACTCAGGTAGGTATTGCACAAGCTCATCATAAGTTCGGTTTATTTCCAGTTTAAAACAGAAAGAAAGTAAAGAATTTCTGTTTCAAATTTTACTCACAAAAACTGAAGGAAACCAAAACAGAAATTTAAGAGCAAGTTTACTCACCTATAAATGCCTACGACCCTTATTAACACTATAGTACTTAAGCTTTCATCAATGATTCTTACTTCATGTTAACCAAGCAAACCATACATGGCATGTTTACTTGAACAAGGAACACACCACAAAGATTTCAAGTCCAACATATAACTCAGACAACAAAAAGAAATGCAGGCATTTAAAACAGAAAATTTTAAATCAAGTTTACTCACAATGTTTCTCTGTTTTAAGCTACTTCCAGCTTTCAAGCAAAACATTCTTCCAAACACATTAATTATCTTAGTTATTATTCTTCAAAAATCTTCCTATTTTATCAATGTAACCTTGTGAATATAAGGACCTAGATGTGTCTTAAACTAACTTGAAGCCAAGGCATAAAAACAGGAAACAAATGGGTTGTCTATTCACAAATGTTTACGGCCAGGTTTGTACTTCTCAGTATCTAAGACATGCTATATCATCACATTCAAACATCATCTAGCATGACTTAAGTGAATTTATCCAACATTCATATGTGCCTTATCATTAGTATTGAAATAAATAAAAACAACATCAGTGTTTACTCACAAAACTGCGGGAAACCAAAACAGAAATTTAAGAGCAAGTTTACTCACTATGAAAGCTCCAAAAATCCTTGTTTTTCTTTGATGAAACTTTTGAACTTGCTGTGTTTTTTTGTGAGTAAGGTTGTGTGCATGGGTGGCCTTATATAGGTGTAGAAAATATTATAATATGCGGTGTATTAAATGCATGTTTTGAATGGAGAGACAAAAAAACGGTATTCTGTTTTGATGACCATTGAAAGACAAAATAAAAAAAACATTTCTCTCAACATCACACAAACCAAGGACTTCACATGGCTTTATGCAGCCATTTCAGTTGGGATATTTCCTGCGCAAGAGTTTGTATTGGTGGACTATGGAAAATCAATTAAATGCTCTATGTACTACATGTCATATATCCTAGGACTTAGCTAAAATAGTAGCTTCTCTTTTTACCATTTAGCTCAGTTTTCACATGGTTATAGTTTCCCCTTTCCTTATGCAAAGTATGCTGATTTAACATAAATTATAAAATAGAAATGCCTTGGCATTCAAGGCAAACAAATTCTGAAATTTTCCCTGCACAGTTTTGCCTACGGCTAGCACTTGTTTGTGCAAAGAAAATCTTGAAAAAAAACATCTCTTTAGGCTTACTAGGGTAGTGATGAACCATGTTCATTTGTACAAGTTTTTGGTGGTTTTCTAGTACATACATTTGACAAAAATGCAAGTGTTTTAGGGAACATAAAAGAAGAAATTTCAGAAAAGAAATATGAAAGTATTTTAAAACTGAAAATGTTTAAACAAAAAGACATTGCCATGTGAAGTGTACAAATGTTTTCACATCCTTGTTCTAGAGTATTTTCTAGTATAGGCTTTACTTGTGTAGTTGTATCTAGGTGTGTATATTCTCATGAGGATGTTTGCAAGGATATATGTGTTCATGTTTGCAAGAAAATGATATGTTCATGTGAGTGAAACAAACATGTTTTACTTGTTTTTGCCAACCAACATGGTTTTAACTAAATCCTTGGTGAAAATTGCTTTGTTATAAAAAAACAAGAAATTAACTTAAGAAAAATATAAAGCTTTAAAAGAAACAAAACACATGTGAAAGAGAAATGGCATTTTAAAATGCTATACACAAGTGTTATTTTCTATACATAAGAATTTTTTTTTAAACAAATGCTATTAAATTTGTGCTATCATACCTCAATATATCAAAAATGGGTTTTTGATAAATGTTGCACATGTAAATGCTATTATATATATATGTTAACAAATTCTATAATTTCAAAGTCTAAATTTTAAATCGTATTTGAAAATACGTACTCACGATCAAATATCTGTGTCAACGATCCGTGAAAATACCGGGTCATTACATTCTACCCCCCTTATAAAAATTTCGTCCTCGAAATTTGTAAGTAGTAGATTAGAGTTATCGACTTATATATATAAACACACATCAATAAATAAAACACACATCAGCAATATCTTATTCAAACCAAAAATATCTATCCAAATTCCCTCTTAACTCATCAGTCAATTTACTTAACTCCGTTAAGTATTACCCAAAATCTTCACTTACTAAATCATCTCTATTTCGGGATTCAAACATGATTTGTTTTCACAAATCGACCCATTCACTTTGACTGAGTCCATATTCAAATAAATACTTAAGTCCAGTCTTAACTTCAGGAAATCCAAATTTTAACTCAATTTAAAATTTTAACTCGATCTCCGGTATCAACGTGATTGGATATTATTCCAATTTAATCCAACCATATCTAATTTATCTTGAGACTGACCCTGATTAATTAACTCCTTTTATCCTGTCGGACTGGTGCAACTTCCTCCACAGTCTCAATTTGATCCTGGGATCTAGTATTACGACCAGTAACAGTGTAAGACCCTCTAGCTTGACCTCTTCGTCGTCGGTTACTCATCTTAATCATCCGAATGTAACAGGTCATCAATCAGGACTTAACGGGATATAACTACTTAGGTTTAACATCCAAGTTGTTTTAAATTCATTTTAAATTTTATATAAAAATATGCTCTCTCACACTCACCCAAAGCCTAGGAAATCAGAAACCTCGCTCTGATACCAACTGTAACGACCACGAGGGCAGTGGGCTAACCTCCCACCGTGGCTTACAGAGATACCTCAGAACTACTTTTACGGCCAACCTCTCGACTCGACCAACCCACATTGTCGGGAGATGTAGGGGTAAGAGTCTCCCGTTCGCCACCAAACGCGAAGCGAGAACCCCCTATCATCCGTACCAATTAAGCAACCAGCTCTGATACCAACTGTAACGACCCAACTTTCGAACACATCGGAAGTCGTGCCATTAATAAGAAATAGAATAGATAGAAGATAGAATCACAGAACATCAGAATCTCACAGCGGAATTTTTCACAAAAGATAATACTTTATAATATTACACAGCGGAATATATTACATCAGATCATCATAGGCCTTGTGATACAAGCCATTCATAGTACATCAGTAATTATACATATCATAGGTGATCAACTGACAGACTTAATTATACAGTAGATAGATGGACCAGCACACAACAAAATCTTCATTCCAGCTTCACAGGTTTATCCAAATCCTGATTCACTTGTCTATTCATAACAAGCGTTATGAATACCCAAGAGTTTAAGGGAAAACACAGAAAAATAAACTCCGGGTCAGTCAGGAGACTGGTATGAGTAAACAGTTTAAAACAGTTCAAAGAAAATATCTCATAAGACCATGCCGTAAATACGGAACGGGTTTTTACCTTATGAGATCAAAACACTTTGTATACTTGGAAACAGATATTATTATAATATCAAGGGTTTTCACAAATAGTAATTAGAATCTAGAAGAATGCTTGCATCTCACATTCTCCTATATAGTATACAAATAAAAACCGCTTGACGCTTAGGGATATTGGATTTCCAACTTGACAAGGTATGGGTCCACCTTCCGATGATGTATCTCTAGAGGCAAATACACCTGGGTTCAACAAGAACATCTTGCAACCCGGCCCTCACATGACCGACCACTCATTTCTCTTGAGTGTATCGAATATATATCACCGATGGTTGTGTACGGCAACCATCCCCGCATGGGCAGAATCGATAGATTAAGAAACAAAGGAATTTCTCTAGATAGGTGATACTACACCCTAATGGGAGCGACCCACATAGCCATGCTGCCTACCCGATTTTTGTCATTTCCTGGGTGTGAGGCTTGAGGCTAGACTCACGTCATCTTTTCATCATCACTAGTTTATTTCTCTGAATGCCACATCGTCAAACCCGTCAAATCACAAATTGATCTCGACAGAACCACGGGTATAAAGCTAAGAGAAACGAATTCCTCCGCCACCAAACTAAGGTTTGAAAAGACCAACTCACGCGATAAGTTAGGTATACTTTGTCAAACATTCATCCGTACAAGTTGTCCTGGGACTGGACAAACCGAAGGCACTATTCAAAAATAGTCCTTGTATATCGTCGTCTTTGATTCAACAATCTTTGACGCTCGGAGTATAATCAAATCAAAGTGAAATATTAAATTTCGGTCTCTTTGAAATGATTAACGAACATTTTTTTTTATTATAAATCTAACAAGATTATAATCTAATCTTTATACACCGTTATAGCCAAACCAAACAGTACATGATCATCATGTCAATATCTGATATATTGATCATCATTTCAAAACGGTCAGTTTTAGTGTGTGCGTCGCACGGGTTTTTCCTTTGCGTTTTGTTTATCATCTTTTAAAATGAATTCTTTATTTTCTCTTTAGAAAAATATTTCTCATCATGATTACTTACTCTGGTCACTCATGAATAAATAAACTTGACGGTCTATAATCTATTCTACGCCTTCACACTTTTGTATCATTTCGTCAAATTTTACTTTGATCTCTTATTCTTGATTTCTTTGTCCTTCTTTCTCATACTGATAAAATTCTCTCTCTTTATTTTCAAACTACATACGATTAAAACATTTCTTCACAGTTCTTGTTTTCAAAAGCACAGAACTGTTCACGATCAGATCCTTTGGATTTCAGTTTAAAAACGAACCAATTCTGGCGTATGTGTCACATACGATTTTCCTACCTTGTTTAAATTTAAATATTTCAAATATCCCATCAGAAAATAGATTCTATTTAAATAAATTTATAATTTATCTAAAAACAACAGCTTCTGTGCTGACTTCTCGACTTTTTGTCAAACCCGTATCTGCTCTTTTACATTGATCGATTCTCTGTCCGTCGACTTTACAGTGTATATATTCCATTTGAGAATCTTTTCAAATTCTCATTTGTAAATTAAATTTATAAATAAATTTACAGTCTTTGTGTTTTTATTTCAATCTTGACAAAACTGCGTTTTCTTACCCTGATTCACTTCTTCTTTTCTTGGCTTATAAAAATGTTTGCTTTTAATTTCTCTTCGTTTGTTTCAATTATAATTTATCACCTATTAACAAAGGTATCAAGTCTTATTCCTTTAATTTCTCATTAAAAATTTAATATAATTATTTACATATTTAAAACTTTGGGTTTTAATTTTAAAACTAAAGCTTGAAACCTTATTCAAAATCAAAGTGCCAAGTTTTCAACTAAAGTGCCAAGTTAAAACTAAAGTGCCAAGTCCAAAAATCAAATGCCAGTTCAAAAAATCAAAGTGCCAAGCCCAAAATAAACGTGCCCAGTCCCTTCTTCTTTCCCATTCTCCTTTGTCCCAGATATTAGTGCTCAGTGGTGCACTGGTGCACGTGTACAACCGTACCGTTGATGATCCCGCCTCCTCGACCAACTCCACAAACCCCATTGACACACTCGAAGTCGATTCCACAGTCCCATTTCCATTCGATCCACCGTAGCATGAAAATGGTGTTCGATCAGAGCTTCACAAAAACCCGTCGTCCCTGAATCGCCTCGCACCGCTACCATGCACCGCCGTTCACCACCCAACCTTTGCCCTAAGCTCGTAGACCATCTTCCCTTTCGATTGCCCCTGGTGCGCACTCATATACGGTCATGTGGAGGAAGCAGTTCGCCATTAAAATTAGCTTACCCAAAACTGACGTTCAACCCTATTTAAATCTAAATTGCTCAAATTACTTAACTAAAAATTAAAGTTGTATTTTTCCCATCATCTATGATCTACCCTCCTCCTACTAGCCGAACGCCACCACCCCCAACTCAGTGGTTCGCCGGAATTTTTCCCGAAATGATTTTTCCGATCATCTTCTCTTTCCTCTTGATTCACTTATTTAAAAATTTTAATTTTACTTCTAAAAATCATCATTCGACCCTAGGATTCCATATATATCTCTGAATGGAGTTTTTATGAAGTTTGATTTTTGAATCAAAAAGAGAGTTGTTATGAACATGCTGTGCTTTCCTGATTTAGTATATTTTGTATATTTAAACTGATTTTGATCTTTCTAAACTATGTTAGGCTACTGAAAACGGTTTCAAAAAAAAAAAAAAAAACAGTATAACATTACACTTAAGTTCCTAACATAGATTACCAGATCAAATTGTGGTGTATAATTCAAGCAAGAAAGAAGAACACAGGATCCTAGCATGATACCATTTCTAAGTAGATGGGTACTCAAAACTTAAGTGCTAAAACAACAATTGATTGAACAAAACAACAGGTAACTCAGGTAGGTATTGCACAAGCTCATCATAAGTTCGGTTTATTTCCAGTTTAAAATAGAAAGAAAGTAAAGAATTTCTGTTTCAAATTTTACTCACAAAAACTGAAGGAAACCAAAACAGAAATTTAAGAGCAAGTTTACT
The DNA here is from genome assembly GCA_030737875.1 of Allium sativum. Lineage (NCBI taxonomy): Eukaryota > Viridiplantae > Streptophyta > Magnoliopsida > Asparagales > Amaryllidaceae > Allium > Allium sativum. The sequence continues at coordinate 963,840,276 of CM060910.1, read as the reverse complement.
CACCTATAAATGCCTACGACCCTTATTAACACTATAGTACTTAAGCTTTCATCAATGATTCTTACTTCATGTTAACCAAGCAAACCATACATGGCATGTTTACTTGAAAAAGGAACACACCACAAAGATTTCAAGTCCAACATATAACTCAGACAGCAAAAAGAAATGCAGGCATTTAAAACAGAAAATTTTAAATCAAGTTTACTCACAATGTTTCTCTGTTTTAAGCTACTTCCAGCTTTCAAGCAAAACATTCTTCCAAACACATTAATTATCTTAGTTATTATTCTTCAAAAATCTTCCTATTTTATCAATGTAACCTTGTGAATATAAGGACCTAGATGTGTCTTAAACTAACTTGAAGCCAAGGCATAAAAACAAGAAACAAATGGGTTGTCTATTCACAAATGTTTACGGCCAGGTTTGTACTTCTCAGTATCTAAGACATGCTATATCATCACATTCAAACATCATCTAGCATGACTTAAGTGAATTTATCCAACATTCATATGTGCCTTATCATTAGTATTGAAATAAATAAAAACAACATCAGTGTTTACTCACAAAACTGCGGGAAACCAAAACAGAAATTTAAGAGCAAGTTTACTCACTATGAAAGCTCCAAAAATCCTTGTTTCTCTTTGATGAAACTTTTGAACTTGCTGTGTTTTTTTGTGAGTAAGGTTGTGTGCATGGGTGGCCTTATATAGGTGTAGAAAATATTATAATATGCGGTGTATTAAATGCATGTTTTGAATGGAGAGACAAAAAAACGGTTTTCTGTTTTGATGACCATTGAAAGACAAAATAAAAAAAACATTTCTCTCAACATCACACAAACCAAGGACTTCACATGGCTTTATGCAGCCATTTCAGTTGGGATATTTCCTGCGCAAGAGTTTGTATTGGTGGACTATGGAAAATCAATTAAATGCTCTATGTACTACATGTCATATATCCTAGGACTTAGCTAAAATAGTAGCTTCTCTTTTTACCATTTAGCTCAGTTTTCACATGGTTATAGTTTCCCCTTTCCTTATGCAAAGTATGCTGATTTAACATAAATTATAAAATAGAAATGCCTTGGCATTCAAGGCAAACAAATTCTGAAATTTTCCCTGCACAGTTTTGCCCACGGCCAGCACTTGTTTGTGCAAAGAAAATCTTGAAAAAAAACATCTCTTTAGGCTTACTAGGGTAGTGATGAACCATGTTCATTTGTACAAGTTTTTGGTGGTTTTCTAGTACATACATTTGACAAAAATGCAAGTGTTTTAGGGAACATAAAAGAAGAAATTTCAGAAAAGAAATATGAAAGGATTTTAAAACTGAAAATGTTTAAACAAAAAGACATTGCCATGTGAAGTGTACAAATGTTTTCACATCCTTGTTCTAGAGTATTTTCTAGTATAGGCTTTACTTGTGTAGTTGTATCTAGGTGTGTATATTCTCATGAGGATGTTTGCAAGGATATATGTGTTCATGTTTGCAAGAAAATGATATGTTCATGTGAGTGAAACAAACATGTTTTACTTGTTTTTGCCAACCAACATGGTTTTAACTAAATCCTTGGTGAAAATTGCTTTGTTATAAAAAAACAAGAAATTAACTTAAGAAAAATATAAAGCTTTAAAAGAAACAAAACACATGTGAAAGAGAAATGGCATTTTAAAATGCTATACACAAGTGTTATTTTCTATACATAAGAAAAAAAATTTAAACAAATGCTATTAAATTTGTGCTATCATACCTCAATATATCAAAAATGGGTTTTTGATAAATGTTGCACATGTAAATGCTATTATATATATATGTTAACAAATTCTGTAATTTCAAAGTCTAAATTTTAAATCGTATTTGAAAATACGTACTCACGATCAAATATCTGTGTCAACGATCCGTGAAAATACTGGGTCATTACAAAAACCCTTTAGTTCAACATTTGAGAGTTCTATATAGGACTGGAGTTGGGATATAAACTTACTACTTGAAAAGTACTAAGTAAGAGCCTAATATGGATGAGACAATTTTTAGAGGCCAAGGATTGTGAAATGACCTAAGAGTATTATCATAAGGATCTAGAAAGATATTACTGGCTTTAAAAAGGAAATAGTAGATGTGTTTTAAGCATTAGCAGGATAGGATCATTAGTCGAGAGTGTTAAAAGAAAAGTGTTAATAAAAAGGATCAAGTAATGGAAATGAGTAAAGGTTGATTAATGAGTTTTATCTATTTCTTGCTCTTTTTAGTTGATTGTTTTAGGGTAAGAATGTTAAACCTTAGAGAACACCTTTTAACTAGTAGGTGAGGTAGCTCTGTGGAGCCATAGCCATGCTGATAAGACATCTGTATTGTCGGCCTAACAAAGTAGTCCTTTAAAAAGTAGTAAATCCCCATTCCTTACAGAGTGTACATTAGCAGCCCTGACCGATTGTTTGCACTTAGGCACTTTTCTAGACCCAGCAGTAATCTCTTAACCCCGAGGATCAACACAGTTGTATATGATGAGTCGGGGTTTGAGAATAAAATTCTAGATATAGAGGATGCTTGGGGCATGTCCGGGTATGAGTTGGTTTTGTGGTCTAGTAGCCAAATTATTGGCTATCTCAGATTTTTGAAACTGAGAGTAGAGTTTGTTTGAGATGGTTCGTTTTGGGATTTTCGAGATAATTTTTTTTGGGAATAGATTAAGTGAGGCTATGTTGACTGGAACAGGAGAATAGATTAAGAAAATTTCTTGATCATTTTATTCGAGTTCTCTTTGTTATGGATGCATCACACTCATTCTTATCAGTGGAACTTTTTGATGATGTTCCTTTAGAAGTACTTGCCTTATGACTTCTTCAAAGATTATGAATCCTATTAGAGGGTCCACGACACTTAGTATGCTTTGTGAAAATGATGAGATTAATCTATGTGGTTTTTCTTTTCATGTGAATATGCACGTTATTCACTATCTTGATTTTGATATGATTTTGGGGATGGATTGGCTTGCTCGATATGTGGCCTAAATCCTATGTTCAAAACGAATATTGTACCTTAGACATCTTGATTCGGCTAATTAATTATCTATTGTTCTTTGGGACGTTGATCATGATTTTGTATCTTTTCTATTTTCTCTCGAACCTTGAGATGATGACATGTCTTAGATTCTTGTTGTTTGCAAATTTTCTAATGTGTTTGAGTCTATTTTGGGTTTTCCATCCAAGTGGGAAATTAAGTTCCACATTGATCTCATTCCTGGTGCTCAACCTGTTAGTCGTACTGGTACGAGAATGTCCACGAAGGAGAATGAGGAACTCAAGAAGCAATTATTGGAATTAGAATCTAAGTTTTTCATTTAGTCTAGTTCATGTCCACGGGGAGCTGTGGTTGTCTTTGTTGAGAAACATTATGGTACTCCGAGTCTTTGCATCGACTACCACAAGCTTAATGAGTTAACCATTAAGAATAAGTATCCCTTGCCCAAGATTGATAATATGTTCGATCATTTATGTTGCATTAAAAATTTCCCTCAGCTTGATTTTTCCATTGGTTTTTCATCATCTATAAGTTTTGGAGGATAACGTTCCCCTTACTACATTCCACACTCGTTATGGTTCTTACGAATGGCTCGATATGCCATTTGGTTTAACGAGTGGTCTTGCTCATTGAGTCGACCTTATAAATTGAGTAATTCGGGGAATATCTCGATAAATCCATCTTGATTTTCATTAATGATATTCTTGTATATTCCATGTCTGAAGCTTATCATGCTCAACATTTGAAGATTTTCTTGAGAACTATTCGTCAGCATCAACTTAAAGCCAAATTCTTCAAGTGTCATTTTTGGGAGAAGAAGGTGAAATTTCTTGGACACATTGTATCTTCCGATGGTATTTCCATCGATCCATCGAAAATAGAAGCCATTTTGTAACACCCCGCAAATTCTATAACTGTGAAATTAACAAATTAAAGTATAATTAATCTGAAATCAAAGAACTAAGGGAAACGGGATACGCCATTGCGTTCGTCTCGGAAAAATACGCGAAATAGAGTCCGAGTTTTCGAAAAACGGAGTCCGTATGAAGAAGATATGGCCTTCGGAAGTTTTTGAATTAAATTTAAAATTCAAGCAGAATTAAATAATTAAATATTCCGAAGTGGGGCCCATTGGGCCAGAAGAACGCCCGCCTGGGCCACCCAGGTCGACTGGGCTGTCGACCTGGGCTACCCATGTCGACAGGGCTGTCGACAGCCCTGTCGACAGGGGTATCGACCTGGTCGAGCCCAGTCAACCTGGCTGGCCAGGTCGGTGTGTGGTCGAATTTCTGTGGTCTGCTTTGTCATTAGGGCTAGGTGGCGGGTTTTTATTGGTCTCTCTTCCTAATGAATGGCTACGATCTAACCTAGCAACATCAATGGTCCTAATCAATTCCTAACCTCTATATAAACAACCCTAGACTAAACCCTAATCTATTCATTCAAATTGAGAACATAGCCGCCATGTTGCTGAGGAACGACTAAGAGTAGCCGCCAACTAGAGAGAGGATTAGGAAGAAAGTTCTAAAGCCTAAAGCAATTCAAGCAACCTAAAGCCAATCAATTCAACAAAGGAATCATATCTCTTAATTATAGAATTCGCCGCAACCATTGTAAGTAGAGTATTACTTTGGTATGAATAAACAACTGTGTTGATGTGTATGCTTGAATTGTGGCAATGGAAGTTATTCATATTTGTGCGTTCTTATCAATTTGAAATATTATATACGTTTGGATATTTATGGATTATGTTATAAAGAACTACATGCGGTAGTTCTATGCAAGTTTACGTTTGGAATATTGCGCAAATTATGTTATCTATGTTGAAGCTACATGTATGTAGTTGATTGAAATTTTATGCAAGTTTGGGGCTTTGTTATTATGCCATCATGATGTATATTTTTGTGCATAAATCATTTTGCAAGTAATTGAAACAAGTTTGGTTGTTATAGTTCATATGAAACTATATTGAAATTTTGACACCATAATCCATGTATTAAGTCATGCTTTTGCAAAACTTATGAATATGGCTAGGCTATGAATGATATTTGGCATAATTGAAATCTATGATTAAGTCTATCTTGTTTAAAAGAATTATATGATGACATATGTGAGACATGGCTAGGTTAGACTCAAAAATCCCTTTTTGCAAGTTTAAAGCAAACACCATGATTAGGAATATTTATGCATAAGTATATTTATACCATCGTATGTGATTAGACTTAAACCATGATTAAGTTGAACTATGCTTTTGTGTTAGTAACAAAGTATCCCCTTTGTAAACATGTAGAAACCTTATGAACATGACTTGTTTATGTTTATGCCATGAACAAATTGAACTTTACTTATGCCATGCTTATGTTTGACATTATGCCGTGTTTACGCTAAAAGTATTTATGCCATGCTTATGTTTGACATTATGCTATGCTTATGCTAGAAATATTTATGACATGCTTATGTTTGACATTATGCCTAAATAAGAATATAGGTTCATGTTGTAGTTAAACCTATGTAAGTTCACATGCTTTGATTTATGTCACCTATGTTACCACTATATAAGTACACCAATTTCTATTTTATTTCCAACGTCGTATTGCAAGTTCATGCGCTCACCTTCCCCTCTTTGTGTATACGCCATAAGCCTTCCCTTTCGCATGGCTAAATTGGGCTTTAAAAGGCTAAGCCCAATATATATGAACGGACGTGTAAAACGGGGGAAAATAACGTTGGGTTAAAATTAATTAATGAATGAAAATATAAAATAGAAGGGCCCAAATTCAAGTGTGGGTTGGGCCCGTGATTGGTGTGATCTTTACACCATTAACTTAATAATGGGCCGCAAATATTTACATATAAATAAAGCAGAATGACAAGATATGTAAATGTAGAAAATACGATGTGTTTAACCCGAGGTTGGATTGAGTTGTGATGTAAACCTGCCCGGAACCGCCCGGCAGTCCAGTAGTCACAACAATACCTATCCAATGTGGGAGGTTAAACATGGAGCCCAGCAAGGACCCGAGGTTAGACTGAGTTGTGGCGTAAGACTGCCCGGAACCAACCGGCAACAGGCAGCCACAACAATACCTGTCTAATGTGAGAGGTCAGGGCCTTAATAAGACAATTAAGGCTGAGTCAGGATTGTTAGGATTAAGTGAACTAAAGACTTAATCAAAATGGAACATGCTAAACTAAACGGACTGGTGGGGGTTAGGTTAGGAAACACTTAACCAACTTAGCATGTTGGCTAGAGATAGAAAACCTAGTAACGGGGGGACCCTTTTCAGCAGTAACCCTAAAAGGTGTATCAGGATACCCTGAAACTAGGCAGGGTGGGGCACGATTACTGGGCTGATTGTAAGAGGTCAAAGCGACGGCGGTGGTGTAGCAGTGTAGGTTCTAACGGAGTGAGGGCGTGCACACACTCCGGCGCAGAAAAATAAGGCACTGGACACCAGTAGCATACCTGTGCACTCTAAGGTTGTGTCGGGTTGCCACTATGGGACTTGATACACCCCATGGTGGGACCAGCATAGGTAACTACAGACATCGGGGGCCGTAAGACACATGTAACTATGCGAGTAGGAGCCGATCATCATTGAATGGATCACATCACCCTGATTATGGGGTGCAAACTGGAAACTAGTTTATATGGGTGAAGCTAGATTAACATGGGGTACGATAGTATATTCGACCCTAGGTAACTTAACCAAGTTCATAGTGTTTGCCCACTTCCTGTTTTACTTATCATACCCAGTTCTTTATTCATAGACAAAGTAGTACTAGACTTACTCAGGCTTTATGTCTGACTCTATTTTTCTTTCGTCTTCTTTCTTCCGTTCCCCCCCCCAGGTCCTCAGGGAGGGAACACAGCAGCTTGACCAGCCTCAACATCCAGCTTGAAGAAGAGAAATGTATTGCTTGGACTTTCCTGTTTTGAACTATGGCTTTGGACAATCCACTAAGGGGCTTTTGCAGTTTATCTATGTTTTATTTATGCTTCTTTAAATCATGTACTCAAGACAGATTATGAAAGTATTATGTTATGTTTTTGGAAAGGATGTTGTTGTAACACGTATTTGACTTTATGAAATAAAAGTTTGTTGTTCTTCCGCTGTTTACAAATATGTGTTCTTATATCTGTGACTTGTACTTATAAACCTCCACCAAAATTAGGGCATTCCCTTTGAGAGTGACCCTAACGGAGGTGGGGTGTTTCACTTGGTATCAGAGCACAGGTTTACCAGATAAGATAAAAAGTTTTGAAAATTATTTTCAAAAAGGAAATTTAAAGAAGCATTTTTAAAAGAAAAATATTATTTTATTTTAAAAAGGCAAAGTCCACCCCCAAAGCCATAGGAACTATCTCTTATCCTTCGTTTTGAATCTATCCTTTTTGTTTCAGCATGTCCCAAGATCTTAACTTGCCAGAAGGGGTGCCAATACCTGGTTGGTTTAGACGGTTCTTAGAAGCAAGAGCCACTCAGCCAGGTCCTACCATTCCTCCTCCCCCAGCGGAATGAAATCATCCAGCTGCAGCAGCACCTTTTCCTCCACCTCCTCCTCGGGGAAACACGTTTGCTAAGATATGTAAAGATTTTAAAGCTATGGGAGGAAGGGATTTCCATGGAACTGAGTCCTTCGTGGCAGCTAGAAATTGGCTGAAGGAAACTGAAGACCTATTCATCATCTTTGAGGTAGAAGATAGACAAAAAGTACAGTTGGCAGTGTGGCTATTGAAGGGTGAGGCTTCCTACTGGTGGGAAGTCACTAATGCTGAAAGACCAGTGGAGACATGGGAGGACTTTAGGGCAAGGTTTGAGACCAAATTTCTCTCAGATGCAGAAAGGAGTTTGCAGTTAGAAAAATTCCTATTTCTTAAACAAGGGGACAAAACAGTTAGAGAGTATGTGAATCAGTTTGATGAGCTGGCTAGGTTTGGGCTTGACCTAGTCAACACCCCGCACAAGAAGGCTCTCCGTTTCGTCAAAGGGTTAAATGAGCCATTACACAGTTTGGCCATGACTCATATACCCATGGGAGCCACGTATGAAAGATTGGTGCAAATGGCATTGCTGAATGAGGAGGATAAGGGCAAGAAGGAGACGAAGGCAGAAAGCTCTCAAGGGAAGAAAGAAGGTTTGCAGCCCAAGAAGACAGACTTTAAGAAGGGCGGGAAAGGCAACAAAGAGAAGAGGAAGTGCAATTTCTGTGGCAAAGTGGGGCACTTAGTAAAGGACTGCCGGAAAAAGAAGGCCAAGGAGAATGGTGGGTGCTTTTCATGCGGTCAGACAGGCCACAGGGCTAAGGACTGCCCAAGGAAACGAGGACAGGGGCAGGGCGCTGGATCCACCCCAGGGGCACAGGTTCATGTACTAGAAGCGCCACCATTGCAACAGCGAGGTACAAACACTTCTGTAGAAAGTGTAGTTTATCTTTATGATCACCCCGTTCGCACTTTATTTGATTCCGGCGCATCACACTCCTTTATCTCGTCTGCTTTAGTAGAATCTCTGCACCTAAAAACTAGTATGGTAGAGGACCCCTTAATTGTTTCAAACCCAATTGGGGGCCCATCTCATTTGTCTATGATCTGTGTGGGATTGAAAATTTCTATCCTAAGTGTTGAATTTCAATGTAGTGCCTTTGTTTTGGGCTTTTCGGGGTATGGTTTGATTTTGGGTATGGATTGGCTATCCAGTAATGGGGCCATCCTTGATTGTGAGAAAAGGGTTGTTAGGCTCCTAACCCAGCTCGGTAATACTTTGGAAATTTCTTGTAATCCCTCGTATGCGGTTATGCTTAGTTATCTTGAATCGCTAGATGCCTCTGTTGAAAACTTGCAATCAGTTAGTGTGGTCCGGGAATATCCGGATGTCTTCGAAGAGGTGAAGGGCTTGCCTCCGAAGCGGGAAATAGACTTCCGCATATATCTTGTAGATAATGCAAAGCCCGTTGCGTTGCCCGTTAGACATATGGCTCCACGAGAAAGGAAAGAGCTCAGTAAACAGATTAAAGAGCTTCTAGAAAAGGGGTTCATTAGGAGGAGCATTTCAGAATGGGGCGCTCCAGTGGTGTTCGCTACAAAGGCGGATGGTTCACTCCGTCTATGTGTTGACTATAGGGAGCTCAACAAGCTAACAAAAAAGAATAGGCACCCTCTCCCTAGAATTGACGATTTATTTGATCAGCTTGTAGGATCGTCTGTTTTCTCCCAACTCGATTTAGCAACCGGTTTTCATCAGCTAAGGGTGGCTGAAGATAGCATCGATAAAACGGCGTTCAGAACCCCAGACGGCTTCTTTGAATGGCTTGTCATGCCTTTCGTCTTGACAAATGCACCTGCTTACTTCGTGGACCTGATGAGTAGGGTATTTAGAGATTTCCTCAACAAATTCGTAGTGGTCTTCGTAGATGATATCCTTATCTTTTCAAAGAGTGAAGAGGAACATGCTCAGCACCTAAGGGCAATCATGGAAACTTTGCGAGTCCATCAACTAAAAGCCAAATTCTCCAAATGCCACTTTTGGAGAGAAGAAGTGAGGTTCCTTGGGCACATAGTATCCAAACAAGGGTTAGCAGTGGACCCTGCTAAGGTAGTGGCGGTACAGGATTGGAAGACACCAAGGAATGCGACTGAGGTCCGAAGCTTTCTAGGACTAGCGGGTTTCTATCGAAAATTTATAAGGGATTTTGCGAAAATCTCAGCTCCGCTCACGAAATTGACCAAGAAGAATCTAGTGTTTAATTGGGATTTGGATTGCGAGTTTGCTTTCCAACGACTAAAAAGGGCTCTTACAACAGCCCCAGTTTTGACGCTGCCAGATGGGAGCAAGATGTTCACTGTGTATACGGATGCATGTGGGACAGGGCTAGGCGCCGTCTTAATGCAAGAAGGAAGGGTAGTAGCTTATGGCGGGAGGCAGTTGAAGGTGCACGAAAAGAACTACCCAACCCACGATCTTGAGTTAGCCGCCATCGTCTTTGCACTCAAGTCTTGGCGACACTATCTCCTAGGTGAGAAGTTCGAACTTTACACTGACCATAAATCGTTGAAATATCTTTTCTCGCAGAAGGATCTTAACTTGAGGCAACAAAGATGGATGGAGTTTCTTGCCTCGTACGATTTCGAAATCTCCTACACTCCGGGCAAAGGCAACGTAGTGGCAGACGCGTTGAGCCGAAAGAAACTGACCCTAAGCCCGTTGTTTGTTGAAAGACAAAGCCTAGAGTTTATAGCCAGTTTCGACTTTAGGCCCTCCTCCGATTTCGTACCAGGCTTGCTAGCATCTCTCGAAGTGCGCCCAACTTTAGTAGATTCAGTAGGGGCAGCACAACGCGAAGACCCTCAGCTTGTGGAAATAATTGATAGGCTAATTAGGGGTGAGACTTCAAGTCACCTCAACAGATACTCCATCGACGATAAGGGTTTACTAAGGCGGGACGGAAGACTATGCGTCCCACAGACAAACGATTTAATAAAGAAGGTTCTCGAGGAAGCGCATCATTCCAAGATGACGATACACCCAGGCGGGGATAAAATGTACAAAGATATAAAAAGGACTTTCTTTTGGAATGGCATGAAAAAGGACGTGGCGGAATTCGTTTCTAAATGTATGGTGTGCCAACAGGTTAAGGCGGAACAGAAAAAGCCTGGCGGACTGCTACATCCTCTGGAGGTCCCACAGTGGAAGTGGGATAGCATCTCAATGGACTTCATCGATGGGCTGCCTAGGTCTAGGAGAGGCAACACTAGCATTTGGGTAATAGTGGATAGGCTTACTAAAAGCGCCCACTTTTTACCTGTCAAAAGTAAAAGAACTGCCTCATCCCTAGCATCACTTTACCTCAAGGAAATCGTTCGACTCCATGGAATACCATCTAGCATTGTTAGTGACCGAGACCCCATCTTCACCAGCGAGTTTTGGCGGAGTCTGCAAGAAGCAGTAGGAACGCAGTTATGCTTGAGCACAGCCTATCATCCCCAAACCGACGCCAAACAGAGAGAGTGAATAGAGTTTTGGAAGACCTCTTAAGACTATGCGTCCTCGACTTCGGAGGGACATGGGAAGACCACCTTCCTTTGGTGGAATTTGCCTACAACAACAGCTATCAAGCAACCATCGGAATGGCGCCCTTCGAAGCTTTATATGGAAGACCGTGCCGATCGCCCACTTGTTGGTGGGAGTCCACGGATAAGCTCATACTTGGACCAGATATGATCCGAGAGACCTCAGAGAAAGTAGACTTAATACGAAGAAGGATGAAGACGGCCCAAGACAGACAAAAGTCCTACGCCGACAAGAGGAGGACCGACCTTGAATTCGAGGTTGGAGACAGAGTTTTTCTCAAGGTATCACCGCTAAGAAACGTTGTTCGTTTTGGAACCACAGGAAAGCTAGCACCAAGGTTCGTAGGGCCATTCCCTATTATCGAGAAAATTGGGAAAATGGCTTATAGATTAGAGCTACCCGAGAAGTTGGCTGGAGTCCACAACGTTTTTCACGTTTCACATCTCCGAAAATGTCTACATGAGTCTGCTGAAGTGGTAGAGCCAAATATACTCGAAGAGGCCGAAGTGGAACGTGAAGCAACCATAAGAAAAGTTCCAACCCGCATCTTAGGAACAGAAGTGAAGAAGCTACGCAACCGCGAAGTCAAGCTCGTCAAAGTTCAGTGGAGCGACGCCGAGGGAGACGCGACTTGGGAAACTGAAGCTAGAATACGTACTGCCTACCCTTTTCTATTCGAGGGTACATCCTTGATCTTTCTTTTTCCTTAAGTTGCGCTTTTATCTATCTTTTTAGGTATATTTCCTCGACCGTATCTTTTAGGTAGAATCTTTTTGGATGGAAACATGTAGTTGAAACATGTTATGTATGATGGTTGCAAGTGGTTGCAAGTGATTGCTAGTGGTTGCTCGTGGTTGCATATACACACACAATCTAGGTTTTAGATCGGCTCAGTCACTTCATATTGCATATGCATATATGTTTGTATTCGTATGTGGTTGAACTTTAATGTGTTGACATGTGGATCCTGCATTTGTGTTGAATGATTGTGCACTCATGTAGAATCAAGAATAGGAAAATTTGCATACATAATGGATTCATGGCACTTACATAATTCGCATTAAGGAGGTCAACTGAATCAGTAGACCGCCTGATTTTGCATTAGATAAGCACATGTACACACACACTTCGCATATAATCACGAAGCATTAGAAGTCTTTTAAGGACAATGGATGCTCGTGTTTGATGGATGAGTAGATGGATGATTGGATGTTAGGATATACATTCCTCCTAACTTGAAGATTTCGGGGACGAAATCCTTTTAAGTGGGGGAGAATGTAACACCCCGCAAATTCTATAACTGTGAAATTAACAAATTAAAGTATAATTAATCTGAAATCAAAGAACTAAGGGAAACGGGATACGCCATTGCGTTCGTCTCGGAAAAATACGCGAAATAGAGTCCGAGTTTTCGAAAAACGGAGTCCGTATGAAGAAGATATGGCCTTCGGAAGTTTTTGAATTAAATTTAAAATTCAAGCAGAATTAAATAATTAAATATTCCGAAGTGGGGCCCATTGGGCCAGAAGAACGCCCGCCTGGGCCACCCAGGTCGACTGGGCTGTCGACCTGGGCTACCCATGTCGACAGGGCTGTCGACAGCCCTGTCGACAGGGGTATCGACCTGGTCGAGCCCAGTCAACCTGGCTGGCCAGGTCGGTGTGTGGTCGAATTTCTGTGGTCTGCTTTGTCATTAGGGCTAGGTGGCGGGTTTTTATTGGTCTCTCTTCCTAATGAATGGCTACGATCTAACCTAGCAACATCAATGGTCCTAATCAATTCCTAACCTCTATATAAACAACCCTAGACTAAACCCTAATCTATTCATTCAAATTGAGAACATAGCCGCCATGTTGCTGAGGAACGACTAAGAGTAGCCGCCAACTAGAGAGAGGATTAGGAAGAAAGTTCTAAAGCCTAAAGCAATTCAAGCAACCTAAAGCCAATCAATTCAACAAAGGAATCATATCTCTTAATTAGAGAATTCGCCGCAACCATTATAAGTAGAGTATTACTTTGGTATAAATAAACAACTGTGTTGATGTGTATGCTTGAATTGTGGCAATGGAAGTTATTCATATTTGTGCGTTCTTATCAATTTGAAATATTATATACGTTTGGATATTTATGGATTATGTTATAAAGAACTACATGCGGTAGTTCTATGCAAGTTTACGTTTGGAATATTGCGCAAATTATGTTATCTATGTTGAAGCTACATGTATGTAGTTGATTGAAATTTTATGCAAGTTTGGGGCTTTGTTATTATGCCATCATGATGTATATTTTTGTGCATAAATCATTTTGCAAGTAATTGAAACAAGTTTGGTTGTTATAGTTCATATGAAACTATATTGGAATTTTGACACCATAATCCATGTATTAAGTCATGCTTTTGCAAAACTTATGAATATGGCTAGGCTATGAATGATATTTGGCATAATTGAAATCTATGATTAAGTCTATCTTGTTTAAAAGAATTATATGATGACATATGTGAGACATGGCTAGGTTAGACTCAAAAATCCCTTTTTGCAAGTTTAAAGCAAACACCATGATTAGGAATATTTATGCATAAGTATATTTATACCATCGTATGTGATTAGACTTAAACCATGATTAAGTTGAACTATGCTTTTGTGTTAGTAACAAAGTATCCCCTTTGTAAACATGTAGAAACCTTATGAACATGACTTGTTTATGTTTATGCCATGAACAAATTGAACTTTACTTATGCCATGCTTATGTTTGACATTATGCCGTGTTTACGCTAAAAGTATTTATGCCATGCTTATGTTTGACATTATGCTATGCTTATGCTAGAAATATTTATGATATGCTTATGTTTGACATTATGCCTAAATAAGAATATAGGTTCATGTTGTAGTTAAACCTATGTAAGTTCACATGCTTTGATTTATGTCACCTATGTTACCACTATATAAGTACACCAATTTCTATTTTATTTCCAACGTCGTATTGCAAGTTCATGCGCTCACCTTCCCCTCTTTGTGTATACGCCATAAGCCTCCCCTTTCGCATGGCTAAATTGGGCTTTAAAAGGCTAAGCCCAATATATATGAACGGACGTGTAAAACGGGGGAAAATAACGTTGGGTTAAAATTAATTAATGAATGAAAATATAAAATAGAAGGGCCCAAATTCAAGTGTGGGTTGGGCCCGTGATTGGTGTGATCTTTACACCATTAACTTAATAATGGGCCGCAAATATTTACATATAAATAAAGCAGAATGACAAGATATGTAAATGTAGAAAATACGATGTGTTTAACCCGAGGTTGGATTGAGTTGTGATGTAAACCTGCCCGGAACCGCCCGGCAGTCCAGTAGTCACAACAATACCTATCCAATGTGGGAGGTTAAACATGGAGCCCAGCAAGGACCCGAGGTTAGACTGAGTTGTGGCGTAAGACTGCCCGGAACCAACCGGCAACAGGCAGCCACAACAATACCTGTCTAATGTGAGAGGTCAGGGCCTTAATAAGACAATTAAGGCTGAGTCAGGATTGTTAGGATTAAGTGAACTAAAGACTTAATCAAAATGGAACATGCTAAACTAAACGGACTGGTGGGGGTTAGGTTAGGAAACACTTAACCAACTTAGCATGTTGGCTAGAGATAGAAAACCTAGTAACGGGGGGACCCTTTTCAGCAGTAACCCTAAAAGGTGTATCAGGATACCCTGAAACTAGGCAGGGTGGGGCACGATTACTGGGCTGATTGTAAGAGGTCAAAGCGACGGCGGTGGTGTAGCAGTGTAGGTTCTAACGGAGTGAGGGCGTGCACACACTCCGGCGCAGAAAAATAAGGCACTTGACACCAGTAGCATACCTGTGCACTCTAAGGTTGTGTCGAGTTGCCACTATGGGACTTGATACACCCCATGGTGGGACCAGCATAGGTAACTACAGACATCGGGGGCCGTAAGACACATGTAACTATGCGAGTAGGAGCCGATCATCATTGAATGGATCACATCACCCTGATTATGGGGTGCAAACTGGAAACTAGTTTATATGGGTGAAGCTAGATTAACATGGGGTACGATAGTATATTCGACCCTAGGTAACTTAACCAAGTTCATAGTGTTTGCCCACTTCCTGTTTTACTTATCATACCCAGTTCTTTATTCATAGACAAAGTAGTACTAGACTTACTCAGGCTTTATGTCTGACTCTATTTTTCTTTCGTCTTCTTTCTTCCGTTCCCCCCCCCCCCAGGTCCTCAGGGAGGGAACACAGCAGCTTGACCAGCCTCAACATCCAGCTTGAAGAAGAGAAATGTATTGCTTGGACTTTCCTGTTTTGAACTATGGCTTTGGACAATCCACTAAGGGGCTTTTGCAGTTTATCTATGTTTTATTTATGCTTCTTTAAATCATGTACTCAAGACAGATTATGAAAGTATTATGTTATGTTTTTGGAAAGGATGTTGTTGTAACACGTATTTGACTTTATGAAATAAAAGTTTGTTGTTCTTCCGCTGTTTACAAATATGTGTTCTTATATCTGTGACTTGTACTTATAAACCTCCACCAAAATTAGGGCATTCCCTTTGAGAGTGACCCTAACGGAGTTGGGGTGTTTCACATTTAGAATTAGAAGAGGCTAGAAATGTTTCTAAGATTCGTAGTTTCCTTGGACTGGTGGGTTATTACCTTCGGTTCATTAAGATTTCTTTTGCATCATTCTTTCTCTTACTAGCCTCACATGGAAAGATGTTTGTTTCACTTTGTTCGATAGGTGTGCAGCTTCTTTTCAGAAATTCAAAAAACTTCTCACTCATGCTTCTATCTACCGGTTCCCATAGGGAATAAAGATATTACTGTTTATGTTAGTGCCAATCAATGTGGTCTCGGTGCCGTTCCTATGCAAAGAGATCGAGTAGTTATCTATGTTTCTAGAAAATTGCTTAAGAATTAGATTCGGTATGTCGGCCATGACTTAGAGTTGACCGCCACAGTCTTTGCCTTAAAGATTTGGTGATATTATCTTTTGGGCGAGCTCTTTATTCTTTTCATCGACCTTAAATCTTTGAAGTATCTTTTCATTTAGTAAGATCTTAGTATGCGACAATAATATTGGCTTGAGTTCCTCCCTTCATACGATTTTGATATCCAGTAGACTCCTGGAAAGGGAAACCAAGTAGCATACACGTTAAGTTGTAAGCAACAAGTCGTTATATCCATGATGCTTGTTGAGTTGAATACATAGGAAGCTTTATCTCATTGTGATATTCGTAATCATGGTCGTATATCAGATTCCCTTATTTTATTGTTTAACATGGAAGCTCGTACCAGTTTATTGGGTCGTATTGCCAATACATAGAGGCAAGATCTAGATCTTATGCATCTTATTCGACTTTGTAAGTTAGAATCCTATCGCAAGGAGTTAAATAATTGCAGTGTTGATGCTCGTGGTTGTATTCATACAAAGAATCGATTGATCGTGCCTAATGCTACCAATCTTAGATGGGACATTATTAATGAATGTCACTGTTGTAAGTATATTATTCATCCGGGCAGTGGCAAGATGTACGCCGATATGAGACACTTTTATTATTGGAAAGACATATGGCGTGATGTTGCAAGTCATATGAGTAATTGCATGACTTTTCTACTCATTAAAGTTGAACATCAGCGTCATAATAGTCTTTTAAGGCCTCTAGAGGTCCCGTTATGGAAATTGAATAAAGTTTCGATGGACTTTATTGATGGCCAATCTCGTTCGAAATCGAGACATAGCAGTGTTTGGACGATCGCTGATCATTTGACTAAGTTAGCTTATTTTATTCCTATTAAATCTAATAAGATAACTTCTCATCCAATTTATATTAAGGAAATCATGAGACTTCACGGTGTTCTAGTTTAATTATTTGTGATAGAGATACGATCTTTCCTAGTGAATTTTGGTAGCTAAAAAGCTTTAGGTACATATCTTAATTTCAGCACAACTTATCATCCCTAATTTGATAGACAGAACCAATAGGTGAATCACATTCTTAAGGATCTACTTCGTGCATGTATTCATGATATTGGTGGTAACTGTTAAAACCACCTAACTCTTGTTAAGTTCGCCTACAACAATAGTTTTTAGTCTAGTATTGGTATGGCTCCTCTCGAAGTCTTCTTTGGAAGGGCATGTTGATCATTATCCTGTTGATTGGAGTCCCGGGTGAAGTTGATATTAGGCCCAGAATCTTTTTGTGAAGCTTATGAAAAGATCAATCTCATTAGTCAGAGAATGAAAAAGGTTAGAATATGCAGAAATCCATAGGAAGCCGCTAAAGTTCTCTATTGGTGACCTTGTGTATATTTGTTTATCTCTATTGAAGGGGGTAACACGTTTTAGTTAGACCAAGAAGTTGACTCTTAGATATAAAGGACCATTCACCATCACTATACATATTGGCCTAGTTGCATACCTTGTATCACTTCCTAGCCAGATCTCGGGTGCCATGACGTATTTTACGTATCTCAACTTTGGAAGTATTTCATGATTTAGGTTCAGTTGTTGATCCTCATATTCTAGAATAGCTTGAGATCTCACTTAATCGTTTATTCTGCAATGTCATGTCTATGTGCTAGCTTCAGAGGTTAAGCGCCTTCGAGATAAGGATGTTCCACTCATGAAAATTCAATGGTCAGCTAATCCCAAACATAGTGCTTGAGAAATCAAAGAATTAATCAAGGAACATATTTTGATTTTCTTTCCTCTGTTCTTGAGGTGAGTAATTTAACTCAAGCTTATCTATTTTCTATTTCTAGATGAAACAAATCATGTTTATTACGACTCTTCTCTAGAAATTGCAAGGACACCATTTTTATAAGGAGAAGAGTCTGTAACAACCCTTGTTTAGTGATTACCTACATAAAACAGATTATAATATTGTTTATAATTTGTCAATTGAGAAAATAAACATAAATTTTGAAAGGATAATTTATAAATCATAAGTTGGATAAGAAATCAAATCTATGTTAATTTGAGTAATAAAGAAGAAATATGTCGGGTTTGAGGTTGGATTAAATTAAATAAAATGGTAAAAAAATTTAATTCAATATTAATTTATTGAATAAATTATAATATGAACGAAATAAAGTTGTCAAAGTTTTATAATGTGAATTTGTAATAAAAATGATCGATAAAAGATGTTTAAGTGCCAAAATACAATAATTTTATAAATTATCGCTAATGGTGAATTTTTGTTGTAAAAAGGGCATTTTTAAATTTACTTGAGCTACAGTTAAAAATATAATAAGTTAATTATTGATTAAAAATAAATATTCAAGTTTAAGATACTTCTAATGTATTTTGTGCATTTATTTTTATAAATAAATTTTGAGCAATTCAGGTGTTAAAAGTGTAAGTTTTAAACAAAAGAAAGTGAAAAATAAACTCTTTATTAAATATATTAATTTTACTATGTTTACATTTTAGAAATTTCGTTTAAAATGGTTTTATACATGTTTATCACCATTTCATAAAACAAAAACATGTAAAATTGTAAATATTTTTTATGTTAAAATGGTGTAAATATGTGTATTTTATGTTAACATGTATTAGAAAAGATTAAACATGTGTTAATTAATGTTATATAGCCTAATTAGTCTTTACATACTCAAAGCTAATGGATGGGATTTGGGTCTAAACCCAAGCCCATTAGCCAATTTAGATTAGGCAGAGAAGAAAAGTTCAGAGAGTATGCACCATTGTTCCTCCAACTTCTCTTCTTCTTGCTGTAGACCACCAAAGAAAAGAAAATAACATTTCCTCTTCAAATTATAAAATCCAAGATCTAACTAAATCAAAACTAGAAGAAAGCATGATAACTTAATCTCAACAAGTAATCAGTCAAAAACCAGAAATAATCTCATCAATTTCTAAAAATTTAAGAAGAAGTTTGCTGTAACTTCTCTTTCTATGTTTTTATGTCTCTATTATTATTATTATTTTCCATGGGAGTTTGAAGCATTTTTAAGGCCAAAAACTTTATCCTAACAAACCTAATCGTTGCAAATCCAATCAAAGATGAGTAAAATCTTACACTTCTAGCTTGAACGTGTTTTCATGTCAATATAATTTGGTTTCTATCTGTTAAATTTATCTACTGTAAAAGAAATATGAGATTTATGTTTATAGTAACTTCGTTTTTCTATATCTATTTTCATGAGCTTTATGATATATGTTTATGTGTTGAATTCATGCCAAAATTTCTCTGAATTATTGTCCAAGTGTTATTATATGTGCGTGCTTGAAATCAACCTTTGATTTGATCTGAATCTATGTTAAAATCTCATTAAAGTTCGAAATGAGGCAGGCAAAATTGTCTATAGGAAATATGTGAGAAAAGTTGACTATGACCTTGAAGGGTCTACTTATAGGTCAACCCTTAGCTAATACAGGTCGATCCTATGGTCCACCTTACCTCTTGTATGGTTGACCTAGTACGCAAGTAATTGTGGCACCTGGTCGAGCCTATTTTTCCTACTTCCTATGTATTTTTGTGTTTTTATTTCCTAAGATTTCTACTGCACCTTTTGATGATTTTGTGTAATGTTTTAATGCTGATTTCAATAGGCTTATTCCTACAGTTGCGAAGCCAACATTATTGCCAATTCATATTTCATATTGACAAATTTTATATGAAGTTTCATTTGCTATTTTGTTGAATTTCTATTGAATTTTTATGATTTAATGCGCGTGCTTTATAAAATCGATTTTAAAAGAATTTTCATTAAAACCTCATAAATCTATTTGTAAAAATATGATTATTTCCAAAACTATTATATATATGATCTATATTATAAAGAGATTTAATAGAAATGATTTCCAAATAGTTTTCGAACACCGTTTTAAAACCTTTTTCTTGAAATAATAATTATTATATAGAACTACACTTTTTGCACTCTTCGAGAGAATGAGGAAGCAATTTAAATGATATAATAAACCATATGGTATGGAACAAGTAGGTTTACAGTATTGGTTAATTCTGGACTTGTTTGATTGAAGTCCTACACTAGAGTGGAATTAAATAACTTGTAGTAGACGGTTAACTGAGAATGTGTGGTATGGAACATCACCGTGTTACTAACTCATTTGCCATTTGGAAGGTTGTGACACATTTTATGGACCTACGGGTCATATTTCCAGTACTAGGCCGGGGAGGGACGACGTTAGTGTTAGACCTTCAGGTCATTTGTGTTTGGCGGAGGGAGGGGAATTTATGTTAGACCTTCGAGTCATTTATGTTAGGTGCCAAATTTGTGTAGTAGTATTTGGTAGGCTTCAGCCTTTTGTGTAGTGCGCATGTAGTATAATCAAGGATTTAAATCTCAGATATCATTCGCGTTACGTCTTGGTGATTTTAAAGACTTGATCTCGTATCGGGGGAGATCTCGGATGAGATGAGTCTAACTCGGGGGTTCGTCTTGGATATGCATCTTGGGTCTAAAATTTCATATCGGAACAATCTCAAGGTAAAAGATATGTTAAAAACTGATATTCTTACAAAATTATTTTTATGGGTGTTATTAAAAACATAGTAACTTAAACTTAAATCGCAAAATCACTTCATTATTCTTAATTTGCGAAAGATCTCTGAATCGTAATATGGTTAAAATATAAATATAACACAATGCAAATAAATTAGTGCTCACAACATATGATCCATGAACATGAATTATTGTTAGACATAAAACATTAAAAGAAAAATCCAAAACATTAAATAGATCAGCATAAGTATAACATAAAATACATAATTTCATAGGCAACATGTATGCAACAAAAAGACGAATATGAAACTCATAGGAATTGTAGAACATATATGAATATACAATAGGTCATTTAACATGCAATAGGAGATAATCGTGGATAGATTTGAGTTTTTTAATTATTGCTCTGGTTCAGACAAAGATTTAAATTTTAACCAAAAATCAAGATCTCAGACGATATTCCAATATCTACTCTCGGTTGATATATCGTGCGATATCGCAATATCTCGCGTGATATCCAAAAGGAGATTTATAGTGATATTTGTTGTTTCATTTCGGAAGGAGCCCAAAATGAGATCTCGGACGAATTTCCGAAATCTGAAATAGCGAGTGTAATATAAACTTGCCATCAGTAATACGGATCCATTTTTGCATTTTGCTAGATTTCATTATTCCTAAATTTCTAGAATTTGATGTTTCTAAATGTTTTCACCATTTTGCAAGTAATGGGTTTATATACATAGCGTGTGAGCTATTTTGTAATAACCCGGAAATCCGAGCCAATTTAAAATTTTTATTTTGGCAATTTTGATGAATATTGAATATTTAAAATGAATTATTTTAAATAATAACGACGAGAAATTTATTTTGAATAGAATTAGAACTTATGTATTAATATAGAGTGTCGTTATAATATAAATATTTATTTTAAATTATAAAAGGAATTGAAAATGGCGCGGTAGTTTGAAAATTCGATTTCAAAGTTCAAATGAATGTACAAGATTCAAAATAAACCCGATTTTAGCGAAACCAAAAATATTAGAATCTAATTGAGAATATCTTTCCAACGAATCCGAAAATTTGAAATTTCATAGTGGGGATAAAAAGTTATGCCCAGATGAAAGTTCAGAATAGTCGCTATGGAATTTTGGCCCTTAGAAATGGAAATTTTGCAAACGACCTCGGTTTTCGACGAAACCACTTTTGTTGGGTCCGTGATTTCAAGTTATTGCTAGATTCCAAAACTCGTAATTTTCCGAATCAATATGTGAGCGTGGCGAAGTAAAACGTGTTTTGTCAATTTCGATCGACCAGAAAATGGTCATTTTTCAAACGGTCTCGGAATTTGACGAAATTAGTTTTGTTAGGACCGTATCATCAATACGAAGATAGAAATAATTTTTCGGGAATTTTTAGAGATTGTATGTGGCCCCGGTAAATTGAAATGTAAGTTTAAAATTGAATATATAGATTTATATTTTAAATTCAACGGAAACTGATCGTAACGGTCGAACTGGCTCACGATACATATCCCATTGTGTTTCGAATGGGGTTATTACCCTGGGGGCGGCAGTTGTTGGGTTCGATTTGGGATTCGAGTTAAAAAGGTAACTTTTTGAATTTAAAAATAAAATAAATTTAAAAATATATATATATTTCTTCTTTGCCCTCCCTTCCTCATTCTCAAGTCAACGGTTCAGAGAGAAAAAAAAGAAGGAAAATTGAAAATCGCGATCCCCGATGGCTAGCTCTCTCTCCTCCGCTACCGCGCGCCCCAATCGTCGCACCACACCTTCTTTTTCCCCCTCATGCCTCTCTCCTCCGTAACAACCAAATCCCCTTTTCCCTCCCTTACACCGTTTGACGCAGCGCCGCCTCAGGGCCACCGCCGCCGCATCTCTCCAGCGAAACCCATCACGTCGCGATACCCTCTCCCCCTCCCCCCTTTGCCGCGAGAACCTTTTCCCTGAGAGCCCAAATCGATTGAAAAACTGCCGCCAGAAGTGGACTGCCGCCACCCCCTTGGTTGATGTACAACCCTCTTTTCTCCCCTCTCGGTCTAGAGAACTTTAAACAGTAAGTTTTTAACTTTTAATTAATTTAAAATTGATTTTTTTGCTTAGTTTAAAAACTGATTTTTGTTAAGTTTAAAAAACTTATTTTTGTATAGTTTAAAAATTGTAAAAGATTTGTTTTTTATCGCTTGAAAGTTGTGATTTTTATATAAACAAAGGACAGATTTTTATATAAAGAAAGATCGTATTTTTATGTGAATGTAGAAAGGAGAAAGATCATATTTTTATGTGAATGTAGAAAGGAGAAAGATCGTATTTTTATGTGAATGTAGAAAGTAGAAAGATCGAATTTTTATATAGAAGAAAGCGTTTTAAAAATATAATCTTTATAGTACATGTAGTGATAATAAAAATAGGATTTTTATATAGTAGAGATTATGAAAATATGATTTCTATACACTGGAGAATATAAAAATGTGATTTTTATATATGCAGTGAATACGGACGACGAAAGTGACAGAAGGCGAGCATGACGAATATTTCCTACATATGAAGAGTCGTGGCGTTTGGTTTCTCTAATCGGTGAGAACTCCTCACTTTTATTTCTATTTCTAATTTGAAATATATACTAGGATGCAGACGGTGCTTAGCAGCACCCGACAGCCGTCGTCCACTGACCATGGATGACTTGTTTGTTTGATTGATGTGTTGTGAAAATTGATAGTGTGAATGTGTTGAAATAAAATATATATTCATGTGTTGAAATAAAATATATATTCATGTGTTGAAATAAAGTATATATTCATGAGTTGAAATACAATATATATTCATTTACAAATTGAACGATTTGTTTATGTACACCGATTTGACTGATATTGATTGGGACGATAAATTTTACACATCGCCCAACTGCACAAATAAAATCTATGTTTGTTGATTTGAACGGGTATTGGGATGAGATTTGACATACACTAATCCCGATTGTTTAGTTGTATGTCAGTCGATGGGTTGACAGACTATGTAAGCGTTAATTATTTATATTTAATGCTTATGCAGTTGTGTGGTGCACTCTGGATGATGGTTGATTATTTATCGTTGCTATTATATACATGTGTTGTAAGAAATCCATATAATTAACGTTATATGGTAGTTGATTGGGCCTCATTCCATTTCGGAAAATAGGAAAATAAATATTCATGTGTTGAATAGAAAATAAAATATATATTCATGTGTTGAATAGAAAATAAATATTCATGTGTTGAATATAAAATAAATATTCATGTGTTGAATAGAAAATAAGTATTCATGTGTTGAATAGAAATATATATTCATGTGTTGAAATAAAATATATATATATTCATGTGTTGAAATAAAATATATATTCATGTGTTGGATAGAAAAATAAATATTCATTTGTTGAATAGAATAACGAAGTTATTGAAATATATAAAGCCGTGTTGGTTAGATATGAGCCATTTTGACGCGAACGATATTTATATCGATTTTATTCATTTTTATAATGAATATAGAAAAGGAAGTGATTTCAAAACATAACGTTTTGAAAATATTATCATTTATAGATTAATGATATGGAATATTCAATTTTGATTAGAAATTGAATATGAAGTTGAAATCGTTTTGAAAACGAATTTAAAACAATTTATAAAATACGTTTTGAATTGAAATCGACGAAATATATATAACATTTATATTATAAATATTATAAATATTAAATGGCCGGAATAGAACGCACCGCGTCGCGACAGTTCGTGAATTTCAACCATTGACTTCGAATTGACGTTGCGGGAGATCCGACCGTTGGATTCTCCTGAAACCAGAACCATTTGGTTCGTATCGAAAAGAGCTTTCCAATGAATATTAGAAATTTGAAATCTAACGGTTGGATTTGGAATTATGTCAAAATCAATTTTGGAAAAGGTCGTTGTAAGTGCAGTTCGATGGCCGTTGATGGAAATCGACTGTACGGGCCTTGATAAAATTATTAAAAATATCAATAATTTGTGTAAAATCATAAGAAATGATTTGGGAAGAATTGGGATGAAAAACTTCATATTTGAAAAGATAAAAATAGATTTTTATCGAAATGAACTAGTTTTGACCTATAATTAAAATCAATTTATTTTTGAAATAAATAAATTGAATTTGAAAGTGGTTTTAAAAATAATCAGAATTTCCAATATACGAATTGGAATGGATTTGGATCGAAATTATCTTTGGAATATTTCAATGTTGGATTTCGTGATTATACAGATATTGTTATGGAAATTTGAAAGATATATTTATATCGTTATTTCCAATACGATATTTGTTGGTCGTAGAATTCGATATTGAATATAAGTCGATATATTTTCTATTCAGAGCCTTGTATTTAATATCAAATGGGATTTGGGTTTATCGTGAATGGTGTCTTCATTAACACTGCTCTTAAACCCAGTTGAGAAAAAGATTAAATATTTTTATTTAGATTTAATGAAGTGTACCAATTTAATTGGAATTGAATTTGAATTGATTTTGGATTTATCGTGAACCGTGTTTTAAATGACATTGGTTTTTTAACCTAGTTAAAGACATGAAATTGATTTTTAGGAAGATTAAAACTAAGTGGAGTTTTAATGAATCTTTAATTAGATTGAAGTGATCGAGAATGGAGTATCACCTGTTTTGCTCCAGGCGATAGTTAAATCTTTAATTAGATTTGAACGTGAAATGGTAATTGAATTTACCTATAACACCGTGGTATTAGATATGAAGTATCACCAGTTTTACTTCATGGGATGAATAGGTTGGGATTAGGAAATAAAATAAATGATTACTTCGGTGTGGTTCGCTAATCCCGACTAGTTTGAAATGATATTCAAAGGAAGATTAAAGAATAAATTTAAAGAATTTATCTTTGATAAAATTAATGGGAACCTTTCCCAAAGTATAAGAATATTTGAGTAAGAGAATATTATGAATTGGAATGAGGCATATGTTGTGTTTGTGTAACACTTGTTTATTATATACGCGAGTTATTCAGAAAGACCGGGTTTATCCCATTCTGAATAACTGATTCGACGTGGTGTCGAGGATAAAGACGGTGGTCGAAGACCGGAGGTCTTCACATCGTTTGGGTGATTACTGATGATCTTGATTGGGTTGTACACCCAAGAGGAGGGAATCAGTTGGTGATCGTCCAGACGTACTTGGAGATCGATGGATATGCGAGGTACAAGGTGCCTCCGGTTTCGTTCAGACCCAGAACGAACTTGTAAATGAACTGTGTGTCTGACGTTGGATTTTATTCTGTGTGATTGATTTCTATTAAATATATATATCTGTTTGGCGGCGGAGAATTTATTCTCTTGCTTAACGTCCTTCTCTGAGATGTACGAGCTCAGGGGTTATATATTGATGGATATCATTCGCATGGAGTGAATTGCCTGTGTGGCATGCCTAAGTGGCAAATGATCAAGGCTTTTGTTGAAAAGCAGAGTCTTGTGGTTGATGATCAAAGCACGTCCTGCGTGGCATAGCTTTGTGTAGTGTTGATTCGCGAGCCTTACACCCTGGTTGTGAACCAGAAATTGGAGAGGACATCAGGGAGGGCATGTGTTTCCTTCTAGCTAGGGTGGTGTCAGTGACCTACCAGCCCTAACATTTATATTATTTTCACCTGTGTGGTTGTTGCTGTTGCGAGGCGCCTCAGATATATCGGTGATTATGTGGAGCCGATGGAGTCATTTGGCTCATTTATGCCCCAAAGGGCGGGGAAACGTAGTGTTCATGCATAATAATCCACATCGGTGGACCGGCCCTGACGATCCAAGGCTTGCCTGCACGCTTGCCTGAGGCTCGGACTAGACAATCTCGAATTCGGTAGAGGACGATTCCTTGCCTCGGTTCATAGATGGAAACCCAACTTCCAATACATGACTTTGCGGTTTTAATTGTAGAACTAGTATGGCGACATGATATATGGTACCCATGCCGTCTATGATTGATATTTATGATTGAAATTGTTTTGACACTATACACTTATAGTAATAAAAGATGAAATTTAGCGTATCAAGCATTCTTTGGCTATTATAAGGTAAAACCCTATCCTCCGGCTTGTGTTGCATTGTGTGATGGGACCTGAGTCTTATAATAGTTTCATTTTTCTTTATTTAGCATTGCGCTATTGTTTTATGCACTGGTGTTCTTGGGAGGAAACCCATTCCGTGTTATACGACATGATCCCTTGATTTACCTAACTTTAAAATGAAGATTAATAACTGTTTTAGTTCTCACACCAGTCCCATGACTGACTTGGAGTTTATTGCTTTAACCTGAAATCTGGGTGCCCTTATTTTGACACGGGCAGCTAGTAGTTTTGGCTTTGCAGATTTATATTCACAGGACCTTGGTTTACAGCTGGAATGATACTCGGAAAGCTCTGTATCCGTGTATTACTTTCATTTGTGCTTTGTATTATTTTCCGCAGCTATGTACTGTATTGTAATCTCTGATATTTTTCTGCTGTGTAATATTTACTCATACTCTGTATATTCTTGTATTCTGATGGAATTGTTGTAATATACAATGAAATGTTCTTCTATTTGCGTCCTGATATTGCTATTCCTCAACTCAATCTGGGCTTTCCTTACCGGGGAAGTTTGGGTCATGACATCGTGGTATCAGAGCTTTGGTTTACCGAGCTTGGAGAACAAGACACATTAGAACCATACGAAAGGATTCATCATAAATTGGATTAGTAATATCCAATAAGAATGACTCATTAGAGATGGGATCAGTAGTATCCTAGAACGAGTGTGAAGAGTATATTTTTAAAATGAAAACAATTTTTGTTTTGAAAATTTAAATCAATTATTCGTATTTGATTATTTATTTTATATGGAATTTGGACAATCAAGTATATAAAGACTTTGCCTATACGTCTGATCCACGTGTATTCGAAGTTTTAATATACTGGACAGATATAGAATCACACTCTAGTCGCCCGAAGATGGTTCTGATGATCGCAATAGCGATCGCATCATCAGTATTGATGTTCGAGTTTCGAAGGTGGGATATCTATATATTTCCTATTGACTGGTGTGAGAACCAAAACTAGATAGGGCTTATTGTTGTGATTTGGCATCAAAAATGTTATTTTTGACTATATAACAAAATTATGTATTTGAAACGTTAATCAACTAATTGATTGCTGGTTATGTTGTTTGATTATTGGTTGATTAATTAACATGTTGAACCTTTAGCCAAATTGATCAAATAGTGAATTGTATTGAAAATTAGCCGCATTTGCATGCATATACATGTACTTACATTGAACAGGTCATAGCAAGAGGCTAGAGCAGAAGAATAAAATTGTTTGCCCGACAAATAGGTACATGTTTACAAATTTATTGGGTTTTTGATGATTTTATGAGCCGCTTGGCTGTTCCTTTTTCTTTTTGGATTGATGAGGGCCATGGGAGGCTATTTGAAATATCCCGAAGTCCCCGGTGCAGGGGAGGTTATGGCGATTTTTTTCGAAAATTTAGGGTGTTAGCCAAATTTTTGAAAAATTTGAAAAGTTCTTAGAAACTGAAAAGTTGAAGAACTTAAGCCGTAAAGAAAATAATGAAAGTTGAGTTAATTTGTGAAACAACTTCGGCTTTGTTCCTTTTCGGGGACGAAAAGTTTTAAGTGGGGTAGATTGTAATAACCCAGAAATCCGAGCCAATTTAAAAATTTTATTTTGGCAGTTTTGATGAATTTTTAATATTTAAAATGAATTATTTTAAATAATAACGACGAGAAATTTATTTTGAATAGAACTAGAACATATATATTAATATAGAGTGTCATTAGAATATAAATATTTATTTTAAATTATAAAAGGAATTGAAAATGGAGCGGTAATATGAAAATTCAATTTCAAAGTTCAAATGAATGTACAAGATTCAAAAAAAACCGGATTTTAGCGAAACCAAAAATATTAGAATCTAATTGAGAATATCTTTCCAACGAATCCGAAAAATTGAAATTTCATAGCGGAGGTAAAAAGTTATGCCCAAATGAAAATTCAGAATAGTGCTACGGAATTTTGGCCCTTAAAAACTGAAATTTTGCAAATGACCACGGTTTTCGACGAAACCACTTTTGTTGGGTCCATGATGTCAAGTTATTGCTAGATTCCAAAATTCGTAATTTTCCGAATCAATATGTGAGCGTGGCGAAGTAAAACGTGTTTTGTCAATGTCGATCGACCAGAAAATGGCCATTTTTCAAACGGTCTCGGAATTTGACGAAATTAGTTTTGTTAGGACAATATCGTCAATACGAAGCTAGAAATAGTTTTTCGGGAATTTTTAGAGACTGTATGTGGCCCCGGTAAATTGAAATGTACGTTTAAAATTGAACATATAGATTTGTATTTTAAATTCAACGGAAACTGATCGTAACGGTCGAACGGGCTCATGATACGTATCCCATTGTGTTCCGAATGGGGGTATTACCCTAGGGGCGACAGTTGTTGGATTCGATTTGGGATTCGAGTTAAAAAGGTTACTTTTTGAATTTAAAAATAAAATAAATATAAAAATATATATTTCTTCTTTGCCCCCCTTCCTCATTCTCAAGTCAATGGTTCAGAGAGAACAAAAAAGAAGGAAAATTGAAAATCGCGATCCCCGATGGCCAGCTCTCTCTACTCCGCTACGCCCATGACCGCGCGCCCCAATCGTCGCGCCACCCCTTCTTCTTCCCCCTCGCGCCTCTCTCCTTCGTAACAGCCAAATCCGCTTTTCCCTCCCTTCCACCGTTTGACGCAGCACCGCCTCAGGGCCACCACCGCCGCATCTCTCCGGCGAAACCCACCACGTCGCGACACCCTCTCCCCCTCCCTCCTCTGCCGCGAGAACCTTTTCCCCCAGAACCCAAATCGATTGAAAAACCGTCGCCAGAAGTGGACTGCCGCCACTCTCTTGGTTGACGCACAACCCTTTTTTCTCCCCTCTCGGTCTAGAGAACTTTAAACAGTAAGTTTTTAACTTTTAATTAATTTAAAAACTGATTTTTTTGCTTAGTTTAAAAACTGATTTTTGTTAAGTTTAAAAAACTGATTTTTGTAAAGTTTAAAAACTGCAAAAGATTTGTTTTTTTTATCGCTTGAAAGTTGTGATTTTTATATAAACAAAGGACATATTTTTATATAAAGAAAGATCGTATTTTTATGTGAATGTAGAAAGGAGAAAGATCATATTTTTGTGTGAATGTAGAAAGGAGAAAGATCGTATTTTTATGTGAATGTAGAAAGTAAAAAGATCGAATTTTTATATAGAAGAAAGCGTTTTAAAAATATAATCTTTATAGTATATGTAGTGATAATAAAAATAGGATTTTTATACAGTAGAGATTATGAAAATATGATTTCTATACACTGGAGAATATAAAATTGTGATTTTTATACATGTAGTGAATACGGACGACGAAAGTGACAAAAGGCGAGCACGACGAAGATTTCCTACATATGAAGAGTCGTGGCGTTTGGTTTCTCTAATCGTTGAGAACTCCTCACTTTTATTTCTATTTCTAGTTTGAAATATATACTAGGATGCAGATGGTGCTTTACAGCACCCGACACCCGTCGTCCACAGACCATGGATGACTTGTTTGTTTGATTGATGTGTTGTGAAAATTTATAGAAATATATATTCATGTGTTGAAATGAAATATATATTCATGTGTGGAAATAAAATATATATTCATGTGTTGAAATAAAATATATACTCATGTGTTGAAATAAAATAAATATTCATTTACAAATCGAACGATTTGTTTATGTACACCGATTTGACTGATATTGATTGGGACGATAAATTTTACACATCGCCCAACAACACAAATAAAATCTGTGTTTGTTGATTTGAAACCCCATACAGGTATTGGGATGAGATTTGACGTACACTAATCCTGATTGTTTAGTTGTATGTCAATCGATGGGTTGACAGACTGTGTAAGCGTTAATTATTTATATTTAATGCTTATGCAGTTGTGTGGTGCACTCTGGATGATGGTTGATTATTTATCGTTGCTATTATATACATGTGTTGTAAGAAATCCATATAATTAATGTTATATGGTAATTGATTGGGCCTCATTCCAATTTGGAAAATAAGAAAATAAATATTCATGTGTTGAATAGAAAATAAAATAAATATTCATGTGTTGAATAGAAAATAAATATTCATGTGTTGAATAGAAAATAAATATTCATGTGTTGAATAGAAAATAAATATTCACGTGTTGAATAGAAATATATATTCATGTGTTGAAATAATATATATATATATATATATATATATATATTCATGTGTTGAAATAAAATATATATTCATGTGTTGGATAGAAAAATAAATATTCATTTGTTGAATAGAATAACGAAGTTATTGAAATATATAAAGCCGTGTTGGTTGGATATGCGCCATTTTGACGCGAACGATATTGATATTGATTTTATTCATTTTTATAATGAATATAGAAAAAGAAGTGATTTCAAAATACAATGTTTTGAAAATATTATCATTTATTGATTAATGATATGGAATATTCAATTTTGATTAGAAATTGAATATGAAGTTGAAATCGTTTTGAAAACGAATTTAAAACGATTTATAAAATACATTTTGAATTGAAATCGATGAAATATTTATAATATATATATTATAAATATTAAATGGCCTGAATAGAATGCGCCAAGTCGCGGCAGTTCGTGAATTTCAACCATTGACTTCGAATCGACATTGCGGGAGATCCGACCATCGGATTCCCCTGAAGCCGGAACTGTTGGGTTCGTATCGAAAAGAGCTTTCCAAAAGTACTAGAAATTTGAAATCTAACGGTTGGATTTGGAATTATGTCCAAATCAAATTTGGAAAAGGTCGTTGTGAGTGCAGTTCGATGGCCGTTGATGGAAATCAACTGTACGGACCTTGATAAATTCATTAAAAATATCAATAATTTGTGTAAAATCATAAGAAATGATTTGGGAAGAATTGGAATGAAAAACTCCATATTTCGAAAGATAAAAATAGATTTTTATCGAAATGAACTAGTTTTGACCTAGAATTAAAATCAATTTATTTTTGAAATAAATAAATTGAATTTGAAAGTGGTTTTAAAAATAATCCGAATTTCCAACATATGAATTGGAATGGATTTGAATCAAAATTATCTTTGGAATATTTCAATGTTGGATTTCGTGATTATACAGATATTGTTATTGAAATTTGAAAGATATATTTATATCGTTATTTCCAATACGATATTTGTTGGTCGTAGAATTCGATATTGAATATAAGCCGATATATTTTCTATTCAGAGCCTTGTATTTAATATCAAATGAGATTTAGGTTTTTCGTGAATGGTTTCTTCATTAACACTGCTCTTAAACCCAGTTGAGAAAAAGATTAAATCTTTTTATATAGATTTAATGTAGTGTACCAATTTAATTGGAATTGAATTTGAATTGATTTTGGGTTTATCGTGAACCGTGTTTTAAAAGACATTGGTTTTTTAACCCAGTTAAAGACATGATATTGATTTTTGGGAAGATTAAAACTAAGTGGAGTTTTAATGAATCTTTAATTAGATTGAAGTGATCGAGAATGGAGTATCACCAGTTTATCTCCAGGTGATAGTTAAATCTTTAATTAGATTTGAACGTGAAATGGTAATTGAATTTACTGATAACACCGTGGTTTTAGATATGAAGTATGACCAGTTTTACTTCATAGGATGAATAGGTTGGGATTGAGAAATAAAATAAATGATTACTTCGGTGTGGTTCGCTAATCTCGACTAGTTTGAATTGATATTCAAAAGAAGATTAAAGAATAAATTCAAAGAATTTATCTTTGATAAAGTTAATGGGAACCTTTCCTAAAGTATAAGAATATTTGAATAAGAGAGTATTCTGAATTGGAATGAGGCGTATGTTGTGTTTGTGTAACACTTGTTTATTATGTACGCGATTTATTCAGAAAGACCGGGTTTATCCCATTCGGAATAACTGATTCGACGTGGTGTCGAGGATGAAGACGGTGGTCGAAGACCGGAGGTCTTCACATCGTTTGGGTGATTACTGATGATCTTGATTGGGTTGTACATCCAAGAGGAGGGAATCAGTTGGTGATCGTCCAGATGTACTTGGAGATCGATGGATATACGAGGTACAAGGTGCCTCCGGTTTCGTTCAGACCCAAAACGAACTTGTAAATGGACTGTGTGTCTGACATTGGATTTTATTCTGTGTGATTTATTTCTATTAAATATATATCTGTTTGGCGGCGGAGAATTTATTCTCTTGCTTAACGCGCTTCTCTGAGACGTACGAGCTCAGTGGTTATATATTGATGGATATCAATCGCATGGAGTGAATTGCCTATGTGGCATGCCTAAGTGGCAAATGATCAAGGCTTTTGTTGAAAAGCAGAGTCTTAAGGTTGATGATCAAAGCACGACCTGTGTGGCATAGCTTTGTGTAGCGTTGATTCGCGAGCCTCACACCCCGGTTGTGAACCAGAAACGGGAGAGGACATCAGGGAGGGCATGCGTTTCCTTCTAGCTAGGGTGGTGTCAGTGACCTACCAGCCCTAACATTTATATTATTTTTACCTGTGTGGTTGTTGCTGTTGCGAGGCGCCTCAGATATATCGGTGACTATGTGGAGCCGATGGAGTCATTTGGCTCATTTACGCCCCAAAGGGCGGGGAAACGTAGTGTTCAGGCATAATAATCCACATCGATGGACCGACCCTGACGATCCAAGGCTTGCCTGCGCGCTTGCCTGAGGCTCGGGCTAGACAGTCTCGAATTCGGTAGAGTACGATCCCTTGCCTCGGTTCATAGATGGAAACCCAACTTCCAATACGTGACTTTGCGGTTTTAATTGTAGAACTAGTATGGCGACATGATATATGGTACCCATGCCGTCTATGATTGATATTTATGATCGAAATTGTTTTGACACTATACACTTATAGTAATAAAAGATGAAATTTAGCGTATCAAGCATTCTTTGGTTATTATAAGGTAAAACCCTATCCTTCTGCTTGTGTTGCATTGTGTGATGGGACCTAGGTCTTATAATAGTTTCATTTTTCTTTATTTAGCATTGCGCTGTTGTTTTATGCACTGATGTTCTTGGGAGGAAACCCGTTCCATGTTATACGGCGTGGTCCTTTGATTTACCTAACTTTAAAATGAAGATTAATAACTGTTTTAGTTCTCACACCAGTCCCATGACTGACCTAGAGTTTATTGTTTTAACCTAAACTCTGTGTGCCCTTATTTTGACATGGGCAGCTAGTAGTTTTGGTTTTGCAGATTTATATTTATAGGATCTTGGTTTACAGCTGGAACGATACTTGGAAAGCTTTGTATCCATGTATTACTTTCAGTTGTGCTTTGTATTATTTTCCGCTGCTATGTAATGTATTGTAATCTCTGATATTTTTTTGTTGTGTAATATTTATTCATACTTTGTATATTCTCGTATTATGATGGAATTTTTGTAATATACAATGAAATGTTCTTCTGTTTGCATCCTGATGTGGCTTGTCCTCAACTCAATCTGGGCTTTCCTTACCGGGGAAGTTCGGGTCGTGACATATTTGATGATTTATTATATGATGATTAAATTTTTGTGTTTTTCGAACTCCTAATTGAGTTCTATGTGTCGAGATTCTGTGGTTTCCTTCTTCTGGTTATGTGATTCGAGAATTTATATATATATATATCATAACATTGAGCTTTGATTATTTGTGTCTATGAAAACGTTTCCACTTTGCAATTACTATTCTATACAAGAATCATACTTGTGATCTAAATGGAATACTTCATGTATATTAAGTTGTTATGAGCTTAAGTGTTCCTTCTCCATTAAGAAGGATTTCCTCTTATAGGTTCCTTTACCCTTCACCTATCATGCACTAATTATCTTATGGAAGCTAGACTGATCCATGTATTTATGTACACAAGTCAGGTCGAGGTATTATAGGTTAGTCACTTCTAATAGAATTTCTCTTTGCTTTGCTCCCATCTTGGATTATCTGGTTACCTTTTTTAATGCTAGTGCATATTTTGTGTAGTTGCATTTGCATACTCTGATGTATTTTTTTGTGTGTACTCATTGAATACATGGTTTAGTAGAACCAATCACTTATGTAACTCTTATATGTTGTGCTTCTGTTGTATTTGTAATTGTATATACATATGTTTGTTGTTCTGTAACTCTATTACATGATGTTGTTATATTTTGTTCTAGATAGATCCTTAGCCACTGTTTTATGTCAAACCTGAATAAGATATTTCAATGCGCGTAAAGTAAGAAAAAAAAGTTTGGAGCACCCATTGACATACTCGATACTCATTTAAGACAAAGTTTATGGATGCTTTCTCATCAAAAACCCTAGTCCTTGCATTAACATGTCACATTATTCAGCAATACTCTTTGCTAGTGTGGGACTTAGGGTAGGGCATCACATTTCCTTTGTCGCCTCCATCGTAGCTCTCAAATCTACCTCCATAGCGGGTACAGAAACTATGGTTTGCTGTCTTGATTTCTAACTATTAGGAAATTTGAATAATATTATGTGTTCATATGAAAAATCTAGGGGTAATGTTATTCTGTATTATAAATTAGATAAAGTTAATAGATTTCTCATTGAGATTAATTTAATTAAATCACTTAATGTCAATAAATATACTTAGATTATATGGTACAAAAAGAAAACATACATTGTAAATTTAATAGAATTCTAGTACAAAAAAGAATTTTCAAATATTTTTCCCTACTTATTATGCAACACTTTGGAGAAAAACACTAGTGACAACATTCCTTTATTAGTTAGACTTTTCCATAAAGAGGTTACTCAGTCTAAAAGAGCTAGTGTTCCTTTCAGATTTAAAAATGGTTGGGTGCTTGATAATGATTATAAGAATACTTTAAACGAGTATTTTGAATTATCTTGTTGGGATACTCACCAATATCAATTTAGTATAAAGGTCATAAATATTAAGATTAATCTAATAAAAATGCAATAGCAAAAAAAATAAAAAAATTGCTTAGAAAAAGTTTAGAAAGGAGGATAAAATTTTACAAGATAAAATTAATATTAGTCTAGAAGATGTAAAGCGTGTTATATATATTTTTCTCTAAATTATGTTGTCTGTCTAAGCAATTATATATAATTAGTAAAATTTGAAATAAAAAGCTAAAGCGGATTGGGTCACTCAAGGAGATTAATGCACCAAAATTTTCCATGTCAAAATGAACAGTAGAAAACATATCAATAATATATATAATGCTTTTGATTTGATGGTATTCTTATTAACGAATATAATAAATTTGTTGATGGGGGCAGTCAGATACTTTGGTACGCTTTAAAATGAAGATAATTTAAAAGCTAGTTTTCCAAAGACTGTATCTAAAACTAAAAACATTCTACTACTATTAAATAGCCTTTTGACAACGCTGTTACTCTTTGAACTTGGACATTCAGATCGTTCATGATTCAATAGCGGACACAGACGAACTCGAACTAAGCATCAAAATCGACGTCCGTTTGGGAATCAAATGGCTCTGGTAGGATCAATTATCTTCGGGGATCATCAATATCTAAGAAACAGCCTAATCGGCTCGTTGGATCTATTCATATTCATTTGACTGATCATGCGCTGGATCAGACTAATCATTATAATGAAGCATGATTAGCACAGTCTGATCACCTCGAAAAGCAAGGGTCAGATCGATCCGGCACTTACCTAATCACTTTGAAAAAGTTCAGATCAACGTTCATAAAAAGGTGATTGAGACAAGCCTATCACTCAAAATACATGGGCGACTCAGAGGATCAATTCAGAAAGCTTTACTGATCAATTCACGAAACCAGGCCACTAGGAATGCCTCCAGGGATTGGTATGATTTTGGGAACTCCGTATCACTCTAAAAACAAGTGACTGACATGACCTGATCATATAGAAAACATGGATCCACACATTGAAGCTTGAATCGATATTGTTGTGACCCATTAGATCGGTAGGAATCCTAGGGCAACTCCTTATTTATACAACAGTCAGCATAAGGAACGTGCAAAGACAAAATGATCGATCACTTGGATGACTAGGCAGATCAGTCAAAACCAATTGATCAACACAACATAATGTAACAACCTGAATTTTTAATAGATATTTTTTATTATTGGAATTTAAATTTTAGTTTTCAAAATTAAAATATTATGAATTATAAAAAATAAATGAATTTGATTCCTGTATAGGTACTAAAATAAGTATAATCTTAATAATGAAATTAAACAACCATCAAATCAGAATTCAATTGTTGAACTAACTTAATTTGTGTTATTTAAATAAAGTCAATCTATAAAATTTAAATTTTAATAGCGTATTTGAATTATTGAGTATCTTGATTTTCCAAATTTGTTAAAATATAAAATTTTCTAAAAAGTCAATTCTGGTTAAATTTGGTTAAAATTTGAAATCAAGCAAAAAAATTAAAAGCTTCAAATGTAACAACCCAGAAAATCAGAACCAATTTAAAATTTTTATTTTGGCTATTTTAATGAATTTTGAATATTTAAAATGATTTATTTTAAATAATGACGACTAGAAATTTATTTTGAATAGAATTAGAACGTATAAATTTATTTAAATCGAAGTTAGAATATAAATATTTATTTTAATTATAAAAGGAATTGGATATGACGCGGTAGTTTGAAATTTCGATTTCAAATTTCAAATGAATGTACGTGATTCAAAATAAATCGGATTTCAGTAAAACAAGAAATATATGAATCTGTGTAATAATATCTTTCTAACGAATGTGAAAATCCAGTTTTCATAACGATAATAGAAAGTTATGTCCAGTTTAAAATTCAGATTAGCCGCTGTGGAATTTATATATTTTTTAATATAATATATAGCCCTTAAATATAGCCATTTTGCAAACGACCTCCGTTTTCGACGAAACCACTTTTGTTGGATTCGAAATGTCAAATTATTGTTATATTCCAATTTTCATAATTTTTGGAATTAATATGTGAGCGTGGCAAAAGAAAACGTGTTTTGTTAATTTAAGTTAATTTGGATCGACCAGAATTGGCCATTTTTCAAACGGTCTCCAAATTTGATGAAATTAGTTTTGTTAGGACCGTATCGTCAAAACATACCCAGATTTATTTTTCTTGAGTCAGTATGTGTCCCTGGTAAATTAAAATGTACGTTCAAATGTAACATATATTGATTTATATTTCAATTTTAATGAAAACTGATCGAAACAGTCGAATTGGCTTACGGGACATATCCCATTGTGTCCGGAATGAGGGTATTTAGCTAGGGCCGATAGCTATCGGGATTGATTTGGAGTTCATAACGATAAACAAGTTAAATTTGAATTAAATAATATTTAATTATATTATATATACCCTAGTTCAAGTGGAAACCCTAATCTATTCTCTCGCAACAGAGATGCGCCGCCACTCTGATGAGTAAAGGGCCTAAAATGCTCGAAAACAGTTCCTTAATTTCACCCGTTTTTTCATGAATTTGATGAGGGTTATGAAACAAAAATCATGGATAATTCTAAGGGCTTCTAAATCATGTAGATATGATCGCGTTTCACTCGGTATTTATGGAGATTTCTGCGCTCAAATGAGTCGACTTCGTGACAGTTTTAGGAGCATCTGGTGAGGCCGAGTTCGACCGGCTTCCTGGTGATCGCAACGCTCGTGAAGAGCTTCGTCGTGGCAATCTCCGATCAAGATCTGGTGCAACAAGGAGGTGGAAAATTCTATCCCTAGCAACGACGAGAATGGGTTTCAGGCGGTAGTACAATGATGAGGAAGAAACAAAAGGGGACCGACCAATCTTTTTCCAGTGTAATTAATATGTGATTAAAGTGTAATTAATTTATTTAGAATTATATTAACTTGAAACATTAATAAGTTTTGACCGCGTAATCAGAATTCAGCAAAATCAAGTCCGTCGGAATTGGGTCGAAGAGCACTACATTGCAGAACATACTAGAGCAAATTTGGAGTTAGTCACAGCTCTTGATTGAATTGAGCGTTCAGTTAAATTCAATTAAAAACAATCATTGGCAACGATTTCTGTCCAATCAAAGTGAGAATTCTCTCACTATAAATTTTTGTGTAGTTATTTATGTTAACTGCATATATGAACTGCTCCCTGTCGTCCACAGACCATGGACGATTTATTTGATTGTGTTGTGATTGTGATGTGAAATATATATATATATATATGCGTTGTGAAAATTATATATATATATATATATATATATGCACACACGATGTGAATAAAATGTATATTTGCGATGTGAAATATATGTGTGTGTGTGTATATATATATATTTGAAATGAAAATAATATATATTTGAAATGGAAATTATATATATTTGAAATGAATAATGTATATATATATATAATGTGAAAAAAAAAATGAAATGTAAATTATATATATATGAAATGGAAAATAATATGTATATGAAATGTGAAAAATATATATATGCGTAGTGAATAGTATATATATGAAATGTGAAATATATATATATATATATATATATATATATATGCGTTGTGAAAATAATATTCGTATGAAATGAAAATAATATATATGGAATGAATAATATATATATATATATATATATATATATATATATATATATATATGAAAATAAAATAATATATATATATAAGAAATGTAAATTATATATATATGAAATGGAAAATAATATATATATGAAGTGTGAAAAATATATATATGCGTAGTAAATAATATATATATGAAATGTGAATAAATTTGTGAAACAATAAAATTAACATTTTTATTGTGTGTATGAAGTGTTAAAAACATTCATATGTTGAATAAATTGTTTGAACAATAAAAATAACATTTTTATTGTATATATGAATCACTAAAAATATTCATGTGTTGAATAAACTGTTTGAACAATAAAAATAACATTTTTATTGTGTGGATGAACCCTTAAAAATAGTCGTGTAGTGAAATAAATATTTGTTCATTGAAAATAGTATTTTTAACATGTATATGATTATACGGATATTGTTGCCGGAATTTGGAAGATATTGATATTATTATTCTAATACGATATCCGTTGGTTTCAGAATTTGATATTGAATATAAGCCGATATTATTTTATATTCGGAGCCTTGTATTTAATATCAAATTGGATTTTGGGTTTGTCGTGAATGGTGTCTTCATTAACACTGTTCTTAAACCCAGTTGAGAAAAGATTAAATGTTTTAATTAAGATTAAATGAAGTTTACCAATTAATTAATATTTAATTGGAATTGAATTGAAATTGGATTTTGGGTTTGTCGTGAACTGTGTTTAAATGACATTAGTTCTTTAACCCGAGTAAAAGCAGGATTAATTTTCAGAAAGTTGAACAATTAATAAGAAATGATTTTTTGGATTAAAACCAAATGGAGTTTGAATAAATCTTTAATTAGATTGTGAATGAATAAATGGTAATTGAATTTACCAAAACACGTGATGTGATTAAACCATATTTACTTGGTTGTTGATATTCATGATTGTGATTGATTGATTGTTTGGATTGTGCTCGACCAGTTTATGAGCAAGATATGCTTTTACGTTTAGCATTGGGTTGGGTAGAAATACCGGTATGCTAACATCTTGTGAAACACTTCACGATTTGACTATGAGATGTATAGAGATGTTGTTGTGTTCATTTCAAATTTAATGAATAATTTTGAAATAATATTTTTCTTAAGTGAAAAGAAATGTATTCCCGATTTTGGACAGGGAATGTTTTATAATAATATTTTATAAAACAAAAAGGATTTCAAGGGCTAAAACCAGATGATTTCGAAATGATTTGGAAATGTATTATGGTTTTACATTGTAGTTCATCACATATTCGATTAGTTGCTATTAATGATGTATCTGTTTGGTGGCGGAGAATTTATTCTCTTGCTTAACACCCTTCTTTGAGACGTACGAGCTAAAAGGTTATGTGATTAATAGTGACTGATCATATGTGCGAATTGCTGATGTGAAGTACTATAGATTTGATTATACTTGTGATTATGTTGTGAAATGATTTTCCTTACTTCGGGATATAAAATGGTTTAGTGTGTGGCTAAAGATTCGGATAACCCGAGAGCGACTAAACGTATGGGCTGGATCCAGTGCCTTAGGGTGAGTGGTCAGCAGTGTAGCCTGCTCCATGCGTGGTAGGTGCACATATATATGTATTGAGTTTGTAACGACCTAGTGATTTTCGGCCCCGGAAATCGAAATAAATACAATTACCGTACCTCATGTCGACCTTCCAATCACCGAAAACATTGGAACGTTATAAAAAGAAATTAGAGGGTGAGATAAGAAAGAAAGAAATATTAGAATAGAAGAAGAAGAAACAACACAACACAGAGTCTCACATCGCAGCGGGACAAAATATAATACATAAATATATCTTTATTGAGAGCTTTTAAAGATACTTACAATATCAGAGTACATCGCACATCTGGACAGTGGTCATAACCTGTCTTCATATACAATCACACATCGGAATAAATTAAAATCTATACAATATCATACGTCTGAACACCTCCAGCCCATCTCTGAACTTCACAGTATCCGATAACCTGGACCTGTACACCCCGGTCTAACCCGAGTATTTACAAAACACCGGGTCAGTCTGGTGAACCAAAGTGAGAAAAACTCGCACAGTAATAAGGGCATCATCCAGCTTGATTTTAAAGTTCAAAAATCTTTTCGAAAGGAAAGGATAATCGTAAGACCAAATCCACACATAAATACAGATGGTTTTTACCTTATGATAACCCAAAACACATTTGAAAATCAATATCTTGTATGATATTATAATAATCTCTAAATACAAGTAAATAGAATCTTGTAGAACGCTTGCATCTCACGTTCCACATATATAGTATACAAACAAAACCGCGGGCACTTATTGGAGATTGGATTCCGACTATGACAGGGCATGGGACCACCTGCCGATAGTATATCTCTAGAGGCGAATACACTGGGTTCAACAAGAACGTCTTACAACCCGGCCCTTACATGACCGACCACTCATTTCGCTTGAATGTCTCGAATGTATATAACCAACGGTTGGGAGCTACCCACCGTTTCCCAAAAAGGGACAGCATTGAAATAGATTAAAGAATGAAATGGAATTTCTCTAGATAGGTGATTATGCACCCTAATGGGAGCGACCCACATAGCTATGCTTCCTGCCCGATTTTTGTCATTTCCCGGTTGTTGAGGCTTGATGTTTAAATGAACTTCTGGAACATATGGTCACCATTCACTTTGAATGCCACATCATTAGATCCGTCAAGTCATTAATTGACATCCACAAATATAATCTGGGTATAAAAGAAGTGCCCCTCTTTACCACCACTCGGTATATTTCTAAAAATCAACGTACGTGGTTTTAGGAAATACTCTGTCAGACATTCGTCCATACAAGTCATCCAGGAACAGGATGAACCGAAGGTACTCTCCTACTGCATCCAATATAGGAATCAACCCATGGATCAGTAGCGAGAAGTCCTTGCAACCCGTAGATTCCAACCACGACATAACCATAGTTTATCTCTAGCCGCTAAACCAGAGATTATTAGCAGTTCTTCCGTTTATGCAATTCTACGGTCTTCAATGCTCCATCTTGATCATCTTCTGATATCTTCACGTATTTGTTGGTCGGAATGGTTTTCGAATATAAGTTCGATCCCGGTCTTTCCGTAGCAACAATCGTATTGGACATATTTGATAGTC
The DNA here is from genome assembly GCA_030737875.1 of Allium sativum. NCBI lineage: Eukaryota > Viridiplantae > Streptophyta > Magnoliopsida > Asparagales > Amaryllidaceae > Allium > Allium sativum. Next base: position 963,797,778 of record CM060910.1, on the reverse strand, counting down.
GGTGATTTAACTATCAAAATAAACAGTGTTTCAATCATGACAATCCAGTGAGTTCACTGGTTCAGTATTCGATCTCACTTAGCCTTTTAATTAAATAAGTGTAAATTCAAAACTCTTAAATCTCTCGATATTAAAAATATAGCTTTATCGCTTCTTATTTAACATAAGTTTTCTCTTTAAACCAATTCATTTTAATACTTAGGAAATCCTATATCATATTCAGTTGTTTATTTTCATTTACAAAGCAGTAGCGATATTATTATATAATATTGGGAAATCAGTTAAACTTATTACTCGGAAAACAATGTTACGAGATATCTTTTATTTATTACTTAAAAACCATAATCCATGTTTATTCTTATTGGAAAAAACTCAACTTTTACATTTCATTTCTAGCTCGAAAATATCATTATAGTTCACACAATTCAACCTCCTTTTATTTCCCTTTTTACTTTGGAATCTCATTATACATACTTGCCAAATTTTTACAAATGGGTTGCGTTACTATATCTCTAATGAAATAATAAATCCTTACTATCCTCTTTTACCATTACAACTAATATCATCCTCAGATAATCCTGAAGTCGTTTAAGTTAGGGTATTTTAATTACCTCTCAGACCTTGATCAACAACGTTCATATCTTAAGATTGACACAAGTTGTAATTCAAAACCCGATACTTCATTCCAAAATCAAATTTAAATACCATTAAACTATTTTATTCAAAATACGATTTCATACGACCTTCTTACTCTTTGAAAATCTCTTTCTCGAATATAACATTTTCCTTAATTAAATAACTAAGTAATTCTTTATAAAACGCCTCTTTTTACCCTTTACCTCTTTTTAAACAATTTTATTCATAATTTAGATTTGTTTACAAAATTCGATGCCCCATTTCTTTACCAAATTTACTTTTACCAATCTCCTCTCCACTCTATTCAACCATCCCCGCTTTGAAATCCTTATTTAACTTCCCCACTTTGAAATCCTTATTTAACTTTCCCACTTTGAAATCCTTATTTAACTTTCCACTTTTACTTAACCGCATTATTAAGTAATGTTCATTTAGGATAAACGATATAACACCTCAAACCTCTTTTATATAACTCTGGTTTATTATAAACCCGTTTTCTAAATTTCTTTTTATTTAATTCAAGTAATTAAGTGACATTTATTTAAGCTATAATATCCACTTAAAAATCCCTTTTATAACTTTGTTATAAAACTCAGGTTTAAACAAAACCTGTTCATAAACTTCTTTCACCATTCAATTGTATTTCATTTAACTTAGATTACTTTTTAAATGAATTCCCATTAAAAAGTAATTTCCTCAATTATTATTAATTAAAATAATAATTTATTTTGGTTATTAACTACTTCTGTAGTTAATTTCAGTATTAACTAAAATAAATATAATTTCCCTTTTAAAAACCCTACTAAAATTTAAAACGATATTCATTATCTATTTTATTCAAAACAAATCAATTTAATAATCAAAACCCAATTTAAAACGGTCGATTTAATTAATTTAAAACGCGGTTATTCCATTACTCGATTCCAATTTGTACTCACTTTAAATTACTTAATAATATAATTAATTTAAATAATTTCATTTAATTGTTCTTAAAAAGGCAATTATCCAAATTTAATTGTTAGGTTAATCTCTAATCACTTGTTTATAATTTTGATTAATATCAGTATTTACTTTATTAAATCAATTTATAATTAATTATAAACTTAAATAATTAATAATAATTATTTATTTCCTTTTAACAAACCTTTATTCAATATATATATATTCAAATCTATCTTTAGCTATAAAATAATTTTTATAACTTCATTTCTATCAACTTACCTAACGGTAAATCGATATAAATAAAACAATTTACTTTTAGCCATTTACTGCCGATTACTCAACCAATACTGCCCAATGGTTAAAACTAAACACATGTTGAATTTCCAATCAATGATCAATACTCAAATCAACTACCCAAACATGACAGTTTATATGATAATATGAAAATAAATAATATATTTGAGGAATCCGGTTGGATCCCTCCAACCTGTTCTTCCCTGTATATAAATGGTTATCTCCAAACAGATCGTTCAATTTCATTTAACTGATAATAATAAATAATGACCGTTTAATCCCAACCATAAGCAATTCAAACAATTCAACCAATTAAACACATTTATTTTATAAACGTGACCAACAAGGTAAGTTACCTTTATTGGAACCAATCGTTAGAATAATGATTTGGCATTTCATTGAAATTAAACGATGGTTTAGTTTCATCAGTTAAATCAATAAATAAATATATAACTAGTGAACAGTCAACCATAGCAAACAGAGCACACAAAATAAAAACCTAATTTATATAAAATATAAATGGGAAAAACCGAGTGAGTTTTACTCACCTTGCTTCCATTTGTCATTGAATCGGTTTGGTTACAGAAAAATGAAACAGTAGTTTAATTTAACTGTAAATCCTACTGTCTCCCTTTCCATCCAATCCAGCTCCACAACATAGTGTCCGTTACCATGATTCCGTTGCAAGTCTTTTGGTTCAATTTTGTAAATATACGTAAAAGTTATACGATTATAACTATTCGAATTTAGTTAGATTAATTTCCTTAAATTAATTTCTTAACCATCCTTTATAAAACTAATTAGTGTGTTCAATAACTAACCAACTATAAATCCTTGATTAACATTTTAAGTATCTAATTAGATGAGAATTAAGCAAATCAATTTACAAATTTAATTAACAAGTTAAACCTTAATTATCTCAAATGGTTAATATAAATAGGTTAGTTAGGTTTCAAATTGGTAACGGCCGAACTGTTTCTCTTTTGGAAATCTAGGGACCAATTCCTTTTCTCTACTGCTCACGTCTTTTAGCGGATCCCCATTTCCTGGAAACAAATTTTAGAATATTGTTAACATTTAAAGCTATATAAATCAAATCATTAGTTAACATAAACTAAATTACGTTGATTATTAAACCTTAATTATGTAGATTACTTAACCCAGTACGCATTCAACACCCAGGAACCAACCGCTTCATCCTTTCGTTTCCAGGTTTTGTGCCAACCCAACACGCTGTCACTTCCATCACCGCCATGCCGAATCACGATGGCCGGATGTACTTCCGAGACCGGCGAGCTGAGCGCCACTACCCCCCGTACTTCACCCAAGTTCCAACCGATCCGCTCAAGCCTAGTTACTCCTGTAGCTCCTCAAAGATTGCACCTTTATGGCTTAATTCAGGCCAACTCGACTGACGAGACCCCACCTCCACCATCCAGAATATTGAACTTACTAAGACGAACCAAATTCCAATTGAAACCTTATTGGATTATATTACGGATTGAGGTGAAAAATTGGTGAAAGGAAGATGGTTCCTTGCCATTCACTTAGTATGTGGAGGCGCAGAAACTCACTACGTTGACCAACATTGAGTTGCTGACCCAAAATTAGGGTAAATGTGGTGAACGGTTTATATAGAGGGATATAAAATATTATTTTATTTCTAACAAAACTTCACGCTGAAGTAACACGTAAAACTTACCATAATTGACTTCTGGTTTTTGATAAAAAACTAATCTTAGCATAGAAAAATATTTCGGACCCAATGGGTGAGGTTTCGTCGAATTCTGACATCGTTTGAAAAAAAAAAATCCTTTATAAAACCAGAAATAAACACACGTATAAAATTTCCACGATCACTAAATAAATTCTATTAACTTGAAACCTTGAAATCCTATAATAATTCTTCAATACGAACCCAACGGCACCAGTTTCATTGCATTCTGAGACTGTTTTCCCGGTAGGCTATTTTTACGCGTACCACAATGCCATTCTGGACACCAAATTGCCCGGACTTCAAAAAAACAAACTATATACCTATCCTAACTATAACCGACAATACGAATTCAACGGGACTATTTTCGCGACTTAATTCGATCGTCTGTTCAAGTTATACCCAAATAACCCTTTATTAAATTAAATAAATTTAAATACGCACTATAGAAAATAAACGGGCGTTTATGGCTACCATGGTCCCATACGACATCGGTTTGCCACGCAATTTGATTTTCTTACAATAATTTAATGATACGATTCTAATGAAACTAGTTTCGTTGAAAACGGAGTCCGTTTGCAAAACGGTTATTTTAAAGGCCAATATTTTAATAATGATTTCCATAGCGACTATTTCAAAATTTGATTTGGCCATAACTAACAAACTATAATACGAAATCTGGATTTTTCTCTTCCATATTAAAATTTACATTAATACGGTTCCAACATTTCTCGTTTCACAGAAATCCGACTTATATCGGCTCCTGGATTCTCAGTTGAAGTTCAAAACTCCATAATACGAACTGCCGCACGATTTCGAGCTCGTTTCAAATTATAAATAAAATTAACGTTAAAACTTCATTTTAATAACAAATTCAATATTAAAATCTATTAATATCATAAATATAATATTTAAAATAATAAATTAAATAAAATATTTGGCTGCCAAAAATACGGGATGTTACAGAGTTGGAGGGGCGCTTACTGCCCGGTCTGAGGGAAGATTCCCGATATTTGGTTGCATACTTTTTTGTTTGCATTGTTATGTTTTGGAATTCATATTTCCAAACGATTTGATTTGAGATCCCGAAGTGAAATCTACTTTGATATAAAAGCTAGATATGTATTTCAAATGACTTGAAATAGAAATCAGAAAATAAAGTCCAAAGGAAGAATTTCTGTAAATTGAATTGGATTTGGAAAATTTAAGTGTGGTGGTTAATCTAAATAGGTAGATTGGGATATTGCATGTTAATTGATGCATAGTAGATCCATATCTTTATTACCGGCTGTTGTTTATACACTGGTATTCATGGGGGTAAACCCGTTCTGTGATATGCGGCGTGGTCCCATGATTTACCTTATTTTAAAGTCAAGTTTAATAAATGTTTTGAGTTCTCACACCAGTCCCATGACTGACTCGGAGTTTATTGTTTCTACCTAAACTCTGGGTGCCCATATTTTCCACATGGGCAGTCATTAGTTTAGTTTTGCGGATTACTTCATTTAGCAGGATTCTGGATCGAAATGAAAAGTTGTGTCCAGAGTATTGATAGTCTTCCGCTGTGTTAGTTTATTTGTTTCCGCTGCATTATATTATATTATTGTAAATTAATCTTCCACTGTATTATATTTTGATATACGCTGATATATTTTGTACTCTGATGTAACATTATTATGATGTTTATAAAAGTCTTCTGTTATTTGTTCTATTGTGTTATATGCTTAGAGTTAGCCTATGCGGGATTCGAACAGTCTTGGTTGGTTTAGCGATCAATTAGGTCGAACGAAATCCGTATCGTTATAGCTGGTATCAGAGCTTTGGTTAACTCAAATATTTGGGGTGCAACTCGTTAGAACAGAACAAAAGACTCATCAAAGATTGGATTAGTAATATCCTATTGGAAAATCCTCATTAGAGATAGAATCAGTAGCATTCTAGAATGAGTGACTCATTAGATGTAACACCCCGTAATTCTGTAACATTAAGTTTCACAAATTAAAGTATAAATAATTTTTAGAAGAATAATTAAGGGAAATGGGTTATGCCATTGCTTTCGTCTCGAAATTCTGCTTGAGATAGAGTCCGAGTTTGTGTAAATTGGACTCCGTATGAAGAAGTTATGGCCTTCAGAAGTTTCAAGAATTTAAATAAATAAAAACAGATTCAAAATTCGAATTCAAAACAAACACCCGGGCTGGGTGGGAAATTTCCCGCCCAGGACCCAGGTCGACCACGGGGTCGACCTGGGGGTCGACCTCCCCCCTATAGGTCGACCAGGGGGTCGACCTGCCCTGTTTTTCCAGATCTGGACTGCAATGATTTTGACCTATTTTGGACGGACCGGATGGCTTCTAGGGCGATCTAATGGCTCTAAAACACTATCTACACCTATAAAAGAATGTCTAGACCTAAGGTTTCTCCACACAAATTCTTTTAGGCATCTACATGCTGTTTCTCTCTAGCCTCCACCATTAAAATAAATTTTATTCTCCATTAAAACAAGTTATAGTTCTTCTTCAAATTGGAGATTCAAATCAAGTTAAAGCTTCAAGTTGGACCATAAGCCTTCTGCTTCAAGCAACGTCACTCGAATCATAGCAAATCGCCTTTTTAAATCGATCATTGTAAGTTCAGTTATTCCTTAGATTTGAACGTGTAATTGGAATTGTGAATGTAATGAATCAAAATATAGAACTATACCAATTTGCAAGTTATTATCTTTGATTCGTGCTTATGTCAAATCAAAAGTTATCTATGCCTTTGGATCTGATTTAAGACTATGACTATGAGACTTTTGCCTAAGACTATGACTACGAGACTTTTGCCTAAGACTATGACTATGAGACTGTTGCCTATGACTATGACTATGACTATGAGACCTTTGTCTGAGACTATGGCCATGAACTGTCGCTTATGAAATTATTGCCTACGACTATGAATCATAACTATGAGACTATTGCCTATGACATTGGTTAAGAAATTATTGTGATTAGTCGCCCATGATTATTGTGGTTAATTGCCTATGACTATTGTAATTAGTTGCTTATGACTATTCCTATTGTTACAATTAACCGATCATGTTGTACCTCGAACTGACATTATGTTGGACCAAATCACCTATGCCTATTCCCTTGATTATGTGGATCTCATATTTAGTGTGCAACTTGGCTAGTTTATTCCTATTCACTATTATGTACATCGATCCTGTTGGAGCCATTATTTTTGCATGCCTAATCTTTTATATCAATTCTTGTGCTTATTCCCTATTCCTTTGATTTAGTGCCATTTCATGAGTACATAGAAAACTTATGAAATCATGTTATACGTACAATTAGGATGCAGGGATTGGGTGTAGCTTAATTAAGTTAATTTGGCATAATAATATGTTGGCATAATCTAAATTTGCTATAATAGTGAATGATTTACATGCATATTAGACTTGGGCATAAACTGATAAATTTAATTGGCCGCAAAATGTGTAATTGGCATGTAAACCAAGTTTTGGACATAATCGGTAAACTAGAATATTAAATCTAGTTTTGACATGAACCGTAAATTGGAATATTAATCTAGATTTGGGCATGAATTGTAAAAGGGGAATATTAAATCTAAATTGGTATAAACTGCAAGTTGGGTTAATTGATTGGTAAATCAAGTTTTGGGCATAGAATATAAGTATGTTAATTTGCATGACAGTTGAATAAGATCTAGGCTAAATTGATTTACGGAAAATTTACATAAATAGTAAATATATAAATTTAGTAAAAGATGGATATGCCTAACACGAGGTTAGACCGAGTTGTGGTGTAAAACTGTCCGGAACCGACCGGCACATCCAGTGACCACAACAATACCTGTCTAATGTGGGTGGTTAGTGCATCTAGCCCCGAAAGACCCGAGGTTAGACTGAGTTGTGGTGTAAATCTGCCCAGAACCGACCGACACATCCAGTAACCACATAATATCTATCTAATGTGAGTGGTTGGTACTTTAATTAATTAATTAATTAAGGCTCATGAATAAATCAATCTAGAAATGGCGAGGTTAAGTAATTAGGGAAACACTTAACCGTAATAACATGTTAACAAAAACAAGAAGGGTGGGGTTAAGTAATCGAGAAAACACTTAGCCAATTCAACATGCTAACTAGACAAGGTTGATAAGGGTCAAGTTAATTTGGACACTTAACCAACTTAACGTGTTAACAAGGCAAGACTTATGGGGAGGTTAAGTAACTAAGGGAACACTTAACCATAATAACATGTTAACTAGACAAGTGGGTAAGGTTAAGTAAGCGTTTAACATGCTAACTAGACTAGATGGTGAGGTTAAGTAAATTTAGAACACTTAACCGTCATAACATATTAACTAGGCAAGTGGGTGAGGTTAAGTAAAATTAGAACACTTAACTATCATAACATGTTAATTAGAAAAGTGGGTGAGGTTAAGTTAATAGGACACACTTAACCATATATATATATATATATATATATATATATATATATATAACATGATGTGTGATAAGGTTAAGTAACACAAGAGGAACACTTAACCAATATATATATATATAACATGATATGTGATAGGGGTTAAGTAACACAAGGGGTACACTTGACCAATATATATATATATATATATATATATATATATATATATATATATATATATATATATATAACATGATGAGTGGGTAGGTTAAGTTAACTTGAATGAATGGATAACACTTAACCAAGAATATATATTAACTTGAATCAGTGGGAGGGTTAATTACATATCGGGTTAGTGGGTAATATTAGTAATATAGGCCAACAAACTTAACCATTAAATAAACATGCTTGAACCAGTGGAAGGGTTAAGTACATATCGGGATCGATGGGTAATATTAGTACATATAGGCCCACAAACTTAACCATTAAATAGACATGCTTGAATCGGTGGGAGGGTTAAGTACATCACATGTAGGTGGGTAATATTGTATATATAGGCCCACAAACTTAACCAGTAGGAAACCCTAGTAACGGGGACCCATTTCAGCAGTAACCCACATAGATGTATCACGGTACCCAGAGCTAGGAAGGGTGGGGCATGATTACTGGGCTGATTATAAGCGGTCAAAATAGCGGCAGAGGGTACGTCAGTGTAGGTTCCGTCGGGTTTACGGGCGTGCACGTACTCCGGAGTGGAAAAAGCAGACACTGGGTACCAGTAGTTATACACTGTGCATCTTGAATCGTGTCGGATCGCTGTTATAAGGCTTGATACACCTTATGGTGGGGCCAGCACAGAGTATCTACACGCAGGAGAGGGCCGACAGACATAGACTCATGGAAAATTAATACAAAGTAGGTAGCATAATCCCTAGTTGGGCCTAGGTCGTGAAAACCCTAAATCCGAGAAGCGTTCAATAGGTGGCATAAACCCCAGTGGCCCTGGGTAGCGTAAACCCTGGTTGAATCTAGTAAACCCTAGATTAGATCTAGGTAATAAATGGAATCCCCATAATAGATGTACACCTGAAGGAAACCACAAATACGGGGATTGGGATCACGTTATCATATGATCATAGATTACTAGTTTGGACACTAGTAGGTAGTGCAGAGATATAGAAATCAGTATAACAGGGTAGTTGGGAAGTAGAGAAGGAGCAGAAGCGCATTCAGTTTATCAATGTATTCAGTTTATCAGTACATTCAGTTTATCTTTCCATATCCCATGCTTACCCCATGTTATCTTGTTACTATGGTTTAGTCTTATATTTAGTCTATTCATGTCATGACCCTTTTCCTCGTTTAAATACTAAGAATCATTGGACTTACCAGACTTTATGTCTAACCTAGTTTGCTTTCGCCTCTTTTCTTCCGTTCCCCCCCAAGTAGATAGGGAGGGAAAAGCTCAGCTCATTCTGGGGCCGTTACTCTTTCCGAGCTAGAAGATTCTTTGGCGCATTGCTTTGAACTCCATTTTGCTACTGCTATGGCTGGCTCATGCTTTATTGGGGAATATCATTGTTAGTTTGTGCTTCTTATATATTAAACAAGGCAGATGCTTTCTGGTAATAAGTATTGGTGTTGTAAAACTGTCTTTGTACAAGCTGTTTTAATCAATAAAGGTTATTTATTTTTTGCTGCTTTATTAGTCTGTATTTTAATTTTTCTGCATCTTGTACTAAATATGCTCCACCGAAGTTAAGGCATTCCCTTGGTGAGTGACCTTAACGGAGGTGGAGTGTTTCATTAGAGATGGGGTTAGTATTGCCCCAGAATGAGTTGAGAGTTATATGTTTATAAATAACGTATTTGTGATTATATATAATCTAGTTTTAAAAATATGATTTTTGAATATATAAAAATTGTATATATTTGAAAGGTTAATCAACAAAATGATTGATGGTTGTGATGTGTGATTATTGTTTTGATTAATAAAAATGTTAGAATGATAATGAATTAAACCTGTAACACCCCACCTCCGCTAGGGTCACTCACAAAGGGAATGCACTAGTTTTGGAGGAGCGTTATCGAGGTAAACAAACACAGAAATATTACAAGACATAACATAAATAAAACAGCGGAAGAATCAAAAGATAAATTTCATTACTTTCAAAATAGTCAAAGCCTTTTTCATTCAAAGTACCAAATAGCCAAAGTTATTATTTTCCATTACAACAAATTATGTCTTGCATAAACAAAGAAGCATAAACTTAAAATAAAAAAAGTAGCTTAATTCCCCAAAGGTTACAGAAATGCAACCATATCATAGCTCAAGATCAAACCGTACATGAGCTGAATCGAAAGCAAGCGAAATCCAAGCTAAGTGCTAGAGTTTCCTCCCTGAGAACCTGAGGGGGGGGGGAGACGAAAGAAAACGAGGCGAAAGAAAACGGGTCAGTCATAAAGACTGGTAAGTCCAAGTGACTTTCAGCATAAAACAAATAAAGGTAACATGGCATGTATAAACTAAAAGTAAACATAAGTATGATGTCAAGATGGGTAAGATAGACTAAGATAACATGATAAATCAAGTATAGATCAAGCATAGCATCGCATATTCAAGGTTCGCTGTACCAACTGTACTAGTATCTCAGCCTAAGTCAAGTATTAACCAAGAAAGGATCCCTTGGCCCAATATCGTGGATGACCCATTTCTAGGTCCAACGGAATAATTCACGAGTCGATCGGCTCCCTACAAGTTCTAGCTCGTTGTGTTTCTGTGTCATACGGCCCTATCACGAATGTAGTCACCTGTGCTAGGTCCACCATAGGGTGAATCAAGCCCTATGGTGCCAACCACCAACACGAATCAAGCATGCACAGATAAACCTACTGATGCCCAATGCCTGCTTTTTCAACTCCGGACCACGTGCACGACCATAGCCCGCCAGAACCTATACTGGCGCACCCACATAGCCGTCATTCTGGTCGCTTACAATCAGCCCAGTAATCATGCTCCACCCTGCCCAGTTCCAGGGTACCTTGATTGTAACAACCTAGAAATGCGAGCCAGTTTAAAATTTTTATTTTGGCAATTTTAGCGAATTTTGAACGTTTGAAATGAACTATTTTAAATAATATCGACGAGAAATTTATTTCGAATAGAAATAGAACGTATATATTATATAGATCGTCGTTAGAATATAAATAATTATATATAATTATAAAAGGAATTGAAAATGGCGCGGTAGTTCGATAATTCAAATTCAAACTTCAATTGAACATACCGGGTGCAAAATAAACCGGATTTTAGTGAAATAAAAAATATTTGAATCTATTTGATAATATCTTTCCAATGAATACGAAAAATGGAAATTTCATAGCGGGAATCAAAAGTTATGCCCAGTTGAAAATTCAGAATAGTCGCTATGGAATTTCGGCCCTTAAAAATGGAGATTTTGCAAACGACCTCGGATTTCGACGAAACCACTTTTGTTGGATCCGTGATGTCAAGTTGTTGCTAGATTCCTAATTTCATAATTTCTCGAATCAATATGTGAGCGTGGCAAAGGAAAACGCGTTTGACCAGTTTTAGTTGATTTTAATCGATTGGAAAATGGCCATTTTTCAAACGGTCTTGGAATTCGACAAAACTAGTTTTGTTAGGACCGTATCGTCAATGCGAAGGTAGAAAATATTTTTCTGGAATTTTTCGAGTTAGTGTGTGGGCCCGGTAAATTGAAATGCGCATTCAAATTAAATATATAGAGTTATATGTTGATTTTGATGAAAACTGATCGAAACGATCGAATCAGCTTACGATACATATCCCATTGTGTTCGGAATGGGGGTATTACGCTAGGGAAGACAGTCGGTGGGTTCAATTTTGAAGTTGAAATAAAAAGTCAACCTTTTGGATAATTTAAATAATTAAATAATAAATATACAATTCACTTAACCCCCTCTCCATCTACCTTCTCTCCCCGTTCATTATCAGTTCTCAAAATAAAACAAAAAAACAAAAAGAGGGAGGACCGCGCCTGCCCTAGCGCGCCGCCATCGATGGAGACCTCCCCATCGTCGGAGCTACCACATCCGCCCTCCACGCGACTCCCCACTGCCTATCCTCGTAACCCACCATCGCACCATCGGAGAAGACCGCCCCCGCCCCCAATCGATCGCCGGTGGCCCCCTCTTACCGCTACACCTCCTCCTCCTTCCCCCTTTGACCATCTCCCTCCCCAATTAGAAAATCCATGCCCTTTTTCCACCCAAAACACCTAAAGACCGCCGTTGGAGGAGATACCACTCCTCCCCCACTGTCGGTGACGTCCGCTGCCACCTGAACCCGGAACCCCACCTCAGGCGACGGCCACAGCTCCACCCCGACGCCCCTCCTTTGAAAAACCGGAAAATGTAAGTTCTTTTTTTCCCTAACCTTGTTTTGTAATGATTTTCAAAGGAAAAGCTGTGATTTTTGAAAGAGAAAGATAATATTTTTAGAAGAGGAAAAAAATTCAATTTTAATGTATATGACATTGTACACAAAGACATGATTTTTAGATTAAAGAAGTGATTTTTATTTATATGATTAGCATATAAAGACGGGATTTTTAATTATATAAAGATTTAATTTTTAGTTAAGAAAGTTTATATTTTTATATAAAGAAAATTTAGATTTTTATACGCATAAGGTTAAGATTTTTATTTGAATCAGAATATGATTTGTATACATGTAGCAAAGTAAAAATATATTTTTCATATGATGTAGAAGATAAAAATGTGATTTTTATAAGATAGAGAATATAAAAATACGATTTTTATATTATATAGATAGAAAGATTTAATCTTTATATTTGAAAAGGCGAAATCTTTATATTTGAAAAGGCGAAGTCTTTATATAGAGAATAGCGTGATAAAAATATAATCTTTATTATATGAACATCGTTGTAAAAATAGAATTTTTATCTATATAGTAGCGGTGTAAAAATAGAATTTTTATCTATATAGTAGCGGTGTAAAAATAGAATTTTTATCTATATAGTAGCGGTGTAAAAATAGAATTTTTATCTATATAGTAGCGGTGTAAAAATATGATTTTTATATACATAGCAACAATATAAAAAATGTGATTTTTATATATGTAGTGGCTATGGGCAGCGAAAATGACGAAAGGCGAGAACAGCGAAGACTTCTACATTTGAAGTATCGTGGAGTTGGGATAGCTTTGGTGAGAACTTCTCACTTTAAATTTACTTTTCTAGTTAGAAATATATACTAGGATGCAGACGTTGTTTAGTAGCACCCGACACCCGTCATCCACAGACCATGGACGGCTTGTATGCTTGTTTGTTGTGTTGTGAAGTTTGTTTGCGATATTGATGTGAAGTGGATAATAAAATATTCTTGTGTTGAAAGGAAATGAAATATTTATATAGTTAAAAATATATTATCATTAAAAATATAATTTTTAACGTGAATGTGAATAAATAAACATTTATAAACAAATCGGCCGATTTGTTTATATACACTGATTTGACTGATATTGATTGGGATGATAAATTTTACACATCGCCCAACTGCACAAATAAAAATCCGTGTTTGTTGATTTGAAATCCCACACGGGTATTGGGATGATATTTGGCATACACTAATCCCAATTATTTAATTGTATGTCGATCGATTGGTCGACAGACTGTGTAAGCATTAATTATTTATATTTGATGCTTATGCAGTTGTGTGGTGCACTTTGGATGATGGTTGATTGTTTATCGTTGCTATTATATACATGTGTTGTATGGAATCCATATAATTAACGTTATATGGTAATTGATTGGGCCTCATTCCAATCGGGAAAATAATGAATATTATAAAAGAAAATTCCTGTGTTGAATAGAATAAATAGTCATGTGTTGACGATGTTCAGGTGTTGAGAATTCATGCGTTGAAAGCGTATTCATGTGTTGAATAAAATATTTATACAATAAAATTTACCTTTTTATTGTAATTAAGAAGAAATATAGATTCATGTGTTGAATGGAATAAATATTCATTTGTTGAATAAAATAACGAATTTATTGAAATATATAAAGCCGTGTTGATTAGAGATGCGCCATGTAGACGTGAACGATATTTATATCGATTTTATCCAATTTTTAATGAATATCGAAAAGTGATTTCAAAATCGAATAAATAGAAATGAATTCAAATTGAAATTGAATTAATTTGAAATTCAAATTGAATTAATTTGAAATTCAAATTGAATTGAAATTGAATTAAAAATCGATTTGAATTGAAATCAATTTGAAATGAATTTAAAAAGAATCTATAAGGAATATTCAATTTTGATTTGAAGAGTTGAAATGGTTTTGAAAACGAATTTAAAACGATTTATAAAATACGTTTTAAAAAGGAAATCGACGAAATATATATAATATATATATATATATATTATATATATAATGGCCTGAATAGAACGCGTCAGGCCACGACAGTTCGTGAATTTCGACCATTGACTTCGAATTGACTTTGCGGGAGATCCGACAATCGGATTCTCCTAAAACCGGAACCTTGGGTTCATATCGAAAAGAGCTTTCCAATGAATATTAAAAATTTGAAATCTAACGGTTGGATTTGGAATTATGTCTAAATAAAATTTGGAAAAGTTCGCTGTAAGTGCAGTTCGATGGCCGTTGATGGAAATCGACTGTACGGGCCTTGATAAAATTATCAAAAATATTAATAATTTGTGTAAAATCATAATATGTGAATTGGAAAGAACTAGGATGAAAAATTCCACATTTGAAAAGATAAAAATAGATTTTTATCAAAATGAACTAGTTTTGAACTAGAATTAAAATCAATTTATTTTTGAAATAAATAAATTGAATTTGAATTGGTTTTGAAAATAACCAGAATTTCCAATACGTGAATTGGAATGGATTTGAATCGAAATTTTCTTCGGAATATTTCGATGTTGGATTTTGTGATTATACAGATATGGTTAGGGGAATTTGAAAGATATATTTATATCGTTATTTCCAATATGATATTTGTTGGTTTCAGAATTTGATATTGAATATAAGCCGGTATTTTTTCTATTCTATTCAGAGCCTTGTATTTAATATCAAATGTAATTTGGATTTGTCGTGAATCGTGTTTTAGATGACATTGGTTCTTTAACCCAGCTAAAGACAGGATATTGATTTTTGAAAAGATTAAAACTAAGTGGAGTTTTAATGAATCTTTAATTAGACTAAAATGTGAATTGATAATTTAAATTATCAAATTTGAAAGGTGATCGAGAATGGTGTACCACCAGTTTTGCTCCAAAGCGATAGTTAAATCTTTAATTAGATTTGAACGTGAAATGGTAATTAATTTTACCGATAGCACCGTGGTGTTAGATATGGAGTATTACCAGTTTTTCTCCAGGGGATGAATAGGTTGGGATTGGGAAATAAAATAAATAATTACTTCGGTGTGGTTCGCTAATCCCGACGAGTTTGAAATGATATCCAAAGGAAGATTAAAGAATAAATTTAAAAGAATTTATCTTTGATAAAATTAATGGGAACCTTTCCCTAAGAGTGTGAAAATTTGAATAAAAGAATATTCTGAATTGGAATGAGGCGTATGTTGTGTTTGTGCAACACGTTTTTATTATATACGTGGGTTATTCGGAAAGTCCGGGTTTATACCCATTCTGAATAACCAATTCGACGAGATGTCGAAGATGAAGACGATGGTTGAAGACTGGAAGTCTTCACATCGTTTGGGTGATTACTGATGATTTCGATTAGGCTGTACACCCAAGATGAGGGAAACATTTGGTGATCGTCCACACGTACTTGGAGATCGATGGATATGCGAGGAAAGTGCCTCCGGTTTCGTTCAGACCCAGAACGAACTTGTAAATGGATTGTGTGTCTGACATTGGATTTTATTCTGTGTAGATTGATCTCTATTATATATACATCTGTTTGGCGGCAAAGAATTTATTCTCTTGCTTAACGCCCTTCTCTGAGACGTACGAGCTCAGAGGTTGTATATCGATGGACATCAGTCGCATGGAGTGAATTGCCAGTGTGGCACGCGTAAGTGGCAATTGATCAAGGCTTCTGTTGAAAAGCAAAGTCTTGTGGTTGATGATCAAAGCATGGCCTGTATGGCGCAGCTTTGTGTATAGTGTGAATTCGCGAGCCTCACACCTCGGTATGAGTCAAAAACAGGATAGTGACTATAGGGAGAGCACGACGTTTCTTTCTAGCTAGTGGTGGTGTCAGTGATCTACCAGCCCTGACATTTATATACTTTTCACCCATGTGGTTGTTGGAATGCGAGGCGCCTCGGATATAGGTCTGTAAGGACCGGGAAACATGTGCTCAGGAATTGCCAATCCTCAAAAGTAAGAGAGGACCGACCCTGAAGATCCAAGGATCATAGTGGGGTCCTGAGAGATTTGCTAGAGTGTCTTGAATCGGAGAGGAGCTTGCCCCTTGCCTCGGCTCATGACGGAAATCCAATTTCCAATACGTGATATTGCAGTTTTATTTGTAGAACCTAGTATGGCGACATGATAGATGGTACCCATGCCGCCTATGATTGATATTTATGATTGAAAATTGTTTTGACACTAAACATCTATAATAGTATCAAATGATTTGTTTTAAACGTATCAAGCATTATTTGGCTATTATAAGGGAAAACCCTATCCTCCGGCTTGCGTTGCATTGTGTGATGGGACTTGGGTCTTATAATAGCTTCATTTCTCCAAAGAGCATTGCGTTGTTTTGTTATATGCACTAGTATTCTTGGGAGGAAACCCGTTCCGTGTTATACGACGTGGTCCCTTGAATTACTATCTTTTAAAGTAAAGTTTTAAATAACTGTTTTAGTTCTCACACCAGTCACATGACTGACCTGGAGTTTATTGTTTTAACTAAACTCTGGGTGCCCCTATTTTCCATACGAGCAGCTAGTAGTTTTGGTTTTGCAGATTTATATTCACAGGGTCCTGATTTATAGTTGGAACGATGCTCGGAAAGCTCTGTATCTGTGTATCACTTTCAGTTATGTTTTGTATATTTTTCCACTGCTATGTAATTTATTGTACTCTCTGGTATTCATCGAATGTATTTTATTCATTTATACTCTGTATATTCTTGTATCTGAAGGAATTGTTGTAATAACAATGAAATGTTCTTCCGTTTGCGTTCCATTTTGTCGAGTTCTCAATTCAATCTGTGCTTTCCTTCACGGGGAAGTTCGGGTCGTCTCATTGATACATCTAGTGGGTTACTACTGAAATGGACCGCTCAACTAGGGTTTCCGTCTAGCAGGTTAAGTGTTGTCATTTAAATTCGAGACTTAATCCCATCAGTCTAGCATATCAAATTGGCTAAGTGTTGTCATTTAAGTTCGTGACTTAGCCCTACAATTCACGTGTCAAGTTGGTTAGGTGTTGTCGTTCAAGTTCATGACCTAACCCTATCAACCATGTTTCAAGTTGGTTAAGTGTTGTTTTCATGTTCATGACTTAACCCTATTATGTGGCATTAATTCATTAATGCACCCCCAACCTCTCACAATAGACTTGTTGTTGTGGTCACTGGATTCGCCGGGCGGTTTCGGGCAGATTTACACCATAACCTAGTCTAACCACGGGTTTTAAGCGCGATATGACCAACTACCCACATTGGATCCTATTGTTTGCAGTCACTGGATTCGCCGGATGGTTCCGGGCAGATTTACACTGCAAACTCAACCCAACCTCGAGTTGGTCATTTTCAAGTTCATTCCAGTGTCATGTCCATGTTCAAATTCATATCAAGTTCGTGTCAAGTTTTCAAGGCAAGTTTCATTCCCACATCCAGATTCAAGTTATAACAATGTTCATGTTTCAAGATTCATGTCAAGTTTCATGGCGAGTTTCATACCAAGTTTCCTACAATTACCAATTTTTTCCAACGTTACCCCATCTAAATATTAGGCTAACAATCTTAGCCTAATTTTCCATCTGCATGCTATTTGACATATAGTATTAGGCTAAAAACTTAGCCTAATTTAACGTACGCAAAATTGGCATAAAGCAATTCATTAACATAAACATGACATAGGTGTAAACTTGGCATTATTGGCATAGTCAATATGAACATCATAGGTGTGAACCTTGCAACGCAGACTAAATCAACATATATGTGAATTTGCAACATAGACTAGATCAACTTACATATATGTGAACTTGCAAATCAATCACGAGCATATGAATAAGTGTGAACTTGAAATATGACATAGGTTTAACATATACACATGAACATGTAGATCTAACATGTGGTCACATATGTGATATGATTTTACAACCTAAAACTTGCATAACATGATAAACTACACAACTTGTCCTAACGGGTTCTACTCCAATATACAGTTGAATAGATTTATCCATTTAATTCCCAATTCAACATGATAATAAAATAGAACCACAGGCATAGATCAACATAATAAACATTATTCTATAATCTATTTTCAAGGCATGACATAACTGAATAAATTGGTTAAAATATTGCAGGCATATAGATCTGATAACATTATGAACATGAAAAGGTTTTGAATAATAATCTAGGTTCAAGAACATGGGTAGATCTAACTTAAATAGAAAAATTCCCAAAATCAAGGCAAATAAAGAAAATAGGTCTGAATAGAAAAATCAAGCTTAGATCCAATTTCATAGGCATAATCCTAGGCAATGAATCATAGGTGATTAACCACAATTGTCCTTGTCATAGTCATAGGCAATAGTCTTATTGTTCATAGTCATAGGCTGTCTTATGTCATTAACAAAAGTTTCAACGTCATAGGCAATGTTCCCAAAAGTCAAGATCCAAGAAGAAAACAAGAATAGATATGAATCATACATAGATTAATTCCAATTTATAACATGCCCATATTAAGTTTATAGTTTTTATCTAAAAGTAACTGGAACTTACAGATCGTGGTCTATGAAATTTAAATGTAGAAGTCAAGTTTAGAAATTTGTCGTAAAACGTTGCGGTGTCACTAATCTATTCTCTTGAATTGTTGTAGAAGCGTTGATCTTTGATTTGAATCAAGTTTGAATGCTTAAGCTTTAATTGGAGACGGCGGCCATGATTCAAGAGGAGACTTAGCATAATAACGGTGTTAGAATGATTTGTTATGAATTAGGTTAGGACTTAGGGTGTATATATAGGCGTTGGAACTATTTAGGGCCTTTAGATCAACCCTAGAGTCAATCCGGACCATCAAAACACGTACCGGGCTTCAAAAATGGGTTCTGGGGCGAAACAGGCCGACCAGGTCGACCTGTAAGGGGGTAGATCGACACTATGGTCGACCTGGGGGGTAGGTCGACCCTATGGTCGATTCTGTGGTCGACCTGGGGGGAGGGGGGGTAGGTTGACCCTATGGTCGACCCCCTGGTCCAGTGCTGCCTGAAAACTGCTGAAACTTGTACAGGCCATAACTTCTTCATCCGGACTCCGATTTTCGAAAAATCGGACTCTATTTCATGTAAAATTTTGAGACGAACACAATGGCATAAACCGCTTCCCCTTATTATGATTTTAAAATTTAATTCTGCCTTGATTTCTTGTTTTAACATGTTATTAAAATACGGGTTGTTACAAAACCCATATGACAATGAGTGGTAAATTAGCCAAATCGAATCAAATTTTGAACTGAATTGAAATTTTGTCAGAATTGCATACATGTACATGTGTGTGTATATATATATCGAATAGGTCACAACAAGGAGGCTAAGAAGAGGAATAAAATTGTATGCCCGACAAACAGGTACATGTTTAATAATTTATTGGGTTTGGATGATTTTATGAGTCGATAGTCTTTTTCTTTTTCATTTTGGATTGGTGAGGGCCCTGTGTGGCTAGTTGCGGTTTTAAATGTCTCCCCGTACAAAGGAGGTTATGGCGAAATTTTTCGAAAAATTAGGGTGTTAGCTAAATTTTTGAAAAAATAGAAATTCTTAGAAACTGAAAAGTTGAAGAATGAAAGCCAGAATGAAAGTTGAGTTGATTAGTAAAACAACTTTCAGCTCCGTTCCTTTTCGAGGACGAAAAGATTTTAAGTGGGGGAGATTATAACAACCCGGAAAATCGAAACCAATTTAAAATTTTATTTTGGCTATTTTAATTAATTTTGAATATTTAAAATGATTTATTTTAAATAATAACAACTCGAAATTTATTTTGAATAGAATTAGAACGTATAAATTTATTTAAATCGAAGTTACAATATAAATATTTATTTTAATTATAAAAGGAATTGGAAATGGTGCGGTAGTTTGAAATTTCAATTTCAAATTTCAAATGAATATACAGGATTCAAAATAAATCGGATTTCAGTAAAACAAGAAATATATGAATCTATGTAATAATATCTTTCTAATGTATGTGAAAAATCCAGATTTCATAATGAGAATAGAAAGTTATATCCAGTTTAAAATTCAGAATAGCCGCTGTGGAATTTATATATATTTTAATATAATATATAGCCCTTAAAAATAGCCATTTTGCAAACGATCTCCGTTTTTGACAAATCCTCTTTTGTTGGATCCGGAATGTCAAATTATTGTTATATTCCAATTTTCATAATTTTTGGAATTAATATGTGAGTGTGGCAAAAGAAAACGTGTTTTGTCAATTTCAGTTGAATTGGATCGACCAGAAATTGACCATTTTTCAAACGGTCTCCAAATTTGATAAAATTACTTTTGTTAGAACCATATCATCAAAAATAGCCAGATTTATTTTTCTGGAATTTTTGGAGTCAGTATGTGGCCCCGGTAAATTAAAATGTACGTTCAAATCTAATATATTGACACAA
Source organism: Allium sativum (assembly GCA_030737875.1). NCBI lineage: Eukaryota > Viridiplantae > Streptophyta > Magnoliopsida > Asparagales > Amaryllidaceae > Allium > Allium sativum. The sequence goes on along the minus strand of CM060910.1, from coordinate 963,776,883 downwards.
TCCAAACTCGCCCTTACGGGGAAGCCCAGATTGAGTTGAGAACACGACAAATCAGAACACAAACAGAAGAACATTTCATTGCTTATTACAACAATTTACATCAAAGTACAAGAATATACAGAGTATGAATAATATTATACATCTGAAAAATATCAGAGCTTTAAATTACAATGCAGCGGAAAAATAATACATAACACAACTGAAATAAATACACGGATACAGAGCTTTCTGAATATAGCTCCCGCTGTAAACAAGGATCCTGTGAATAAAATACCTGCAAAACCGAAACTACTAGCTACCCGTGTGGAAAATATGGGCACCCAGAGTTTAGGTTAAAACAATAAACTCCAGGTCAGTCATGTGGTTGGTTTGAGAACTAAAATAGTTATTTAAAACTTTACTTTAAAATGAAGTAAATCAAACGACCACGCCGTATAATACAGAATGCGTTTCCTCCCAGGATTACCAGTGCATAAGACAAACAACCTAATGCTTTTAGAAAAAATGAAGCTATTATAAGACCCAGGCATCACATAATGCAACGCAAGCCGGAGGATAGGGTTTTCCCTTATAATAGCCAAATGCTTGGTACATTTAAAACAAATCATTTGATGCTATTATAAGTGCATATGTATAAAAAAAATTCAAATATAAATGTATCAATCATAGGCGGCATGGGTACCATATATCATGTCGCCAATACTAGGCTCTATAATCAAAACCGAAATGTCATGTATTGGAAATTGGATTCCATCTATGAGTTGAGGCCACGGATGGCTCCTCACCGCTTCGAGACACACTAGCAAATGTCTCAGGACTACACACTCTGGGCAACCCTTGGATCGGTTGGGCCGGTCCTCTCTTACATTTGAGGATTGGCAATTCCTGAACACACGTTTCATCGGCCTATGGGACGCAAATGAGCCAGATGACTCAATATCCATTGGCTCCGTAGTAGCTGTTATATCTGAGGCATCTCGCAATCCAACAACCACATAAGTAAAAATGTCTAAGCTCCATACCATGACACCACTCTTAGCTAGAAAGAAACGTCATGTTCTCCCAACGGTCTGATCCCGTTTTTGACTCATACCGAGGCGTGAGGCTCGCGAATTAATGCTATACACAAAGCTATGCCCTTTAAGGCCATGCTATGATCATCAACCATAGGACTCTGCTTTTCAACAGAAGCCTTAATCACTTGCATCTCAGCAGGCCACAGAGGCAATTCACGCCATGCAACTGATGTCTATCGATATATAACCTCTAAGCTCGTATGTCTCAGAGAAGGGTGTTAAGAAAGAGAATATATTCTCCCCACCAAACAGATATATATTTAATAGAGATAATCAACACAGAATAAAATACAATGTCAGACACACATCCATTCATAAGTTCGTTCTAGGTCTGAACGAAACCGGAGGCACCTTATTTCTCGTCCCCTGTCCAAGACAGGAGAGAGGTCCTCGCATATCCGGTCGATCTCCAAGTACGTCTGGACGATCACCACTTATTACCTTATCTTTGGTGTACCGCCCAATCAAGACATCGGTAATCATCCAAACGATGTGAAGACCTCCAGTCTTCAACCACCATCTTCATCGTCGACTTATCGTCGAATCAGTTATTCAGAATGGGTATAAACCCGTCCTTTCCGAATAACTCGTGTATATAATAAACGAGTGCTATAAAAACACAATATACGCCTCATTCCAATTCTGACAATTCTTTTACTTAAATATTTATATCCTCTGGGAAAGGTTCCTATTAATTTTATCAAAGATAAATCCTTTAAATTAAATCTTTAATCTTCCTTTGGATATCCATTCAAACCATATTAAGGTTTTCCAAACTAGTCGGGATTAGCGCACCTTACCGAAGTAATCATTTATTTAATTTTCCAATCACAACCTATTCATCCCAGGGAGCAAAACTGGTAATACTCCATATCTAGCACCACGGTGTTATTGGTAAATTTAATTACCATTTTCTGTTCAAATCTAATTAAAGATTTAACTATCGCTTGTAGCAAAACTAGTGATACTCCACTCTCGATCATTTCCCAAATTTGATAATTTAAATTATCACATTCCAATCTAATTAAAGATTCATTAAAACTCCACTTAGTTTTAATCTTCCCAAAAATCAATATTAATGATTATTTAACTTTAAAAACACACAAACATGTCGCATCGACAATCTACACCGTACTATTGATTTCTACCGATATATAACCTCTAAGCACGTACGTCTTAGACAAGGGTTTTAAGCAAGAGAATAAATTCTCCGCTACCAAACAGATATATATTTAGCAGAGATCAACCATACAGTTCGAAATACAATGTTAGACATGTAATCCTGTCTTTAACTGGGTTAAAGAACTAATGTCATTTAAAACACAGTTCACTATAAATCCAAAATCACATTCAATTAATCATGGAATCTTCACGGAAAACAGATCAATAGATATAATCGATATCAATTTCCGTATCCGACTAATAATATAAATGGAATAACGATACAGCCTTTTAAATTCCATATATATTAACAGTCTTCCTCCATAGAAGCTCATTTTGATTATTATCCAATCGAATTTCATTCAATTCCAATTTAATAAATTAAATTGGAAAACTTTACTTTTTAAAATTTCCATTAAATCTTAATAAAAAGATTTATAAATTCCAAATAACAATTCACTGTAAATCGGGTTAAAGAACGAATGTCGTTAAAAACACAGTTCGCAATAAACCCAATTTACATCCCATTTTATTCCAATTAAAGGATAATTAACTGGAAACTCCAATAATCTTAATTAAAAGATTTATTCTTTTCACACGGGGTTTAAGAACAGTGTTACTGAAGACACCATTCACGACAAACCCAAAATCCAATTCAATATTAAACACAAGGCTCTGAATAGAAATTATATCGGCTTATATTCAATATCAAATTCTAAAACCAACAAATATCGTATTGGGAATAACGATATACGGCCAATAAAAATCCGAGGCGCCTCAAAATCCATTAACCACATAAGTAAAATGCCGGGCCGTGTTAAACCCAAACACCCCTTCTAGCTAGAAAGAAACGTGTGCACTCCCTGCGTTCCAAATTCCTCTACAATATCTGTATAATCATAGAATCCAATATCAAGATATTCCGATGATAATTTTGATTTAAATCCATTACAATTTATATATTGGAAATTTTGGTTATTTTTAAAACCATTTCAAATCCAATTTATTTATTTAAAAATATTGGATTAAAATTCTAGTTCGTAACTAGTTCATTTTGATAAAAATATATTTTTATCTTTAAAAACATGGAAATTTTCGCCCAAATTCTTTCCAAATCATTTATTATGATTTTACACAAATTATTGATATTTTTAATAATTTTATCAAGGCCCGTACACTTGATTTCCATAAACGGTCATCGAACTGCACTTACATCGACCTTTTCCCAATTTGATTTGGACATAATTCCATATCCATCTGTTAGATTTGAAATTCCTTATATTCGTTGGAAAGCACTTTTTGATACGAATCCAACAGTTCCGATTTTGGGAGAATTCGACGGTCGGATCTCCCGTAATATCAATTCGAAGTCAATGGTCGAAATTCGCGAACTGCCGCAGCGCGGCGCGTTTTATTCAGGCCATTAAATATATATAATATATATTTCGTCGATTTCCATTTAAAACGTATTTTATAAATCGTTTTAAATTCGTTTTCAAAATGATTTCAACTTCATATTCAATTTTAAATCAAAATTGAATTTTCCATATCATTATAATATATAGATGATAATATTTTCAAAATATTAGATTTTGAAATCATTTCATTTTCGATATTCATTATAAAAATGAATAAAATCGATATAAATAGCATTCAGGTGTTAATCTAATCAACACGGCTTCATATATTTCAATATTTTTGTGTCCATCCCAAATCGGACATCCAAAATCATATTTTGATCCATTACTGAATATTATTTTAAAATATTCATTATTCTTCATTTTAAAATATTCGTCAATTTAAAATATTTGTTTTTTTTGAATTGGAATCAGACACAGTCAATTACCATACAATTTTATTTATATGGATTTCATACACACCTGTGCACAACAATAATCAAACACTGTCAACCATCATCCAGAGTGCATTACACCACTGCATAGGCGTTAAATATAAATAATTAACGCTTACAACAGTCTATTAACCCATCAATTGACATACTTTGGGATTAGTGTATGTCCTGTATCATCCCAATACCCATGTGGGATTTTCAAACAACAAACACTGATTATTATTTGTGCCATTGGGCGATGAATAAAAATATATCATCCCAATCAATATCAGTAAATGTGTGTACATAAACAAATTGTCCGATTTGTTAATGAATATTAATTTTATTCATATGCACGTTAAAAAAAATATTTTTTAACCATAAAATATTTATTTCAACACATGAATATTTTATATAGTTCATTATACAATAAAAATGATATTTTTATTGTTGTAATATTTTTAGAAAATTTCGGTAGCATAACGGCGCGATACTAGAACCGGAATAAGGTTTAGCCTTATCCCTCGCCTAATAACGGCTCGCGCCATATACAAACCAAATTCTAATCAATTCATTTCATTTTCCAAACCAAACAATTCAATCAGCCAAACAACCAAACAAACATGATTTCAAACAAAGGTGTCTGGTGCTACTAAGCACCGTCTGCATCCTAGTATATATATTTAACTAGAAAATAAATTAAAGTGAGAAGTTCTCACCTTTGGGATCCACTCCTCCTGTTTTATTTCTGAATTTCTGAACCCTTCGGGTTTGCCCGAAATTCAAACGCAATCTTTTCCACGTCGTTCATAGTAAAAATCACATTTTTAATATGATGTTTATATATTGAAAATCATATTCTTAATCAACGATATTTATATTTTAAAAATCACATTTTGATCTAGCTATCATATATATAAAACCGAATCTTTATTTCGCTACAACATATATAAAAATCATATTTTTATACCGCTACTTCATATATAAAAATCAAATTCTTATATTCGCTACTTCATTATAAAAATCAAAATTTTATATTGCTTCTTCATTATAAATAAAAATCATATTTTTATATGCTAAAAATCGCATCTTTAAAAATCTTGCATTTATATTTTAAAAATCTTATCTTTATACGATTAAAAATCGTATTTTTAAACCATTAAAAATCATATTTTTAAAACATTAAAAATCATATTTTTAAACCATTAAAAATCATATTTTTTAAAACCATTTAAATAAAATCAGAAAAACTTACCCATTGTTATGGTTTTTGGTCGGAAGGGGCCCGCTGGTCAGAGATATGGCTGAGGGGGGTGGCGCTGGGGGTCTGAGGTGGTAGTGGACGGCGCAGATGGCGGCGGTGGGTAACGGTGGCTGGGGTGCTTTGGTTCTTATGGTTTGGGGTTTGGAATCGGAAGATGGAGGAGGGTAGTGGCTTGGGGGAGGTTCGACGATGGAGGAAGGGGAGTAGCCGACGACCGGCGGCGGCGGCGTTGGGTGTCTCCGGTTACGAAATCGAGGGGAGAGATTTGGGGGGAGAGCGGTTTTTTTATTTCCTTCAATTGAACTATAGAGAGAGAGGAGAGGGTGAGAGAGAATGTATATAATATTTGTTTAATTCAATTTAATTCTCCCAAAAAGTTGACTTTCCATTCGAACTCCAAACGAGACCCAACGACTTTCGCCCCTAGCTAATCACCCCCATTTCGAACACAATGGGATATGTTTCGTAACCCAATTCGACTGTTACGATCAGTTTCCGCAATATTTAAAATATAAATCAATATATTTTAAATTCAAACGCACATTTTAATTTATCGGGGCCACACACTGACTCCAAAATTTTCAGAAAAATAAATTTGGTTGTGTTTTGATGATACTGTCCTAACGAATCTATTTTTGTCGAATTTGGAGACCGTTTGAAAAACGGTCTTTTTCCAGTTGAATAAATTTAAACTGAAATTACCAAACACGTTTAAATCCACCATGCTCACATATTAATTCCAAAAATTATGAAAATTGGAATCTAGCAATAATTCGACATTCCGGATCCAACAAAAGTGGCCTCGTCGAAAACGGAGGTCGTTTGCAAAATCACTATTTTTAAGGGCTATATATTATATAAATTCCATAGCGACTATTTTGAATTTTCAACTGGACATAACTTTTTATTCCCGCTATGAAATCTGGATTTCTCACATTTGTTGGAAAGATATTTTCAAACAGATTCAAGTATTTCTGATTTTACTAAAATCTGGTTTATTTTGAATCCTGTACATTCATTTGAAATTTGAAATCGAATTTTCAAACTACCGCGCCATTTCTAATTTCTTTTATAATTAAAATAAATATTTATATTCTAACTTCAATTTAAATAAATTTATACGTTCTAATTCTGTTCAAAATAAATTTCTAGTCGTTATTATTTAAAATAAATCATTCTAAATATTAAAAATTCATTAAAATAGCCAAAATAAAAAATTTAAATTGGTTTCGATTTTCCGGGTTGTTAAAATCTCCCCCACTTAAATCTTTTCATCCTCGAAAAGGAACGGAGCTGAAAGTTGTTTTACTAATCAACTTAACTTTCAATTTGGCTTTCATTCTTCAACTTTTTAGTTTCTAAGAATTTTCCAATTCTTCAAAAATTTGGCTAACACCCAAAAATTTTGAAAAATTTCGCCATAACCTCCTTTGTACGGGGAGACATTTAAAACTGCAACTAGCCACGTAGGGCCCTCATCATCCAAAAAGAAAAAGAAAAAGCCAAACGGCTCATAAAATCATCCAAACCCAATAAATTAGTAAATATGTACTTATTTGTTGGGAATACAATTTTATTCCTCTTCTTATTTGTTGGGAATACAATTTTATTCCTCTTCTTAGCCTCCTTGCTATAACCTGTTCAATATATACATGCACATATGTATGCAATTTCAATCAATTTTCAATTCAGTTCAATATTTGATTCAATTTGGCTTAAAACAATAATCAAACAACACAACCAACAATCAATTATTTGATTATCTTTTCAAATTCATAATTATATATATATATATAAATCCATTTTTGATGCCAAGTCACAACAATAGACCCTATCTAGTTTTCGTTCTCACACCAGTCAATTGGAAATATATAAATATCCCACTTTCGAAACTCGAACATAAACTCTAATGATGAGTACTCAACAATCAGAATCTTCTTCGGGCTACTAGAGTGTGATTCTATATCTATTTAGTATATTAAAACTTCGAATATACGTTTGCAAGGCGTATATGCAAAAAATTTATATACTCGATTGTCCAAATTCAATAAAATAAATATTCAAATACGTATAAAATGGTTTAAATTTTCAAAACAAATTTTGTTTTCACTTTTATTTCAAAAATTCTACTCTTCACACTCATCATAGGATACTACTGATCCTATCTCCAACGAGTCACTCCCACTGGATATTACTAATCCAATCTCTGATGAATTCTTTCGTTCAATTCTAATATGTCTTGTTCTCGAGCTCTGTAAACCAAAGCCCTGATACCAAAATGACACGATCCAAACTCGCCCTTACGGGAAAGCCCGGATTGAGTTGAGAACATGACAAATCAGAACACAAACAGAAGAACATTTCATTGCTTATTACAACAATTTACATTAAAGTACAAGAATATACAGTATGAATAAATATTATACATCATAATTTTTTTGGAGATTTAAATTACAATGCAGCGGAAAAATAATACATAACACAACTGGAAGAAATACAGGGATATAGAGCTTTCCGAATATAACTCCAGCTGTAAACCAGGATCCTGCGAATATAATATCTGCAAATCCAAAACTACTAGCTGCCCGTGTGGAAAATATGGGCATCCAAAGTTTAGGTTAAAATAATAAACTCTAGGCCAGTCATGTGGCTGGTGTGAGAACTAAAACAGTTATTTAAAACTTTACTTGAAAATGAAGTAAATCAAGGGACCACGCCGTATAACACGGAACGAGTTTCCTCACAGGGGTACCGGTGCATAAGACAAACAACGCAATGCTTTTGAAAAAATAAAGCTATTATATGATCCAGGTTGCATCACACAATGCAACGCAAACTAGAGGATAGGGTTTTCCCTTATAATAGCCAAACATGCTTGGTACGTTTAAAACAAATAATTTGATACTATTATAAGTACATTGTGTATAAAACAACTTCAAATATAAATGTATCAATCATAGGCGGCATGGGTACCATATATCATGTCGCCAGTACTAGGCTCTACAATCAAAACCGAAATGTCACGTATTGGAAATTGGATTCCATCTATGAGTCGAGGCCAGGGATGGATCCTCACCACTTCGAGACACTATAGCAAATGTCTCATGACTACATACTCTAGGAAACCCTTGGATCGGTTGGGCCGGTCCTCTCTTACGTTTGAGGATTGGCAATTCATGAACACACGTTTCCCCGCCTTAGGGGCGTAAATGAGCCAGATAACTCAATATCCATCGGCTCCGTAGTAACTGATATATCCGAGGGGCCTCGCAATCCAACAACCACAGAAGTAAAAATGTCTGGGCTCCATACCATGACACCACTCCTAGCTAGAAAGAAACGTCATGTTCTTCCAACGGTCCGATCCCCTTTTTGACTCATACCGAGGTGTTAGGCTTGCGAATTAACGCTATGCAAAAAGCTATGCCCTTTAAGGCTGTGCTTTAATCATCAACCATAAGACTCTGCTTTTCAACAGAAGCGTTGATCATTTGCTTCTCAGCATGCCACAGAGGCAATTCATGCCATGCAACTAATGTCTATCGATATATAACCTCTTAGCTTGTACGTCCCAGAGAAGGGTGTTAAGCAAGAGAATAAATTCTCCATCACCAAACAGATATATATTTAATAGAGATCAATCAACCCAGAATAAAATCCAATGTCAGACACACACCCATTCACAAGTTCGTTCTGGGTCTGAACGAAACCGGAGGCACCTTATTCCTTGTGCCGTGTCCAATACAGGAGAGAGGTTCTCGCATATTCGGTCAATCTCCAAGTACGTCTGGACAATCACCACTTATTATCTTGTCTTGGGTGTACCGCCCAATCAAGACATCAGTAATCATCCAAACGATGTGAAGACCTCCAGTCTTCAACCACCGTCTTCATCGTCGACTTATCGTCGGATCAGTTATTCAGAATGGGGATAAACCCGGCCTTTCTGAATAACTCGCGCATATAATAAACGAGTGATATAAAAACACAACATACGCCTCATTCCAATTCCGAATATTCTTTTATTTAAATATACATATCCTTTGGGAAAGGTTCCCATTAATTTTATCAAATATAAATCCTTTAAATTTTTCTTTAATCTTCCTTTGGATATCTGTTCAAACCATATTAAGGTTTTCCAAGCTAGTCGGGATTAGCGAACCTTACCAAAGTAATCATTTATTTAATTTCCCAATCCCAACCTATTCATCTCAGGGAGCAAAATTGGTAATACACCATATCTAACACCACTGTGTTATCGACAAATTTAATTACCATTTCCTATTCAAATCTAATTAAAGATTTAAATATCACTTGGAGCAAAATTTGTGATACTTCACTCTCGATCATTTCCCAAATTTGATAATTTACATTATCACATTCCAATCTAATTAAAGATTCATTAAAACTCCACTTAGTTTTGATCTTCCCAAAAATCAATATTAATGATTATTTTACTTTGGAAAACACAAACATGTCGCATCGACAATCTACACCGTACTATTGATTTCTGCCGATATATAACCTCCAAGCTCATACGTCTTTGAGAAGGGTGTTAAGCAAGAGAATAAATTCTCCGCCGCCAAATAGATATATATTTAGCAGAGATCAACCATATAATTTGAAATACAATGTTATACATGTAATCCTGTCTTTAACTAGGTTAAAGAACTAATGTCATTTAAAGCACAATTCACGATAAACCCAAAATCACATTCCATTAATCATGGAATCTTCGCGGAAAACAGATCAATATATATAATCAATATCAATTTCCGTATCTGACTAATAATATAAATGGAATAATGACACAACCTTTTAAATTCCATATATATATTAACAGTCTTCCTCCATAGAAGCTCATTTCAATTATTATCCAATCGAATTCCATTCAATTCCAATTTAATATATTAAATTGGAAAACTTTACTTTGGAAATTTCCATTAAATCTTAATAAAAAGATTTATAAATTCCAGATCACATTTCACTGTAAATCAGGTTAAAGAACGAATGTCGTTAAAAACACAGTTCACATTAAACCCAATTCACATCCCATTTTATTTCATTTAAAGGTTAATTAACTGGAAACTCTAATAATCTTAATTAAAATATTTATTCTTTTCACATGGGGTTTAAGTACATTGTTATTGAAGACACCACTCACGACATTGCCAAAATCCAATTCAATATTTAATACAAGGCTCTGAATAGAAATTATATCTGCTTATATTCAATATCAAATTCTGAAACCAATAAATACCGTATTGGGAACAACGACATATATATCTTCCAAATTCCTCTACAATATATGTATAACCACGGAATCCAATGCCGAAATATTCCAAAGATAATTTCGATTCAAATCCATTCTAATTCATATATAGGAAATTCTGCTTATTTTTAAAACTATTTCAAATCCAATTTATTTATTTAAAAATAATGGATTATAATTCCAGTTCATAGCTACTTCATTTTGATAAAAATATAATTTTATCTTCACAAACATGGAATTTTTCACCCACATTCTTTCCAAATCATTAATTATGATTTTACACAAATTATTGATATTTTTAATAATTTTATCAAGGCCCGTACAATCGATTTCAATAAATGGTCATCGAACTGCACTTACAACGACCTTTTCCAAATTTGATTTGGACATAATTCCAAATCCAACCGTTAGATTTCAAATTCCTTATATTTGTTGGAAAGCTCTTTTCGATAGGAACCCAACGGTTCCAGTTTTAGGAGAATCCGACGGTCGGATCTCCCGTAATATCAATTCGAAGTCAATGGTTGAAAATCATGAACTGTCGCGGTGCTACGTGTTTTATTCAAGCCGTTAAATATATATATATATATATATAATATATATATATATATTATATTTCGTTGATTTTCATTTAAAACATATTTTATAAATCGTTTTGAATTCGTTTTCAAAATTATTTCAACTTCATATTCAATTTTAAATCAAAATTGAATTTTCCATATCATTATAATATATAGATGATAATATTTTCAAAATATCAGATTTTGAAATCATTTTCTTTTCAATGTTCATTATAAAAATAAATAAAATCGATATAAATATCGTTCATGTAACAACCCGGAAAATCTAAGCCAGTTTAAATTTTTTAATTTGGCTATTTTAGTGGATTTTAAATATTTAAAATAAATTATTTTAAATAATAATGACGAAAAGTATGTTTGAATCGATGTTTGAAAATAAATATAATTATTTATTTTGAATTATAAACACGACCTGAAATGGCACGGCAGTTTCAAAATTTGAATTCAAACTTTGACTGACTGTACCGGGTGCAAAATAAAACGAATTTTAGTGAAACCAAAAATATTTAAATCTGTTAGTGAATATCTTTCTAATGAATCTGAAAAATCGAAGTTTCATAGCGTGAATCAAAAGTTATGGCCAAATGAATTTTCAGAAAGGTCGCTATAAAGAATATATCACCCGTGAAAATTGACATTTTGCAAACGACCTCAGAATTCGATGAAACCACTTTTGTTGGATCCGGGATGTCAAATTATTGCTAGGTTTCAAATTTCATAATTTTTGAAGTTAATATGTGAGCATGGCAAAGGAAAATGTGTTTGGTGAATTTCTGTTAAAGTGGATCGACCAGAAAACGGCCATTTTTCAAACGGTCTCAGAATTCGACGAAACTAGTTTTGTTGGGACCGTATCATCAAAACATAGCTGGATTTATTTTCCGGGAATTTTTAGAATCAGTATGTGGCCCCGACAAATTGAAATGTACGTTCAAATCAAATATTGAATGTTTTATATTTTAATTTGAAGAGAAACTGACTGAAACAGTCGAATGGTCCTACGAAACATATCCCATTGTGTTCGGAATGGGGTTATTTAGCTGGGGACGATAGTCGTTGGGTTTGGATTGGAGTTAGTATGAATGGAGGGGTATTTTAGAATTTTAAAACTATATAAATAAATAAAAAATATGATTGGCCCTCACTTTTTCTCTCTCCCTCTTCTTCCCCGATGCCCTGAAACCCGATGGCGGAATTCATCCCGTGCTTCCCTCCTCTTTTTCTCTTCCATCTCTCAACGAAACCAAACCCTCCTTTGGAACTTTTTGAAGATCGAAGTCCCCTCTTCAAATCCGTATAAGCCTTGCCCTTCCTCATCTCTCCTTTCTCGAGATCTGCACCCTCGAAGTCGGGGTCTTCAAACCGCCGCCGCCGTTGATAGGGACCACCGAAGTGGACCCCACTTCTGGCGCAGGTGCGCCCCTCCTGGCACTTCAACGTGGCGCAGGCTGATTGGCCCCTAGCTTCACGGATTCAACGAAAATCGCGACCCTAGTTTTGAACAAACTGCTGAGAGGTACGACCTATATTTATTTCAACTGATTTCGACAAATAAAAGCATTGCAAACTTATAAAAATAATATCTTTTTGCTATGTGATCGAAATCTAGTGAAACAAGAGACAGTGGACTCATATGGACGTTTTCTACATTCTAGAAGAGACCGCATATTTTTCTGAGCCTTCTGCTATTTTTGGTGGAGTGGAACCCAATGTGAGATTTCTAAATTATAAACGATATGGAAAACAACGATGTATAAATTATATAGTCGATGTATGAGTTATATAAGCTTTGTACACCCCATGTATACGCGTTGTATAAGTTGTACGTTCGATGTATAAGTTATATATGCATTGCAAAAATTATATATACGTTGAAATGATTGAAATGAAATTGAAATATATTTATATACGAATATATATATATATATATATATATATATATATATATACTCCCCTCGTTCACAGACCATGGACGATATTTATTGGTTGTGATATTGTTTGGATTATTGGTTGATGTGAAATTTGGTGAAAATCATGAATGATTGATTGTGGTTGAAAAATACCTGTTGTGGTTGAGAATTATTTTGGATGAAACCTGTAACACCCCACACCCGCTACGGACACTCACTAAGGGAATGCCATAGCATCGGTGGAGTATTTTAAGTGAATATAGAATAGAAAAATTACAACAAGACAAATATAAATAATACCTGAAAATTTAAAACATCATTTCATTGCAGTAGAAGATAAACATGTCTGGTTACAATACCAAAACCAACTAAACAAGAGTCAAGTACTAAATATCCATCTTGATAAAAACATAAGTACATAATCCCACTACATAACTAATAGCCATAATAGAAAAGGTAAGCTGAGCTTTACATCACGGTCCAAGCTCCAAAAGATAGATAAAGCAATCTGATCAAAGCCCACTAGTGCTAGGCCCACTCTGAGAACCAGAGGGTTGGAAAAAAAATAAAAACAACGGGGCCAGACATAAGTCTGAGTGAGCCCTATAACTTTAACAATACAATCATTAAAGTAATTATGGTATGATATAAACTTGGCACGGTAACGACAGGGGATAAATGACTACACTAAGCAGCCAACTAGACATAGGAAGAACTAAGATATCGATAAAGACGCATCTACCTACCCAAGGGTAATTACTACACTGCACCACACCAGACATTCCTAACTTAAAGGTTGATCCCACCCATGGACTTAGAAAATATAACTAGTAGTTTCGTGTACCCCTAGCTGACCACATAGGTGCCGTCTGCACCTATCTCCATTAGGTGTACCCACTACTCCCCAAGCGATCGGCTTCCTAACGTAGATACCCGTGCTGGCCCCACAGTGGGGTGTATCACTCCCCAAAGTGGCAACCCGATACAACCAATGGTGCACGGCTTATACCTACACGATGCAACAACGTCTTACCTACCAGCCCGGGCCCACACACGCATATGAAACCCGTTGGACTTGCGTTGCCACCGCTAACCCGTTTTTGGCCTCTTATAGTCAAGCCCAGTATGTGTGTCCCGTCCTCGACTTGGGTCGAGCCCACAAAGATACGTTTTGGGTTACTGGTTGAAATGGGCCCCCACAAGCTACCCACCTAAGCTTGTCCCTTTTCTAGTGCATCCCACTTAGCCCTTTAATCATGCTTAATTACATGTTTCCACTTGGTTAAGTATTCTAATTGTATTTTCTATTGCCACCCAAGGCAACCCACTAGATTTCCACATGCCACCCAATGCACTTATTTGATTTCCACATGCCACCCAAGGCACCCACTTAACCCCTCATGCCCCACTACATGCTTATCTGGTTAAGTGTTTCTTAATTGATTAAGACCGTAACCTTTGCAAAGACCTCTCACATTAGACTATCTTTTATGGCAGCTGGATTTGCCGGTCGGGTCCGGGCAGCCTTACGCCATAACCGAGTCTAACCTCGTGTCTTTACACTTGTCACGTATTTAGTTTATGCCTAAGACCTCTCACATTGGGCCAATCATTTGTAGCCGCTGGATTTGCCGGTCGGGTCCGGGCAGTCTTATGCTACAAAAGGGTCCAACCTCGTGTCTTAGTCGATTAATTACACCTAATTAATCACCTAATTAATCACCCCTATATTTTGAATTAATTTTCCCTAATTAATTCCAATTTAATGATGTACATAATTGACTCAATTATGTCCATCCACTTATGGTATGCAACACATACCAATTTCACCACAATTTTGTTAACATGAATATTAACCCCATCGTTCCCCACGTGATACGCTAACATGACATACTTAAAAGGGAAGATTCATCACAAATACAATGGGTTCTACTTAGCAAAACATTAGCATCAACATGGGTTTTAAAGGTGTCAACTTGCATATATGACCATGGCATCAAACCCAACTAGCATAAATAATCAACCCAAACATGCATGAATCACATATGTCATAAAGAGGGTAACTTGCATAGATGTTCATGTCATAGACCTATCATAAAGGGATAAACTTGCATACATGTCATAGGTCTAAAAAGGGATGAACTTGCATATGTTACTCATATCATAAAAAGGGGTAAACATGCATATGTATGCATGACATACAAAGGGGTAAACTTGCACATGTATGCATATCATACAAAGGTGTAAACTTGCACATGTTACTTGCATATAATCAAACACCAAACTTGCATAACATGTCATATATGAACTTGCATATAATCAAACACCAAACTTGCATAACATGTCATATATGAACTTGCATATAATCAAACACCAAACTTGCATAACATGTCATATATGAACTTGCATATAATCAAACACCAAACTTGCATAACATGGTGTCATAATGGATCAATGTTTATCATAGTGATTTGCACAACTAGCATCATGAACATATAGCATAAAACTTGCATAACTAGCATCATGAACATATGGCATAAAACTTGCATAACTAGCATCATGAACACATAGCATATGATAACATAACTTGCATTGATCCACATTCCTAACCATAGCCTCATTATATCCTATCATAATTAGTTTAGCAATTGCTTGCTAAAGGCATAGAAACTCACAACTTGTTGATTAGCACTTCTATGAAGAAGATTAAGTTGCTAGAGTTGATTAGAAGTTGATTTGAGAAGCTATCTTCCTCTTTAATTTGTTGGTGGCTCCTTCTAGTTGCATTTCGACGGCATAACGACGTTGTCTCCAATTTTAGTATGAATTAGGGTAGTCTTAGGGTGTATTTATAGATTAGTTAAGTGTTTTAGGCCATTAGATTAACCCTAAATTAGATTAGAGCCGTCAGATCTCGTCAATAGCCACCAAAACACAGCCCAAATCCCAAATCAGTGCACCCAGGTCACCTGGGCTCGACCAGGGAGGTCGACCCCCAGGTCGACACTAGGGTCAACACCCATGTCGACCTGGTGGGCAGGTCGACCCCCAGGTCGACCTGGTCTGGGCGGGAATTTTCCCGCCTATCCCATATTCTGCATTTTTGAAATCTGTTTCTTTTTCTGATTTTTCGTGAAACTGCTAAAGGCCATATCTCAGTCATACGGGCTCCGATTCACGAAATTTCGGACTTTATTTCGCGTATTTTTCCGAGACGAACGCAACCGCGAAACTCGTTTTCCTTAATTCTCACGTCTGAGATTAATTATTCTTTAATTACCAAACATTAATGTTAAGTGAAATTCGGGGTGTTACAAAACCACATAGGATTAGTTGTGGAAAAGAAAAATAAACATGCTCGTCTGCGTACAAATGGATGCATGAAATCCCCATTGTAAAAAACTGCGAGGTTTTAAGGTAGAGCGAGGAGCTGTACTAGGGACGGTCCCGGTTTTAACTACCCTGCCGTTATGCGGCCGAAATTTTCAATAATATTCATGTGTTAGAAATATTTTCATGTGTTGAAAACTATATTCATGTGTTGAATAGAAATTCATGTGTTGAGTAGAAATTCATGTGTTGAATGGCGTTCATGTGATGGATAAATTCTTTGAAAGATAAAAATAACATTCTTATTATATATATAGACTATATAAAATATTAGTATTTTAAACAAATTGTTTTAACACCAAAAATAACATTTTTATTATATATATAGACTATATAAAATAATCGTGAGTTGAAATAAATTGTTTTACAATAAAAATCACATTTTTATTATATATATAAACTATAGAAAATATTCATGTGTTGAATAAAGGACTAGAACGATAAAAATCATATTTTTATCGTATGTGTGAAGTCGAAAACTTTCGTGTGTTGGATATACAGATTGAAAAATAAAAATAAATTTTTATTGTGAATACAAAGTGTTAAAAATAGTGGTGTGTTGAAATAAACATTTTTGATTATAAAAATATCATTTTTATCAAATATATGAAATGAATATAGTTTTGAAATTGAAGAAAGAATTATATTTATATATATTTATATAAATATAATTAAAATAAATCGAATAACGAAGCTGCAGTTCGTGTTTTGAAACCGTGATTTCAAACGATTATTGCGGGAGATCCGACCATCGGATTTTCCCGAAACCGAAACCATTGGGTTCACTTTGGAAATATCTTTCCAACGACACCCACTTTGTGAAGATCCAACGGTTGGATTGTCTGGAACGTTTAATTCAAATTTGAAGAAAAACAGCGCCAAAATCGATTATATTTATATATATATAAAAATATAATTAAATTAAATCGAATAACGACGCTGCCGTTCGTATTTTGAAATCGTAACTTCAAACGATTGTACTGGGAGATCCGACTGTTGGATTTTCCCAAAACTGAAACCGTTGTATTCGTTTTGAAAAGATCTTTCTAATGATATAAAATTTGTGAAGATCTAACGGTTAGATTTTCAGATATGTATAAATCAAATTTGAAGAAAAACAGCGCTACGGCCGCTTTATGGCCTAAAGCTTTGTTTGAATGAATTGACTATTTTTAAATAAATAAAAATAGAGATAAATCGTGATAAAATATTATAAACGATATGGAATGGAAATAAACTGAATTTGCTCGGTTTATGTGATATTTGATGGTTGAATATGTTTGGCGTGAAAATTACATTAAGGAACAGAATTAGTGATATCGAATAATTTAACCATTGAAATGAATTGATTTGAAATTCTAAATATACGTGAATTATTTGAAAAGGCCGAGTTGATTCTCATTTCAAATAATTGATCGATGATTGAAAGTCAAAGATATGAAGACGGTGCAAGACCGATGATTTTTACGTCGAATGGAGGGGTGCTACTGATGCTTATGATAAGAGTAGCTACCATGAAGGGGCTGAAGTAGTAGCCGTCCGGACGTACTTGTTGATTGTACGAATATGCGAGGTATTGAGTGCCTCCGGTTTCGTTCATACCCAGAACGAACTTGTAAATGGACTTTGTGTCTGACATTAGATTTTGTTCTGTGCTAATTGATCTCTATTAAATATAATCTGTTTGGCAGCGGAGAATTTATTCTCTTGTTTAACGCCCTTCTCTGAGACGTATGAGCTCAAAGGTTATATATCGATAGAAATCAGTCGCATGGGGGTGAATTGCCTGTGTGGCATGCCTAAGTGGCAGATGATCAAGGCTTTTGTTGAAAAGAAAAGTCTTGTGGTTGATGATCATAGCGCGACCTGTATGGCATAGCCTAGTGTATAGCGTTGTTTCGCGAGCCTCACACCCCAGTATGAGCCAGAAACAGGAGAAGGACTTCAGGGAGGACATGTGTTTCCTTCTAGCTAGGAGTGGTGCTTTGGGTTTTGCACACCCGGGTATTTTACTTATGTGATGATGGAAAGCGAGGCCTCGGTTAGTTCGGTCTCTTTGGAGCCGATGATTTGGTCGGATATGACCAGTGACGCCCCATAGGGTGGGGAAACGCAATGTTCAGGCATTTTAATCCACATCGGTGGACCGGCCCTGACGATCTAAGGGTCGATGCGTTCTGATCCTGAGGGGCGGGCTAGAGCGTCTCGAATTCGGTAAAGACTATCTTTTGCCTTGGTTCATGATGGAAATCCAATTTCCAAATACGACACCATGCGGTTTTGATTGTATATATATATATATGGCGACATGATATATGGTACCCATGCCGTCTATGATTGACAGTTATGATTGAAATTGTTTTTGAAACATATAAACACTAGCAATAATATCAAATGATTTGTTTTGCTCTTATCAAGCATATTTTGGCCATTATAAGGTAAAACTCTATCCTCTGGTTTGTGTTGCATTGTGTGATGGGAACTGAGTCTTATAATGGCTTCATTTTTATAAAAAGCATTGCGATGTTTAAAAAATTTACTTGTTTTAAACCATTGGCAATCCAATGGAGTAAACCCGTTCCGCGAAAGTGGCGTGGTCCTGTGATTGGCCAAATATTAAAGTGTTAAGTAGATTTCTCATACCAGTCCTATGACTGACTCGTAGTTTGTTTCACTTGCAAACTCGGGTGCCTCTATTTCTACACGGGCAGCCTTATATTCAGGTTTTAGCAGGCTCTTTCTGGATAGCTGGAGCTGAAGATGGATTCTATCATTTATCTCTTTTTATTGTTATTCATCTCCTATTGTACATATTATGTTTTCGTTTCCGCTGTAGACATTTTATGTAAAGCTGAACTGTATTTTGTGCTAAGTATGATCCTGTATACTGTGTAACTCTCATGATTATGTTTATCCAGTGTATTCTATTGTATATTATCTGGTGTATTTATTTATTTCTATTCTGCTGTTATCTTTTTATGTGTTATATTCCAAAGATTACCCTCGCCACCGTCTTATGGGGTTTGGGGTTGTCACAGTTGACGTCAAAATGGCGTTAATCTAATCAACACGGCTTAATATGTCCATCCATAATAGGACATCCAAAATCATATTTTGTTCTATTACTAAATATTATTTTAAAATATTAGTTATTTTAAAATATTCTTTATTTTAAAATATTCGTTAATTTAAATATTTGTTCTTTCCGAATTGGAATCAGACACAGTCAATTACCATATAATTTTATTTATATGGATTTCATACACACCTGTACTAATCAAACACTGTCAACCATCATCCAGAGTGCATTACACCATTGCATAAGCGTTAAATATAAATAATTAACGCTTACAACAGTCTATCAACCCATCTATTGACATGCAACTAAATATTGGGTATATATCCAATATCATCCCAATACCCGTTTGGGGTTTTCAAACAACAAACAATAATTATTATTTGTGTTGTTGGATGATGTGTAAAAATATATCGTCTCAATCAATATCAGTCAAATGTGTGTACATAAATAAATCATCCGATTTGTAAATGGATATTTATTTTATTCATATACACGATAAAAATTACATTTTTAACTATAAAATATTTATTTCAACACATGAATATTTTATACAGTTCATTTATAAAATAAAAATAATATTTTTATTGTTCTAATATTTTTAGAAAATTTCGGCAGCATAACGACACGATACTAGAACTGGAATAAGGTCTTGCCTTATCCCTCGCCTAATAACGGCTCACGCCATATACAAACCAAATTCTAATCAATTCATTTCATTTTCCAAACCAAATTCAACCAAATAATCCAATCAGCCAAGCAACCAAACAAACATGGTTTCAAACAAAGGCGTTCGGTGCTACCAAGCACCGTCTGCATCCTAGTATATATATTTAACTAGAAAATAAATTAAAGTGAGAAGTTCTCACCTTTAGGATCCACTCCTCCAGTTTTATTTCTGAATTTATGAACCATTTGGATTTGCCCGAAATTCCAACGTAATCTTTTCCATGCCGTTCATAGTAAAAATCACATTTTTAATATGATGTTTATATATTGAAAATCATATTTTTAATCAACGATATTTATATTTTAAAAATTGCATTTTTATCTAGCTATCATATATATAAAAATCAAATCTTTATTTCTTTGCAACATATATAAAAATCATATTTTTATACTGCTACTTCATATATAAAAATCAAATTTTTATATTCGCTACTTCATTATAAAAATCAAATTTTTATATTTATTCTTCATTATAAATAAAAAATATATTTTTATATGCTAAAAATCGCATCTTTATATTTTTTTAAAATCTTTCCTTTATATTTTTAAAAATATTATCTTTACACTATTAAAAATCGTATTTTTAAACCATTAAAAATCATATTTTTAAAACATTACAAATCATATTTTTTAAAACCATTTAAATAAAATAAAAAAAACTTACCCATTGTTATGGTTTTTGGTCGGAGGGGGCCTGCTGGTCGGAGATGGGCTGAGGGGGTAGCGCTGGGGGTCTGAGGTGGTGGTGGACGGTGCAGGTGGCGGCGTTGGGTGATGGTGGCTGGGGTGCTTCGGTTCTTAGGGTTTAGAATTAGAAGGAGGAGGGTGGCGGTTTGGGGGAGGATCGGCGATGGAGGTAGGGGTAGCCGACGACTGGCGGCGGCGGCCTGGGCCTGGCACGGCGGTGCTGGGTGTCTTTGATGACGGAATCGTGGGGAGAAATTTGGGGTGGGGAGAGCTTTTTTTTTATTTCCTTCAGGTGAACGATAGAGAGAGGAGAGGGTGAGATAGAATATATATAATATTTAATTTAATTTAATTTAATTCTCCCAAAAAGTTGACTTTCCATTCGAACTCCAAACGAGGCCCAACGACTGTCGCTCCTAGTTAATTACCCCCATTTCGGACACAATGGGATATGTTTCGTAACCCAATTCGGCTGATATGATCAGTTTCCGCTAAATTTAAAATATAAATCAATATATTTTAAATTCAAATGCACATTTTAATTTACCAGGGCCACACACTGACTCTAAAAATTCTAGAAAAATAAATTTGCCTATGTTTTGACGGTACGATCCAAACAAATCTAAGTTCGCTGAATTTGGCGACCGTTTGAGAAACGGTCTTTTTCCAGTTGATTAAATTCAAACTGAAATTAAACAACACGTTTAAATCCACCATGCTCACATATTAATTCCAAAAGTTATGAAAACTGGAATCTAGCAATAATTCGACATTCCGGATCCAACAAAAGTGGTATCATCGAAAACGGAGGTCATTTGCAAAATCTCTATTTTTACGGGCTATATATTATATAAATTCCATAGCGACTATTTAGAATTTTCAACTTGACATAACTTTTTATTCCCGCTACGAAATCTAGATTTTTCACATTCGTTGAAAAGATATTTTCAAACAGATTCGAATATTTCTGGTTTTACAAGAATCGGTTTATTTTGAATCATGTACATTCATTTGAAATCGAATTTTCGAACTACCACGCCATTTCCAATTCCTTTTATAATTAAAATAAATATTTATATTCTAACTTCGATTTAAATTAATTTATACGTTCTAATTCTATTCAAAATAAATTTCCAGTCGTTATTATCTAAAAATTATTTTAAATATTCGAAATTCATTAAAAAAGCCAAAATTAAAATTTTAAATTGGTTTCGATTTTCCGAGTTGTTACACATATATTGATTTATATTTTAGTTTAAATGAAAACTAATCGAAACAGTCGAATTGGCTTACATGACATATCCCGTTGTGTCCGGAATGGGGGTATTTAGCTAGGGGTGACAGCTGTTGGGATTGATTTGGAGTTCATAATGATAAACAAGTTAAATTTGAATTAAATAATATTTAATTATATTATATATACCCTAGTTCAAGTGGAAACCCTAATCTATTCTCTCGCAACAGAGATGCGCCGCCACTCTGATGAATAAAGAGCCTAAAATGCTCGAAAACAGTTCCTTAATTTCATCCGTTTCTTGATGAATTTGATGTGGGTTATGAAACAAAAATCATGGAGAATTCTAAGGGCTTCAAAATCATGTAGATATGATCACGTTCACTCGTTATTTATGGAGATTTCTACGCTCAAATGAGCCGACTTCGCGATAGCTTTTGGAGCACCTGGTGAGGCCGAGTTCGACCGGCTTCCTGGTGATCGCAGCGCTCGTGAAGAGCTTCGTCATGGCAATCTCCGATCAAGATCTGGCGCAACGAGGAGGTGGAAGTTTCTAGCCCTAGCAACGACGGGAATGGGTTTTAGGCGGCAGTACAACGATGAGGAAGAAACAAAAGGGGATCGGCCAATCTTTTTCCAATGTAATTAATATGTGATTAAAGTGTAATTAATTTATTTAGAATTATATTAACTTGAAACATTAATAAGTTTTGACCGCGTAATCGGAATTCAACAAAATCAAGTCCGTTGGAATTGTGTCGAAGAGCACTACATTGTAGAGCAGACTAGAACAGATTTGGAGCTAGTCATAGTTCTTGACTGAATTGAGCATTCAGTTAAATTCAATTAAAAACAATCGTTGGCAACGATTTCTATCTAATCAAAGTGAGAACTTCTCTCACTATAAATTTTTGTACAGTTATCTATTTTATAACTGCATATATGAACTGCTCCCTATCGTCCACAGACCATGGACAATTTATTTGATTGTGTTGTGATTGTGATTGTGATGTGAAAAAAAAATATGCGTTATGAAAATTATATATATATATATGTGATGTGAATAAAATATATATTTACGACGTGAAATATATTTATATATATATATTTGAAATGAAAATGATATATATTTGAAATGGAAATTATATATATTTGAAATGAATAAAAATATATATATATATATAAAATGTGAAAAAATATATATGAAATGTAAATTATATATATATATATATGAAATGGAAAATAATATGTATATGAAATGTGAAAAATATATATGCGTAGTGAATAATATATACATGAAATGTGAAAAATATATATATGCATTGTGAAATTAAAATTCATATGAAATGAAAATAATATATATATATATGAAAAGAAAATAATATATATAAGAAATGTAAATTATATATATATGAATTGGAAAATAATATATATATATATATGAAATGTGAAAAATATATATATGCGTAGTAATATATATATATATATATATATATATATATGAAATGCAAATTAATTTGTGAAACAATAAAATTAACATTTTTATTGTATGTATGAAGTGTTAAAAACATTCGTGTGTTGAATAAATTGTTTGAACAATAAAAATAACATTTTTATTGTATATATGAATCACTAAAAATATTCATGTGTTGAATAAACAGTTTGAACAATAAAAATAACATTTTTATTGTATGGATGATCCTTAAAAATAGTCGTGTAGTGAAATAAATATTTGTTCATTGAAAATATTATTTTTAACATGTATATGAAGTGTTAAAAATAACCGTGTGTTAAAATATTTGTTCATTGAAAATATTATTTTTAACATGTATATGAAGTTTTAAAAATAACCGTGGGTTAAAATAAATATTTGTTCATTGAAAATATTATTTTTAACATGTATATGAAGTGTTAAAAATAACAATGTGTTAAAATAAATATTTGTTCGATAAAGATATAATTTTTAACACATATATGGAATGGATAAAATTGTAATGATATGGAATATTCAATTTTGGTTTAAAATTGAAAATGAAGTTGAAATCGTTTTAAAATAAATTTGTAAATGATTTATAAAATATGTTTTAAATGGAAATCGATGAAATATATATAATATGTATTATGGCCAGAATAGAACGCGCCACGTCGCGACCGTTCACGAATTTCGACCATTGACTTCAAATTGACATTACGGGAGATTCGACCGTCGGATTCTCCTAAAACCGGAACCGTTCGATTCGTATCGAAAAGATCTTTCCAATGGATATAAGAGATTTGAAATTTAACGGTTGGATTTGGAATTATGTCCAAATCAAATTTGGAAAAGGTTGCTATGGATGCAGTTCGGTGACCGTTATGGGAAACCGTAAAAATACTAATAATTAGTGTAAAATCATAGTAATTTATTTGGAAAGAGTTTGGATGAAAAATTCCATATTTGTGAAGACAAAAATATATTTTTATCAAATTGAACTAGTTATTAACTAGATTAATAATCCAATAATTTTTCAATAAATAAATTGGATTTGGAAAGGGTTTTAATATAACCAGAAATTTACAATATATAAACTGGAATGGATTTGAGCAGAAATAATCTTCGGAATATTTCGATATTGGATTCCATAATTATACGATATTGTTATGGGAATTTGGAAGACATGGATATCGTTATTCCAATACGATATCCATTGGTTTCAGAATTTGATATTGAATAAAAGCCGATATTATTTTCTAGTCAGAGCCTTGTATTTAATATCAATTGGATATCGGGTTTGTCGTGAATGGTGTCTTCATTAACACTGTTCTTAAACCTAGTTGAGAAAAGATTAAATCTTTTAATTAAGATTAAATGAAGTTTACCAATTAATTAATATTTAATTGGAATTGAATTGAAATTGGATTTTGAGTTTGTCGTGAACTGTGTTTAAATGACATTAGTTCTTTAACCCGAGTAAAAGCATGATTAATTTCCAGAAAGTTGAACAATCAATAAGAAATGATTTTTGGGATTAAAACCAATTAGAGTTTGAATAAATCTTTAACAAGATTGTGAATGAATAACTGGTAATTGAATTTATCAAAACATGTGATGTGATTAAACCAAATTTAGTTGGTTGTTGATATTCATGATTGTGATTGATTGATTATTTGGATTATGCACGACTAGTTTATGAGCAAGATATGCTTTTACGTTTAGCATTGGGTTGGGTAGAAATACTAGTATGCTAACATATTGTGAAACACTTCACGATTTGACTATGAGATGTGTAGCGATGTTGATGTGTTCATTTCAAATTTAATGAATGATTTTGAAATGATATTTTTCTTATGTGAAAAGAAATGTATTCCCGATTTTGGACAGGGAATGTTTTATAAAACAGAAAGGATTTCAAGGGCTAAAACCCGATGATTTCGAAATGATTTGGAAATGTATTATGGTTTTACATTGTAGTTCATCACATATTCAATTAGTTGCTATTAATGATGTATCTGTTTGATGGCGGAGAATTTATTCTCTTTCTTAACACCCTTCTTTGAGACGTATGAGTTCGAAGGTTATGTCATTAATAGTGACTGATCATATGTGCGAATTGCTGATGTGAAGTACTATAGATTTTATTATACTTGTGATTATATTGTGAAATGATTTTCCCTACTTCGGGATATAAAATGGTTTAGTGTGTGGCTAAAGATTCGGGTGACTCGGGAGCGACCAAAAGTATGGGCTGAATCCAGTGCCTTAGGGTGAGTGGTCATCAGTGTAGCCTGCTCCATGCGTGAAAGGTGCACACACACACACACACACACACACATATATATATATATATATCGAGTTGGAGGGGCGCTTACTGCTCGGTCTGAGGGAAGATTCCCGATATATGGTTGCATAATTGTTTGTATGCATTGTTATGTTTTGGAATTCATATTTCCAAACGATTTGATTTGAGATCCCAAAGTGAAATCTACTTTGATATAAAAGATAGATATGCATTTCAAATGATTTGAAATAGAAATCAGGAAATAAAGTCCAAAGGAATAATTTCTGTAAATTGAATTGGATTTGGAAAATCCAAGTGTGGTGATTAATCTAAATTGGTAGATTGGGATATTTCATGTTGATTGATGCATAGTAGATCCATATCTCTATTACTGGATGTTTGTTTATACACTGGTATTCATGGGGGTAAACCCGTTCCATGACATGTGGCGTGGTCCCGTGATTTACCTTATTTTAAAGTAAAGTTTAATAACTGTTTTGAGTTCGCACACCAGTCCCATGACTGACTCAGAGTTTATTGTTTTTACCTAAACTCTAGGTGCCCATATTTTCCACACGGGAAGGCAGTAGTTTAGTTTTGTAGATTATTTCATTTAGCTGGATTCTAGATCGAAGTGAAAAGTTGTGTCCAGAGTATTGATAGTCTTCCATTGTGTTAGTTTATTTGTTTCCGCTGCATTGTATTACATTTAACGTAAATTAATCTTCTACTGCATTATATTTCGATATACTCTGATATATTCTGTACTCTGATGTAACATTATTACAATGTTTATAAAAGTCTTCTGTTATTTATTCTGATGTGTTGTATGCCTAGACTTAGCGTATGCGGGACTCGAACGGTCATGGTCGGTTTAGCAATCGATTAGGTCCAAACGAAATCTATATTATTACACCAAAGTTCAAAATTTTATTTTTCTGTTGAATTTGTACTAAATTCTGAGTGTCTGACTTTTTTCGTTTCGTTAAAATTCAATTTTGTTTGTTTGGAATTAACGTTTTTCAACCGCAAAAACATATAAAACGGATGTCATTTGTCAAGTATATATTTGTCCATATTAATTATGTATCTTCCTTGGCAATTTCCTTGGTATTTATACTAATATTAAATTTGAATGGATGCATTGAATCTGTAGGAACATCTTTTATTAAATTGTCAATTAATATTACATAACGTCTTATTGAATGAATAAAATCCTTGTATCCTTCTCTACCTTTTTCCATTGTCAAAAACTTTCTCAAATTCTCTTTCTCTTCCCTGTCAAGACCCGAATCCCGGATCCAATCAAAATGAATAAATTCATCAAATCAAATTTGACTGCAAAAAAGAAAATTGGAACAAAAAAAATCAATCATAAGCGAAATACAAATCCATTTTTCTCCTTCCTCGTTCACGTGTACTTTCTTGCTTCAAGGAAATAAAAACCCGTCATCACTCACCGCCATTAATCCTCTTACCTGTGCACCACCTACCTTCACCGCTTCTCCAGCCAGTCTATCACCAACAATGTCGACCATGCTCCTCAGCTTTGGCTCCAACCTCTATCCCCTTTGAAAACCCTAAATCCAAAATACACCAAACCCTAGACAGAAAACCCATACCATACAAAAACTTGACACGCGAATCCCTACCTCCCCGAGCCTCTGCCACCACCGGCCCTACCAAGCTTTTCTTTTGATCATGTTCTTCCTTTCCCCACCCGTGCCTCATCCCAAACTTCCCAGACCCGATGTGGAAAAAAAATTTGCTGCAAAATCCCTAGTCTCCCCTTACACACAATCCTAAGCTGCCTCCCAGGCGTAACATCCCTCCGCCAACATCGTGCCTCCACCTGAACCCTGTCATGTTAATTTGTGCTACCTTGTTGTTTTTTTGTTGTTTTTGTTGTTGTTGTTGTGTGTGTGTGTGTGTCTGTTAGTGGCTGTGTGTGTTTGTTTTATGTTTGAAGTCAAAAGAGGTTGTATTAAGGTGGTAGCGCATATGAATGGTGAGTGTGAGCTCTGATGTTCGATCCTGGTAGTTGTTGGTCGGGGATATATTTTATTGGTCTTCAATATTTTTTTCTCCATGCAAGTATATGTATATTTTTATAAAATAATAAGAAGTGTTGATTTTGAATTGTGGTTAGAGCTTGGTTGATTATCTTGACTTGTCGTGGAGAAATTCAAGTTCGAGTTAGTGGTTTGATTCATTTGATTCGATCATGCTTTCTCGTGTCGTGTCAACCTCTGTATCCGTGTTCGTATCAGCATTTGTCAGTTTTTTTGATTTTCTAGCAATGTGAGAAACCTCACTCACGATTAACATTTTCATTTAATGATCTGACACCTCTTGAAATGACATATGAAATGTTAGAATTTCTCCAGAGAACATGATTTGTCTATTATAAATTTATGCGTATATGACACACTTTTGACATACATGACATGAATTATTTGCATATGATATTTGATTGTTGTGATATACTGGGATGCATGTTTGATATCTATAGTATTATACTTATTTGTTACCACACTACAAGTTCCTTATAGATTTTTAAAATCACTATGAGTTGAAATGATATATACCTGAACCATTATATAGATTTAGGAATTGATATTGAATTTATTAGGATGCAGATTGAAACGATTTATATCCAAAAATTAAAATTAAAGGATTGAAACAATATACATATACATACATGCACACACACACACACACATATATGTACGTATGTATATATACGGACACCGTTGGTATAATTCGAAAACATTTCTAAATTTATATACATATATATATATATTCTTATTAAATAAAAGTATTTTGAAATATAAATTTAGAATTTTATTTAAACCCATATTTTATAAAGCTTTAAATTTGAATTAAAAAAATAAACCAGGCATAAACTTGTTAAAAAAATCCCAAAAATGGCAACAGCCATACCCTCCTCGATCCTCTCATAGCCCATCGTACCTCTTCTTTTCTCAAATACTCCCTTTGTAGATCCGCCATCCATATTTAACCCCCACCCTCCGCCGCCTCCTCAGCCACCTGCTATGAATCCACCATTTCCTGTTCCTCCTCCCCTCGTAAACCCTAATCCTCCACCGCCTCCACAACCTCTTCCTTCTACCTCACCGCTTCCAAAGATAAGATGGTCTTCACTCTTTGCGACAAAGCCATGCAACGTAGGAACGTTTGTGCCTCTGCTTCTAACGCTCGTGTACGACAAAAATCGTTTGATACCTACTACGGCGATCGTCGAAGCTAGTGTGGCCGAATGGTAAGATTATTTAATGGGATATTTCCTGGATACCCCCTTATCATGCACTGTTGTTGTCAATCATCTTCTTAAGCATTGGAAGCCAATGGGCTCTATTAAGGTAAAGTCTAACGGTTCTATTTTCTTCTTTCTTGTTGATGGTAAGGAAGACAGCGAAAGAATAATTGAAGCAGACCCAATTGTGAAAAGGATTAAAGTGTTTATTATTAAAAAATGGGATGTTAACATGGGAACAACGGGTAGGGGAATAAGAAAAGTGCCTGCTTGGGTTAAAATGACAAAATTTCCGATTGTGGCCTGGTCGAAGATAGGAATATGTTGGCTTGCATCTCATGTCAGTGATTTTCTCTGTATGGATCAGGCTACGGAATCTCTTGATTGGTTAGGGTTTGCAAAATGTTTAGTAGAAATATCCCCTGAGAACGAAATGCCAAACAAGATTGTTGTGCTTTTACTTGATGGTACTGACACGAGTTAATGTAAGATATGCGTGGAAGCTAGACATATGCAGGGAATGTATGATATTTGGCCATCCGAACTCAAACTATCCATCCTTGGTTAACAAAGCAGTGATGAATTCTAACTGTTTGAAGGAAGTAAATGATGTTATTTAACAAATGTAACAACCCGAATTTTTAACAACGTGTTAAGACAAGAATCAAGGCAGAATTAAATGTTAAAATCTGAATCAGGGAAAACGGGTCGGGCCATTGCATTTGTCTCGGAAAAATACGCGAAATAGAGTCCGAAATTTCGTAAATCAGAGTCCGTATGACCGAGATATGGCCTCGCGAAGTTTCACGAAAAATTCAAATTCAAAACAGATTCAAAATTTCAGAAAATCGGGGTAGGCGGGAAAAATCCCGCCCAGACCAGGTCGACCAGGGGTCGACCTGGGTGTCGACCTGGGTGGGACCAGGTCGACTGGGGAGTCGACCTGGGGGTCGACCTGCCTGGTCGGACCCAGGCAACCTGGTGCACCTGTTTTGCTGTTTGGCTCGGTTTTGGAGGCTTGTGACGATTTTTGAGGGCTTGGATCTATCCTAGGGTTAATCTAACGGCCTAAACTACTCCTAATCTCTATAAAAGACCCCTAAGCCTACCCTAAACCCTCACAAATCACTCATGCCACGAAGTGCTGCCCAAATGCCAAGTGATCATGGCCTCCATCTCCAATTCCTAGAGACTATGCATTCAAATCGGGTTCAAATCAAAAGGTGCAAGCTTGCTACACCAAATCGAGGCCAAATCAACGTTGCTATGGCGATTTCATGATGGTTCTTCATCAAAGGAGCCACCTTTCTTCGTCAAAACGATTCATGCTCCTAGCCCCCTTGCCGCGCTATGTAAGTTCAAGCTACTTCAAGATGTTAACGGTAGTTTAATCATGGCATGGAATAAAATGTGGTTAAACATGAATGCTATAACCTATGCGAGCCTAGTTTTCTCCTTTATCATGAACATATGACTTTACGCTAAGTTGTAGCGACTTAATCATGCCACTCATGTTATGTATAACCTAGTATATCTTGCAAGTTTGAATCTTTATCTATGGAATGCTAGCATGAACCTTTGGGAACCATTTGACTTGTGAAACATTGGCAAAGATTTGACTTTGGGGCTTATGCATGTAAATGAACCCAAACCCCTTATGTATCATGCATGTTTGTGGCCAAATCCTCTTATGAAACTATGCATGCTGGTGGCCAAATTCCCTTATGATAATATGCATGTTTGTGGCCAAATTCCCTTATGATACTATGCATGTTTGTGGCCAATATGTTGCCATAATACCATACTATTTGACTCGCTTCCACTTGGGTTGGAAATACGTTTGGGTGGCTTAGGAAAAACGTGGGTATGACATGAAAAACTTGACATGGGGCTTACATGAGAACATGACATTCATGATACATTTAAATATGGTCATGACACGTGGGAAAACATGGAACATGAACTAGACATGGGTGGGTTGTAAGTGTAGAAAGACACTTGACCAAACATGAAAGTGGCCAACTCGAGGTTGGGTTGATTTTGTAGCATAAATCTACCCGGACCCGCCCGGCTTAACTAGTGGCTACAAACAATAGGATCCAATGTGAGAAGTTGGTCATGTCGCGCTTAAGACCCGAGGTTAGACTAGGTTGTGGTGTAAAACTACCCGGACCCGCCCGGCTTAACTAGTAACCACAACAAGGTCTAATGTGAGAGGTTGAGAGTGCATTAATTAAATTGATGCCACATGATAAGGTTAAGTAAATTTGACTAATAACACTTAACCGATATGACATGAATGGGTAGGTTAAGTGGGACCGGGCTTGATTTCTTAATGACACTTAACCAAACAAGACAATTAGGGGATGGGGTTAAGTAATTTACGCTTAACTAATCCGACTTGGTAATTAGATGGTGTTAAGTAATCCACACTTAACTAATCTAAACACGGTAAATTCGATGAGGTTAAGTAATCCATACTTAACTAATCTAACACGGTAATTAGATGGGGTTAAGTAACTTAGACTTAACTAATCTAAAACACGGTAATTAGATGGGGTTAAGTAACCTTCACTTAACTAATCTAAACACGGTAATTAACCAATCTAAACTTGGTAATTCAATGAGGTTAAGTAACCAATACTTAACCAACTTAACACGGTAATTTGATGGGGTTAAGTAACTTATACTTAATCAATTATACACGGTGATTTGATGAGGTTAAGTAACCTATACTTAACCAATCTAATAGGTGGACCTGATAGGGTTAAGTCACAAGACTTTTAAAATTAGGCTTAACCATTGTAATACGATTAGTGGATGGGGTTAAGCTTACCCATACTTAACCAATCCGACTCGATAATCTGATGGGATTAAGATAATCTATGCTTAATCAATCTAACATGATAATCTGATAGGGTTAATTCATGAGCTTCTTGGTACACTTAACCAACTTGCAGGGCTAAGCCTTGAACTTGAGTACTTAGCCAATCTTGACATGATTCGTAGGCGGGTTAAGTCATGAACTTGGATAACAACACCTAACCCATTTGACAAAACCCTAGCTCAGGGGACTAGGTTGGAAATCGTAGTTAACAAGGATAGCAGAAAGAGGTGCTAAGTGGTAAACCTTAGTTAAGGGTAACTAAGTAATAATTCTTAGCTAAGGACATGGGACTAGTTCATAAAGAGATGAGTAACCTGATACGGTAGGTCATCGCTTAGTATACGAGGAGGAGCAACTTATCTGACTTGGATAAAAGCTCCAGCGAGCTGGGTGACGAAGCAGTAGCTTCGGGGAACGTGAGGGTACTCTTGGTATCCCTCTATGAGGTGGCAGGTGGTCCATGAAACCCGGTCTCACAGAGGTTAAGGTCTGCGATAGAAGAGCCAAGAGTATGCCTTGGTTGTTATGCGAGCGACCTAAAGACTGGGATGGATTAGCGTGGAGTCGACGATACTTGATTTTGCCCTGGATAGCACGTCGCCGACTACCTACCATCTTTAGTCAATCGTGTACGTACGGAAAGGCAGGGAACTCCCAACAGACCATATACTGGCTATCGAGTTATGGGTGAGGTTGGCTATCTGGAAGTGGGCATCGATGGGCCATAGTGTAGTTCTCATACATGATTTTTTTTGGATTGCCTTTCAGTAGTTGAGGGAGGGGTCACGTGGGACCATAGCCACGGGTACAAAAACAGACCTTGATATCTGCATCAGCAGACGACTTAAAAGCTCCTGACCGAGTTCCGTATTTCTTGGTTTGCCCTGGCACGGAACTCGGATGGCATATTGAGGAACATGTGCGTCTAGACATGGAAAACGATTCACGATACATATGTGGGATAAAGGGCGTGGTTGACGGGTGGCATAATCCCTAGTGGCCCTAGGTGGCTGAACCCAAACCGAGACACGGAAACGTTCATTAGGTAGCATAATCCCTAGTGGTCTTAGGTGGCATAAATCCTAAGTGAACGCGCGATAGTTCATGGTAAGGAAACATAACTAGATCAAGGGTAGCAGTCCAAAATAACCTCAAGGATAAAACGTTTACATGGGAAAGCCCGTATGGCCTACGGCAAAGGACTGAACTTATACATGGAAAGAAACATACGAGTTGGGAAAACCTACATATGCTATATATTAGGTTGACATGGACCATTACATGACATTGGGCAAGGGACATTCATAGTTAAACACATGACGCGGGTTGGGATACTAGTACGAGAGGTGCAGAGCAAATATACATGTTAGGACCATGAGAAACATACATGATAGATACCGTGGGATGTTATACAGGATAGATACCTTGGGATATTATACTTGATAGAAACCGGACGATGTGATACCTTGACTTATCATGACACCATAGTTTATCATGATATCTTAGTTTACCTTGCTACAGTAGTTCAGCCTGTTTTAGTTTATCTATCTTGTAGTCATCCTTATGTTTACTTTCAGTTTATGCATGTCATGTTACCTTTACCTGTTTTTATACTGGAAGTAGATAGGACTTACCAGTCTTTATGACTGACC
Organism: Allium sativum; assembly: GCA_030737875.1. Classification (NCBI taxonomy): domain Eukaryota; kingdom Viridiplantae; phylum Streptophyta; class Magnoliopsida; order Asparagales; family Amaryllidaceae; genus Allium; species Allium sativum. Next base: position 963,743,098 of record CM060910.1, on the reverse strand, counting down.
CCGTTTTGTTTCGCCTCTTTGTCTTCCGTTCCCTCCCCTCAGGTTTCAGGGAGGAAACAATATTATCTAGTTCGGATTTCTTCTGCTTGAAGGTCATCACGCATGGCTTGGAATTTTCTTGGCTATGGCTACTTTACTGTTTTACTTGGGGAATAATTCATGAAATGGTTTTATGCTTCTTTATTATTGCAAGACAGGTTTTGATGTATTCTGATGTGAAAGGCTTTAGACCTTATTTTATAAGGTAATGAAATTAGTTTTACTTCCGCTGTTTTATATATGTTCTATCTTGTAATATTTCTGTGCATGTTTACCTCCATAATGCTTCACCAAACCTAGTGCATTCCCTTTGTGAGTGACCCTAGCGGAGGTGGGGTGTTACATTTGGTATCAGAGCAGAAGGTTACCAGGCTGGGCAAAAGTTTTTAAAACCTTCTGAAAACTATTTGAAAAACCGTTTTACAATGAAGCATTTTCAAGAAAAGTTTGTTTTAAAAGGCTATTCCCCAAAGGCCATTAGCATTATCCTTTGATTCCTTGATTGAATCTCCTTTCCTTTCTTTCCTCCATCTGTGGTCACAGTAGTTCTAACTATGACTAATCTTTGTCTAGCCACGTAGGTGTTTTCCATACGATGGAGGTGGTTCTCGAGAGACCTGTTGCCGTGGTACAAGGAAGGATAATAAGGGTAAGGATAAAGGACGCAAGCTTAAGGATAAGCAACTGTTGCTATGGCTTAGTCCATCAAGGAGGACAAGATCATCGGAGAGGGCAATTGTACGCCCCCATTTCTAGGGTACCTAAAAGAAATGGTACCGTTTCTGGTAAAGGTTTAGTCTTTCTTTTCTATCATCCCGTCCAGACTTTGTCTTGATCATCGTATCAAGTAAGTTTGCTTGGATAGTTGAGTCTCTGCACCTTAGTACTAGCATGGTAGAGGATCCCAGTTTTTGTACCAAAAATCTGGTTGGAGAGTTGGTCCATTTCTTCATGACTTGTTTGGATTTGAGAATGACATGTCTCGGCTAGGGATGGATTCTAGGGATAAAGTGGTCACCCAATAAGGGGTGCCATTCTCGATTTTGGAAAGAGGGTAGTAGACTCTCGACTCACCTTGGTGATACCCTCGAAGTCTCGGGTAACCTTTTGGGTTCTGTCATGGTTAGTTACCTAGAATCTCGGGATGCAGTTGTTGGTAATCTGTTCGAATAGAATTCGCCGCTAATGCGGATGGTTCGTTTCGCTTATGCATGAGTTATGGGAATCACCCTAGTAAGTACTCTTGGCAACATGGATTGGCATCGGCAAACGAGATCCAGAATTCCCTAGTGAATTTTGGAGAGCTTGCATGAGTAAGTGAATACGTTTGAGCAAAGTATACTAGGGAAAGGATAAGTGAAAGTGGAATAAGAGGCGACAACGAAATGAGTTCTAACTCATATCTTGGAAATAGGAATCAAGGAGCTACGAAATCATGGAGTTAAAAAGATGGTCAAGGCACCGAGGAATTAAGCTCAAGGAAACGTGACTTAGAAGACGTAAGGCTGGACATGCGCATCGTACCTCTTTTTAAAGAGTGTATCCTTGATCCCTGGTTTTTCCTGTAGAGCTTGCTCGCATGTTATCTTTTGGAGAATATTCTCTCGGTCCTGTTTCTGTTGCAAACCCCGTAGGGAGTCTGTCTTGTTTATCTCCTCGATCTTATCTTGGGAACCTTAAGTAGAACTCTATGGATGTAAACATGTATTTGAAACATGTTATGATTGATATGGTTGCAAATGGTTGTAAGTGGTTGCTCGTGGATGTGCGAATACACATTAGATACTAGATTGACGCGGTCACGATTCATGTTGCATATGCACGAGTATTTATACTTGTTTATGGATGAAATTGAATATGTTATCATGTGGATGTTGCATGTGGTTGAATGTTTGTGCACGCATATAGTGTATATATGACTAGGACTATTTGCATACATGTTGGACTCATGGCACTAAACATATTTTGCATTAGAAAGATCATTCAGGCCTGATCATTAGCATTAGCTAAGGAGCATATACACACACGTTTTGCATATGTTCATATGGCATTAGAAACCGTCTAAGGATAATGGTTGCTTGTGGATGATGTTTTGAGTAGATGGATGATGGATGGTAGGATGCGTTCTTCCTAACTTGGAGATTTCGGGGACGAAATCCTTAAAGGAGGGGAGAATGTAACAACCCGAATTTTTAACAACGTGTTAAGACAAGAATCAAGGCAGAATTAAATTTTAAAATCTGAATCAGGGAAAACGGGTTGCGCCATTGCGTTCGTCTCGGAAAAATACGCGAAATAGAGTCCGAAATTTCGTAAATCGGAGTCCGTATGACCGAGATATGGCCTCGCGAAGTTTCACGAAAAATTCAAATTCAAATTAGATTCAAAATTTCAGAAAATCGGGGTAGGCGGGAAGAATCCCGCCCAGACCAGGTCGACCAGGGGGTCGACCTGGGTGGGACCAGGTCGACTGGGGAGTCGACCCCAGGGTCGACCTGGGGGTCGACCTGCCTGGTCGGACCCAGGCAACCTGGTGCACCTGTTTTGCTGTTTGGCTCGGTTTTGGAGGCTTGTGACAATTTTTGAGGGCTTGGATCTATCCTAGGATTAATCTAACGGCCTAAACTACTCCTAATCTCTATAAAAGACCCCTAAGCCTACCTAAACCCTCACAAATCACTCATGCCATGAAGTGCTGCCCAAATGCCAAGTGATCATGGCCTCCATCTCCAATTCCTAGAGACTATGCATTCAAATCGGGTTCAAATCAAAAGGTGCAAGCTTGCTACACCAAATCGAGGCCAAATCAACGTTGCTATGGCGATTTCATGACGGTTCTTCATCAAAGGAGCCACCTTTCTTCGTCAAAACGATTCATGCTCCTAGCCCCCTTGCCACGCTATGTAAGTTCTAGCTACTTCGAGATGGTTACGGTAGTTTAATCATGGCATGGAATAAAATGTGGTTAAACATGAATGCTATAACCTATGCGAGCCTAGTTTGCTCCTTTATCATGAACATATGACTTTGGGCTAAGTTGTAGCGACTTAATCATGCCACTCATGTTATGTATAACGTAGTATATCTTGCAAGTTTGAATCTTTATCTATGGAATGCTAGCATGAACCTTTGGGAACCATTTGACTTGTGAAACATTGGCAAAGATTTGACTTTAGGGCTTATGCATGTAAATGAACCCAAACCCCTTATGTATCATGCATGTTTGTGGCCAAATCCTCTTATGAAACTATGCATGCTTGTGGCCAAATTCTCTTATGATAATATGCATGTTTGTGGCCAAATTCCCTTATGATACTATGCATGTTTGTGGCCAATATGTTGCCATAATACCATACTATTTGACTCGCTTCCGCTTGGGTTGGAAATACGTTTGGGTGGCTTAGGAAAAACGTGGGTATGACATGAAAAACTTGACATGGGGCTTACATGAGAACATGACATTCATGATACATTTAAATATGGTCATGACACATGGGAAAATATGGAACTTGAACTAGACATGGGTGGGTTGTAAGTGTAGAAAGACACTAGACCAAACATGAAAGTGGCCAACTCGAGGTTGGGTTGAGTTTGTAGCATAAATCTACCCGGACCCGCCCGGTTTAACTAGTGGCTACAAACAATAGGATCCAATGTGAGAAGTTGGTCATGTCGCGCTTAAGACCCGAGCTTAGACTAGGTTGTGGTGTAAAACTACCAGGACCCGCCCGGCTTAACTAGTAACCACAACAAGGTCTAACGTGAGAGGTTGAGAGTGCATTAATTAAATTAATGCCACATGATAAGGTTAAGTAAATTTGACTAATAACACTTAACCGATATGACATGAATGGGTAGGTTAAGTGGGACCGGGCTTGATTTCTTAATGACACTTAACCATACAAGACAATTAGGGGATGGGGTTAAGTAATTTACGCTTAACTAATCCGACTTGGTAATTAGATGGGGTTAAGTAATCCACGCTTAACTAATCTAAACACGGTAAATTCGATGAGGTTAAGTAATCCATACTTAACTAATCTAACACGGTAATTAGATGGGGTTAAGTAACTTAGACTTAACTAATCTAAAACACGGTAATTAGATGGGGTTAAGTAACCTTCACTTAACTAATCTAAACACGGTAATTTGATGGGGTTAAGTTAAACACTTAACCAATCTAAACTTGGTAATTCAATGAGGTTAAGTAACCAATACTTAACCAACTTAACACGGTAATTTGATGGGGTTAAGTAACTTATACTTAATCAATTATACACGGTGATTTGATGAGGTTAAGTAACCTATACTTAACCAATCTAATAGGTGGACCTGATAGGGTTAAGTCACAAGACTTTTAAAATTAGGCTTAACCATTGTAATACGATTAGTGGATGGGGTTAAGCTAACCCATACTTAACCAATCCGACTCGATAATCTGATGGGATTAAGATAATCTATGCTTAATCAATCTAACATGATAATCTGATAGGTTAAGTCATGAGTTTCTTGGTACACTTAACCAACTTGCAGGGCTAAGCCTTGAACTTAGTACTTAGCCAATCTTGACATGATTCGTAGGCGGGTTAAGTCATGAACTTGGATAACAACACCTTACCCATTTGACAAAACCCTAGCTCAGGGGACTAGGTTGGAAATCGTAGTTAACAAGGATAGCGGAAAGAGGTGCTAAGTGGTAAACCTTAGTTAAGGGTAACTAAGTAATAATTCTTAGCTAAGGACATGGGACTAGTTCATAAAGAGATGAGTAACCTGATACGGTAGGTCATCGCTTAGTATACGAGGAGGAGCAACTTATCTGACTTGGATAAAAGCTCCAGCGAGCTGGGTGACGAAGCGGTAGCTTCGGGGAACGTGTGGGTACTCTTGGTATCCCTCTGTGAGGTGGCAGGTGGTCCATGAAACCCGGCCTCACAGAGGTTAAAGTCTGCGATAGAAGAGCCAAGAGTATGCCTTGGTTGCTATGCGAGCGACCTAAAGACTGGGATGGATTAGCGTGGAGTCGACGATACTTGATTTTTCCCTGGATAGCACGTCGCCGACTACCTACCATCTTTAGTCAATCGTGTACGTACGGAAAGGCAGGGAACTCCCAACAGACCATATACTGGCTATCGAGTTATGGGTGAGGTTGGCTATCTGGAAGTGGGCATCGATGGACCATAGTGTAGTTCTCATACATGATTTTTTTTGGATTTCCTTTCAGTAGTTGAGGGAGGGGTCACGTGGGACCATAGCCACGGGTACAAAAACAGACCTTGATATCTGCATCAGCAGACGACTTATAGCTCCCGACCGAGTTCCGTATTTCTTGGTTTGCCCTGGCACGGAACTCGGATGGCACATTGAGGAACATGTGTGTCTAGACATGGAAAACGATTCACGATACATACGTGGGATAAAGGGCGCGGTTGATGGGTGGCATAATCCCTAGTGGCCCTAGGTGGCTGAACCCAAACCGAGACACGGAAACGTTCATTAGGTAGCACAATCCCTAGTGGTCCTAGGTGGCATAAATCCTAAGTGAACGCGCGATAGTTCATGGTAAGGAAACATAACTAGATCAAGGGTAGCAGTCCAAAATAACCTCAAGGATAAAACGTTTACATGGGAAAGCCCATATGGCCTACGGCAAAGGACTGAACTTATACATGGAAAGAAACATACGAGTTGGGAAAACCTACATATGCTATATATTAGGTTGACATGGACCATTACATGACATTGGGCAAGGGACATTCATAGTTAAACACATGACGCGGGTTGGGATACTAGTACGAGAGGTGCAGAGCAAATATACATGTTAGGACCATGAGAAATATACATGATAGATACCGTGGGATGTTATACAGGATAGATACCTTGGGATATTATACTTGATAGAAACCGGACGATGTGATACCTTGACTTATCATGACACCGTAGTTTATCATGATATCTTAGTTTACCTTGCTACAGTAGTTCAGCCTGTTTTAGTTTATCTATCTTGTAGTCATCCTTATGTTTACTTTCAGTTTATGCATGTCATGTTACCTTTACCTGTTTTTATACTGGAAGTAGATAGGACTTACCAGTCTTTATAACTGACCCCGTTTTGTTTCGCATCTTTGTCTTCCGTTTCCCCCCAGGTTTCAGGGAGGAAACAATGTTATCTAGTTCGGATTTCTTCTGCTTGAAGGTCATCACGCATGGCTTGGACTTTTCTTGGCTATGGATACTTTACTGTTTTACTTGGGGAATAATTCATGAGATGGTTTTATGCTTCTTTATTATTGCAAGACAGGTTTTGATGTATTCTGATGTGAAAGGCTTTAGACCTTATTTTATAAGGTAATGAAATTAGTTTTACTTCCGCTGTTTTATATATGTTCTGTCTTGTAATATTTCTGTGCATGTTTACCTCGATAATGCTTCACCAAACCTAGTGCATTCCCTTTGCGAGTGACCCTAGCGGAGGTGGGGTATTACAACAAAGAACTGAAGTTAATGCACAATTAGTAGGGGGTAATGTGGGAAACACTGATGCTGTTAAGAGGTCTGTTAAAGTAGCTCTAGCTAGAAGTATACTCCAAGTTAGAGGTAAATCGGTCTCGAATCAAATGAAATGGAAAAAAGTGGCTGAAGCTAAGTCTAAACTCGATTCTGGTATAGCCTCTCCTGTTCTTTCTACCAATAAGTTCACAATCTTAAACAATATGTGTAACTCCAACGCACAAGATATTGAAGAAGGGGAGATTAATGATGCTATTGAAGTTTGTGCATTGAGTAGAGGTTCTGGTTTGGGCATGAAATAAGCATGTTTAAATGAAGCCTCGGGAAATGGATCAGCCACCGAATGCGAGCAAAAAAATCTATGGAGAAATCGAACAAAGATCACTTAAAGCAATTAAACAAAGCTTGTAGCCACACAGCAACCATTAATGTTGAACCTGAAAGATCAAGTCACGAAAATGTAATGCAGATTATTGTAAATGATGTGGCTGATTTTGATAAAAACTTTGGAAGATGGAAGATTTGATGTGTCCGTTCCATTTTCTGGAAATGAACGTCATGTATTCAATGAATTAGGTTTCATGCCTGGGTTCTTTCAAGGTTCTGTTCCACTAAACAAGAACCAGAATGCAAATTCTAGAGTTACCTCACATCCAAAATGCAGGACAAAGCTGCAAGCCCTGTCAACAATAGCATGAAGTCTAACTCTGCTGCTGCTACGCATGAAATTGAATGAATTCTTGATAGTTTTCTCCATAATAATTTTGATGTAGTAGAGAATTCTAAGGGCCGAAAGAAGAAGCAACCAAAAAATAAAGAGATAAAGAAGCTGAACTTGACAAATTGTGCTTGAAACAATCAAAAGCCTTGGTGTTAAAATTGAAAGTGGTGAATTATACCCTTATATTTGTAATGAGAAGTGAAAACTTATGGAGATTATAGCCAAGAACTATTCAGCATTACAAAGTCTAAAAACAACAAACGTAACCGGGAGAAGTCGATATCAAACCCTTACGCGAACATTCCTCCGCCGTCAGCCTACAAAGCAAGACCACATGACATCATCGTTGCTAACTCGACCACCTCAAATGTTGCTGGTAGCAGCGCGGGGAGATCACCGCAAACACGCAGCATGACGAGAGCTAAAGTGAACACACCATTTGATAATGGTTGAATGGATTGTATCTGTCTCCATGCTTCTTTGGCACAATGAAAGCAATATAAATTAGTAATGATGTAACTGTAAGGAATAGAAAATGCACCTTGGCTTTCCCCGCATGGAGCATGTATTTTGTAGTTGATATACACATTGTATATCAACTGTGTGAGTTGTATCTTTTTATTTTTAACAATAAAGTGTTACAGAGCACTATAAAAACCGGTCAGCCTTGCCAAAAAAATAAAGCTTTAAATTTATATTTTGAAATAAAATTATATATACAAAATTTTAATATATAAGTTAATATATGATTTAAAATATAAATTAACAGTTTTAAATTATAATATTGTTTACTTTTAAAATTTAAATAATTTAAATTATTTTATTAGTAAATTAATTAATCATTTAATATAGTATAATATTAATTAAATTTTAAATTATATATAGATTTAATAAAATATAAATATATAATGGTTTAAAAGGGAAGTTGGAAATTTTTGATAACTTGATTTATTTAATGACTTAATTAAAATGAAATTTATCAAGTTATGATAGACCGATTTTAAGATGCGAAGTTAAAATAATGAATGGGTTTTATGAACTGTTATGATTATGAAATTTAATAAATTGATTTGATAATAATTTGTTAAGTAAATGTTTTGAATGTAAATATAACTGAAGTTGGAACATTTTAATGATTACATTGAAATTGTAGATTTAATTGATATGAAATTTATTAAAATATGGTTTGAAGGCAACTTGAATCTTAAGAATAAATTCAGATAACCAACTTGAATACTATTTTGAAATAAATTGAACTTAAGAATATCCTGCTTAAAGTTTTGAATTGATTTGAATCAAAATTTGGAAATTTGAATTTATAATAAGTTGAACATTGAAATTACAGATATATGGTTCCGACTGGACTTTGTTGGATTTTTAAGTTTGTACTATCTTATGTTAGATTAATTTGAATTATACTATTTAAAGTTAACTATTATTTTATAACTATTTTAATGTAAATATTTTATATTTAACAAAGTTATTATACTTTTTATAACTATTTTAATCTTATTATTTCATTTTATCTGAAATTTAACTATTATATATTTATAAATATTTATATAAATATAGTATTTTATAAGTAACTAATTTATATTACACTAACTATTTTAAATAAAAGTTATTTCCAGTCCGAGCTATTGAATCCGAAATGTTAAATAAAGATTTTCAAATAATGATTTTTGAGATATAGAAGTGTAAAATAATCGAATGTAACTTTGTTATTAATTCTATTTTATAAATATGAAATCTGAACTTTTAGCTTAATCAAATAATGATTTAATTGATTTATTATGATTTATGACATTGAGGTACTTATACTTAAGTGTTTAAATATAAAAATCAACATTGTTATTATCTGATTTATGATATTTTAAATATGATTAAAATAATAAATGACCATGGTGTGAAATAAGCATTTAGTTGTTAAAAGACCAAAGTCAATATTAACATACTCTCTATAAATAACGATATCTGTATCAACCTTGGAATTTCACAACCAATTTAAAATTTATTTTTAGTATAATTTAATAAGAAAATACGATAGAATTTAAAAATTCGATTTTTGAAAATAGTACATAGCCCTTAAAAAGTGAAATTTTGCTAGCAACTTCAGAATTCGACCAGATTTTTTTTATTGGATTCATAATAATAAATCATTACTTGATTTCAAATTTCTTGCCAAACGACGTTAGTATGTGGTCGTGCACGATAAAACCATCTGATGTGATACTGGTGATCAATTTACAAAGGAACATTGCTGTGATGACCTCGGAATTCAACAAAACTTAACATTGTTATTATCGGATTTATGATATTTTAAATATGATTTTAATAATAAATGACCACAGTGTGAAATAAGCATTTGGTTGCTAAAAGACCGAAGTCGATATTAATATACTCTCTATCAATAATGACATATGTAACATCCCGGAATTTCACAACCAATTTAAAATTTAATTTTAGTATAATTTTATAAGAAAATACAACAAAATTTAAAAACTCGATTTTTAAAAACAGTACATAGCCCTTAAAAAGTGAAATTTTGCTAGCAATTTCAGAATTCGACCAAAAAACTTTTATTGGATTCAGAATAATAAATCATTACTATATTTCAAATTTCGTGCCAAACGAAGTTAGTGTAACGTCCCATATTTCCTAGCGAATTATTTGAATTATTTTATTATTTAAAATATTGGTTTGAACTTAAATAATTGATTTTTACCATTTTATTTTGAATATTTATTTATATTAATAATATAATAATATTTTAATTTCCAAAATATTTTGAAAAATGTTGAATTTGAAGTATAACGTGAACAAGTAATTTAAAATGGTTTATATTGAAATTATAGTAGCGATTTCGTTTATAAAACGATGGTTGAATGTTTAAATTATAATTTAATTATAAAACGAGCTTCATCGGCATGGTAGTTCGGGATATGGCGTTTTGAACTTTAAACAGCTGTACAGGATCGAATATGAGTCAGATTTTCTCGAAACAAGAAATGTCTGAATCTATTTGATAATATTTTTCTAACGAAAGAGAAAAATCTAGTTTTCATAGCGTAGATTTTGTTTTATGTTCAAGTCAAATTTTAAAATAGTCGCTATGGAATTCCTTTATAAATTATAATGTGTATTTATATTAAATAAAGGGTTTTAAATATTTATAATATCGATTTGGATTGGAATTCAACACGGGATATTTTATTTTGGTAGTGTATGAAATTCTGCTCGTGTATGGCCGATAACAATATTTTATTAGTAGTATATTGAGGTATTTTAAAATTGGTTTATTTTAATTTGAATTAGGCAGTTAAAAAGGGCCATTATTCAAACGGCCTCCGTTTTCGACGAAACAAATTTATTGGGACCGCAAAAGCTAATTATTGCTAGATTTCAAAATTTGCGACAATTAGAGTTAATGTGTGAGCGTAGCAAAATTAAATGCAAATAAAACGAATATTGGATGTGAACGAGCGCTGTTTGAGCAAACGGACTCGGAATTCAACGAAACAAGTTTCATTAGGACCGTAACGTCAAATTATAGCATGACGTCCATTCGAATCACGAGTTGGGTTTGTATGTGAGCACAGGAGCTAATAAACAGTGTTTGAAATTGCGATAGACATGAAAGATAATATCGTTTGTCACATCAACATAAATAAATATTATTTTCACTTATATATATTCCATCTAACATCAGCCCCAAACCAGAAATTCACCCATTTCTCGTCCATCACCTTCAGTTTTGCAGTTTAGCCCCTAAAACTAAATTAATTTATATCTTCAAATTTATCATGAATTTGAGGAGGGTTCCAAAGGGAAAGATATAGATCGCGTCGATGTCTAGTTGCTGTAAAAAACTAGGGTGGAATGGTGGTCGGAGGTGGCCGAAAATCGCAAAGAATGGCAAGATCTGACTTTCGTTTTATGGGGTTTTGAGGAGATTTGGTTGTCGATTGATGTTGGGGTCAAAGGAGAAGTCGTAGAGGAGATTTAAAGCTATGATTTTGCCTTTGGGTCGATGACCTAAAACGGCCTGTGGTGGGGGTGGAAGGGAGATGATTGGAGTAGTAGTTTTTGGTGTGATTTTTGTGAGTTGCAATCGGATTTTGTTATTTTCCGATCAACTAAGGTGACGAGGGGTCTGTGGTCTGAAGGGCGATGGAGGGGGGAGGTCCGGTCGTCAATTTGGTGGTGGTGCGGTCGTTGATCGTGGACGGTGGCGGCAGCAGTTCAGGTTTAAACGGGTTTCGGTTATTGAAGGTTTTCAGCGCGGTGAAGATGAACGGAGCGGCGAGGTCTTCGGCGAGGGCAAATCTCGGTGGCATGGTGCTGTGGCGATGGTCAGGGCAGTCTTCGACGAACTCTGGCGGCTTCAACGATGATGGAAAGAAGTGAAATGAAGTCGAGGTATGGGAGTAAAGAGAAAACAATCGGGAAGGAGGAATTCCAGAAAGGGAAAAACGCATGAAGGTAATTAGTGATGCTGACATGGACACGTTTTATAAAGGTAATTAGGTTTAAATATTTAATAAATAATTAATTAGTTAGTTAATAATCGTAATTGTATATATAACTTTAAATTATCATATCTTGTTCGTTCTTTAACGAAATCGTGCAAAACAGGATCCGTTGGGATCGCAGGGACGAGGCCTAGACGATGGTGCTAACTGGGAACTGATTGGAGCTGTTTGAAATTTCAGTTAATTTTATACATCCGTTTAAAATTAAAAGGAACAAACGCGTCAACCATAATTAAACTGGTGAGTTAATTCTCACACCTTCTGTAATTCTGTGATGTGCTAAATTCATAGAAAATATAATTTACCGTTAACTGTAGAAATTGGTTGATTGAATGCTATGGGTGCTAAATTGGTTGTTTATTGTTTGATTGGTTGCTGTTATTTATATTTCGTCATTATATTATTGAAATTAAATTCGTATATTATTATCAAACTATTATCTGTGATGCAGAGAAGGACAGGTTGGAAGGATCCGACCAGATTGCTCAAATTAACTGTATTTTTATTTGTGGTGCATATATGAATTGTTCACCCTGACTGACACCAAAACCTGTTTTAATATTGATGGTTGAAAAGATATTCATCATTGTTGTAATTGGAATCAGTCGATGGTATTGTTTGGGTAATTGGCAGTGAATGGCCTAAAATATATTGTTTTAAACATCGGTCTACCGTCACGTGGATTGACATAGTTTTAAAAGTTATAAATTATTTTATAACTAAATTGAAGTTTTTCAATTATTCTATATAAATAATTAAATTAGAAATTTATGAAAAATATTTAAATCGAGATTATAAAAGGAATTATTTAAATGGTTTATGAAATTTAAAAGCAGAAACCGGATTTACCTACGGGTTGGTAAAATAGTATAATTGTTTTTAAAAGAAGTAAATGGGGTTTTTAAATTAATTAGTTATTTAATTAATTTAAAAAAGGGAAATGGCAAATGAAAATCAGTTAACTGCTAACTGATATGTACGGTTGACAAAATCATCCGTTTTTAATTGAAATTGATAATGGGATTAATTGGATGTAAATTTTTCTGAGTATTCGTTAAATTTAATGAATAGTGTTAAATATTAGTTAATCTTCGATTAACTATAAATTTAGAAAATTATTGAGTTGTTTAGGGTTAAATATTAGTTAATCTTCGATTAACTATAAATTAAGGAATTATTGAAGTATTTAGTGTTAATAAAATTAATCTTTCTATGATAGGCTTTTAAAGGTGGTAATTATTCTACTTTTACTTAATAGCAAGGTTAACTTTTTTAATATACTTAATGTTAAAGTTAATTATTATTTTAATTAATAATGATTTAAAGTGATGATTTTTAATTGGAATTCAAGTAAGATGCAATTAAGTGGCGATAAGTTCGATTAAAGTCAAATAAGGGTGGGGTAAAGGGAGTTATAACCCAAGTGTGCAAATGAGATTTGTAAATGGAATAAGTAAGTGAATATAGAGATTTAAATAAGATTTTTCTTAATTGTTAAATCAAGTAAAAGAGAATTCAATTAAAACAAAATGATTAAGGGAGATGATAAATAAGTTAGAAGTAAATTGGAAAATGGAAATGGTTTTAGAATAATATAAGAAGTGTTATAAGATGCTAAACAAATTAGTAAATGATTTGGAAGAAATCCAAACAAGGTTTTAAAAGGGTTTTTAAACCAAATTGATGAGTTAAATGTTAAAGAATTGAATTTAGCAAAACATTGTAATTGAAATAAGGATTACAAACAAAAAGAAAATTCATAAAATAGTTCAGTATTAAACATTGGTAGTGGATTCTTGGGAATAAAGTCCAAGTTAAAAAGGGCCTTATTTTAAACAAGGGATAAGAAGATTTTAGTTACAAATCTAAGATAAAGTTTATTATACGAATGCCCGAATAAATGGAAGCAGATTATTTGACGTGAGATTTTTTATTAAAAATCCAAAGGTTATAAGCGAAATATTGTTTTAAGTTAAAAAGTGGCGTTTATTGAATAATTGACTTAATAAAATGAATTAAGGAGATTATATTGAAAAGGGATTTCAAATGTAAGAAATGGTTTATGAAACCAAATTTGAAATCGAGATTGTAAATAATATTTTTATGAGGTGTTTAAGCGACAAACCGATATTTATTCTGAGATAAGAACGTTGTCGATCAAGGTCTGAGAGGTAAATAGAATACCCCAACTTGAACAACTTCACTATTATCAAGGAATGGCATTAATTTGAAGTGAGTTAGAGGTGTTGAAATTGGTAAATTATCCCAAACGAAGAATATGGTACATTAGTGCGAGATTTTTGAATATAAAAAATACTGCAATGTCAGTTACAATGTAAGTAAGAATATTTAGTTTCAAATTATATAATTCGACATTTGCTTTACCGTATCAGAATCGGTAATTTGTTTTAAATCATAAAGTGTACTATATATATATGTATATATCGAGATGCCAAGTTTAAGGAAATAGAAAAAAGGGTTCTGTAGAAATATAACGATATTTCCAATGGTAATAGAAAAGGAAAGTTAGGTATATATATTCATGTTCTCAAACATATAAAATAGCCTTTGTTATAATAAAATAAGGATAAACAAAAGGTTCAAATATATTGAAAGATTTAAGAGTTGATTAACCATTTATTAATTATTTTCAAATAGGCCAAGTAATGCTAAGTACTGAATCAATAAACTCATCTTATTTACACGATTGTTATTTGATAGTTAAATCACCGACTATCAAAACCTAATCAAGTTGATTGTTGGTAGGGAAAGACCAGGATCAAATTTATATTCGAAAACCATTCCGACCAGCAAATACGTGAAGACGCTGGTTGAAAATGGAGCAATGTAAGAACGTTGATCTTCATAAGCAGAAGGATTACTTTTCGAATATTCTCTGTGTTGTAACGCAGAGGTATTCGGATGTGATTCGATCGTGGTTAAGATTTTGCGGGTTGCAAGGACTTCTCGCTACTAATCCTGGGGGTGATTCCTATATAAGGATGCGGTAGGAGGGTGCCATCGGTTCATCCTGTTCCTGGATGACTTGTATGGACGAATCTATGACAGAGTATTTCTTAAGGGTCACATACGTTGATTTTTACAAGCGTATTTCTGTTAGTGGCGGAGAGGGGCACCTCTTTTCGCTTAATGACCAGAGTATTTTTGTAGACGTCAATTAGTGATTTGGCAGATCTGACAATGTGACATTCAAAGTGTATGATGACCAGATGTTATAAAGGAAAATTCTAGCCTCAAGCCTCATCAACCGGGAAACGACAAAAATCGGGCAAACAGCATGGCTATGTGGGTCGCTCCCATTAGGGTGTATAATCGCCTATCTAGAAAAATTCCTTTTGCTTCTTTAATCTTTTGATGCTGTCCCTTTTGGGGAAACGGTTGCTGATCCCAGCCGTTGGTGATATACACTCGATACACTCAAGTGAATGTGTGGGCTGGGTTGCAAGACGTTCTTGTTGGACCCAGTGTATTCGCCTCTAGAGATACACTATCGGAAGATGGTTCCATACCTTGTCATAAACAGAATCCAATCTCCAATAAACGCCCGCGGTTTTGATTGTATACTATATATGTGGAGCGTGAGATGCAAGCGTTCCGCTAGACTGTAATCTATTTGTATTTAGACACTATTATAATATTAGAACAAGTTATGATTTCAAAAATGTTTTGGGTTATAGTAAGATAAAAACCGTCCGTGTTTATGTGTGGGATGGTCTTACTATTATCCTTTTATTTCAAAAAGGATTTTCCAAAGTTAAACAAGTTGTTTGTGCTATGAATTTAGCACTGAAAGTATTCCAGGCTGACCCGGTGAATTTTGCTTTGCTTCTTCTGTGCTTGGGTCAGACCGAGTATATTTCCAGGTTAGGTTTCACTTGGAGTTTCAGGAGCTGGAAGCAGGAGGCTTCACCGTAAGTTATACAAAGTTATTTTCTGATGTGACTGATATATGTTGTACTATATTGATTGATATGTATATACAATTTCTTTTTGTATAAAGAAATATGTCATATTTATTCGTTCTGCTGTGAGATTCTGATGTGTTCTTCTTCTTCTTTCTTCTATTCTAATATTCTTTCTTTCTTTTCTCACCCTCTAAATTCTTTCTAATAACGTTCCTGTGTTTTTGGTGCTTGGAAGGTCGGCATCAGATATGGTAATTGTATTTATGTCGATTTTTGGGGCCGAAAACCCTTGGGCCGTTACAGTTAGTATGTGGTCATGTGCGATAAAACATTTGATGTGATACTGACGATCAGTTTACAAAGGAACGTTGTTGAGATGACCGCGGAATTTGACGAAACTTTTTTTCGGATTCATAGCATTAAATGAAGGTCTACTTCCTAATTTCATAATTTTTAAAGCAAGCGTGTGAGCGTATGAGAAGAAAACGACGCTAAAATCGCATTTTAAAACAAGCTGAAACTCAATTGAAAAATGAAATGGAAGGTCAAATGAACTCGAAATTCGACAAACCCTGTTCAGTTGGATCCGAAATTACGTTTATTATCAGAAACCAAAATTTCGAAGCAAACAAAATTAATTTGTGACACTGCGATCAAAAGAGGTGGAGGCCAACTAGCACACCTTTGTAAACGTTGAGTTATAAAACTTAAGTCCATCCGACATGGCAAGGTGGTTTCGTTGGAACTCATAGGATCGCGCCACGTCAGCGAGCCGCATGAAGGGGGTAAATTTATTATAAGCCCCCCTCTTTTTTTCTTTTCTCTTTTTCTTTCCTTCTCTCCTTTCCTCCTTCCTTCCTCCTTCCTCCTTTACATTAATGGCTTCCCTCCTCCTCGCCTTGCTCGCTGCCGCCCTCCCCCACATCTGACCCGCCCCCCTTCCTGTGCCGCCACGTGGCAGCCCGCTGCCGTAGACCTCCTTCCCTCCTCCACCGGCTGCTTCATTTTGCCAAAAACCCTTCCTTTCTTCCCCTTTTCACCTCCATACACCTCTACACTTCCTCCTACACCCTCTTAAGCACCCAAAAACCCTTCCTTTTTGCTGCGCCAAGTCCAGACAGCGGTCTTCGTGAGATCCATAGCCACGTTCGTGTCCATTTTAGCCTAGTTTAGCTCAAAATCCCGGATCTACAAGTTAGCAAGTGCTAGTAAGTCATTCGAGCTCCATAGGCTACCAAAAAGTCACCTAGAAGCCCGACAAGTGTCAACATCGAGTTAGCAAGCCCATAGTTCTTCTGTTTAAAGTTTGGTGGAGTGCACACTGTAGATGAGAAATCTAAACTCAATTATAAATGGGCTAAATAGAAAAATTAACTATTTACAACTTAATGATTGAATAAAATAAAGAGTATTGTTTAGTAAATAAAATTTATTATGATGCTAAATGATGTTTAATAAATTAAAAATGTCATTTTCAATTGATATACGTGAATCAATTGGGATATTTGATATTTTAACATAGAATTGTATTAATTATAAAGTAAATGGTTAATTATTAGAAGTTAATAATAAAATTCACTACGTTGATATACGATAAATATTAGGTCATCATAATAATTTATTATGAAGTTAGTTTAATGATTAGCAAGATAAAAATATCATTTTTACATGTCATATGCGCAGATACGTGCGTTTATGCGAGATTAAAAACTCATGTAGAAAGAGGAATAAATTACATTGACTATTTATTGCTAATTATATTTATTTAATAATGTTTATCACTGATCATGCAAGTTTATTGACATTTTAAACATTGTGTAGTGCATTAAAAATGTGAATTTTATCTGGTATATGCGATATCCCTTTAGTTCAACACATGAACTATTCATCAAGTTTATTTGTTATTAGAAGCGTTGTTTGAACATACGACACACGCATTTAAAATAATGTGGATGGACACTTTGTGACGTCTTAAATGGCATCGGATCGAGTAATTTATTTATTACTAATATTGTGTGTGAATTGGATGCTATGTGATGAATTCTTGGATGAAAGTGAACATACGCCATTGGATAGTAAACATGTATGGACCACATTGCATAGCATAGACTAGCATACCCATATAAGCATGTAGCTGCTTGATGCTTATATGTTCTGAACCGTATAACATGTAATTGTTTGATGCTATACGACGAGAACTAAATGACTGATGGACAGGTTATGGCATAACGAAAAACTGACGTGTATAACTTAAGTAGGATCATTATATGGATATAGCGGAATGGTATATGATAAGCTAACTAGTAAGCTACAATAGTTACGCAGGTAAATGTAAGCTATATAGATATATCAAAGATAAGAAGTAAATGCAGTAAATAAAAGACACCAGGAACTTTATATTGGTTCGGACCTCCCGTCCTACGTCCAGTCCCGAAGCTCCTGTTCGGAATTCACTAACATGCCCTCTCTTAACTCAGAGGAATAGGTCACAATACATGTAACGACCCGCCATTTTGACCATACTGAATCGATAAAACATGTCAACTTGAAACGCCCAAAACAACAGATCGTTATTAGCTTCTGAGGTAAATAGAATAAATCACAGAATCATAGATCACAGACATAGATACAGAGCAATATAATATCTCGCAGCGGAAAAACTAAAATACAACAGTAGTTCATGAAGCAACTAAATAAATTTACATAAGAGTTTACATAAATAATATAGTGGAAGTCGAATACAATGAATTTCAGATACATAATAACAGTATGAAAAATAGACGACAAAAATAACTGAAACTGGATCAACTGAATAGGTTAATACAAGTGAGAAAGCCCGATATAAGCTCCAACTCCAAGGATGAATCTCAAAAACTGTATACTCGATCTAACCCGAGCAATAATGCAAAACAAAACAACTCGGATCAGGACTAACATTTTCATGGAAGTAAATCAACTCAAATGTAATGCTTGATGAAATGCAATCAATAACTTAAAGGATGTTTGGGATCACCATCCTCTAAGGATCCGTCAAACTAACACCATGTAGTATAATAAGCTATATGCAATAGTGTCAATCAGTAAAGTAAAAATATCAAAATAGCATAAGGGGGATTACCATGATTACCCTTACACCATTTATATATTCCCATAGTATATACAGTACCGTAATTCCTTCGTAAACTGGAGGGCTATCAAGGGGCACTCCATATAAAATAGTACAAAACAAAATCGTAGTGGGCTCGTATAAGGCATGTGACAAGGCACGCAAGGAATGCCAGGGTGGATTCACCGTATGTAGAGCCGGACTGGTGGTAACACGTAGTAGCTACTACCGTCCACCTCAAGATACACTCCCATATCAAATCGAAGGGTGGCCACCAAACACATCACAAAAGTAATAGAATGGTATCGAAGAAGTGCACTCGATAGGAGGTATGACCTCACTTGGTCCGTGCGTAGCTCCTGTTTTATCACATCAAGCTGACTCAAGGTAGTCAGGGTCTCGTAATTAATATGAAATACAAAATAGAGTCGTTCACCAAATCATCCCATTCATTCTGGAACTCCACCGCATACACAGTTATTAAACCGGTTTTCAGTATTGGCAGAGAGTATGACAATAGCCGATCCCGATCTCTTTAACAACCAAATGTTTACATTTTTCACACCATGGTCATTATTTATAAATCACTTTATAAAATTGTCTATACAAAATCTCATATTTGAATCTGAAATCAAAATTAAATATCTAACTTCAAATATATCTAATTTTGAAACCCCTTCACTGAATTCGCTTAAATCGAATCAATTTAGAAATCATATCGTAATGGTCTCGTAATATAGTATAAACCAATACTATTTAACTTTTAGGATATTTTAGTTTGATTTATATTTGAAAATCCATGTTTCAAACTATTCAACAATTTGCTTTACGTTAATTCAAAATTCAACATTTGTTCGAGTTCAAACTATATGATTCAAATCAAAACTTACATTTTAAATTAACAAAGTATATTCATGTCATACAGTTCTAAATCATTATTTATAAATTTAACAATTCATATAATCGAATTTTCCTTTATATTGATTCAATTAAGTAAATTCGAAAATCCGGTCACTTAGGTTCAAATCTAGTTTATATAATTCAAATCAAAATCTTATGTTTCAATTTGAACTAAAACATATAATATATTTACTCAAATCGAACTATTCAAATTCAGTACTTAAAATTTGAGTCGAAGCCTTATATTCAATTCAAACAATTAATAAGATTTAAAACTATTCTTATAAATCAACCAATTTCCCAATTCAAAACCAAATGATTTACAAAATTAATTCTATAATATATATATTTATGTATGTATATTCAAATTCACCTTTTAGTCGCTAAAGAAACCAAATTCATTTCATATCAAATATGATTTAAATTAGACATCAAATTACAAATTCAAGTTTATTTCTTATATAAGTTCATATTTTCAATTCAATTCAAATTCGCATTTAGTAGATTAAATTCAAATTTATTCCTTAACTAGGAAATTCATTTTCAAAACAATTTCACAATTCAAGTTCATCTCCTATAAGTTCAAACCAATTCGAATTCAAATTCATTTCATTTTTACCTAATTCAAATTCATCTCTACTAAAAGTTCGTATCAATTCGAATCCATAACTTAATATGAGTTCATTCGTTATTCAAATATCGTTATATAAATTTACATCTTTAAACTTCGAATTTAGATCACGAAATTAACTTATCCAACTCTTGGTTTTAAAGTTTATAAAATATATATAAAAGCAAAATTAACTTTGAATATATATATATATATATATATATGAGTTTATGAAAATTTTAAAATTAATTAGAAGGAGGTTATAAACATATATAAGTTTTAGAATAATAAAAAAAATAGATTTACAAAGATATTTATAATAATAAAATAAAATTAAAATACTTGAATAAATTGTATGGTTTAAAATAATTAAATATAAGTAAAATCTTAAATACATATTTAAATATATATTTACTCATAAAATCATTTTAAAACATATAATTTAAAATTTACAAAATTTAAGTTTAATTTTTTTTAAAATATAGATATATATAAATATAAAATTTTAAGTTAAATTCAAATCCAAATCATTTTACTTTGGAAACATGACCAACAGTGTCCGTATATGGTTTTCTACCCTATGGTCAAGTGATACGGATATTTATCATTTCAACCCGCAATTTATAAAATTCTACGGGTCTATCATTTTAACCCGCGATCCCAAATTAAAAAAAATCGTTCAGGTCTATCATTTCAACCCATAACGATTTTTCCCTATTCTAATGTCCGTGTCCGTTCGGGTATGTATCATTTCAATTCTTAGTGTTTTTCCTAAAACTAGCGTATCAACAATCACGTAGCATCTATCACAGCATATATATTATCAGTGCAACTACATGTCATATAAATATATCGTGTCACATGTGGAATGTGCATACATATCAAATCAAACAATTTCTACCAACAATCATATACATTTCATATAACAGTTCATTATTGATCTAACGTCCATGAAGAAATGTAAGTCAGGTGTGAGATAAACTCACCTTTCATGGTACAGAAATGGAGATGATGAACTGATTGACACTGAATTGAAACAGAAACTTCCAGCCACGATTCAGAATGGATCCAACTCGATGGTCGCTCAATATTATTTATTTTAATAGGAAGAGGTTTGTGGATTTCACAATGCAGTAAGTAAAAGACACCAGGAATGCTATGCCAAAAAAAAAAAAGACACCAGGAACTTTATATTGGTTCGGACCTCCCATCCTATGTCCAGTGCCAAAGCTCCTGTTCGGAATTCACTAACACACCTTCTCTTAACCCGGAGGAATAGGTCACAATACACCCGAGCACCAACAAGGATGTCCCCGCCTGAGCACCAACATAGGACTTCGCAAATACAAGTAATTTTGACTTCTAAATGTGTTCTTGTATCAACACTGAATAGTCACGATTAAGTACACCTTTCCTATAATTTTATCCTAAAGTATTAGATGTGTATGTGAAGATTTAAGGAAGTATGTTGCTTGTTGAATCGAGAGATATGAAATAACTTCAAAGATTCAACAAGTAACTTAAATTAGAGAGAGCTTTTAGAATACGGTGAGCATAGAGATGTAAATCAGAATTTAGAATAGAATCAGTAAGAACCAATGACCTGGAAAACATGTTTGTAGTGCTTATATAATTATAGAAGAGTAGCATTCTTTCATGAAAAGTTTCAGCAAAAAGTTATATCCATTTCTGTTCATAATTAAAGAGGGATCTCTTCATGAAAGAAGGTGACTCCTCATAAAATTTACTGTTAATCTCTGATCAGTCGACTGATATGAAAATCACTAGTCAACTGGTTAAGAATGAAAATCATATATATATATATATATATATATATATATATATATGCTCTGAAACTAGATGTTAGTGGAATTCTTGTTCCTGACCAGTCGACTGGTTGATTTTCTACTAGTCGACTGGTTACAGAACCAGTCCAATATTAGCTGGTTTTAGAAAATATATTCATATATATATATATATATATATATATATATATATCTTAAAATTCGTGCATTCGTGTTATACTTTGAGGATAGATTTTAACATATTTCTAACACGACTCAATACTCATATATATGAGCTTAGCTATTTGATGCGATCTTCATTGTTTTCCATTTCTTGCAGTCATGAATCAAAAATATCGTGAATCAACATTAACCCCCTTTTTGATTGATGATAATATCTCGCATTCTATTCAAATATTTAATTGCTCCCCATGAATGTATGCTTGTATATATATTTAGCTCCCCCTGAAACTCTTCAACATTTTGTTAGTTCATAATATAGTATATACTTACCGCGTGACTTCCTGTAACGAAAATGTTAGCACATAGTATATATATATAAGCATATATATAATATTGCCGTTATTGGAATTCTGGTTCCTGACCGGTCGACTGGTTGAATATCCGCCAGTCGACTGGTTACAGAACTAGTCCAAAATCAGCTGGTTTTAGAACATACATACATACATACATATATATATATATGTACATATACACATATATATGTATCTTAAAATTCATCATTTGTGTTGAGGATATATTTTAACATATTTCTAATACGACTCAATACTCATATATATGAACTTAGCTATTTGATGCAATCTTCATTGTTTCCATTTCTTGTTGTCATGAATCAAAAATATCGCTCCATTTTCTTATTGTCAGGAATCAAAAATATCGTGAATCTACATTCTCCCCCTTTTTTCATTGATGACAATATCTCGCATTCTGTTGAAATATTTAATTGCTCCCCCTAAATGTATGCTTGTATATATATATTTAGCTCCCCCTGAATCTCTACAACATTTTGTTTGTTTATAATATTGTATATACTTACCGTGTGACTTCCTGTAATCAAAATGTTAGAACATAGTGTATATATATAAGCATATAATCAATATTGTTCTCCCCCTTTTTCATCAGGCAAAAGAATACATGCTATGGGAAAAACAGTTTATAATGAAAAGATAACAATGTATAAATATTGATAATATTATTTAACAAGCAAACATTCATAACCCAAGCAAAAGATAAAGGCAAACAAGCCTTTTAGAAGTTCTACAAACCAAAAGTACTAAAATAACCTGGGATTATCTAAGACAAATCCCATGCAAGTTTAAGCAAAGCAAAATTTATTACAATACATACTACTAAAACGAACTAGACTTAATCGGAGTTTGTTTCTTCTGAAGGTGTCCAATTGAATGCAGATATATGCCTCTTGTCCGGATCCGTGACATGTCCAGTAGATGCAAGAGAGCATGATATCGATGTCCACATTTTTCCAAGTAAATTATTGATTTTATTGAACTTCTTATCCATCCTCTTAAGGCGAGCTTCTATAAGAAGTTGATTGCGAGCAACGACACAAGTGCTTGCCTATAAGTTTGTGATGGTTCCGTCAAACGAATATCCTCTGGATTTGCATGAGCCGAGCTTGAAGATGGTCGATCCATGTCTCTCTTTTTCCATTCTTCCAATCTCATGATTCTAACAATTGGAGGAGGCATATGCATTTGTTTTAGTTTTTGCTATTTAGGACCTTTATTTCAATTGTATCGGAATCCGGCTTGGGGGTGTTTGCATTCTCGAAAATTATCATTAAATATTCCCCAAAGTGAATATAAGTAGCCATACCATGCGTGAAGAGCAAGAGATGATCCATTATCTTTTGCATCCAATTTATCTTTATGTTGCCATAAGTTGCGTATAAAGCTCGAAATGTCTCCGCATATACAAGGTCATGTGTTCCGGATCGAGGTAAGAACGTATGTGTAAGAGCATGGTGAAGGAGTCTTGCACTTGGTCACAATCCTTTGGTTCAAGTGCCATTGGAATTATCATCAATAAAGAGATGGATTATTTCATTTGTAGCTCCAAATTCGCATTCTACTTCTGGTAGTGATATCCCACCGTAGGAGAATTTAGAATATGCCCTAGCCTTTCAATTATAATAAAGATAGGTTCCCCGCAAACCATACTCTAAACACAGTTTTGCGTATTGGTAGGAGTTTGATGATCCAAATTTAAATTAGCTAAGAACAATTTTATCATGGTAGTGTTAATCTTATTTTTTTTGAGAGTAGTCTAGAAGAGATTCAAGTCTACCTCGTCGAGCCAATTGTTGTAATTTTAGAATCAAAATCTTGAAACTTGACAAAAGATCCTAGAATGAACTTAAAATTTGACATAAATTTCCATCTTTTCTTAGCAAGATCATTTCATAACCATTGATCTATGGATGGATCAACTTGCTTCTTTGCCCTAGTTGTTGATGATGAACCAATTTCCCTTTGTCTTCTCTTAGGTGCCATTGTATTTGATGATTAAAAAGGAAAATTGAAATTTTTATAGCTTAGGGTTTTTGAGAAAAGAAGACGGTTTAGTGAAATGAATAAAATAAGGGTGCAATTGGTTATAAGGACTGTAATATGGTAGCAGATTTTTCTCTCGGATGGCTTACTAGTCGACTGGTATACAGTCCACCAGTCGACTGGTGGCAATAAAAATTGTTTTTTAGTTTTTTTTTGACATTGTTTTAAATATATGCTATTATATTATATGTAATCTGTTTTAGGATAGAAATTTATTAATATATTCGAGCTTTAAATTTTTGTAATATTCATTAACAACAGATTCAATCCAAACTGAAAATTTTATTTATTATTAAACAAAGAAATAATCCTTCTTGCATTATTATCCATTGCAAGGTTTATTGACAAAATTTTAATCAAAAATGAAAGAAACATATTATTCTTTTTCCGAAGACGTTGATTTCCTTGGAGTCTTTGAAACAGCTCCTTCATTTTCTTTATAATTCTTCTCCCATGAATTTGGATTTGACTTCGTACTTTTGGGAGATCTTTTCCATGGGTTCCAGGAAGTAGACTGCCTCCTTGGTTGTAACACCCCGCAAATTCTATAACTGTGAAATTAACAAATTAAAGTATAATTAATCTGAAATCAAAGAACTAAGGGAAACGGGATACGCCATTGCGTTCGTCTCGGAAAAATACGCGAAATAGAGTCCGAGTTTTCGAAAAACGGAGTCCGTATGAAGAAGATATGGCCTTCGGAAGTTTTGAATTAAATTTAAAATTCAAGCAGAATTAAATAATTAAATATTCCGAAGTGGGGCCCATTGGGCCAGGGTGGAAGAACACCCGCCTGGGCCACCCAGGTCGACTGGGCTGTCGACCTGGGCTACCCATGTCGACAGGGCTGTCGACAGCCCTGTCGACAGGGGTATCGACCTGGTCGAGCCCAGTCAACCTGGCTGGCCAGGTCGGTGTGTGGTCGAATTTCTGTGGTCTGCTTTGTCATTAGGGCTAGGTGGCGGGTTTTTATTGGTCTCTCTTCCTAATGAATGGCTACGATCTAACCTAGCAACATCAATGGTCCTAATCAATTCCTAACCTCTATATAAACAACCCTAGACTAAACCCTAATCTATTCATTCAAATTGAGAACATAGCCGCCATGCTGCTGAGGAACGACTAAGAGTAGCCGCCAACTAGAGAGAGGATTAGGAAGAAAGTTCTAAAGCCTAAAGCAATTCAAGCAACCTAAAGCCAATCAATTCAACAAAGGAATCATATCTCTTAATTAGAGAATTCGCCGCAACCATTGTAAGTAGAGTATTACTTTGGTATAAATAAACAACTGTGTTGATGTGTATGCTTGAATTGTGGCAATGGAAGTTATTCATATTTGTGCGTTCTTATCAATTTGAAATATTATATACGTTTGGATATTTATGGATTATGTTATAAAGAACTACATGCGGTAGTTCTATGCAAGTTTACGTTTGGAATATTGCGCAAATTATGTTATCTATGTTGAAGCTACATGTATGTAGTTGATTGAAATTTTATGCAAGTTTGGGGCTTTGTTATTATGCCATCATGATGTATATTTTTGTGCATAAATCATTTTGCAAGTAATTGAAACAAGTTTGGTTGTTATAGTTCATATGAAACTATATTGGAATTTTGACACCATAATCCATGTATTAAGTCATGCTTTTGCAAAACTTATGAATATGGCTAGGCTATGAATGATATTTGGCATAATTGAAATCTATGATTAAGTCTATCTTGTTTAAAAGAATTATATGATGACATATGTGAGACATGGCTAGGTTAGACTCAAAAATCCCTTTTTGCAAGTTTAAAGCAAACACCATGATTAGGAATATCTATGCATAAGTATATTTATACCATCGTATGTGATTAGACTTAAACCATGATTAAGTTGAACTATGCTTTTGTGTTAGTAACAAAGTATCCCCTTTGTAAACATGTAGAAACCTTATGAACATGACTTGTTTATGTTTATGCCATGAACAAATTGAACTTTACTTATGCCATGCTTATGTTTGACATTATGCCGTGTTTACGCTAAAAGTATTTATGCCATGCTTATGTTTGACATTATGCTATGCTTATGCTAGAAATATTTATGACATGCTTATGTTTGACATTATGCCTAAATAAGAATATAGGTTCATGTTGTAGTTAAACCTATGCAAGTTCACATGCTTTGATTTATGTCACCTATGTTACCACTATATAAGTACACCAATTTCTATTTTATTTCCAACGTCGTATTGCAAGTTCATGCACTCACCTTCCCCTCTTTGTGTATACGCCATAAGCCTCCCCTTTCGCATGGCTAAATTGGGCTTTAAAAGGCTAAGCCCAATATATATGAACGGACGTGTAAAACGGGGGAAAATAACGTTGGGTTAAAATTAATTAATGAATGAAAATATAAAATAGAAGGGCCCAAATTCAAGTGTGGGTTGGGCCCGTGATTGGTGTGATCTTTACACCATTAACTTAATAATGGGCCGCAAATATTTACATATAAATAAAGCAGAATGACAAGATATGTAAATGTAGAAAATACGATGTGTTTAACCCGAGGTTGGATTGAGTTGTGATGTAAACCTGCCCGGAACCGCCCGGCAGTCCAGTAGTCACAACAATACCTATCCAATGTGGGAGGTTAAACATGGAGCCCAGCAAGGACCCGAGGTTAGACTGAGTTGTGGCGTAAGACTGCCCGGAACCAACCGGCAACAGGCAGCCACAACAATACCTGTCTAATGTGAGAGGTCAGGGCCTTAATAAGACAATTAAGGCTGAGTCAGGATTGTTAGGATTAAGTGAACTAAAGACTTAATCAAAATGGAACATGCTAAACTAAACGGACTGGTGGGGGTTAGGTTAGGAAACACTTAACCAACTTAGCATGTTGGCTAGAGATAGAAAACCTAGTAACGGGGGGACCCTTTTCAGCAGTAACCCTAAAAGGTGTATCAGGATACCCTGAAACTAGGCAGGGTGGGGCACGATTACTGGGCTGATTGTAAGAGGTCAAAGCGACGGCGGTGGTGTAGCAGTGTAGGTTCTAACGGAGTGAGGGCGTGCACACACTCCGGCGCAGAAAAATAAGGCACTGGACACCAGTAGCATACCTGTGCACTCTAAGGTTGTGTCGGGTTGCCACTATGGGACTTGATACACCCCATGGTGGGACCAGCATAGGTAACTACAGACATCGGGGGCCGTAAGACACATGTAACTATGCGAGTAGGAGCCGATCATCATTGAATGGATCACATCACCCTGATTATGGGGTGCAAACTGGAAACTAGTTTATATGGGTGAAGCTAGATTAACATGGGGTACGATAGTATATTCGACCCTAGGTAACTTAACCAAGTTCATAGTGTTTGCCCACTTCCTGTTTTACTTATCATACCCAGTTCTTTATTCATAGACAAAGTAGTACTAGACTTACTCAGGCTTTATGTCTGACTCTATTTTTCTTTCGTCTTCTTTCTTCCGTTTCTCCCCCCCCCCCAGGTCCTCAGGGAGGGAACACAGCAGCTTGACCAGCCTCAACATCCAGCTTGAAGAAGAGAAATGTATTGCTTGGACTTTCCTGTTTTGAACTATGGCTTTGGACAATCCACTAAGGGGCTTTTGCAGTTTATCTATGTTTTATTTATGCTTCTTTAAATCATGTACTCAAGACAGATTATGAAA
Source organism: Allium sativum (assembly GCA_030737875.1). Classification (NCBI taxonomy): domain Eukaryota; kingdom Viridiplantae; phylum Streptophyta; class Magnoliopsida; order Asparagales; family Amaryllidaceae; genus Allium; species Allium sativum. The sequence continues at coordinate 963,714,692 of CM060910.1, read as the reverse complement.
GTATTATGTTATGTTTTTGGAAAGGATGTTGTTGTAACACGTATTTGACTTTATGAAATAAAAGTTTGTTGTTCTTCCGCTGTTTACAAATATGTGTTCTTATATCTGTCTTGTATATCTGTGACTTGTACTTATAAACCTCCACCAAAATTAGGGCATTCCCTTTGAGAGTGACCCTAACGGAGGTGGGGTGTTTCACTTGGTATCAGAGCACAGGTTTACCAGATAAGATAAAAAGTTTTGAAAATTATTTTCAAAAAGGAAATTTAAAGAAGCATTTTTAAAAGAAAAATATTATTTTATTTTAAAAAGGCAAAGTCCACCCCCAAACCCATAGGAACTATCTCTTATCCTTCGTTTTGAATCTATCCTTTTTGTTTCAGCATGTCCCAAGATCTTAACTTGCCAGAAGGGGTGCCAATACCTGGTTGGTTTAGACGGTTCTTAGAAGCAAGAGCCACTCAGCCAGGACCTACCATTCCTCCTCCCCCAGCGGAAGGAAATCATCCAGCTGCAGCAGCACCTTTTCCTCCACCTCCTCCTCGGGGAAACACGTTTGCTAAGATATGTAAAGATTTTAAAGCTATGGGAGGAAGGGATTTCCATGGAACTGAGTCCTTCGTGGCAGCTAGAAATTGGCTGAAGGAAACTGAAGACCTATTCATCATCTTTGAGGTAGAAGATAGACAAAAAGTACAGTTGGCAGTGTGGCTATTGAAGGGTGAGGCTTCCTACTGGTGGGAAGTCACTAATGCTGAAAGACCAGTGGAGACATGGGAGGACTTTAGGGCAAGGTTTGAGACCAAATTTCTCTCAGATGCAGAAAGGAGTTTGCAGTTAGAAAAATTCCTATTTCTTAAACAAGGGGACAAAACAGTTAGAGAGTATGTGAATCAGTTTGATGAGCTGGCTAGGTTTGGGCTTGACCTAGTCAACACCCCGCACAAGAAGGCTCTCCGTTTCGTCAAAGGGTTAAATGAGCCATTACACAGTTTGGCCATGACTCATATACCCATGGGAGCCACGTATGAAAGATTGGTGCAAATGGCATTGCTGAATGAGGAGGATAAGGGCAAGAAGGAGACGAAGGCAGAAAGCTCTCAAGGGAAGAAAGAAGGTTTGCAGCCCAAGAAGACAGACTTTAAGAAGGGCGGGAAAGGCAACAAAGAGAAGAGGAAGTGCAATTTCTGTGGCAAAGTGGGGCACTTAGTAAAGGACTGCCGGAAAAAGAAGGCCAAGGAGAATGGTGGGTGCTTTTCATGCGGTCAGACAGGCCACAGGGCTAAGGACTGCCCAAGGAAACGAGGACAGGGGCAGGGCGCTGGATCCACCCCAGGGGCACAGGTTCATGTACTAGAAGCGCCACCATTGCAACAGCGAGGTACAAACACTTCTGTAGAAAGTGTAGTTTATCTTTATGATCACCCCGTTCGCACTTTATTTGATTCCGGCGCATCACACTCCTTTATCTCGTCTGCTTTAGTAGAATCTCTGCACCTAAAAACTAGTATGGTAGAGGACCCCTTAATTGTTTCAAACCCAATTGGGGGCCCAGCTCATTTGTCTATGATCTGTGTGGGATTGAAAATTTCTATCCTAAGTGTTGAATTTCAATGTAGTGCCTTTGTTTTGGGCTTTTCGGGGTATGGTTTGATTTTGGGTATGGATTGGCTATCCAGTAATGGGGCCATCCTTGATTGTGAGAAAAGGGTTGTTAGGCTCCTAACCCAGCTCGGTAATACTTTGGAAATTTCTTGTAATCCCTCGTATGCGGTTATGCTTAGTTATCTTGAATCGCTAGATGCCTCTGTTGAAAACTTGCAATCAGTTAGTGTGGTCCGGGAATATCCGGATGTCTTCGAAGAGGTGAAGGGCTTGCCTCCGAAGCGGGAAATAGACTTCCGCATATATCTTGTAGATAATGCAAAGCCCGTTGCGTTGCCCGTTAGACATATGGCTCCACGAGAAAGGAAAGAGCTCAGTAAACAGATTAAAGAGCTTCTAGAAAAGGGGTTCATTAGGAGGAGCATTTCAGAATGGGGCGCTCCGGTGGTGTTCGCTACAAAGGCGGATGGTTCACTCCGTCTATGTGTTGACTATAGGGAGCTTAACAAGCTAACGAAAAAGAATAGGCACCCTCTCCCTAGAATTGACGATTTATTTGATCAGCTTGTAGGAGCGTCTGTTTTCTCCCAACTCGATTTAGCAACCGGTTTTCATCAGCTAAGGGTGGCTGAAGATAGCATCGATAAAACGGCGTTCAGAACCCCAGACGGCTTCTTTGAATGGCTTGTCATGCCTTTCGGCTTGACAAATGCACCTGCTTACTTCGTGGACCTGATGAGTAGGGTATTTAGAGATTTCCTCAACAAATTCGTAGTGGTCTTCGTAGATGATATCCTTATCTTTTCAAAGAGTGAAGAGGAACATGCTCAGCACCTAAGGGCAATCATGGAAACTTTGCGAGTCCATCAACTAAAAGCCAAATTCTCCAAATGCCACTTTTGGAGAGAAGAAGTGAGGTTCCTTGGGCACATAGTATCCAAACAAGGGTTAGCAGTGGACCCTGCTAAGGTAGTGGCGGTACAGGATTGGAAGACACCAAGGAATGCGACTGAGGTCCGAAGCTTTCTAGGACTAGCGGGTTTCTATCGAAAATTTATAAGGGATTTTGCGAAAATCTCAGCTCCGCTCACGAAATTGACCAAGAAGAATCTAGTGTTTAATTGGGATTTGGATTGCGAGTTTGCTTTCCAACGACTAAAAAGGGCTCTTACAACAGCCCCAGTTTTGACGCTGCCAGATGGGAGCAAGATGTTCACTGTGTATACGGATGCATGTGGGACAGGGCTAGGCGCCGTCTTAATGCAAGAAGGAAGGGTAGTAGCTTATGGCGGGAGGCAGTTGAAGGTGCACGAAAAGAACTACCCAACCCACGATCTTGAGTTAGCCGCCATCGTCTTTGCACTCAAGTCTTGGCGACACTATCTCCTAGGTGAGAAGTTCGAACTTTACACTGACCATAAATCGTTGAAATATCTTTTCTCGCAGAAGGATCTTAACTTGAGGCAACAAAGATGGATGGAGTTTCTTGCCTCGTACGATTTCGAAATCTCTTACACTCCGGGCAAAGGCAACGTAGTGGCAGACGCGTTGAGCCGAAAGAAACTGACCCTAAGCCCGTTGTTTGTTGAAAGACAAAGCCTAGAGTTTATAGCCAGTTTCGACTTTAGGCCCTCCTCCGATTTCGTACCAGGCTTGCTAGCATCTCTCGAAGTGCGCCCAACTTTAGTAGATTCAGTAGGGGCAGCACAACGCGAAGACCCTCAGCTTGTGGAAATAATTGATAGGCTAATTAGGGGTGAGACTTCAAGTCACCTCAACAGATACTCCATCGACGATAAGGGTTTACTAAGGCGGGACGGAAGACTATGCGTCCCACAGACAAACGATTTAATAAAGAAGGTTCTCGAGGAAGCGCATCATTCCAAGATGACGATACACCCAGGCGGGGATAAAATGTACAAAGATATAAAAAGGACTTTCTTTTGGAATGGCATGAAAAAGGACGTGGCGGAATTCGTTTCTAAATGTATGGTGTGCCAACAGGTTAAGGCGGAACAGAAAAAGCCTGGCGGACTGCTACATCCTCTGGAGGTCCCACAGTGGAAGTGGGATAGCATCTCAATGGACTTCATCGATGGGCTGCCTAGGTCTAGGAGAGGCAACACTAGCATTTGGGTAATAGTGGATAGGCTTACTAAAAGCGCCCACTTTTTACCTGTCAAAAGTAAAAGAACTGCCTCATCCCTAGCATCACTTTACCTCAAGGAAATCGTTCGACTCCATGGAATAACATCTAGCATTGTTAGTGACCGAGACCCCATCTTCACCAGCGAGTTTTGGCGGAGTCTGCAAGAAGCAGTAGGAACGCAGTTATGCTTGAGCACAGCCTATCATCCCCAAACCGACGGCCAAACAGAGAGAGTGAATAGAGTTTTGGAAGACCTCTTAAGACTATGCGTCCTCGACTTCGGAGGGACATGGGAAGACCACCTTCCTTTGGTGGAATTTGCCTACAACAACAGCTATAAAGCAACCATCGGAATGGCGCCCTTCGAAGCTTTATATGGAAGACCGTGCCGATCGCCCACTTGTTGGTGGGAGTCCACGGATAAGCTCATACTTGGACCAGATATGATCCGAGAGACCTCAGAGAAAGTAGACTTAATACGAAGAAGGATGAAGACGGCCCAAGACAGACAAAAGTCCTACGCCGACAAGAGGAGGACCGACCTTGAATTCGAGGTTGGAGACAGAGTTTTTCTCAAGGTATCACCGCTAAGAAACGTTGTTCGTTTTGGAACCACAGGAAAGCTAGCACCAAGGTTCGTAGGGCCATTCCCTATTATCGAGAAAATTGGGAAAATGGCTTATAGATTAGAGCTACCCGAGAAGTTGGCTGGAGTCTACAACGTTTTTCACGTTTCACATCTCCGAAAATGTCTACATGAGTCTGCTGAAGTGGTAGAGCCAAATATACTCGAAGAGGCCGAAGTGGAACGTGAAGCAACCATAAGAAAAGTTCCAACCCGCATCTTAGGAACATAAGTGAAGAAGCTACGCAACCGCGAAGTCAAGCTCGTCAAAGTTCAGTGGAGCGACGCCGAGGGAGACGCGACTTGGGAAACTGAAGCTAGAATACGTACTGCCTACCCTTTTCTGTTCGAGGGTACATCCTTGATCTTTCTTTTTCCTTAAGTTGCGCTTTTATCTATCTTTTTAGGTATATTTCCTCGACCGTATCTTTTAGGTAGAATCTTTTTGGATGGAAACATGTAGTTGAAACATGTTATGTATGATGGTTGCAAGTGGTTGCAAGTGATTGCTAGTGGTTTCTCGTGGTTGCATATACACACACAATCTAGGTTTTAGATCGGCTCAGTCACTTCATATTTCATATGCATATATGTTTGTATTCGTATGTGGTTGAACTTTAATGTGTTGACATGTGGATGCTGCATTTGTGTTGAATGATTGTGCACTCATGTAGAATCAAGAATAGGAAAATTTGCATACATAATGGATTCATGGCACTTACATAATTCGCATTAAGGAGGTCAACTGAATCAGTAGACCGCCTGATTTTGCATTAGATAAGTACATGTACACACACACTTCGCATATAATCATGAAGCATTAGAAGTCTTTTAAGGACAATGGATGCTCGTGTTTGATGGATGAGTAGATGGATGATTGGATGTTAGGATATACATTCCTCCTAACTTGAAGATTTCGGGGACGAAATCCTTTTAAGTGGGGGAGAATGTAACACCCCGCAAATTCTATAACTGTGAAATTAACAAATTAAAGTATAATTAATCTGAAATCAAAGAACTAAGGGAAACGGGATACGCCATTGCGTTCGTCTCGAAAAAATACGCGAAATAGAGTCCGAGTTTTCGAAAAACGGAGTCCGTATGAAGAAGATATGGCCTTCGGAAGTTTTGAATTAAATTTAAAATTCAAGCAGAATTAAATAATTAAATATTCCGAAGTGGGGCCCATTGGGCCAGGGTGGAAGAACACCCTCCTGGGCCACCCAGGTCGACTGGACTGTCGACCTGGGCTACCCATGTCGACAGGGCTGTCGACAGCCCTGTCGACAGGGGTATCGACCTGGTCGAGCCCAGTCAACCTGGCTGGCCAGGTCGGTGTGTGGTCGAATTTCTGTGGTCTGCTTTGTCATTAGGGCTAGGTGGCGGGTTTTTATTGGTCTCTCTTCCTAATGAATGGCTACGATCTAACCTAGCAACATCAATGGTCCTAATCAATTCCTAACCTCTATATAAACAACCCTAGACTAAACCCTAATCTATTCATTCAAATTGAGAACATAGCCGCCATGTTGCTGAGGAACGACTAAGAGTAGCCGCCAACTAGAGAGAGGATTAGGAAGAAAGTTCTAAAGCCTAAAGCTATTCAAGCAACCTAAAGCCAATCAATTCAACAAAGGAATCATATCTCTTAATTAGAGAATTCGCCGCAACCATTGTAAGTAGAGTATTACTTTGGTATAAATAAACAACTGTGTTGATGTGTATGCTTGAATTGTGGCAATGGAAGTTATTCATATTTGTGCGTTCTTATCAATTTGAAATATTATATACGTTTGGATATTTATGGATTATGTTATAAAGAACTACATGCGGTAGTTCTATGCAAGTTTACGTTTGGAATATTGCGCAAATTATGTTATCTA